>OU015532.1:280000-1480000 GCA_907165065.1 Caprimulgus europaeus | reverse complement strand
CCTCATTAATTTACCCTTTAACATGAAAAATATCACCTGTCTTCTTTGAAGGTTGTTGCTGAAAAGCTCGAGTTTTAATAGTCAATTAAAGTGAAAGAACCACTCTCTGCGTTGCTTAAAGTCTTGTTAAATGGCAACACCTCTGCTTGCTCCCCTGTGCAGGGCCAAGGATCTTCCTACAGCCAAGTGCCTACAAAATCTCACAATTTTATGTTCTAAAGGCAGAAAAATTTGTGCCAAACCACTTGTCCCCAATCCTGTGTAGAGTCCATCCATGCCAAACACTACGGGTGTGCCAGAGGTTGACACGTTCAGACTTTGCTTTTCCTTTGCTGTGCATTTGCCAAGAAAGGTTGGACCAGATGATCCCTGAGGTCCCTCCCAACCTGATATTCCATGATCCTATGACACTGGCAGCTTGGGTTTTACCATTGCTAGGCTTTCTCAAGGAAAAAATACACAGTTTGAAAATAATACTCCTTGCTATGAACACCTCCTTGGGCACCACGTCCACCTCCAAGTCATCTCTTAGCCTTGGTCTGGCTGAGGTTGGTGCTGGCAGAGGAGGGTGTGCTGTACCATGCCCAGTTAGGGTGACAGGACTCCCACCACCCTGGCTGGTGGGCACGTGGCCCCAGCTTCTTCTCCCAGCCTGGACCTGCTTCATTTAAACAAAGACATTTTGTTGCCTACTCGATAAAATTAATCTGATATTGTTTTGCTCTTGTTTTCCACTCTCCCGCTGAGCTTGCTTTTCTTTAAATAATACCATGATTGATTGATTTAGAAAATATCTGTTTGGTTATTCAATGCCTGAAATAATAGTTCGTGCAGGGAGAAAGAGACTGGGGATTAGGACAGAGTCTTAAAGACCTGTGTGTTTGAAAATGGGAGTGCAGAAAATAGTTTATTATCTCACAGATCTCCTACTGGGATGAGTTGTGTAAGCTGCAAAATAAATATACATGATGATCATGTTATGGATGCTGAAAGGATGGAGCTTTGCTTGTGTAACTGCTGGGGTGGTTGTGGAGTTGACTGGGAGTTGTCCAGGGAATGGATGTGATGCCTGGGGGGATGCTGGCTCTGCTTCACTCAGACTCTGTCTCTGCCTGGATCTAACTAATCTGAAATGAAAATGGGTGATTTCTGATACATGTTTATGCAACTGTTTGCACCACTGAGCACAAACCAGTTCCGTTATTCCCAGTACCCGAGAGGAATTTGGTGAAGTAAAAGACTATATAGTGAAATTAATTGTATTAGGTTTTTTTAGCTTCCTTTTTTTTTTCATTTCATTTTAATTTACTTTTAATTATCTATTTCTGTAATTATTTAGAGTTACTCTGATTTCCTTGACAACTCTCTCTGTCAGGCTAATCAAAATACTTTCCTTTCATCTCTCTGAAGCCACATTTAAAACTGGGATGATTCAGAACCCCGTGAGCTGTCCAGACACGCTCACCCATGATTGCAGGAGTTCCCTCTGAATGAAGGGTGATAATTAAACTCCTTAAATTATTTGTTACACCTAGGAGTACTTGCTACGATCAGATTGCCCTCTGAACTGTTGGTGTTTCCATAGTTTATTGGACTTAGCAATGGATTTTTTATCTCTCTTTTAATCTCCTAATGCATCGCAAAACGCTGCCAGTGGGCTGCGGAGTGGGTCAGTGTGTTGTATCTGCTTGTGATTCCATTAACACCATTATCTTTATCTGATCAGTAAATTGCTTTTTGTATTCTGAATGTTAAAAGCAGAGCTCAAGCTTCCTCTTTAATCATCCTGAACGTTGCTGCTTCACTTGAGGTAGAATCCAGGCAGTATTTTGGGAATATTTATTTAATAGCAGGTTTAGACTTGCTGTTTTTTTCTCTGGAATTGTTAAAGTCTGTAATATTGACAATATTTTTAATATCATTTTATAAAAACAAGAGTTTCTTATGTGGCCCAGCATGGTTTAGCTCTATTTTTGCATTTATCAGGTGGCTGTAGAAAGCAACACCAAGGTTGTGCTTCAGAATGAAGCTTTTAAAGGGTAAAGGAGGCTGGTAGGAGAACGTGGCACACCAAGAGTTCCTTTAAAGACAAATTGTTCTACTAGGAGTAATTAGGTTGTAAGGTTGTATAGTGTTATAATAATAGGAAAGTGTCTCCACTGGTTTGCAGATAGTGGGATTGTAGAGCTGGAGATGTCTCTGCTGTGACCTGCTCAGGCAAGCAGAGTTTGGAGAAGTTTTGCTGGCAACAGAAACTGCCAGAGAGAAATCCCAGGTTTGCCTGGATTGGAAAAGCCCTTTCAGCTCCTCGAGTCCAACCATGAACCCAACACTGCCCAGTCCCCACTGACCCATGTCCCTCAGCACTGTGTCTACACGACTCTTCAATCCCTCCAGGGATGGGGACTCCACCACTGCCCTGGGCAACCCCTTCCAATGCCTCAGAACCCTTTCAGCAAAGAAATTCTTCCTAAAATGTCCCGTGCCAGAGGTACAGTGCAGGCAGATGGAGCAGAGATGCTGAAGCAAAGGGGTGGATGTGTCCAATGAAAATTATTCAGGTACAAGCAAGTGGTAGGAGCTATTTCACCATGGATACCAGGAGCAGCTGATGTGCAGTCATGACATTCAGGGTTCTGGGGTTGCTTTGTAACAGTGAAAACAGATGTTATAAGAACAAAACTGATCAATTTAAGGAGTTGAAAAATCTGTAAGAATCACCTTATTGCACCTTTCAGTACTTAAAGGGGGGCTACAAGAAAGATGGGGACAGACTTTTTAGCAGGATCTGTAGTGACAGGACAAGAGGAAATGGTTTTAAACTAAAAGAGGGGAGATTTAGACTAGGTAGAAGGAAAAAAATTTTTACACTGAGGGTGGTGTGACCCTGTCCCAGGTTACCCAGAGAGGTGGTAGAAGCCCCATCCCTGGAAACGTTCAAGGTGATGCTGGGTGGGGCTCTGAGCAACCTGATCTGGTTGAAAATGTCCCTGTCACTGCAGGGGGTTGGTCTAAATGGTCTTGAAAGGTCCCTTCAACCCAAACCAGTTTATAATTCTATATATATGTCTTTCATTAAGATCATTGTATAGCTCTCCCCTCACCCCTGGATTTAAAGCTACCAGCTGCACATACAGCCCGCTGATGGTGAGCAGAAGTTTGTCCTGCTGACATGGCAGCATGTGATGGATGCTCCCTCCTGGGACAATCAAGGAAGAACAGGAATTATTTAGAGCTCTTTGCTTTCTGTTTAAGCCCCAACACTCCTGTTGTTTCCTTTGGGATTTCATTCTGTGCTTCACGTTATTTTTTAACAAGCACTGGCTCTTGTCTGCGTTTCTAGGTGACACAGCACGTGGACAGTGACGTCCCAGTGCTGGGTTTTAATGGGCTTTGAGGATGCTGAGCTGCAGTATCTGCCAAGCTTGCTGGACCCTGCTGCATGGCTGTGCTCCTCTTTAATTGAACAGTGACAAATAACTTGTAAAAAATGAGGTACTAACTAACTGGCCAGAGTTTACTTGTTGAGCGAGTGAAAGAGCTGCTGTTCATGTGCTTTGATAGCACCTAGAGCCCTCAAGCATGTCTTGAGGAGGTGGCACAGCTCTACAGTATGCATCCAGGCTCTGTCCCTCCAAGGAGTTGTTATGGATGTGGTCTTATCCTCAGGGAAATTTCTGGTTGGTTTCCTTAGGAAAAAAAAGCATTTTCTTGATGAGAGGCAACAGCAAGGAACCTGGTCTGACTTGCAGTTCTTTTAAGACCAGTCTAGACAATTTTGCCAGGGTAAAACACACTTGAAGTGGTTGGTCCCTTTCCCAAAAGGAGAAAAGCCCTTGAGGACAATGGATTCAGTCTAAGGCCAATCTTGCTGCCAACGTTTGGCATAAAGAAAGATTCAGAAGTACTGTATTAGAATGAAAGTCACTGCTGAGAAATTCATTGATTTTAGCACACTGAAGGCCCCCACCTGATGGGCAGTCATTCTCCAGATGTTCCTTGTATCAGGTGCTGCCATCACACATCCTACTGCAAAGGGAAAGATGTTTGCAAGCTGAGTATTTCCCTTTGGTTTGCTGTAGAACATGTCAAATAGTTACACACCAACATGTACAAAAATTGTGTTCAGAACCATTCAAAAATAATTACTCACCTCTGTAGTAATTAATTCCGAGGGTGGGAGTGAGAGAGTTGAAAATTCACTTGTATATTGGAATATTTCTAATGTTTTCATGGAACATTTTAAGCCTTTTTCTGCAGAGGGATATAAGTTGTTCCCAACATTTCCTACTGCATATTTCTTTTTGGAAATTTAAACAAGGCTTTGCTTTTTTCCTGTTATATCTGCACTTATGAAATGAGACAGAGAATTTGGAAAAAAAAACACAAAATCAAACAAAAACCCCCAAAACCTGAGTGCAACATGCAAAGACGTGTTTCTTCTTGAGTTTCTATTATTTGGTAAATGGAATTAGAGAAGCAATGGTGCTGGTTTGTGATTTTCAGTTGGCAATATTGATACCTCCTATGCTTATTCTTCATAAGACAGAAGGGTGGGTTTCAAAATAGAAAGCTGAGGGCTGTCCCTTGAGATTTGTAGCAAATGCTTTTAATTGCCATTTAAAAACAGTTACATCTTGGATAGATGAGGCAAATGCTTGTGTATAATTATGAAAAAAAAAAAGGTTTATACTGATTAGATCTTAAGAAATTCTGAGGTAAAAATTATAGACATAAATACATCTTTTCCTGTCACATCCTGATGTTCTGACTTTCATCCCATGATATCTTAGTTACCAAAAGATGCTCCTGACTTGGTTGGGATGTTGAGCTGTGTCCCTCCAGAGTAACCAGTTCCCTTGTGTTGGAGGTAGTAGGCTGTATCTTCTAGGGATGCAAACAGAAAACATCCCAGACTGGGCTGTGTCCAGTCACATTGCCATGAAATGGGGACCATAAGACTAAACTCCCCTTTCTTCACCAAAAAAAACCCAAACCAGGCAAAATTTAACATATTCACTCCAATTACTGCCTGCTGGGACTGCCTTGGTTTGATTTTCATTATATAAGCATGAACTCCTACTGTTTCATTCCTAATTTTCATACCTAATTCATATTAACTTTTTAGTCTGGTTTCTTAAGGAAACAAGACACATGAGAATGTCCTCAAGTAACTCCCTGTGATTTCTGAACCCAGCTCTTCATTTTGGTCCAGCCTGATGGGGTTCAGAGGTGCAGCAGGCAAAGAGTGTTCCACCAGCATTGGGAAAGCATGTGAGCTGGTCGAGGAGAAATATGTATTTATAGAAAAAAAATGAATTATAGGATCATGTTAATCAAAAAGAAAAAAAACCATGGACCTGGGTCAGGCTTTATGAATTCCACAGCTCATAACAACCTCTGTGGAACCTCCTTCTGAGATACTTTTGGGGCAATATCTGATCTTTCTCTTCAAGATGTCTATATGTGTATATTTATATAGGAGGCAGAGATCTCTGCTGTCAAGTCTTCTTGACTTTTGCCAACCATGGACAAGTAGTAATTCCCTAAAGGACAAATCCTGCACGAGGAGGAGCTCTTGAAGGAGTAACATTGACATAACCAGAGGCTTTTGTTGCATATTTCCCTTCGGTGAAAAAAAATACTGATTTATTTGTTCTCAGGAGCATATGCTCTCACCCAACATTGCCCAAATCAAGTCCCATGCTGTAGTCTCAGCCTCTGCGTGGTGGTCACACTCAACTTTCATTTATTCTGTCTCAGCAGAAAAAATCTGCAATATGACTGGATTACTGCTGACAAGTGCAGTGTATCAGTGAAACGTTAGGAAAGACACAGGAGAAAATTGAGTGAACTGAAGAGCAATTTAGTGAGAGAAATTACTCAGGCTAGGGGAATTTAGTTTAGAAAACAAGTTATTTGCTTTTGACTACATTGAAACCCTTGTAATAGGGTTGAGATTGGTGAAGGGTTTAGAGGGGAAGGGTGTGAGGAGAGGCTGAAGTCACTTGGGTTCTTCAGCCTGGAGAAGAGGAGACTGAGAGGAGATCTCATCATGGTCTGGAACTTCCTCCCAAGGGGAAGAGGAGGGGCAGGCGCTGAGCTCTTCTCTCTGGCCACCAACGCCAGGAGCAGAGGCCATGGCAGGAAGATGTGGCAGGGGAGGGTGAGGTTGGCCATGAGGAAAAGGTTCTTGAGGCAGAGGGTGGTGGAGCACTGGCACAGGCTCCCCAGGGAGGTGCTGATGGCCCCAAGGCTGACAAGATTCCAGCAGCATTTGGCCAAGGCCCTCAGGGCCATGGTGTGAATGTTGGGATTGTCCTGTGCAGGGACAGGAGTTGGGCTCCATCATCCTGGTGGGATCCTGTCCCCACGAAAGGGACAGACGGAGCAGGACAGACCCCAGCACTGGGAACTCTACAGACCAGGGCTGCATCTTGATGGGATGCTCCAGTGTCTCCTGCCTCCAGGTTTCCTCAAAGCCAACCATTACCTTTGTATAGTCTTACCTTCCCATCAGCCTTAAGCCAGTCGATTACAAATCCCAGATGTCTGCTAGACACTTGGGTATTTTTTACTGGGCATTGTCTTGCTGTCTCACACCATAAATTCTGTTCTTACTGAAACAGATACATGGAATTTAGGAAAAAAACAAAACAAAACAAAAACCCAAACATTTTACCAAAGGAAAACAAAGAGCAGTGTCATTACAAACTGAAACCTATTTCTGTTCTGCAATGATCTACTGTCTCCACTCATCCAACTGAGAACAGGAAGGATTTCCTTGTTTTTAAAAGTCCTGTGCAGTTTGGAGAGAAGAGATGGTAAATTCGAATTATCCTTTGTTTAGTAACTCAGTTAGGTTGGCAGTTCCTGAGACACAGATTTTGTTTGCTCTTAGGTGAGGGGTGTTTGTAGCTACATCACAATGTACTAGCCAGTGTATGTACCAAGTAAATGCTTTCATCAAATAATGTACATTATGAAAATTATAAGTTGATGGGATGAGAGTGATTTCTCTCTGAAGACAACTGCTTCATCCACTGTTTTGCTGTTAGAGAATTCTTTATTCTCTGAAGCACACGTATGTTTAAATTGCACACAAACCATATTGCCTTTCAATAAGCAAATGAGCACCCTACTGCAACCCATCTGCTTTGGAGCTGATTTAAAACATCACATTCACGTTTGGAGAACATCATTAAAAACCTCCTGGCTATTTCCTTTCCCCTCGTACAGCAATTACCTTAAGTACTTAAGAAACGGTTTGTTGAAGCTTTCATATCTGACAGTTGAGCTGTTATTTATTGGCAAAAAAAATTCATTCTTCCTTAAAAAGTTGAGCAAAATCAGTACTTGGGCTTTCCTTAGAAGTGCACTTTGGCCTCATGCGCTTGTCTTGCTGCATTATTCCTTGCTGATCTCTTTAGGCAGAGACTCATGTAGGTTGCTTAAAATGCAGCCTTGTTTTTCCAGTCCATTTACCAAGACAACCTCTCTTGTTCCCAGGATTGACGAAGCAGTGAAGCTCCAGCGCGCCGTGCTTTCAAAGGGTTGGGTTTGGCATCTTGATTGCAGCTACAGTCATTAATTTCTCACTGTGTAATTATTTTGTAGGGGGGGAAAAAAAAATGGTCATTTTAGACATCACAAGAAAATGAATGAATTCACTAGTGATGGGAGTGAGCAATCTGTTGTTTGAGATTCATCTGGAGAACGTTGTAGCGTTGTAGGATAATAAGTCATAGAGTCATGGAATGGTTTAGGTTGGAAGGGACCTTAAAGATCATCCAGTTCCACCCCCCCTGCCATGAGCAGGGACACCAATGGCCAGTGAAATAAGAAAGGTGTCTTGGCACGATACTTTCTTGATTGTGGAAATGTAAAAAAAAATAGTAATAATTTAAATTTTGAGTTAGCTGATGGGTAAAAGGCTTCATCTGTCACTAATGGCAGACTGGTATTCACTTCTCTGGTCTAAATCACCCTGACTCCAAGAAGGACCTGGAGGTGCTGGAGCGTGTCCAGAGAAGGGCACCGGAGCTGGGGAAGGGTCTGGAGCACAAGTGTGCTGAGTTCAGGCTGAGGGAACTGGGGGTGCTGAGCCTGGAGAAAAGGAGGCTGAGGGGAGACCTTCTGGCTCTGTCCAAGTCCCTGCAAGGAGGGTGCAGAGAGGTGGGGGTGGGTCTGTTCAACCAAGGACCAAGGGACAGGACAAGAGGAAATGGGCTCCAGTTGTGGCCAGGGCAGCTGAGATGGGATGTGAGGAAGAATTTCTTTGCTGAAAGGGTTCTGAGGCATTGGAAGGGGTTGCCCAGGGCAGTGGTGGAGTCCCCATCCCTGGAGGGATTTAAAAGACAGGTAGATGAGGTGCTCAGAGATCTGGTTTAGTACTTGACAGGTATGGTTTGACTCGATGATCTCAAAGGTCTTTTCCAACCAAACAACTGTATGATTCTATGATCCCATGAGATACTCCAGCAGCAATGAGCGAGTGCTTCCAGCTCTCTGATATTTACTGTCAGCAGGATGCAAGCCAATGAAACAAGTGAGCCTTTCCTGGAGCAGGCACGAAGGGCCTGTGGCTCTGATCTCTGTGGTGGCTGCTCTGCTCCTCAGCAGGTGACAACCACGTTCCCTGCACTGCCAGCAGTGATGCAGCCACGGTGACCTAGAAAACGAATTATTCCACTTTAAAGAAGGAATAAAAAGTCAACTGGTACCTGTAAACCAGAGAGTAACTTGTTCAAGCTTGTTATTTGAAAGATGAAAGTTCCTACCTGTCCTTTATTTTCAGTCTACAGCTGTCTGTGGTCTCAGGCAGTTGATAATGAGAAAGTCCCTTCAAACAGCCCGGAGCAGGTCACCTCTCTCTGTGTTTCCTTCTGGTCACCGTTTGGCTTTATTGTGTTTTTAACTTCTGTTTCCATTCAGCAGTGCCCAGGGTCAGAAGTATTCAAATCCATATTGTGTGCTCCTGAAAGGGATGGCTGTGAAGGTGCCACGGTCACTGGCTGCAGATTGCAGTGTCGCGTGTTCTGTCGCTGCCGTAGCGCAGATCTCGTACCCAGGCACGCATCAGATTTGCCACAAAGGAGAAAAAAAAAGTGGACAGGGATAAATGTTATTGCCTGTCTGATTAAAGAAAGTCATACCTATGACAAATCCAGTTTTGTCTTTGTCCCTCCATGTGAGGTTGTTAAAAGGAAGGAAACAACACCAAGCTTCCAGCTATGAAATATCCTCAATTACAATCTCCTGAGCAAAGGGACCCAAGTGTCCTGATTCACATCTTAAAATTGCTTTTATTGTCATTCATTTGTATGGAAAAACAGAAGGGGATGTGCTTAATCTTCCAATTGACAAGGTTTTAGCAGATGTTTCTGATGTGAGGCCACACTGGTGATTGCAGCACCTCGAGTGCTGGGTTCAGTGTTGGGCCTCTGACTCCAAGAAGGACCTGGAGGTGCTGGAGCGTGTCCAGAGAAGGGACCGGAGCTGGGGAAGGGTCTGGAGCACAAGTGTGCTGAGTTCCCGGCTGAGGGAACTGGGGGTGCTGAGCCTGGAGAAAAGGAGGCTGAGGGGAGACCTTCTGGCTCTGTCCAAGTCCCTGCAAGGAGGGTGCAGAGAGGTGGGGGTGGGTCTGTTCAACCAAGGACCAAAGGACAGGACAAGAGGAAATGGGCTCCAGTTGTGGCCAGGGGAGGTTCAAATTGGATCTGAGGAAAAACTTCTTCACCCAAAGGGTGGTCAGGCATTGGCACAGGCTGCCCAGGGAGGTGGTGGAGTCACCTTCCCTGATGGGATTTAACAGATGGGCAGACAAGGTGCTGAGGGACATGGGTTAGAGGTGGGATTGGCAGTGTTGGGTTCATGGTTGGACTCGATGATCTTAAAGGTCTTTTCCAACCACTATGATTTTGTGATTCTGTGTATTTTTATCTTACTCTGATATAAGTGATGTCTCTCTTTTTCTGGGTTACCATTTTCCACCCTGCATTTAAAACTTGAGATAAAATACATGTTTAAAGAGGCCTTAACTGTTGGATCATCTGGCTTCCAGCTTTTGCATACCAGCTTTCCTTAAGCTGTTCCTGTCTCTTTCTTCTTCAAATATCAGGCCATAAATTTGGATCATGGTCAGATGTTTCTGACACCAGAACCACTCAGCCATCAGTTTGTAGCCCATTAAAACTGAGTCTATAACACTCTGCATCTTTGGACTCCAAGCTCCTAATCACTAAAGATGCAGAGACTTTTAGTTTCTTAAAAAAGCAAAAAAGAGACATTTCTTTAAGCTTTTTGTGTGTACCAAATAAACCAAATAACACAATGTGGTAAACACAAAATAAATCATATGAATGGTAGAATTCCTTTTATTTATGATCACAGAATGATCGTAGAGTCACAGACTGGTTTGGGTTGGAAGGGACCTCAAAGCTCATCCAGTCCCAACCCCCCTGCCAGCAGCAGGGACACCTTCCACTAGACCAGGTTGCTCAAAGCCTCATCCAACCTGGCCCAGAACACTTCCAGGGAGGAGCAGCCACAGCTTCTCTGGCCAACCTGGGACAGGGTCTCACCACCCTCACACCAAACAATTTCTTCCTCACATCTCATCTCCACCTCCCCTCTGCCAGTTTCAAGCCATCACCCCTTGTTCTGTCACTCCCTGCCCTTGGCCAAAGTCCCTCCCCAGCCTTCCTGGAGCCCCTTCAGGTACTGGGAGGCCACTGGAAGGTCTCCCTGGAGCCTTCTCTTCTCCAGGCTGAACAGCCCCAACTCTCTCAGCCTGTCCTCACAGCAGAGCTGCTCCAGCCCTGGCATCATCCTCGTGGCCTCCTCTGGACTGGCTCCAGTAGCTCCATGTCCTTGTGCTGTTGGTGGCCCCAGCACTGGATACAGCACTGCAGGTGGGGTCTCAGGAGAGCAGAGTAGATGGTAAAATCACCTCCTTCAACCCACTGGCCATGCTAAGGGTCACTATGTGCTCCCCCAGCCACATAATGGTGTCCAACCTCACTCAGGACACCTTGGCTCAGCGTACACCCATGGCTCCAGTAAACAAACCCCACAGCATGCTCACTCTGGGCTGGGTTTGACCTCTTGGTCCCCCTGTCCTCAAGATTAGCTGTTGTCTGGATTTGCCAAGGAGCAGAGAGCAGGTATCAGCTCAGCATGGAAATGAAGGTGAGGTTTGGGCAGTGCCCCTGATTGCGTGTGAGAACATTCAGAAAGAAAAGAGTTGTCATCAGGAGCACTGTTACATGACACACAGGGGAAGAGAAAGTGGTGACAAACGTGGCAGAACATGCTCTGCATCTGCCCTTGGTGTTTTTGCCTGAATTGCAGATATTTGTCACTATGAGTCACGTCAGCACCGTAACGATCCTTTGAAATTAAGATGACCCAGGACCCACCCACCTGATATGGCTTCTGCTCAAACCCAGGTAGCTCAGGTTGGATTGGTAGGCAAAAGTAGAGCAGCCACTGGATTTCCTCAGCAGAAAGAAGGCAAACACTAAATGGGAATTTCCCTCTGTGCTGTGCAGATAGAATTATTTCCCCAGGAACTGAGCAGTGTTATTTTATTTATGTAACTGCTGAAGAAAACTCTTTTTTTTTTATTAAGGAAAATCAATCGTGGTCGTTGTTATAAATTGTAAAGAGATTACTTTAAAGACCACCACAGTGTTTTATGGGAGCCTAGGGTTGATTAATTTACATTGCATTCAGTTGTCATTAATTAAAGAGATGCTGGTCTGACTTTTGGAGTCAATGAAGAAATTTGTGGTTGAAATCAATAGGCCAAGTACAATGAACTAAGGATGTGTTTATTTTTGTTATGAGCATAACTGTGCATATAGGCAATCAATATTTCATCATCCCATAGGATTAATTTCTCAAGGAATCTAGATGTTCAAGTCTTTTAGAAAACATGGTGTTTCTCCACAAGAGGCAAAGAATAAATAACTTTTTATTGACAGGATGGAGGAGATGGTTCCAGCCTGCTGCAATAAGACTCTGCCACACTTTTACAGTCCCCCTTTCTCTGGTGGCAGGGAAACCCATTGTGCTTTTCTGTCAGCTTTAGGGAACAAAGATTTGTCAATATTCAAAGGTAACCAGGAGAAAAGGAGTCCCTGTAGAACCTTCTGTGCTCTGCATTGATGAACGTAGGTATGCCCTGCTCAGTTAATTACAGGTTAGGCACATGATAATGCTCATAAAGTCTCCAGAAACTAATGGGATTTATCCTCAATGCTTTGTAAGTATTCACAGACCATTGGAAAAAAGATGTTTTGGTTTGGTCAAAGGAAATTTCCCAAAATGTATTTCATCCTTACCTTGGGAAAGCAAATAGCTTTGATTATAAGAATATTTCTCCATCAAAAATTGGGTTTTTTCCCAGCAAATTCTAATTCATTACTAATTTGAAAGCTCTGGACACATGAATTGACATGCAAGCAGATGTTTTCCTGTTGTGTTTGCTTGTGTATTCTGTCTCTAAAGCATCAATCTTGACTTTTTAATGTAAAAAGTGACTTTTTATATTAAAAAGTCATAGTCTGAATGTTAGAGAGAGGCTGTACAGGTGAGTTCGAGGAAGTAGGTGATCCCTACTTCCCATCTTGGGGAGCTGGAGGAGATACCCCAATCTCTGGAGGGATACAGGCAGTGCTGCAGGAGCAGGGACAGAGGGCTGGGTTGTTCCTGGTGCTTTCATGCCAAGCAGTCAATGACCAAGAGCTTTGAGTGCCTCCAACGTGGCTTTGCAGAACCTCCCCAGTTCCATGCTAGGTGTTTGAACCACCCAAAGGTGTTGTAGGAATTTGATTCTTGGTGTCTTGGTCATTTCAGTGTTGGTTTTGATGCCTCAGCATCATGAAGACCTTTAAAAATGCTGTGCTAGGAGAGCCTTGCTCCTCCAGCTGGTTGCATGGCTCTCCAACTCCATATGGATCTGACCCATCAGCAAGTAAACGAGCTCAACTGCTACACTGAAGTTCCAACAGTTTTGGTGTTTGTCAGCCAAGGGCATGGTTGTTGTTTCACACTGGGTGTGGGAAGCTGGCAGGGGTCCCACAGGGATGTCCCAGGCTTTGGGTGTGACACCTCCATTCAGCCACCTCACTTCCAGCACAACTCTTGGGCTTATTTTCCTAATGGAAAGAGAAGGTTGAAAGCTGAATGTGAGGAGGTTTGGATTGGATATCAGGAAAAACTTCTTCACCAAAAGGATTGTCAAGCATTGCAACAGGCTGCCCAGGGAGGTGGTGGAGTCCCCATCTCTAGAGGGATTTAGAAGGTGTGTAGATGTGGTGGTGCTTAGAGACATGGTTTAGTGGTGGACTCGGCTGTGTTGGGTTTTTGGTTGGACTTGTTGATCTTATAAGTCTTTTCCAACCAAAAAGATCTTGTGATTCTATGAAAGCTGTGTGGATATGAATTTTCTCTATTTATTTGTTCCACAGCTGAGCTGAAAAATCAGGCAAGGGGCTGTTTTGTGTCAAACCTAGTGCCAATTTTGAGATGTTTGTTTGGGGTTTTTTTTCTGGTTTCCATGGTAAAAATCAGAATTAGACCAGAGCTGGTGTTGATTTCAAGGCAAAAAGATGTGTGTTGCTTCCTCTGGAGAAATACCAATATCCAGTATTGGCTTAGGATGCATAATGCTGAAATGAAAAATCAAATTATTTTGCTTTCAGAATGAATAAAATAATGGAGCTTCTTTATTGCTTTTATTTGGATGGTTGTAGAAAAGGGTGATAATCCAAAACAGCAACAGGATTTGATACAAATTCATGACTAGTTTGGGTAATTGTAAACTTTAAACATGATGTATTAATTGACTGAGTATCTGTTAAACAACCTGTACCTTGGGATTCGTGGTCTGGTTTGTTGATCTGAGGTGCAAAGAGCTGAGGAAGAGTTGGCATCTAACAGAATCATTTTTCATGAGCTCTGCTGGGCTGATCTTTTAAAGATATAAATGCCCATATTTTCAGGATCTTTATGACCTTGAGTAACTCTTTGTAGTGTGGTGACCTCAGGAAACCACTAACAGAGGAAAGCTCTGCAGTTCCAGGCTGTGCACCGAGTTGTGGTGGAGATTTCCTTAATATTATGTCTTCTGGAGTCATTTTAATGCATGCCAACTTTGGTGGCACCAAAGTGAATCTGATGGCTAAAGTTGTTCCATCATCCCAACTTTCTTCAGAGTTCCTCTTGCTTTTTTTCTTCTCAGTCATAAGTTTTATTTGCTGGGCATCTGGCTGTACTTGTGTAACATAAATAGAGGTATTGACACCTCTGTCCCACTGCTATGGATTTAAAGCTTAGAGGCTCTTAATATTGCTGCAAATGTAGTTTATTTGGGTGAAATGTGGTGGATTTAGTGCTGGATTTCAGTGACTTCAGTGTATGTTTTCATTGCATCAGCAAATTAAAGGCTTCTGTCCTTAATAAACCCTGTACTGGTGAATGTGTAATAGGTCAGAACTTCAGCACACTGATGGGGTAGTGAGCTTAGTAGAACATCTCATTTTAGCATCCAATCAACCTGTCCCGTTGTTTTGGATGTGTGGTAAATACTTAAAGATTTTTCCTGAGTTTTCTGCAGATATTGTCTGTAATAAAGCAGAGTATCTGCCAGGAATATTGCAATATCAACTCACTCTGCTGCCCAAAATGTGGGTGATTTCTGCTTCTCTATAAACTAGTTAAAGTAATGTTGGAGACAATGTGGCACTCTCTTCTTGAGATGCCTTCTTCTTAATTAGATTTATTTTTTTCTTTTCATTTCTTGCTAAGGCATATGAATAAAAGAAACTATGGATTTGGGTGTTGAAAACTGTGCAGTCTGTAAAGCACAAAAACCTATGTTTTGGGTTTTTTTTTTTAAATAAAACAGCCTTTTGTTTGTTCATATTGACTTTCATTGTGCTCTGAAATCCATTCCTCTTGGAGTCTACCAGGATTGCTGACAATTATACACTAAAGCCATTAATGGTTAGCCTATTTCTTTCTCACTCATCAACAACAGTGGTAAGTGCTTGGAAATCAAACAGCATTTCAGCTCTTCAGTGTGCTCTTATTAGCTTCAAATGATGCCCCAGATAACAGCTGTGGAACCTCCTTGTCTCTAATGAGGAGGCAGCACCCAGCACCCACTCATGGAGATGCTGCATTCCCATCCTGATGTGCACCAAGGCACAAGACACACCTGCCACGAGGGCTGGCCAATATTATTCTCAAATCACAAAGGGAATGAGGCTACTAGACATGAGGAGCCAATTTACCTGGTCAAGTTTGAAGGGATAGCATTTGAGAGCTGGTAAGTTCAGCCTCAGTAGGCTGATGAAATGGAACTGAAATGAACAGCATTTTATTTTATTTTATTTTATTTTATTTTATTTTATTTTATTTTATTTTATTTTATTTTATTTTTATTTATTTATTTTATTTTATTTTATATTTTATTTATTTATTTTATTTTATTTTATTTTGTATTTTATTTTATTTTATTTTATTTTTAAGGAAGAAAAAAGTTGTTTAACCTTTTAAAATTTGAAACATAGGGGCAAGTTTGCAGAGACATTTAGGCTCCTCAAGATGGAAGAATTCAGGGAGATTTTGAGGAATGACACAGCATCTGGTTGGATGCTTGGGTGATGAGACACCATCACAAACTGAGTGCTTCACCCCTCGCTGTAATCTCTGTCTGGTGAGCATCAGAAATCCTTGTGAGCTGATTTAACATTGAGTAGCACCCACAACCAGGGCTGCCCAGGGTTGGGTGTGGGACCTGCAGGGGCAGAGGACAGGCAGGTGATAAGATCTCTTGATAAAATGGATTTGCAATCTCTAATCTCATCTGTTGGTTACAGGAATGCTCAGCTGTGGGTTATTTCAGGGAGGTTCATGTTCTGGCTGTATCTCTAATCCCTCTGGGTTGGGTGAAGCTTGGAGGAGGACCCTCAGTAGCACAGGTCTATGTGTTTTCCCATTCATTTCTAAGCTGAAGACAACATCTATCCCAAAAGCTCTGACATTTGCATCCTTCTTTTGATTTTTAGGCTGGACAACAGCGTTGGTGGGAACAGGAAATTACAGTGAATGGAAATATTCAAAAGGGAGAATTAATTACCTACAACCTAACTGAGCTGATCAAGCCAGAGGCGTATGAAGTTCGTCTAACGCCCATCACCAGATTTGGGGAGGGGGACTCAACTATTCGGGTCATCAAGTATAGTGGTAAGAAGATCTTCATGTCCAAGGAAATGCTTTGTGGTATATTCTGCACAATTGGGTTTGCTCTACAGGGTATGGCTGTACTGGGTTGTACTGGGTTGAACTGGTTACCAGCCCTGCAAGTAATGTTGGAAAGTATGAGTGTGGGCTTCCAGGATGGAGGGTTCTGGGTGGAACAAGGTAGAAATGATAGTCTCCACCTCTGGGAAGTTTCACAGTTTAAAAATAATAATAATAATTAAAAAAATATATATTTTTGAATGGCCAAAATGCAAAATCATATTGAAGTTTCTGTGAAATAAAGGAAAATATATAAAATATTACTGTTACCTTCATGAAAGAGCTCATTGCAAGAGTTTGGTCCTACTTGGAATGGCAATGAGTTTTGAAGAAAAAAATCTACAAAGCAAGTAGTATTCTGCAGGTGTCAAATCAGTGTTTTGATATTATCCAAATATTTTTTTTTCTCCCCAGAATGAGCACTTTTTGAGTTTTTATTTGAATGTGAATTTTTTTTTCTTTAAAAAAAATACTACTTCTAGTCCTATGCAAGTAAAAAAGGCATTTATAGGTTTTCCTCTGAAAGGTCATGCCATGACAAAGATTTATCCACTTTAATCTAAGAAGAAAAATACAGTATTCTTACATCCTTCCATCCAGTCTCCCAGCATAACCAGGAATTAATTTCTAGAGCTCTGAAAAATCCCTCCAAATACCTTTCTTAGGGTATTTGTTTAATGAATGATTTAATCACCTCTGTTTTCCTTCTGTAAAAATTACAATGAATGGGCAAGAGGTACCTTAGAGAGAAGGTGGCTCTACTGAAGATATCACTGTGCAGCTTGCAATGGGGACCTGATGTGCTGAGCAGAAGGTTTTATAATTGAAAAAGGGAAGTGTGTGCCAGGGGGAGACATTTCTGAGCGTGGAATCATGAAAGTGTGAGTTTATCACTGAGGGACAGACTTTTCAGTAGGGTCTGAAGCGATAGGACAAGGGGTGGTGGTTTTAAACTAAAAGAGGGGAAGTTTAAACTAGATAGAAGGAAGAAATTTTTTAGGATGAGGGTGGTGAAACCCTGGCCCAGGTTGCCCAGAGAGGTGGTAGAAGCCCCATCCCTGGAAACATTCCAGATCAGGTTGGACGGGGCTCTGAGCAACCTGAGCTGGTTGGAGATGTCCCAGTCACTGCAGGGGGGTTGGACTTAGATGGTCTTGAGAGGTCCCTTCAACCCAAACCAGTCTGTGATTCCATGATTCTGTCATGAGGAACCTTGTTCATCCCACGGGACAAAAGCCAAGTGACACACACATGTGCCAAGTCACAACTAGTAGCCACCTAGGTTCAATGGCTTCAGGAGCTGGGCCCAACAGTAATTAGTGCTATACAGATACCTAAGGAGCCCAGAGCAGGAAATCCCATGCAGCAGAAGCAAAAAGCAGTGTACATTATCAAATAATATAAAATAGTGAACAAATCTGATACAAAAATGAGATGTCTTGTGCATTATATAAGCAGTTCAATCAATGATTAGCTCAGCCCTACTCACTCTCATCATCAATTATTTTTATCACTGTATGAGTATCAAGGGGAAAAAAAAAATACACTAAACAATATTAAACATCATTTCCAAAGAGTGTAATTGCAGATTTCACTAAATGCCAGTTCTGCTAACGATGGTGACGGATCAATCCTAAATTGCACCTCTTACAGGAAAGTGTTTCCTAAGTTTACATTTCCCAAAGCTTGTGAGGACAAAATCTCAATTAAAAGAAAGACTTGGTTACTAAATCTATTAACACAAAATTGAGGAGAAGATGTTTTTTTCTGCTGCAGTTGCTGTTGGACGTTGGCTCCTCGTTGAGCCTCGTTACCCAGGCAAACACTTATTTTCTGATGCTGGCAGTAGGAGTCCAGTCCCGTTGGGGCTCCCCACATGCACAAGGGAACGATCCAGCCTCTTCCCAAAGCTGGTCAGGTACAGAAGCTGTGTTCAGTCATTTGGGATTTCTCTGTAGCAACCCCAATCTCTCCACGTTGGCTGTGGAAAGGAGACTTGTGTGCTCACAGCTAGCTCACGCCAGGCAGCCACTGCCTGCTTCCATAGACCTTCAAAACTCTCCAGTGCCTTCAATACTGACCAGTGCTCCCAGAAGGAGTGAAAAAAACCCCATGATTTAGGTCACTCAGTGTCTACTGATCCCTTTTGGAGGTGGCTGTGCCCTGGCAAGGCTCAGGAGGTTGACTGAGGTCTCAGCTATGGCTCAGAACCATGCTGAGTTGGAGGTTATGATGGAACATGATGTGATTCACATTTCCAGCCCCTGGCTGGCAGGAGGAAGGTTCCCATGCACAACAAAAGATGTGTTTTGTCTGCTGTGAGTTTTTCCTGCCATTAGCACTGATGTGAATATCAATCCCATGTCATGCTGATGAGGTGCCAGTGACAAACCCAGCCACCCAGGAGAGAGGAAGCTGTTGCCTCCTGCCCCAGATGGAGAGCTGCATTTGGATCAACCCTCAGAGCTATTACTCCAATGTCAACAAATTCACAGCTTCAGAAATCATGAGCCAGATGCTAATCAATAAGATAAGATAAACCCAAAGTGACTTCCCCTTGCAGAGGGATCCCAGAACCACTCAGGCTTTGTGCACTTAAAAAACTCATTTTTATCTCAGCATTCATCCAACGAATATGGTGTCAGCAAACTATTACCAGCCTAATTTTAAGGATATTATAGCTTCAACTGTAAAATAATGATATTGCATATGTTATTATAGAGCAAATCTGATACTGATACTCTGAAATGCTGGAATCCTAGAAAAGCAGTTAATGGGCTAGCAGGATGCACAGCAGCAGGCCAGCATCATAATCATAAACATTACCCAGAAAATAAAAGACATAATGTGAGTGTTTCTTAAAAGGAGAACTAGGATAATTTTTTTACAGTTCTCTCCCATTTGATTTTTTTTTTTTTTAATTGTAAGACCTCAGGTGAGGAGGAAAACATTTTAATTTTCTTATTTTCAGTGGGCTTTTGTGTGGTCAGTTTTGATCAGTACCCTAGAAGCACACTGGCCAGTGTTAGCCCTTCTTTCTCATCCCATCACGCTAGGGGATGAGGACAAGGACCCAGGACCAAGTCCATTCAGTCTTGAATATCTCCAAGGATGGAGACTTCACAATGTCTCTGGGCAACCTGTCTGGTACTCAATCACCCTTAGAGTAAAAAAGCTTTTTTGCTTAGGTTTAAAATGCACCACTGTATTTGTGTTGCTGGTGAGGATTCTCATTGCAAAAAATTATTTTATTTTATTTTATTTTATTTTATTTTATTTTATTTTATTTTATTTTATTTTATTTTATTTTATTTTATTTTATTTTATTTTATTTTATTTTATTTTATATTATTTTACTTTATTTTATTTTATTTTACTTTATTTTATTTTACTTTATTTTATTTTACTTCATTTTACTTTACTTCATTTTACTTTATTTTATTTTACTTTATTTTATTTTACTTTATTTTATTTTACTTTATTTTATTTTACTTCATTTTATTTTACTTCATTTTATTTTACTTCATTTTATTTTACTTCATTTTATTTTACTTCATTTATTTTACTTCATTTTATTTTACTTCATTTTATTTTACTTCATTTTATTTTACTTCATTTTATTTTACTTCATTTTACTTTATTTTATTTTACTTTATTTTATTTTATTTTATTTTACTTTATTTTACTTTATTTTACTTTATTTTATTTTATTTCATTTCATTTCATTTTTTTAACTTTAAGCAAGCTAATAGGATTTCACCCCTTTTTAAAGAAAAGCAGCCAGTGTGAAAAGCAGATCAGCCACGTTGTAGTTAGAGTTGCTAAAAATGGTTATGATGTCTTTTGCCTTTGAGAACTGCATTAACTTTTACAGTTGTGTTTCGTTTTCCATACACTGCTTGAGTTTTACTTTGACAGCTTAAGCTCCTCTTTTATAGTAGGACAGTCTTGGGTACTGCACAGAACTCATTTCTCTGAGGTAGTTATCAAGTGTGTAAGGATCAACGTGACCTTTCTAGAGGAGGAGAGAGGAAAAGGTTTCTCCAGATGTCTTCCAGGGGATGGATCATGATCTGAACATGCCCATTTGGACTTGCCAAGCGCAGTTGAGATGGGATGTGAGGAAGAATTTCTTTGCTGAAAGGGTTCTGAGGCATTGGAAGGGGTTGCCCAGGGCAGTGGTGGAGTCCCCATCCCTGGAGGGATTGAAGAGTCGTGTAGACACAGTGCTGAGGGACATGGGTCAGTGGGGACTGGTCAGTGTTGGGTTCATGGTTGGACTCGAGGAGCTTAAAGAGCTTTTCCAATCCAGGCCATGCTGGGATTCTGTGATGTTTCTCCAGTAATTTTAGAGACATTCCAAGGTCACTCCTAGGTGAGGTGTCTAACTTTTAGGTCACTAAAGTTAAGCCACATTCATCCTACCCTTGTAATGATTTTTATTTGGTTACACTCCAGTTTACGTGGTGCAGAGCACATCACCTTGTAAATTAAAACCTACAACTGGAGATTAACATGGAAATTATGAATATATGTAAATATCAGCTTCCAGAGTGCTAGCCTGCTGGTAGCCACCTGAAGATCCTAAATAAGGAGTCTATTGAAACAGGAAAACCTCACTAATGAGCTCCTTACAGTCTACCCTGCCACCCCAAACTCCACAGTATCCAACCCCATGAATCACAAATTTACCAACAGCACAAACATTTCATAGGGAAATCTTTTGCCTGCCATGAATTTTTCTCTCCTCTCCACACTGAAAGGATGGGAGAAAAGAGCAATCATCACAGTAGGAGTGACACTGTTAATTACAGCCAAACATCACTTGACAAATTCTTTGGTAGACACATATGTTACCCTGCTAGTGAACACAGTCTGCCGAGTAGAGACAAACAGGGCAATTTAAGTAGCGCTAATGAGTGTTTTGTAGGCTAATACAAAACAGATATGTCTCGTAGTAACAGCTTAAATATGATCTCCATCACTTTACACTTTAAATCTGTGTCAGCCTATTTGAGATGAACTGCCTGGAAAGTCTTCCAGCTACTCCAGGTGAACTTCAGCACTCGCTCTTTTAGACACACACTTATGTTTAAATATTTTTTAAGTTAACCAGTGATTAAAGAAGAGAAGCAAATTTAGGTCCCTTCTCTGAAAAAAAAACCAACACAACATTATTACTATTAGTCTGTAGAATTGGCAGCAGATAGACAGTGGTGGCCAGTTGCTTTGTAGTCCAGCTTGTGTGTTTTCACACGAGCTTTAGACTCTCCTCAGATTCTGTGTGGAAGAAGATTAAATAATTGTGGTTATTGTTTATTGCTCTTATTCTTCATATTATTATTATATTTTTAGCCCCAGAAAAAGAAAACTTGCACAAATGGGGTGTAAATGATAGGATTTATAAGTTCCCACAGGCATACATTCCCAGTATTATCCAGTGGTATAAATAATAAGTTAGAATCATTGCTATTATGGGAGGAAGAAAGTCTTGTCCTTGTAGAGTAGCAATATGCACAGTGAATATTGCTTTTCCTGTGCAGAACAAGTGCTTAGAGGTAGGGACTCTTGATCTTGATTAAAGCTTTGAGGTGCTGGTTGTAGTGACCACAAGTAACCAGTTTCCAGTGGTAAAATATAGCAGCTGAACATCTAGCATGCTTCTACTGACCCCTGGCTTTCTGCTTATCGTGGTTCAGAAAGCTTGGTTTGCAGTTATTTTTTTGGAGGAGAGACATAATGTTGTGGTCTCTGAAGGCCACCTCACTTCTAAGCTGAACAAGTGTCTGTGTGGGGAAAGATCTGTGGGAAATTTAACTGTTCTTCACTGTGAGGGTGGTGAGACCCTGGCCCAGGTTGGCCAGAGAAGCTGTGGCTGCTCCTCCCTGGAAGTGTTCTGGGCCAGGTTGGATGAGGCTTTGAGCAACCTGGTCTAGTGGAAGGTGTCCCTGCTGCTGGCAGGGGGGTTGGGACTGGATGAGCTTTAAGGTCCCTTCCAACCCAAACCAGTCTGGGATTCTATGACTCTATAAATGCAGGTACAGCTAATAGAAGGGTGAGCATTAAGAAAAACCATTCAGCCCACATTTTTGTGCTGTGACCTGCATAAATTCTGATCACCAAAGAGTAAAATCATCCAAGAACTTGCAATTCCAACAGGTTTTATTCTCTGCTTGCTAGAGGAATGACAGACAGATTAAGGAATCAACCATCCTGGCTCTAACCAAGCTCAAACAGTTCATGACACTTTGTTCCCCTCCTGAGTTTCTCCATCAAGCAAAAGCCAGCAGGAGCCAGGGTCAGTTGAGCAGAGCAGTGATAACCCTCTGAGGTGCACAGATTTTCCAGACATTTTCAAGTCAACCTTGGGAATTTACTCCTTCAGTCATCCCTTAATTTCCCTTTTATGGCTAATTTAACTTGCTGCCTGTGTCTCATGCACACAACACCCTTACCTTTCCTCAGTGAGAGCTGGAGCCATTGCATGTTGTCTTACAGTTTCCCTTGGAAGAGTGAGCCTTCTGCTTTTGGTTTGTTTGGTTTTTTGTTTGGTTGTGGTGGTTTTTTTCCTAGTTTATGATAGATAAATTCAGCCTAACTTCTTTAATTTGTTTTGGTGGTTTTTTCTTCTCTTTCCATCAGTGTGAACTGAAGCTATGTTGGCAAGAAGCCTTTTTTGCTCTGCTGTGGACAATCTGAATGGCATGACTCAAGGTTACACGCTGATGATAGTCACCATAAAAGCCCGTATGTTTAGTTACAAATCAAGCATCAGTAAATGTAGTTCCCAGCAATTTCAGCTAATTCCAAGTACAATCACTCAAGGATTTCACAAAATGCATGTTTTTTGGAGAATGAAAGGTAGTTTGTTGGTAAAAGCTAGGAGGTTGTTTAATATAATGTAATGACTAAGTGTCTTAAGAAGATTGCAGTGGGACAAATCACCGTTCATTTGTTTCAGAGAAAGCAAGAGAAAATGGCAGAGTTGCTAATTTAGAGCTGTTTTGAAAACTTCAGATTGATCTGGAACTACAGAGAATCCTTGACTGGGGTCACAAACCTGTCTGTAAACGTGGCACGAGAAGGGCAGCAAGAAAACATGAAGCAAGACTCGTACTGATGTCTGGCATTGGCAGATGTACCCATTATTTGGAGATAAAAATCTATTTAATATTTTCTGTTAATAATGTGTAATTCCAACTGTGAGCTCAGCATCCTTCTGCTTCTCACACGTGTAAGGGCTCATAGCAGAAAGGCTGTTTGCTAAGTCATCCACCCTCAGATTTACCCCTCTGCAGACAGGTAGCACAGAGTTGCAGACTTAATTTCTCATCCAAACCTGGTTTTTAGTTGTTAGCATTGTACAGGTTACTCTGGACCTACACCTGGGTGGTCACTCCCATGGTTAGGATATCTGTAGGTACTATTGAGGTTTGACTTTCATTCTGTTTCTGGTGTTAGGAAGTTCAATATTAGAGAATTATGGGTGTAGAGGTTTTTGTCATTTTCAACATTAGAAAAAATATTTTTGATGCCTCCCAAAGTGAGGGGTCAGGGTGGGCTGCTCCTGCCGTGGGATGGGGAGTGGGCAGAGGTGGGATGCAGAATGAAGGGGATTGCTGCACTGCTGCTCCTCTGCCTCTGAGGGCACAACCCCAGGAAAGCAGCATCTAGGACCCAACCACGGTGGTGGGTCCCTGTCCTGGTCAATGACTGTGACTCCTCCAGCAGACATGGGGTCTGCAGGCAGCTTTATAGGACAGCACACTTCACCTTCCTTTGTCACCTTCTTCAATTCCTTTAAAGTGTATCCACCCTAGAAGAGGGTTTATGTGCCAGAAGACTCATGTTTTCTTCTTGGTTGTGTCTCTTGGTCTAATGACATCAAATCTCTTCTCACAAACTTACTGTGCTTAATTTTTTTGCTATTTACATTCCAAATTGGCATTTCTAAGGAGAATACAAGTGCTGTGTGCTTATTAAGGCCCGTGTAGGTAGACATCTTAAACTGAAGAATAGTAGTAGTCACTGAGTAGAAGGCTGACTCATTAAGTAGTCTTGAACAATGCTAAAATGAAATTTTAAGTGGTGAGCAAGGTCCAATGCAGAACCTCTTGATTAATTCATCCCTCTTGTAGTTTTTGTTGGATTCCTGTACAAAGACCTTCCCCTGGAGTTGTGCTGTGCAGTGGTCCCCATCCTTACCATATCTGCACCGATAATCTTGGCTTGGTGCTTAATTACAGCATCTTGTTCCCCAAGCTGCAGGTACTGGTGAGGGAGTGTACACATGGTGGATGGGAGAGGCTATGGCTTCTCACTGGAACTGTTGCCTTTGGGTTCCCAGGGAGCCACAAATTTTGCTCATAAAAGGAATTTACCTGTTTTGCTGGCTGTCTCGGCGTAGGAGCCATGCTCAAGGTCTTGAGAGGGAGGGAAAAATGGGAATTTTAGGATAAACTGAATATGGATGAATTAGAATTTCTTCTTTGTGCTAATTTTATTTTTGCTTTGTCTTCCAGCTCCAGTGAATCCACATCTACGTAAGTATTTCTTTTCTCTTTTTAGTTTTCATGTGTAGGTACAACTGTCCTTGCATCCATTGTCCCTCACAGTTACAAAGTCAATTACAAGTATTTCACTTTCAGTTGCAGCCTGTGGACTGCAGGGACCACCTTAGTTTTGTGCAGGAGCTGGGCTGACAGGTGAAGGTGTCATTCCTCCTGCTCTGCCAAGGTGCTAAAGCAAGAGTAGATGGAGGAAGGAAAAATTATATCTCCATCTTTCTTTCTCCCTGCCCCAAAGAGTTAATTGAAAGGGAAATGCTGATGTTTTAAACCTCACCTCCATTTGTGGGCATTGCAGCTCCATATGTATGGGTGACATCATGGTTTAGTCATGGGAGTAGCTAAATACCCAAAAATTCAAGTACTATGTAGGATCTGTATCTGCACCTCAACAGGGATGGTAAAAAGGCTTGAAGGAATGGTCAGTTTATGAAATTATCTTAATTAATTTATCCTTGCATAGGAAACTTGCAGTTCTTGTGACAAGCATGATTTTAATACCTCCAAGGGTAGTCAGAAGCTCATCTGCAGCTTTCAAACAAGAAGAAGGATGTTTTTTCACGCAGTGCATAGAGGAATCATGAACCTCATTTGCACAGAGAAATGTGAAGGCCAAACGTCTCCACATCGATCTGCTTGATGATTTGCTTCCACCCCACATTAAATACATATTTTTTGGTCACAACTAGTTCTTGCTTTTAATAACATGGGAAGAACATTGCTGTATAAGGAGTGAGATTCAGTGATGAGGCAGAAAAGCAGCGCACAGCCCCCTCTCTCTCTCTCTCACACACAGCTAAGCCTTTCTGTAAATTTTAAACTTATTTATGGAAGATCTAGTGCAATGCATTAATAATTAATCAGGGCTTAGCTCAAAGCTCACAGGAGCTGAAGGAACCACTCCCATTGACTTAAATCAGCAGGAGATGAGACCCTTGCTAATTAATATATTAAATATATACTCTGTGATGTGAAGAAAAAAAATAGATTGCAATCCCGAGTGCTCCACACTGCAGTCCTCTGGGATTTTTAAGATCTGAAACTGTCTCATCTTCAAAATGTCTCTACAGCTCTAGCAGGCATGTGGGAGAGCACAGGAGGCATCCAAATGGCCCTGGCCATAGGGAGCGTGTTAGCTCAGGGGAGGGTTGAGGGCATCTCCAGCAACCTGTCCACCTTCATCTGTTTCCTGGATCTGCCTCTCATTGTGCTGGTGGTGATGGGTGGGATTTGCCCACCACAACTATAGGGTACCCAGTGTCACTTTTTTCCAGATGACCAAAGAGATGATAAAGTTTTGCTTTGCTTTTTTTTCCCCCAAAGACTTTTTGAGTGAAATCCTTTGACTTTGTTCTGCAGTTGGGTTCAAACCTGTAAGCTGGAAAAGAGAGATTGTGTCTCCCATAACAAATTCAGACTCATCATTATCTGTGATATCTTTTCTTTCCCCCCAATGTTCTTTTACCAATGTTCTTCTCATAACAGGTCTTACACTGAAACTAAAACACAGCTATTCTAGCTACTGAAAAGAACTTTAGCTCTCTCCTAGCAAAACCAGGACAGCTTTCTACAAAAGCTCTGGCTTGGTTTGGTTTGGTTTGGTTTGGTTTGGTTTGGTTTGGTTTGGTTTGGTTTGGTTTGGTTTGGTTTGGTTTGGTTTTTCTGAACCTGTTGGGCTGAATTCTGATTTATTTACACCATTTTGGACCATACAGTAAGAGCTGTATTCAACTGGGAGAAGATACCTGTATTGGAAACTCAAGTCACCTTCCTCTTGCTTCAATTCTGGAATAATCTCATTGCATAAATCTTTCCTTTTTGTGAAATTTCTGCAATACATAAGCAAGTAGCATCAAATTCTTCAACAAATTCTTCAACACTGAGATGGAGCCTCAGATCTATGTTTTATTTTGTAACATACAGTATAAACCATTTGATGTAAACTGGAAGGATTTCCTATCAATTAGTGTAACTAGATGTTACACCTGAATAATGGAAGGGATTAGATGTTAGAGAGTCATCTTCAACTTGGATTTTATGGAAATAAATGACAAAAATTCATACGACAATGAATAGTGTTTGAGAACAGCTTCAGATTTTGCCCTAATTGGTAATTAAATTATTAATAACCTAATTGGGAAGGAAATTATTCATAACCTGAATCCACTTCCAGAGCTGTCATGTGCTTTTACAAAAAATTGATCAATATTTTTAATATTAGTTGGGACCATTGTTAGTGCTTTCTGCAAACCACAGTGGTCTGAGTGGTGTCTTGAGGTGGAGCACCCATGGGTGCTGGGGGAAGGGCTGGCTCTCCCTCTGCACAAAATGTGCCACGTTAATGAACAGATCAAGACCATCCAGATCTATTTAAGTGCTCCTGCTTCTTGCATAAAAAAAGTACTGAGCTAATCCTGGGGAACTATTTCCCATTTTTATTCTTCTGTTATTTTTTAAGCAGTTTTTAATGCCAAGAATATTTAGCACTAACCCTTTCTAATATATTCCAAGTGGCAGAGCCTCACGTGAAACCAGTGTTTTCCTATTAAATACATAACTTTTACTTACCTTTTTTTTATATGTGGCCTGAATATTTTATTTTTTTTAAACCTGGAAAAAAAAAATTCCTTTGTTCTGCTGATGTGGAATTTCTTAATGAAGCTGTGGGGGCATGTGAGGTGCGACATGCATGTCAAAAACTGCTGAATGGTTGAAAATGCTTTGGGTTAATTCATTTTGCTGCAGGACTGGATCTGGGAGTCACAACTTTTCTCCTTTAGTTACTGCTTTGCCCTTTAATTTCACCATGATGTGTAGGACAGCACCGTTTTTGCTAGAGGAAGGGCCTGAATTAAGTGGAGGTGGAAGCCAAATGCACAAAATATTGAGTAAAGCAAGAGAATTCGGAGCTCAAGTCATGTAAAAGGCATTCTTGGAGATGAGAGGCACAGCTGATGTTGCTCAGAGTGCTTCCTTCAAGTCCTCGTGTCTTTCAAGAGCTTTGTCCAGGTCTTTGCATTCTCTTCTTGGTCTTTGGGATAAGATGGAGTTGTCGCTCAGCATCTTTCATGTGCTTCTCTCTCAAAGGATTTTGGATGTAACCTGCCCACGTGTCTTCCCTGTGGTCTCATCCTTTGATTTGCTCATCTCTCAGGAAGAACCACCATCAAGCCTACACTTGTATTTCTTCTCTGCAATGCTCATGGTGGTGTTTCTCCGTTGATTTTTTTTCTATATTGCCCCTTTTTCATCATTCAAAACTCAGGATTCAGAAGACCTTGCTTCTAGAACCAAACCAAGGTCCAAGGTCCTGGAATTGGCTCCCCATCACACCAGTGGGTTGTCACTCATGTTTGCCAGTTAAAGGAACTGCACTTTAGGAAACTCATTCTCCTGGAGCATCTGAGTTGATGGATTTACCAAGAGATCAAGTCAATCTGCATGAGATGCCAGTAGCCAGGGAAGATTCTGTGGACTGCATTTTTGTGATAAACTTGGTTTTATTGAATGCTGTTTTATGCTGACTGTTGTGGAGAGGGTGCAGTTTGTGTTGCTCTTTGGTTGGACAGAAGCAGAACGAGGAAGACTTGGAAATCACTCCTAATGCACCTTCTGGTTTGGAATGAATTTTTCAAGCCTGCTTTTTCAGTCTGCAGTATTACCTGAGTTTTAAATAAGCTTCAGACCAGCATCCTTGCTTAGCAGCACATATCCAAGCTAAGCTCCAAGTCCCTCTGTCTTCACTGATTTACAGTGAAGCTCCAGTGGCTTAAGTGGATTTATAGTTCACCGAAAGCCCAAACCTGCAAACATTTATACACCTTCTCAATTTAACACAGCTGAATAATCCCATGGCACCTGGTGTTAGAGTTCCTCATAACAATGAATATAAATTGCACCCCTATAAAGAAGGCCCTAGCTCACACAGTGTGCAGAGAGCTCCATTCTCCCTAGAGAAGAGAGATTTGCTTGTTTTCTCAGATAAATCAATTGACTTTGCTGGAAGAGTAAACTCAGCAGGAACTGTTCATGTGCATAAAATGAAGCTTTTGCACATTTTACTACATGGGGCCTTATTCTGTTCTAAGATCAAAACTGAATCTTGATGTTTGGAATTATTTTGATTCCTAAATGTCTTGACAGCAGAACTTTCTCATCCTAACATTACCCAGCAAGGAGGATCTCTGGACTGGTGTGTCTCACAGACCTCTGTTCTGCAAAGGAGGGGACCCCAGTAATCCTCTCTGGGGTTCTTGGCATTTTTATTCTTTAGATCTAAGCTTTTATCACTTGACCTCAAGTACTTAACAGAAATCTTAGTGGAAGTCTAGGAGATGCCTTCAGGACATGAGACAGTCACCTCTCCAGCCCACATAGGTTCAGATAGACCTGAACCTTCCTGCCAGGTATTTGTCTAATTGGTTGTTATAATTCAGTGATGGGGACTCAGTGCTCTTCCTGAGCAATCCATTCATGTGCTTCACTGTCTTGATCTTCAGAGATTTTCTTCATGTCTACCCCAAAGCTCCTTTGCTCTCATTTTAGCCATTACTTGCTTTCCCACCCCAACTGAAAACCAAGGAGATGTCACTTGGAGATGATGTTTTCATTTTGAAAAGCTGCTGTCCTCTTTTTCCTAATGTTCTTATCCCTCCACCAAAATAACCCATTTTTCACTTCTTTTTTTCCCTCATAGTTCATTTTTTATGGACATGCTGCTTGTTCTTCTCAGCTTTTTAGAAATGCCAGCTGGGTAAGAAAAGACAATGTCTCAAAGGGTAATTGTGTACATCTGACTGTGTGAGGAGGAGCTGTATAATAAGATTTGGATATAATTTCAAGTAGCAACAACCCAGATTGATGACTATGATTTCTTTTTCATTGAGGTTACTGCAAAAGAAAATGTACACTGAACACTAGGAACTGATGCAATATGAATGTACATCTATTTTCCCATCCTGTTAATAAGCATCATCCCATAATTGACAAGTACTTTGACAAACAAGCAGAGGATGAATAGCTTCAGCCATTAAATTTCTGCTCATTTGCTATATTGGCAGGAGAATTCCACTGTGGGTTTGAGGATGGTAATATTTGCCTTTTCACTCAAGATGACACGGATAACTTTGACTGGACAAAACAAAGCACTGCCACTAGAGACACAAAATACACCCCGAACACGGGGCCCAACGCAGATCGGACCGGCTCCAAGGAAGGTAAGCTCCAGCCATGGGCCCCCAGCACGGGGACCTCTGCTCCTCCCTTGGGGTGAGGGACCTGTCCAGCACAGCAAATTCAGCCAGCTACATCATTTTTTTCCCTAATCATACCAAGAATAATCATACTTCAAAGACTTCTAAAAGCAATTGCTGGTGCTGAGGTGTGTGACTGGTCCCAAAGCACAACCCATTAAGTGCCCTTAACCATCTTGTATTGTTTCTGTTGAGCCATTTTCAAAGCAGTGGCTTTCACATTACAGTCTGGTGGGGAAATACTCTGGCACATCTTGAAATATTCACCTGGTTTGTGTCATTTAAATTTTAATGTGGGCTCTCTCAGACTGTCACAATGAGATTTTTATTTTTATTTTTTTTTCCTCATTTTACTTTGGGTGTTGCTAAAATGTGCAATTTTCAATCTACCTCCTCAGTTAAGGTAGGCTCAAAGCTTTGAGCAACCTGGTCTAGTGGAAGGTGTCCCTGCTGCTGGCAGGGGGGTTGGAACTGGGTGATCTTTAAGGTCCCTCCCAACCCAAACCATTGTATGGTTTTTTTTATTCCATGATTACCAGAAGCATGCCATCTTGCCTTCAGTATATATTTCCATTTGAAAAGTCAGATGTATTGTGCTGAATTTATAAAGTTCAACAGTAACTCATGCTATTTTATTGTATGCCACCCTGCTTGTGCTACCAAAGGGAGGGGAAAAAAATCATACTGCATTGTATTTGCTTGGTTGGATTAAGTAAACACTCTCTGTTGTTGGCACAGGTTAGGGTCAGAATAAATGAATATTGTCTTCTTTCATGAAAGTGAACATTCAAAATTGTGATTGACACGGGCAGTTGAAAATATTCCCTGAAAGGTTTCTGTCAAGATATTTTCTCTCTATTTTAGAAGTCCTCCCCACTCACTGCTTATAGGAACAAATTACAACCTTGAGACTGAAGCCTGAACCCTGTCATAAAGATATTTTTATTATTATTATTTTTTTGTACATATACAATGTTACATCAATTTGAAGTTGTTTATATAAACAAGTCCTGACCTGCTAGCCCTGATTTTCCTCTTGGAAGAAAACACATCTTTGAAGCAGTTGTGGGAAACACGTGGGGGCTTAATGCAGAAGAAAGATGTCCCAGAACCCATGGTGATGTCAGATGGCTGTGAAAAATGAATGAAGATGCTCGATAGTCCTGATGTCTTCCTGCCTCTGTGTGTGTTGGATTTTGAAGACTGCAACTTAACACTTTCCATTTGGGCTTCCTCTAGGTTTCTACATGTACATCGAGACGTCACGCCCCAGGCTGGAAGGAGAAAAAGCCCGGCTCGTTAGTCCCGTTTTCAGCGTCGCTCCGAAAAATCCCTACGGAGCTACAAACACAGCCTATTGTTTTAGCTTCTACTATCACATGTATGGACAGCACATAGGTGAGAGAAAGCCAATGACCTTGGGCTTTTTGTTTTGGTTTGTTTTTCTCTTTTGTTTTGGGAGAAATTACAGGAGAAATGTCCACTTGTATGAAAGAAAAGCACAGGAGGACTGCCAACACCTGCAAGGGCCAGTTGCAACCAAAACTGGCAGGAGAGATGCCTGATAGTGTCCTAATTGCTGTAAAACTGTGTTTTCCACTGATCAGCATCCTAGCAGGAGCCTCTCTTACAGCTGGGAAGTGTTTTGTGTGTGCAGGAGGTTTTGGGCGTGGGAACTTTGGAGTGTGGAAACAGAAAAGGTGAAACTGAAGAGGGGAGATGTAGATTAGGTAGAATTTTTTTATAATGAGGGTGGTGAAACACTGGCACAGGTTGCCCAGAGAGGTGGTAGAAGACCCATCCCTGGAACATTCAAGGTCAGGTTGGACAGAGCTCTGAGCAACCTGATCTGGTTGAAGATCTATATTCAGCCTCCCAGTACCTGAAGGGCCTCCAGGAAGGCTGGGGAGGGACTTTGGCCAAGGGCAGGGAGTGACAGAACAAGGGGTGATGGCTTGAAAGTGGCAGAGGGGAGATGGAGCTGAAAGTGAGGAAGAAATTGTTTGGTGTGAGGGTGGTGAGACCCTGTCCCAGGTTGCCCAGAGAAGCTGTGGCTGCTCCTCCCTGGAAGTGTTCTGGGCCAGGTTGGATGAGGCTTTGAGCAACCTGGTCTAGTGGAAGGTGTCCCTGCTGCTGGCAGGGGGGTTGGGACTGGGTGAGCTTTAAGGTCCCTTCCAACCCAAACCATTCCATGATTCTATGATATTTGCAAGGACTTTGGGTGATACTACCAGGGTGTTCTGAGTTGCTCCTGGCAAGGTCCAGGGTCAGTGAGCAGCAGCACTCCTGATGTGCTGGCAGCCAGAGCGGCACAGCCTGTGTGTGACCTAGCAGCACAGAGTTCCTGTGTAAAAGTCACAAACAATTCACTCACAAGCTGTAGGAGTGCATATTTTCAGGGTGTATCTCTAAATCCATTTTTAGTCATAGCTCTTTCAACATATATATTTAATTTCTTTGCATGGTATAAAAAAAAAAGTGTGAGAAAAGATAAAAATGTAAGTGATAGACACAATTTTTTCTATATCCTGTAAATCCCTGTGGTGTGCTCGGTGCTTTCCATTGCCAAGCTGACCTGAATTTATATATTATTATATATATTTTCCAAGGGCAAGCACGTCCTTACAATGCATTCTGGTGGTTGCTTTGTTCAACCTTTGCCTGCCTCCAAGCAGAATTGAGATTTTAAACAGAGCAGACAAGTCTATTTGGTTGTTGGTTTGTTGTCTCTGTACTGCTGAGCATGTGAACACAGCTCCAGCTCTAAATTCTCCTGGCTCTACGTTGCAGGGAGTGATGGATGGATGGATGGATGGAAGGAAGGAAGGAAGGAAGGAAGGAAGTGATAGAGCCATGCAGTGCTTAGTAAATATATATATATATAAATGGCCCTATGAGGTTGTATACCAGACTATTTCTGGTAGGTGACAGTGAAGAGCAAAGTTACAGACATAAAGGGTCAAAAATTTTTTCTGGAATACCTTGGAGTTGAGATAAAATATAAGAAAACACCCATAGAGGCTGATGTCTGTCCACAAAACAAGGACCTCTCATTTTGTTGGTTTTGGTTTTTATTTTCCTGGTCTACCTTTTCAGCAACTGTCTGTGTCTTTGGCTTTTTTTGTGCTGAGATTGCCCTTTCTTATTTATGTGTAATTTCTTGTATGTATGTAACATGTATAATGCTGGCTGATGAAGGAGCTGACCCACAGGTGATGATGGTGACAATGAGGGTCAGGGATCATAGTTACACAGAATTTGTTGGTGGCAATGTGGACACCTAGTTGTTGAACCCCCAAATTGCTCAATATCTCTTCTTTAATGTCAAAAAATATCGTTACCATCATTTTGGCTAATGTTCAAAGTGAATAGCTTTGTACAAAATGACTTATTATTCTGTCTTTAAAGAGCAGACTGGCAGAAAAACAGTGAATTAATAACATCAGCCGTGTGTTTGAATGCACACACACACACACGTCTACTAAATTCAACATTTTAATTCCTCATAATGCCAAAATGTTATGAAACACCTGAGGATGCAACGTGCATACAAGGGATGAATTATGAAATCAGCAAATACATCCATCTGATTCCCCAGATGGGAACTGTGTCACTGAAATTGTTCACATGAGGATAATGAAAAGAAAAACCCTGATGAGTGATGATATTCTAAGACTTCAATGATTTAAGCACGTGGTTGTTATATGAGTGGTTGTATTGATGAGGAAAAACTACTGCCATGAGTTTTTAAAGGTTTGTGGTCTTGGAAATTGTGTTGGGTTAGGAAAGGGGTTATTATAACACAATTATTTGCCCAGACAAATTGAATCTACTCATGACAGAGTTTCAGGTGATGCAGGCTTGTGGTGAGGATGGCCACCAACCTCCTGGGTGGCATGTGGCAGCACGTGGCCAACAGGTCAAGGCAGGGATCCTGCTCCTCTGCTTAGCACTGGTGAGGCACAGCCAGTCCAGTGCTGGGCTCCCCAGGACAAGTGAGACATGGGCTTACTGGAGAGTCCAGCTCAGGGCCACAAAGATGATGAAGGGACTGGAGCTTTTATCATATGGGGAAAGGCTGAGGGAGGTGGGACTGCTCAGCCTGGAGAGGACAAGGGTTGGTAGGGTCTCATCAATGTATATGAATTCCTGAAGGGAGGGTGTAAAGAACATGGAGCTCAGAGATGCTCAAGGACAGGACAAGAGGCAATGGGCACAAACTGAGACAGAGGCAAATCTATCTAAACACAAAAAATATTTTTTTTCACTGTGAAGGTGGTCAAACACTGGCATAAATTGCCCAGAGAAGTTGTGGAGTCTCTGGCCTTGGAAATACCCAAAATCCAATTACACATGGTCCTGGGCAACCTGCTCTAACCTACCATGCTTTGAGCAGCAATTTGGACAGTTCCATCTCCAAAGGTGCTTCCAACCTCAATGATTCTGTGGGAAATATTTAATTAGTAATTTTTTTTTTTTTTTCAGAAGACTTACATTTTATTAGAGATTAATCCCCCATGGATAATTCTAAATCTTATTGCTAAAGCAGATTGACTGTTTGATCACAAGCTGTTAGAAGCTGTGACTCTTCACTGCTGCTCTGGAATTTGCAGCCAACATGTAGAAGGTGCTTCTTGTCTCCATGTGGGAGTGAGTGGTGCCAGCCAGGGCAGCTCTCAGCTGGAATATGTGCTGCCAGCTCACTGATTTCTTCACTAGAGTAGGGTAGGAGCTGCTGACTGAGACCTTGTACATGATCTCTGTGCTGACATCTCTCTCTTTTGAATAACCTTGAGCTGTTGATTCTTGACCTGACTTCATTGCAAATTTGAAGTGTCTTTCTTGCAAGGGAATTTTTTGCCTTAAAGAAATTCCAGCCTGTTCCTTCTGAACAATGTGTTTGGAGAAGATACCTGGTCATTGAACCTTGATTTTTCATGCAAAGTGCTGTTGCACTGTTCAGCAAACTCTGATGCTGCAGGTCAGCATTTTCTCTGAGTTGCTTTATTCTCCTTAATTATCAGTATCCATAAGATTTCCAAGCTGTATTACTGTTACTATTCCCATGTTTAAGGGTAAAGTTCTTTGTTTCCAAACCAGTTTGGGTGCTCATCAAAATGTTTATACATTTCTGCCAAGGTTTTGAAGGATCCCTAATAAAATGGAAAACCATCCTAGAATGGTGCTCTGTTGCTGGTGTGGACTGGTCTTGGAGGCTCAGGGGTAAAAATACATCAACCTCTGGTCTTAGAAATGAGTGACCCCAGTGACTCTGGTCTTAGAAATGAGTGACTCCAGTGACACCAATGTGAGAATATGGCTGTTGCACTATACTGAAAATAACCAACCTACCAGTTTGTCCAGCTCAGCTTCTCTGCCTGCTGTTCAGGGCTTTGGTGTCCCTGGAGAAGAGACTGCAAATTGCTGTAGTGACAAGGAGAGTCTTTGCAGGGAGCAGAGCAGAGATCCGAGATAGCACTGATGCTACAGCACAGCTCTGACGAGATAAACACGGACCTCCAGCCTGTCTAGGCAGTTAGATTCAGAAAGATAAAGTGTGGTTTGGGTTTTGGGGTTTTTTTTAAGCTGAAATAAATGGCTCTTACTTACAAGTCAGATGGAAATTCCTGACAGATCACACAGAGCTACCTCTGAGAGCGCTGGCTGCCAGAGACAGCGCGCGCGCTTCGCTGCACATCCTTCAAAGGGAGAAGGTAGATTATCCCTAAAGCATAAGAGAAATCAAAGTTCCCATTACTTGATTTGCAGCAAACAATAAGCCATTGTTGAGGAACAAGAAAATGAAGAGTTGCTGTCCTTATTGTGTCTCTATGTCAAGGCAGAAAGAGGTTGTAGTTCCATTATAGCTGTCACCATCTTTTAAAACAATCTGTATTTCCAATTTTTCCATCTAAACTGCCAAAAGGGGCATTTCTAATTGACACTCCAAGAACAATAATTTTTCTTATCATTAGAGAGCCATCAGAAAACAAAAAGTGGAAGCAAAACATGCTGTCAGCGCACACAGTGTGAAAGCTCTTTGTGTTCGCACAGTGAAGAGCACCCAAAATGCGTCCCCAGTGTTGCAGCTGGAGGTGACTCTGGAGGACCCTGTGCTCTCTTGGCAGGATGCTGTCAGAAATTAAACTTAATTCCTGTGGTGGTTTAACCTGGCTGGCAGCCAAACACCACACAGCCGCTTGCTCATTCTCCCCTGCTAGGAAATAGGGGAGAGAATGGGGAGGGCAAGGGGAAGAAGACTCGTAGGGGGAGAGAAGAACCATTTAATCATGGAAATAAAAGAAAACTTAAAATAATAATGTCATTAAAATAATAATGATAACAATAAAATATACAAACAAGTGATACCCAGTGCAATTGCTTACCACTCGATGGCCAAACCCAGCCCCTCCATGAATAATGATTCCGGAGGAGCAACCATCCCAGAAGAGTGACAGGCTAAGAAAGAGCCAAAGAGAACCCCCGAAAAGAAAGAGATTGTCCTGCACAGGACAAGCCCAACACTCACACCATGTCCCTGAGGGCCTTGGCCAAATGCTGCTGGAATCTTGTCAGCCTTGGGGCCATCAGCACCTCCCTGGGGAGCCTGTGCCAGTGCTCCACCACCCTCTGCCTCAAGAACCTTTTCCTCATGGCCAACCTCCCCCTCCCCTGCCACATCTTCCTGCCATGGCCTCTGCTCCTGGCGTTGGTGGCCAGAGAGAAGAACTCAGCGCCTGCCCCTCCTCTTCCCCTTGGGAGGAAGTTCCAGACCACCATGAGATCTCCTCTCAGTCTCCTCTTCTCCAGGCTGGACACACCAAGTGACTTCAGCCTCTCCTCACACCCTTCCCCTCTAAACCCTTCACCTATTTTGTTCCTTCTTGCCCACCACCGTGATCTGCAGATGTGTGGGGCTGTGCTGTCTCTTGGTACTATGTAAATCATTGCATTTGCCTTCATTTGATAGAGCTGAGACATTCAAGTTGACACAAGACCACTGGTTTTTGAGGGTGTTAGGCCCAGCAGCTGGGGAACTCACACAAATGACGTTCACAATGAAACCTCTCCGATCCGAGGCGGCTGCACAGTGACTCAGCTCCTGCTAATAAGAAGTTCTTAGTTCTAGCCACAGCAGAACTCAGTGCCTTGAAAAACACACAGCTAAAGGTGTAATGGAGCAGCAGATATTCTCATCACAGCTCTTTCACCAGGGTGCCCAGGATGAAGCCATACATCTTCTTTGAAGGGGGTGGGGGAAGCGATGCTCGCTGGAGCGACTGGGTGGCACCGTGTCTCCCACCTGCCTCCCACTTGCAGCATTTCATCTGTCAAATGGCAGGGGAGGATGCAGAAGCAGCACAAAGGAAACACAGCTTCTCATGAGGACATTCTGTCCCTGCCTACCTGCACACTACTGGTGAAAACAAAAAAACCTGAAATAGAAAGTTCTTGCAAGAAGGGAAATGCTCAGGAGGGTTTCCTGGAGCAGCCCAGCCCAGTAATACCTCACAGCCTCTGCCCTCTTCCAAACAGCAACAACAGCTCTCAAGCAAGGTTTCTATTATTTAGATACTGTAGTTCTCCCTTCCTCCCCATCTGCTTCTCTTCAAGACTTTTGTCAACGATTGTACTGGGTCTATGGTCTGAAGAAGGCAGGGTCTTAGACAAGAGCACCTAAAGTTATAAAATAGAGTTACAGAGTTGGGAGCAGAGGACATGGCAGGAAGATGTGCCAGGGGAGGTTGAGGTTGGCCATGAGGAAAAGGTTCTTCAGCCAGAGATTCTTTAAACTTTCTATGATTCTATGAAAATCTCCAAATTATGTGAATTACTGGACCCTGACAAAGGAAGTCAAGGCATTTGCTGTTTCTTGGTGCACCAAGACATTCTGGTTTCAGTCCATAGTCTGAGACAGTGAGATTAATCAGAGAGAAGGGCTGCTGAATGCAGATGATCTGTTACCTGTTGCAAATAATATGTGTGTTGGAACCAGTAACTTTATGGGAAAGACCCAGGTGTAGGATAGATAATTGCTTTCTCCACCGAGGGAGACTTGACTGAGGTTATTTTAACTCAGAGCATTATGTTGTCCTTCAGAAATACTCCTGAGCAGAGGTAAGGGCATCACATCTATAAGAAAGATGGGGACAGACTTTTTAGCAGGGCCTGTACTGAAAGGACAAGGGATGATGGTTTTAAAGTAAAAGAGAGGAGATTCAGACTAGATATAAGGAAGAAATTGTTTATAATGAGGGTGGTGAAACCCTGGCCCAGGTTGCCCAGAGAAGTGGTAGAAGCCCCATCCCTGGAAACATTCCAGGTCAGGTTGGACAAGGCAACCTGATCTGGTTGGAGATGTCCCTGCTCACTGCAGGGGGGTTGGCCTAGATGGTCTTGAGAGGTCCCTTCAACCCAAACCACTTTGTGATTCTCTGATTCTATGACCTATCTCTGAGATAGATTTGCCAGGCTCTCTGGCACTCCATTAGTTAAAGGATCTGCAGAGTAAACAAGATGTTGGTCAACCTTTATAAGCAAGAGTGAAGCATAACGCAGCCGAGGTGCTTATTTATCCTTGGATAAGGAAGTTATAAATGCCTCGTTTGTGCTGAAGCACAGAAAACTGCATTTTGCCCATCTCACCCTGGGCAACACACACCCTGCACCCTCAGTTTACCTCTGCTGAGAGTTCACAGCACCAGTTCACTGTGCCCAGGTTTAAACATTTCTGAATTTACCAGAAGAAACTCTCCACATCCACTCAAATCTAACAGAGAGCCATGGAAAATGGGAAGGGGAGGGTGAGCAGGGGGCTGCTGTCGTGCCCAGCCCAGCACCTCTGCTCCATCAGAGCACCTAACCAATTCCAGTTCTCCACCTCTCTTCTAGGAAGCTTGAACGTTTACCTGCGGTTGAAAGGTCAGACCGCAATAGAGAACCCGTTGTGGTCCTCAAGTGGAAACAAGGGACAGCACTGGAACCAAGCCCGTGTCAATATAAACCCCCCAACTTCATTTCAGGTAATGGCTTGAGCGTTGCACCCCGGGAATGGGAGTCTTTGGGGGTTTATTTTGGGGTTGGGGCTCTGTGTGTGCTGACCCTTCCCTTCTGGCAGAAGGTTGCACAGCTTCACTTCGACTCTGCAAGCTGCTCTATGGACAGATAATTGCTTTTCTTGCTTTAAATAGGTGAGCTTACTAATGCACACTCTAAGGGCAGAACAGCAGCTATTGAAGACCAGATGTCTTTCAGTTTTCAGAAGGTGCTGGTAGCTGATATAAAGTGATTTTTTATTTCAGGTTAGCAACTGGAATACAAAATTGCTTTCTGTAAAAACAATATTTGGAGTCGATGGTACTGTGTCTCTTGAAATACATGCAGTTGCTGTAGCAAAAAGGAATGATCTCTGAGGCTTTGCTGAAAGGTACCAAAGCAGAGGTGCTGCCACATGGTACGGCAGAGCTGCATGCCTCCTTCACTGGGCACGTGCAGATTGTGACAGGTTTTCACACATTTCATTGTTGGGTTGACAGTGAGATGCTGATAAACTGTTATGAGCAGTTCCCATTCCCACTGGGAGATGTTTGTCACTGGAACAGCCTCAAAAAGGCAGCTGTGAGGAAGCCCTGGTGTGCTTGGGGTTGGGAGTATCCTCATGGAAGATGGGATGCACAAGCTGTGCCCTGTGGTGTGATGTTCTCCAGGCTCCTCTGTCCCCAGTCTGTGACTTCCAGGTCCCTTGTGGGAGGTAATAGATTTGGGGAAAAAGTATCATTCAGTACAAGTCCAAACTGGTGTCTTAAACATGCAAACTGGGAATTGCTTTATGGGTAACTACTCATCCTGACCCTTTGTTTTTACTTCCATGCACGTGAGGCAATGGCAGGAGAGAACTGATTTGGTGTGTGTGACTGCAGAAGCATTGCATGGGGGGAATGAGTGGAGAATTGAAGGAGAGGGTTATGTGAAATACAGTGTTACGTGATGTTTGAGTGGAACAAAGTGACAAAATTGGGGAGGAAGAGTGGAGAAAAGAGGGACACGAGAGTTAAAGTACACTCAGAGCATGGGGAGCTGATCAGAGTGGGTGAGCTCTGCACTGGTGAAGTCAGGATACATCTGAGAAGTCTGAACAGTGAAGGTGAGAAAAATGATTCAGTGTCTGAACGTAATAAATGGGCTGGTGAAGGGAGAGAAACGATGGGTGGGGAAGTGGAAACCAGAATGGTCACAGTTGTGTCTGAGAGGGATTCCTGAGACCTGGGGTGGGACTGAGCAGAAATACGGTGTGGTGGTTTCACTGGGGGCACTGGGCTGGCAGCCAAACCCAGCCACTCACTCACTGCCCCCACCCAGGGGAGAGGGGAGAGAATTGGGGGGCGAGGGGAAGGAGACTCGTAGGGGGAGAGAAGAGACATTTAATTATTGAAATAATATTAAACTTAGAGTAATAATAATAATAATAATAATAATATAGTAATAGTAATAGTAATAGTAATAGTAATAGTAATAGTAATAGTAATAGTAATAGTAATAGTAATAGTAATAGTAATAAAATATGCCAATGAGTGACCCCCAGTGCCATTGCTCAGCACCCGCCGACCCATCCCGGCCCGTTCCCAGATCACGATCCCAGAGGAGCGAGAGGGTTTGCAAAGGGTTTGGCACCAGCAATGCAGAGTAGAGGAGGGTGATGGACTGCAAACCTGGGGTCACCTCATCAGCATGGCAAGGAAGGAGTAGGTTTGGGTGGGAGGACAAGCTGGGGTGTCTGCTTTGCATGGGTCCCTGTGAGGTGAGGCACTGGCAGAGCAGCCAGAGTCCACAGCCAGCAGCTCCTGTGGAGTCAGAACATCAGCCCTTGCACGGGGCCCCGTTGCTTTCAGAACAGTTACTGGGGTCATTTCTGCTCCTGGTGCACCTCACTCACGTTGTTTTAAAACCATATTCACCAGTGCCACCAGCTGGTGCACAAAATGGAAGCTCCTCCACTTGACTATTTTTCACTTTTACATTGTTGTGTTTAAAGGCTTCAACATAAAATTAATATAAAGCCATGAAGCTCTGCACAAATATAACAAATAAATGCCAGAGTGGTTGGAACCTTAAATTACATTTTTTTTTTAGCTGCTCAAGCAAACTTTATTTTCCATTTAGGAGTCTAAGTAGGAAAGAACATAAACCTCCCAGTTAAATTTAAGGCGAGTGAATTGAAGTGAATCTTTGCAGTAAAACAGTACACTGGCACAGAAATTAAAACTTTTTATAGGATAATTTATATGGCTAAAAGTGCAGCCCAGATTTGTTTTATACCTTCCCAGTCCCTGTGATATACAACAAAGCTTCTGTCATGAAGAACTGAGAGGACTACAATGCTTTGAACCCAAAACAGTATTGCATAAAAGTGATCTCAGTAAGTTATTCCCTTATTAAGTACTTTTAAAGAATAAACATGAAAAAAGAGAACATGTGGAAATGGTACATTGCATGCTGGCATCTAGGAAGGTGTCACTTCTAGTTCATATGTGAGCAGGAGCACTGCCATGGCCTTCAGCTCCGCTTTCCTTCACACCTTCTGGTGTCCAAGATGTTTTTGGCAGAAGAGGGACTGATCTGCCCTTAAGAGAATGACCCTGATGGACCACTGAGGTTTTCAGCCCCATACAGAGAATGCAAGGGGTTTACACCCTTGTCATCACACTGTCCAGCTGGGGACATTCATGAGGCTCCTCTCTACTTCTTATTAGGAGTCTGGCCAGGAAGGTAAAAATCTGTCTGAAATCCTGTTGGGGAAGCACAAGCAGATTTCCCTGGAGACACTCGGAATAACTCTGGAGGCGTTATAGGGGCTTATTTCCATTGCATCCAGTGCTGGGGCCACCAACAGCAGCAGGACATGGAGCTACTGGAGCCAGTCCAGAGGAGGCCACGGGGATGATGCCAGGGCTGGAGCAGCTCTGCTGTGAGGACAGGCTGAGAGAGTTGGGGCTGTTCAGCCTGGAGAAGAGAAAGCTCCAGGGAGACCTTCTAGTGGCCTCCCAGTACCTGAAGGGGCTCCAGGAAGGTGGGGAGGGACTTTGGCCAAGGGCAGGGAGTGACAGAACAAGGGGTGATGGCTTGAAAGTGGCAGAGGGGAGATGGAGCTGAGATGTGAGGAAGAAATTCTTTGGTGTGAGGGTGGTGAGACCCTGGCCCAGGTTGGCCAGAGAAGCTGTGGCTGCTCCTCCCTGGAAGTGTTCTCAGCCAGGTTGGATGAGGCTTTGAGCAACCTGGTCTAGTGGAAGGTGTCCCTGCTGCTGGCAGGGGGGTTGGGACTGGATGAGCTTTAAGGTCCAATCCAGACCAGTCTGTGATGCTGTGATTTCCCCTGTTAGGAGAGCAGAGTGGTCTTTGCTGTACGTGTTGGTTCCTCTGTTCTTCAGTTCAGTGCAATATTTTTAACAACAGCTTTGTGGAGTCATGGACCTTGCAGATAATGGGTTTTGCTGGGTACTGATAGAGGATTCAGAGGATCTGGCATCTCCTGCAAATAGCTGTGAACTGCAGGCTGGGTTCTGCTCCGTGTCTTGCCAACACTCATCTGCCGTGATTTGTTCCGAGCGTGTGGCCAAGCTGGCTCAGAACAACCATCTCAGAACCCATCAAACACGCTGCCAAATGCAGATTTTAATTAAATGCTGGCCGTTGTGTTTGCATAGAGTCCTTTTGTCTGGAAACAGAGGTTTTCCTGATCAGGAAAGATTTGACTTTAAACTCTGTTGACTGGTTAGATGCCTGGTGCCAAGGAGCAGCAGGGCAAGCTGTACTTTGGGGGAGAAGACACTTTCCTCTCGAGGTGAATCCTTCCCATCATCAGAGGTAGAGTCAAAAAACTGTCAGAGGGAAAATTCCTTGAGACACTGTTTTCAGTCAACAGGGTAAATTAGGGAAAACTTTTTATATTCCCAATTACAGTTCCCCAATGCATTAATATCCACCTCGTTACAGTAATTAACCTATGGTGTTGCATGTCAATGAGATACTGATGGAGTTTCCTGCTCCAAGCACAGCTTTCACCTTTATTTAGTGCTGCCAGCACAGACTTTGCCGCCTGGCTTAGGACACATCAGGCAGGATGTAAATACATGTCCTATATTGGGCGGGTGTTTACTGGGCTCCTCAGTTCAAATAAGAACAGGGATCTTCTAGAGAGAGTTCAGTGGAGGCCACAGAGATGATGAGGACCTGGAGCATCTCCTGTGTGAGGAGAGGCTGAGAGAGCTGGGACTGTTGAGCCTGGAGAAGAGCAGCCTGAGAGGGGACCTGATCAATGTCTATAAATACCTGAAGTGTGGGGGGCAGTGGATGGGGCTGGGCTCTTCTCAGTGGTGCCCAGTGACAGGACAAGGGGCAATGGGCACAAACTGGAACACCAGAAGTTCCAGACAAACTGAAGGAAAAACTTCTTTCCTGTGAGGGTGCCGGAGCCCTGGGCCAGGCTGCCCAGAGAGGGTGTGGAGTCTCCATCTCTGGAGATGTTCAAACCCACCTGGACACTTTCCTGTGCCACCTGGTGTAGGGAACCTCCTTTGGCAGGGGGGTTGGACTGGATGATCTCCTGAGGTCCCTTCCAACCCCCCCCACCAGTCTGTGACTCTGTGATATTGCCAGCTCACCACTGCAGGGTCAGGCACCTCCTGGGGATGCTCAGCTTTGCAGAAGGATGAGCTGTGACTGTGACTGAGGTCGAGGGATGTTGCCCTCCAGAGAAAGGTGGAGCAGAGAATGGCCTGGGCAGTGTGATGTCTGGTGGCATCACACACCATTGTGATATGGTCCTTGGGTGATACCCATCCAGATGGTTGAGGTACCAGACCCCTGTGATTTACAGGGTCACCTTCCACTGCCCTGAGTGTTTACTTGTCATTGATAATGGAAGGTGTTAATTTCAAACGAGCAGCTCGGCTTGAACTGTATTAATGAGCAAAGAAATGTCAGAAGCCACCAAAAGAAGAGGATCTGTGTCCTGCTGAAATCAGTGACAACAGAGAGAGCCCATCCAAGTGCCCCAGACATCTCCCCAATGCATTTAGATCATTAGGAAATGTAATTTAAGTCTTTTACTCCAGATGGAATTAATTTCTTTATTTTTTTTCCCAAAGTGACTCTACCCCCAAGAGTTGATGTCTCCATTAGTGCCACAGCACGCCCTTAGAAAAGTCATTGAATTTCATGCATATATTGTTGCAGATTAAAGTTAAAAAAACCCCAACTTGTCATCTAAGTTAACCAAAAATATTTCAAAGGACTGAGGCGGTGGAAAGAGGGGAAGGAGAGATAACTGTGCGCATGGTGCTGCTTGGGAAATCTGTTCCGTACATAATTCCTTCATCTCTGCAGAAAGGCTTTGAAGTTTTCTAAGGAATAAATTGCTCAGAACACAGAAGGAATCCACTCTTCTCAAAGCTAATTAAGCAGCAGCATGGCAGGACAGCAGCACGTTGGGTTTGGGGAAGGAGAGCGGAGAACTTTGGTTTCTTTAGTACAAGAGTAATCCAGAGCTAATAACAAACATTATGGCAAATAATGGTACTGACCTTGCAACAAGCCACCCATCTCCACCCAGGCACCATTGCCTTCCCCAGCTGTAGCAGTGGGCGTTTCAGACTAGGAATATTTGACAGAAAGTGATTAATTACAGGGTCTGGAGCACAAGTGTGCTGAGTTCCCGGCTGAGGGAACTGGGGGTGCTGAGCCTGGAGAAAAGGAGGCTGAGGGGAGACCTTCTGGCTCTGTCCAAGTCCCTGCAAGGAGGGTGCAGAGAGGTGGGGGTGGGTCTGTTCAACCAAGGAGCAAGGGACAGGACAAGAGGAAATGGCTCCAGTTGTGGCCAGGGCAGTTGAGATGGGATGTGAGGAAGAATTTCTTTGCTGAAAGGGTTCTGAGGCATTGGAAGGGGTTGCCCAGGGCAGTGGTGGAGTCCCCATCCCTGGAGGGATTGAAGAGTCGTGTAGACACAGTGCTGAGGGACTTGGGTTAGTGTTGGACTTGGCAGTGCTGGGTTAATAGTTGAACTTGATGAGCTTAAAGGGCTTTTCCAATCCAGGCAATCCTGGGATTCTGGGATAGGACTCTGGAATCACAGGCATCCATTTAGCAGAAGATAAAGTCTTAAAGAGAAATGAAATCTCTACCCTGACCCTCACTGTGATAAAACACAGCGCAGTGTCCTCTGATAACTATAAAATCATTCCTAGAAAGGATCAAAGCTTGTAGACATGATGGTGAGCCACTAGAAGGGGCAGGAGAGAAGTGGGGCTGTCACTGTTATCAATTCCTGCCACAGCAGGAGATCTGGGAGGTTAAAATCCACCAAGGTGATCACAGGAGACCACTGTGGGACCTCAGGGGATCCATATCAAAGGTAGTCCCTTCCCAACCCCTTATGATATATTTAGCTTTGCATTATGGGTGAAGGAACAGTAACCCAGCTCCTGAGATGTTTCTCTCAGGCTTTCCTGGGTCAGGAAATGTCCCCAGGAGAAGGTTGCAGAAAGCCAGCTCATGTTCTCCTGATGACAGGGACGTCCCATGGGGGTGCAGATGAGTGAGCCCAGTGTGGCAGATGAGGTGGAATGGACTGGCTGGGCCACATTTGAGAGCCAGAAACCTCCTTTTACTGTGAGATTTTTCTGGCTCGTGTGTTTTCATGCAGTCTGTGGTCAAGTGGATGCTCAGTCCTCCAAAACCTTGCAGGTGTTTTTCTTCCAGCTGTGCCTCTGCCACTCACTTCAGGTGGCAGAAGTTGCTGGGAAAAATACCTCAAATCTCTTCAAAGTTTTTTCTCCATTCAGTCCTGCTCTTTGCTCCAGGAATATTGTACTTACACAAATGCACACATTACAGTTAGCATCGTGATGGACCTGACCTGGAGACACCAGGTAGACAACTAGGCAGACAACTAGCAACTCTGCTGTTTTTCATCTCATTCTGACATGTAGAAGCCTCTGTGGCTCACACATCCACCTTCCCCGTGTGTGTCAACCTGGTTGCATTTGTCTACATCATAGAAAGTGTTTGTAAATGAGTCCAAGCACCTTGATGGCTTGTGGAGTCTCCATCTCTGGAGATGTTCAAACCCACCTGGACACTTTCCTGTGCAACCTGGTAGGGAACCTGCTTTGGCAGGGTGGTTGGACTGGATGATCTCCTGAGGTCTCTTCCAAGCCCAACAATCCTGTGACTCTGGGATGTAGTTTAATGCCGTGCAAAATGCAGCTGAACATTTCCCATTTGTCACCCTCTGATCTGCTGGTTCTTTCTTTCTTTGGTTTTATTTTGCAGCTCATATTTGAAGGGATCCGAGGCCCTGGCATCGAAGGTGATATTGCTATTGATGATGTATCAATTGTGGAAGGAGAGTGCATGAAATCAGACCAACCAGCCAACAGTAAGTGGCTCTTCCACACGTAGGGGAGAGCAAATTGCTTCTCATGGTTCTAAAGCTGAGACATCTTCTAGAATAGATTTTCTCCAGGAGAACAATATATTGTTGGGTTCAGCTGGAGAGGCTTAAAGTGAGAAGTTTTCTATGGAAGCGAGCTGTGGAGTCAAAATGTCTTTGTTCCCAGATAGGAAGATACTGGTTTAGCAATGGTGGAAGTGAAAGAGTGTTGGGCATTCGCGGGGGTGAGAGCAGTGGGCTGCACTCCACGGTGGGGCTGGACTGGTGGTCATAGTTTGAGATGGGCAGACAGATAAATGGAATATTAAAAAATGTTCAAAGGGTCCCAAAAATTATGAAATTATTGAATATCAGTGTTGAGATTCCCTGTGGACCTTGTTTCATCCCTTCACCCCCACATGTGCATTATGATACAGACCTTCACTACACAGCTGGGTGGTTTTCTACCCCAGCATCTCCTGCCTCAGTCAGTTGGCAAGAGCTCTTCTCATCCTCACTTTGTAGAAGGTGACCTTGCAGAGGGCTGTGCCAGGGGAGGTGGGTGGCACTTGGTGTGACAAACAGAGAGAGCCTGGATAAGCAGCACCTTGTTGTCCTCCTTGGTGTGTGGAACAGGTCATGGTGGCTGAGCCCTTTATCTTCTGAGCTTTGTAGCAATGCTGACTGTGTCTGGCAGCTCTTTAATTCTACCTTTTTCCCTCCCTTTCTGTAGATTTACGATCAGGTGCTGTTGGGACATTAATGCATATACGACTTCTCCCAGTTATCATCCTCATGTCTGTCTTAAGTCATCAGAGGTGACCTTATCCTGGCAGAGGCTACAAGAGATTCACCAGGCACTGGCATGAAGAAAGAGTCTTTGTAAAAATGGACATTTAAAAAAAAAAACAAACAAACTACCAAAGATTCCTCCACTGACTGACTCAAAAGTTAAATAAATACATAAATAATTAAAAAAAAATTAATAATAATTAAAAAGCACTGGGGACATAGAAGGCATCACGGGAGTGAAACTCACTACGAACGCCGCGTGAGAACGAGATCTGGCCTAAGTGAGGAAGAGACCTTCAGGTGCTTTTGTGGTCAATAATGAATACAGCATCATCTGGTTGAACTCTTGGAAAAGAGCTATTAGAAACCCTTGTCAAAGCACAAAGTCATGGCTGGTTTTGTTTCAAATGAATAGTTTGCTTGTTACCATGGAAACCTAATGGCCTGCCAAAAAATAATTTAAAAAAAAAACAAAAAAAAAGAGGAGGAAGGAGTGAGAGAGGAAATAAAAACAAAGAGAGAGAGAGAAACACCTCACTGTAAACAGGGTATGTGAAGAGCTGGCATTCATTTTCCCTTCAAGAAGGTTTTTAAGCATAGAGTTAAATAATTGTAAGCCCTTTCTACTTTGGCTGTCACCTCCCCTAGAGAATAACCCTCAATCCGAGCTCTCTGAAGACCTTTCTGTTCCATTTCTCATGGCTATGCTCGATAACTGTCCTCTGGCTCCTTTTGCATGCATTCCTTATCCAGGATGTGCCACCTGGGCTTACATCTTACACAGGCTTCTCGGAGTTTGCTTGCAGCCACTCGGAGCACCCCTCTCCCCCTCCCTAACTGAGTCCATCTGTTCTAATGAAGTGAAGAAACCAAACCACCGTCTTTTATAAATTGCCATGGAAACCAAGTGCCTTCAATGAAACAAGCCTGATTTAAAAAAATAAAAATAATAAATAAAATGAATAATAAAATAAAAAGAAAGAAAATAAATAAAATAAAATGGTAATGATAGTTTCAACACAGAAGCTTGCACTGCTAAAATGTGGTTTGTGCAAACTCTTTGGTAAAGAAGCTACGGAGCCTGGGTGTGCAGACTGCAGGCGAGGAGATGAAGCCGCTTCTGGAGATGGATGGACCTAAGCTGCTACGTAAGCCCTTTTGGATGAGATGTTTGTTGTTTAACCTTCCAGACAGCCATGGCCTTTCACCTTATTATCCATTAGAAAAATTGCTTCCATTGGTCCTGGAAATGGGAGCAGCACTTGGTTGTTTTTTGGTTTTTTTTTTTTATTGTTGGGTTGGTTGGTTGGTTGGTTTGTTGGGTTTTTTTTCAGGTTATCAGGTCAACCAGAGGGAAAAGGTGGTTAAGTTCCACTTAGTGCAGAAGGTGGTAAAACCCAGAAGGTGGTAAAACCCAGAAGGTGGTAAAACAAACCCCACAGAAATGATTTTTTTCTTGCTTTACCTCCCCTTCACAAGGCAGTCGGGGAGTTGTGCGTGGGGGACGGGTTGGCAGCGCGGAGCGAGACAGCGGAGCTCTCTGCAGAGAGGGTGCCGTGCCTCTGCCCTTGGAGCCAGACTCTCTGCAGATCACCAGAGATTATTTTGTTACTGTAGCAAAATTTAAAAAAAAAAAAATAGAAAAAAATTTAAAAATCCACTTTTACAACAGAAAAAGAAAATAAAATAATAAAAGCTGTACAAATGGTTTTGAGCTACCCCGAACCCCTACCCTTAGCCAGCTGGTTTGCCACTGCGTTGTAAAGTTCCCTTACAGTTGGTTATGACAATTTGAAGACCTTTTTCCTTAAATTATCTCAGCTTTTAACTTCATTTAAAAACAAAAAAAAAAGACTTTTGTCTAAAGGAGAGTATTATTATTATAATTATTATTATTATAATTATTATTATTATTATTCTGTGTTCTCTCGAAACCCTAGGATTAAACAAACCTGATATGCAAGTAATTGGAGTACAAACATGAAAACAAACCAAGAAAATGAGTAGAACATTTGCAAATATGAGTATAAAAAGCACAACGAGATGCAGTCAAACAATGACAAGGCTTGATTTTTTTTTTTAATTATTATTATTTTTTTTAAATTCTGTAGAGAAATGTTTGTGCAAATTCAGTAATTCAACTGAAGAGATAATTTTACAGCTATGTTCAATAAAGCCTCTTTCCAGGTAAGGTATGCCAAGTGGTATGTGTGTTTGTTGAGCCATGTGCCCCTGCACCCGGGATGGGTGCGACTGGGATGGTTTGGTTTGGTTTGGTTTTTTTCCCTTGATAAACTGGTGTTGTCTGAAGATATAATGGTTCATACTGGTGATGCTCAGAGGATGGAGCTTTCTGAGGATGCTGTTGGTTCCTTGGTTTGTAGGCAGTTTGTGGTGTCTAATCCTTCACACCATGATGGGAAAGCTGCTTGGAAGATGGTGGGAGCTCTGAGTCTGGATGGACTGTGGGGTTTCACACCCTTTAAAAAAACAAAAAACCCCACATTTCCCACTGGCAAGCACTGGATTTTAATTGTGGTCAGAGGACCAGGTCAGGTGTGGTGAGACCCTGATGCAGATTTTTACTTTGGACATTGGTGTGTCTCATAATTCAGGATTCGTGGAAACCAAACCTTCACACCTCTCCTGCTGCCGGTCTCTTGTGAAAGCCACAGAACTGTGGGATCATCTGAGAAGCTTCTCTGTGGGCACTTTTGGTGTGACTGTCTTCAGAGGGGCTGGCTTTGCCCAAGGAACCCTGCCAGAAGTGGATGTGTGGAGTTTTTGCAGCAGACTCTCCTGTTACATTTCCTCTTCCATCTATGGCCATCGTGTCATTTGGGCAGCTCCTTGTTGCTCATTTTCTGGTTTGAGCCCCGACTGCAGCGATGTTTTTGGCTGGGATGGAGCTGCAGTGGGTGCTGCATGAGGTCCCCACTGCTCACCACTCACTTCACCACGCTAGGCTGATGACAAACCTCGTTCTGCTGTGTTTTACCACACTCATTTTCACTGCCCTGATCAGATGAAATGGGGAATATGGAAAAAAGAAAAAGTCAGTCACTTTGAAGTAAGACACGAAGCATTCCATTTCCTTGAGAATATTTCCCTGTTTTTCCCTCAAATTTATCCCTTGCAAAAGTAGACTCCAAGTGAACTGAAATTTCAGTGCCCATTGGTCAGCAGAGGCTGGGAGAAGCATCTTTGAAGCACCAGGCAGAGCTCCGGCCGCAGGGCTGATGGCAGCGGTGTGATGGGGTCTCCATGGGAAAGGAGGTTTGGAAAGCACCCTGAGATGTCCTCTCGTGCTTGGGCAGCTGTGATGAAGACAGCCTGAAGATAATGAGATGGAGATTGTTCTTCCTTGTTTAGATCCCAAGCTAAGACTGTGAACTGAAACCCATATTTCCTCCTTGTATTTTGATTTTTCTTTCCCTTGGTTGAGGATCTTGTTGAGTATTTGATAAAGGTTTGCAATTGACAGCCAAAGACCACAGATGTCTTCTTACAGGGCAGGATGATCTGTTTGTCCTGAAAAGCTCAAGTCTTTGTGTGAAAGGAAATTTATTTCCCGTGCTTATTTCAGTTTTACTCTGCTTGGGTGCAGAAGAAGGTGCTAAGAAAAACTGATTTTTCTCTTTCAGATGTTGATTTTGGAGTAGTGTTATATTCCTTCCCAGTCCCAATATAAACCACTGAACAGGCAATGGGATTTTACTTTCTCTGGGCCATGAGTAAGAAGTACAAACTGACACATGTATTTCCTAGTCTTGATTTTTATTTTTTATTTTGTTCATTTAGGTGTGAAAATGAATGTAGCATTGGTCAACTTTTGGGACTGACAATCAGACTGTGCTAGTTGGAACTGGTGGCTCTTGTATGAAATTCTCTAGACCCCATGATTCAGTTCTTGGGTAGCCAATCTGGTAATGTTTCTGATATATTTTTAAATTGGACTTCATAGAAATGATTGTGCCAATGTGGACTTCACAGCGATGACAGTGGCTGTTGGGATCGGTGACCATCTAGGGGTGGCTCTGGGACATGGCTGGGTGTTCCCAAAGCAGAGGTGGGTGAAGCCCATAGTAAACTTTCCAATGTTAAAAAATTCTTTCTCAATATGGTCTGGGAGAGTAAGGACATTATTGGGGCACTCCCCTTTCATTGTCTCCAACAAAACCATGCAAGGTCATTGCTTTTGCAGAGCATGCAGTTGAATGTGAAATCCCACTTACAATTATGGGACACTTTGATCTCACTGTGCTACCAACCCACTGCTTCTCCAGCCAGGCTTGGGTCCTGGATGGGGCACAAGGGTGGATAAAAATCATAGATTAAAAGGGGACAAACACATCACAAATCACACAATTGTGATTTGAAGGCTGAAGCAGCTCCTTGAGAGCCCAATAAAGTGGTGATGGCTTATGTGATGGAGCTGTTAACTAGTGGAGGAAAGGGTCTTTACACTGAGCCCATCTCATATCAGCCAGGTTTTGGAGACTATGCTACTGTCAGACCCACAGATAGCTTTGGAAATGTGAAATTTCCTCTTAATTTGGATGAGGAACTGCTGGTTCACAGAAACAAGATGGAGCTGCAGCTGCCCCATGCACACATACCAACATCTACTGATGCTTAACAGTTTCCTCCTTGACCCCCAGCACTTGAATCTCTGCTGCATTCACCACTGTAAATGGTGTAATTTAGTTTGAACAGCTTTGGGGATCCCCAAACAGAATTGATCAGTTAAAACATCAGCTTATTGTTCCAGTTTGTTGTCTCTTCTCCTGCCTTGTAAGGTCCATGAAATCCCTTTGTAGGGAGTAGTTTAGTCAGAATAATCAGTTTTTATTTTCCACCTTTAGTGGAAGAGGCTTACCTGGTTTTATATTTAAAGAGTTTACTTGCTAGTAATGCTTTGGGGTTTTTTTTCATGTTTTAAAGGATAATTGAAACTCTTTTCCTCCCCAAGAAAAACTGTGATCCATCAGAAAAATGACTTTCTAGTGCAGTTCAGTAAAAAAGATACAGTTTGGTATTACAAGCACTCTCTGCCTATATATGCTAATAAAGAGACTGGGTGCCATCTGGATTAATTCTTGTATTTTCCCATAAAACTATAAAAAGCTATAAAAAAGGTTATTATTACATTTCAAATTCTTTTTTTTTCTTTTTTTTCTGCAATAAAGCAGCACCATGGGAGCGTGCTCCACCATTTACAGCTGTCCCACCACCATGGCAGTGTCAGTCTGAGCAGCACAGGAGGAATTAAACCAGTTGGTTTTTCTTTGTCTAAAAGAGCTTGGCAATCCTGCAGCCACCAGACCTTCGCTGTTCAGAAGTTTTATGTTTCCCTAAAATCCCTGATTCTGGTGTCACTCCATAGATCCCATGGGAAGGCAGGGAAAGGTGCTTTGTGGGACTCGGGCTGGGGAAGGATGTGCTCAGCACCCATCATGTCCCTGCTCACAAATTCATCAATCTTAAAACCAATTAGAAGTTAGAAGAGGGAGGATATGTTTGATTTTTGCCCTCCCTCGCTGCTGGGAGGTTTGTCACCTCCTTTCTCGTTGTCAGAGTAAATGTGTTCACAACCAGTTTAACATCATTTGTTCTTGTTAAAACATATTTTCCTCCCTTTCTGGTGTCAAGCTTCTCTGTACCCCCAGCCCACCTTCAGGTCCCCCTTTTGGCTGTTTTTTGCTGGGTTACACTTTTTGTATCTCTGGGTTAGAAACCATGAAAAACCAGAAGTTATTGTTAACCCAAACACAGGATATTTGGGGTTGTACATCCTGATGGGGCTTGCTAAAATACGATATCATTTTCCTTTGTATCTGTCAGATTAGGGAGCCTGTACTATGAGATTTATATTATGGGAAGGATGTTGTATTTTCTCCCCAGAACACCACACCCAAAGTCTGTGAAGATGTGACCCCACTTTTACACTTGAGGGAACAAGTCTGTCAGAGATGTCAGTGGTGACCTTGTGACTTTCCTTTAGTAAATATCATTTTACTCATGCCTCTCAGAGAAATAGTTGTGTTATAATGAGACTACTCAAGTGAGGACAAACTGATCAAGTCATCAGAGAATGCACTGACACTACATGTGGGGAGTAATTGCCTCCTCCTTGGGTGTCCCTCCTCAAACACCCAAACCCATCCAAGTTCAGCAACGAGCTCCCCATCCCTCAGCACGTTTTGTAACTCCCTGAGAGCAACCCTGGTACTTTAATTATAAATTCTGTGTCCCACACCTGACAGGAAACTGAGACATGAATAGGATGATGATGTTTGTGTTCCCTCTGTAGATGTGTCTCCATGCACCCTGGTAGCCTCACCTAACACGGTCTCTCTTAGCTGGTTCTTTGTATGACATGGTCAGGAGCCTACCAAGGACCTATGACAGGTGATTTGCAACCAATTTTCTTCCATTTCTATTATCTGTATTTTTATTTTGATTTTTTTTCCATTGAGAAAGAGACTTGACTGTTGGCATTTGCTTGGACAAATGACTACTCATGTAGCTTTGCTCACAACTAAGGTCATGGCTGACAACTGGAGTATCACCACCGATTCCTCAGGATCCAGGATCTTTGCATGCCACAAGTCTTCACCTTCTACAGGCTGGAGGTTTGCAAACCTCCACCCATAGGGAAGAAATAGAAACACTGCAACAGCCACCTCTGTAAAACCTATTGAATTGGGTTTTTGATGGATCTGACCACAAAAGAGATTGAAGAAACACACGTTACTGCGAGTCAGAATGAGCAGCCTCAGCACCTTCTCAGGAAAGATCAGATGCGCTTCTGCTTGCACACTTACCAACTGCAAAGGGAAAAAATAAATAAATCTGTGTGTTTGTGTGTAAATATGATATAAATAACTGTAATTGTATGTATTTAATGTATATATCATTATTATGACATTTTAACGATCTCAAGTATTGTATATAGCCCAAACTTGGTCTCTTATTTTACTAGCACACCCACTGTAGATTTATTTTTTGTCATTGTTGTTAATGTATCTGGTTAAATTACAACCTGGTCTCACTTTTACCTCAAAGGGTATATGTTCTTTATGTACATTTTATAAAGAAAAGAAAAAAAATCACTCTGTATTTTGGGTTACCTTTTCACTTGCCAGCAGTATTTTCTGTCTTTTCCTCCTTAACTTTGCTGCTGCCCCACAGATCCACTGGGGGAAGAGTGGAGGGCAGTTGGGAGGGAATGGGGTTGGTGGACAATATTTCTTGCTCGATGTGTCCCTGCCTTCCTGAGAGATGTAAGGAAGGAGGATTCTCTCTCCTCATCCTGGCCCGTCTCATCCCTCCTCTGCTTGTTAGGTACTGGAAGATTTTGATTAGACCATGAAGAGGTCATGTCACACCTCAAGTGCTGGGTTCAGTGTTGGGTCCCTCACTCCAAGAAGGACCTGGAGGTGCTGGAGCGTGTCCAGAGAAGGCAGCGGAGCTGGGGAAGGGTCTGGAGCACAAGTGTGCTGAGTTCCCGGCTGAGGGAACTGGGGGTGTTGAGCCTGGAGAAAAGGAGGCTGAGGGGAGACCTTCTGGCTCTGCCCAAGTCCCTGCAAGGAGGGTGGAGAGAGGTGGGGGTGGGTCTGTTCAACCAAGGACCAAGGGACAGGACAAGAGGAAATGGGCTCCAGTTGCGGCCAGGGCAGTTGAGATGGGATGTGAGGAAGAATTTCTTTGCTGAAAGGGTTCTGAGGCATTGGAAGGGGTTGCCCAGGGCAGTTGTGGAGTCCCCATCTCTGGAGATGTTCAGAAAATGTGTAGACACAGCACTTCAGACGTGGTTTAGTGGGCATGGTGGTGTTGGGTTGATGGTTGGACTTGATAATCTTAGAGGTTTTTTCCAACCTAGATGATTCTGTAATGAATGTTTTTACCCAGCTGTGTGGACAGTTGAGGGTTGAAGTCCATTTCTTTGGCTTTCCATAATGCTCAAATATGATCCCTAGGAAGAAAAACAAGAGAATCCTGCATGAAGATGTGTGTGCCATGCAACAGCAGGCTATTTTGGAGCACTCTTCCCCATGCCAGCCACGTGGGTATGGATGTGGTGGGTATGCATAGCTCTCCAGTGTATCTCTGCCTTTGTGTAATGATGTGGTGTAGCAGAGCATCTCCAGATCCAACGTGGACCTTCTTGTGTGCTGAGTCTGGTTCTGTCAAGGTTAGTGACTATGTGGTCCAATGTGGAGGTTGTCCATAATTTTCTTGATTAAATCTGTGACTGTCAGCTGTCAGCTTCTAGGCATGTGTTCAAATTAATTAATGAGATGAAATTGGTTTCCAGAAACAGCAATGTACTGAAATTTACAGCTATAAAACAAAGAACATGCTGGTCTCTTATTTTTCAGCTTAAAAAATTCCCACTATCCCGTTGGATCTCACAACCTGAAACCCTTTCTACATGCCCCCATCCTGTCCTTGGGATATTCAGTACTTGCACTGATGGGCTGAAGCACTTTCTTCATTCATTTCAGACACCTTGATCTGCTCCCCCTTCCCCTCATGGTCATTATGTCTTAGCTCCACATTGGTCCAAGAGGAGATCCAAGGGCACATCCCATGGAATATAAACAATGCCAGTATTGATAGATACTGGACAGAGTAGATGATAGAACAAGGGCAATGGTTATAAATTGGACAAGAGTAGATTTAGATGAGATGTGAGGAAGAAATTCTTTGGTGTGAGGGTGGTGAGACCCTGGCCCAGGTTGGGCAGAGAAGCTGTGGCTGCTCCTCCCTGGAAGTGTTCTGGGCCAGGTTGGATGAGGCTTTGAGCAACCTGGTCTAGTGGAAGGTGTCCCTGCTGCTGGCAGGGGGGTTGGGACTGGATGAGCTTTGAGGTCCCTTCCAACCCAAACCATTCAATGATTCTGTGGTTACATATATTACTGTTAGAATTATTATATATATTGTATTTACACCCCAGCTGAGGAAGCTAGCCACTGTCAAATGGAGCTGCTCTGCATCACTGCCTGCAGTTGCCACCTCGTCTCCAACCCACCTCAGAGAGCAAGACTTGAACCTCACTGTCCAAAATCCAATTCCATAAAGATTTGTGGAGGTTGGTAAGACACAAACATCTGTACAGACCTGCTTGCTTTGGGCATTGTTTTCCTACCAAAACCACTAATATGTTTGTTGGGTAGATTTCACCCAACTTCTGGCTTGTGGAGACTTTTTATCTGTGGGAACAGAACCATTTCAGGGTCAAATGAGGTAGGACTGAGTGTCAAGCCTAGCCTGTAAGATGGACTGCAAGTGTAGGTCAAGGCTTGCTCCTAATGAGCTGCTTATTTCTGTATTAATGCTCTGGACAGGAGGGGCACAGCATGTGGAGCTGCCAGGACCTGTCTCCCTAGGGAATGCTTTTTATTCTTGTTGGAGTTTTTTTAGTATGTTGGTTTTGTTGGGGTTTTTTTTGGTTTTGTTTTGGTTTTTAATGGCCAGAGGACAAGGGTATATTTGTAAGGATTAAAGTATTACTGTAGTGGCTCTAGGCTTTTCACAGTCCCCTTTATTGGCTCTAATCCCACCAAAACACAATGCCTCACTCATATTCCTTAATTATGGAGTGAAAATTAATAAAAAATCAGCAATTTAAAAAATAAGCTATAAAAAAATGACATTCTGATGAGGGATGTAAATCCCAATTTATTTTGGGTACAGCAAAAATTTGTGGTTCTGTTGTGTTCAGTCATACTTGACATTTTCAGCCTAACTCCTCAGGGAACAAGGTTTACATAATCCTTTTCTGAGTCATTTATATGTTTCTCCATCCTTTTATTTTAATAAGTCCTGAAATTTTTGTCCCATTGCAAATGGGTTGGAAGGGTGGTTGAGATCATAATAACAATTAGTTTATTTAAAGGTGAGGATTTTTTTTGGAAATGAGCCACCAGGTAAAGATGTTTTGCTGAAGGTTTAGTGGCCAGCAGAAAATCCAGCCAGGAAAAGCAGGTCAAGGGGATGTTGAGTTCATGCAGTGGCCTGAAAAATACCAGCAGACTCAATTTTGCAATAATTTAATTAAGGTAGGAGCAGTGACCATGGAAAGGTGAGAATCTCTTGGGGTTTTATTATCATTATTTTAGGTTTTTAAGTGTAGCTACCAGCATCCAGCTCTTCCATTAGGGGATGAGGACAAGATCCTAAGGACAGGATCAGTTACTACCTAATACTTACACTGCTAATTAGGTGTTTTCAAACACCTGAGATGTTCTGGAGACATTCTGCTTTTGCCATCTGCATGGAGAGAGGCAGGAGCCATCATGGAAGGATTCATAGAGGTTTTGCATGGAGAGTGATTAAGTCAAAGCTCTTTAGCCCAGAAAGGAGGCACTGAGAGAGGGTGTGATGAAGGTCTTAAATCTAGCAGGGTCTGGAAAAGAGGTGGGAATGAATCACAGAGAGAATCACTCAGCCTTCCAATAGCTTTTCCTCCCAAGTTTGTCCCAACACGCAACACTACCGTGTGCTGATACAGTGCTGCCCTTCTGTGTTGCAGTCTGGCTGCCTTGTCCTGCTTTTTCCCACCTATTTCCTAGGAGATCCCACAGGCAGGGGCCTTCTGGTATGAAATAGAGGAGAATAGAACAGAACAGAACAGAACAGAACAGAACAGAACAGAACAGAACAGAACAGAATAGAATAGAATAGAATAGAATAGAATAGAATAGAATAGAATAGAATAGAATAGAATAGAATAGAATAGAATTGTTTTCAGTTGGAAGGGACCTACAATGATCATCTAGTCCATCTGCCTGACCATTTCAGGAATGATCAAAAGTTAAAGCAAGTTATAAGGGCATTGGTCAAATGCCTTTTCCCAGAATCACCTCAATTGGAAAAGCCCTTTTAGATCATTGAGTCAAATCATTGACCCAACATTGACCAGTCCCCAACTGACCCATGTCCCTCAGCACTGTGTCTACACGACTCTTCAATCCCTCCAGGGATGGGGACTCCACCACTGCCCTGGGCAACCCCTTCCAATGCCTCAGAACCCTTTCAGCAAAGAAATGCTTCCTCACATCCCATCTCAGCTGCCCTGGGCACAACTGGAGCCCATTTCCTCTTGTCCTGTCCCTTGGTCCTTGGTTGAACAGACCAATGGTTTTATACACTAACAAACTTGAGGCAACAATCACCTCTCTAGGAAGCCTCTTCCAGTGTTTGACCACCCTCTTGCTAAAGAAATGCTTCCTAATGTCCAGAATAAACCTCCCCTGGTGCAGCTTTGAGCCATTCCCAGGTGTCCTGTCCCTGGATCCCAGTGAGAAAGGCTCAGCACATCCCTCTCCACGTAACCTCCTCCAGAAGCTGCAGAGAGCAATGAGGTTGCCCCCAGCCTCCTTTTCTCCAAATGAGGCAAACCCGAGCCACTCCTCATGGAACATCCCTTCCAGCCCTGTCACCAGCTTGGTTCCCCTCCTCAACACACATCCTCCACTTCCTGGATTTCAATGAGCAAAGGCCAACAGTATCTCTTGCAGCCAGGACTTGGACCAGGACATTCACGCTTAGAAATATCTTCAGGAGCTCTCCTCAGGCTGATGAAGCTCTGGTAACAGACTGGCTTTTCTACCCTGTAGATCCTTCTGATTCTTCCTCTGGTTATTTTCATCTTTGCAACCTCTCCTTTGATGCTATTCTTCCAATTCCTATGTGGAACATCACTGATGCTCTCTTGCACCTTCACCTAATTTCATTGGCCTTGGAGAGACCCTTCCAAGGGGTTAATCACGTCCTTAGACTCACCTTTCCTTACAAAAAGTGAGAAATAAGACAAATACAAATCCTGTTTTACTTGAAAGGACAAAATGTTCAAAAACTCACTAATAAATTGTCTTCATTGCTAATAGGTGGTAATTGCATCCTGTGTGCAGGTGCTGAGAGAGACTGAGTGAGGCTTCAACAGCCTCTAAACCTCATCCTAATTGTCATCATGGGTCTGGCTGCTCGCTCAGCAAGAGGCTTCTCAGTGTAAGTCCCATTCCCTGCTGGGTTTGAACACAGATGAATACTAATGTGGAGCTAATGCAGGGGAGATTGACCACTTGAAAGAAAAGAAGGTTTTGATTTGATTTAAAAAAAAAAATTGATTAAAAAAAAAAATCAAGAGCTTTTTTATTTTTAATTAAAGAGACTTATTTAGCAGGATAACTGGTTGAAAGTGCAGCCTGACATTTTCCATTTGATTCAGTCGAGGGAACATCTGGGCCAGCATCCCTCCGTGTGGCAGGGAACGGGTGTCCCTGGGTATTTGTTTGACAGTGGGTATGATGAGGCTGCTGATAGGAGCACTAGATGCAAATTTGATATCAGTGCTGTTACCAGTAACAACAGCATCATCATAATGATGGGGATGCTCTGTGGGACACGGGAGCTGTCAGGATGAGAGGCAGCAGCTGTCTGCGTTAGGTTTGACTCTGGATAACAAAGACTTCATAATCTGTGGAAAAAAGAATACAGGAAAATAGGAGGATGCTGTGATTTTTACCTGTCTTTGAGTCTTAGTGGATAGAGACAGCTCTGGCAAGTGGGGACTGGCTCTGTGGGCCAGGGTACGGCACAGGCTGGTGGGTGGCTGCAGGTCTCTTAACTGTGCCACCAAAGCTACGTGTGAAAGCTTGCACACCAGGAACTGACTGTGAGAGACTCTTTCCAGACAAAAAGTGCTTTGGGTGCTAGAGGACCACATGTCCCTTTGGACATCCATGTTGTTTGGTTTGAGTGCTAGTGGTAGTTATGCCATGCAACTTAAAAAGACTCCAGGTATGTCTATGAGCTTTAATACCAGACCAAGTCCACTTCAACCATAAGCTGCAGCCCTCCAGTACCTTCCAGTACTTGAAGGGAGCTTAGAAACAGGAGGGAGAGTGACTTTTGACATGGGCAGGGAGTGATTTTTCAAAGGGAAATGGTTTTAAACTGAGAGAGGGGAGATTTCAGTCAGATATTAGGAGGAAATTTTTCCCCCAGAGGGTGGTGAGACACTGGCCCATGTTGCCCAGAGAAGCTGTGGATGCCCCATCCCTGGAGACATTCAAGGCCAGGTTGGATGGGGACGTGGGCAGCCTGATCTAGTGGTTGGCAACCCTGTCCACAGCAGAGGGGGTGGAACTGGATGAGCTTTAAGATCCTTTCTGACCCAAACCAGTCTGTGACTCTGTGATAAACAATGAATGTAGATGTGCCTGGCTTTGGATACTTGGATTCAGTGTCTATCAAAAAGGTGGCTCAGTTTCCTTCTTAGACTCACAGGATATTATCAGGACAAGAAGAAAAGTGGAGAACCTGAAGAAATCTTTTGTTAGCTACAGCAGCCTTTTCCTAGTAAAATTAATAAAATAGCAAGAGTGATTAACCTTATTGGTCTGAATCTTGGGATTGTCCTGTGCAGGGACAGGAGTTGGACTCGATGATCCATGTGGGTCTCTTCCAACTCACAATTCTATGATTCTATTATTATATTCTTAGTATTTTATTGGGAAAGTAAGAGGTTACTGAAGGAGGAGAACAAATTTTCTTTGTCTGACCTAGAAAACAGGGCATTGCCATAACCAAGCAGTGAGCATCAGGCTGCTGAAACTCCATGGAATTTTGTTGCTATACTGCATAGGGCATCCAAGTCCTTCTGGCCTCATTCCAGACCAGCACTGCCTCCAAAGGCCAGGAGTTGCATTAATTGTGTTAATCTTGGAAATGGGAAGTAATTTGCTAGCAGTGTGTAGATGTCAATAGCTTGCCAGGAGAATTGGTGAGTTTAGCATCAGTTTGGGCCTGTCAGGTGAGATTAGATTTCATCACACAAGATGGGCTTGACCCTGGGAAGGGAAATCCAGCTACAGTCAGGCTTTGAGGTCCTCTTTAGGCTCTGGGAACTCTGACTCTCCACAACCTCCCACCCATCCTTCATGGGCAAGAGAGGGGAGAAAAGCCTGTCTTGCCCTAAGCATGCTCCAGACACCTGAAGACTGTGATTATAATCAAATCTCATGTCTCATGGCTTCAGCCAACTCCCTGCAGGTGTCAGGGAGAAATTCACCTCCAAACACAGCTGCTCACACTCCTCTGGCTGTATTTGCTCGCTGTAAAGTTACAGCAGCCGAGATTTGCTGTAGCTGGAGATGAACAGGGTGGTTGTGAAGGACCTGCTGGATGGTTCTTGTTCCCATTGGTAGGGTAAGATGGTACATTTGTAGGTCATGCAGGAATTTTTGACCAGGTGGAACTAATAGAGATTGTTTTGTTCTTTCCTGCCTTCCTGCACAGGACAGTCTAGCATGGGTCATCTATTCAATTCCCTGCCCATGCATGCATGGTGTGCTGGTCTCCTGTGGCACAGGACAGCTTATCCTTTTGCAAAGAATGAAAAATTTCCATTTCCTTACTGCCATGACAGCGGATATAGGGCTTTCCAATGACGTTTAATGATCTGTGACATTCAGGTTATGATCCAGGTGATCTAAGAATTTCATCTGCACTTAAACTGGATGAATTTTTTCATAGTCTAGGCAGTGGCCTGGCAGCAGAAGTCTATTTTTCAAATGAGTAATCAGGCAGGATTTTATATTTGTTCAGTGGTGAAAGGCAGAAGCATTGTCAGGCAACGTGCAGTGCCTTCCTGATGGCAACTGAGTCTTTTATAGACCTGTAAAATGAGGTCCTACCTAGCTAGGACTTCTCTATGTGTCTCGTGCCAGGATTTAAATCTCACAAATCCATCATCCTGCCCTGGGAATGGATTGATACCCAGGACTGGTGTTTGCAGAGCAGCTGGCAGAATTTGGCTTTGGAGATAACAATATTTAAGTTGCCTTGTGTGGAGAATTTATGATTGCAATTCATCTGTTTCCATGAGCTGCTGGCATCTAATGACCACAGCGTGGTCAGAGCTGAGCCCATGAACACGTTAAAGCAATATGGCAGTGGCTGTCAATGTTATTGGGATGAGCCTCAGCACTGAGTTCCTCCTCCTTCCTCCACTCCCTCCTTGCAAGATCAATCTTTCTCTACCCATCCTCTACCTCTTGCACTGTTACCTCTTCCTCTCCACCTCACTGGACGTTGGGAGACATTGGGTCTTGAAACAACTTGAGGAAGAAGGAAGTTGAAGGCACTGAGACACTTTCAGAGCAGATGGAGGCTGTGAAATCTGTCATAACAGGACTGAATGTTGCAGGGAACAGTGCAGGGAGTCTGCAAGTGAGAGGTCTGGCTGGCCTGGGGAGGTTGGCTGGGATGCTGGAGCTGGGGGCAAGGACAGGGCCTGGAGATAGGAGCCAGGGTTGATACTAGGATGTGTTCCTGTAGACAAAGAAAGGGTTGGCCAATGCTTGAGTCCTAGGATGATACATGATGATCAGACTATTGACTGGCATTGGTGCTGACTCGCTCCTCCTGGCTAATCTGCCCTCACTCCCTGTGAGAAATGAGCTCCAGCAGCAGTGAGAAGCTAGAAGAGACTCTTGGGTGAGGTTGCAAACCTGTTCCTGAAGCCAGGACAGGATGAGACTGACCACATTCCTGCTGCCAGCTTCTGCCCTGGTCCAGTGAGGGTGTTATGGTTGAAGGCTCAAGAGATTTTTGGCAGAAGATTCCACAACTGCAGTGACAATAACCTCTGGGCAGATACTACTTAGTCCTGGAGATGCTTGTGCACTCTAGTCATGTCTACCATGACCCTACCATAACCCCTTGCAGCCTTTGCACACCAAGTGTAATTTCTGAGCCTGACAAGAACTTTTGGAGTTCCAGCAGGTTTAGCCAGGCTTTTATCTCCAAACCAAACCTTTTCAGTGACACTGTGGTGTGCAGCCCTAACCCGTGCCAGCAGGACTGTGCTCCCTGCAAACGCAGCTCTAGCCAGTTCCTTCTAATGAATGGTTTTGTCTCATGCTGTGTTGCTTCTCATCAGAGTCTCTGCAATGAAGAGGCCAGATGAGTCCAGATGGTGGCTTTTCCCCTGATTGCATTTGGCCTGTTCAGCCTAAAAAAAACCCCAAACACACAACATTGGCAGCACAGAAGGACGTCAGCTCGAAGGGCAGCGTGGCTGTGGCTCCTCGTGCGTAGCAAATCCAGCTGAAGCCTTGAGAGCTGCCTGCTCTACCCTCCTCCTGGAGCCAACAAAGCAGCGTGGGGGCTTCAGAGCAAAAGGAGGAGGAACAAGCACTTTGGAGCTGTGTGCCTCTTGCCAAATCCCTCCTGAGCATGTTTACACAGGCAGAGTAAACCACAGGCTCTGATTAACCAGAATGAAGATGACACGATTCATGGGCACACTCCTTGGGACAATGCTAATGTCATCAGAGAAGGCTGAAGAGGTGGTACCTCAGTAAAACTTCCTTCATTTTTATTAACTGAATTGAATTCTTCCTTTGCTGATGTGCAGAAGAACATATTTTCTTGCTTTGTCATTCCTAATGAAAATCTTCTCTCATCTGGGGCATGTGTTGTATACCCAGCTGGCATATTAAATGTATTTTCTCTATAATATAGAGATTTATTTTTTTTTACTTAAGATGAAAAATTAATTGAACAACTAATCTTCCTGCTTCTGCTGTTGCTCTATGTAGTGAAATTTAATTTCATTACTGAAAGTACATGTTCGATTTCACTTTTTTAAGTGGTATATTTATTTTTCTAGCAAACTTTAATTTTAGTCCCTTAAGGAACATGAGCACATTGAGATCCAGGCTCAATTCTGCATTTGTAGTTGAATTGTAGATATTTGTCAGAATGTATTAGATTTATTGGTTCTTTTGATTGACATTAAGGGAAACAAGACTTCATCAGTAACCACTTCTGGAAATACTTTTCTTTTTTAATTGTTTTTTTTTTTAATGTATATTAATCACTTTTCCAGGCACACCTCCATGTGCTGGCTCTGTTGCTCAGGTTTCTTTTCATTTTTTGTTACTTTAATCCAATGAACAACTCATGTCAATTCTAATTATTCCAGCTTTGGATGAGTCTTCGGAGTCCCACCAACACCCATGATGTTCTGCTTTGAAAGAACTTGGAAAATGCAACTGAAGTTCTTAACCCTGCCAAATTTGTGCATTTACTCAGTTTTGCTCAAGTGAATAATCCTGTGGAAGTGATCATGTTCATGTACTCGTGTACCTAAATCTCTGGGACCTGGGAGCTCCAGAGAACATCCATCAGGCAGCAGACTTCACAGGGATCCAAGCTGCTGACCTGACCCAACGTGGGTCTGGAGAACATGGTGCAGCACAACTGTGTTGGAGCTTTTATCTGGGTGTAGAAGAAGGGATGTATGTTTTCTCTCTAGTGCTGCTGAGCCAACAAATCTTGGTTCTTGGCTCTGCTGCCTTTTGTTCTCAAGATCCTTCTTCTTCCAGTTGTGAGATGAAACCTTGCTGAGAAACTTCAGTGCTTCCAAAGAAGTGCTTGCTCTACTATATCCACCATTTCCTTGGCTTCCCTTTCTTTATATTTAGGACCAGATGCCAGCTGAACTTTGTGGGTGGTTTTATTTTTCCTCTCTTTCTTTAAGCCAAATGTTATTGCTTGTTCCTTTTCATCTAGGCAGAAATTATTTAAAATTCTTCCCAATTGCTCTACTTGAAAATTCATTCAAATGGATTCTAATTGAGATCTGAGATTCTCATTTCACAGACGAGAAAAAGCCAAAATTATCTCCTGCTGCAAATCACACTTGGCTCCAAACTCTGAGACATAATGAGCGACAGTTCATTATGGGAGATGCAGTCAAGGGTGAAGGGGAGAAATGGAAATACTCCAGTAAGGACTTGCCATGGAATTCTCAGAGTGAGATATTGGGTTCAGGCTATGCCTTAGAATCCAGATGAATATTCTTTTATTTACTTTTCCTTGAGAAGAAAGAAAAAACAACAAACCAACACACCAGGTTCCATCTGGATAAGAGGAGTTAGTACACTCTCCCTCAGCACTGTGTTCTTTGCTGAGCAGGAGGTGTGAGAAGGTACAGGGGGAATCAGGAGAGGACTGGAGGTTTATTCCACTCACCAGTAAAATAGAATTTCCCAGTGAACAATGCACTGACTTCCTTAGTGTAGAAATAAACCGTGATTCATCCCTGGATTCATCCCTGGAAAATGCTTTGGGATTGGTTGGAAATGTGTCAACACGAGATGGATGTAACTGCTGGGGTCAGCCCAGCACTGGTTAACAGTGCTCTGGAAAACTGTGCTCAGTTTGGGGCATTACATCCCAGGAATAGCCAGAGAAGCTGGATATGCTACAGGATAGCACCGTGAATGAGAAGGTGTTTGAAGAACTTGGCCTTTCTCCTGAGGAGAGGTGTGGGAATTGGCTTTGTCTTACCTGGAAGAGAGACAATAGAAGGGGATGTGATTGGTCTTTTTGGTAAGGAGGTATCAGCAGACATCCATGTGGCCCACAGATGAGCAGGGTGACCTGATGATCACCTGGGTAATGATGATTGGTTGTCCTGGATAGCTGGAGAACTGAGGTTGGTAAGGCTGTGAATCCTGTAGCATCTGAAAACTTGTTATAGAATTGTCACCCCCTTTCTCTGCCTGTGTCAGTAGGAAATTGTGGGGCAGCAGGAGCAAGGTGAGCACTGGAGGTCAGGTTGTGGATCATGAAACTGCTCCCAGATGTGATAGTGGTGGATGCCACCTTATGGAGAAGTTTCTTTAGGAGCACATTAAACTTAGCATGGTTCAGGGACACCTGGCCAAGCCTCAATGCAAGAGTTGTGGTGGGTGTGTTTGCCAGTCAGCTTGAGTGATGTACCCTCCACCCCTGGGGGGCTGTTGGCTGGTTTGGCAATGGTGAGGAGCATCACCCTTCCCCAGAAATGGTTTGCTGTGATGAGATCTAGTTAGGAGTCTTCCAAGAGATGGGAAGTCAAGTCATGCATGGAGGTGCATGACCCTTCCCCAAAAGTGGTTTGCTGTGATGAAATCTAGTTAAGATCTTCCAAGAGATGAGAAGTCAAAGGGGAGTGTTGCTGGGAAAATACTGGGAAATACTGTTGAATCTTTCCTTGGGCTGTATCAGCTCTGATGATTTTCACAGAAGAAGTCAGTCTGGGTTTCCCAGACAGGTCCTTTAAGGAGATTTTCCCACACCCTTCTCCAGAGCTTTACTTAGAGCTCTTTAGGAAGTTTGGTAATAAATCTCCAAACTAACAAATGTTTAATGGAGAGTTCAACGGCCAGATCCTAGAGGATATATGGCCCATGAATGGAAACAGTTTGGTTTTCCTCAGTGTAAATCAAAATTGTTCTTTCTTACGTGAAAAATTCTCCATTACTCATAGAAAAAACAAGAAGCATTTTCAAGGCCAGGAAGCCACTTAGAGAGACAAGTAGGCACAGCAGCTCTTCAAAGATACCCTGAATTTTTTGCTGATCTAAACATGTTGGGAACCAGCCAGCCAGCTGAGCAACAAATATTTAAGAAATTGAAGAGCTATTCTTCTTTCTTTCATATTTTTCCCCCTTTTTTGAGAGTGATAAAGAACTAAAGATGAACAAAAAAGTGATAAAGAACTAAAGATGAACAAAAAAGGGATAAAGAACTAAAGATGAACAAAAAGTGTAACCCTGGTTCAAACACACCTCCTGTCCTTGGGATTGGGGGAGCCACTCCTGTGGTTTTATGATTTCCTTCAGGTGCCCACTGATCACTTCCAGCTGTTCCAGATTTTTTCTGGAGTCACTTCCCTTTAATTGAAGTGGAAATCAAGGACAGCCCTCCTTACCTGTGTGCTTTCAGTTCCCTAAGGCTGAGCTTCCTCAAGAGTGTCCTCCTTGTGTGATGTTCTAATGCAAGTGGGGTAAGTCTTAATAAGCAATGATATAACTTGAAGTAGAAATTCAAAGTGCTCTCAGTTGGCAATTTTTATTTCAAAGGTCTCATGTTTCTCCATTGCTTTTAAATTCTGCCTTGTAAATTGTGATTAAGACATGTCTTCCAGAAAGGCATTTAGGCTTGAAGATTTTAAGAGATTAAAACCAAACATTTTCCCTGGTAGCTGCTCTTTATAGTTAATGATTCTCACTATTAAAATGTCATGATTCACTTAATTTCCATTTTTTTGTCAGATTCAGGTGGGAATATCTCATTATGCTTTATCTCTACTATGTTAAAGAGGTGATTTCTACTGTATGGTCTCACCATATATATGAACCTTGGTATGTCTTGAGTCTCTTCTGGTTTAAGATTATTTCTGGGCAAACTAAATCATAGTCTGTTATTCCAAGGTGGCTTTGGTAGAGTGAAATTATTCTATCACTGAAATACAAAGAGTCCCACAGCCATCAAATCAATACAAATCAGAGCAGGACCAAGGAATCCAAGAAGGTGAATGATTTAGGAGCCATGAAATACTGATGAGTGAGTGAAGAGTAAGGTTCCAGCTCTGTCTGCCAGCTTCCAGCCAGACAGGTACTTTATTCACTCTATCTACTTGCAAATGAAGCCAATGTAGTTCTGAATGTCTGTGTTGTAAATGAGAAGAACTTAATTATTTATAGCTCTGTGTTTGAGTAACCATTGACCAGTGAAATCTGGGGTCCTTTCCATCTACTCTATGGGTAGCAACTGTGGTGTGCCTTCACTCAGGGGACAGGTGTCTATGCTGTTGCACCTTAATTTTGTATTTGAGGTACACAAACTGGCTTGCTTAAAGCTAGGTGAGGTAACTCCAGCTTCCACTGGACTGTGGACATATGGAGACTTCCTAAAGAAGATGATTGTTGCCCTGCCAGATGAGGCTGTCTGTAATGTACCTGTAGATAAATTCCTTTTCCTGTATGCCCTGGCCAAAAAGAAGCAAAAAATATTATTGAAAAGCCAAGTTGTGTTTCCTACAAAAGCATTTTGTGAGTGAGTCAGGAGATAAATTCTGGATTTAACTGATGAGCAGCTAGTGTTGGATTCCTCTGTTAGTGAAAGACCTGAACTTCATCAAAGCTCCATACACTCGTTACACCTCAAATGAGATGCTCTACATTTGTGAGCTGAATGTGAAACTGTGCATCTATTGTATTGTTTAAATACAGCTTCCCTTCCAGGTAGGAACTGTGCATTTCTGCATGCTGGAAATCAGATGGTGTCTTGTCTGGTTTCATATCCTGTCATAAACTGTATGAGGTGTAGAAAGAAATGCAGTAGGGGTAAGCTGAGGTAGGCACAGACTAAGTCAAACCAGTTTGAAAATGCCAATCATTCTTCTTGTTCTTTCTGAGGTAATACATGTACAGAAAGAAAAGAAAAGTATTCTGGAAAGCTAAAAATGCCCAGGTGAGATGCAAGAATGAAACTTAAGAGCCTTGTTTAACCCAGGAACCTTTTCCAAAGATTTGTACCAGTTTTGAAACACTCCTTTTGCATTGAATAAGCAATTAAAATGCTTCAGCTGAAAAATATGGTAGAGAGGTTTCTAAAATAGCATCCCCATCTGCAGGCTAGTGATGAGAGCAGTGGAAGGTCAGAGACCTGGAATGCAAACCCTCAGCCATCCTGTGCCAACCAGGAGCAATGTGTTCCCATGTCCCATCAATGCCCACCATGGCCATGGGGCTCCAAGGTGGCAAGGGCCAAGGGAGAGGTTGGGCAGCTCGGTAAAGTCTTACCCTGGGCTATTGGGACAGAGGAAAAGAGCACTTGAGAGCTTACCTGAGAAATAATTTGGAAGTGGTTTTGTGGGTGTTTCTGAGTAAGACCTCAGAGAAGCATATTTTGGATTTCTCTTTTAAATTCTGTTGTGTTTGTGGGCTCCATCTGCAGCACAAACAGACTTGTCAGGGCAACCCATGATGTTGAAAACAGTTACTCTGCTCTGGTGAGACCCCACCTGCAGTGCTGCCTCCAGTGCTGGGGCCACCAACAGCACAAGGACATGGAGCTACTGGAGCCAGTGCAGAGGAGGCCACCAGGATGATGCCAGGGCTGGAGCAGCTCTGCTGTGAGGACAGGCTGAGAGAGTTGGGGCTGTTCAGCCTGGAGAAGAGAAGGCTCCGGGGAGACCTTCCAGTGGCCTCCCAGTACCTGAAGGGGCTCCAGGAAGGCTGGGGAGGGACTTTGGCCAAGGGCAGGGAGTGACAGAACAAGGGGTGATGGCTTGCAAGTGGCAGAGGGGAGATGGAGCTGAGATGTGAGGAAGAGTTTGGTGTGAGGGTGGTGAGACCCTGGCCCAGGTTGGCCAGAGAAGCTGTGGCTGCTCCTCCCTGGAAGTGTTGTGGGCCAGGTTGGATGAGGCTTTGAGCAACCTGGTCTAGTGGAAGGTGTCCCTGCTGCTGGCAGGGGGGTTGGGACTGGATGAGCTTTAAGGTCCCTTCCAACCCAAACCAGTCTGTGGTTCTGTGATTTACTGTCCCTCTTATCCAACAGTTTGGATGACAGGAACACTGCTCTCAAACATGTCCCAAGAGAGAAAAATCCCAGTCCCTTGCAAAGCCCTGTATGTGAATTAAATGTGTGAAGAGATGCTTTGGATTGTCCCCTGCAATTGTCCTGACAGCAAAATGTTCCTGGTAATTGCTTGTAGGTCTGCGTTTGAGTATTCACTACACGCTGGCAACACTTGTTTTACTCAACAGCTGAATTGTTAATGACACAGGGACGTGCTTCCTGGCAATTTCTGGAGCCTTGCAGTTCCTGGCTGACTGCTGAAGAATGCCACATTTCTCAGGTTTTTGGGGTTTTTTTTTCTCTCCAAGGTGAAGTTGACCTAAAAAAGAATTCCTCTAAAAGTAGTAATCTAGTATTTCCCAAACTCTGAGTGCTGATAACTTCTATTTTCTCTCCTTCAGACTATATTGTATTTATGAATCTAACTAACTTGATTTAGTTTTGAAAATTTAACACCTTGGCAAAGTTGTGGGGGTGTTTTTTGGTTTTTTGGGGTTTTTTTGTGCTGTCAAAATAGCAAATGGGAATAGCCTGCCCAGCACCAGCGTGTTTCGCTGTTTAAAATACATCTAAAAAGAATCTGTATGTCTTTGAAAAACCCAAGTGGTAAAAACAAGATCTTTTGGCATGACCTTCTGATTGGAAGCTGTAGAGAACAGTAGCTATCTCTTCATCTTCCTTTAAACTTCTCCTCAAATCTCATCCTACCTTCTTGCCCAAAAGAAGTGGAAACCCCAGTAACAAGGGGAATGAGCTACAGGCAAAAATGAGTTCAGAGCTGTGTTTGTGCTCTGCAGAGTCCTGCAAGAGACCCTGGGAAAGCTGAAAACTGCTGGAAAAACCTCACCCTTTAATGTTCAGTACATGCCCCTTGGTTCTTGATTAATAGTGATTTACTGGTACAAGTACATAAATAATTTACAGAATCCTAATTGATTTTGTAATAGCTGCTCTGAATCATAAACCAGACCTGTACTGGGTACCCCATGTGAATATTGAGCCTTTCTGGAGACCCCTCTGTGCTCCAGTGAGATGTGTTCTCTGCTCTTGTAGTAGTGTCAAGGAGTTATTTATCAGAGCTCTTTGGGTGCCTTTAATTGTAATTTATCCAGCCCACTGACTCTAATGTTGATGTGATAATCTGGTTTGGGCTATATTTTCTCTATTCATTCTTGAAGTCCTTTATTCTCCATTTTTTTTCCCCCATTTTCTTTCATCATTTATTTAATTAATTGGAATATTTAGATTTTATACACTGCAATTATGTCTACACAAGCTGCCAATGCTGTCTCTTTCAGCAGAGCTGCTAAACATCAGTCAACAAAATGACTATTGAAAAAACAGAGATTCCTCTATTTAATCTCTGAAAACTTTAGTTTCCAAGTCCATATGGTATGAACTGTTTTCCTAACCACTTTTTGGTATGAGTTGAATCAGGCAGTTGGATATGTCACTTATAACTGCTTTAAATTGCTCTGGATTGAAATAATTTCATCACCAACAGTTTTCATGGTGAGCACTGGAGGTCAGGCTGTGGATCATGAAACTGTTCCCAGCTGTGATAGTGGTGGATGCCACCTTTATGGAGAAGTTTCTTTAGGAGCAGATTAAACTTAGCATGGTTCAGGGGCACTTGGCCAAGCCTCAATGCAAGAGTTGTGGTGGGTGGGTTTGCCAGTCAGCTTGAGTGATGTACCCTCCACCCCTGGGGGGCTGTTGGCTGGTTTGGCAATGGTGAGGAGCATCACCCTTCCCCAAAAATGGTTTGCTGTGATGAGATCTAGTTAGGAGTCTTCCAAGAGATGGGAATGTGATGCAATAGAGCATTTGTCCCTAGAATATATATATATATATATATATTCTAGGGACAGCTTAGTAGTTAGTAACAGCTAAATTCCTGTCCCAAGCAACTAATTGTATCTATCTTGTCAAATCATAGAATTATAAAAGGTTGTGAGCTGGAAGGGACCCACCAGGATGATGGAGTCCAACTCCTGTCCCTGCACAGGACAATCCCAACATTCACACCATGTCCCTGAGGACCTTGGCCAAATGCTGCTGGAATCTTGTCAGGCTTGGGGCCATCAGCACCTCCCTGGGGAGCCTGTTGACACATGTGCACATATTGGACCTGGGTTCATTCCCTTTTCATAGCCAAGTTGGACATGGTCAAGCCAAAGCCTGAAAGAAAAAATATTCTTTATTATTTTCATTTTCCAAGGGGGTTACAGGGTTAAACTCTTGTGTGGTGTGGAGTGAAACTATGAAGTGTTTTATTCACTCTGTGAGTCTTTTCCTCAATGTGTTATTTTTGAAATGCAGTGGCTGTATTAAGTGAAATGTGTGAAATTAATGTGAAATTAGTGAGAAGGAAGTGTCATCCCCTGGTGATGTGCTTTAAGGTGACTGTCGTCTTGAATATCCATCCTTTGCTCAACATGGAGCTTTGCTATGTGGAAATAACTGGCTCTCTGGGTTATTTCTCATGTTCCTGGGACAGTAAATTTAGTGTTCAGGCTGCCTGGAGAAAAGGTAGAATGTCATTTATTGAATACCCTTTGGTTCTATCTATGAATTGAGTTCATTTATTTACTAAGTCTTTAAACAACAAGCTCCCATATCAAAAAAAACCCCCAACACACTCAAAAAAAAAAAAAACCAAAACCCAAACACATTGAAAAAAAAAATAAATCCACAAAACCCCAACACACTCAAAAAAACCCAAAACAAAACCCCAACACACTCAAAAAAACCCAAAACAAAACCCCAACACACTCAAAAAAACCCAAAACAAAACCCCAACACACTCAAAAAAACCCAAAACAAAACCCCAACACACTCAAAAAAACCAAAACAAAACCCCAACACGCTCAAAAAAACCAAAACAAAACCCCAACACACTCACACACACCCAAACCCCTCCAACCCAACACCCTCAAAAAGCCACCACCCAACCTTCTGGCTTAGCTCTGCTTTTGGTTGTAGCAGTATAAATGTGCAGTGATGTTGCATCAGTGCCAGCAGCTCCATCTCCATGCCACTGAGCAGTGTGAGAGCAGAATCAGCCCCACATCTTGACTTCTGCTGAATGCTATTTTATTTGCCTTTATATTGTAGTAGGCAGGTATAAATTGCTTTCCTTGAAATATATCTAATTGTCTGCTGCTACAGGAGCAGGAGAAAAAAAAAAGAATATATTGAAGTGACTGCAAAACCTAAAAATATTCTGAAACTTGTGGAAATAACTCACCCATGCATATGTTGAAGAAGTTCATTTACATGCCATCTGGTGGTTAGAGACCTGCTAGTTATCCATGACAAAGGGCCACCACCCTCTGTTGTGTGATTATTGGGATTAATTTTATTCCTATTGATTGATGTCTTTCAGCAGAGGGAAGAAGTGTCTAACCTCCCAAAAGAACCAGATAAAGCAAATTTGGTCTGACACTGGAATATTTCACCTTTGACTGTGCCACTCTGGGTTGCTCATGTCACGCAGGGTATGGCTGAGGTTATGTTACTGTAATGTGAATTAGCACCTTGCACTCTGTAAAAAATAATGTATCTGTTAAAATTAAAGAGATTACACTGGAAAAGCCTCTTCCCATCCTGTTGTTGTGGGTGCTTGCTTGCACCCAAGCCCAGGGAGCTGAAGTGAGGTGAGGGCTCTTCGTGCCAGTGGGTAAAATGATGAAGAGTGGATTTCTCTTGATGCTGCTGAGTCTACCACCAACCAGTGATGAGGAGCTGCTCTTCAGAGGCCAGCACATCTCCACAAGCAGGTGTTGAAGGCATTCAGGGTGCATGTGAACACACTGGGGTTTAACCCCTTCTCCTGGCTGGCACTGTGTGACTGCTTTATTGATTTAAAGCAATAACCCATAGCAGCAGCTGGCACCTGACATCAATGTGTGCACGAATAAATAACCACCTTCTCTGTGCAGTTGCTTTGAGGAGCTCAAGATTGATGTATCTGAGGGGGACACTTGTTACCAAGAAAGACTTGAATGGACTTGGGGAGAGCAGAGGAGCAGAATGCAAACAGGGATCCTGCATCAGGGATGTCCTTGGAGCAGGGAGCTGCAGAGCAAGTGTGTGCTGGTACCACAAGGGATGAGAGCAGCGTGTCAATGCGGTCCTGGGGCTCTGTGATTAATGGCACTAGTTGGAATGTAGGGAGAGAGCAACCACGTGTCTTTTGGCTGCTTGGGTACAGGGATGGAAGATGCAAATGAAACGTCAGGGATGTGTTTTAGGAGTTGGGAAAATTAATGGGTGTGACCCACCGGCTGCTTTCCACCAGGTCTTGCTCCTGAAGGGAAGGCAAGCAGAAAACTTCAGTAGGTTAGAAAATCCAGCTCTATGTGCACACAGGGGGGGCAGGTGTGAGCTGTCCCTGCTGTCCTGTGTGACCTCCCTGGTGGTGGCAGCACCCACTGGTCTGCAAAAGTGTGAGTCAGGATGTGATAGTGTGCAATGACCTTCAGCTTTCTTCTGATCACTGTGGATTTCAATCTGCTTTGTGTACCAGGCACGAAGATTTGTTAATCCTTAGAAAACTCTGCAATGAAGGCTCTGCTCAGATTTTATATCATAGAGTCACAGGCTGGTTTGGGTTGGAAGGGACCTTAAAGCTCCTCCAGTCCCAACCCCCCTGCCAGCAGCAGGGACACCTTCCACTAGACCAGGTTGCTCAAAGCCTCATCCAACCTGGCCGAGAACACTTCCAGGGAGGAGCAGCCACAGCTTCTCTGCCCAACCTGGGCCAGGGTCTCACCACCCTCACACCAAAGAATTTCTTCCTCACATCTCAGCTCCAGCTCCCCTCTGCCAGTTTCAAGCCATCACCCCTTGTTCTGTCACTCCCTGCCCTTGGCCAAAGTCCCTCCCCAGCCTTCCTGGAGCCCCTTCAGGTACTGGGAGGCCACTGGAAGGTCTCCCCGGAGCCTTCTCTTCTCCAGGCTGAACAGCCCCAACTCTCTCAGCCTGTCCTCACAGCAGAGCTGCTCCAGCCCTGGCATCATCCTCGTGGCCTCCTCTGGACTGGCTCCAGTAGCTCCATGTCCTTGTGCTGTTGGTGGCCCCAGCACTGGAGGCAGTACTGCAGGGGGGGTCTCAGGAGAGCAGAGCAGAGGGGCAGAATCCCCTCCCTGGCCCTGCTGCCCACGCTGCTCTGGGTGCAGCCCAGGACACGGTTATTGGCTCTGTGCTGCCAGCGCACGTTCCACACCTTCACTCTGTACCTTGCAATCCTGTTCTTCCCGATCATATTTAGTCCTTTTTTTTCACCAAGTCTCTTCTGACAATTCTTTAGGGTGACTGCACTGTGCAGGAAAACGTCCCCCTTTTAGGGTGAGCTCATTTCCAGGCTAACTCAGCCTCTCCACACCTCTGTAGGTACTTGCAGAGTGACCACTGAGGTCTCTCTGCCACCTCTCCCAAACCGGTGCTTGCTCATCCTGTGTCACTGCGAGGGGCACGACAGCTCCATCGCACACTCTGAGGGATATTTAAATATTTGGACTTTCATTAATTCATTTCCCTTGCCAAGTTGTCTCCCAAACAAAGCAGAGATGCCAAACAAACGGATCCATAATTGATGGTGAAGCGTTGGAATGCACAAGGTATCTTTTCCTTCTCTTTAAATTCAATGTATCTATTTTATTATGAATTAATTTGTAAGAGTTCTTAGCAGCCTTATATATATAATTCATAAACAATTTCTCTTTTTTTTTATATATTCCTTAGTCTGATTTGATTACTTCTTTCTTATTTTTGATTTTTTCCTCACTTTTTTGGCTAAAAGTGGTGCTAGTTGTCATGGTAATTTCTTCTTCCTATTAGTTTGGGGATATTTTTTTCTTCCTTGTCTTCCTCCTCCCTCCCAGAAGAAGAGAAAGGGAAAAAAATAAAAGAGGGAAAAAAAAAGTACAGGGACTTATGCCCCCTGGTTTGTATCCAGCAGCAATCCTGTGTCCCAGTAGGTCCCAGTCCTCTCTCCCTGGAGAGCTGAGTCATTGTCATAAGAAGGTGAATGAGGGCCCAGGCTTGTAAATTCAGGATTTAAAGGCCATCCTGGGGTGGGCTTGCTGATTGAGGTGGGTCAAGGAGAGCTCAGTCTTCACTGTTCTCTGGGTCCTACAGGGCTCTTCTAGAGTTTACAGCTGGGGAAGCCCCCACTTCATAGCGTAGCAGTGAGTCCATGCTGGGGTGTCCTGTGGCCTTGGAGAAGGATGATGTCCTGGTTTGGCTGGGATAGAGTTAATTTTCTTCTCAGTAACCAGAAGAGCTGTGGTTTGGTTTCAGTGTGGGATTTGGGATGAGAAGAATGTTGGTAACACACTGATGTTTTTAGTTGCTGCTGGAAGTCCAAGGTCACTGTGTTTTGCTGGTCTGCAAGTGCAAAGGACTGGGAGGGGGAAGCGCAGTAATTAGCAAACCCCAAATTGGCCTGTGGCTCTGCCAAGGAGATATTCCATCTCCTGTCCCCCATGGGCAGGACATGAGCCAGGGCTGATGGAGAGCTGGGGATTCTCTCGGGGCTGGCTCGGGCTCTGGCTCTCCCGGGGTTGCGGTTTGGGTTTGGGGACTGTCTGTGCTCCGGGATCGCTGGCTGGGACAGGCTGGGCATCGCTCGGCGGGTGGGGAGCGACTGCCCTGGGCATCACTCATTGGCGTATTCTGTTATTACTGTAATTATAATGATTTTTTTATTTCAATTAGTAAATTGTTTTTATCTCAACCCATGAGTTTCTCACTTTGACACTTTCAGTTCTCTCCTCTGTTCCCTGGGCTGGGGGCAGAGAGTGAGTGACTGTGTTTGGCTGCACCCAGAGGAGTGAAACCACCACAGATGGGATGAGGGATATTTCCAGCTCAGCTCTTGGCTCCCCGTGTCACTGCAGCCTGTCCTGGGGCAGAAGGGGGATGTGGGATGGTGAAGGGAGGGTTTGACAATCCTTATGGAGAAGGGTGACATTTGGGTCCCAGCTGCTGCTGGGATCCACAGGGACCCTGAGCACCCAGGGACTCTCCTGTGCTCACAGCGTGTGCTGCATCGATTCCCTTCTGCTCAAGCTGCGATGGGCGCAGATGGTGCAGGCAACGTCTCATGGTCACATCAGAGAGACAGAAGTGAACACGCTGTTTGTGTAACTGTTTCACTGAAATATGCATTTAAACATAAATAAATTACAACAGCAAAACACATGGAAGGAGCACATGAGGTTTAGCACTTTATTTTTATTTTTTTTTTTACATATAAATCTAATATTTATATTACAATGCTCCTCACTCTAGGAGGTCCCATCTAAGGTGACATTTGTAGGAAGCTTCATCTTTTTCTGGTGTTTTTGTTGGCTTTTCTCATGTGGTGGGAAAAATAAGCAGCCTGGGAGTCCCCTGCTCTGCCTGTCCATCACAGCTGTAGCCTTGGGCTGAATTGATGGGTTTTTAGACCAACACACACAAGTGACCATGGGCACAGCCCAGGTCCCCCCCTATTTCTGCACCCACTAGAAATGATGGGTTCCCTGCAGGGGAATTATCTCTCCCTGTCTGCTGCAGGGAAAATACTGCTTGGCTCACATAGTTTAAATTAAATCAGGGTTGAAGTGGTTTATTGATTTATTAACAACACTTAATGAAGTGGCAATCAGTGAAGTGCACGTTGAGGACCGGTCGTGGTGGTAGCACAGGGAAGCTGCGGTGCTGGACACTCACAAAAGGGTGATAAATACCTACACGTTTCTGAGCACCTGTCTTTGATCCCAGAATGTTGTAATTACACACCCAAAACCACATTTTTTGTGCATAAACACCCCAAATGCGGTGTCTGACAGGAAAGCTGCTCTGTGTGGCTTTGCAGAGGTCATGGTGGCATCTGGGCTGCTTCTGGGTAGTATTAAAACCACCTTTTACCTCTTTCCACCCAAGATCTCTTGTCATTGTTACAAATATTCCTGTGTCTTTGCTACCTCTTCTCAAGCTTCTTCATTTCTAAAGTCTTTTTGTGATCACCAGTTTACTGCTTAATCCAGATGATGGTCATCTTCCTCTAGAACATGGTCCACTTTGGGCCCAATGACCTCCAGTTTAGTGTACTTGCCCACATTCCCTGCTTTTATCCACATTATTTGTCAAGGGTGGGCCAAGAGAGGCCCTGAGTTCTTCATCCAGCCACATGTTCTTTGAGATGGAGGTGGACATCCAGCAATGGTGAAATCTGCTCTGCAAAGCACTCCTGCTTCCAGGAAAAACCCAAGGAGTCTATTTCCAGGTGAGCTTTGGTAATGACCACAGGAGTTTCTCCCCTGGTAGACAAGGTGAGCACAGATGTTCATGCTCTTCACCACCTCGTGCCTTTGAACCAGCAGTTTCAGATTGTTTCTGTCACCCCACCACGGCACAGAGGTGCTGTGATTGCTTTGAGCAACCTGGTCTAGTGGAAGGTGTCCCTGCTGCTGGCAGGGGGGTTGGGACTGGGTGATCTTTGAGGTCCCTCCCAGCCCAAACCATTCTATGATTCTATGAAAATTGGTTTTGCTGAAAAAAAAACACTGTGGGTTGTTCTCTGTCAAAAGTATTTTACAAGAAATATTCCCTTGGTCATAACTCCAATCCTAGCTCAAGATACATAGTCCACGCTGTGATTACACTCAAAATATACACTGATCTTCCTTACAACACAGCAACTGTGCTATTTGCTTTTACAGATGCTAAGAAAAACAACACTGACATTTCACCACGTGCCCTGATGACATCCAGCATCTCATAGGCTTGGGCTGAGCAGTAAGGCTGGACCTTCATCTTGCATCACTCCATTTGGATAATGCTCTTCAGCATCTGTGATTGGCACTAACAGCTTGACACTGGTAGGAGCTTGTCATTGTCTGTAATTATGAGACAGTAGATTTGGTGCTGGGTGAATCAATAATTCTATTTCAAGTGAATACTCCAATTTGTAGCCTTTTATTCCAAGAAATATGACATATATTCAAAGAAGGCATCATTAAATAAAAGTAGTGATAATTGCATGCCTCTTTTAAAAGAGAAAAAAAAATAGTTGACCCTGCAGCCAAATTTTCCCTCAAGGAATCCATTAGTCTTTTTTATGTTAGTTAGCACTGTTGGTGGTAATGATTCAGAGGATAAATGAACTAATAGCTTTATGCATAATCTGGGGTGACAGACCTGAAAAGCTGGGAAGAATTAATATAAAACCTGGTATGCTTCATTGGCTGTCAAATGCTGGTTTGACTTTTAGCATAGAATCACAGAATGGTTTTGGTTGGAAGTGACCTTAAAGACTACGTAGTCCCAACCCCACTGCCATGGGCTGGGACATCTTTCCATTGATCAGATGGCTCAAAGCCTAGTCCAACCTCATTTTGAACACTTTCAATGATGGGGCATCCACAACTTCTCTGGTCATCCTGTTCCAGGATCTCACCACCCTCATCTTCCTAATATCCCATCTAAATCTACCCTCTTTCAGTTCAAAACCATTGACCCTTGTCCTACAGGCCTTGGTAAAAAGTCTTTCTACTTCTCATAAGCCACATACATTTAAAGCTCGTCCTTCTCTTCTCCAGGCTGAACAGCCCCAACTCTCTCAGCCTGTCCTCACAGCAGAGCTGCTCCAGCCCTGGCATCATCCTCGTGGCCTCCTCTGCACTGGCTCCAGTAGCTCCATGTCCTTGTGGTGTTGGTGGCCCCAGCCCTGGAGGCAGCACTGCAGGTGGGGTGTCAGGAGAGCGGAGCAGAGGGGCAGAATCCCCTCCCTGGCCCTGCTGCCCACGCTGCTCTGGGTGCAGCCCAGGACACAGTTGGCTTTCTGAGCTGTGAGCCCACATTGCTGCTTCATGTCCAACTTTTCATCCATCAGTACCCCCAAGTCCATCTCCTTAGGGGTGCTCTCAAGCAGTTCATCCATCTCTCCAGAAACCAGAGTAAAGCACCAGGGTACTTGTTAGAGCAGAGGGAAAAAAAAAGCAACTATTGATTGTTGCTGCCATAGCAGATAAATGCACTACTAGCACCTCTCATTCAGTAATTGTCCTTAATTTGCATTTATGGTTCCTGCATGCAAATGATGAAATCCTGCCATTGCTTCTCCTGCACTAAATTCTATTTTCCTTTTCCTTCTTTCATTTCTAAGCCTTTTAGAAATTGTATTTTCCATCATTGTTTAGCAAATCAAGAACTAAAAGGTTTCTTTGTATCCTACTGGAAACGTGAAGATAAAACACACCCTCAAGAGTCCCCGTGTCTCTCACACAGGGGTCAGATACGGGACCTGCTGGCAGGTTCCATCAGCACGTGTCTCATCCCCTGGCATGCCTTGAGCTTTAGGCATTTTTCCAGACTTAACTCAGCTCCAGGAATAGCTCCAGGAATATCTCCAGGCCTTCTGAGATCACAGGAGCTTCTCTGGATGGAGACATGCCCTGCTAAATACAAAAATAGCTGCAGGAGGTTCTGAAACAAGGGTGATACTGGCAGAAGCGTGCGGAGGAATGAGAGCAGATCGTTAGCATAAAACTTGTCCACTTGAGGAACACAGCGATACTCAGTCTATCAGAGAGCTCAGTTCTCCACTAATTAAAAGTGCAATACTTCAGACAAATTTCCCTAAAACCCAAGGAGTCTTTATTGCAGCCTCTGCAGCCACTCAACCTTGCTGAGCCATCAGGAGCAGGATGGAGGGATGGGCACTGGTGATCTTCAGCTGATCAAGTTTTCTACTCAGAATTGCTCTGGGTAGCACTTTGCTCTCTGATGATTTCTGTAGGTGTGCTACAAAAAAAATTAACCATTTGTCAGCCCTAACTTCATGACATTGAAGGAAGAAAATTATTTAAAAAATAATGAAATGTGAAAGATTCAAGTTCTTAGAAAAAACAGTGGCAGTTCAAAATGGTAGAAAAGAGGAAATGGCTTCAAGTTGCACCAAGGGAAGTACAGATTAGATGTCAGAAAAAATATCTTCACTGAAAGGGTTCTGAGGCATTGGAAGGGGTTGCCCAGAGAAGTGGTGGAGTCCCCTGGAGGGATTTAAAAGACAAGTAGACGAGGTGCTTGGAGATCTGGTTTAGTGGTGGACAGGTACAGCTGGATTCAATCTCAAAGATCTTTTCCAACCAAACAATTCAATGATTCTATGGTGTTTTGATATGGTATAAAACATGTTGCATTGCTGGCTGAATTAATGAAGAAATTAATGGTTTGATAGAGAGATTTTTATTATTGAAACATTATCAGCTAGTATGTCATAGAACTTCTTCTTAAATCTCAGAGCCAAGGGATCTGGAATCTGGTCTTTTTATGCCATCAAAATATATGAAAGTGTTTCTGCCACCACTGGGAAGAGAGTGAGGGACAGATCTGAGGTTATCTGCAGAAAGGTCTGAGTTCAGCACTGGGTTTAACACCATCTGCTTTAAGAGTTTCACTTGTGTGTTTGAGAACTGAGAGGCACAAGCAGACACTCATAAATACTGAGAAATTAATCTCTGTCTCTCTCTTACTCTGTTCCCCTGGAAATTCCTTATATCCCAATGCATTAATTCTCCAATTAAAGAACTTGTTTTAAAGTACTTCGAGTCACAGTAGCCAATGACTATAATGTAATATGCATTCAATATATTTACAGTTTATTTTATAATGATCAGGACACTCTGAGGACATTGCTGCAATGGACACTTTTTGTTTGCATCATGTCATGTCTGAGCTTGAACCATTTTTGCCAGTAGCTCAAGACCTCGGAGTTTGCTAGTTTTAAACATTTTAATGTTATTTGGCAGTAACTCTCCTCTAAAACCACGTGGTGTCTGTACACAGAGCAGTGCACACAGAGTAGAAAATGTCATAATTCCCAGTGAGCTGTAAAACACTTTTTCACGTAGAAAGGTGTTGAGGTCATGTGTTTTTTCCTGATCCAAACTGTGAAATCTTGATGTAACCCATGTTTGCAGCCTTGCCACTTGGTACTATGTTCTGCTTTGCTGTATTTGATATTCAGGTCTCTTATTCTTCAGCACTGCACCCTCAGACCTGCTAGCAGGCAGCAATCTACCAGGAGTTCAGATGCTGCTGAGGGAAGGGATGCCCTGGGAAAAACCACCCTCCTTGCCCAAAGCACATCCACCATCTCTTGCCTTAGAACCATCCCTGGGCAACCTGAGGGTGCTCTTAACAGGAGGGTGAGTGGGTGAAGATTTTAGGTGGCACTCAGCACATCATAAAATGCATTCTTCTCAAGGAATGAATAATTGCACTTTGCCATGACCAGTGTGTTTAGTCACTGCCTGGAAGATTGGAATGTCCTATAAGGAGGACATGGAGGTGCTGGAGCATGTCCAGAGAAGGGCACCGGAGCTGAGGAAGGGTCTGGAGCACAAGTGTGCTGAGTTCCCGGCTGAGGGAACTGGGGGTGTTGAGCCTGGAGAAAAGGAGGCTGAGGGGAGACCTTCTGGCTCTGTCCAAGTCCCTGCAAGGAGGGTGGAGAGAGGTGGGGGTGGGTCTGTGCAACCAAGGACCAAGGGACAGGACAAGAGGAAATGGGCTCCAGTTGTGGCCAGGGCAGTTGAGATGGGATGTGAGGAAGAATTTCTTTGCTGAAAGGGTTCTGAGGCATTGGAAGGGGTTGCCCAGGGCAGTGGTGGAGTCCCCATCCCTGGAGGGATTGAAGAGTCGTGCAGACACAGTGCTGAGGGACATGGGTCAGTGGGGACTGGTCAGTGTTGGGTTAATGGTTGGACTCGAGGAGCTTAAAGGGCTTTTCCAATCCAGGCAGTGCTGGGTGCTGTGAATGTCTCAGCCTGGCTGAATTACAAACACAGGTTTACAAACCCAAACACCCCCAGGGCAGCGCAGCCTCACTGCTGCTGTTGGCTGGGTTACCATTACTTGGGTGTGCAGCACTCCTCACCCTGAGCACACACTTCTCCTTCAGTTTCACCACGCTCTTTTTCTACTCTGTTTCTTTGTGCAGCAGGTTCATTCTCCACCAGCATTCATGCTGAGCACTGACTCTCTCCTCCCTCCCTAACAATCGTTTTGCTTTTCAGGAGCTCGCTGTTAGCTTTGCTCTCCACATGGTCCCCTGCTGCTCTGCCCCAGAGGCAGCTCTGAACTGGGATCCCTTTCAGATCTGGAGGACAGCATCAGACTTCTGCTGCAGTGCCTGTTTGGGTAACACCTCCTGTCTCTTCCTAGTACAGTTCTCTTTGTTTCCATCTCCAGCACAGCATGGGCCAATGGCTTGTTTATAGCCATTTATTTTTCTTCTCCTGATGTTTGTTCCTCCTCGCTGCAGTTGCCAGGGAGGGTTGCTGGTAGGGAATAAACTCATGGTTTTCCTCTTTCTACTGGAAACCACACACGTGGGCTGAAGAAATAAAACTGGTGATCAAGTGTTGTGCTTTCATGTGAGCTGCTGATGGAGGAGCTTGGAAAGCTTTCTTGCTTTGTCTTGAAGCAATGCATCTCCTCCTCCTAATAATAACTATAATAAATAATAATAAATAATATAAATATAATATAAATATAATAATAAATATAATTATAAATATAGATCTAAAATAGATATAAATATAAATATGAATATAAATAAATGTAATAATAATAAGTGCAAATAGGTTCCTCTGAATGGAGTTAAAGTGACACTGCCAGTGGTCAGTGCTACTTGAGAAGATCTCATACCCACGTGTTGGGAAGAAGTGTCAATATCTGAAACAACTCCCATCAGAAATCCTCCTGTTACAGGTGGAACAGCCATAAATTTGCCTGGTGGTTTGATAGGAGCTAATTGCAACCATAAAAAAAAAATCATTAAAAACTTATTGGCTATGTCCAGGGCCACTGGTGGGTGATTGCTTGTCTTATTAACCACATTAATAACCTGTATGTGCCAAATCCCAGCTTCAGCCCCTGGGATTCGTGTGCAGCATACAAAGAAGATGGTGAAGCTCTGAAAGCAAAGTGTGGTTATTTGGAACTGCTGCACTGCATTTCCCACTGTGGCAGCAGTGGGACTCGTGCTGGATGGAAGGACGAGCCCCAGGCAATGGGTCCCTCAGTCTCCCAGCCTTGTTGCCCTGGAAGCCTCGTTGGAAGCAGCAGAACCTCTGTTTCTACTGCAATGTGGATCTTTTTCACTGCAAGGTTACACTGTGAAAGGGAGAGATTTCCTTGTGGAGCACCACAACATTGGGGAAGGGTTTAGAGGGGAAGGGTATGAGGAGAGGCTGAAGTCACTTGGGTTTGTTCAGCCTGGAGAAGAGGAGACTGAGAGGAGATCTCCTGGCGGTCTGGAACTTCCTCCCAAGGGGAAGAGGAGGGGCAGGCGCTGAGCTCTTCTCTCTGGCCACCAACGCCAGGAGCAGAGGCCATGGCAGGAAGATGTGGCAGGGGAGGGGGAGGTTGGCCATGAGGAAAAGGTTCTTGAGGCAGAGGGTGGTGGAGCACTGGCACAGGCTCCCCAGGGAGGTGCTGATGGCCCCAAGCCTGACAAGATTCCAGCAGCATTTGGCCAAGACCCTCAGGGCCATGGTGTGAATGTTGGGATTGTCCTGTGCAGGGACAGGAGTTGGGCTCCATCATCCTGGTGGGTCCCTTCCAACTCACAACATTCTGTGATTCTATAAAGTCAAAACAGAGAAAATATAAATATCTATTTATCTATTTTTTGAAGTAATAGAATTAAAATAATTTAAAATAACAGCCTAATAATTTCTCCTTCTTTGACCTTCTTGTTCTATTATTTATCTAGTTTTAATATTTTTTTTCCCTCTGTTTGCTAGCTTGTTTCAGATGTCTACCTCATCCTGCACAGTGAATTCATCATTTTGGTTTGGGTCATTAATCTCTGCTTTTCCTTCAGAAGATAATACATGTTTAATGGCTGGGTAATGTAACAGGCAGTAAGACAGAAATATTTGACACATTTTCTGAAGGATGTTAGAATAATGGTCCTCCAAATTTATTTAGATCTCTATATTTAATTTTTGAGATGTTCAGTGGTCTTTCAATGATTTAATGGGTTTATATGGCCCATAGTTATTTTAGGAAGGGATACAAACCCAACTTCCTTAGAAAATAAGTCAACAGCTGGCACACAGGAATGAAAAAATGTATTTTTCTTATTATATTCCCTATTTTTTGCAGGACTTACAACATTTTCTTCAGTAACATCATGCAGATCTTCTCAAAGCTGGCAGAGTCACGCTTCCCTCCATGCAGCCCTTGCAGTGCAGAGGACACAGTTGGCATCCCATGGGCTATGGACAAGTGAGATGGGCAACAAGAACATAGGGGGGACATAGGAAGCTGGTGACGTGAGCCACAGTGTGTACACACACACTGCATATATATATATATATACACACACACCCCCATCACACACACAGTGCAATGTTATGGGGCATCAGTTCTTCTCCGTGCTTAGATCTGAGTTCAGCAGCACAGGTTCTCCTGTAGCATCTCCTACAGGCCACCAAAAGGGGTGGTGAAGACCTACTTTAAACCAGACCAGGGATAAAAGGTTTGGGTGGGGATGCTCTGTCCTCAGGGTGGTGGGTTGGAAGGTGGAAGTCATGGTTGTTTCTTTCACCCCCCAGCAGATTGCCCATGCTCTGAGCACATCACTGCTCCCCAGACAAAACCACCCATGCAAGGCTGACTGGGACATTGCACTAGACCAGAAGACATCTGCCTTCATTGCCCACCTCAGCTGGATGCTGGAGGGAACACCATGACCATCAGGATTCAGTTCTGGAGGAACAGGAGGAGCACTGATTGTTCCTTTCATTAAAGCTATGACAGCTCAAAAATGACAAAAAATTAGAATTCACTGGGGCAAAAACTTCCTATCTGTGATCTGGCTGTCACTTGGAGAAGGAGGGAGAGGAGCTTCCTTTCAGGGCTATCTTATATTTCACCCAAACACTACCTAAAATTCACAAAAGAGATCAGGTGCCTCAGGGAATGATTTGGGCTAGGTTTGGGGTTGATAGCTAAAGTGTAACCATTGATAAGATTTTATGTTATCATGCAGTTAAGCAGCATTTGGTTTTTTTTTCCTTTCAATTAAGGTCCAAGCAGTAGTAAAATAGCCCTATAGTTCAGGAACATGATGATGATGGTGAATCTAACTCTTCCCTGACATAATAAGATCTAGTTCTTACCTACATTTAAAAAAATAATAAAAAAAAGAGAGAGAGAGAGAAAGAGGAATAATTATTTTTACATAAGTTCCATTTTGTATCCTTTACCTTAGAGAGAAGAAAAATGTTTTCCAGTTCTGTGAGTGCACATTGCTCCCAGGTGGGGTGGTGGCAAAGGACAGCAATGTCCATGTCAAAAGTACAGAACAGAAAACCAAAGGCTGATCAGAAATATCATAAAAGTAATTTGGATGTTGAACTTGCTCTAAGTGCTGGGCATCTTCAGGAGCAAATATCACCTTGTTTCTTTCTCCTAAGGAAAACAACTCTGAAGAGATGAGAGTTCATACATGTGAGGTCTCCACTGCTGCTCTGGGAAGAGCCTGCAGCTCAATCTCTAAATCTGCTGCAATTTTGTAAGCTGAAAATCAAACCATGGCCACTGTTATTGTCACTGTCCACACAGCTCAGAGCATCCTGTAGCTGAGGGAAAACAGAAAACTGGAGCACTAGTTCATTCCTGGGGAGCTCTGAAAATCATGGGGCCATGTCTGTGTCCCCCAGAGGAACCCACTCCTGCAGCTGGGTCTGTGCCACCCTTGTGTGTTGTACACGGTCTCCTGCCTCCTCCCGCCCTGCTCTTGGAGTGGAAATGTGTAAAAGCTCTGTGGCTGAGAGCAGGATTGGCCCCTCAGTGCTCTCTGGCTCCATGCTATGGAACAAGGTGATGCCAACAGCTCTCTTCTTCCTCCAGGCTTCAGGAATAGTCCCCAGGGCTGGTGCTGAGTGGTCCTCCTTCCCTGCTGCCCTTTCCCACCTCCTTATTAATTACATTTAAAATCCTAAGCTTTTTTGCTTGACACTTCTCAGTGGTGCTCAGTGGCATGGGCACAAATTAAAAAAAAAACTCAGGAAACTCCACTTAAACAGGGGAAAGATCTTTTTTATCATGCAGGGTGTTTGAACATTGGACCAGGTTGACCAGAGAGGTTGTGGAGGCTCCATCCCTAGAGACAGTCAAACCCTGGTAGGACACAGTGCTGACAACCTGCTCTCACTCAGCCCCTTGGATGAGACAATCCAGAGCTGCCTCCAACCCCAGCAATTCCCTGATCCTCTGTGTTTTTGAGAATTATGGTTGGTTTTTTTCTAAACCAAACTCAGTCTAACTGTTAAATTTGGTAGCCAGTTCCTTTCTGTAGCCCCACCGTGCTCCACAGAAAGTTCATCCATGGAGGTGAGAGAGGATGTGGCTCTGCCTGGATTAGTCAATCTGCCCATTTGACATTAGCTATCAGTGCAAAATGATGGGCATTCCTTATTCCAAAGTCCTTCTGCTGAAACATCTGGCCTTGGACGTGACATGAGATTCATTTCAAGCTTCCAAACTCTCTCTAGACACGGATGTGAATACCCAAGAGGAGCAAAGGAAATGTGAAAGCCGTTCAGATGAAGCCTTGGGTGTCATCATCTGCAAATGAAATGCAAATTCCTCTCAGCAGGAGTGCAATATTCCAGTGTCTCAACAGGGGGACTATTTACTGTTGCTTTGGCAACACTTTCAAGGGGAAGCAGGGACCATCTCTTAGACAGAAGGTAAAAGCCAGCTCATCTCGTTGTTCTGCTTGACTTCCAAACTTGGTTTGTTTTTGGAGGTGGGGTGTTCACCCTTGAAGGCTGGGCTGTGCAGTAGTTAATGGTTATTCCATTTATACAGAGTCCTAGAGAAGCTTCTCTCTGCTCCTGGATCCGTAACAAGAGTCACAACCACCTTTCACATGCCTGAGTTTAAATGCTCTTTGAGATGCCCTCACAGCAAGTGTGGATTGTGCCACTGATCAGTGATACATCAACGTTTATTTTAGCCAAACTATTGACTTCTTAAGGCCAGGCTGGCTGAGGCTTTGAGTAATCTGGTCTGGTGGAAGGTGTCCCTGCTGCTGGCAGGGGGGTTGGGACTGGATGAGCTTTAAGGTCCCTTCCAACCCAAACCTAATCACAGAATCATTTGATTGGAAAAGACCTTTGAGATCATTGTGTCCAACCATACCTGTCCACCACTAAAAAAACATCTCTCTGAACACCTTGTCTACCCATCTTTTAAATCCCTCCAGGGATGGGGACTCCACCACCTCCCTAGGATGGTTCTGTGATTCTGTGATATTTGCCACCAGTCACACAATCCCAGAATTGCCTGGGTTGGAAAAGCCCTTTAAGCTCCTCGAGTCCAACCATGAACCCAACACTGACCAGTCCCCACTGACCCATGTCCCTCAGCACTGTGTCTACACGACTCTTCAATCCCTCCAGGGATGGGGACTCCACCACTGCCCTGGGCAACCCCTTCCAATGCCTCAGAACCCTTTCAGCAAAGAAATTCTTCCTCACATCCAGTCTCAATTCATCATTAATATATACAAAATTTTCAGCCTGGAACATCTACAGAGCAAAAAATGTGACCAGAGCTACAATCTGCAGCCTATGGCCAATAAAAAGGAAATTCTTATCCTCCATTTAATTAACATTTATACCAAGAGAATTATTAAAATCTGGGCATCTGCTATTGTCCACAGTGCTTCATTACTTTAAATGTTGATAACGTTTATCCCAGATATTGCAAATACTTCAGATGCCAAAGCAGTTATAAAGATCCTGTCGCTGCCAGTGTTCATTTTTATTGTTGCTCAAGTTAAAGTTTAAAGCTGTGCTTTGTGCTATGCACATTGGCAGGATGTGTTTCACCACTCATTGCCATGACCCCAGAATGTCAGGACGGAGTGTCAAGACCCAGACACTCAATATGAGTGACCAGCAAACTCCATTTATTGATTACATCCGTGCTCCTTATATACAGTGGTTAATTAAGCTCATGCATATTCTTAAGGACCTATACTGATTGGTTTATTAATTATCCTGGGAACAACTTCTTTGTTATAACAGGTGGCTTTGCTCTGATCATCTCTCAAGGACGTCAACAGAATACTCCTACGTTGTGGTTTCCAGCTAAAGCTGCTCCCTTCTTTTTCCCAGCTTAGTTTTGCTTAAGTTGTTTGAAATCTCAAGGACAAGTCAGGATCCTGGAGACTTCTGCTAATTTACCCTGACTTATGTCAAGGGCCTAAGCTGAGCCATTTCATACCCTCGCTGCTTCTGCTAAGCCTCTGATTGTACAACATCTCTAGTGATCTGCAACACCAGAATTTCATCTGCTGATCAGGAAAGTTAAAAATAATAATAATAATTTTAAAAAGGCTATTTGGTCAGCAGAACCATATTTTATTAGTAAATGATCTTGACTCAGAAGAAGACAGAACCAAGGATGTGCAGTGTCTGTGGAGATTTCCTCTTTATTCAGCCCTTCAGAGGTAGATTTTAGCTCAGTTGATGGCTCAGGAGTGATGGTGGAGCACAAACACTCCTGGTTTAAGGACATTTGACTCCTTTTCCTTAACATACTTCAGTAGTGTGAAGAGATAAGGTCATGTTTGTGAAGTGCTTTGAGATGTGAGGATGGAAACTGAGAGGGATTATTATTTAGGACACCAGGGAAGTGACAAGCACGGTGAGCATGGGTGGGACTGAGATCTACCACCTCGTGCAAGAGAATCAATACCCTGTGCTCAATGATCCCCTATTTGCACAAATAATTGGTTCAAGCATCCAGGGCAATCAAGCTCATTTCTTAAGTATCATTAATCACAATTTCTTAACTGATCAGGCAGTAATGTCAAAAGAATAGGAACAACAAAAGACTGTAGGGAAATCCACTGGTTTAGGCATGTGGGAGATCTGAAGTGAATTTCAATTTAATTTAATTGCTTTAATGAATGTGACTGCCAGAATGGAAATAGAGTGCAGTTTTCTACAATTTCTTCCTGAATCTACTAGGTACCATTAAAAAAAAGAAAAAAAAAAGACATTTTTCATTGTGCAGTGATTTGCACAGCAGAGATTTTAAAACAAATAAGTGTGTTGTGCCATCAAGTGTCATTAAATGTCATAAATCATGAGGATTGCTGGTTGAGATGAAAAAAAGTAGGTCATATTCCATAATACCCATTTATAAAAGGCCAAGAACTCTACTAGTCCCCTGTAAATGACTCTCCTGATACAAAATATTGTGTGTACAAGATAAGAAAAGTAAGAAAAATAAACGTTACAGCAAGTGCCAAGGAGTTATAAAATGGCAATGGAGTTCAACATCCCGAGCTTAAATTTCATGCTTCAGAATTCATTTTCATTTATACTAAATAGTAACCTTTTCCATATTAATATTGATAATTATTATTCCAATTCTACAGGTGTGTTAGCTAAGACAAGTGACTCATCACAGCACAGTGGAGCTACACCTGGCACCACAAGCTCTGCTCTGAAGGGTTGGTGGCCTCAGTGCACCAGAGAGCCCAAGGCTGGGAGGTAAGAAATGCTGCTGCTCTCATTACATGGGGAGAAAATTCATCCAAGATGAGAGAAAGGATATTTTAAATTGAATTAAAATTAAACCCTGTTTTGAATATTGAAGCTAGTATCAAATCCAAGACAATTATTTCACATCTGATTTTAAAAAACCTTAAATATTTTAGTGTTCAAGCTCACTAATAAATGGATGAGCAGCACATGAAAGGGAAACTGAGGCTATTTGGGTGAAATAGAAACACAAATAAATCCTTTCATGCAAATAGTGTATATACTTAAAAAAATTCCTTCCAGCACTTTTAACTGGTTCTGGGACATGGTTGGCACTATGTCTTAATGGATGTGAATGTTGGGGTTGTTCTGTGCAGGGACAGGAGTTGGACTCCATCATCCTGGTGGGTTCCTCCCAACTCACAATATCCTGATTATTATGTCCCAGGTTCTCTGTTTCATCATCTCCATGCTAAGGAAAATATTTAAGGGGACTGAATCCAGGGCAGCCCTTGGCAAGACACATTTCAAATGCCCTAAAAGAGACCACTGATAACCAATCTCAGAGTGTGCCAGCTGATGGCTCATCAATACTCTCATGAATTCACCTCCATCATTTTTCATTCAGAGGAACTTCAGGTACAACTACATAAAAACATCTACTAGAGCAAAAATAGTGACTCTGCTCCAGTGACTCTTTTGATAACAGAAAATTGGGTGGTTTGACATTGCTGCCTTTGAGAAAATCACATTGGATGTTTTAGTTTTCTCCTCTTATTCTTCTAGCACTTATAAATAGATTGCTAAACAATGCTCCTCCATCCTCCTTTACAGAGGTTATGCTGATAAGTCTGTAGTTCTGTCTGCTTATCTCTCCTCTGTTTCAAGAGGTCCAATATTTGCTCTTTCCTGTCCCTTGGGGACCTTACCAGTCCTTTTTGGAGTTTTCCAAGGTGATCACTAATGGTTTAGAAATTGCTAGGTTTGTTTTAGTGCTCAGATGGATTTCACCAGGTTGTGATGAGTTGAATATTTATAACTCGGATAAATAATGTTGCACTGATTCTGCGTTGTGTTGTTGTTAGCTACATTAATATTAATTTTCAGGAGAACCTAATTAGTATTCATATATAATTTTTTTTTCCTTGAAGACTCAGAAAAACAGGCTTGAAGCATCCGAGCCACCTTCTTGTTCATTGCTTCTTCTTGCCCATGAGATAACAAAAATGACACTTTTCTGTCTCTTGTTACTTCCACAGGTAACTTTTACAAGGGCAGGGAGTGACAGAACAAGGGGTGATGGCTTGAAACTGGCAGAGGGGAGATGGAGCTGAGATGTGAGGAAGAAATTCTTTGGTTTGAGGGTGGTGAGACCCTGGCCCAGGTTGCCCAGAGAAGCTGTGGCTGCTCCTCCCTGGAAGTGTTCTGGGCCAGGTTGGATGAGGCTTTGAGCAACCTGGTCTAGTGGAAGGTGTCCCTGCTGCTGGCAGGGGGGTTGGGACTGGATGAGCTTTGAGGTCTCCAACCCAGACCACTCTGGGATTCTGTGATTCCATGACTTTAAATCCATCGAGATGAAAAGGACTTTGTACGATGTTCTCAGATCTTTCTTTCCCCCTTTCTCTTTTCTTTTCATGATTAATTAATTTTAATGCATAACTTCTTTATACAAATCCAATAGTAAATATTTTTGCAGGACATCCTTTCTCCATTTCCACAAAGTCATTGAATTTGGCTTTAGAACTTCATTTAGCTCCTTACAGCCTCATCCAGGTTGAACTCCAGCAGCAGATGCTTTTCCACTAGAATGAGTCTGGCTACTCAGTGCTCAACAAGCATTTTTATTTGACTGTGAAAGGTTTCTCCAGCCAAACACACTTGAAATTCATACCAAGGCCTCATAGTTACCAAGCATCCATTACATGAGTCAACTGAAGAAATACTTTTCCCCTGGGCAGGTTTTGAAAGCCAAGCCTCCCAAGACCTGAGCTTGTCATGCCTCTTACATTAAGACCATATGACATTAAAATTTAATTTAACCAAGAATCTGAGTGTTGATTACTAGTCTCAGTAATATTAATAGTACTGTTTTTTTGCATAAATCTTCTCTACATTTTAATGCTCAGGAGATGGAGGAGTTATTATCTATAATATACCTTGTTTTGTATGTTTTAACATTTAAAACAGAAATATGCTTCATATCCTGCAGGCATTCATCTGTTAAAATGCCAGGTAATGGATCTGAAAGCTATGGCAGGGAGCAGAGTAGGAATTTTTCCCTTTCTTTGAGCAAGATTGGCCTATCCTGAAAATGATGGATCATCTGGACAGAAAATAGGAATTGATATCTACGATATGGCTTTGTTATGGCGAAGTGAAATTCATCATGCTCTGCAGCAGGAGGAATTGTGTGTTTTTTCTCACAATGCATTTAATGCAGCAGGTGATTTAGAAAAGTAGAGATGAATTCTCCTGGAACATGGAGACAAAAGAATTTCCCCTCTGCAGGTGTCTGGTGACTGTGGTTTCCCCCAGGCTGAATGCAGACTGAAACCATAGACCTTCCTAGGCAAAGACAACGTACAGCCAGAGATCTTGGATGGCTTTTCATATAATTTAATTTTGATTTTTTTTGTATGTGATCATATTTGGACCTCTGATTAATTTAATTCTGTGTATTTCATGTTAATTTTCTGCAGCAGTACCTTAGCTGGTAAATGGAGATATCAATCTGTGGTGTTTCTGTAACGACAGGGGAACAATTCATAGAGACAGAGATTATGTATTTAATCTCAGAAGAAAAGAGCAGCAGAGGTCATACATTCTCCTTACCTCCAAGCCAGGGAGGTTTTTTTAACTATTAATAGAAAATTTACTCAGAGATGTAACTGGATAAATGTGGCAAGTTTGCAAATCCTCTTTCCTTGAAAATTGTGAAAAACTGGAGCGTTTTCTCTGTGCCCCTCCTTCCTCCTCACTCTTTGCTTCTGCTGCTCCTTCCTTCTTACACCTTTCCCCTGCACTGGCATGAGTTACCCTGGGCCACATTCCCTTTGGGGTTGTACCTGCTCTGCCATGGAGAACCTCCTGTTACTCTCATAGTTTCAGTCTCCCTTTGTGTCTCCACTCAATGCACTTTTTTTCTTTTTTCTCTTTTCTTTTCTCTTTTCTCTTTTCTCTTTTCTCTTTTCTCTTTTCTCTTTTCTCTTTTCTCTTTTCTCTTTTTTCTTTTTCCTTTTTTCTTTTTCCTTTTTTCTTTTTCCTTTTTTCTTTTTCCTTTTCCTTTTTCCTTTTCCTTTTTTCCTTTTCCTTTTTTCCTTTTCTTTTTTCTTTTTCTTTTTTCTTTTTTCTTTTTTCTTTTTTCTTTTTTCTTTTTTCTTTTTTCTTCTTTTTTCTTTTTTCTTTTTTTCTTCTTTTTTCTTTTTTCTTCTTTTTTCTTTTTTCTTTTTTCTTTTTTTTTTTTTTTTTTTTTTTTTTTTTTTTTTTTTTTTTTTTTTTTCTTTTTTCTTTTTTCTTTTTTCTTTTTTCTTTTTTCTTTTTTCTTTTTCCTTTTTTCTTTTTCCTTTTTTCTTTTTTCTTTTTTCTTTTTCCTTTTTTCTTTTTCCTTTTTTCTTTTTCCTTTTTCCTTTTTCCTTTTTCCTTTTTCCTTTTTTCTTTTTTCTTTTTTCTTTTCTTCTTTCTTTTCTTTCTTTTCCTTTTTAATTTTTTTCTTTTTTTTTTCTTCTCCAGAGGCACCACATACGTTGCTGATGGTCCCCAAAGTAAGAAGCATTTCTCTTTCTGAAGCTGAGGAGCACCACATAGGGCCCATCCAGTCTGCTTTAACTGGAAACACAAAATAGGAACTAACCATGAGTGATCCTGAGAATCAATTCTCTGCTGTGGAATTGGAAACACCAACAGGAAAAGATGGTAAGAAGGGCAAAATTTTACATTTATGACATGAAAGACCTCATGTCCTAAAGTGAGAGATGAGGAAGTCCCTCTCTGTCCATATTAGCAGCAGATGGTTGTGGTCCCCATCAATAAAGAGATGTTTCTGTTCAGGTACCTTCTGAAAATGGATCTGAACAGAGATATCTTCTGGAAAAGATGAACAAAGAAGCCTACATAAAACACCTCCATTTGCCACACCTAAATGTTCCCTTCCCAACATCAGGCATCCCATATCTCACATTCACCTCCTCAAAGCTGACACTACTATTCCCAAAATAGAAGAGATGATGATGACACTTTTATTGGACAATTGAATTTCATTTCACATGGAGTATTAGCCACAGACATTGACTGTTGGTGGGTCCTTGCAAATGTAATCACAGCTCTAGCTGGGACAACAAACCCCAGCATTTCCCAGGCTTTGGCTACAGGGTGTCCAGTGCAGTTCCTTGTCTGCAACAGGAAGCAAGAAAACAAGTGATAAAAACTTTGATATAATAAGAATTGTGATACCATAAATCCATAAAAATAATAGGTGATGATATTCTAGGCAAATAAATTAATCTGTGATGATTTTCTAGGCAAATAAATTAATCTGTGATGATTTTCTAGGCAAATAAATTAATCTGTGATGATTTTCTAGGCAAACTGCTGGTTCTTTACAACTGACAATCCATTCCTAGTTCACTCTAACTCAGATCTGTAAATTTTACTCTAAAACATTTGTACTTGTCTATTTTGTCCCACTGATGTGAGGATTGTTTGTCAATGAGCTAGCAGGTATTTGTTCAGAGCGTGTGAGTTGTGACTGCTTTCATGTTTCCAATCTACTGCATAATTCAAGGATTTGAGAAAATGTAATTTTTAAAGGGACTATTTAAGAAAATACACGACTACTTACAACTCAGGTTTAATATATTGCTCTATTTTCTTTTTACCCTCAGGATAGCTTCACTCTTTGTACTGTAATTTGGTACTGAGGGAGGGAATGAGCAAAGATGCGAGTTATTTAGCTGTTCAGATCTGCTAAATGAAAAATAATCGCTTCCAACAAAGAAGAGATGTTATGAGCTCCTTATAACATATGCTCTTACAGATTATCAGCAATCCAGTAACCTTTCCATTAATTTGTCTCACTGACTATCTGGACAGAAAGCCATCTCTGATTTTCTCCAAAGTCACCCAGGTGCTCCTGGAGTAATCATTTCTCATTTATAGTTTGAGTGCTCCACTCAGCGAGCCCATTTGTCATGACTGACACCAGGCTATGAAACCTTACAGCTCTCCACGAGATGCCTAAGAGCAAGGAGAAATACACACCAGGAGACACTGGAGGAGCTACAAGTCTATAAAAGTGCATTTACTCTTGCACTGTCGTAGTGAGAGAGACAGTGTAGACCTCAAGAGCCTTTTGTTGCCTGTAGGCTTGGGTTGTTGCTCTGATTCTTGGAGAGCATTTGGCAAAAGAGACACCAGAGAGTATGGATAATCAAAACTTCTCTTCCTCAGCTCAGAGTAATCTTTGGTGTGATTGATCCTGCCAATGTGATGCTGGGAGTATTTATGAAACTTAGGAGATCACAGAATCACAGACTGGTGGGGTTGGAAGGGACCTCAGGAGATCATCCAGTCCAACCCCCCTGCCAAAGCAGGTTCCCTACACCAGGTTGCACAGGAAAGTGTCCAGGTGGGTTTGAACATCTCCAGGGATGGAGACTCCACACCCTCTCTGGGCAGCCTGGCCCAGGGCTCCGGCACCCTCACAGGAAAGAAGTTTTTCCTCAGGTTTAAGTGGAACTTCTGGTGTTCCAGTTTGTGCCCATTGCCCCTTGTCCTGTCACTGGGCACCACCCAGAAGAACCCAGCCCCATCCATTGCCCCCCACACTTCAGATATTTACAGACATTGATCAGATCCCCTCTCAGGCTTCTCTTCTCCAGGCTGAACAGTCCCAGCTCTCTCAGCCTCTCCTCACATAGGAGATGCCCCAGGCTCTTCATCATCAAGGATGTGTGATCACACACAATAAAGTCCCACAGATGCAATCAAATAGATGCAGGGCAAGCTGCCCTCCTCGTTAAAAGGGAGTGCAGGAATGAGTGATGAGGGAAGCCAAATGAGCCAGGACCAGGCAGTGCCCAGTGGGCAGTGATAGAACTTCTGAAAAATGACAGATGAGGTTTTTGCAGGAGGTAGAGCCCATGGAAAACGCAGATGTACCCAGCAGGTATCTTTTTTGCTGTTGTAGGTGGAATGAGAGTTTTATCTTTGTCAGCAAGACAGATGTGAGACAGTATCTGCTAAAATCAAACATCTCAGATGAAAGGATAGAAGCATCCCAAAGGAAAACATCGAGGGTGTGTGTGAACCACTACTTTACTTTGAAGTCAAGCTGGGTTCACACTTAATCATTAACTGCTTTCTACGATTGTCCTCATACTTGAGGATCACTTGAGGTGATCCAAAGACAAATAGAGAAGCCAGCATGGTTAATAATATTAAAGGGTTGGTTTAATTTCTTTTATGAGACAGGTGAGATAAACCTAAAAAGAAAGAATTAATAAATGTTTAGACAGCCTGATTTCCTGGGAGGAAGCTGTGGTCATATTCTGGTGTCTCATGGTTGTGTGTGTCAATGGAAACCAGCGTACAGACAAAGCAGTACTGGGTTTTTCAAAGGAGAACATTCCCTGCTCTGATGTTTCCAGTGTCAGGAACACAAGAACCATTTGTGGACACACAGCAGCTAACAAACCTCCTTTTCCTCAGATAAAATGGAGAACTGCTTGTTCACAGGGTGAGTCTTGCCCAAAGAGCTGATGGACTTCTCCAGGACACCAGCTGAATTTCTTGCTCTGGGATCAAGTATTCTTTTTGCTTTGCAGTTTGATGGAGCTACACTTGAATAACCCCATCAAGAAAGACCATGAGAAAGGTGTATTGTGATGTATTTGCAATAGTTTGGTTATTAGAATCATTAATTCTATTTAATTATTAATACTAAAAGAACATGCAATGCCCATGAAAACTAGAAGGGGGACAGTTTGTTGACTGTGATGGACGGTGATGGACTGTCATAGCTTGGGAATCTGAAGTGCTTGTTACATCAAGTTCTTTCTTTGGAAAGTCTTCAGATAAAGAAGAGATTTGTCTGCTTTCCTGGAAAAAAAAACAAAAACAAAACCCCAACAAACAAAAACCCCAAAACAAAACAAAAACCCCAAAAAACCTCAGAAAACCTCTTATTGTAACAACTCTACTTCAGGCAATGATGATGATCATTTGATCATGACCAGATGTCAAGTCCAGGGTTTAACCATTTGAAGTCCATAACAGAAAGCAGTGTTTATCCTCAATGACAGTTGCCAGATTATCTGCTTTCTGCAGATGACTGAAGGGTTTTAGAGGATCATTATAGGTTAATAAAGGGATGGAGTGTGGCTGCTGGTGGTATACATAGTCCTCCTGGGTGCCAGATGTAGGACCATGAAGGGATGTTCCTTGCTGAGACACTGAAGAGCTCAGTGCTCCAACTCACCACAAAAGCTCTTCCCTTGACTAAAGGGCAGGTATGGACTCCAACCAGCCACCTTAGCTCTCAGCATGCCCAGAACTGGTTCATATTTGGGTCTTACCTGCATGAAGGAGAGCAGAACACATCCCTGAAATTACAGAAATGCCATGATTTATTACTCTGTTTTCAGCAGGATCATAAACCAGCTCTGTAGCAGGCAGCACCCATGATAGCACTACTTAATAACCATCACTGTTTCAAGGTAAAATATGGGCATAGGTATTGTGTTTGGGTTTGTTTCATGGGGTTTGTTCCCAGAAATAAATAAATAATAAATAAATAAATAAATAAATTGATAAATAGATTGATAGATAGTTAACTAATGTTTTATTTACACACATTCATGCAAAAGTCACTTACAGATAAGGGATTTAAAGAAGAGTGGAAAATGTAGGGGAGGTCTTAAACAAATGCCCCCAAAATAGTTATGTCTTAAAGTCCTTAGGAGAGCTGAAGAGGAACTTTTAGTGGTTGTGATGCTGTCCAGGTTGACACCAGGTTCATCTATTACTCTTCACAAAGAAGCAGAGAGAGTGTCCAGAGCTTTTCATCTTCCATCTAGCAAATCCACGGAGCCATACTCAATAAAGAGATCAGTCAGCTGAAGGTTAATACTTTCAAAAGCCTTATTGGAAGCTGAAGATTGTGTGTTTGAGGTATTTCAGCATCTTTCCTTGCCTACTTCTAATTCCCTACTGAAATCACTAAAAGTTAAAAGATTATTTTCAGGTAACTTTCAGTGAGACTCAGCAAAACTGTTTTAATAACCAGCTCCTGCTTATGTATGTACTGAAGAGAGGGGATGTGGCTGAGGAGGGAGACACACAGATGCACGTGGATCAGCAGGAACTGCATAGCTCATAAATAAAGCAGGAGGGGATGTGGGGCTTTAAAAAAAAAAAATAAAATAAAAATCTTTTTTACTTGCTTTAGATTTATTTTTTAAATCAAAAAGAAGAGGATAAAATCATCCAGTTAATTCAACCAGATGATGACTTCAGCAGAGAGAGTTAAAAGGAGCATCAAGAAGCCCAACCAGAAGAAATGTGCTTTTTCCTCTATAAACTTCTGACTTTCCTCATTTTTTTTTAGGCTTCCTAAGGCTTCTGTGTTCATAATACTCTGACTCTCCAGCCTTTCCTTATCACTCCACCCTACCTGTATTAGACTCTGAACAAATAACCAGATGGCAAATAGAAAAGAGAAGGACAATTTTTGCTGTTTCATGTGGCTGCCTGAAGCAGCACAGATTTCTCCATCCAGCTCATCAATGACCAGAGTGTCCTATAAATAAAGGACCAAGTAGTTTCTCAGTATTAGACAGTCTGCAATATTTCTGCCTCCTGGCTTTGTGTGGTATCCAAATCGCTCCCTCAGCAACAAAATAGCCAAGAAATTATTTTGCTTCCATGGCCCAGGACCATCACCAGGTACCAACCTTCTCATAAAACAAAAATGAAGGAGCAAGTCAAAAGAATCTAAGGGATGACCAGAAGAGAAATGAGAGAAGTTAGAAAGCACAAGCAAAAGGCAGAACCAAGTCCTTTCTAGTGTCTCAGCTGAACCATGTGTCAGTGGGTAGTACACAAGGACAGGAGGAGAGTCCTATCAACATCCATCTTGGGTCAAGAGAGCAACAGAGACAGTTTCTGCCCTACAGTGACCCACATTCACGTTTCTTCTTGGCTCTGCAGCTGATGATCTCAGAGGTACAACAGTGGCCCTAGGTATGTGTCAGGGTGTGGACAAAAGAAGTTGTCTTCCAAGTTGACTATCTTTCCCAGCAGGCTGCTTGGCCACTGTCAAGATGTCCAAGAGGAGCAGGAGCCAGAAATGCATGCTCTATCTCCTCCTCCTGGGCTGCAGTGAGCCCCCTTCATCATCTGATTTCAGATGCTTGATGAGCATTACAACATCTTCTGGAGAAAATAACTCTCCCATTAAGTGATGGAATCACAGAGTCACAGACTGGTGGGGAAGGGACCTCAGGAGATCATCCAGTCCAACCCCCCTGCCAAAGCAGGTTCCCTACACCAGGTTGCACAGGAAAGTGTCCAGGTGGGTTTGAACATCTCCAGAGATGGAGACTCCACACCCTCTCTGGGCAGCCTGGCCCAGGGCTCTGGCACCCTCACAGCAAAGAAGTTTTTCCTCAGGTTTAAGTGGAACCTCCTGTGTTCCAGTTTGTGCCCATTGCCCCTTGTCCTATCCCTGGCCACCACTGAGAAGAGTCTGGCCCCATCCTCTTGACACACACTCTTTAGATGTTTATAGACATGGATCAGATCACCTCTCAGGCTGCTCTTATGGGAGATGCTCCAGCCCCTCATCATCTCTGTGGCCTCCACTGGACTCTCCAGCAGTTCCCCATCCCTCTTGAACTGGGGAGCCCAGAACTGGACACAACACTCCAGATGTGGCCTCACCAGGAAAGAGTAGAGGGGAAGGAGAACCTTGGCCTTCTTGGCAACAATGGCCCACCACTGCTGGCTCATGGTCAACTGGTCACCCCAGCACTCCCAGGACCTTCTGTGCAGGGCTGCTTTCCAGCAGGTCAGAAGCTGTAGCCAGATGGGTAGGTGAGCTCTACAACTTCTTATGTTTGACCCAGGTCTTCACACAGTTGAGCTCTTCTTTCTCTTAGATTACACTCAACCTCACACCTCCCTTGATCTTTTCCTACTAAAACTAAAGAGCAGTAAATTGTGCTTTAAAAAAAATACTCAAAAAAAACCTTTTAAAAAATCATAACTCCATTAAGGAGATGGCAATAATGTCACATCAAAATAAGCCCAAGAAATCTTTGTGTCAGTCACACACACAGCGTACGTATTTCCATGAAAATACCAACATAATTCAGCCTGAAAAGCAAATGGTTGCAATATTCTCACTTTGTGTTTTAAATACCTCATGCAATCAGAAATCAACCTGGTTGATTGACTTAACTGATTACATAGAAAATATAGTTAAAAAAAAAAAATCCTTCGAACTCCACAATTTCAGTCCCTTCTGATTCCAACAGCTGGCTGAGTTATTTTTCCTTCGAAGAAAAAGACCTCACATTTTCTCCTGCTATTTAAAGTGATAATTTAGTCATATCATTTGGGAAGAAAAAAAAAGAAAAAACAAAAAACACACAAAAAAATGGAGCAAAGAAACAAAACCAAAACCTAAAAATCCCTCCTACAGCTCAAATAACATTTCTCTATTTTGGGCTGAAAAGTAAGTAGCACACATTCACATTTTATCACTCTTTTTACACTACTTGTTAAACATTTATTTATCAACTGGAGTAATATAATGAACACAGTAATTAGCCACCCCCAATTTGGCATTTGGCTCTGCCAATGAGATATTCCATTTCTTATCCCGTCATTTTTATAAAGATATATATATAGAGAGTTTTTATCATTATTATTATCATTACTGCTTAAATTTTATTTTACTCCAATTATTAAATTGTTCTTATCTCAACCCACAAGTCTCCTCACCTTCACCCCTCCAATTCTGTCCCCAGTTCCCTGGGTGGAAGGAGAGGCAGGGGAGGTGTGAGCGGCTGTGTGGTGTTTGGCTGCCAACCAAGTTCAACTACCACAATAAATTATAAAAATACAGCCAGTAGAGATTAGATAAAAAAATAGGCTGCTGGAGGGTCTCCTGGGGAATTTCTAGCACCTTCTGCCCTGAATTACGAGTGCTTTAAGGATAAAGTGGGCACGTTTCATAAAGTAGAAACATGTCTTTTTCTGTAAACTAAATTCTTGTTGCAATAGGAGAGGACTAAATTGAGTTTGGTCATTTTTCTCTTTGTAACACTTCAGGCAACCCTGCACTATGGCACTTTCAGAGAATCATAGAACAATTGAATCATTTGGTTGGAAAAGACCTTTGAGATCATCAAGTCCAACCATACCTGTCCCAGACTAACCCATGTCCCTCAGCACTGTGTCTACACCACTCTGCAATCCCTCCAGGGATGGGGACTCCACCACTGCCCTGGGCAACCCCTTCCAATGCCTCAGAACCCTTTCAGCAAAGAAATTCTTCCTCACATCCCATCTCAACTGCCCTGGCCACAACTGGAGCCCATTTCCTCTTGTCCTGTCCCTTGCTCCTTGGTTGAACAGACTCACCCCCACCTTGTTTAGGTGCTTCTCCAGACCAGCTTTCCTGCACCTCTGGAGACACTTCTCCATGAAAAACAAAAAGCCTGAAAAAAGGAAAATACTTGGTTATTCTGGGCTAGATCCATCTGCCCATCTATTGCAGATCCTGGTGATGAAATACTGTAGAGGTGATTGTCTCCAGCTTTCACCAGGAGGGCCATTAGCTGTAACTGCTGGCCAAAGGAGCACCTTTGGTTCCATATCTCAATGCTCAATGCTTCCAGACACTGAGTCTTGCAGCTGGAAATGTTAAACTCTTTGTCTCATCCTATCAACATCACCGAGGTGTGAAAGGGCCCGAGAGTGAATTATGACCATAAACTCAGATCCCCACAAAGGACAGAAAGGAAATGACACAATTTGATAGGCTACAATATCACTGCAGCATCTACTAATGGGAAATGTGTCTGAATAAAGTAGGAACTCACCAAGGTACAGCCTACCTTCAAAAAAAAGAAAGAAAAAAGAGGTATTTTTTCTCTTGACTGTTTCTTTACAAATTTCTGGTGGTTTTTTATGCCCTTTACATGCCATGAGAAAATGAAAATATCAGAATAATTCCTTTGTTCTACTTTTTTCTTCTTTAAAAAATAATAATATTTTGGAAGAGATCACTACTGGTTTGGCTTTGTGGAGTTGGAATAAAACAATTCTTTCAATTTAACACATTCCCAACAGCATAATCAATCCATATGTTTAGGAAAAGCAATGTAGCAGTCAGTAAAACATACCTATGGAATTGGGATTTTTTTAATAATTAAAAATATTAGTAAGGATTTCAGTAGCATTTTAAGTAAAAGTGTGTATTCAAGTCAAGGAAAAAGGAGTCAAAGGGTGGTGATTTTCTGTCTATATTATCAAAGGCAGCATTTTTATTCTCTCTCTATGGCAGCAGCACTTGCAAATCACTGCAGAGCATGAAACCCACTTGCATTAGGCTTTGTACAGGCACACACTGAAACATAATATGATGCCATAAGAATTTAAAGGATTTCTTGTTAAAAACATCAACATCTATTCCCTCTTATCCTCAGTGGAAAGGTTTTTTCTACCAAATAATGCCATCTTGCATAACAGTCAGAAATGTGCATGATGACAGCTCTGTAAGGGCATCAGCACGTGTGTGCACAGCGAGATTGTAATGTAGAACCTGAGAGCAGATTCAGGAGTTTAAAATCAATCTTTTTCTTTTCTCTCAATAGCAAGGGACTGATTTCATTTATAACTGGATTTGGAAAATATTAACTAGTGCCATCAAATGATCCCGTGCTCCCTGTGCTCTTCTTTGGCTTTGTTCCTAAGAACACGTGGCAGTGGGCTTCTTTGGGCAGTTATTGGAACAACTTTATTAACCTCCTAATTATGTCATATTTTTGGAAGTAAATGGTGATCTTTAAAATCAAGAACAAGAAAGTAACAACAGCACCATTCTTCCAGAATAGTTTTAATTCTGGTTTTTGTTACAGCTTTTTGGTGGCTGCACCTACAGTCTTGTAGGACATCCTTCAAAATCTGCAGGAGCTCATCAGGTGAGGAGCTATCATCCATCAAAACACAGGAGAAAATGATGTGCCCAGGAGTTTGAGAGCTTCCAGGACAGATAAACAGATGAGGTATCCAAACTAAATCTCATTTTCTGCAGGTGACATACACTAGATCAAAAAAAGCAGAGTATTTCACTGGCTTGGTATAAAAAGGGCCAAAATAAGCCAAAGCTCAGAGCAGTTGCAAAGATGATGCAGAGGTGGGAGCCTTTTGGCAGCTGCTCCCAATCTCTCCTAGTTGAAAAGTTGACCAGCAATAACAGCAATAATGTGACTGTTTTTAACTTCATCCATGCTCCCATGGGCTTGGTGGTGATGCATCTGCAGGAGGCTCTGCCTTCTGTTACTGACTTATTTCTTGCGCTGATATTCACAGGATCCCAGCATTGCCTGGACTGGAAAAGCCCTTTAAGCTCATCCAGTCTAATCATGAACCCAACACTGACCAGTCCCCACTGACCCATGTCCCTCAGCACTGTGTCTACACGACTCTTCAATCCCTCCAGGGATGGGGACTCCACCACTGCCCTGGTTTTAAACTCTTAAACCCTTGCAGTTCACTGGGGAGATCATGAGGCTTTGGTGGCATTATGTAAGACGTGCCATGTTCTAGGTGTGCAAGTGGCTTCCTTCCTTCCTTCCTTCCTTCCTTCCTTCCTTCCTTCCTTCCTTCCTTCCTTCCTTCCTTCCTTCCTTCCTTCCTTCCTTCCTTCCTTCCTTCCTTCCTTCCTTCCTTCCTTCCTTCCTTCCTTCCTTCCTTCCTTCCTTTCTTCTCTCCTGTATGATACATTATGATGTTTGGTCATGGAAGACTGTCAGAGGTGATGTGTGTGGTAGGGCTGGAGAGGGTTGCTGGCAGGGGCAAACATGATGTACTCTGAGTGATTCCTCAATATTTCTGCTCTTCATGCAAATTCCTTGACAGATCTCTTTGCTTTCATGAAATTGCCTAATCGATCCTTAAACCCACATCAGTTTTTCTCATCCACAGTGTCCTGAGCCCGAGTTGTGTGAGAGCTGGGTGCTGAGTGAGGAAGTTCTGCTTTTTCCTCTGTCCTGAGCAGAGCATCTGCTGGCTTCATGCTATTATGGATTTATCCTGGTGTGAGCTGGGCCAGAGCTGGTTCTGTTCAGCAGCTGGAGCAGCGCTGGGGGTTGGGTTCAGCTGGGATTTGTCAGGAGAGAAACGCTGAGAACATCCCCATGTTGGCATTGGTGTCCCTGGCACTGAAGGACTTTGTGTTTGTCCCTCTGCAAGCGCAAGAGCTCAGGGGTGAGGAATATTGCCATGGATCAGCTCCATGGGCACTGGGCTCTGCCAAGGGGCTGTTCCATCTCCTGTCCCCCATGGGCAGGAGATCCATGAGGGGCTCTTCCTCTCTGGCTCTCTCTGGCTCTCGCTCGGGCTCTGGCTCTCCCGGGATTGCGGTTTCGGGTCGGGATTGTCGCTGCTCCGGGATCGTTCTCTGGGAACGGGCCGGGCTGGGTGGGCGGGTGCTGAGCAATGGCCCTGGGGGTCACTCATTGGCATATTCTATCACTATTATTGTTATCATCATTATTTTAATATCATTATTATTTTGAGTTTTATTTTATTTCCATGATTAAATGTTTCTTCTCTCCCCCTAGGAGTCTCCTTCCCCTTGCCCCCCAGTTCTCTCCCCCGTCCCCTGGGTGGGGGCAGTGAGTGAGTGGCTGGGTTTGGCTGCAGCCCAGAGCCCCCAGTGAAACCAGCACAGGATTTCACAGCAAGAATGAGCCAGGCTGGTAGAAACACAGCATATAGAAGTGAAGAACCACTCCACAACCTGCATTTCTGGTGTAGCATCACCCTGGGAGATGCTTTGCCACCAGGTGTGTTCTTCCAGCCCAGGAGCTGCCTCTGTCATCTTCAGACTCCCTTTTAAATGCAGATTTGCCCTTAACCTTTTGGCAGGAGACAATCTAACTAATCTTCACCTGCTTTATCTCCAACCCTTGTCTTGGTCTGCCAACAGGACAATATTTGCAGTTTTTCGTGTCCATCTGGGTTTTGTTGGTTGTTCCCCTGGGGTGTGGAGAAGTGACTGAGTCGCCAAGACCTCCAGTCTCCCCCAGCATAGCCCAGCACAATGGAAACACTTGTGTTAAACAAATCAAATCCAGCACCCTGCTGCCATCAGCCAAGAGGACACCGGGTTCAGCCACTCGTTCTCACCGCCCTGTTCGTGACACACAGGTAGGACTCCTCGATTTGCTTTCAATCCCATAGAAATTGAATACAAAGCAAAACACAGGCTCTCCACTGTGCATAGTATTCTGTTATAAATCACATGAAAAAAAACCCAACCAACCCTTCCCGTCCAGCTCTGCCAGCTTTAAGGATGTCTGGAATAGAGTGAGAATGATTTTTTAACATTTCTTTCTCATTTTGCAGCAGCAGTGCGTGCTCATCCCACAAGAGGTGAGCTTGACCCTGCCAGAGGTGGCTGCAGCTTGTTTTATTTACTGCTGGGCACTAAGTAGTTTTCCACCTTATATTAAACCTCTATATTTAAAAAGAAGAGAACTATATTCAAGAGGAAAAAATGAATAGCTTGAAATGTGTTGGAAACAACAATAAAAACCCCCCAAAATCCACAAAAAGGAGATTGTGTGTGTTTGTGGGTGTGTGTCTCTAGACCAATGCAAACCTCTCATTTACTGCCAATTAAAGCAAAACCTTCCATTATGACATTTTTGAACACGTTAAACACTTTTTTTCTGTTTAATGCAGTTGTGAATCATTAGTTGAAAGCAGTTGTTTCCCTTTAGCTTTTTTTCAGTTTCAGGAATTTGGAATTTTCTGGTCAAAAATTTTGGTTAATAAAGAAAAAGACTTTGCTGCAGTCTCGGTGGGCATTAGCAGGACTCAGTATCTCCAGGTCACACTGAGAGCTCCCCAGGCCTGTAACACTTTTCCTGCTGTTTCTAAACCTGAAAAAAAATAGAGCTTTAACCAAAATTCATTCCCTTTCTTTATTAAGAAAGTGGGAAGGAGTCTGCAGTGTGGATGTGAGGCGAGGTTCCTTCAGAAAGACAGATCACAAGGAGTAAGACTTGGAGTTTCTGAGCTATTTGTTATTATTTTGCTTGCAGCTGAAACAATAAACTTCAAAGAATATTTAGAAATTTCTATTTAAAGCTTGTTGAAAGGAAATTCTTAGTTGTTCTCCAAAAGCAGTTTTATGCAATTCCATTTTCAACATAACTATGAAATCAAAAATGCAAAATAAAATGGTTTTCCTTGGGACAGCCAGGAGACTTCCCTTCACAGTGTTGGTACAAAAAGTGATGGAATTAGCAAGAAAAAACATAAAGTTAAGGTTTCTGAATGTTAAGTTTTATATTTTTTTCAGTAATAAAATATAGAAAAGTAATGTCAAAATTGTAAAAAAAAAAATAGTTTCTCAAGGACTTCAATGGAAAATAAAGTTAGAGTTCAACATAATTCTGCAGGAACATGGACTTAAGAAACTGAGGGAAAAACACCCATAATTAACACATCTGATTGATAGAAGAAAAGACCTGGTACTAACTTTCTGCCAAATTGATTTTGAAATCTCTAAGGAAATTGGTTTCTTTACTTGGCAGTTCAACAACAACAAAAAAAACCAAAAAATAATAAGAAGAAAAAAAGTTAATTTTTTAACCATTTAAAATGCTTCATTCCTGGTTCACACTTTTCTTAGCACTGGGCATCACCCATTTGCATATTCTGTTATTACTGTTATCATCATTATTATTTTATTTCAATTAGTAAACTGTTTTTATCTCAACCCGTGAATCTCCTTGCCTTTTTCTTTCCAATTCTCACCCCTTCTCCCTGATATGGGGGGGAGGTGACAGAGCCACTGTGTTTGGCTGCAGCCAAAGGAGTGAAACCACCACAACCTGTTTGCAGGCTTCAGCCAGTGTGAGTCAATTAATGATTGGAGCAATTTAGGAAAGATAACAGTGATGTCTCCACGCTGTTGCTTTGGGTTTCCAACCCTGTTCTGCTCTCCTTGTCTTCATTCAAGTTCCAGCCTGTGCTATGTGGAAGGACAAACCAGAGGACTTTAGTGGCCACCTCAGGTTCTAGAACCTGTACATCTGAGCTAATGAAACTGGTCTGATTTTGCCCATGAGTGTGTTACAGCTTCTTCTCTGCTATTCCTGTCTGCCTCTTGCTCTCTAGTGTTTGTCAACAAGATCCTAATCTATAATTCAATTTAACCACTTTGATTTTCTCTCTTAATGGACAGGCTGATGAGAGGCTGTGATGTATCTGCCACTGGACTAAAATGTAAATTAGCTCAACCAAATCTTTCCTCTTAATTAAAATATTTTTTTTTTTTTGCTGCATTTCTTTCATTTGTGAGGATATTCAACCTATGGGTGAGGAAATTAAATTTAAGGGTATGTAATTCACATCTTATTTTTACTGAACTCTGAGTCATAACTTGGTTTTAATCTTAATTAGAACTGCAGCTCATCTAAACAAGCAAAACATGCCAGAAGAGTTTAACACATTGTGGGGCTGGCTGATAAATCTGGTGCTCAGGAAACAGTGCCACGATTCAGTGTAGTGCAACCTGGGTGAGAAGTTCCCATCCTCCTAATCAGCAATTAATTTATAGATCTTGAGGTACCAATTAAAACAAAGCTATTGTCCCTGGTTGGTGGCAGGAGCTCAACTGCTGAGTGTTGAGTTGCAATGGCAAAGGGGCAACAACTAGAACTGACACAACACCATGCCAAGGTGGATCTACGTTACCTGGAGGTACTTTGCCACATCGAGCCAGTTAATAAACTCAAATAAACCAAAATTAACTCTTTTTGCTGCTGCCAAAAGGCAGGAGAGGCAACATCCAGGCTGTTCTGAGTCTTCCATCAATGTTCCTCATGTTGAAGGAGCTAAAGGCTGAGCTGGAACCTGGATGCCCTGTGAGATATCACGATTTGAAAAATGTATTTTATTTAAAAGCTGCTGGGTGTCAGTGTCAGGGTTTAACTGGGGAGGTGACAATCAGAACAGTGGGGATAACCATGCCTTAGAGGTGGTGGAGAGGTTTCTGGGGAGCTTTCTGGTAGGTGGGTGTATACAGGACCAGAATATTACTTAAGCAACTTGGTGCCCCTCAGCAGGCACCATAAGGAGACACTAATCATGGGCAAACTAGCTCTAATTATAATAAGTAATCCTCATATATAATTATATATATATAACTATACTAAGTAATCCTTATAAAATGGACATTCCATTTTAGCATCATTAAGGAGCTCATAAAGTCATGACAAAGCACAGCACCAGGTGATGGTGGAGCTGAAAAAACAATATTCTTTGGTCTTAATGACACATTTTTGTCCCAAGGCTACGTAGGAAATATTTACCCTGCTATTACTAAAGACAGATTCACATTTTATTTTGTCAGCTGGATATATTTACAGATTTGTGTGGACTTGATGAAGGTTGTGTCAATTTTTTTTGCTTTTTTTTTGCTTTTTTTTTTGCTTTTTTTTTTTCATTTCTTATTCTTAGTATGTCATTGGAATAAAAAGAAGGGAGAAAGAAGGAAAAAAAATGAATAGAAAAAAAACAAAGAAAAAGGGAGAGAAAAGCAAGATATTAATAAAATATGCATTAAATGCTTTAAATGAAAATGAGAATGCAACTTTAATTTTCTTTTTTAACACAATAAAGAAAACTGATTTTGAAAATTTCCATTTTCTATGGTAACTCATTACAGGTGGTTTGGTTTTTTTTTTCCCCAGCTTTTATCATACCCTAGAGAACATAATACTGTGCCAGTTAGTAACAGGAGTCAAGAATATTGAATTTCCCACCTGTTGGTACAGAGATGCAATGCAGCGTCTGGACAATTAGAGCAATAATCTATCTGCATCACTTCCTAAGCTATTGTGTTCTTTGGGAAAGGAATATCATTTTCATGTAGGACAAACACAGTTATTTGCCCAAACTACCTCGAATAAACATTTTGCAAAAGCACAGGTGGCTCCAGAAAACAAGGCAGGTGTAGTAAATAACAACAGAAATTACACTGGATAAACTCAGAATGGTAAAATAAAGTAGAAGCATTGCTTGAATTTATTAACAAAATCTCAGATTTCTATTATGCTGAAGCATTTCTGCAGTTTTAGACCTTAAATTCAGAATATCCACATCCACATTGACCACCCCAACAAAAGCCTTGTGAAATCCATGCTGCAAAATGCAAATTCAAAGGATAGAAACAGCCCAGCTGTGCTGGTTTCACTGGGGGCACTGGGCTGCAGCCAAACCCAGCTGCTCACTCACTGCCCCCACCCAGGGGAGAGGGGAGAGAACTGGGGGGCAAGGAGAAGGAGACTCGTAGGGGGAGAGAAGAAACATTTAATCATTTAAATTAAATTAGAACTTAAAGTAATACTGATATTAAAATAATAATGATAACATTCCTCCAGTGCCAGGGACACCAATGCCAACATGGGGATGTTCTCAGCGTTTCTCTCCTGACAAATCCCAGCTGAACCCAACCCCCAGCGCTGCTCCAGCTGCTGAACAGAACCAGCTCTGCCCAGCTCACACCAGGACATCAGGTCAGATGTAGTAACTTTTAGATGATGCTCAAGAGAAAATCAGAGCATTGCCAGAGCCGTTATTTGAGCTCTGGGCACCTGTGGGGAGCATCTTCTGGCTAAGGTGAGAGATGGAGGAGGTGAGTCCAGGTCAACAAGTGTTGTATGTGCACATGGGACTGCTGGATGCTGCCAACATGAAATCCCTTATTGCTCATTTCCAGTGATGGAGAAGGGGAAAAAAAAAAAAAAAAGAAGAAAAGAATTTGTTGCTCTCTTTCCTATCAAACACAAAGCAAGGCAGAGAAATCTATTTTAGGGATACCGAAAAAAAACCCCCAAATCCCACAACATTTTAGGAAGATGATCAGAAGAAGAAAAATAGCTGTAAAAAAACATGTGTTAGTTTCTGTACATGGCAATACAGTGGTTGAAGATCACAGTGAATACACCCACGGAGGAGCACAGCTGAAATGTTGCTAAGCAGCATCACAGTCTTAATCCCTGAAGCAACTTTGGAAACCACGATGGCCTCTACAAATTACAGGAGAGCTTTCTTCCCTTCCCACCTTCCCAGCTCATTCTCATTCAAGGTGGTGGAGGCCACAAACCTTATGACTTCCTCCAAAACTGAGGGTTTTGAGCTGTTTTCCCCAGATTATTGTCCTAAAACATCAGCAGAGGTGAGTTGTCATGCTGGATGATGACGAGTGACTGACTGATGACCTATTCACAGAGCATCCTCCAGTTGGTTTATCCCAGCCCAGACTCATTAAAGAGAGAACTTGGGCAGCAGCAAGTAGGAAAAAAACCAGCTACATTCCAAGATTTTGCAGGAGTTATTTTAATTTGGAACTGAATTTGCATGAGAAGAGTATGAATTACCTGAGCAATTTTAATATGCAAATCCTCTGGGGAGTTTGACGGAGGAGCTCTCAGGCAGAGCTGATAATTAATGTTTTGATACACTTAGAAGCTAATGTGAAAAATAAAAGTTAGACATATACCAGTCAGGAGATCTCAAGCATCTTCACTCATGGTCCCTGTTATGGCACAATCCCCTTCCTGTTACCATCTCCAGGCTCATGTCCTGTGGTGGACAGGTATGGTTGGACTTGATGATCTCAAAGGTCTTTTCCAACTAAATGATTCTATGATTCTATGATCATTATTTGATCTGACTCACTTATTTGATCTTACTTTTAATGAATAGGTGAAGTGGTCTCACAAATTCATAGCACAGCTTTAAACACCTAAAGTGTCTGTAAGGCTAGGAGGAGGATATCTGAAAATATCTGTTAGGGACCATCAATAAATGTCCTGGGTTTTAATGAATACTTTCCAGTGATCCCAAGCCTGGGATGTCATAGAATCACAGAGCAGTTTGGGTTGGAAGGGACATAAAAGCTCATCCAGTTCCAACCCCCCTGCTGTGGACAGGGTTGCCAACCACTAGATCAGGCTGCCCAGGGCCCCATCCAACCTGGCCTTGAATGCCTCCAGGGATGGGATCTCCACAGCTTCTCTGGCTTTACCATCGCAGTTTAACTCTCTCCTCTGCAAAGGTACATCATTAAGGTCTTCTAGGCAAAGCATGCTATAAAAGAACAATATTTCATGTGCCTATTTTATTTCTTTATGGCCACATTGTCCAAATGTTTGAGCTGTTGTGCTGATATCCTGCAGATAAGAAAGTTCACGTGCAAACAGAACCGATACGCTGCAGTGAGGCACAGGTTAATCCACTACCAGCACACCAGGAAACAGAATAATTCCATCCCCCTTTCCTCTCTAGCTGGTGTACCCCATATTCACACATATGGGACCACAGGTGATTTCAAGATGAGCACAGACAGCATGAGGAAATCATTCAGATATTGGATTTTTTCCCCTTTTTCCCTGAAAAAATGCATCCTGATAGATATGAAAGGATGAGCAAAATGTATTAACATTCAGTAGGTTGAATGAACACTGCTGAGACACTTGCTCAGTCCTGCAAGCTCCCAGCCTCCCCAAGGGACTGCAGATCTTGAGGACATGCTAGGGTCCCTTGTCACTGCAGCCAACAGCCAGCCCATCACCACTGAGCAGGGCATGACAAACCAAACAAAGTCATCACAGAAATAAAGCTGTTCCATGGAACTTTGTGACCTTGAAGAAACTAAAACTCCATTTCTAGAGAGTGCATGATAGAAGAGTCATGGTACAAGCACAGCTTCATCTTTAATGCACTCCATCACCATCCTCATGGAAGCCTCCCTGCTGCACGATGGTGACCTGAGCAGAAGTGCCAGGAATGGGTAAAATCTGCTCCTCACCTGACTGGGGAAACAGCTGAAGAGATGAACAGACCATCAGTGAGTCTCAACTGCTTTCTACACTGAAAACAAACCCCTCTAAAGATCCTCCATCCTGATGTCCTGTCTGTGAGTGAGGAACAGCAGATGTTGGGGAAGGCTGGGTGTGAGGGATCATCCCCACCCCAAGATCTGCTCCTGGCTGCCAGCAATAAGCAGGTTAAGCTATTTGCACATCAGCACATCAGGCCCTACCTCCCAGGAACATGGCTAATCCTCCCGAAAACATCTCTATTTTGGGAAGCTCACTTGGACAATTAAGTCGTAATTTAATGATTTATTGTGCATTTCCCCGCTTTCAGGAGTCGGAGTTTTGTTGAACTCAGCACTTCAAGGGAAAGTCACCAGATGACTCCAGCTTGGGAGTTTTGCTTTGTATTTGGGTTTTTTTTGCTCTGTTTGCCATTTACTCTGTCAGAGCTGTGGCAGTTTTTTGTGCTTATCTGTGGGAGCCCGAGCTTGGGGCAAGATTTACCTGCTAAAAAGGAATATTTTTTTGCTCCTAAGTGCTCTTTCCTCATTCCTGGACATGTTGATATAAAGAAAAAAATATGAAGAGGAAGCAGCAGAATATTTATTTGATGTCTGTAATTTGTGCAGCACACAGAGCCCTCTGGGGAGCCAGCCAAGGGGTCCAGGCAGTCACTAAGATTTTGGCAGAAGGTACCAAATTGCATTCGCTCAGTCCCTGGGGTGCCAAAATGAGGTAGCTACTGCTAATCCCCAGCCCAAAGGTCCTCCTGGTCAGGGACCTGGAATAAAGAGATTATCTTTTTCCACCTCTGAGGGTCTGCAATCAGTTTGCTATCAGAGGGAGTGAGCAGGGCAAGGAGCAGTGCCCTGTTCTCCTTGGTTCAGCCTGGAGGAGACTGAGAGGAGATCTCCTGGCGGTCTGGAACTTCCTCCCCAGGGGAAGAGCAGGGGCAGGCGCTGAGCTCTTCTCTCTGGCCACCAACGCCAGGAGCAGAGGCCATGGCAGGAAGATGTGGCAGGGGAGGCTGAGGTTGGCCATGAGGAAAAGGTTCTTGAGGCAGAGGGTGGTGGAGCACTGGCACAGGCTCCCCAGGGAGGTGCTGATGGCCCCAAGCCTGACAAGATCCCAGCAGCATTTGGCCAAGGCCCTCAGGGACATGGTGTGAATGTTGGGATTGTCCTGTGCAGGGACAGGAGTTGGACTCCATCATCCTGGTGGGTCCCTTCCAGCTCACAACATTCCATGATTCTATGGTGACCAAGTCACTGAAAGGTGTTTTTGCATCACTGCTGCCTCCAGAACTCCAAAACCAAGCAAGGATGCAACCAAAAATAACCTCCTCAAAAGGAGAGCCCTCTCTTCCTCCAACAGAAACTCATTTCAGCCCAGCACTCAGCTTGCAATCCACACAAGCTTGTAATCTAAGTGCTTGTCCATCAGTCTTCTGTCGTGGATTAAATCCATATCTTTTAAATGAACTGTGTTTAAGGAATGGAGATGAAATGGCACAACATTTTCTGGCGCTGTCTGCTGCTTTTCATTACAAAAATCTAGGTCAAGATTATTTTAAAAGAAGCTTTCCAAGTGAGAAGCATCAGTCAGACGTAGAGCATTTGCCTGAAAATAGAGAATATAAAATAGGTACAAAACTGCCAGATAAGCACAGGGTGCAAAAAAACTTTGTTCTTGCTCTCAGTCTTGTCTCAGCAGCTTCCTAGGACATAAAACCCAGCTGGAATCACACATTTTCCTTGACTTCTCTGGCTCACACTGATGGCCAATTTCTCCACAGCAGCATATTTACAGGCCTGCTTCCCCAGCTGAAATTCTTCTCCAGAGCTCTATCACCTGGGAGCAGGCTCGGGTTTAATTGAAGCAGCGTGAGAGAGCTGATGAAGGGGATGGTGGCAACGAGGGGACTGGGGCTGGGGCAGGATTTCAATGGAATGGGATGGTGGCAACGAGGGGATGGAGCTGGGGCAGGATTTCAATGGAATGGGATGGTGGCAAAGAGGGGATGGAGCTGGGGCAGAATCTCAGTGGAATGGGATGGTGGCAACGAGGGGATGGAGCTGGGGCAGGATTTCAATGGAATGGGATGGTGGCAACGAGGGGATGGAGCTGGGGCAGGATTTCAGTGGAGGATTAGAAAAACTGTGTTAGGCATTCTTAGGTAGCAGAGATGTTTCAAAATCATCTTCCAAGTGTGGAGAGTCAAAGCTATTTACTTCAACCTGGTGACAGACACCCTATTTCCAATCATCTAGCAAAGTTCTCATTTAATGTGGTGTTGAGTGATGTGATACATGTGCACATGTGATGCAGACCATGTATCAGACACATTGAAGATCCTGCAGAAAATAGCAAGAGCTTCTGAAAATTGTGGAAGTTGGGCAACACAAAGACTTTTTGGTTTTGTTTTTCTCCTTCTGTATTCCAGACATACCAACTCCTGTACTGCAGCTCTTAATTCCACCCTGTAAATGCCAGAAACCATCTACGTGCCTCCTTGGGACCAAAGAGCATGTGCTGTGGGGGTATGGTCTGTTCAGATACTCTTCGTGGAGGTGTACTGGGAAAAGGGGTCATAAAGCCATAGAATCATAGAATGATAGAATGGTTTGGGTTGGAAGGGCCATCTACTCCCACCCTCCTGCTCAGAGCCTGTCCTTGAGTGTTTCCAGGGATGGGGCTTCTACCACCTCTCTGGGCAACCTGGGCCAGTGTCTCACCACCCTCAGTGTAAGTAATTTCTTCCTTCTATCTAGTCCCAATCTCTCCCCTTTTAGTTTAAAACCATCACCCCTTGTCCTACCACTACAGACCCTGCTAAAAAGTCTGTCCCCATCTTTCTTATGGGCTCCTTCAAGTATTGAAAGGTGCAATAAAGTCCCCCCGGAGCCTTCTCTTCTCCAGGCTGAACAGCCCCAACTCTCTCAGCCTGTCCTCACAGCAGAGCTGCTCCAGCCCTGTTGTTGGTATGAACATTCACTTGGGTCATGTCTTTCCTACCAGAAGTTGAGATCAATTCTTGATGAGTCCAAATTGTTGCTTAACTCTCATTACTGAAGCAATTATGATCAATAAAAGAGAATTTTCTTACTTACTCCTAGTCTGGAAACATGAATTAAAAATAGAAATTAAAAGCCACTTGGAGGGTAGATCCAAGAATAATTAGAGCTACAAATGGATTGGAAGATGGAAACTCATAGCTAAGGAATCTGACTGTCTCAACTCTGCCTACACTTTAATAACGTTTATTGCAATTGAGGCATTTTATTTTTTCTGAGAACACAACCTTGCTGTTTCTTGGGGGGTTTTTGAACATCTATTTAAAAATATCTGTATATTCCATCTGCCTTTCTTATCTGCAAAGCCTGTTGAGGGTACAGCCATCCTCATCAGATGGATAGCAATCCTGCACTGTGTGACCATTCTGACTCACAGCATTTATTATTTCCCATTGTGTATTTTTCTATATAAAACATTTATATGGACATTTAGTACAATTATTTATTCTGGAGTATGTAGTAGAGAAAAAAGCTGATCTATTTATCTAAATGTTATTATGAGTAGCAGAAAAAAAATCATTTTCCCAGCTGAAGCTTGGTTTCATGAAAGAAAATCGGTCATTTTATTTATTTCATTTTTCTTCTCAGCAGTTACCAGAAATGTGAAATGACAAAACAATTTATAGTACAATAGAGCCATTATTATGCTTCTGCAATAACTTGTGGCAGTGGTAGTTTATGGAAATCTATGCTTTGGAGGTGGTTTTTTTTTTTGTCATGGCAGAACATCAGAAATTATTCTGAATTTTACCTGCAATGTTGTCTTGAAATCTACTGAAGGTGTCTGTGGGTTGAATCCAAGTTCCTTGAGAAGAGCTGGAAAATGCTAATTAAAATTCAATAGTTTTTTCATTACCTTCACAAATGCAAATAATGGACTCTAAACACTTGCCAAGAAGTGTTATTGATCCTCCTGAGTCAAAGCAGCTTCAGTGCTCCTGGTAGCCTTCCTCCAGCCTAGAGATTAATTGGATTCACTTAAATCCTGGTAGCCCTAAGCTGGCCAAGCCTGGTGAGCATCCAAACCTCAGGAACCTTGGCAGGCTGAGGAGCCTTTATTATTTCTTTTTTTTTCCTGTTTAGCTATATTTTGGAGCAGTCAGTTTGAAACAGAAGATACAAAGTCAAAACCACTTCATTCTTGTGTGTTAGCTTGATTGTCTTCCAACAGAAAAAACAATTAAAATCAATATATCTCTGACCATTAATTTAATTTCTATGAACCAATATGAGGACAAATACCTGCTGGAAACTACTGAAGTAAACACACTCTCAGTTGGGCCTCATCCATGAGTGAGGTTGGGAACATCCTATATCCACCCTTAAACTACACAAACTGGGAAGCTCTCGAGCAAACCCTGCAGCAGAGGTGGCTGCACACAGGAGCACATCTAATCATGTCACTGGAGTACTTACACTTAATAGTATCTCTTAGACAAATGATTTCAGGCTTAAAGTCTGGATTTAGTAAGCGTGGCTTTGGCAACCCTTCTGGGGAGACAACAGAGATGAGGTCACGTTTGGGAATAGGTGGGGTCAGCACTGCATGGACAGCAATTGTACAGTCAGCAGGCTCCTGATATCTCAAAATGTTTTACTTTTAACTGGCTCCTGATGTCCTTCCTGCTAGACCAGCAATGGGCAGCTGGGCAGATTTGTCTTGTTGTTGCAGCAGGGTGGCATGTCACAGAGAATCACTGAATTCCTGGATTGGAAAAGCCCTTTAAGCTCATGAAGTCCAACCATGAACCCAGCACTGACCAGTCCCCACTGACCCATGTCCCTCAGCACTGTGTCTACACGACTCTTCAATCCCTCCAGGGATGAGGACTCCACCACTGCCCTGGGCAACCCCTGCCAATGCCTCAGAACCCTTTCAGCAAAGAAATTCTTCCTCACATCCCATCTCAACTGCCCTGGCCACAACTGGAGCCCATTTCCTCTTGTCCTGTCCCTTGCTCCTTGGTTGAACAGACCCACCCCCACCTCTCTGCACCCTCCTTGCAGGGACTTGGACAGAGCCAGAAGGCCTCCCCTCAGCCTCCTTTTCTCCAGGCTCAACACCCCCAGTTCCCTCAGCTGGGAACTCAGCACACTTGTGCTCCAGACCCTTCCCCAGCTCCGTTCCCTTCTCTGGACACGCTCCAGCACCTCCAGGTCCTTCTGGGACTCAGGGGCCCAACACTGAACCCAGCACTCGAGCTGTGGCCTCACCAGTGCCCAGTGCAGGGGGAAGAGAACTTCCCTGCTCCTACTGGCCACACTGGTGCTGATCCAGGCCAGGATTCTTCTTTTTTGTGGAATGATTTGTCAAAGCTCCACTGAAGCCAAAGCAGTGCTGCTGATCACTGGGTGTTTCACTCAGAATTGGTTATTTCACAAACCCTTTGAAGCTCCTGATCCCTGGCCATCTGCTCTCTGGAGGCTCAGGCTGGCCTGAGCGCTCTGCTCAGCTCCTGCCACAGGTCAAGGTGGTCACTCAGGAATTACAGCTTTACATCTTACCTGAATGTTCCTTTTGTACTTCCCCATGTGTAGTCCTTTCCTCTGAGGGAAGCTTTAGCTGATGTTGGGTGCTCATCAGCCTGCTGGGCTGCAAGCAGAGTTTGTCAAGAAAAATGTGTTTCAATTTTAAATATGTTTGGTCAAAACATCTGTTTCTTAAAAACAAACAAAGAAAACTCACCACCACCCCCACCACCACCAAAACCACTCAGTTGGTGCCTAAACCATGACAGTCATCATTGCAATAACTTGTTTTAGTTTGGAAAGCAGAATCTAATGAACATTTATTTGTTTTTATGGGTTTTTTTTAATTAGCTCAGTTTCTATCCTACACTACCCAACAATTAAATAGGAGCAGGATTAAATTATTTAATTATTTTAAATTATTTAATTATTATTTCTGTGTGACTTCATTTTAGACTTGATTGGTCTAAGGGTGAACAGGAAAGTTTCGTCCATTGAAAGCAGAATGATCAACTGCAATGAGAACTATGCTGCTGTTATCTTTGTGCCAAGGATGTTTTAATTTCAGCTGAACACTCTGTTCTCCCCAGGTCTCTCTGGCTTTGCCCACAGGCCTCCTGCACACCGGCACCAGCACGTTCCCTCCACGTTACCTTGCAAACCTCCTCCGTGTGGGAATAACGATGAAATAAAAATAAGCTTGGGCTTGTTCACATCCACCTGCTGTTTTCAAGATGAAAACACATAGGAAAGCAATTTAGATTGACAGAACACTTTTTAATTCAAAATATTGTTTTTTATGGAAGCCTAGAGCATCGGCTGAATTGTGAATCAGAGAAGAAACGTTGTGTTTGAGACTCACTAACATCTCCTGCACAGCACAACGCTGTTAAACACCTCAGAGGTCCACCAGGAATCTAAAATTCTCCAATCAATTAAAGCAAGCTAATTCAAGGCAGCAGCATGTGTCAGGCCTTTTTTTATAAATCTTTCCATGATTTAGACCTTTTCCTGTGCTCTATCTAAATTGTCAAATATTTCACAGCTCTATTTTCTTTACTTTTGTGATTTATTGTTTTTTCCCCATACAGAGACTCACCAAGACTCTTCCCACGACTAGAAAAGACTCTTTTGGTCTTCCCTCAACCTTTTGTAGCTTAACCAGGTTTCAGTTTTTCTTTTGCATGTTTGAAAAAATCCCCTGTGGATAGATAAATGCCTTTGCTGACATACGGTGGCTCAGCTACAGCTGCAGTGAGCTGTGCTCATCCCTCTGTGTCCCATTAACATCTCTGCTCCAACGAGCAGCAATTTCCCACTTCTGATTTCCCCAGATTTTAACTAACTCAGGCAAATATATATATATATATATATTTATATATATAAATATATATATTTATACAAATAAATATATATTTATTTATATTACATATTTAATTTATATTATATATATTACATTATATAAATATATAATATATATTTATATATATTATATATATTATATATATTATATATATATATAAAATTGTGTATTTATTTATATTATATATATATAATATATATATATTTCCACTGAGACACAACTAATCCTGTGGAAAGGACTGGGAGAGTCTGTCTATGTTGAGTTCTCCTCATTAATTCCACTTTTGCAGGTGGTGCCATCCTTAACTAGAGGCAGATCATCAATTTGCCCTAATTTCATAGCCAGTGGTGGTTTTTTTTTTCCTTTTCTTTCAGTTCTGCCATTTTCTGAGACAATTATTTCACCCTCATGAAATAATGGATCTACTGGGGTATGCTTATCCCTCTGAAAGTAAACTATGGTGGTCTACCACTGCTGTAATGACCTTAAATGCACCATCTGGGAGCAGAATGAACTGATTCCTTGCTTTCATCATGCATCTGGACCTGTTTCTTTTATTTTCTTGAAGCTACTACTACTTACATATTCAAATACAAAAAAAAATGTGTTTAAAAATAAAATGAAGGGTCAAACTCTGACCTTGTCTCCTGTGGGAACTGCACTGATGTGGTGCTTAAGATCATGTTCTGGTCAAAATTCCACAGTAGAAAGAGGAGGACTTTTATTATGTTTTGGCTTTTTTGGGCCAAAAAAAGCTTTTTTTGGCTTTTTAAAGCCAAGTTGGCTGAGGCTTTGAGCAACCTGGTTCAGTGGAAGGTGTCCCTGCTGCTGGCAGGGGGGTTGGAACTGGGTGAGCTTTAAGGTCCCTTCCCACCCAAACCAGTCTGGGATTCTGTGATCCTCTCCCAGAGGGTTACAGACTGCAAACACCCTCTAAGCAAGCACCTTACATCTCCTTTTAGAGCCTTTTGTGTCTCTGCCCAGCAGGTCTTGTCATTTGCCACCACTTTTGCTCCTCGAGTCAGCGCTGTGTGTGGGTCAGCTGGTCCCACAGCCGTGCCCATCTGTCCTTGCACCCTGACCTGATCCATGGAAAGATGTGGTGAAAAGGAACCTTCCCCCAGCTCCTGCCTCATAGTGTGATGACCTTAAAGGTCCTTCCCAATCGAGGTAGTGCTGGGATTCTCTGAAACTGTATCTCTAGCCCTTTTCACGAGCATTTTCTTATCTAACACGAGCTCTAGTTGCTGTTTTGGGTGATGTTCTGAAGGGTTGAGGTGCTGCAGTGCCTGGGCTCATTCATGTACTGAGCTGTGTCTGTACACCCTGCATCTGGGCAGCTCCAGGGATCAAGCCCAGGGTGCTGCAGGCACGCTGGCATGGATTGTTCCCTCTCCAGCTGTCCCTCAGGTGTTATGGGTGAGCAGGATGTGGAACTGCAACTCTGCATAATGCCAGTCACGGAGTGAGGTCACTTAAATAGGCTGAGACAATATGCCAGGCTAGTCACGCAGTGACATGACTGCAGGTGTCCTTATTTTTACCTTAATCAACTCAAAAAAACCCCAAAACCTCAACTACTCTTACATATAAGGATGGAACCAAACCCCTGAACTATTTCCCCCAGAATTTGTTTTGATTTACACGATAAAGGGAGCTACCCCTGCTTTAAAAGCAAAGACAAGCAGATTGATGGGTTTTAGACACTTCCACCATTTAGTAACAGCTGAACCATTTTCAGAATCATGGGTTTGGCCAGGAAAGGTTAAATTTCCCCTGAAAGCTACTTTTAAACTGATGGTTGCTCTGGTGCTAGCCCAAGGGAGATATGCCACTTGCAGGGGAAGGTTTGACTGGGGATGAATGCAGAACACTCCAGGTGCTCAGGCTAACATTACAGTTTCCCACAGCAAATGTTTTACTCAATGAACATCTTCTCTATCCATCTTCAGAGGGAAGGAATAGACATGGAGAAGCACAAAAAGAACATTCAGGGAAGGTAAGAAGCAATAATTCTTGACTGACCATCTTAAAAAAAGCATTTTTTTTTCTCCCCAAGATGCTGCACTCAAAGAATACGAGCAGAAAAATGAGACTTCTGCAAAGCCATAAATGCACCTTTTCAGCTCAGTGCTGAATGATGGGTCAGAGCTTCGAGACCTCTCCTGCAGCACAGCCACGTGTGGAGACACTCAGGGGTGATGGGGCAGTCAGAGCACTGGTCTGGCTGAAAAACTGTAGCTAAAAGTGAAGTCAATAATAAAAAAGGAGCAATTCAGACCAACCCAGCTTTGGGGAAGTGAGGGAAGCAAAGCCAAGCAGTTCCAGCAATGATGGATTGCTGAGAAAAATCAACTTCAAGGCACCGGTATGCATTTGTAATAAATGAGCACAGTAAGAAACAATAAAGATAATGAGCATAATAGAACAGCCCAGAAATTAAGAGTTTCCTCTTCCTCTGAACAGCCTGAGAAGTGGCACAAGCCAGCACTTGGGGGAGAGGTGTGTTCTGCTGGGTGAAGCACCGCTCTGTGCAGAGCTGGGGTTGATTGACCTCCCTGGTGTGGGAGGCTGGGTCGCAGGGAATAGGAGGTTTTGTGACTCTGACCCATCACTCAGCACCGAGCTGAAAAAGCAGCAGTTGTGCCTTTGCAGGTTTCTCATTTTCTGCAAGTCTTTTTTTCCTTTTTTTTCTTCTTTTTTAGTACTTTATTCTTAGAAGAAAAGCTTTGTGGCTGCCTCGCTTACTCTACAACCAAAGCACGTGCTGAGCATATTCCTCTCCCTTTTCCTCAACAGATTTATAGGATTGCATTTCTTCTTTATTTGAAAATTCATTTTTCACGGTGGATGCAGCACATGGGAGCCAACCCCAGCAATTTACAGCTGGGGAGGTGACCGTGGGCTCCCTGCCAGCTCCACAGGGTGATGGGCTTGGGGTGAGGGCATGAAAGCCATGTGATGTCTCACCATGGAAGATAAGAGGTCCTGTGCAAAGCTACAGCAAGTCACTAACTGCCAGGCTGATCAAAGGGCTATGGCAGGTAAACTTTGGGCCTCCTGCCCTGGCTGGTGTCCATCTCCCTCCTCAAATCCCAGTTAGTTCCTTGTATAAAGTCCCTCCACCTGCAACGTAAGTAGTCAGAGGATGAGGGCAAGGGATTTAGTTGTACTTTAAAGGTTGGTTAAAAACAAGCTAGCATGTGGCATCACAAAATTGGTGAAAGGTTTAGAGGGGAAGGGTATGAGGAGAGGCTGAAGTCACTTGGTTTGTTCAGCCTGGAGAAGAGGAGACTGAGAGGAGATCTCATGGCGGTCTGGAACTTCCTCCCAAGGGGCAGAGGAGGGGCAGGAGCTGAGCTCTTCTCTCTGGCCACCAACGCCAGGAGCAGAGGCCATGGCAGGAAGATGTGGCAGGGGAGGGGGAGGTTGGCCATGAGGAAAAGGTTCTTGAGGCAGAGGGTGGTGGAGCACTGGCACAGGCTCCCCAGGGAGGTGCTGATGGCACCAAGGCTGACAAGATTCCAGCAGCATTTGGCCAAGGCCCTCAGGGCCATGGTGTGAATGTTGGGCTTGTCCTGTGCAGGGACAGGAGTTGGACTCCATCATCCTGGTGGGTCCCTTCCAGCTCACAACATCCATTGATTCTATGTAATGCAGAGAGCAGCAAGGCTGGATTCAGTGCTTAGAGTACAAGGAGCTGCACGACTTTGGCTTCCTGTACTGGTCCATAGGCAGCAAACCAGAGCCTTTATGCACATAAACCTGTCTAGTTTCTAATATCAACTCCAGCTATTTATGTCTTGGTTTTGCCCCAGAGCACAAGGAACCTTGGCCAAGCCAGGAGCTGGCCACTTGTTTTGCTCACTCATCTCAAGTGCAGAATGACCGTACAAGGTTTTTGGTGTAGCTGATAACTTTAGAAATTGTGGGGTTTTTTAATTTTTTTTTTTTTTTTTGCACATAATTATAAACCTTCCAACCTTGCCCTTACAGAAATGTAAGCCCATGCCTTGCTGGGAGGCACAGTGCAGCACAGAGCTGGCTCAGAATCCAGAGGAGTTCCTGCTGCTCTTCCTGCTCCACGTATCGACAATATGGAAATAGTAGTGTTATGATTTGAGCATCTCAGGGCAGTTTATTGGGATTAACAGGAATGTGCTTGTATTTGTTGCTGTCCTTCTCACATCCCCATTCAATTAACTGTGGTGCATTATAAATGCCTCCCTGAAGAACATCACAAGTTTAAGCGCTGTACTGGTTCAGAGCAGTAGTTCATGTGGTGCAGTGTTCAACCCCAGACAGAGACCAAAGGGTGTACTCAGAGAAGACCATAACTGCTGCACTTAGAGTCACAGAACCACAGACTGGTTTGGGTTGGAAGGGATCTAAAAGCTCATCCAGTTCCAACCCCCCTGCCAGCAGCAGGGACACCTTCCACTAGACCAGGTTGCTCAAAGCCTCATCCAGCCTGGCCGAGAACACTTCCAGGGAGGAGCAGCCACAGTTTCTCTGGCCAACCTGGGCCAGGGTCTCACCACCCTCACACCAAAGAATTTCTTCCTCACATCTCAGCTCCATCTCCCCTCTGCCACTTTCAAGCCATCACCCCTTGTTCTGTCACTCCCTGCCCTTGGCCAAAGTCCCTCCTCAGCCTTCCTGGAGCCCCTTCAGGTACTGGGAGGCCACTGGAAGGTCTCCCTGGAGCCTTCTCCTCTCCATGCTGAACAGCCCCAACTCTCTCAGCCTGTCCTCACAGCAGAGCTGCTCCAGCCCTGGCATCATCCTGGTGGCCTCCTCTGGGCTGGCTCCAGTAGCTCCATGTCCTTGTGCTGTTGGTGGCCCCAGCACTGGAGGCAGCACTGCAGGGGGGGTCTCAGGAGAGCGGAGCAGAGGGGCAGAATCCCCTCCCTGGCCCTGCTGCCCACGCTGCTCTGGGTGCAGCCCAGGACACAGTTATTGGCCTCAAACTCATTTCTTTTTACCCCATAAGCTCCAAGAGGCTGTGAAATCAGATCAGCAGCAAAGCACATCTTACACTGGCAAGAATAAGATCACATGAAAATGGAAACCTGACATGTGAACATGAACCAGTTCACTCTTATCTCACACATCTTCAGAGCATCCCCCATGCCCGTGAAGTGATGCACGACCCACAGATCCATGTAGACAGTGCAGGGTTAAGGGAATTTTTAGGGAATTAATTAGGGAATATCCTTAAAAAGCAGGATTTCTGCCTTTCCACGTGCAAAGAGCAGCCTGATGGGCAGGTGTGCAGCCTGCTGAACATTGCAGAATACATCAGCAAAGCTTGTTTGGGTCTTTGAGAGGGATATTCTGAATAATTCAGAACCAGTGTATCACTCAGTTTGGCATTTTCTAACCGTTGCAGTGATTTTAGGGTTTAAACAGCTAAACACTCACCTGAACCATCAATTCAGCAGCTCTGGACTTGTGTGTTGCATCAGCTCGTGATGGAGCACCAGCATTGATCATCATCCTGATGATCACCAGTGTTGAACGTGATGTTTGGAGCAGCCTGGCATGGAAATGCTGTGTCAGAGGCAGCCAGGTATGCTTCCCTGCCACATCCACATGGCTCAGGAGCACAGAGGAAAGGGCTGGAAAAGGAAAAACATTGCAGATCCTGCAGGATTTCCAAGCTCAGACCTTCCCAGCCATTTGCAAGCAGGATTGTCAGGCAGCATAAAGACACATTGCTGCCCTGGAGTCCCAAGAGCCGCGTTGAATGACGTCAGATGAGGCTGTGGAGCTGCAGTGAACAGCTGCAGACAGCAACTCCTGAAGTCCTACTGCTGATTGTAAATTGCAATAACTTGTTACTGAAGAAAGAGAACAAAAACAGCAGTTCATTTGTGGAACATTTTTTGTACTTTTTTTTTTAAAAAAGAACAACAGAAGTGGTTCATTTTTGGAAGGCATTTTTGTATTTCTGTAAGGAAATGCTGGTTCTAGGCACCAGAGGTAAAACTGCAAACAGCAGATGGGTCAGAATTTGATTAATAATTACTTATTAGATGATTTTTAATTTCTATTCTTTATCCATTTATTCTCTTTCAAACAGACAGCTCAAATTAAATAATTATATAAGTTACAACATGCACAAACTTCAATGGACAATTCGATTTGGGCTTCTCCACCCAATCTTTCCTTTCCCATCTCACAGTGACTCATATTAAGAAGGGAAATAGTGTGGATAAGCTGATTTTTTTTTTTTCAGGCAGACATTTAATTTTCTGCATTGTGTAAAACAAAGCAAACTTATGAATCTCTGGCATTTTCATGCTGAATGTCCCAAGATTATCTACTGAGATGGTCTGAATGTCTTGGTTTAGAGTAGAACTACTCAGTTCATTTTAATTGCAGTTCACTGGATAAATTTATTGAGGTCACCTGGGTGGGAAGCAGTCTGCTGGCTCCAGGTCTGCTGTGAGGACAGGCTCTGCATACCAATAGAGAGCAGTGTAGGGGAAAGGGATCTGGGAGTCCTGGTGGACAGCAGGATGGCCATGAGCCAGCACTGTGCCCTTGTGGCCAGGAAGGCCAATGGCATCCTGGGGTGCATTAGAAGGGCTGTGGTCAGTAGGTCAAGAGAGGTTCTTCTTCCCCTTTACTCTGCCCTGGTGAGGCCACATCTGGAATATTGTGTCCAGTTCTGGGCCCCACAGTTCAAGAAGGACAGGGAGCTGCTTGAGAGAGTCCAGCACAGAGCCACCAAGATGATGAAGGGAGTGGAGCATCTCCCTGATGAGGAAAGGCTGAGGGAGCTGGGGCTCTTGAGCTTGGAGAAGAGGAGGCTGAGGGGGGACCTCATTAATGTCTATAAATATTTGAAGGGTGAGTGTCAGGAGGATGGAGCCAGGCTCTTCTCAGTGGTGTCCAATGGTAGGGCAAGGGGCAATGGGTGTGAGCTGGAACACAGAAGGTTCCACTTAAACTGGAGGAGGAACTTCTTTCCTGTGAGGGTGCCAGAGCCCTGGGACAGGCTGCCCAGGGAGGGTGTGGAGTCTCCTTCTCTGGAGACATTCAAGACCCGCCTGGACACCTTCCTGTGTGATCTCATCTGGGTGTTCCTGCTCTGGCAGGGGGATTGGACTGGATGAGCTTTGGAGGTCCCTTCCAACCCCTGACACTCTGTGATTCTGTGATTCTGTGATTCAATCTCACAGTGGGCAGGAATCACTCCCCAGCTGCCCACATTGGGGCTGGGAGACCAGCAGAAATACACAGGCTCTCCTGGAAGGAATGGGGAAAAAAATCATGAGTCTGAGAATTTGGTGAGGCTTTAGGGACTTGATGTAGTAGAAGTGATGCAGAGATCATGGCTGGGCTGAAAAAATAAAAATATTCCATTTCAGTTCTCAATGACCTGAAAGTAAATATCTCAGTAAAATCATCTGGCTTACTAGGAGGAGGGTAAAATTCCCAGAGACAATTTCAGTTCTGGAGAAACACTTTTCATTCAACTGAAAAAAAACCCAAACAAAACCTGGAAAAAAAATCAGTAAAAAAAAAAATATTCTTTGTAGCTTCCAGGAGCAGAGCATAAGAAAGGAGTTAAACTTCAGGGTGTTGTAGTGGATCTAATGTACAGCCTGGTCTCTTCTTTTTCCACCCCCCTGACAGCAGCACATCATCCAGTTTGCAAGTCTTGGTCCTAAGGCACATCACTGCTGTGTGGAGAACCAGCTGGGCTGGGAGTTTGCTCCCTGTGAGGTTCTACATCCCTGACCTCTCAGCCTCCTTCCCCCTCCTCCTAAAACACAGATTTTCAACTCTTCAGTGCTTTTTTTGGTTGCTCAGACCACTAAGATATGTCTAGCCAGGATGTGCTTATAAATCATCCTTGTTTATAGGGAAAGCTGTGCATATATTGTACCATTTTCCTCTTTTTTTATTGGTCTTGGTTTTGGTTTGTTGAGTTTTTTGGGTTTGGTGGTTTTGTTTTATTTTTGTTTGTTTTTTTTTTTACTTCCACATCTCTTAATTAAATCATGCACTTACATTAAAAAAAATTTACAGTCCAAAGCATAATCACCTCACAGTACTGAACAAGTCACAACCTGCACTTAGATTATTTCAGCACTATTCCATATTAAATTATATTCACAGCTATTAAAGGTGAAAGAAAAAAAGCAGTGCTGAGGAACACGTGGCTCCTGCAGGATGGCAATAGCCTTACAGAAAGCATTACCAGATCCACAAGGTCATTTGCAATTCACCATGCCTAATTAAGTTGTTCTCCACGTTAATAGCTGAAAAGCCATTCAAAGTAGTTTATGTCTCAGCTTTGTTAAGTAGAGAATTAGCTGTACTGGGGTAAAAGCAAATAATGTGTAAGGGAAAATTCCTCCCATCTTAAACAATCAGAACATGAGCTAAAGAAAAGCTAATTAGAATGATTCCTTTCTGTGCTAGTTAAGACATTTCACATGGGGAAAATGCACTTTACCCTGCCAGCCCAGGGGACCTGCCAAAGCCAAACCAGCTTTTGCCCCGTTACACCTCTGAAGAAAAGAGGATTGAGAGGAGGCGTGCACAGCTCGTGCTCCTTCTCACTGAATCCCAGCACTGCCTGGAGTGGAAAAGACCTTTAAGCTCATTGAGTCCAATCATGAACCCAACACTGACCAGTCCCCACTGACCCATGTCCCTCAGCACTGTGTCTACACGACTCTTCAATCCCTCCAGGGATGGGGACTCCACCACTGCCCTGGGCAACCCCTTCCAATGCCTCAGAACCCTTTCAGCAAAGAAATTCTTCCTCACATCCCATCTCAGCTGCCCTGGCCACAACTGGAGCCCATTTCCTCTTGTCCTGTCCCTTGTCCCTTGGTTGGACAGACCCACCCCCACCTCTCTGCACCCTCCTGTCAGGGACTTGGACAGAGCCAGAAGGTCTCCCCTCAGCCTCCTTTTCTCCAGGCTCAGCACCCCCAGTTCCCTCAGCCGGGAACTCAGCACACTTGTGCTCCAGACCCTTCCCCAGCTCCGTTCCCTTCTCTGGACACGCTCCAGCACCTCAAGATGGACTTATGCCTTCCAAAAACAACGGCCCAAAGCTTAGGGAGCTCCTGGCAGCGTAGCCTGGGGGTGTGCACAAGCGAGAAGTACAAAGGCAGCAGATTTAAAAATACTCAATTAGCTGCTCATGTTTTCTAATGTGACTGAAAAAAGTGTCCTAGTGAAAAGAACACGGAGGGTTACGGTATCATGGCAAAGGAAATAAATTAAAAGCTTGGAAAGGGAAGTGGCAGGCTGGGGAAGCTGAGTTAGCAATGAGTTGGAAATCCCTAACAGGATTAAAGAGAATAAACAGTCATTAGAAATACTAGGGGAAAAAACCCCTCCAGGCCAGGTTTTACATATAGATTATTGCATTGTTTTACATATAGATCATTACAGACTGCAACCCTTTAAGTGGTGATGTAGAAAAGGAAGAATAGTTCAGTAGATATTTCCATTTTCCATTTTAGCATTGATAAGGTAGGAGATAGCAAGCAGAAATTAAACATTTTCAGAGCACATTTGAGTCTTAAAGGAACTAGCTGAGGAGCACATCTATATTTCTTCATTTCTAGACACAGAGCACCAGGAGGTGTAGGGTGCTTTTGGATGGCTGGCCAGAGACAGAAAGTCAAAGTGATGGTCTGAGTAAGAATTTTACTGTTGTGTTGATAGTGGGTTTTGCCTTCCTCTAAGGGTAGGTCCTAGATCTCCTCATAACTCAACTCATCATGTCTCCTCCAGAGTCTTCAGTACTGGTACACCTCAGTTCTCCTTGTTTAGCCTCATAAGAACAAAAAATGGTGTCTTTTACATGACTTCTCTAGGCTCTGTGTAGAGGTATGTGGGTGGAATGCAAAGGTCTCTAACGTACAGGAGGTCAGAGGAGATCTTAGATTTAGACACTGGCCCAGGTTGGCCAGAGAAGCTGTGGCTGCTCCTCCCTGGAAGTGTTCTGGGCCAGGTTGGATGAGGCTTTGAGCAACCTGGTCTAGTGGAAGGTGTCCCTGCTGCTGGCAGGGGGGGTGGGACTGGATGAGCTTTGAGGTCCCTTCCAACCCAAACCATTCCATGATTCTATGATGACCATGGACAGTGACCACGTAAAACACCCAGTGCCTGTGTGCAGCCATCCTGTCTGAATATTCCTTCCACACTGAGTGTGTTTATTTCCATGTACTCTAAGACCATCAACTGAAAATGGGATATAGGATGAAAAGGAAGTCTGAAAGGAACACATTTACCAAAAATATTATTACTTTTTTGATCCAAAAATTGCTGCTAGTGCTGTTCTGTGTCCTCAGCCAGGCAGGGATTTTTCTCTTTCACAGGTTGTTGAAGGGAAGACACTATCCTACATTTTGACATCCATGGAGAAGGGAAATTTCATGTACTCCCTGGGGATCCCTGCACTGGCAACTGGTACAGCTATTTGGAATAAACCTTTTCCTCTGTTAACTTCTCTCCATATTATGATGAATGCAGAAATAGAGGCTAAACTAAGGATTCAGGAAATCATTGTCATTGAAACAAACCAAACCAAAACAAGAAACTTCATCTGAACAATTTCCAGGCTGGTGTGCATAGGACATAGCTCTTTAGCAAGATCAAATCTGAAATGCTGGATGGTAATGTATAAAATACTGCTTGGATATAACTCTTGACGAAACAATTAGTCTTGTTTCTAGTACATAATGCAGTTTGCAGCATAGAAAAAAAAAGAATAAATCTGACAAGCTCCATCTGCTTAAACTGTGCTTCCTTATAATTTAATTACACAAGGTATCTGTGCTGGAGTCATTAACAGCATTATGAATAATGGGATTCATTAGCAGTGGCCTGCATGTGCTGTGTGTTGCTTTTTTTTTCCCTGGGATACTGACAAAGGTTTCTATTTTGACAATCTCCATCTGGGTTATTCTAATACAATTTTCCAGGACATATTTGTTCTGTTTCAGTGAGTGGGACACGTTGCAATCCTCCTCTGGGGTACAGAACAGCTTTATCAGTGCTCAGCCATGTGGAGTTCCACGGCGTTAGCAGACGCCTTGTCTCCAAATAAAACTGCTTTTTCAGAACCATAACCAATATTCTTTGTGTTCCTGTTGGTGCTGCTGCAGTCAGTATTTTGACTCTTTCTTTTCCTGAGTTAGGATTGGATCTTTCCAGATAGGCAGCAAAATAAATAAAGATTTTTTTAAAAAGATAAATAAATAAATAGACAGATAAATAGCATTTTTGTGGACAGGCACTATCGAAAAATAGAATCATAGAATCCCAGAGTGGTTTGGATTGGAAGGGACCTCAAAGCTCATCCAGTCCCAACCCCCTGCCAGCAGCAGGGACACCTTCCACTAGACCAGGTTGCTCAAAGCCTCATCCAACCTGGCCCAGAACACTTCCAGGGAGGAGCAGCCACAGCTTCTCTGGCCAACTTGGGCCAGGGTCTCACCACCTTCACACCAAACAATTTCTTCCTCACATCTCAGCTCCATCTCCCCTCTGACAGTTTCAAACCATCACAGCTTGTTAATAGAAAAAAAAAAAATGGAATTTTCCTAAAAATCCCAAATAAATTAATTAAAATTCCAAATAAAAAAATAAGAAAAATCATAATTTTCCTAAAAATATTTAATGCCAGCCACCTGCACAGAACAGCTACACAAGTTAATGGTTTCAAGAGAATTTTACAGAGTTCAAAGCATGACTTACCTGAGTGGCATTAAGTTTATGCAGTAGATTGCTTCTTTTTAGAGTTATCTCTTCAAGTAATATAAATATAATCACATTAAGACCTCCAGGGCTTTTCCAGGAGTCGAGAGCATCACTGAACTGAATGTCAGTGAGGAACAATTGCTAACTGTAATCTCATCATGCTATTAGGGTCTGTTCTCATACATATGTACCCCAATCCATTCAGCATTCAGTATGTACCAAAACTCACCCAAAAAGACAAGTTTAGTCACCAGAAATAGGAAAAAAAGATGTTTTCCAGCAAGTCTCACTGTGTGTGGGCACTGCCATATTCTCACCTCACTGTTTCTGTTGAGGGCAGGATGCTGGAATAGGTGAAATTCTGGGTTGAAATGATTCAGCCAAGAAAAGTTTTACACAAGTAATCTGATTTTCTTTGCCATTGCTGATTGGAGATAAGACAGCCAGCAATTAATACATTTTCTAGTGCCATGACTGTAGCTGACCCCACACCAAACAAGGACCGACCTCTGGTTCCCTTCCAGAGGGGTTTTTGGTCTAGGGGTGAAAAAGGAAGACAAATAATATTATTTGATGAAGAAGGTGCCAGAGTTGAAGTCAGGAAGAATTTCTTCTGACAAAGTAGAACCTCTTTTTGTTCCTGTAGCTGGTGGAGAGCAGGATTCCTCATGTCTTAAAGAGTAAAGACATCTTAAACACAACTTTAACCTGAGTAGATGCAGCATGGTTTGCTTCTCACGAGGTAAATTTTTCAAGGAGGGTGACAAATTCCTTGTCAGAAGGGCTAAAGCAGCTGGCAGGGGAGCAGGGCTGATGTCTGCTGCAAACATGCCCCATGTCCTTGACACAGAGGATGGCTGCTCTCTGTGGAGACAGCAGAACACATGGGCAGCCCCAGAATTTGTCCCTGAAATCCCCAATTTCCAGGAGAGACATTGGCATTGCAAAAGCAGAGTGGATCTCCCAGATCCTCCCCAGTCTCTGGTCTCCAGCAATTTCATGCCTGTTAATCTCTGGATATCCTTATTAAATTCCAGGGGAGGTCCCAGGCAGTCACACAGTCACTCTGGGGGTCACTGCAAGAGGCAGTGCTGCTCAATATGGTTTCAGGTGGAAATTGGGTCCTTTCTAGGACAACCTACACGTTGGAATTGTTGAGGAATTCAGGAGTGACAAACTGGGTCTGAATCATCACAAATCATCTATGTGCTATGGAAATGCAACACTTGTTTCTTGCTAATATTTAGGCACTTTCTGGTTATTCTATGAAACAGTAGAGCCCATTCTAGTAAAAATAAAATAAAATAAAATAAAATAAAATAAAATAAAATAAAATAAAATAAAATAAAATAAAATAAAATAAAATAAAATAAAATAAAATAAAATAAAATAAAATAAAATAAAATAAAATAAAATAAAATAAAATAAAATAAAAAAATGCAAGTAATGGTGCTTTCCAGCAGCTGTCACATGATGGACAGCAATGACTTGAACCCACAACCCTCTCAATTACTCTAAGTCAAATGTCTTGGCTGATCAGAGCGTTTTGGTACATTTACCTGATGAACACAACATCTGCACGGGGATTCTTCCAAGAACATTTCACGTGGACGTGCTCTGAGAGGCAATGGAGGGAATGCAATAAATATGGTAACGAGCAGGTGATGAGGAATCCGATGGAAATAAATCCAATGCAGCTCTGAAGACTAAATGAATGTCTTCGTACATATATAAATCTTCTGCTCTTTATTAAGTCCTGCAAAGATTTATTAAATTTTGTAAGGCTTAAGAAATACAAAAAGAACTGTAATAATAAGAAAGAGGAGATTGCATATAATTCATGTTTTAATAATGGTCAAATGGGTCGATTATATCTTTTCTGATATGAAGAGTATTACAGAATATTATATAAACTAATATTTGTGGAAAAATTATGCATCTCAAAGTTATTCAGATGGTTCAACCTTAAATATTAAAAATAAATAATTTTATAGCCTTAAATATCTTTGGCATCATGGTTTCTACTTTAAAACCATGTAATTTCAGCATTATCTTTATCTGAATCATTATTTTTTTGTGTGTAGAACATTAATTCATGCAGAAAAGGGGAAACAGCAACATAAATCACTAGCTCAGTTGAGGTGTAAAATAATGACTAATCAAATGGTGGTGAAAACGTGTGGATGAATAATGGTAAAGTGTTTTACTTGGAAACATCTCCTGGAGTTCTATGGTAGAGCAAGATGCCATGTACTCTAAAAAAGACAGTATTAAACTAGAATGTTGTGGTGGTTTTAACTCAACTGGCAGTCAGACACCATGCAGTCGCTCGCTCACTCCCCCCCGGCTGGGTTAGTGGAGAGAATCAGGAGGGTAAAAGTGAGAACATTTGAGGGTTGAGATAAAAACAATTTAACAATTCAAATACCTTAAACTTAAAATAATAATGATAATAGCAGTAATAACAGAATATACACCCAAGTGATGCACAGTGCAACTGCTCACCCCTCCTAGACCACCGCCCAGTTCATTCCTGGGTAGTGATCCCGGAGAGAAAATCCCAAAACCCCAATGCCAGGAGAGAGAGAAAGATCTTTCTTCCTCACCAGCCCTCATCTATATACTGACCATGATGTTACATGATATGGAACATCCCATTGGCCAACTTGGGTCCATTCCTCTTTTTTATGCTCCACCCTCAGCTTCTTCTGCACCTGCAGACAAACCAAACATGGGAAATTGGAAAGTCCTTGATATCTTAGCAACAACTAATAACATCAGTACCTTATCAACATTCTTCTCATCCCAAATCCCACACTGAAACCAAACCACAGCTCTTCTGGCTACTGAGAAGAAAATTGACCCTGTCCTAGTGAAACCAGGACAAATGTGCAGTAGAGCTGAAAAAAAACTGCTGAAAGGATAATATAGAATTGTAAAGAAAAATGACTACTACAGTTATTAAATATTCCTAGTAGCAAGAAAGTTTATTGGATGATTGGGAGACCTCTTGATAAGGAAGAGGAAATGAATTAATTGAAGGATGGTGAAGTAGCTGGAAAGTGAAATGATGTAACAATGGGGGATTGATTCACCTTTCCATTTAAAATACAATGCAAAATTTCTTTATCCAAGGGCGCTTGTCATGGGAGCTCAGAATGAGCTTTTGACAGAGACTGAAGTCTCTGAGGAAGCTATGAAAAAAAAAACCCACAAGAAATTCAAGAACAAGAAACCCTCAGGAGTCAAAATCCTGAGGGTTCTGAAAGAAATAAATGATCAAGTAACAGAGATAATAGGAAATAAAGTTGTATTTGGTTGCTCTGGTGAGATATGATACACACGAGGAGGACAATGCTAACTTCTGTAGGGAGAGGATGTATAAAATAAGCTATGGAAATTAGCATATTACATTAATATCACAGTCTGAATATTGCAGAATCATCTCTGTCCAGCACAGATAACTCCACACACACTTGTTGGTTAAACATTTGAGGGAAGTCTTTTCCCCTGTAAGATCTGAAGGTCATTTGTATTCCTTTCCTCCTCAGAAAAGCATGGAAAATACAAAATTCAAGAGTTTGTCCCTGCTTCTCTGCAGTACTGACAGAGGGATTTTCCACATGGGATTTCTTGAACATATTTAAATGTGTGACTTTGGCAACTTGAGCACTAAAATGCATCCAGTGATATCTGTGTACGTGCTACTCTGATTCTTGTAATGTATATTACATATGAACAACCTGAAGAGGTGATTTCAGAAACTCTTGAAAAATTACATTATTTTGTCATACAGAGATTTTGAATGTGTGAGTGTCCACAAAAGAAGCCAAGAACAACAAAAAAAAACCTTAGTGAGGACAGATTCTCTGAACAGATACGAGATTATGGACCATTCCAGTGGGAGCAAACACGTGAGTTAATTTCATAAAAGCATGAACTGCTTGCAGAATTGGACTTATATTCTCTAAATGTACCATGAAAGACATTTGCAAAAGATTGCACACTCTCAGATGGAGGCTAGGATGAAGCTCCACTGATTATTTGGCCAGGTGTCCTAATCCAGGAAAGAAGATGCAAAGCTTGTTTCAATGGTTACTGAAGTTTGTGAGGCCAGCCAAGAAAAATGCTTGTGAGGAGGTGAGTTGGCTTCTTCCAAATTCTTCTAGAAAGTTTATGGAATAGCAAGGATCATGTCAGTGGTGTCAAGGACTTGATGGACAGTTTTGCACTGGTGCTTTCAAAAAAGCTGGAGGTGGTTGGTCTACAGCCTCCTCTCCTCCAGTGAGAGGCTCAGCTCCTGTGTTCACCCTGCTTGCTCACACAAGGGCACTGTGTTGTGTTTGTTGTGGTGATGGTACAGATGTGCTCACTCTGTGTTGATAAAGTTTATAGAAGGGATTTCACAATGAGGTGCTAAAGCAGCAGGACATTGAACCCAATCACTGAATCCTGGAATTTTCTGGATTGGAAAAGCCCTTTAAGCTCATTGAGTCCAACCATGAACCCAACACTGACCAGTCCCCACTGACCCATGTCCCTCAGCACTGTGTCTACACGACTCTTCAATCCCTCCAGGGATGGGGACTCCACCACTGCCCTGGGCAACCCCTTCCAATGCCTCAGAACCCTTTCAGCAAAGAAATTCTTCCTCACATCCCATCTCAACTGCCCTGGGCACAACTTGAGCCCATTTCCTCTTGTCCTGTCCCTTGCTCCTTTGTTGAACAGACCCACCCCCACCTCTCTCCACCCTCCTCCAAGGGACTTGGACAGAGCCAGAAGGTCTCCCCTCAGCCTCCTTTTCTCCAGGCTCAACACCCCCAGTTCCCTCAGCCGGGAACTCATCACACTTATGTTGCAATGATGCAGGAGTTCATGTGACACCTGCATTCTTGTTATTAATGCTGACTGTTAATGAAGTATAGAGAAGACATAATTCCATTGTGCTGTTAGTGCTTATCCCATATGAGTCTCGGAAGCTGCTTTTGCTCCATTGTTCTTCTCTGCTCTGGCATAATTGAGTTTTCTAATTGTCAATATTAATGTTTTCCTGTCCTCTCCCAGTGGACATTATCTGGGGCTTGGCATGACAGCCAAATATATTAGTTATGTGGTTTATCCTGCTACCACCTTGATTAAAATCTGTTGATTAAAAGTCTTTACCCTCACAGAGCTGGAAGATGTGGTTGTTCTCTCCCTTCCCTATGGGTTTACTCAATGCACTGTCAGAAACATCAGCTTTCCATGGCTTGTGTGGCAGCTGAAAACCACAAGCTTTCTGTAGACATCTGCCCACAAGAATGAATTAAGATCTGTGACATGGAGTAGTTGCCTTATTCTATAATGAGAAATTAAGAGAAAGGGCTGGATGGGCGCATGGAGGTAGGCTGGGCAGCAGCAGGGAGGAGGGACACATTTGGGCATCAAACAAGCCACCAGACCAGCATTTTTTGCCTCTATGAAATTCTTTAAACCCCAGTGATCATGGTATCTTCAGCAAAACTGGGAGGAACAGCTGGCAGAGAGGAACAAGATGCTTACAGCTTTCCATTGCTTTTGAACCAGGTCCTGGACCCAGCAATGAAATGGCCTGAGGATGGGCTGCTCAACCCTCTCTTCAAAGCCAGCTTGGGCTCTGACCCATGGAGATCTATCATCTACTGACAGTATCACAAATGACTGACACCAGGTCCTTCAGCTGATGCCACTGAACACATTCATCACATGGATTAGATTGCAAAGAAGCCTTCCTACCTCCAGTGTTTTCCCTGACACAGGTGTAGGATGAGCATCACCGAGGCTGTGGGCTACAGAGCAGCCCCTGACCCACTGGCTTGTTCTGGATGCTGAAGAGTTTGGAAGAACCAGTGTAAGAAACAGGTCTAGTCTGCTCCAGGAACAAGAAGTCTTTAGGGATATGTCAGCTTTGCTACACCATCACCCAGCAGCCAAGGTTCATTATATCCTGTAGACAGAGAGAGTAGAAATCTGGTGACAATACAACTCTTCTATGAAGATAAGAAACTATTTTAGCCTGAGGCTCCTACTTGGTTTCTTTTCACTTCATCAAATAATTAAAAAAAAAAAAAATCCATCAGTATTAAGTAGGGCTGCATAAATTTTGAAAACCTTTCCTTTTAGTAAAAAAATATTATTGAAGTTCCAACTAAAAGATGTGCTCAGGACCTACTGATCTGATCGTGTATTTAATATCCTTCTAGTCTGAGATTTAACCACATGCTCTAAGTTAAGGCAATGCTTTGTGCTCTCCTAAAGAATCCCAGAATCCCAGGCTGGTCTGGGTTGGACCTCAAAGCTCCTCCAGTCCCAACCCCCCTGCCAGCAGCAGGGACACCTTCCACTAGACCAGGTTGCTCAAAGCCTCATCCAACCTGGCCAAGAACACTTCCAGGGAACACTTCCAGCCACAGCTTCAAGAATATGTGATATAGATTCTATTTGTCCAAAACCTCATGTACTATGTACTCCACAGCACCAAAATACAACTGACTTCCTCCTTTATTACTGCTCATTTATCAGCTGTGGGCCTCTCCAGAGCTCTCCAGGCACAAATAAGACAAAGCTCTTTCAAGCAGGTACAGGGTCCACCTTGGTGGATCTCTTTGTGTTGCGGTTACAAATTCTTCTACATGACTGAAATGGAATCCACAAGGTGAGCTGAAGCTAATTAAAAAACATTGATCTGCTCTAAAAAATATTAAATGAAAATTGATCTTCTGAAGTTTTCTTTGTCACAGAAGCAATAAAAGAAGAGGATTTTTAAATAGCTTTCTGAGTGTGTAGGCAAAGGAATAGTGTTAAAAAAAAAAAACCCAAAACAAAATCCAACAAGAACCCCTAGAAAGATCTTTGCGCTCAGGATGGCAGAAAAACACAAGCTGTAGCACAGAAGAATTTTTCAGATCTGACACTTTTTTGGCACTGTAGCTCTCCTGATCCCCAGTTTTCTAAACCCACTACTAGTCCCAAGTCTGCAGCATGTCAAAGTGACCAGTGTGCAGAGTCTTGTAGTCCTCTAAAATCCCCACAACAACCAGTATATTCCAGTATATTAATGTTTGGGTATTATAAACCCAGAGCCCAGTGCCCATGGAGCTGATCCATGGCAATATTCCTCACCCCTGAGCTCTTGTGCTTGCAGACGGACAAACACAAAGTCCTTCAGTGCCAGGGACACCAATGCCAACATGGGGATGTTCTCAGCGTTTCTCTCCTGACAAATCCCAGCTGAACCCAACCCCCAGCGCTGTTCCAGCTGCTGAACAGAACCAGCTCTGCCCAGCTCACACCAGGACAACATCAAGTAGTAAAGGCAAGGTTCATGCATTTCCCTTGAGAGCTGAACCATCAATTCATTGCTGCTGAGGAAAGATGTTGATGGGTTACTCTGGGCAGAAAAAAATTAACCTGAAGTGTTCTGCATGGAGAAATCACTTGTGGGTGGGTGGGGTGAGTTTGGTTTTTTGGGGTTTTTTTGTTTGTTTGTTTGTTTTTTTCCTCTGTGATTTTTATTTTTGCCCTATGGATTAATGTCAACTTTAGCAATTAACTTTGAAGCATTCACTTTGTACCCTCAGAAATTAGCAGCTATTGATGAGCAAAATGCTCACCATTGACATCTTACCTTACAGTCTGCAGGTTCCCTCAGCTGTGTTGGAACACTTGATATCCCATGTCTTGGCAGCAGGTCTTCTGATGCTGCTCCACCAGAGCCAACAACAGGGAAGGGCTGAGGAGAGTCCAGGAGAGGCCGAGACCTTTTGAATGTGAATGCAATGCTAAAATAACTGTAACACAGGAAAGAACAATCTGGACAGTTATGTTCCCAGTCTTCTGCATGGAACCTTTGTCATCTAATAGGTGCTTAATTATCTTATGGAGTATGCACAAATAATTTGTTCTAATAATAAAGAAATTACTTTAGAAAAACTTATATATTTCTATTTCTTCATTTAATATTCAAGATTACTCAGTACATCTTATCATGCATTTTTACTGGAACTCTTCCTTTCATAGTGGCAATTCCAGCATCCTCCTTGTGAGCCACAGTTTCCCCTCAGCAGCAACACCAATGTAAATCTGGATTAACTTCCTCAAAAGGAATGAAGCTTCTAAAATTTGACACTGGTACAACTTCCCCCAATATCTTCTTTTGTAGGAGGTGCTTTGTGTTTAGGAAGCACCACAGAAAGTGTGTGAATATCAAATTCAATGAGTTCTGCACAATGAAGTGCTACAAACGGGAACTGAAGGTGATGCCTCCAGTGCTCTTCATGCTGGAAAGCCCAGAGAGACCATCTGTGCAAACACCTAGGTGCACAGGTGGTGGTCCCTACGCACCTTTCATTGATGATGGAGATGATAGCCAAGCTGTGCTGAATTCCACTAAAAGAAGCCTGAGAAGGTGTCATGGTTTAACCCAACAGGACACTAAAAACCACGCAGCTGCTCACTCCCCCTCTCCCCCACCCTGGGGAATGCAGAGAGAATTGGAGGGCTAAGGGTAAGGAGACTCAAAGGTTGAGACAAAACCAATTTAATAATTGAAATAAAATTTAATAATAATAATAATAATTATACAAATGAGTGATGCACAGTGGAATTGCTCATCACTCACTGACCAAGGTCCAGCTCATTCCCAGCTGGTGATCCTGGAGGAGGTGAGAGATCCTGAAACCACAAACCCAGAAGAGCAAGATCTCCAGATTTCCAGCCAACCCTCATTTACAAACTGACCATGGTGTGGTATGATATGGAATATCCTATTGGCAGAGCCAAATGCCAGTTTGGACCTGTTAATCTTACTGTGCTCTCCTCAGCTTCTTCTGCACCTGTAGACTAGCAAAACTTGGGAACAACTAATAACATCAGTGTGTTATCAACTTTCTTCTCACACCAAATCCCATGCTGAATCCAAAACACAGCTGTTCTAGCTCCCAAAAAGAAAATTAGCTCCATCCCAGCCAAAACCAAGACATGAGGAAGTACTGACCCTGCTTTGGAGAGCAGAGTTATACTCACAAAGACCATACAGAACCTTGTGAGATCCTGGTTCTTCAGAAGCAGCCTTTCCACAACCCCCACTGTCCACAACATGCACATCTCTAACGTGGGGAGGCAGCTTGAGAAGCCAGCGCTCGATCCCTTTCTCCCACACTGCCAGTCAGCTGGTGGAAAATTTCATAGTGACCAACTCATTATCGCTTTGGTAACGATCAGACTCTTCAGCTCCTCTCTGAGAAGAGCATATGAACTCACACACTGCTAGAGGAAAAATATGGGGAAGGAAAAAAAAAGTGCTGCAGCGTCACCAGCAAAGCAAATCTGATACTTGCAGATGATGGCAGGAGACTGGTCTTGATTCTGTCACAGCTGACCTTGCTATTGTCCCACTTCCCCACTTTCCAAACTGCTCTGCTTGCCATTTTTCAGAGGAGTTTATTTGGGTTTTGGCAGGCAACAAACTAGAAGTCAAATAAAACTGCAAAATCAGTGACAGCTGAAGCCGTGACCAGCACTGTATGAACCCATCTGTTGGAAACTCTGAGGCCACCAAACACCGTGATCCTTTGGAGGAGACCTTCTTTCCACATCTACGCTGCACCTGGCTTCTTTTCTTCTATTTACTTACTGAAATCCTGCCTCAGAGGATTAACTGGCATATGGACCCACCAGCTTAAGGCAGCTGGTGCTAGTTCTTAGTGTACAACACACAAATGAGCCAAATCCTATATTGGCCAGGTTTTGTTTTATGGCCAGTTTCTGAATCCCTTAACGTTGCCTCTGACCGTGGGAAATAATTGCCCAGCTGTTCTTCCATCCAATGCACCACTATGGGCTGCAATAACAACCACAGAACTATTTGGGAATATAAAAGATGGCAGTTAGCATAAAGAAACCATTAAACCCCTCACTTTCCGTTATGACATGCGTCCCAGTGTTCAGAGCAGACTGAGTGTTCATGGGAACACCACTAGTGGGTCTAGAAGCTCTCTGAGCATTGACAGAGATTCTAAGCTGAAAGCTGTTTGGGAAAGAGGTAGGTTAGGAAAAAAGGGAATAAGAAATGCAGGATTCATCCACATTATTATACCCACATATTTTTGTCTTTAATGTACATCTTGGGGATGAGTCAGTGAAGGAAGCCACCATCTCAGAAGTCCTGAACACTGAGAGGTGCTTGTCACCCCATATAACTTCATTTTCTTCACCCTTTTCATTTTCCTGTTGTTTCTGAAATGTTAGCTTTTGTAGAAGAAATAAAATAGGCAAAACTAGAATTCTGAATTGCTTATGAATACTTTTGCACAAAGCAGTTTTAAAACTCATCAGAGTTTTGGTTTACGGTTGGGGAGTGTTTTTTAGGAGCGCTGCTTAACTCTAAACAGCAAATCTGACACCCTGTGAAATGAGTGGCACCACAAACACAAGTCCTTGCCTCAATTCCCGCCCCATACTTGTCCTCAGACATCTCCATGGAGCCCACCTGAAAGCAGGAGCTCAGGATTCTGCTGCCTGACAGTGAAACAATGGCACAAATCTTGGAAAGGCCTCCTGCCCCCACGCTTTCTTCTTCAAACCCAGGAGAGAATTACAGATCAAAGGAAAGCCAGCACAGCTTTGTCTAATCTTGATGTTTTCATAACTCCATCAGCTTCTGCCAAGCCCCTTAGGACTCCTGTTTGCCATGGGACTTGAAGGTCTAAATATATCTTTGAGGAGCAGGGCTTAATCTTTCTGTTCTACAGCACCGGTTGTGCTCATCACCATCACTTTCCCCCAAACTTTTTTGCTGCCTAAGCTGCAAAGTCTGCAGGGTGAGAACCCTTCTCAGGGTGGGTGGGGGCTGAAAGCATTGCAGAGCAGGTGGAGCTCATGTGTGATTTATCTCCTCCTAAGGGATGTGTCTAATGTAGATGGAAGGACATTTTATTCTCCAGAAGCACCTTTCTCATTGTGAGGAACTGCTTTAAACTATGTGCCTTAAATAAAGTCCAATGATATGAATCTCACTATTTGCTTTCAAAAAAATTAGGAGACATTAATATTTATACCCTGGCCAAGGGATGTAGGTCCCCACCTACATGGGATGGAGCTGCAGAGGGTTTGGGTTACAGACAGAGGCAGAGGCACAGTCCCACCTGCATCACACAAAGCCCTTGTAGATAAAGGAGCACAAGCAGGTCTGAACAACAAAGAGGAGGTGAACATTGTACCTTCTCATTTGTCCAGGATGTGCCACCAGCAGTGACCTCCTCATGTCCATAGAAATGGGGAGGTCAGAGGAGCCCTCACAATCTTCAAGGGTGAAACAATTTCCTAAGGACCATGCTGTGTAGTGTCACCATGGAGAACGTGCAGTGGAAAGTGAGGAAACAAATCTCTGACAAGAACCTATGGACTCATTGGCTTTGTTGCAGGCAGTGATCTGAACAAAACCCTCCAGCATCCCAGGAGACCCCAAGGCTCCCCAAGGTTGGCATTTCCATCACCACATCCCTATGGACAGCTCTGCTAACACGCTTAGGGGAACTGACTGTACCAGCTACGGCAAAATAAGTTACTCACAGCAATTCTCTCCAAGCAGCTTCCTGTATGGACACACCTGGCTGGAATAAATCCACTTTATTGTGAGCAATTAGTGCACTAATTCCAGGGGATTTACCCCAGAAAGCTTCACACCAGAGGCTCCGCTGTCTGCTTGCACGCCCATGGGCTCCATGCAACACTGGCAGTGAGACAGGACTACACGTGTGTCCTGGTCACTCTAGAGTGACTGCACATGAATGGCCAAGCCAGTAAACCCACACCTCTCAATTCCTTATAACACCAGACAAATAGCACAGGGTTTCTGCAGTCTCCACACGCCGTGTGCCCAGCACAGATATATTTACAGCAAAAAAGGTTATTCCTGCACTGAAGCATTTTCAAGCTCAATAGCTATGACAGAAGCTGGGAGAAAAAAGGAATTATTACACCCATTTTCCCCTTGTAGAGTTGAGGACTAAATAGACTAAATAACACGCCAGGCAGTCAGCAACAAAGCACAAATCCTTCTGTCATTTACGGGCCCAAAATGGGAGGCTGCCAGGATCCTGCTTGGAAACCAGTCCATTCCCAGCCTGGGAATCGCTGTTTATTCCAAACACACATTTTTTTTTGCCTGATATTTCTTGCTCTGAGAGGTTGGAAAGCAGCCCTGGGAAAGTGCCCAGTCAGCAGTTGGATAACGAAGGTCACTTCTTTTGCTGACTCCTGTGACAGGTCCCTGGGCACCACTGCAGTTCAGCCAGCAGACACACTTTCTTTTTTCCCCCTTTCATTGGGTTTCTTTTTTTTTATTCTCTTTTTTTTTTGCACTGTTTCATAGTTGAAAGCACCTGATTAATTCAGTACCCTGCACAGCTCGCAGGCAGCTGTATGATTAGCCTCTGAATGTATTTTAAGCTGATATGTGCTGAACTGCTGTGGTCTTCCATAAATTCTTTTATGACTATGAGAAGCAACTACCCATTTAATAAGGACAGTCTCCATTAATTCTGTGATCTCACAATGCCCCAACACCTTTTTTCAGAGGAAAAAAAAGAAAAAAAAATGCACCTTTCACCTTGGAATTTTAATAATAAAATTATTTTTGCTTTTCCCATCCTTACTTTTGCACAGACTCCAGTTCACTGGGATGGATGAGACGTGATAGGGTTTATAGAATCATAGTGGTTGGAAAAGACCTTTAAGATCATTAAGTCCAATCATTAACCTCACACTACCAATTCCACCTCTAACCCATGTCCCTCAGCACCTCACCTGCCTGTCTTTTAAATACCACCAGGGAAGGTGCCTCCACCACCTCCCTGGGCAGCCTGTGCCTGTGCCTGACTGTCCTTTGGGTGAAGAAATTCATCCTCACATCCAACCTAAACCTCCTCTGGTGCAACTGGAGGCCATTTCCTCTTGTCCTGTCCCTTGGTCCTTGGTTGAACAGACCCACCCCCACCTCTCTGCACCCTCCTTGCAGGGACTTGGACAGAGCCAGAAGGTCTCCCCTCAGCCTCCTTTTCTCCAGGCTCAACACCCCCAGTTCCCTCAGCCAGGAACTCAGCACACTTGTGCGCCAGACCCTTCCCCAGCTCCGTTGCCCTTCTCTGATCGACCTATTAAACAGGGAAAAAACACAAGTACTGACCCATCAACAGATGGCTGGAAGAAGAAGATGCTCCTTCTTGTCAGAGCGGACACCCAAACAAGGCAGAAAAGAGAACTGAGGAAGAAGAGAACAAGAATGCATCCAGGTCAAGGTGTTTCAGGAAGACCCAAATCAATGAGAAGCATTAACAGGGAGGCACTTTAACCTCTTCCCCTCTCCTCTCTAAAACATTGCTGATGGATCTCCCTGCTTTGCAGACAAGTCTGCAAGCTGGACCTCTCCAGTTGACTTTGAAGGTCTTTATGGCAGGGCTTCGTAACAACCCAGCTCCCAGCAAACTACTGGCCATGTTTGCAGCTCAGTGCAAGGAGATGATCCAGGCCCAGATCTCAGTGAATCACTCATGTTTCTAGGCTGAAAGAAAAGCACACAATAAAGAATGTGAAAATTCTCAGAAGTCCTGAAAAGCATTGCACCTGAAATCCCACCACTGCTGCAGGAAAACCTTGAGAGCTGATGACTCAGCTGAAACCCTGGCTCTGGACTGCAGCATCTCCCAGGAGAGGGGGGGTTTGCTGAGAAACCATTAAAAAAAGAGACAAGAAAAGAACAGAGCTTACAACAAAGCTTTCAAATGAGGATGAATGTGTTTATCAGTGGTCAGTGAGGAACCTTTGATGTGCCTTGGAGGAGCAGAGATCTCATGCATAAAACATGATCGCCGTGCAAAGCCCTGATCTGGAGTCATCATTAATGTGATGCATTTTGAATTTGCATCAAGGCACGACAAACCTGCTGGTGTTTATTCCAAAATACAAACCCCATCTCGTTTCCAGGACTACTCTGCTCACAACCTCCCTTATACAAAACAACCCCACATTTGATTGGAGTAAATAAAGTGATTTAAGAAAGATATGAAGTATTCATAAAGTGCACGTAGGAAAATCCAGAGTAAATATATGACAGATTTCAGTTTTAAATTTTAGATTCCAAAAAGGCTGCTGTATCATTTGTAACATGTCAGTCTTGCCAGACCTAAGTCACATCTGCATTGGGCTGGGCTCTGCACCTACGCAGGTGAAGGCAGAGATGACTTGAGAAGCTTGTGCTGTAGAAAAAGAGAAATAATACAAATCAATAAAGCAGAGTAAACCCTGGTCACACTCCAGAATTAACCTGCACATTGGAATTCTAGCCACCAGAAATAGTCTTTCCACAATTTGAGGGTTCCTTGCTTTTGAGCCTGATTGCCTTTCTTGATCTTTTCTGGAGACCTAAATATATCATTGCTTCAACATTAATCCAAAGCAGCAGTCTCGCACCCAGCCAGCACAGATGATGCCTCATCATCATCCCTGTCCTAGACTATTCTTTTCACTCTTTTGGACAGAGGGCTTTAATAAAAACAACCTCCAAGCTCTGGAGCTGTATAAACCAACTGGCCATGCAGTGAGTCACATGTTGGATGAGCTGTCACTGCAGAGTCCTCTTGCACTCTTGGGCTAGTTGACCTGGATGGCTGCTTGTATTGCACAGCTGATTGACAGCATTTCTACTTTGCTGTCTTCTTCCTTTTGCTCTCCTCTCCTAGACAGTTTTTTGTTCCTCAGTGAGGCTTCACCAGTCCTCCAGCTGGCAACTGGGAACAGGAAAAGAGCCTTCAATGATTTCTCATGGGACTTTACACTTGATGCTTCCATGGGATCTAATACTCCAGGTGTTTGACCCAAGAGTTGATTCCCAAGAGTTCAAAGACCACAGCTGTAGATAATACAGGTTATACACCAAATAGTGGGCACACTACAGGTCTGCAGTGGCTTTCCACCTCCCTTCCAGAAGCAATTGGGATTTGCCCTTTTGATCTTTCTCTTGCAGCTAGAGCTAACTTGGCCATGGTCTCATGACACATGGGCCACTACCATGGTGAGTATCCTGTGCTAATGCTTCTCTAACTTAGTAAAGCTGAGGCAAGAGGCTAAATGAAGAGGATTTGGCTACTGGAATGGCCAAAAGGCTCTCATTGAATCACCTACTGCTATCTGTAATAATCTTCCCAGGTTTGCTGAAATTTGGGCAATTTTTAATTAATTAATTAATTAAAATTTTGAAAACAATGAAATACACTTCTTTTTTAATTGAGAAGTGTATTTCAAATGTGCAGGCAGTGTGACAAATCTCCTGGCTCCTGGAGATTTATGGGGGAAGGAGAGGGATGGAAATCTGTTAGGGTAGAATTATAGCAGATGCAGAAAGAAAAGTGAGGACATTCGTGTTGCTCTGTTGTTCATTTCCCTTTTATGAGTGTTTTTACTGCCTCTTTCTATGCATAATAAGTGAAGAGGTGTTAGAAAAAGCAGAAAGACATAACAGGCACGTGGAGATACTGTAAAATATGAGAAAGAAACAAGGCACAAGCACATCCATCAAGAAATTAAAACTGTTTACAAAGAAGGTAAAATCCTTGTCCAAGGTCCCTCTTGTGGGTGTGTGGCCTTGAAGCTCAGCAATCAGAATGAATCATTGTTGGAAATATTATTTTTTTTTTCCACAAATAAATTCTCTTTCACTTTAATAAAACCCATCTATTTTTTCATAGATAACGCTGCTCTGATTTCAGTGAATATCCAGCAAAGGATCTCCAAAAATCCTCCAGGAAAGGTGTAGATTTTTAATTTAAAATCACTCATTATGGAACAGAATCAAGTGAAAGAAAAATAGCCCCAAACATCCCTGTTTCTTTAGGAAATTTGTCATTCTTACTAAAACAGATTGTTTAGCCCTTCAAGAAAGGTCTGTGCCCTTTCCAATAAAATGGTAATTTTAAAGTGCTGACACTTCTGCTTACCTCAGGATATTCCCTTCAAAATACTATTGGAGCAACTTAAAATCCCCCACCAGAATCTTCTATTTCCCAAATCAATATTTACAATATAGGGATTATTTTTGATGCTTGGAAGAATTACTCTTGATTTATTCCGATTGATTCTGATTGAGCTTTATATCTGCTAAGGTTAAAAATTGCTCTTTATTGTTGGTAATTTTCCTGCCAGTGTTGAGCTGATTCTTCTTGCTGTTAACAGCCCAACGTGCACCACGTGAATGGTCCATGGCTTTGCCTTAGGAAGGGCCACTAACGAACCGGTTGTTAATGATTGATTTGTCAGTGATTATATTGCTTAATTCAACAGCAGCATGAATCAAACATGACACTTCTTTCTTTTGAGGCTGTCACTGTGGCTTTAGTGCTCTTCACTTTAATGGGTGGTGAAGGGTGTTTATTGTGATGGCCTCTCTCCACGTTCCCTTCTTACAGCGCTGCCATAAACTATTTTTTAGTGTGTGTAGCTACAAACATAAACAGCTGATGATGGAATTGCACAGAGGAGGACAAGTCCCCAGATATTAGTCTTGCTGCAACAGCCAGCTTGGATGTGGCTCTTGGAGCTCAGCCATGGGGTTGGGTTCAACGTGATGCCATATGTCAGCAGAGCCAGAATGGCTGTCCCTCTGGGTGTGCATCTAGGCAGCTAAAAATGGACTCATTCAACCTCACTCAGGCTGCAGCAAAGTGGGTTTAAACAAGTCTAATGGCTCCACGGTGAAAGACTCACCCATGAGCAGCTCCTGAGGCTCAGCTGATGCATGCCCATCCATTTATCCTCACCAACTCAGTCAGGCTTCTTTGCAGATGGCCATGTCAAAGTGGGTTTACACAGCTTTGGCAGTACGAAGGGACCATAAAAGAGCTATAAATTATGGGTTTATGCAGTTTTAGTTATTTTAATGACCATTTAAGGAGGTGTAAAGGGATCCCAGTATAGCATGAGGTCATGGAGCCAAAAACAACCTTACAGTAGCCTGTTACTCTGCATTAACTGGTGAAAGCCATGCCTCCAAAATGCCCCCAGTGACCACATGTAGACACCTCCCCAGTGACAGAGCTGCTGCAGAGCATGGCTTCACAGACCCACTCTGGTGGGGATGCTGTAATGCTCTTCTTCAGCTACACCCACATCCAGAAGAGCAAAGCCTCCTCCCTACACCTCCATCTGTGCATTTGGGAATGGAGGAGGCAGTGGGCATGGTCCTGCCTGCAAGGTACAGCTGCACTGCATGGAGCACTGCGCTCAAGTGATGTGTGATACCCGCTGTTAGAATCATAGAATCACAGCATCACTGAGGTAGGACAAGGCCTTTGAGATCATCAAGTCCAACCATGAACCCAACACTGACCAGTCCCCACTGACCCATGTCCCTCAGCACTGTGTCTACACGACTCTTCAATCCCTCCAGGGATGGGGACTCCACCACTGCCCTGGGCAACCCCTTCCAATGCCTCAGAACCCTTTCAGCAAAGAAATTCTTCCTCACATCCCATCTCAACTGCCCTGGCCACAACTGGAGCCCATTTCCTCTTGTCCTGTCCCTTGGTCCTTGGTTGAACAGAGCCACCCCCACCTCTCTGCACCCTCCTTGCAGGGACTTGGACAGAGCCAGAAGGTCTCCCCTCAGCCTCCTTTTCTCCAGGCTCAGCACCCCCAGTCCCCTCAGCCGGGAACTCAGCACACTTGTGCTCCAGACCCTTCCCCAGCTCCGTTGCCCTTCTCCAGACACAGTGGTCTGAGGTTTCCATTCTCATTCTGCTCTGCTTGCTGAGATGTAGACTAATAAAACTGATTTACATAAGAAACTGTGATTAGTAAAGACAAGTATCTTTGACTTCTTCATTTACAAGTGTCTGGCCTCATGGAAGAACAAGGAAGTGTGAAGAGTGAGAGCCTCCAACCTTCACCTGCTCCCACAGCTTCTCAGACCCATCTCCCCGTCCATGAGCACAACGCTGCTGTACAGGAACCGTGATGCAGAGTCATCTCAACCTCTCAGTCCAGAGAGAGGGACTGGCAGGAGCCTTTTGGAGAGCTAGATCTGCCCATCAGCCCACGGAGGACATGCACAAGATTAAAAGAAGAGAACAGACCCAGAGCTTGAAAACTTTGCTCCACAGCTTACAGAGGGCTTTGCCTTCTGGACAGTATTACCCAAGTCCCGTGATCAGATGTCATTAATTTGCCTCCACATGACTATAGGCAATGTGAAATGGCTTCTTCACCTCTCTGACACACACACAAAAAGCCATTTATCTCTGACAGAGGTAGATAAAAGACATTGCCACCTACATATCACCAACATTTGATGTTCAAGTGCTTTTGGAACATTTCTTTGTTGGGTTCTCCAAAAAAACCTTGTTTGCAGCATCCTCCAAGGCCAGATCCATCCCTGGAAATTCTCTTCACCAACACAGAGAGCACAGCAGCACCACTCCAGCCAGCCCCACGCAGCCAGTCCATTCTCTGCTGCCTCTGCACATAGAATTGCCAGATGATTAATAGCACAGTAAAAAAGGACAGATTCTCCATTCCCAGGGCAGCATCACCACTCGTACTTCAGCTACACCAAATGACAGAAAACAGAAATGCTTCAGCTCCTATCACTTCATGGGCCAACTTCAGTGAAATGCTCAGGAATTAGCCAGGACAGAATTGCTTTGGAGACAGCCTGGGTCCTGGAGACAGGAAAAAAACCTATTTATTTCAGGCTGTTTTGTTGTTTGGGTTTTTTTTTGAAACCAAAACCCTCTTGTGCCTACTTCACAAACTGCCAGATTTGACACTACATAAAATATTTGTAGAAAAAAAGTTATTTTTAAAACCAAACTCTGAGCAACGATACCACGCTGACCAGTGCAAACCATTTGATCACACGACATCACTAATTAAATCACTATTTTCTGAACACATATATATCTGGCAGTGAATTATTACATTTTCCCCACTTGTTGCTTTGTTCTTTCAGTAAACACACACCCTAGAAAATAAGGTTACACATTTACAAGCCTCAGAGGCAGCTGCTGAATTCACATTTCTCTCCGAGCTCTTTTCCAAAGGAATATAACTGTAGGCAGTTATAAACTCAGCATGTTCTGAAACCTAGAGACATGTCAGTCAGTCTGCTGAATATATATATATATGTATATGTATATATAATATATATATATAACATTTTATATACATATATTTATCTCCCTGTGTTTTAAAAAGCAATGGGATAGTTTACAAGTCTGTGAACATAGACTCATATGTAAATTCAATTATTTTTAAAACAAAAATGTCTAATTTTAATGTATTTTAAAGAGGAATGAGATCACTTACAAGTCTGTGATATAGCCTTACATATAAAATCAACTATTTAAAAAAAAAAATGTGTAATTATAACAGAAATATTGGGAATGCATCACTACAAACTGCTGAAATGCTGTTGTCAAAGCCCAGATCAGTGGGTTTTCTTTCCTGAAGGTAATTAAGATTGCTTAAATTTGGTGAATTGCATTAGGAAACCAATTTCAAGTTGCTTATTAAAACATCCTAGAATTACAGAGGGAAACAAATCCCTCTCTTGCAGCTGTGCCTGTTGGATGGGTACATCCAGGAGAGGATTTGGAGAGGGGGAGTGTTCAGGTGTGTCTTTAATGAGCTGTAAGCAAGCGTCCACGAGGCGCCGGCTGGGAATGCCAGGAATAGAAATGATCCCAGACGTGTGCAGTGGCAAAGTCCCATCTTGTTTTCTGCTCCACTTCCAGCTGCATTTACTGCACAGTGACATTGCCAAGAGCAACCTTTAAAATTCCTCGCTGTTGTCACCCCCACCCAAACCCAACCCCACGCAGCACCGCAGCTCAGCTCAGAGCAAAGGGAATAATTCATCCGACTCTGTCACAGAACCACAGAGGTTGGGAAAGACCTTTAAGATCATTGAGTCCAACCATGAACCCAACACTGACACACCCACCTCTAACCCATGTCCCTGAGCACCTCGTCTGCCCGTCTGTTAAATCCCATCAGGGATGGGGACTCCACCACCTCCCTGGGCAGCCTGTTCCAGTGCCTGACTGCCCTTTGGGTGAAGAAGTTTTTCCTCAGATCCAATCTAAACCTCCCCTGGTGCAACTTGAGGCCATTTCCTCTTGTCCTGTCCCTTGCTCCTTGGTTGAACAGACCCACCCCCACCTCTCTGCACCCTCCTGTCAGGGACTTGGACAGAGCCAGAAGGTCTCCCCTCAGCCTCCTTTTCTCCAGGCTCAGCACCCCCAGTTCCCTCAGCCGGGAACTCAGCACACTTGTGCTCCAGACCCTTCCCCAGCTCCGTTCCCTTCTCTGGACACGCTCCAGCACCTCAAATATACAGCAGTACCAAACAAAAAAGGGGTTTTGGGACCAGTCCTGACCTGGAACTTTTCAAAGTCAGCATCTTGTCTTGGATTACTTTGAATTATTTCTGGGTGCTTTTGTACAAACTTCAGACTGAGGCAGCAGTGAGACACTGTGTTCGATTTTCACAGAATCATAGAATCACTTGGGTGGAAAAGACCTTTGACATCATTGAATCCAACCATGAACCCAACATTGACCAGTCCCCACTGACCCCTGTCCCTCAGCACTGTGTCTACATGACTCTTCAATCCCTCCAGGGATGGGGACTCCACCACTGCCCTGGGCAACCCCTTCCAATGCCTCAGAACCCTTTCAGCAAAGAAGTTGTAGGAGCTCTCAAGATTGTGCTTTTTGCTCTCCGTTGGCAGGCAGGAGCTGTGAGCTTGCTGCCATGGAAAGCACCAGACTCTGGGTTAATCACCAGTTTTATTCATGTCTCTGTGTCACTGCATCACCCCTTTTGCTCGCACTGATAACATTTGCTGTTCCTCTGAAGGCTCCATCTGCACCCAGAGCATGCCTGGGGGAAGCTTAGATATGGGAAAATGAATAAAAATCCAGAGTAATGCCTGAATTGTGAAAATTCTGTGGAATTTTTCTTACCATCCAAAGGAGAGGGATAAAATCTGAGAGCTGGCTTATAGAGCTGTAAAAAACGACTGTATTGAGCTATTAAAATACAAATTACTGCTAAATCCCAAGGAAAAAGGGATAAAGCCAGGTACACTGGAACTAGATCTAATCAGCAATATCTAATTAAAACTCATATGTAGGGTTTCAATGGGCATTAGCGAGGATTTGAATTCAGTCTGGCACTCAGGAGCTTGCACCAGCATAGCCTTGTGCACATGCAGGGACATGGATATAAAATGTCCTGAGTGTGCTACATGAACTCAGCACAGAGCAGGAACACAAGGGTGTTAAATAATTCATGGAATCCCAGACTGGTCTGGGTTGGAAGGGATCTCAAAGCTCATCCAGTTCCAACCCCCCTGCCATCAGCAGGGACACCTTCCACTAGACCAGGTTGCTCAAAGCCTCATCCAACCTGGCCGAGAACACTTCCATTGGAATTCGAATCCATGGAATTAAATCAGACAAATGGAGCTTTTGCTTTTGTATTGTTCCATCTAAATAAGATCAGGGGGTCGAGGGGGACAGATGAGATGCATGGTTAAAGTGATGCTCAGAGAGGTATTACTCAGTGATGACAAACTCTGGGATGAGGACACTCAAATGATGGCTGTGTGGTGGGAGTGGGGACAAAAGAACAGCCCTGATGAGAGTGCTTTGAACTTCTGCAAGCTGGAAGCACCAGAAGTGTCTGAAAATCTCTGCTTCCTGTCTCACTGACATTAATTTTATACAGCTTAATCTTTTCAGAGCTACACACTCATGTTTTTAACAAAGCTCCCATTGTGTTTTATCATTTCCATCTATTAAGTCAAGCTGAAAGCTGTTAGCACGTTCGTGCTCCTGCCAGTCAGGATGGAGCAGGATTGTGCTGGTGGTGGCCAGGGCAAGCCCAGAGCTGGAGAAATGAAGAAGAGACCAGTGGGACCTGTGCTCTGAGTGTGGGTGCTAAACTGGCTATAAAACCAGGACCATGGCATCCAAAACACAGCACCCAAAATTAAGGGATGCTTTTAATTTGATTTCTTTAAGTTTTTTTCACATGCAAAGGAGAGAAAGAAAAAAAACCAAACAACATCTGTGTCTTCATCTTGGAGTTTATAGAAAGAACACATCTATGAAGCACTTTGGTCCTGTAGCACGTCCAAGGAATTGTGACCTGTTTGGCATCTAAAGGCAGATCTGGATTCTGCCCAGCAGATGAACATTGAAGCTATGGACTGTGTAAACAGCACAGACTAAACCAGAGCACAGGTGCTGAGTGGGCACTGCCTCTTCTGTACCCTGCAGAGGGTCCTCAGTGGAGGAGAATGAGACCATGTCCCTAAGTGCTGTGCCACAATGCACATCCCTTCCAGAGGAACAGATAAAACCCCTTAATTCAGCCCCTTGCTTCCCGAGGGACTGTCCCTGTAACCGTCACCAGGGGCTTTGGAAACAGCTCCTGGGTGGAACTCATGCACACGTGTAATCGAAGGGTCCTACTCACCTTGTCTGTCCTCTGCAAAAATAACATTTCCCTGATTTCCCATTATTTACAAGGAGTTTGAACCAGCTCTCCTGCTCAAAGACCAAGCCCTGAGTCCCTAGACAGCCACTGCTTTGTGTCCATCAGCCACAACGCTCCCGAGCTCCATCAGGAGACTTACAGCCCTGAGCTACTTTGCCACAAAAAACCCAGCAGAGGAAGCAGGAGAGCTCCAAGTCCCATTGATTTTACCAAGTGACTTGGAACAACAATGAACCTTGCTGACTCTACATCTTCCTTTAAAATGCATCTTGGTTGCTTTGCAAAGTTTGCTTTTAAAAATTAATGAATCAATGCAATTCTACATCTATTGACCCATTGAAAATGTCAAGGTTGTAGTAGGAAAGAACACTAAAGAGATGCAAACCTTGTTGTGCAAGCACATGGGCACTGGTTGGTTGGACATGACTCTTGAGCACTCAGCTCTTGGCTTTGGTTCCTGTCTTTCTAAGTTTTATCTCCTTTAATTACAGAATCACAGCATTGCATCAGTACTTCCATTGGAAAAAAAACCTTTAAGGTCATCAAGTCCAATCCTTAACCCACCACTGAAAATATATATATATATATATATATAATTTTTTTAAATGGAAAGATTTCCTCTTGCCCTTCTCATTCCCCTCTGATCTCCACAAGTTTCATCCTTCCCTTAGCTGCTCTTCTCCTCCACAGGAGCTGCAAGGGACGCCCCTGTCCCACGTCACACTATCCTGGTGCCACAATGAGCCTTGCTGGGAAGGAACCGAGCATCTTCAGTGCACAAACACCCTTCAGAGACACAGGAAACCACACAGAAAAAAGCATTTTTGTCTTCCAAAGGTATTAGCCACATGCAAGTGGCTTTTCCTGGAGAACATGAACCCAAATCTCCAAGAGAGAACCTGCCAGACTTGAACTTCCATCTTGAAGGTGTGAGATGGTTAGGTTATTTCAAATTAAATTTCCCCTCCATATGAGCAGCACTGTTCTTTTTATAGAGATTAAATAAAATATTTTCCTCTAGGCTAATTCCTTTAAAATAATAATAATAATAATAATAATAATAATAATAATAATAATAATAATAGAAATATTTTCCTCTAGGCTCATCCTGTGTAAATAATAATAATAAAATAATAATAGTAATAGTAATAGTAATAGTAATAGTAATAATAATAATAATAATAATAATAATAATAATAATAATAATAATAATAATAATTTAAAATATTTTCCTCTAGGCTCATTCCTGTGTAAACAATAATAACAACAACAACAGAGGGATGTCAACTGGTGGCAGCAGAAGCACTGGCCAGGGGCACCCTGCTTCTACCTGGTGAACTCCCCAAGTTGTGCATGATACAGCAGAGAAGATACAACCTCCATAAACCTCTCGGTGCTTCCTGAAGAAACATCTGGCTGCCTTAAAATGTAAGGAAATGGAAAACTTCAGCTTCAGAATGGGGAAAAAAGTCTGTGTGCATCTTAATAACAGGCTAAAGCGGCTTATAATTAGATCACAGTAAGCACTGATGAAGGAAAAATCTTAATAAAAAAAGGAAGCCTGAATTTTAACTAAATTAAGGTGATAGGAATGATCTGCATTTACTTGTCCTATAGATTAGTTTGCTGACTACTTTATTTTTTTCCTCCTGGAGGGCCTTTTAATTGTGCATAGAAATCTCCTCAAATACAGATGAAGAAGGTCAGAACAATTAGTACAAAACAAACACTTCAGTGCAATGCTCCATCATGATTATTTTTGCAACACTCCGTTAGCAAGCTCCAAGAAGAGAACATTTGAAGCATTTTTAAACCAAACCATTATCAGATTTTCCAAATAACCTGAACAACAACCCAGCAAATCACCCTGTGTAAGGCCATCTTCTTTTAACTCACCGTTCCTGGGGTGTTAAATCTCTTTCACACACTGGCCTTGCCCAAGAAGCTGCAACTTGGATCAAAACACGCTCAGAAAGGAGATGTATAAGCATAAAATAAATTGGTCCTAATGCATAATTTAGTTTATTGTTTAGTTTATGAGCCATCTCAAGTCCAAAACCTTCATAATTTCATGGTTTTGTTGCATGACAGCTGTTCACACCAACCTGGCACGGCAAGGTTCTGATCCTGGAGGACCTTCTGGAGGTAGAAATGCCCATCTATGTGTCATAAGCCATGGCATCTCCACTGTGAGCTTAAGTTTTCCATTTCCTTATATTTTCAGGCATCCAGATATTTATTTAAGAAGCACAGAGAGGTTTGTGGTGGTTGCATCTTCTCTGCTGTATCATGCACACCTTAGGGAGGCCACCAGGTAGAAGCAGGGTGCCTCTGCCATCTCAAGTCCAAAACCTTCATAATTTCATGGTTTTGTTGCATGAGAGCTGTTCACACCAACCTGACACAGCAAGGGTCTGATCCTGGAGGACCTTCTGGAGGCAGAAATGCCCATCTATGAGCCATAAGCCATGGCACCCCTGGTGTGAGCGGTCTGAGGCTGTGTGGCTGCTCTCAGCTGCAGTCACACAGTGAGGAATGAGCAACCTTTGCAAACATTGATGCTGGCATTTCTCTGCTGTTATGTTCAGTTTGTTTTCTACTATCAGATCTTGGTCAAATCCCTGCAAATCCAAATTTCCTTATATGGGAATTTTGGCTTTTCTAGGGCTTTGTTGCCCACCTGCACTTATAATTTAAAGTCTCCTTCTCCATCCCTGCCTGCATCCAACGCACTCTGGAGTCTCAGACAGAGCAGTAAAACAAGTGACAGAAAGGAAAAATAGGAACTAGGACTGGGAAAGAGATAAAACTCTTACTTTTCGTGCTTTAACCTGTCTTAACTTCACTAACCTCATGTTCAGCGTTGCTGGAGACAGGAGTCTTCAGGCTGTGCTGGTGGGAAACTGTTCCTAACAGCTTTGGCAGGTGGAGGCTGTCAAGTTTTCATTCACTTTTACAGAATGGTCACGGGTTTTGCTGCTGGCTGTCTGGCTGCCACGCTCTCCAGCAGAGCTGACACAACAGCAGTGCTGCTCCCCAACACAGCTCCTTGTCCTGTTCCACAGACACACCACTGGTGTCTGTGCTGGTTTCACTGGGGGCACTGGGCTGGCAGCCAAACCCAGCCACTCGCTCACTGCCCCCACCCAGGGGAGAGAACTGGGGGGCAAGGGGAAGGAGACTCGTAGGGGGAGAGAAGAAACATTTAATCATGGAAATAAAACTCATAATAATAATGATATTAAAATAGTAATGATAATAGTAATAAAACATGCCAATGAGTGACCCCCAGGGCCATTGCTCAGCACCCGCCCACCCAGCCCGGCCCGTTCCCAGATCACGATCCCGGAGCAGCGACAATCCCGACCCGAAACCGCAATCCCGGGAGAGCCAGAGCCCGAGCGAGAGCCAGAGAGGAAGAGCCCCTCATGGATCTGCTGCCCATGGGGGACAGGAGCTGGAACAGCCCCTTGGCAGAGCCCAATGCCCATGGAGCTGATCCATGTCAATATTCCTCACCCCTGAGATCTTGCGCTTGCAGAGGGACAAACACAAAGTCCTTCAGTGCCAGGGACACCAATGCCAACATGGGGATGTTCTCAGCGTTTCTCTCCTGACAAATCCCAGCTGAACCCAACCCCCAGCGCTGCTCCAGCTGCTGAACAGAACCAGCTCTGCCCAGCTCACACCAGGACAGTGTCCACACATCCTACCTCAAGCTCTGCATTTGACATCACCCTGCTGCAGCTTCTTGTCCATGGGAAACACTCAGCAGATGGGTGCTGACTAGGGAGGAAGCCTATGTCAAGATCTCATGCAATATGGAGAGATCTCATGTCATAAAGTGCCAGGGAGAGGATTTCAGAGACAGTGGGTATCAGGGAGACCTTGGAAATGGAGTCAAACCTCCCCAGCTCACAAACCAGATCACACTTGTGGTAACAAAGTCATTCCCAAAGTGTGGACACTGCACATTCCATAAATAAGTCTTTTCCCTTGCTCCAATTTCCTCCTGACCCAGAACTGACCCCTAAACTTTAACTGGTGGAAGTTTAGTCACCCACACCACACCTGACATGACCAGCCACGTAACAAGCAGATTTTTATTAATACCAATAGTACTTAAAGCACAAGCCACCAGCTAAGCAGGCTGGTAATGATCCTGACCTTGCTGAGAACTCATTACTTTTTCCCCTAAAACATTTAGTGGCTGTAAATCTCACACAGGCCAACATCTGGCAGAAGTAGAGCTCTTCAAGCTTCGAGACTGAGCAATATGCCAGTTCCTCTGCAAACTTACATTTGTGTCTATACAAACCACACACACACACACACATACATATATATATATATATATATGTACTGTAGATTATGTGTATATATAAAACCAAATCAAAAAAGGAACTATTGGACCTGCTACATGGAGAGCCACCACCAGCAGCTACAGCTGTAAATGTAAACACTGTGCTTTTTGCTCTGGAAGGTGGATTTTATAGACAGGCTCACTGGGTTAACACCTATATCATGTTCTTTTCTTATGTTCTTGGCATGTTTATTGTCTCCAGATCTCAGCCATCCCATTGCTTTGCTCATTATTTTTGAACTACCATAACGAGAACACTGAAAGGAAAGTTGAGCAGAGGACAGTGACAGCTCCTGAACTGTGCAACGAGGAAGTGATCAATCCAGGTTTGGTCCACTTCATTTTCAGCCCATATAACGAGTCTATTTGTTTTGCTGTTCTTTTAAGCTTTGTTGTCAAGGATACAACGATATCCTCTATGTCAGAAGATGAATCTGTTATGAAGAACTACTTTTCATTGGCATTTACTCAATCAAACTTGACGTGAAGGCAGCATCTGTCCAATAATTTTTTACTTAAAGTCAAGTCATTATTTATAATATCCAGCTCAACAAGAAAAACCATAAATCTTTCTGAAAGCCAGCTAGAGCGACGCTGAATGCTACTTATTTTTTGTCTGAAAAATGTCAAAAGGAAGGGCTGTGCCGTGCTCATGCGCTGATATCTTCTCTTATGATTGAGGTGAAGGGTTCAAATGCAGCACAGACAACGAGGGAGAGAAGAAATTTGATGATCTACATGCACATGACCACCATAAATGTGGCTACTGAAGCTCACAGTAAAGAGGTGGGATGGTCATACCCACCTCCATCACGCAGGCTGCATATCCAAGCCCAAACACTCTTGTTCCATCAGCTACATCCCATAATAAGGTATATGACACAGGGTTCCTTCCCAAACTGATGTACATTATTGCAAGTTGCTTTGGCATAAAAACCAAACAACCCTGTCCCTGAGCTCTGCCCAGCACAACGTACTGAACATCTATCAGCAGGGTGGGAATGTTTCATCATTCACTGACCACTGCTTGATAATGAAAACATTAACTGCTCACTCCCTGCTCTCTTCCAAAGCACAAACTGGAACCTAAACCAAGCATTTATGGCAAATTGGGATCTAAGACAAGGTTTTGTGACAAATATGGGCAACAAAGCTGAGGAAGGGTCTGGAGCACAAGTGTTCCTGTCTGAGGGAACTGGGGGTGTTGAGCCTGGAGAAAAGGAGGCTGAGGGGAGACCTTCTGGCTCTGTCCAAGTCCCTGACAGGAGGGTGCAGAGAGGTGGGGCTGGGTCTGTTCAACCAAGGACCAAGGGACAGGACAAGAGGAAATGGGCTCCAGTTGTGGCCAGGGCAGTTGAGATGGGATGTGAGGAAGAATTTCTTTGCTGAAAGGGTTCTGAGGCATTGGAAGGGGCTGCCCAGGGCAGTGGTGGAGTCCCCATCCCTGGAGGGATTGCAGAGTCGTGTAGACACAGTGCTGAGGGACAGGGGTCAGTGGGGACTGGTCAGTGCTGGGTTCATGGTTGGACTCCATGAGCTTAAAGGGCTTTTCCAATCAAGGCAACTCTGGGATTCTGTGACATGACTTGGGCAGCATTGAACCCTCTTGCTCCAACAGGTGATGGCACATGGAATCTGATACACTGTCAAGACTTTTTTCCACAAAAACACATTTTCTGAGGCAGTCTCTCTCCACACTAGGAATGATTGAGATCTTTTCATTTTTAAGGAGTTCAGAAAAGCACTGACAGTGGAATTTATCAGAAATATATCTTGCTAGCCAAATCTGATTGTTTTTTTCAATAGACTTATCAAAGCAGATTCAAGGAATCTGTATCATATCTGGAGTGAAATAGCAGATACTGTCTCAGAGAAATTCCACCTTGAAAACTAATTAAATAGGTTTAAACAGAAGCACTTTCATGTGGGCTGGAAATTAATTGAAAGGCAGCATACAAAAGGTAATGATGAGTATTAATGTGCTGAGTTGGTGGCAATATCTAATAGGGTGAGATTTTTATCTACTGTGGACAGGGAAATATTACAGGAAGACATTAAAACCCATGTGATTTCAATTAAGAAAAAAATCAGGTTAATACACACATAGGCTTGGAAGGAATCTTCAGCAGAAGTATGAACGTTTAAAACAAGTTGAGATATTCTTGCCAGGAGCAGTGGGAGATGCTCAGGGTGAGGAAAGTCCACCCACAGCTCTGGTCCCTCCTTCATTCATGGCCATGTGCTGCCCACAATGCTGAAAACAGAGGTGCTGGGAAGGACTTTGATGGGTCCTGGGGACCTCATGATCATGGGGTCCATGCTGCAGCCTGGAGGCATGCAAATACCTGGAGAAACTTCAGTCTGCAGATGGGGATGTAACACACCGTGGGGGTTCAGAGACATCACCCCCTCACCTTTTCCTTCAGTGTGATGCACCTGATTATGCATCACATAAATGATGAATACACCTATAAATACAAGTTTTTCCTGATAGAAGCTATAATCAGTTATTTCCCCATATTCAGAATCTATTAAAGAAAAACACAAAACTGAAACCACAGCTATTTCACTCAAGGGTTTCTTTGAGTTACTCAGCTCCATATTGTCACACGCACATAAATTCCCATTAAAGGAATTCCAGGATGTCTAAAAAATCATGGCATGAGGAGAAGTTTCAATTTACTATTTACCATTAAAGTACAGAGGTCAGTGCACACCTGAGTGCAGAAACCTCCATCCATCAAAGAGAACTACTGCTAAACACTTGAAATCTTCTGCTGGATTGAAGAGTCGTGCAGACACAGTGCTGAGGGACATGGGTTAGTCAGGGACTGGTCAGTGTTGGGTTCATGGTTGGACTCCATGAGCTTAAAGGGCTTTTCCAGTCCAGGCAATTCTGGGATTGTGTGTACTGGGAGACAATACTGAAGGTGTTGAGGGAGGAGTGGGAACCTCCAGAGCAGCTCTGTGATGGGTGGACCAAGCAGGTTTGCTGCTGAACACTTTTTGCTGGGTTCTGCACTTGGAAACCTGGTGTTTTGCATATCTCCATTTGCTAATGACCCCAATGATGGGACTCCAGCACACCTCTGGCACTGGATGTCTTTAAATATTGACAGATGGATTGTCACCTCCTGTTAGTCAGTGAAAGCTGGGAACGTAATGCTAAGCTGATTAAAAGAAAGGGGATCACCAGCTAAATCCATTTCTTCCTGACTACTCAAGGTGGAAGCACCTTCTCCTCGCTGAAGGGATATATGTTTTTGTAACAGATCTGGCTCCTGAACTAGCAGCACAAACACTCCCCAGATGCTCTTGCAAGGAGCAGACTTTCTTCTTCTTCTGCTCAAAGAAATTTCCCCCCCCTCCTTATCCTGCTGTGTAAAATGAGCATTTTTTTCCCTTTCACCTTGCAAAAGAAAGAATCAATTTTGTTCTTTCATTGGAAGAAAAAAGAAAAAAAAAAGAAAAAAGAAAAAAGAATAATAGACAAAGCCTGCTACTAAAAAGGAAAATTGTTTAGCACCTCAAGGTCCAAACTTACAGCAAACCACCTTGTCCAAACCATTGCCTCTGCCCAGACTAGCTATTGATCTGAAGAGACAAAAGGGAAACACAGGCACCGAGAAATAAAGCGGCTGTTTGAGCTTCACCCAGCAGGTAAGTGGCAAAGCCAAGGAGAGCAGCGAGTGCTTCTGCCTCTCAAACGTCGTGTCTCGTTCCCCAGGCCAGATCAAAAGGGGATTTCATCTGGGTTTTTAGAAGCCTTTCTTCTATGACTCAGAAAATACAAATCCAATGTGGGGCTGGGAGCAGAGAAGCGCCAGTGCAACACCACCGTGACCTCAGAACAGGAGATGCAAGGGGAATAATTGGGAACTATTAATTTTCTTTTCCTAATCACATGTCAGTATTCTACCTGCAGCTGATCATAAGGTGCTGCTGTAATCAAAAGCATTTTGAGTCTAAATCCAGCTGGAACTGGAAAGTTACATCTGTTGATCTCCTTGTTGGGCTCTATTAGAACCAAAGTGTTGAGCAAAAAAAATCCATTTTTTTTTTTAAACTAGAAGCTTATAGTGAGCAGTAAATTAAGATGGAAAACAAGTCAAGGGAAACCAAAATTAACATCACTCTTGTAAGAACGTGCAGGCATGAATTTATAGGATACATAATAGATTTGACTGATGAATGACCTGCAACTCATCAGAAATAGTGGCTTACACTGAGTAATGGAGGGTCCTCTTTCAAGATGAAACATGAGTCACTTAAACACCATACATATTGCAATGGAAAAAAAAAAAATCCCTTTTAGCTATTTAACTTAAGTACTGTTTATAGGAATTTAAAAAAAAAAAAAGAAAAACAAACTGTTTCTGGTTTAAATATCAAAAATATTTATATATATAAATATCAAAATAAATATTTATTTATAAATATGTATATATTTGTATAAATAAATATTTATTTATATATAAATATAAATATAAATATAAATATAAATATAAATATAAATATAAATATAAATATAAATATAAATATAAATAAATGTAAATGTAAATGTAAATATAAATATAAATATCAAAATAAATCCCAGACTGGTTTGGGTGGGAAGGGACCTTAAAGCTCATCCAGTCCCAACCCCCCTGCCAGCAGCAGGGACACCTTCCACTAGACCAGGTTGCTCAAAGCCTGTCAGAGGAGGAGGAAAACACACAAAGAGCTTCTCCATGCTCCACACTTCTGAGCCCCTCACAAATCCTTCCCTTCTAAACTATTATAATTAGGCTAGAAGATAAAGAAAAGGCACTGTATCATTTCTACCATTCATTAATCAACATTGATTTTGTAAAGGTAATTTTACTCAGGAATTCACTAAAAATTGAAGAAAATGTCATCTGAGGTCACCTTTTCTCCTCAGGTTTACAAAGCAGCACTGGAAAACCAACCACATAATGGTTTATGCTGCATTGTACTGCATTTGCTATTTGATGGTCTGGTAACATTTTAATAGTCTTGAATGAGCATTTAATTTAGATTTAATAGGGCAGCTTCTCTGTTGTAATTAAATATCAATTGATTGTTAAAAGAGCACTTGCTAGATTTAATATATAAAAGATAAACCTGGTTTGCTACGTAATTAACTCAAAACACAACAATAAAAGTGCAATTAAATTTCTAGAACACAGAACTTGTAAAAAAAGTTTCTCAAGTCGGTGGACATGAGAGGAATTAAATGAAAATTATGTTAAAAAAAATTGTGTTTCATAATGGTCCTAAGAGCTATTAATTAGTTTGGTTAACTATTGATGATTTCAACCATTGATGTAGAGATTCCTTTGAGATGGAAATCAAACCATGAAAGTGACTGTTCTCACCAGGGGTGCACGGTACCAGGAGACAGCTTTCTTCAAACAGGTATAGAAAAAATATCAGGCATCTAATGTAATTTTAATGGGTTTTTTTTCTGCATTAATAGTTAGTGTTTATTGTATCTGCACTTGAAAAATTCAGCTTTTTAAATATTTAACTTCACCATCATTTACAAAGAGGTAATTAATCCCCAAACTAGTTTGTTTTTTCTTTGCTTTTTTTTTTAATAGGGTCAGTCTCTTAAAAATGGAGGAAAACAAACAAAGAAAAAAAAAAAACAAAGAAAAAAAAGGCAGAAAAATGGTTTTAACTGTCAACCATGAAAAGCCATCCTTGTGCAGAGCATCAATCCTACATCAGAACCAGCCTCCACCAAGCCAGCTAGAGGAAAAGAAAAGAATAATAAACAATGCATGCATCTTAGAAATTCATCTCAAAGCATCTCTCTATGGCTGGCATTGCTCTGAACTTCCACGACATATTTAAGTCCCCTCACTACTAAATTAAGATATTTTCTCATTACAAGACACCACCAACAATCTCTTTGCATCTCTGCTTGCAAGATGCCCATAAAGCACTGACCATGCCTGCAACACGCTTCCCTCCCCTCAACATGTGCTGCACACCCCAAACAAACAATAAACTGCAGAATATTCTTATTTTTTGTTCAGCCCAACCACTCCCTCACAGGCATCTGCAATCCATTTTCTTCCATTCAAGTTTCACTTAATTTTTTCCAACAAATGCCATTTAAAACAATGCAGTCGTGATCCCATCCTGGGATGTTCTCCATTAATTCACTGCATCTTTGGTGGGACACAGGGCAAGCAGAGTGAAGCAACACCTGTGTCCACTCTCCATGACCTCCACAGGTGGGATTTGCTCTTCCCAGCTGCAGCTGAACTGCATTCAAATGCTACCTGGTTTAATGACAACAAATCCCAGGCACAGGCTTAAGCACATTGAAATAGTAATTTATTTATTTATTTATTTATTTATTTTAGGGCAGGACTTTTTTTTCATTTTCCCTGAAATTACCTGTCAAAGCCATTCTAGGTGTCTGATCCAAAAAAACCCTCTCCCCAAAAAAACAGTATTGTCAACTCTTTGCCACAAACCACCTGAGAAGGGTGTGTTTTAAGCAATGGAAATAGAATTGCAAATAGCAGTGTACTGGTTTCACTAGGATAGAGTTAATTTTCTTCTTAGTAGCTAGGAAGCACTGTGGTTTGGTTTCAGTGTGGGATTTGGGACGAGAAGAATGTTGAGAACACACTGATGTTTTTAGTTGCTGCTGGAAGTACAAGGTCATCATGTTTTGCTGGTCTGCAAGTGCAAAGGACTGGGAGGGGGAAGCGCAGTAATTAGCAAACCCCAAATTGGCCTGTGGCTCTGCCAATGAGATATTCCATCTCCTGTCCCCCATGGGCAGGACATGAGCCAGGGCTGATGGAGAGCTGGGGATTCTCTCGGGGCTGGCTCGGGCTCTGGCTCTCCCGGGGTTGCGGTTTGGGTTTGGGGACTGTCTGTGCTCCGGGATCGCTGGCTGGGACAGGCTGGGCATCGCTCGGCGGGTGGGGAGTGACTGCCCTGGGCACCACTCATTATTATCATTACTATTTTATTTTAATTAGTAAATTGTTTTTCTCTCAACCCACGAGTTTTCTCACTTTCACCCTTCCAATTCTCTCCCCTGTTCCCTGCAGGGGGGAGTGAGCAAGCAGCTGTGTTTGGCTGCAGCCAAAGGAGTGAAACCACCACAGCAGGAGAGCCTTGTGCATCGTGTAAAGGATGGCAGAAATAGGGACAAAACCGAGATGGATGCTTCAGGCAGTCCGATGGGCAAACACAGCATTAGTGATGGCTCTTGTCACACAGCCCCTTCGGGTGCTGAGACTTTGGGAAGAGGGGTGGAACTTACTTTTAATTCACATTTTTTCCCCTGGACATGAGAAATGAAGGTTAAAAACCAGCTCAGGCGAAAGGACAACTGAGCAGCAGTAAGTGCAGAGTGGACAACCCCTCCAACCATGCTGTTTGATTTTGAACAGACAGGGCGTTCTGACGAGTCTGGGTGGAGCTGAAGTGGAACATGATCAGTTTTCTCACCGCTGCCATACCCAGGCCAGAGAGCTCTGGTTTTATTTGAGGATTAGAGGTGTAACCAGCCAGCATCCCCAGCACTCCGGAGTGCAGGATGCAGACAGAAGCCGCTTACCCTCAGGCTGATTTTTATTAGAGCTTGAGAAGCCACCGAGCAGGGCACCGGGAAGCAAACGCTACTGCCCGAGGGGCAGCGGCACATCTCGGAGCACAGCGACAATCACGGAGCTAATTCATCCCCCGACGAGCTCCGCCGGCACCGGCGGCTCTGGCTGCTCTGTGCCCATCTGTTCCCGCTGGAAATGTCCCTCTGGGAGTGTTTGCGTGGCTGGGACATGGGAGAGGAATTGAGCACGACAGAAAAGATGGGAAATGCTGGTAAATCAGGGGGCTGGCTGCTGGCTGGTGTCGCAGTGCCCGTGTGTGCACACCCACCCCTGCATCTCGCTGTCTGCTGGCCCCACCGGTGGCTATGCTGGTGAGGACCAAACCATCAACATTTCACACAGAATCCAAGAACTGACTGGATTGGAAAAGCCCTTTGAGCTCATCGAGTCCAACCATGAACCCAACACTGACCAGTCCCCACTGACCCATGTCCCTCAGCACTGTGTCTACACGACTCTTCAATCCCTCCAGGGATGGGGACTCCACCACTGCCCTGGGCAACCCCTTCCAATGCCTCAGAACCCTTTCAGCAAAGAAATTCTTCCTCACATCCCATCTCAACTGCCCTGGCCACAACTGGAGCCCATTTCCTCTTGTCCTGTCCCTTGGTCCTTGCTGGAACAGACCCACCCCCACCTCTCTGCACCCTCCTTGCAGGGACTTGGACAGAGCCACAAGGTCTCCCCTCAGCCTCCTTTTCTCCAGGCTCAGCACCCCCAGTTCCCTCAGCCGGGAACTCAGCACACTTGTGCTCCAGACCCTTCCCCAGCTCCGTTCCCTTCTCTGGACACACTCCAGCACCTCCAGGTCCTTCTTGGAGTCAGGGGCCCATTTCTCTTCATTACTGTTAACCAGCCATCAGGAAGGTGGGATTTATAGAGATCACTTTTATTTGGCCAAAATACCCAGAAGTAAAAAGGCAGGTTTTGGGTCTCCTGTTACAAAGACAGTTAAAACATCCCTCTTGTCTTTATTTCCTCTGAAAAATGTGCTTGGCCAAACAATCTCTAAGAGCCTGGTGCACAGCACACCCACTCTTAGGGCAAGAAGCAGCTCTCGCTAGGGACCTGCACAGCTCCTGCCATGGTCAATCTGTAAACTGGATAAAGCCTCTAAACTCTACCCTAATATAAGCATCAAATAATAAAGTAAAACCTTTAATTATAGGCAAAAATGTCCTATAATTACTTAATACAAAAGCAGAACTGAGAATTTCTCTCTTAATGGCTGGAGAGAAAAATCTGACAACTCATTCCCTAAACACAAGAAGAGCAGCCAGTAAATAACGCAGGGACAACTGCTGTGGCAGGCAACTTCTGTTTACAGGGACGAGTGTTCTGCCCTAAATCACTTTCCAGGCTCAACTCCACAATGGAAACACTGAAATGAAACAGAACACTTACCTGGCATTATAGCATCACAGAATGTTGTGAGCTGGGAGGGACCCACCAGGGTGATGGAGTCCAACTCCTGTCCCTGCACAGGACAAGCCCAACATTCACTCCATGTCCCTGAGGGCCTTGGCCAAATGCTGCTGGAATCTTGTCAGGCTTGGGGCCATCAGCACCTCCCTGGGGAGCCTGTGCCAGTGCTCCACCACCCTCTGCCTCAAGAACCTTTTCCTCATGGCCAACCTCCCCCTCCCCTGCCACATCTTCCTGCCATGGCCTCTGCTCCTGGCGTTGGTGGCCAGAGAGAAGAGCTCAGCGCCTGCCCCTCCTCTTCCCCTGGGGAGGAAGTTCCAGACCGCCAGGAGATCTCCTCTCAGTCTCCTCTTCTCCAGGCTGAACAACCCAAGTGACTTCAGCCTCTCCTCACACCCTTCCCCTCTAAACCCTTCCCCAATGTGCCTCTCCTCTGGACATTTAGCACAATAGCAAGGAAACACTTAAAGCTTTATATTTGTTTTTTAGGTCTTACTTGTATAATTTATTTCTCCCCCAAAATGCTCGTGGAAAATTAGCACCAACCTTCTGCACATCCCAGGGTACCATTTACCAACATGCAAATCTGCCTTTCACATAGCTCAGGAACAGCAAAGCTTAAAGTCTTTGCATCTGAGAACCAAACTGATCCAGCTCTCTGGAGAGTTAATGCAAAACCTCCCATTGACTTTTAGAGGCATTAGAGCAGCCCCTCAGCTGATTTTATAATCTACACAGGGAAAATAATTGAGATTCCCAGAAAATTGGCCCAGCGTTATTTTAACACTACAAACGTTTCTGCTCGGAAACAGCAGACTTTGCATGGTTTTATTCTCCCAATCCAAAGATAAAACTGTTCTGATAAAAAATACTTTGTTAAAATGCTTTTTGGAGAAGGTCCCATCCTTGAAAGGTGCATTTGCTAAGGATATCTCAGAAGTTACTTTCTCATTTGAGATCCCTCATCTCATCTCCACCGCAGTGTTAATTGTTCATATCATTACTTTCTAAGTAGGCAGTAACTTTCTTTCTCCTCCCTTTCCTCCTGCCAAAAGCCTTCCCACTCCTGTTTTTATAGCTATTTTCCTCCCCCCCTCAACCTTTTATTATAGCAAGGAAGTAATTAAAACCCAAACATTTCCAGCATTGGCACAACAGGAAGGATATAGATCAAGAATACAGCATCCAGAAATTTTTTAAATTAAAGGTTGTTCTTGGAACTTACACTCCTTTTTCCCCAGGAACCAACCATGGTCACCAGCAGGAGCTTCAGCCCTCTTCTCCTGAGGTGCAAGATGAGATGTCCTACTGTCCATCTGCAGCAAGCACGGGGTGACAAACCATTCCTCCTAATGAAAGGAAACGTCATTTGTTATAACTGGATTGTCAAACCAGAATTTTAGTGAGAGAAGGCAGAAAAAACTTTGCACTTTCAGAACACATCCAGGTATGCAACCACCCTGCCTTCACAGCCTACTTGTGCCAACATAGTCAGTTTAAATTAAGCTTTTAAGCTTATTTTTATTATTTGATAAGCTTTTGCTTATTTTATTTATTTTACAAGATAGAAAAAAGATTCTTCTGGCATTAGCCAGAAGATTTTGGTTGACCAAACTCCAGGGAAAATAAACAAATAAATAAATTAAAAATATTTCCTCATTTGAGCACCAGAATGCATCCAGAATTCCTGGATTGGAAAAGCCCTTTAAGCTCATGGAGACCAACCATGAACCCAACACTGACCAGTCCCCGACTGACCCATGTCCCTCAGCACTGTGTCTACACGACTCTTCAACCCCTCCAGGGATGGGGACTCCACCACTGCCCTGGGCAACCCCTTCCAATGCCTCAGAACCCTTTCAGCAAAGAAATTCTTCCTCACATCCCATCTCAACTGCCCTTGCCACAACTGGAGCCCATTTCCTCTTGTCCTGTCCCTTGGTCCTTGGTTGAACAGACCCACCCCCACCTCTCTGCACCCTCCTTGCAGGGACTTGGACAGAGCCACAAGGTCTCCCCTCAGCCTCCTTTTTTCCAGGAAAAGGAGACCATTTTGTCACAGTTTCACAACTTCCCTGAAGAGTTACCCCAAACCTGTTGCATTTTCCTTTCCCAGGTGAAGTTCTGAAATGCACACACAGAGGACCCATCGGTGGCAGGATCCTCCCACAGCCACTCAGATTTCCTCCCTCACCTTCTCTATTTAGAGCTGTGGAAAATTTCTGTAAGTGGAGAACTTGGCTGCAGCCTCTCCACTAACAAGCACCTTCATTAGCATTCACTTTACATCAGCAGAAATGAAATTTCCTTTCTTTTTTTTCTGTCTTGCAGGAAGAACAAACCAAAGCTTTATTATTCCCTGCATTGTCTGCAGAAGTCAGACAACTTTGGGGCTTCAATGAAGATCAAATATTCATGCCATATTCCAAGTAGGAGTTTTTGAAGTGATCAGCATCTCATGCTTGTTGAAAACAGTGGCTGGAGAAAACTCTTTACAGAGAAGCCCTTTAAAGTGTGTGACACTGGCAGATGAAACACAGTGGGTTGTTGAATGTAATTCCTGAAGGAGCTGGGGGAAGCTGCGTAGGCCAGGCAGCATCCCCTGCCAGATCACCAGTGTGGAAACCACCAGAGGCAGGGATTCATTTTCAGATATGGAGCTTCCAAAAAGAGCAGGAGGGGAAAGCTGGGCTGTGCTGAGCCCCTGGGTCTGCTGGCTGCAGTGCCAGGCTGGAGCTTCCACCTCATCCCATCCCACAACCACCAGCTTAAGACAGATGTGATGTGAGAAACAGCAACAGCATCGTCAGTTCGGCTAAAACTGAGCTGGAGCAGCTCTGCTGTGAGGACAGGCTGAGAGAGTTGGGGCTGTTCAGCCTGGAGAAGAGAAGGCTCCAGGGAGATCTTCCAGTGGCCTCCCAGTACCTGAAGGGGCTCCAGGAAGGTGGGGAGGGACTTTGTCCAAGGGCAGGGAGTGACAGAACAAGGGGTGATGGCTTGAAAGTGGCAGAGGCGAGGTGGAGATGAGATGTGAGGAAGAAATTCTTTGGTGTGAGGGTGGTGAGACCCTGGCCCAGGTTGACCAGAGAAGCTGTGGCTGCTCCTCCCTGGAAGTGTTCTGGGCCAGGCTGGATGAGGCTTTGAGCAACCTGGTCTAGTGGAAGGTGTCCCTGCTGCTGGCAGGGGGGTTGGGACTGGATGAGCTTTAAGGTCCCTCCCAACCCAAACCAGTCTGGGATTCTGTGATTCTAAAACCACTCCTATCAATTTCCCAGCTTTGGGCGGTGACAGTTGTTTCCAGAAAATACCAATTTATTTTCTCTTTCTTTACATTTTGCCACCTCTTAATCCTTGCAGGGGGAGGTGGACACTTATTTTGCTTATATTTGCACCAAGCCCTGTGACATGAGGGATCAAGGGGACAGGTAGGAGGAAGGAAGGATGAAGACCCCAGAAGTGGGCTGGCTCTCCAACCTCAGAGAGGAGGTGGAGGGAGATTTCCTAAAGAAGTGGGAGCACTTTCATGCTTTTGACTGAGTGTTTTTTGTTGGCCACTCCTGACCAGAGACAGCTAAGTGCTGCCTCTCACTGGAAAAGGAGCATAAACTCCAGAAGAAATCTCTGCTGGAGCCCTACAAACATCCCCAAAAGCAGAAGACTTTGCAGACCTCTCCCACTTGCTGAGACAAGGGGAAAGAGTCTTTGTTTTTCCCAGGTGAGGTTTAATTCCCATCTCCTCCCACCACTGCTGGAGGAGACTTTGGGATGGGTGGCTGTGGCCCAACTGGTGACAGCATCTGATCTGGTCACACAATGAAGGGGGATCCCTCTGAACCAGAGGCTCTGGCTGCACCCTGTGGCCAGACCCCTCAGCCTTTGCTCTTGCAGCATCTACCCCAAATGGAAGAATTTCACATGTATTGGAGACCATGAGGAGGTGGAAATTTTTGTTTGCTTTTTTAAAAATCCCAACATTCCATAAAAATTCCAACTGGACTTTTTTTACTCATATAAAGATTTGGGTGTTTCTATCAGGAACATCCTTCTGAATTTCCAGGAGCTCATGTGTCTTAACACCTGACTGCTCTTTTTTTTCCAGTGCCATCACCTAGTTAACTCTGCTGTCTAAAACCATTTAGCAGAGAAGAGTAAGAATTCATGATGTTCAAATTAACTTGTTATGCATGAAACAATCATCCTCAAAATCTTTTCCAACCCTGGTAAGAGTAAGCATGGTCACCCAGGTGTTCACCACCCCATCTCCCTCCCCACCACCCCATCTCCCTCCCCACCCTTCCCACATCACCTGCTGAAAACTCTTAGGAAATATTATCTAAAGGTGATTAAAACTTAAGAATGACCAAACTGGGTCAAATCAAAGGTCCATCCAGGTTAAATTCCTGTCCTCAAGCATGGCCATGGCAAACCCAGTCTCTAGCTTGGAGATCTGCTGAGCAGCTGTGACAAAAGCTGCTGCACATGCTACAAACCCTGTTTAAAGGACATGAGTTTCCCTGCAGAACTGCTGGGAATAATAAAGATTATTTCAACCCTTTGGAGAACAGTGTTATCATTGACAACAAAAGTACCTTCAAAATCTTTCAAGGAGGGATAATAAACACAACATACAACCCCACCTCTAGATGCATTTTGTTTCCAAAGAGAATTACCTTCATTAGGTTGGCTGCTAATTAAAGGGGTTTTTTACATTGCTGGATTTACAAACAGTTCTTCCTCCTACTGCTTTCCTCACAAAGAAACCAGAACACTTCCCAAGTCCTCCACAATTCGTCACAGCTCTGCAGCATCCCAGATCACGGAGGAATAAAGCAAGAAAAGGAAAAAAACAAGTTATAGGGAATGTAAATATTAGTGAGAGACCACATTTCACCTTCCTCTTCGTCAGGGCTCCTGAGAGCAGGTGCTGAGCAATGGATCTGCTGCTCTCAATCGTCAAAACCCTGCAACTGCACAACCCTACACACCTACACACCCCTGTACACCCCTGCACACACCCCTGCACACACCTACACACCCCTGCACACACCTACACACCCCTGTACACCCCTGCACACCCCTTGCACACCCCCCTGCACACCTGCACAGCAGTTACCTGCGCTGCATCACCCACAGACCTGCAGGGACAAAGAAGGGACATTGGGTTCCTCTTCACTTTTCTTCTCTTGTCTCCATAAAAAGTAGCCATAAGACGGGATGAGATATATGTTGGCAGGGAACAGCTTAGGGACATCTGATGGCATTAACCCTTCAACAACCACACCCACACAAACCCCTGCTATGCTTTTATGTGCAGCCAATCTGCATTTGAGATTTTATTCCAAGAACACAAAGTGTGCAGCAGGAATTGCAGCTTCAGCAGACTGAGGAAAAAAGTAATTGTCCAAGTTCCACTCCCAAGCAGTGCTACTGCCTCTGGGGTGACTCAGTTCTTCTTCTTTGCTATCCATTCTCCAGATCTGGCCTTAGCTTTTTTGGACTCACTGGTGTTATATGAGCTTTGAAAATGCTAACAATGTGGTTTTCATAGAATCCTGGAATTGCCTGGATTGGAAAAGCCCTTTAAGCTCATGGAGTCCAACCATGAACCCAACACTGACCAGTCCCCGACTGACCCATGTCCCTCAGCACTGTGTCTACACGACTCTTCAATCCCTCCAGGGATGGGGACTCCGCCACTGCCCTGGGCAACCCCTTCCAATGCCTCAGAACCCTTTCAGCAAAGAAATTCTTCCTTTTGCAGCATGGAATCCCTTCATTTCTCCATGACTTTTGGTATGGACACTTGGAGCACCCAGTCATCTCCAGGCTGGGCAAGATTTTCCAGCAGTGAGGCTGAACAAGCACAGGACAAGGAGTTATAGAATCCCAGACTGGTTTGGGTTGGAAGGGACCTTAAAGCTCATCCAGCCCCAACCCCCCTGCCAGCAGCAGGGACACCTTCCACTAGACCAGGTTGCTCAAAGCCTCATCCAACCTGGCCCAGAACACTTCCAGGGAGGAGCAGCCACAGCTTCTCTGGCCAACCTGGGCCAGGGTCTCACCACCCTCACACCAAACAATTTCTTCCTAATATTATGTCTACCTCCAAGCACAGACAGTGAAGGCAGAGCCTCAAAAAGACAAAATGCCCCTGTTTCTCAGAGGAAGCAGGATGGCACAGTGAAATTAAGGGCTCCTGTAAAAAAAGGAATGCCACTTGTGGAGAATACAGATATTTACCTTTCACAAAATGACCACTAAAACCTGCTTTATTCCAGCAAGATGTCACTAACGTTATATAGGTACCAAAGTTTTTTCTATCTCTGGTGCCTGATGTGGTGCCACCAATGTCCTTGTCTAGCAAATGATAAATAATGTTCAGAAATAATAAATGAGTCTGTCTTCCAGATGGATATGCACAACGTGGGCACTCCCACCCTGCCTCAGAGAGACATCATAGTGTAGGGAAAAGCCACAGCCCTGTCTGCAGCATTGTTAGGAAGAATTTCTTTGCTGAAAGGGTTCTGAGGCATTGGAAGGGGTTGCCCAGGGCAGTGGTGGAGTCCCCATCCCTGGAGGGATTGAAGAGTCGTGTAGACACAGTGCTGAGGGACATGGGTCAGTGGGGACTGGTCAGTGTTGGGTTCATGGTTGGACTCAATGAGCTTAAAGGGCTTTTCCAACCACTAGGATTCTGTACTATAAAAATATATATATTTTGAACATATATAAAAATAATTCTCTATGGGAAGAGAGAGAGAAGCAGACAGAAGAAGAGAAAGAAGGACCATAGCTCAGGATCCAGCCCAACAGCCATATTAAGCACGTACCCATCATGCCAACTCCTCTGCCAGCCTAGCACTAATATTAAGTAAGAAAAATCTGTCTCCCTGCAGCATGCACGAGTGCTTCACCGACCTTAAGATGACATTAATTTGTTGCAGCTTCTTAAAGTAGATTTCAATTATTGCAGATTTTTTTTTAAATACCAATGGGGAAAACACAGAAGCCTGTCAGTATTGGCTGGTTTGAAATGTGATGTGATTATCATCAAACCTTAGTAAAGGATTTTAAATTAAAGACAACTTGGTCTGTAAATACTTTGTGTCTAAGATTATTGTTCTCTTTTCCTAATGGCTTTTGGCATAGCCCTTGTCAGTGGTTTATTGTACAACCCTTTGGCTGTGACACTGTCTTCTATGAATAAATCATACACTTCACTAAGCACCAGACGATGGCAAAATGCAACAGCAGATGAAATAAGCAATAAAGAACCATTACAGCTGCCTGTTCTCCTCTGCAGGTTTACATCACCACCTGATTTAATTTCCTATTTGTAAAGGCACAGCTCACTGCAATGCCATTATGAGATGAAATAATAAAATGTTCACACGGGCACAAATGAAAAGTGAGGCACCCGCTTGGTTACGAGATATTTACTCCCTCAGCAACATTGTTCAGCATCTTATTGGTGCACTTGGGTCAGAAACACACTGGAGGATTTACAGGAGATAAAATATCTCGGGTGTATTACTGCTACAACTGCAAGATGCTAGACCTGTGCATAGCCTGCAGCTTAGAGCTGCTTTTACCACGTCAGTGAAATGCAACCAGCAAGAAGAAGGGATAAAATAGGCTCCACATGTGTTTGGGTTCTGGACTCATAGGTGACATCCAGTTTGCCCAGCTCTGGAGATGGAAAATGGTTGTTCTGCCACCACAGAGGAGCAGCTCTGTCCCTGAGCTCTGAACCTCGGTGTGCTGCACCACAAAAGCTACAACCAGCTGAGTCTCTTCTTCAAAGCACCCAACAACGAGGCTACACAACTTGCTGTGGGACACAAAGGATGACAAGAGCAAGGCTGGAGGTACAGCTCAGCCTCTGTTTGCTTGTCCACTGCCTCCTTGCAGTTTAACACCTTCCTGACACATCAGGCAATACAACAGGTCATCCCAGTGACAGCAAAAGCAAAGCTTTGGGGGATGTCACCGTGCACTGGAAACAAACCCATCCATAACAGCTGTAGCAGCTGCTCTGCAGTTTCCTTGTGGAAATTGCTTTTGGGCTCCAGTCATTGTCCCCATTCCTCTTCCTAGTCATCCTTTATCAATGTGAGTGCCTGTAACCATGTGGACCTTTTTGCTGACCACATTTGTTTCAGAGCAGACACATAGCTATGATGTGCCACAGCCTGATACCGCTGTAGGTGGATTAAATTCTATCAAGGAAAAATACAGCTGAAAAATTCCCCCATTTACTGAGATGTTTAAAGGCACCTCTATATGTCTGTCCTCTACATCTCCTTTCCAGAGGAAAATACCATCCATGGCATTTAGTTGTGTTGTCAAGGGAAAACAGTGGGGATAAACATCCTAGTGTCCTAGTAGTATCCTAGACCCAGGTTTTTACCCTGCTCACCAAGCATCTGTCAGCCCACCAGGGAGTCAGCTCATCAATAACCCTGCCAGCAAGAACAAATATCTGGCTACACATGGAAATCTGGACTTCCCAGGCCTTTGCTGACATGGACCTTGGTGAGGAGGAGGGAAAGGAGTATAGCAGTGTGGGGGTATCGTGGAATCATTGAATAATTTGATTGGAAAAGACCTTTGAGATCATCAAGTCCAACCATACCTGTCCACCACTGAACCAGATCTCTGAGCACCTCATCTGCCCATCTTTTAAATCCCTCCAGAGATATCTTCCCAGCTCCCAGACAGTGTCTAGTGAAAGGCTATGATTTAGTGATAGAAAAATCACTTCTGCCAGTATTGCCTTTCCTCTTCCTCCTCACAATGAAGACAAGTGTCCCAGGGACAGACTTGGCTGATATGTCTGGGTTTATAACAAAGGCACGGGTTCTGGTCAGGTTACTCAATTAGAACAAACATCTGCTCCATTTGTCAGGCTGGCTCAGCCCACTGCACACACGCTCCCTGGGCAACCCCATTTCCATCCTCACACTCAGCTGCGGTATTTGCGAGGGAGGTTTTTACCTGATTGCTGGAGACAGCTGCCAACAGAGCCTTCAGTTAGCAGAGTGCCAGAAAAAGACCTTTTTACCCTTTTTTTTTTTCCCTTTTATTTTCTTTTTTCCCCCCTTTTTTTCTTTTTTCCCTTTTTTCTTTTTTCCCCTTTTTTCTTTTTTTTTCTTCTTTTTCTTTTTTCCTTTTTTCCCTTTTTCCCCTTTTTTCTTTTTTCCCTTTTTTCTTTTTTCCCTTTTTTCTTCTTTTTCTTTTTTCCCTTTTTTCCCTTTTTTCTTTTTTCTCCTTTTTCTTTTTTCCTTTTTTTCCCCTTTTTTCCTTTTTTCCCCTTTTTTCCTTTTTTTCCCCTTTTTTCCTTTTTTCCCCTTTTTTCCTTTTTTTTCCCTTTTTTTTCTTTTTTTTTCCCTTTTTTTTCCTTCAGCACACATGATGTAGCTCTGACCTGGTCAGAAGCCACAAATTCCTGTTGCAATTAAATGCCTCCCAACGCAGAGGTTGGTTTTTGATGCTACACCACTGGGTACTTGTTCCACTGAAACCTTCCTGGTGAGCACGAACATGTGAAATTCCCACAGAGCTCCTGTGCATCATTTCCCTGTAACCCCTCTGCAGTGCTAAACTGCAGCTCTAACGTTTATCCAAGAAGATATTTTTGGTTTACAGTTAAAACACAAGCACTGACCTTTCAAAATATAATTTTTATCAAGTCAAGCTGAGATAGGGAGGAGCAAATGGAAAGCTCACAGCTCCAGACTGATTTCTATTTACCACCAGCTTCTGTTAAGCGAAGAGAAATCCCAAGAGCCTCAGCTATAACCAGGGACAGCTTCACTGACAGCAACCTTGGCGCAGAGTCCTGCTGGTTTTAGCCCTGTTTGGGGTCAGCCCTCTACTCCAAGAATGAAGGTGACCCCAGATAAATTTCACCCTTGATTTTTCTAGTCCTTTTCCCCACTTGAGCCATCCCCTCCCATCTTCTTCATGGGTAACGGCTAATGATCACCTGGTGAGCTCAGGCAGAACAAAACAGCACAAGCTATCACAGCACACAACCCCAGAGCTGCCTGGGTTGGAAAAGCCCTTTCAGCTCCTCAAGTCCAACCATGAACCCAACACTGACCAGTCCCCGACTGACCCATGTCCCTCAGCACTGTGTCTACACGACTCTTCAATCCCTCCAGGGATGGGGACTCCACCACTGTCCTGGGCAACCCCTTCCAATGCCTCAGAACCCTTTCAGCAAAGAAATTCTTCCTCACATCCCATCTCAACTGCCCTGGCCACAACTGGAGCCCATTTCCTCTTGTCCTGTCCCTTGCTCCTTGGTTGAACAGACCCACCCCCACCTCTCTGCACCCTCCTGTCAGGGACTTGGACAGAGCCACAAGGTCTCCCCTCAGCCTCCTTTTCTCCAGGCTCAGCACCCCCAGTACCCTCAGCCGGGAACTCAGCACACTTGTGCTCCAGACCCTTCCCCAGCTCTGTTCCCTTCTCTGGACACGCTCCAGCACCTCCAGGTCCTTCTTAGAGTCAGGGGCCCAACACTGAACCCAGCACTCGAGCTGTGGCCTCACCAGTGCCCAGTACAGGGGGACCATCACTGCCCTGGTCCTACTGGCCACACTGGTGCTGATCCAGGCCAGGATGCCCTTGGCCTTCTTGGCCACCTGGGCACTCTGCTGACTCCTGTTCAGCTGCTGTTGACCAACACCCCCAGGTCCCTCTCTGCCCAGCAGCTCTCCAGCCACTCCTCCCCAAGCCTGGAGCTGCCGGGGGTTGTTGTGACCCAAGGGCAGGACCTGGCATTTGGCCTCATTGAACCTCATGGAATTGGCCCTGCCTGGCCCATGGATCCAGCCTGGCCAGATCCCTCTGCAGAGACTCCTGACCCTCCAGCAGGTCAACACTCCCACCCAGCTGGGTGTCATCTGCAAACTGACTGAGGGTGCCCTCCATCCCCTCGCCCAGATCACTGATGAAGATGTTTAACAGGACTGGTCCCAGTGCTGAGCCCTGGGGAACACCACTGGTGACCGGCTGCCAACTGGGTTTGACTCCATTCACCACCAGTCTTTGGGTGTGGCCAAAGTGCAAATCCAAAGCAGCCTGGTTCAACAATATTTACCTCAAGCAGACACTTTACCACAAGCCCTTTCCCTGGTTACCCCCAGCAGTTCCCCCGTCGCTGTGCCGGCTGTGGCTGTGTGCAGCAGAGACGGGAGCAGTGAGAAGCACCTGGTGCTCCAGCCACCTCTGAAGGCTCCATCCCCGAGTTCCCCCTCTGCAGTCACCCAGCCATGAACCAGAAGTTTCCTGGGCCTCCTCTTACAGCTGCACTCCTGAGTGCCTTTCCACTTGACCTTTGCTTTGTGCTTTTGTCTTTCTGTTTTCTCCTCTGTGCTTACAGCACTCTCCTACGCCCGGTTTTTCAGAGAGCTGATCCACTTCTTCCTGCCTGTACAATTCCTTTTGCTCAGTCAATAAAAGAGCTCATGATTTAGCCACTGTGGTCTCTTACTTCTGCTTGCTCCTCTGCATTGGGATGGATTGTACCCACGCCCTTAATAGCATTTTGAAAGATCTGCCAACTTCCCTAAATTCCTTTTTTCATTTGGACTTGTTTCCCAAAGGACCATGCCGACCAGTTTGGAGTTTATTGGACTTTGCCCTATTGAAGCTCACTGGTGGTTTTTTCCTCAATTTTTAGGAGGTTTTCTTTTTTCCATTTTCTGCACTTTCTATTCTTTCATAACCTTACCACAGATTATGACCTCTGCATTTCATGGTCATGCTGATAAGTAACCTACCTTCATGTTCTCAACCAATTCATCCTGCTTTGATTCATTCAGATCAAAGCTGGAATCTCCAATTTTCTTATCTAATTTGTGGTTTTGAATATTAATTCTAACACCTCTTCCTGGATGACTCAACAGCCCTTCAGCAGCCACCTCACCCCATGCCCAGGACTGGAAATTGCTGCATGATTTTAGGTTTCCTGCACAGCAAAACACCTGGTCAGGGATTTATCAAGCAGCTCTTTGTTTTCACTAAGTTCTCTGCTGCTAGGGCATCAGCAGACACAGAGCATGGACAAAGGCAGTGAGCTCCATGAACTCATCATCCCTGTGGGCTCTTGTCTTTAAGCCTGGAGAGAAGCACAAAAATCCTGCAGTTTTGCTATCCCACCTAGGGATGATAATTGTGCAGATACTTGCAAACCTGAGAACTCTCCAACATTGATTTGTGGAGGAACTGAGAAGGGTTTTTGTGGATTTGGAGAGGTTTCAGGGGAGGAGGATTGCCTGGTACCAGTGATAAATTCAAGTTATTCCAAACTTATGACACAATTCATCAGCTCCAGTAGGCTGTAAAGAAACCACAAAGAAAAAAAAACCAATGAAAACTTTAAACACACCTTAATGCATTTTCTATTCTGGGTGGCAGAACAGGAACACAAGTTAGTGGGCTCCTGCTCTTGGAAGATTGTGTCTTTTGGAACATGCACTTAAAAAGCTTTAAGAGCATCTCATGTAGCTATGAAACACCAGACACAGAAAGTGCATTTGGGAGAAGTCTATGAATGTCAGCAAGATGTTGAGGAGGATAAAATCAGTCCCTTGTTTTAGTGCCTGCTGTTAACTCCAAAAAGCTGTAAGTGCTGTAAGAGGTCACAGATGCTGAAGAATTTGGTTTCCTTCTCAATAACAATCATAATATCAAATGCCTTTTAAGACAGAAGGGAATATTTAATTGCAAAATGACATCTGTTGCAGAAGGTGGCATAAACCAGAAACCTCTCCCTGCTCTGAAGACTTTGTAAACCATTTACAACCCCATATTTACTGATGAAGAAACACTGGTTTGGACAGTGCAGAGTCACAGCTTGACAGCACTATAATGGGTGAACACAGAGCTTTTCTCTTTGATTTTTAGATATGTCATCTGCCAGCTCTTGAAGTACCCATGGATGGATCCCATCAGGCCCCAGTGGCTTGCAGGGATCCAACCAGAGTAGCAAAACCGGCACCAGTTTGGGGTTGGTGAGGAGTTTCTCATTCTCCCAGTCGTGGTTCTCTAGCCCAGTGCTCTGGGGGTCCCTGAGCCCATCCTTGGTGTTGAAGACCAAGGCAAAGGAAGCACTGAATGTCTCTGCTTTGTCTGCTTCCCTGCTTGTGAGGTGACCATGCTCAGCAAGCAACAGGCCAGTGTTATTTCTGGTCTGCCTTTGGCTATTAACATATTTTTAAAAGCCTTTTTTATTGTCTCTCACAGTGCTCTCCAACTTTAACTCTAACTGAGCTTTGGCCACACAAATTTCCTCCCTTCAGGGGCAAATGGCATCTCTGTAGTCCTCCCAAGTTGCCTGACCTTGCATGATTCATGATTTTTAGATGTGATTTTAATTTGAAATTACAACTGTATCAGAAACCCTCTCTTTAAAGTCTTGTTACTTCCTAATCTGGCTGCCTCTTGTCTTTCTCTTCCCAGCCATCACTAGAACCACTGGCACCTCCTCTCCCTGCCCCTCCACGCAGCCCCATCCCCCAGCCCAGCTCTGTCCCCTCCCTGTCCCACCAGAATATTTTGCTTCCAGGACACTGGAGTCACATCCCTGTTGAAGACCAGACACCAGGTCTAAGCACACTCCTAAATAGGATTTGATGAATCTGGACCTTCAGTTCTTTACCTGCCTCTCAGCCTCTCTTTAACCCTGCTAACTCAGGGCTCCTCATTCACATTCTGAACTCCTCCTTATTTCTTCTCCACTCTCCACCAACTGCTGGATGCAGGTTGTTTCAGAAATATCTATCTGGTGCATCTTTAGGCACCTAATGACCTTCACAAATCTGGCCCACAGTCACCTCAAGTTTATATTTCCCAGGGACAGCCCTTTCTATTGTATTTTTTTTTTTTTCACCTGAGATGTTTTTAACCTATTGAAGGATCTAAGACATCCAACTTCCATAGGAATCCAGACTGGAATAACTCACACAGGCATCTGATATACACCATTGCATCTCACACAGCTCTGGTTTCTGCACCATCAAACAACACAAGCCTACTCTTACCAAGGACAAATGTTTCCCAGAGAATTTAAGAAGCCAATTAGATGGCTTTATCACCACCATTCAGTGGCTCTGTGCTCTCTCTCTGGTCACATTCCTTGCTATTAAGACGGTAGAAGTGACCAGCTTTGAAGAGCACATTGATTCATAAATCCTGCTCAGTAGTGCTGAAGCTGCTGAATATACAGAAGTCTGATTTGGAAACTGCTTTTGTTATCAAAGGGTGAGAAGAGCCCTAGTTTAAGGTCTGCAAAACCTCTAGAGCTTCACCAATGTTTTTTTCAGGCAGTTGAGGCTTTACAAGAGCTTTGCTTTCTGTTTATTATAGTCTGGTAACACGTGCAATTGCAACTACCCCAAAGCTTCAGAGGGGATGAGCTCCAGACAATGTTACCAGCAGTATCTGCCATCATTTAAATATAATAAAATCATAGAATCATAGTGGTTGGAAAAGCCCTTTAAGATCATCAAGTCCAACCATGAACCCAACACTGCCAATGCCACCTCTAACCCATGTCCCTGAGCACCTCACCTGCCCATCTTTTAAATCCCACCAGGGAAGGTGCCTCCACCACCTCCCTGGGCAGCCTGTTCCAATGCTTGACAACCCTTCAGTCACTGCCTGAACACACAAGGAGCCTTCCCTGTAATCCAGACTGATAGTCCCAAACCATGAAATGGGCTCTGGATTATTTTGGTCATGCATTTTGCCCTGGATTTTCTCAAATTCCCATTAGTAATCACTGAAGCCATTAAGTTTGTTTGACTAAATAAGCATTTGGCTCTGCAGAGCCCCTGGTGCACATCTCAAGGCTACTTCACCTTCCTCTACACCCTGTTCATTACCACATTTAAGTGCAAGGTTCCCAGGAAAGGGCTGGCATCGGGGTGGCTTCAGCAAGAACGGCCACTGTGAAAGCTGTTCCCATTTCCCATCCTAGAGCCAATTGCAAAATGGGGATGTTTTGCCTTTTTTTATATACCTGTTAGAGCTGCAGCAGAGAAAACTACCTAAGACAGCTTCATAGATGGCTTTCTAAATGCTAACTCAATAATGAGTCTGACCTCATGTCTGAAAGCAGGAAACAATGGAGTCCTTGCCATCAAACGCTTTCTCTGTTATTACTGAGAGGATTTACCTGTGAACAGGTACACACAGCACGTGCTGTGAGCACACCTGGCCAGGAGATGGTTCTTGCTGCATGAAGACCCTGGTCTAAATGAAATAGAGAAATAGTGGGTGCAAGACCAGCAAGACTCTCCTGAGCCAAGCATGGGGAGACTGGACATGTTGCTCAAAGTACAGCCTGGTGCTTGGTCCTTTGGGCCACCAACTCGAGAGTAAGCCCAAGGACAGTCAAATTGCACTGACTTTAACATCACTGCAAGCTGATGTCAAGGATTATTTTGCACTATTTTGAATGCTTGAGGTTCAGGGACCAAATCCTAGGTACAGAGCACTTGCAAATCATAGAATAATTTGGTTGGAAAAGACCTTTGAGATCATTGAGTCCAACCAGACCTGTCCACTACTAAACCAGATCTGTGAGCACCTCATCTGCCCGCCTTTTCAATCCCTCCAGGGATGGGGACTCCACCACTGCCCTGGGCAACCCCTTCCAATGCCTCAGAACCCTTTCAGCAAAGAAATTCTTCCTCACATCCCATCTCAACTGCCCTGGGCACAACTGGAGCCCATTTCCTCTTGTCCTGTCCCTTGGTCCTTGCTGGAACAGACCCACCCCCACCTCTCTGCACCCTCCTCCAAGGGACTTGGACAGAGCCAGAAGGTCTCCCCTCAGCCTCCTGTTCTCCAGGCTCAACACCCCCAGTTCCAGTGCCAAATTCTGTTCCCAGGAGAGTTTTCCAGTCCTGTTTGGTTATTCAGAGCTCCCCAGGGACAGCGATGGAGGCATGAGCAAGATTAACAAAGAAGTCACGCGCTCCAATTAATTCCAACTTACATGAGCAATCAGTGCATCATTTGCATTATTACTAACATACAATTTAGAGGCATGTTTGGATATGAATCTAACATGATCGCTTTAGTGAGTTAATTAGATAATTGCTAAACATACTAATTGATTTTTAATTACAGAGAGTGAAGCTTGCAGCAGAGCCAAGCCTGGCAGACTTCTCTGGCATTAGAGAACAAAAGGAACTTCAGCAACGCTTCAGCATCCCCAGGCTCAGCCCTGTCCTGTCTCCTGCACCTTTTTCTCCAAGTTATTTACAAACCCACCAACATCTCCCCATCCTTGGATTTTCTTACTATTCTTGAGATCTTCAGGCAAAAAAAAGAAAAAGAAAAAGCTTCAAAACATCCCAGGAGAAATTTGCACATGTTAGCTAAAATCCAGTTTCCTGCCTGTAAACATGAAGTTCAGGATCTAAACCAGCCACCAGGAATAACCCAGAGTTTCCATTTTGCTCCAGGCTTTACCAGCTCTTCTGAGACCATATTTCTTCATCCTTTAGAAGTCATCTCCAGTCCCTACACACAAGCACAGCAATCAGCCAAGGAGCTGGAGGTACAGGTCATCAGAGAAGCACATCCCAAGTCCCCATAGTTTAGGGCAGTGTCACATAAGATATTGTCACCACTGAGGTGGCTGAGGGTCTTCAGGAGGGAAGACCCAAGGTGCATGTCACCCTGTAAGACAGGGCAGGGAGCCATGGTTGCTGCCTGGACTGCAGTTCCAGGTGGGCCTACCATTGAGAAGCCCCCAGGGACATGTTTTTGGGTGGACAGTGGACATACAGCTCTACATCCCCCAAGAACAAGGATGGGTGCCAGCCAACAAGCAGCCAAATACCAAACATGAATACATACCCTAACTGAGAAGACCCTTGGTGGTGGGGCCAGGAGGAAAACTCAGGATGCTCCTCTGTAGCTAAAACAGCAACTAAAGAGTAAAAATGAAAGGTTCAGGTAACATCCCAGGCCCTGCTGAGATCAGTGCTTCGTTCTTTTACTCTGTCCCACTCCAGCATCCATCCACACCAGTATTGTTCCTGGCTCTCACTATAGTGCTGCTGTCCAGGCACTTCTCACCCTCCCTGAGTCAGGACTGAACATTTGCATTTATGTAAATATCATCCCCTTAATGAAAACAAATCCTTACTGTGAATAAAGCAAAGGAAACCTGCAGAGACTCAAATGCTGCATTTTACCTTTGAGCTACGGGATCCATCAGTGGAAAGCAGGACAGAAAATGATGCTCCAGACAGTTCCTCAGTGCTGTTTGAACCCTTGAGGCTCTGCACAGCTGTTTAGCAAAAAAAACACCCCCATATTCCACCCTCCCCTTTCCACCTCTGGAGCAAACACCATTTACTAAAATCTCGTGGCATTTTGCTCCGTTTCTTCCAAACTCTGCACGCAGGATGTACAGTGTCTCACTCCTTCCCTCATCTTCTCCTGTGCCTCTCTATTTGTGGTGGTTTCACTTGGCTAACAGCCAAACGCAGCCGCTCGCTCACTCCCCCCAGCCAGGGAGTAGAGGAGAGAGTTGGAAGAGTAAATGTGAGAAAACTCGTGGGTTGAGGTTAAAACAATTTACTAATTAAAATAAAATAATCATGGTGATAACAGTAATAACAGAATATGCCAATGAGTGGTGCCCAGGGCAGTCGCTCACCACCCGCCGAGCGATGCCCAGCCTGTCCCAGCCAGCGATCCCGGAGCACAGACAGTCCCCAAACCCAAACCGCAACCCCGGGAGAGCCAGAGCCCGAGCCAGCCCAGAGAGAATCCCCAGCTCTCCATCAGCCCTGGCTCATGTCCTGCCCATGGGGGACAGGAGATGGAATATCTCATTGGCAGAGCCACAGGCCAATTTGGGGTGTGCTAATTACTGCACTTCCCCCTCCCAGCCCTTTGCACTTGCAGACCAGCAAAACGCAGTGACCTTGGACTTCCAGCAACAACTAAAAACATCAGTGTGTTCTCAACATTCTTCTCATCCCAAATCCCACACTGAAACCAAACCACAGCTCTTCTGGCTACTGAGAAGAAAATCAACTCTATCCCAGCAAAACCAGGACACTGGGTTTCTTTTTTGTTTCCTTGTTTCTTTGGGGTTCCCCCCCCCCCCCAGTTTTTGATCCCTTCTTTTCATTCAGAACCCCATGCTGCTTTTTGGAGCTTTTTCCAGTGACAAAACCGTTTGGGTAGAGTGAGAACTGTCACATACCATTCCAGAGGATCAGTGCCACAAGAAATCAGAACAGCTGCCCAAAAAATGGATAAAATAATACTTTTAAATATTTTATTTCAAATTCTGTGCTACTATGTTAAGGGGAGCTTTGAGCATTAACTTCAATAAGAACAGGTTTTCAACTTCAGTCTTTAAAAGCCAGTGTTTGGGTTATTTAAACTGTTGTGCCACACACAAGGCTTTTATAAATTACAAGCAAGGCTGTCTTTACAGATGAATGAACTGCAGAAGGATTTACTGAGACAAGGTCTGCAACTCTGGTTGCTTGGCTGAGCTGCCTGGTTTGCACTCTGCTTCTGCTCAAAAGTGCCACCAGCCCTGGCAAATTACTGCCAAACACCAGAAGGTAGGGGATGAATCTGACCACCTGCTGATGGTGTTGTTTGGAAGGGAGATGCTTCAACACCCTGGGATATGCCAAGGTGTTTGCATGGAGTATTGAGGGCAGGAAATCCCACAGGAAATAAGTAAAGAGATTGTAACTACACAAGAAGGTTCAAATAGCCAATCTGGGTCAGACAGAAGGTTCACCTGGCCAGCCTTGTTCCTGGCAGTGGCCAGCTGTGGATGGTTCAGAGGGTTAAGGAAGGGAAGGCGTGCTGTGAAAGTCCCCAACACATCCTCTCAACCTCCAGCATTCTTCTCTGCCACCTTCCTCAGATGGAGGTTGTACCTGCATCTTTACTTTTAATTAGTAACAGATTAATTAACATACCTCAAACAAGGACAGGTTGGCCAGAGAAGCTGTGGCTGCTCCTCCCTGGAAGTGTTCTTGGCCAGGTTGGATGAGGCTTTGAGCAACCTGATCTAGTGGAAGGTGTCCCTGCTGCTGGCAGGGGGGTTGGGACTGGATGAGCTTTAAGGTCCCTTCCCACCCAAACCAGTCTGGGATTCTGTTTCCAACCCACACTCCCAATAAATTCAGAGCCACAAGAACCAGAGCAGGAGGATGGAGAGAGTTGGTTACACCATGAACATTGTGCAGTATTTTAGACTCCTTACAAACAAATCCCCCCAGGTTACAGCACTGACCCACCCAGCCCACCAGTGAGGAAGAAAAAAGCATCAATAATTAATGCAACAGCCCAAGCAACACACTGAGAAACCAGCCCCAGCAGCAACACCAGGTCCTTCTGTCACAGAACTTGGTGACACACTCACTGATGAGCAAACCCCAGACACAGACCAGAAGAGAACGTCTGTTTGCTTCCTCTGGCTTCTCCCTCTGCACTTTCACCCTGTTACACCTGAGTGGGAAACCTCCCGGCTCTGCCTGCTGCTCTGCCACTGCTATTAACGCTAAAACCCATCACAAATCATAGCAACAAGTTCTTTTGTGTTGACCAGTTGTGTTCAGCACCTTTTCTACCTGGTTTTTCTTCTCACTCACCAACATTTCTACCCCTAAAATCTCTAAGAACTTGCAAAACATTTCACTGCCTGAAACTCAGGGGATCTCCTGGACTATCATCCCCAGAGCATTTTTTCCAGCTCAGAGGAGAAAACTGCTGTGCCCAAGGTGACTTTTATGCTGAATTTTTGGTGGCACTCAACAGTTGACTCTGTGTGGCTGAGCAAAGGCTGGGAAAAAATGTGAGGTGACTGTAAATCCAACATGCACAGACCTGTACGCACTCAGACACAACTTCCAACGGGTGAATAACCTTGCTAGGCTTTTCCCCCCTCTTATCCTTTCATATTTTTTAGGATTTATTTGGCAATACCCCCAAAACACACTAAATTATTCATGCTTGAGAAAAAGACTATGAAAATACAGCTCCCAGCACATGATGTGGAAATAGAAGGCAAGGTTCTTTGTAGGGGTTATCCTGAACTTTTCCCTTTCTGTTTCCAAGAGTCAAAGCTACAGTAAAGCTGCACTTTGCAGTACAGAGGCTCTTGAGGTGTCAGAAGTTCAGTGTGCAAAGTTCTCTCTGCGAGGTGAAACAGCAGAAGACACCAGAATTTATAATAAAATAAAAATAATGGCATTACTGACATAAAATGTGTTTTATACAGCACCAACCCAACCTGCTCTTGCTGTTTGGTTGTGCTCCTTGAAATACATCTCTGACTGCTGGGATAAGAATCACACAGAATGTTGTGAGCTGGAAGGGACCCACCAGGATGATGGAGCCCAACTGCTGTCCCTGCACAGGACAAGCCCAACATTCACACCATGGCCCTGAGGGCCTTGGCCAAATGCTGCTGGAATCTTGTCAGCCTTGGGGCCATGAGCACCTCCCTGGGGAGCCTGTGCCAGTGCTCCACCACCCTCTGCCTCAAGAACCTTTTCCTCATGGCCAACCTCCCCCTCCCCTGCCACATCTTCCTGCCATGGCCTCTGCTCCTGGCGTTGGTGGCCAGAGAGAAGAGCTCAGCGCCTGCCCCTCCTCTTCCCCTGGGGAGGAAGTTCCAGACCACCATGAGATCTCCTCTCAGTCTCCCCTTCTCCAGGCTGGACACACCAAGTGCCTTCAGCCTCTCCTCAAGAAAGAGAACTGCTGTCCATGCCCAGCTCCCAGAGGAATTATTGCTGTAAAAAATAGGGCTGTTGCAGTGACTGATGATCCACTTCGAACGGTAGAGTCCTACTAGGGAGTATCACCACTAATGTAAATAATTTATCACTGGAGGGTTTTATTAGAGCTATAAAATAAGCTCTATTTTAAATGTTACAAATTTAAGGAATTTTTGCAGGGCCATTTAGCAGGCACGACTCTGGGAGCCTGCAGACAGCCCTCACACCTCCCCAGCAAGGAGACACACCGGGAGCTTGCTCCAGAGCTTGAGCAGGGCAGTCAAAACAGACTGATTTACAGCAGCAGTGCTGGGAACATCCCATGTCCTGAGCTTATTGCTGCTGACAGTGATGAACATTGGAAAATTTTCAATGCCAATAGGTGCAGAAGCTCATGAAGAGTAGAGTGCTGCAGCTCTTAGCATCTAAGGTGCTCTGACCTAAAGGCCATGCCCCAGTTTTGCTACACTACAAGTGCAAGGTGGTGTCTTCAGCATGTCCATGACAGCCTACAGATACCTTCACCTTCTGCTAGAGGAGACCAGCTGTGATGGTTTAACTTGCCTGTCAGGCAAACACCATGTAGCTGCTCACACCCCAAAGCCAGGGAATAGGGGAGAGAATTGGAGGGGTGAAAGGGAGGAGACTTGTAGGTTGAGATAAGAACAATTTAATAATGGGAGTAAAATATAATTAAAATAGTAATGATAATAACAAAAACTATATAAATACACAGATATAAAATGGGTGATGTGCAGTACAGTTTCTCACCATCCACCACTGGATGGAGTGAAAAGGAACCCCAAACCCAAACCGCAACCCCGGGAGAGCCAGAGCCCGAGCCAGCCCCGAGAGAATCCCCAGCTCTCCATCAGCCCTGGCTCATGTCCTGCCCATGGGGGACAGGAGATGGAATATCTCATTGGCAGAGCCACAGGCCAATTTGGGGTGTGCTAATTACTGCGCTTCCCCCTCCCAGTCCTTTGCACTTGCAGACCAGCAAAACACAGTGACCTTGGACTTCCAGCAACAACTAAAAACATCAGTGTGTTCTCAACATTCTTCTCATACCAAATCCCACACTGAAACCCAAACACAGCTATTCTGGCTGCTGAGAAGAAAATTAACTCTATCCCAGCCAAACCAGGACACCAGCACTGAGCAGAAAACACCTTCACATGGGGCACAACCACCTACAGCCCATAACACAACTCGTTCCACAAACCCCACAGTTAATTCTTGGATCATGGTCAGTGAAACTCTGCTAATCCAGGGCATGACCAAACTCACCCTGACTTCAGTGGAAAGATGCAGAACTGCTGATGTAACAAGGGCATTTCTGCTGCAGGGGGAACCCAAGGTAAGAGCTGAGAAGAACATGTTTCCCAGAAAAAACAAAACAAAAAACCAACAAAACAGCCAAATTTAGAATTTTTACAGTTTCAGGCTCAGATTTTGAAGTTGAAGAAGATGAGAGAAAACAGAAAATAACTTCCTTCTCTTTTTCTTCCCATTAAATGTTTGGTTTCATTAACTGTGAGAGATTCTTACCCAACTGCCTCTACAAACAAGCACCTCTCAATACCACTCCCACCACACTGGAAATTACACATTTCTTCATCCTTCTGGCTCATACCCTGCTGAGGGGATGACTCTCCTCCTCCTCCTCCTCCTCTTTATAAAACCAGATTCATTAGAAATATTTCAGTTTTGACAACTGAGTTCTGATGTCTGAGCCTTGGGGTTCATTTCTAATTGGTGCAATTTTTCCATTTGCTAGTGATACTGACTCTAAATGTTTGTAAAATCCATTAATTTGTCAAGGGAAAAATAATGCCCTAATACATCTTTCTCATTAAATTCCTATCACATGAGTGGTGGTTCTCTGGACAAAACTTTTAACAGAGAAATTGCATATAATAAAGTCCTATATTTTGTATTTTTATATTTATATATATATGTGTATGTGTGTATATATATATATATATATGTGTGTGTATATATATATATATATATATATATATATATGTAAAGGTAGTATTTGAATTTCTACACTAGAGTTCTCCATAATTTTTTTGTTTTGGCAAGAAACCTTTGGGCAAAGCTTTTAAACACAGAATCATACTCAAAATCTGTCCATCCAAGGAACTTAAAATAAAAATCAAGGCTGCTGAGAAAGAAATTCTTTCAGTTGACCTCAATAAAATAGCTGAACATTCAGGAAGGGTTTCCTTCTCATCTCAATATTTAACAGCTAGCTCATTCAGTGCTACATGGGCTTAATAAACCTTCAGAAACTGAGTTTAAATATCATCATTTCTTTTAATCCTGCTAAATTTCTCACCTCCTGCAGCAGCTATTCATATAATCCAAACCTGTCCTCCAGGCAGTGTCTGAAGCATCAATCCAAGCACAGAGGAGGGATATTCAAGTGCAGAAAAAGCACAATAATGCTATTTACAGACCCTTGCCACTGTAGACCAGTGGCTGGGACTGGGTGGACTCACACCTTTTAATGCAAGGGCCATTATTATTATGTTTTTATAAATATCAGGTAATTATATAATTATATCACACAGTGCTGAAAATGAAAAAAATAATTCAGAATAATCTCTACATATTTTAAGGCATTTCCATAGTTTTTCTACTTTTGCTCAATAAAGAAAGGAAAGGAAAATTCAAACCCAACCAGCACTTGGAAACCGTGTAAAACCCTCTGCACTCCATCAACTTTTGGGGATCATTTACATCGATTTTGATATGTAACTATTTGTAGACTAATTAAGTCTGATTTAATTGGAATAGAAGTATTTATTTAGCTCCATTGCAGAATGAAACTAAAGTTCTTGAACACTGTGGGTGTTTAGATATAAACAAATCCATGAAGCTCCAACCTGTATCTACCACAGCTTTGTGCTTGCAAGTACAACAGTTACATAGTGGAACACAAAGGAAAAGTTTGCTGCTAACTTCATGGTTGGAAGTCAACTTCTATTAATCAAGACCAGGAGGTCAGAACCAACCTTCAGGGCCTTAAAAAAAATAATAAAAAAAAATAAAATAAAATAAAAAATAAAAAATAAAAAAATTAAAAAAAATAAAATAAAATAAAATAAAATAAAAAATAAAATAAAATAAAATAAAATAAAAAAATAAAATAAAAAAATAAAAAAATAAAAATAAATAAAATAAAAAAATAAAATAAAAAAAATAAAAAAATAAAAAATAAAAAAAATAAAATAAAATAAAATAAAATAAAATAAAATAAAATAAAAAAATAAAATAAAAAAAAAAAAAAAAAAAAAAAAAAAAAAAAAAAAAAAAAAAAAAAATAAATAAAATAAAAAAAATAAAATAAAATAAAATAAAATAAAATAAAATAAAATAAAATAAAATAAAATAAAATAAAATAAAATAAAATAAAATAAAATAAAATAAAATAAAATAAAATAAAATAAAATAAAATAAAATTCTAGCCAACTGGAATTAGGGTTGCAGCATAGTAAGACCCATCAGAAGGTGTTTGACTTGTTCAGAGTGAGATCTACCTCTGCAGATTGTTGCCTCTGGTCATATTGCTGTGCCCTGCTGCACTCAGTGTAAAGGACAGGATTTCCAGGTAATGCTTTTTACTTCATGGATCCTGATGGAAAGGGTACCTGTACCTTATATTAAATGGTGGCTTGTACATGACTGCTTACAATGATATGACACCATTTTACAAGCTTTTTAAAATACCTTCAGACTTTCATAGTTTTAATACTTAATATTTTAACATTACTTATTCACTACAGGATTTTTGATACCCAGACAGTGCCTCACCCAAAAAAATAGCTCTACTCTTCCATGAAATATCATTATCAAAAATACTCTTTAAACTACATTTTTGAGCGTGCAGAGACCACGGTTCCATCATTGCCCAGAAGGCAGCTGAACTCAAAGGTCTGGGGGGAGCTGGGACTCCCCACCCCAGCTGGATTCAGTGCACAAACCCTCGTCCTCGTCCCCAAAATGACTGATTCCTCAGAAAATTTCCCCTGTCCCACCAGCCAAGCAGGCAGAATGTTTAACTGCGGTGGCATGTCATGGGGCAAGGGCTACAACTTGTCGTGAGCACTGATGTAAATCTCACACCACTTTCTAATTAAAAGCACATAACCATTCACAGGGACATCTGGGACCTGCCACAGCTCTGTCACACAGCAGCCAAGCTGAAGATGAACGACCCAAGAACTCTTTTTCCAAGGGAGATTCATGGTGGGTCCTGCAGGTTGGCATGTCACTGTGCCACAGTGACTGCCTAAAGAATTACTGACCAATTTCAGCCTAGAGGAGACCCCTAGATCATTCAGTGTGATCCCTTCTGTAGCACAATACATCACATTTTCTCCTGCTACTCCTGCACTGAGCCCAAAGGTGTGTCTGCCTACAGCATGCATTCATGGTGTCTTTGACAAGAGCTCCATTCCTTTTACCATATGATATCATTATTTTTGCAGGTGACCCATGTTTGTGTCTTTTCTTCATTAGCACATTAGACTTGGATCAGTCCTTTAAAATTTCTCCAGCATTGGGAGCTCTATTTTACCCACTGACTTTCCTAGTTAATAAATTGTTACATCAAAAATCCCCTCAATCAATAGTTTCAGGTCACTTGGGAGCAAGCTCTCCATCCTGTTGATTTCAAACTGTTTTTTTTATTTGGAGGGATTGTGTAGCATTCATTGCACAGCAAAGGATGATAACTTCACACCAAATGAGTGTGCCTGCTTCTCTCCAAGCAACACCCAGCAGCACTTCATAAAGATCAGCATTAACGACCTTTCCATTTCCATCTGGTAATGAGATAACACCGCTCTCAGGATTTCTTCTGGTTTGGTAAAGAAGCAGCAAAAGGCATTTTTGGGGAAGGAGAGGAGCCCTGCAGAGAGGGACCTGGGGGTTCTGCTCTATGGCAAGTTGAACATGAGCCAGCAGTGTGTCCTGGCAGCCCAGAGGGACCCCCGTGTCCTGGGGGCACCCAGCCCTGCACTGCGAGCCGGGCCAGGGAGGGGATCGTCCCGCTCTGCTCTGCACTGGGGCAGCCTCAGCTCCAGCACTGGGGGCAGCTTGGGCACCACGGGAGAAAAAGGATCTAAAGCTGCTGGAGAGTGTCCAGAGGAGGGACACAACATTGGGGAAGGGTTTAGAGGGGAAGGGTGTGAGGAGAGGCTGAAGGCACTTGGGGTGTTCAGCCTGGAGAAGAGGAGACTGAGAGGAGATCTCATGGTGGTCTGGAACTTCCTCCCAAGGGGAAGAGCAGGGGCAGGCGCTGAGCTCTTCTCTCTGGCCACCAACGCCAGGAGCAGAGGCCATGGCAGGAAGATGTGGCAGGGGAGGGGGAGGTTGGCCATGAGGAAAAGGTTCTTGAGGCAGAGGGTGGTGGAGCACTGGCACAGGCTCCCCAGGGAGGTGCTCATGGCCCCAAGGCTGACAAGATTCCAGCAGCATTTGGCCAAGGCCCTCAGGGACATGGTGTGAATGTTGGGATTGTCCTGTGCAGGGACAGCAGTTGGACTCCATCATCCTGGTGGGTCCCTTCCAGCTCACAACATCCAATGGTCGAGGCCAGCAGAAAAGATGGCATTTAACTGAAGATGCTAGCGGGGCTGTCACAGGGAACAGGTGAGATGGAAGAGCCTGGAAAACCTAAAAGCTGTGAAAACTCATTCAGTGGCCTGAAATACACATGGACATAAAGAGATACACTCTGAAAAGATGTCCCTGTTCACAGGAGCTCGTATACATTGTGCTACAACCATCACCCACTGGCAAAGGCAGCACTTCAATCAATGATGTGCCACCACCTGCACCACGGTCCCCAACAGAGGACTGCATCATCTCCAGAAGTGATGAGCTGGGCTGATGTTATTGCAAGAATAAGATTATTAATTAATATTTTTTCTTTTAGTGTCACAAAAATAATCTGAAATAATTCACAGTAGATCTGTCTCATAGGGACTTTATATATTTAAAAAATTAGATATAGGTTTTGTTGGGCACATTTTGTTCACTCTTTTTGTTATAAACCTTAATTTCTCAAAATTCCCATTTCACTAAGCATTTATTTTCCTGCTTTCTTTACAGAATAAAAAGCTAAAAGGATTTAGCAGCAAAGGTTCTGACTGTCCAAAGCCACCCATAACTACATGTAAAACTAAGCTATTTAACATGAAAATTATCAGCAAACACACACCCCCCTGTGGATAACACCCTGCTCCTTTCTCTCTGCTGGGTGTACAGAGACATTAAAAGCAGTGAGAACATTTCTGAAAGCCCCTCCAGCCCCACAGTGCTTTTTCCATCTATTCCCACCCATTTGTTCAAATGGCCTCAGGGCCATGAAATTCTCTCTGTAACTCAGGGAAGTAAATGTTGATTTACTGTGAAATATCTCCTGGGCCTCACTACCCAACAGCAAAGGCTCTGTGTTATTCTCTTAAGTAAAACAAAGTTATTGCAAGAGAGCAGTGGAGAATTTACCCTCTTCTCTTAACCACTGCTGTGTGATCCCTGGGTGCTCTGCATCAGGGCAAACATCTCTTTAACAGGCTCCACACTGGGGCTCTTCTACCTCATTCCTTGTCAAAATTGTTCCTCAAACAGCGATTTTTGCTGCCTGCCAGCGTTCCTCTGAACAAGTCATGGACAAAACTGCAACAATACACTAGTTTTTATTTTCAATTTTGTTTTCATAAAGAGGAGTGAAAATAAAAGGTAGTTCAAAAATCATAAATTCTCTGAATCTTTAAAAATAGTCATGCACCATTTGCAGGATCAAAAGCACCACAGTGAATAGAACAGAATCAGAGAGGTTGGAAAAGCCCTTTAAGCTCATGGAGTCCAACCATGAACCCAACACTGACCAGTCCCCACTGACCCATGTCCCTCAGCACTGTGTCTACACGACTCTTCAATCCCTCCAGGGATGGGGACTCCACCACTGCCCTGGGCAAGTGATAAAAACTTATTTGATGTTTCTGCAAGTCATTGATCACCACTGATGTTACAGGAAATGTTTTTAATAAAGATATATGCAATAAACTCAATATTTAAAAAGAATACCAATGAGAGTAATACCAGCTCACAAATTCTTTTTTTTTCTTGAAAGGATTATGACCCTGAAACAGGTTATTTATTCCAAAAGGATTTGGGAAACATATTTAACCTGCTGTATTTGAAATTCTTTTTGCAAAGTGGATATTACAAAATCGTGACATCATTTCTGCTCTAAGCAACCTCTGAGGGTCTCAGTCCAAACAGACCCATATTTGCCAGGAGCATCGTCATCATTTTATTTTATATTTTATTCTTGATCTCTGGTGTTAAATTGATCTTTTCTCTACTGAAAAATCTGCACTTTCCAAAGCACTAATTGGAGGAACTCTTGACTTGCAAGAAATGTTTGATCTTTATCCTTGACCCGGAAGGACCCATCCTTCTGCTGGGCTTTGAGCAGGAAACTCAGGGGCTCCGTTTCTCCTTGCCATTGAGGAATGGACCCCTGTGACTGCCACTCCTCCTGAGCTGGGGTTGGCAGTGCTCACAGAGGTTTAGAAGCAGAACCTGCCAAGCTGTTTCAATTACAAGGCTTTTTTCCTAATATTTTCCTATTAATCTTTGTAAACCCCCACTCCAATGTTGTGGCATTGCAGGTATGAGGCAGCCTGACCTTTCACAGCTACTCATTATTAACCAAAACAGGAAAAAATGAACACAGAACTCTGTTGTTTCATAGAGGGCAAACCTGCATGGTCAATGGTGAAGAAGTTATTCTGTTGGAATAACGGTTTGCAGTTGCTTGTTACAGGAAAGATTAAAAAATACTAATTAAATTTTTCAAAGAGTTCCAGAACTCTAATTGATGAAGGAAACCTCCTTTCAACCAGCTGGAACAAGGCAGCATTGCCTTCACAGCTTGAGGGATAAGATGCTTGAGGAGCTCTTCCAATGCTGAAGAGACTCTACGAGCAGCCTTAGGGCAACAGCACTTTACCTGGAGTGATGGAAGATCGAAGGAAGGCTCTTGGTGCCTCACAAACACACAACACTGAGGCTTCTGGGGCTGGGGTGGATGGTTAATGAGAGGTTGAAGTTGGTGTTTGTAATGGTGGGTCTTGAATGTAACAACAAGAATAAATGATAAGTGTTGAAAGGAAGCTGGTGCCACTGTCACGCTTTAGGAACGTTAAATTGCAGCTCAAGCTTGGCTGCTCTCACCTGCCTGCTGACAGCCAGGGACCCACTCAGGGACTCGGGAGCCAAGACAACTGTCCCCCTCACCTTCCTGTGTCCCCTTGCACTGTGAGGGTGACCAAGTCCTGGCACAAGCTGCCCAGGAAGGCTGTGGAGTCTCAATCCTTGGAGCTATTCATCTCATTTAAATTAACATGCTCACACTGGTGTTGGTGAAAAGACTTCACCTGAGATGACCTGAAGATACAAACTGCTGAAACCAAGGCAGAATTTGCATCATCTCACACAGAATGCCTTGTCTCATCCCTCCCTCCCTATCAACCCACTACTTAAGGGAACTAAAACTAACTTCCAACTCAAGTGAAGCTGATCTGGAGCCAGTAGAAGGACAATTCCCATTGACCAGAACTGAATTTGAACCAGACTGAACACCAGAGCAGTTGCAGAGCAGACCAGAAGGACACTGCAACGCTACCAGTACCAGCAGCTTGCCCACTCCTATGACTAATGGTAAAAAGAACGACACCAGAGAGCAACCAGCAAATGTCTGGATGATATAAGAGAGTCTGAACTACAAGACACAAAACAAACATATTCTTTACTGAATCCTTCTTGTTTCAATATAGCTGTGGTGCTACGTGACCTTGTGTGTCACGGTGAGCAAGTAAATCAGCTCCCAGCATAACAGCACAGCCAAGGAACGCGTGGAGACACCAGCAGAGGAGCAGGAGTAAATGGAAATGTTTAACCTCTGCCTACTGCATGGCAGAAATTCACACTGAAAGATGTCTATGGGGCTACCCACAGCTTTGCTTAGGTTTGTTAATTACCAATTTCTTTGTATTTTTTCAGCAAACTAGAAAAAAGTCTCCTCTAAAAAAAATAATTAAAACCAAAAAGTTGTTCCATGGCTCTTTCTAATACACATTCTCCACTGAAACGAATGGGATTTTGTGATGTCATCTAGACTGTAATGGCACAAGAAGAATGAGGAAAGAGTGATGCTGGGGGGTGAGTGTAAGAATGATGAGAGAAATTTAATTAGACTTGAAAAAAGTTAATGAGAAGTTGTGTATAATATATGAAAAAAAAAGCTGCAGAGATCTCAGTCAGTGTAAGAGGCATTTCATCAAAGATTTTGCTGCTGACTAATTATAAAAGTAATTAAAATGGTGTTTGTACGAAGGCCCTATCTGGAGGGGAGAACAATAGGATACGTAGGGGGAGAAGTGGAGAAGGGTTTGAAGCTGAGGCATTAATCAGAAAGTGAGAGTAAAGGATCCCCCCTCCTAATGGATTCCAGAGAACAGGGGAGGGACTTTGCACAAGGGCAGGGAGTGACAGGACAAGGGGAAATGGCTTTGAGCTGAAAGAGGGGAGGTTTAGATGAGGTATTAGGAAGAAATTGTTTGGTGTGAGGGTGGTGAGACCCTGGCCCAGGTTGCCCAGAGAAGCTGTGGCTGCTCCTCCCTGGAAGTGTTCTGGGCCAGGTTGGATGAGGCTTTGTAACACCAAAGAACACCTCGTTATGGTGCTGTGGTTATGTGGAGCAGTTCAAGGTCCAACCTCTTGGTGTTATTGGGAAAAGTCCACCTGTATCTCCTACCTGTTAATATACTGCCATGATGTTCTTACCAGAGCAGGAAGAGGGTGAACAATTCTCCAGCAAAAATACAAGGAAAAGAGCAAAACTTCCATGAAAATGCTCAAAAGCATAAAACCACTTTTTCTCTATCACAAGCTGAAAACCTTCAGGTGTTCAGATGAAAGATTCAAGTAAAATCAAGTTATTTGCCTAACAATTCATTTAGGAAGGTCAATTAATTGAGCTTCATTGCTTGTTTTGTCATTAAAAATCTGAAATATGCAAAGAAATTTTTCAGCCTAACTCCATCCCTGACCCAGCCAGGTCCCTGTGACCCAGCCAGGTCCCTGTGACCCAGCCTCTCACCTCTCCCACCAACCTGGAGTAAGTACAGCTCCTCACTCACTGCCAAGCCAGGGAGGAATACACATTCTGCAAAGAGCCAGGCAGAAAGGTGAGAGGACCACAAACCACAGGTGATGTTTCCCTGGTGCTTTCTGGGCACCTTCCATGTCCCTCAGAGGCACCCTCTCCTGGGGGTCCTGTTGCAAGAAATGGGCTGGGTTGTCTTTGCTTTGAGCCTAACAGAAGGAAACATGGGGCCAACTGATGAAGGTCTGGGAAGTAGGGCTTTGCCTGCAAGGCTGACCACTGCAGCTCAACCCATAGATAGAAATGTGGCTCCAAAATGCATTCCAGGTGTGAGCAGAGCAATCAATAGCAGAATAACCCCTGGGGTTTAATTCCACCCAAACATTCCCTGGATGCACCTGCCTCCTCATACACTTTTCCTGTGTCTATTGCCCTCATTACCCACTTTTTAATGTTATCTCCTTTCACACCTCCTCTGACTGTACAGAGCCTCACCCAACAGGACCCAGCTGGTCTCAAACCTATAGGCATTGCCATGACCTCATGATGAAGATCTCAAAGATACAAGGATGGGACATGCTTGACTTGCTCCTCTACCACAGAGACATGCTGTCAGGAGAACTTCCACCTTCCTTCTCAGTCTCTTCAAGATCTCTGTAGCTCTTCCCAGTTCATGTGGGCAATGGACACACCCTCTGGCATGGGACATCTAGGCTGTACTGACCCCCTATGTTAGAAAAAAAGTATTTCTGAACCTTTATTAAACTTTTAATCTCAAACTTATGAGTTTCCATGTGGAAACATGGTCCATAGCTTTTATTTCTTAGCTCTAGAGAATTCCATAACACACTGCAGTCAGAGCCCTGAAGAAGGAACAGCTTCCACGTACCCAAAACACAAGAAAAAATGACAGTGGGATTTGTTTTATCTTCTAAACGTCCCTGACATCTTACAGGGATTTATTTATTAATGTCTATTATGAGCACACAGATAACACAAGCACAGCATTCTGCCTTATTTTATAAAACAAGGGAAAAAAAACCCAAACCCCAGTCACTGCTGAAGGAGCTGCCATTAATTCTGCTTAAAGGGGAAACCACAACATCTGACAGCTTGAGTAGGAAAACGAGTCTGTGCAGCACAGAGCACCTACCAAAGGGTAGGATTTGATAATCTTCTTTTTTGGACCAAGCATATTCTTTTTTTTCCTGATAAGATGATAATGAGAAAAACCTGGCTTCCTGATTTTGTTCAGCCACTTCAACACTTCACAGAATCACAGAGTGTCAGGGATTGGAAGGGACCTCAAAGCTCATCCAGTCCAATCCCCCTGCCAGAGCAGGAACACCCAGATGAGATCACACAGGAAGGTGTCCAGGTGGGTCCTGAATGTCTCCAGAGAAGGAGACTCCACACCCTCCCTGGGCAGCCTGGCCCAGGGCTCTGGCACCCTTCTTTTTCTACTAGTAGTTTCTAGAACTTGCCAGCTCCTGTTTTTTCTCACCTAAGCTTCCCAGGATATGGATTTACACTGAAAATCAGCCATTCCGGGGTCACTTCTGCCTGGTGCTCTGCTGCATGAGCCTGAGCACATCACTTTGTGTCTTTTGACATGTCCAATTCTTTTCCAGAGCTTTACCCCAAGCACAGGTATGAAATTTATGATAGAATCATAGAATTGGTTGGTTGGAAAAGACCTTTGAGATCATCAAGTCCAACCATACCTGTCCACTACTAAACTATATTTAATGAAGATAATTGGGAAAGACACCAGTAAATCTTAGAGCAGAGCCTGCCTCTCTCCTTTACCAGTATTTCTTTCTGCCTCATCCCCAGGTCTTGTTTTTTCTCTCTGGTGCCACTAACTTTTTGCTCAGTGTTTGGATGAGGAGCAGGAGCTCTGAGCACCAGAAAATAAGCACTTACACATTTCAACTACCTTCAGAAACTACATGGTCCTTAAATATACATGGCTGGCTGCTGGTCTCTAAAGCTGCTTCACAGCTACCTGACTTAAGATTTTGGTGGAAAATAGGTGTAAAAAAAAAAATCTTATGTGAAGATGCTGACCAAGATGATGAAAGGCAGAAAGCTGATAGATCTGGAGGTCCCAGAGGGGAGATGGAAACATATAATTGATGGCAAGGAACCTGGACTGTGTCAGTGACAACGAGGAGTGCCTGCAAGCAGAGAACTCAAGGAGCTTTATTAAAACAGCAGAAGGTGATGATAGGAAGGAAGGAGGGAGGAAGATAGAGGGTGGCTGGGACAGGGGAGCACAAAATGGGAAAGAAAATACAGCTGTTCAAAAGCAAAGAGTAAGCTGGAAGGGAAAGTGGAGAGAAACAATACAAATAGAGAAGGTCACCACCACTAAAATAGCCTCAAGCTGCACGAGGAGAGGTTGAGAGCACATGTTTGGAAAGATTTCTACACTGAAAGGGCAGTCAAGCATGGGAACAGTCTGTCCAGGGAGGTGGTGGAGTCACCTTCCCTGGTGGGATTTAACAGATGGGTAGATGTGGTGCTGGTTTAGTGGTGGACTTGGCAGTGTCAGATTTTAGGTTGGACTCAATGATCTTAAAGGTCTTTCCAACCAAAGCCATTCCATTATTCACTAACTTTATCACCTAACCTGGAGTGGTGAAGCCTGAGAGCAACAGAGAGCTGCTGGAGATCAGTGCCTGATGAGAGGCCTGTAGAACAGTGTGGACCTGGGTGGCATTGTGCACAGCTCTGGTGGTGGTGAGAAGAGAGGGAAGAGCAGCAGGGAGGTGGGAATGATGATAGACATGGTGGCGAGGAGGAGTGGTACATGGAGAGGGGGGCACTGGGGTGTGGGGAGGGTGAAGCTTGGATTTTAGTGATTGAAGAGTGGGAAATTAGACTAGAGTAGGCAAAAGGGCTGGGTAGAGCTGATGGGGACCATCAAAAAAAGACAACCATATTGAGAAGATGTGCACCAAATGCATGGAGAGAGGGAAGGAAGCAGACAGGCTCTGGGTGAAGGAAAGAATTATGCTGACTCAGTGATATCACCTTAATGTAAAATACTTCAATAACCCTACAAACATGCTCCCTTACTCCTGTTTTAGGAAGCATGTGTCTCTTGGGATCAGGCAGCTGAGGTCCATCTCTGTTGGGTTCAAGTTGGACCAGTTTATGACCCACATCTCTGATGTGGCTGCCTACAGCAGCAAAGCTGAACTTTATGACTCAGCAAGTCTTCTTGTGATCCTGTTCCCAACTCTATTCCCCTATTTCTTTTGAGCATTTCCCAGCTCTATGGGGAAATCTTCACTAACACCCTTTGAACTCTCCAGGACTGAGCTGCTTCTGGGGTTACTTTCTCTCCTTTCAGCATCTTCAAATTAAATATAAAAAAAATAACTGAGATGAGAAAAATTATGCCAAACTTGACTTGAAAAGACCTCTATTTCACAGAAAAACTAGAATTAAAGTTCTCTTACCATTTGGTTTTAGTAGATAGGCATTTGTACTGGGCAGAATGCCAGAATTCCTGAGATGTTTTGAAACAGTAAAACCTTTTCCATTTCATGTGAATCACATTTATAACATCTAAATTTTATGTCTTAGAAATCACTGGCAGACATTAAATCATTTTAGACACCACAATTAAAAACAGATTAATATTCACTCAAGATGAGTCTCTTATCAATAAGCAATGAGCTAAGGGAACACCGTAAGGACCAGAATAAAAATAGAGTTGGAAGGAGCACAGCAAAACATTTTAATACATCTTCTCTCTAAGGGTTGGTACTTCTGCATGGACCCATCCAGCTCCTGGGACAGGCTGGAGTACTCAAATGAGCACACATGGAAAACAAAATGAAGCCCATCAGCTTAGTAGTCACTCTAAGAGATTAATTTTATAAACCCCAATATTCTGTTAGAATCACAGACTGGTTTGGGTTGAAGGGACCTCTCAAGGCCATCTAGTCCAACCCCCCTGCAGTGACAGGGACATCTTCAACCAGATCAGGTTGCTCAGAACCCCATCCAACCTGACCTGGAATGTTTCCAGGAATGGGGCTTCTGCCACCTCTCTGGCCAACCTGGGCCAGGGTCTCACCACCCTCACACCAAAGAATTTCTTCCTCACATCTCAGCTCCATTTCCCCTCTGACACTTTCAAGCCATCACCCCTTGTTCTGTCACTCCCTGCCCTTGGCCAAAGTCCCTCCCCACCTTCCTGGAGCCCCTTCAGGTACTGGGAGGCCACTAGAAGGTCTCCCTGGAGCCTTCTCTTCTCCAGGCTGAACAGCCCCAACTCTCCCAGCCTGTCCTCACAGCAGAGCTGCTCCAGCCCTGGCATCATCCTGGTGGCCTCCTCTGGACTGGCTCCAGTGGCTCCATGTCCTTGTGCTGTTGGTGGCCCCAGCACTGGAGGCAGCACTGCAGGGGGGGTCTCAGGAGAGCGGAGCAGAGGGGCAGAATCCCCTCCCTGGCCCTGCTGCCCACGCTGCTCTGGGTGCAGCCCAGGACATGGATTACTCTGACTCTCATCTCCAAAATTAAAATCTCAGAATATAGAATTATCTTGTCCATTGACAAAGGCTGCAAATGGACTTTTTTCAAGCCAGGAAGCAGCATTTTACTCAACAAATATTAAACCCTAAATACCCCACAAGGGGTAAAGAAAAAAGGAAGAATAAAAATATATATTATCCAATGTGGAAAACTGCAAGATGTCCCACTGAAAAAGAATCAGCATCTTACAGAAACACAGGGTGAAGACCCATTGTGCAGACTGCAGCTCTACAGGACATTGTCTGCGTGTTACTGTGAGTCACAAACTAAACATGAGTCAGAAATATCACGTTATTGTAAAGAAGACAAACGGGCCCTGGAACGTCTCAGTCACAGCAGAGACTTCAAAGCTGGAGAAGTGACCCTGTGTGCCCCTCAGTACTGGAGTTTCCATCTGTGTCCTTACTGACAATATGGGCTACTGGGAGTGAAGCCAAAGAATGGCAATGGGCATAACCCAAAAATAATCACAAATAAGAAAAACAAAAACAAAACCAAACAAACCAACCCACATCTGACCTACAAGGAAAAAACAAACAAACTAGAATTTTTAAACCAAAAGAATGTAGGGTGAGATAAGGACCCTTTAATCATTGAAATAAAAGGAAGCTTCAAATAATACTGATATTAAAATAATAATTATTATAGTAATAAAACATGCCAATGAGTGACCCCCAGTGCCATTGCTCAGCACCCACCGACCCAGCCCAGCCCGTTCCCAGAGAACGATCCCGGAGCAGCGACAATCCCAACCCGAAACCGCAATCCCGGGAGAGCCAGAGCCCGAGCGAGAGCCAGAGAGAGCCAGAGAGGAAGAGCCCCTCATGGATCTCCTGCCCATGGGGGACAGGAGATGGAACAGGCCCTTGACAGAGCCCAATGCCCATGGAGCTGACCCATTGCAATATTCCTCACCCCTGAGATCTTGCGCTTGCAGAGGGACAAACACAAAGTCCTTCAGTGCCAGGGACACCAATGCCAACATGGGGATGTTCTCAGCGTTTCTCTCCTGACAAATCCCAGCTGAACCCAACCCCCAGCGCTGCTCCAGCTGCTGAACAGAACCAGCTCAGCCCAGCTCACAGCAGGACATTATCTCTGTGGCTGAAGTCCTGTGTCACCACCAGTGATCCATTTACACTTTGTACCTTTGAGAAGCAGGATTAAAGCAGCGAGGAATCTGCTCTGTGTTGTGGCGCACACGTATCAATAATGAACACTGATAGACAACAGGCGTTCTCCATTCAGGACCACTGTGGATATATCATCCTTATTATTTATCAACCACCAAAAACTTGCTGAAAGCAACTAAGCCACGTTCATTAACACCAAATACACTTGGAGTAACCGAGTGACAGGCGCTCCTGCATCTCTGTTTAAGGGTCAGAACCGTAAGGGGGGGTCTCAGCCACCTCACAAACAACTCTGGCTTTACTGCAGCATATAAATAATTTAACAACAAGAGCAAGAGGATTTTACAAGAAAGTCTGGCTTATTAATCTAGTAGCTCACACCTCCTTTTCAGTTTATCAGTCTTGGAAATCTTAGTAATTTATTCCAATGATCACCAAGAAAAGTATTTCTGCCTTTGTCCTGCTTCACCTGTAGGCTAAAACTAATTAATGCAACACGGCAGGAACGTCAGGATGAGTGATCCCGCTTTCTCTGCACCAACTCTGCATTTCCCTGGCTCAGCCAGGGGTTCAAAGACTGCTCACAAATGTCCACAGGCCAATCTGAGTTGGAGGAGAGGATGGAGCTGTCAGAGAGGTGAAAGATGAGCTGTGCTTAACGCAACAGAAGTCAAAATGAGAAGAGCAGGTGATGGATGTCAGCAGGGAGATGGTGGCTGGCTGTTCTCAGTAAAGCACACCCAAGAGGTGAAAAACCACAATGAGCTCATTAACTTTTTCCCTGAACTGAGCCTCACCTTTCAGAGGTGTTGCTCTCTTGCTCAGACCATTTTACCCAGTGCCTGGATCAGCTCTCAGCCCCACGCTCTGCAAGATGTTGCCTGAAAGCCCCGTTGGCTTTGGGAAAGCAGCACTGAGGTTTCAGACAACCCCTCTGCATTGTTCTCATCCTGAACTGAAAACATGAGCACAGGTTCTACCCCTGAGCACAGAAGGACATTCATTGACTGCACCCAGATAACACCTACACAGGAACTGGAAGAGGAGGTGCAACACTTTTGGGTAGCCAAGGTACCAGACTCTCTGGGTGTAACCTTCTCAGAAGGAAACACCCCACAAAGGATTTGATTCACAGTGTTCAAGTGCATGGATCACACCCCACCCTATCAGCCAATGCAAGCTGTCTCCAAAGTCCCCTATAGAAAACTGCAGGTGACAGCAGCAGTCAGGACCAGAGGGAAGGGGCAGAACTGGGTGATAGTCCCCATCAGTGCTAAGGGGTCACACTAAGGATCACAACACGTGGTTGTGAGCATCACAGACACACCACTGCAGTGGCACATGGCACATTCCAGCTCTTCCCTTGACTGTACTGAGATGGAAAAATGCAGACCTACCTATTTGTCTTTTGAGTTCAATTCTCTCTTGCATCACAGAATGTTGTGAGCTGGAAGGGACCCACCAGGATGATGGAGCCCAACTCCTGTCCCTGCACAGGACAAGCCCAACATTCACACCATGTCCCTGTGGGCCTTGGCCAAATGCTGCTGGAATCTTGTCAGGCTTGGGGCCATCAGCACCTCCCTGGGCAGCCTGTGCCAGTGCTCCACCACCCTCTGCCTCAAGAACCTTTTCCTCATGGCCAACCTCCCCTTCCCCTGCCACATCTTCCTGCCATGGCCTCTGCTCCTGGCGTTGGTGGCCAGAGAGAAGAGCTCAGCACCTGCCCCTCCTCTTCCCCTGGGGAGGGAAGTTCTAGACCATGATGAGATCATCTCTTTCTTACTTCTATTTTCATTACCTGTCTCAAATGAAATAGTAGAATTGTAGTGGTTGGAAAGAGCTTTAAGATCATAGAGTCCAACCATAAACCAACACTACCTCTAAACCATGTCCCTAAACCACCTCATCTACCCATCTTTTAAATCCCACCAGGGAAGGTGACTCCACCACCTCCTTAGGGAGCCTGTTTCAGTGCTTGACTACCTTTTCAATAAATAAATATACATGGAAAGATGAATCTGGGTAAGCCACATTCCCCTTGAAGATGTTAGATTCAAACTCTGCTCCTACTTCATTGCATGAAATCCCACTGAACTCAAACAAGAAGGGAATTTCTTCTCTAGACTTTAAATGAAGAACTCAAGGGGGTTTTTAAATTATTTAACTTGACACCACCCTTCAAGAATACTCATTTATCACTGCACCATAGTTCTGTCACCACCACACCTCGAGTTAGCAGTTACCACGACGAGTTCTGCTTCCTCCACGTATATAATGATGCCAAATTCTGAATTCACATTGAGTTGCTTGACTGTAACCCAGGGAGGAACATGGTGCAGCAGTGTTTAAAAATACATGTGGGAGTGGTTTGGTGTGACCTGAGATGCAGCACGAGCCTCTCCTCTGATTAATGAAGTTAAATCAATCCCTTTACTGCACAAGAAAGTTTGACCAATTTCTCTCCCAACTGGAAAAGGTAGAATAGCTCTGCAACAGTGAAAGCAGAAAATTCAATTACTGCATTTCCTAATTAAATTAGTAACTGGGGTATAATGACTAAAAGAGGTTTATTCAGTAAAAAAAAAAAATAAAAATCTGAACTTTGAGCCCAAAAATCCTTATTATTTCATTGTCAATAATTCCAGAAAAAGAAAAGAAAATTAAAAAAAAAAAAAGACTATTAATAGGAAGAAAATGGTGCAGTTGAGATACTGGTGGAGAAAAATGCTCCCCTGCCCAAACACTTTTTTCCCCTATGGATATTTCCCCACAGCAAAATCCCTACATCTATATTCTTCCAAGGGTCTGAAACACTTCTAGCAAGTGAACCACCAGCCCAGCACTGTTGTTTCCAACACCAAGTACCATCCCTCTTGCTTTTTGAAACAGGTCTCATCAGATTATCTGAAGGTAGACCATCTGGTAACCCCCCAAAACACTGTATTTGCTTTCTGTCCATCACTTCCAACAACAATATTGCAGATTTATGCTCTGTCTCACCTGCCAGATGTTTTCTAGAAGAAGTTGCACCTTCCCTCTGGCTAATTCAATGCAAATTAGCTAGAACAACATCTACATTTTAATATCCATTCAAAACAAAGCCAAAACAACGCAGCCCTCCTCCTTAGATGAGCAAAATGCAAAGTGATATAAATATAATTATATAAATTAATTTAATATTAATGAATACACGCATGCAGAGTTTGACAGGGTTTCCTATTTGGTAGCTGCTTTAGGTTTATGGAACATCCCTGAAAAAAATCAAACTTCCAATTTAAAAAAAAAAGAGCTTTAATAGAATTTACAACTGGAACTCAATTATGGCAAGCTATTTTTTATGCTTTGCAGACTCAGTTGATACTTCTCTGTCATTGGCTTATAAAAATCAATCATAAACTCCACAGAAATCATTAAAATATATGCAATTACAATCCTCAAGACAGCACTGCAGGAAAATAGAGCAGGAAACAGAATTGTAATTACGTTGTTTTCTTCTCTGTCCCCAAGCCCCAGCTATTGCATTGCTGCCACTTTCATCTCCAGTTTAAGCAGCGATGGTTGCTCATCACTGTGTAAACACTAATTGGTCCTCATAACGAGCAGAAGCCTAAGCCAGCAGACCTTCAAGCACTGGAACAATTCAACCATGAGCACAGTAAATTCATCATCACTCAGAGCTCAGACTGAGCTTCCACATCTTCTGTAAGAGATGCACAACAAATGGCTTTCATCAGCCTGCTGCTCTGAGGGATCATCTCCAGTCCTCAGTCTGGAGAAGAACAAGGTGGTTGTATCATAGGGACTGGACTTCTCAGCTTGGCCAGAGAAGCTGTGGCTGCTCCTCCCTGGAAGTGTTCTGGGCCAGGTTGGATGAGGCTTTGAGCAACCTGGTCTAGTGGAAGGTGTCCCTGCTGCTGGCAGGGGGTTGGGACTGGATGAGCTTTAAGGTCCAACCCAAACCAGCCTGGGATTCTATAAGGTTCATCAGATAACCTTGGCCAACTCCTTTAACTTTCAACACAAAACACCATCAGGTTGGTTGGGGATGTCCCCTCTTCCCCCTCCCACACTTCCTCCTACTACTGTGTCTCTGCCCCAGCACAAGTGTGCTGAGTTCCTGGCTGAGGGAACTGGGGGTGTTGAGCCTGGAGAAAAGGAGGCTGAGGGGAGACCTTCTGGCTCTGTCCAAGTCCCTTGGAGGAGGGTGCAGAGAGGTGGGGGTGGGTCTGTTCAACCAAGGACCAAGGGACAGGACAAGAGGAAATGGGCTCCAGTTGTGGCCAGGGCAGCTGAGATGGGATGTGAGGAAGAATTTCTTTGCTGAAAGGGTTCTGAGGCATTGGAAGGGGTTGCCCAGGGCAGTGGTGGAGTCCCCATCCCTGAAGGGATTTAAAGGACATGTAGATGTGGTGCTGAGGGACATGGTTTAGTGATAGACTTGGTAGTGTAAGGTTTACAGTTGGACTTGATGATCCTAAAGGTCTTTCCCAACCAAAACAACTCTATGATTCTATTCTACCCAGGTGTGTGAAGCTCCTTGTACGTTCCAGTGAGGGTGTGGACAACCACGTACCAGTGGAGGAGACGAAAAGGGATTTTGCTGGGAATCAACTACCCCAGTTGGAAGATTTTTGACTTTGTCTTTGCCCACAGCCACTTTCACTGTCAGAAGGTTCTATACACAGCAAACTGTCCAGGGTCTAAACAGGCTTAGGTAGAAAATCCAAGAACTGAAGGGTTGATTTCACTGAGAACAACAATATGTCAAGTAAAGTTTTGGAAGAAACAGATTGTATTGAACAGCCCCAACAGATCCACTCTCCAGCCCCTCATCATCTCTGTGGCCTCCTCTGGACTCTCCACAGTAGTTCCTGGTCTTTCTTGAACTGGGGACACCAGTTCCATCCATTCACAGCCTTGTCCTTGTCAAGCTATTTATACCTTCTTCCTTAAAATTAAGTTCCAAAATGCCCCCTAATGACCAAGATTGTTGTTCATAAAGGCTGCTTCATTTTCAGAAGGATTCCATAAATCACCACACCTGATAAATATTTCATTTCATTTTTTGCCTGGGATCCTGGGGCTGTTCCTTATTCCTCCCACTAATCACAACCATGGACAGGTGTGCACATACACACACAAATTCATAGATGAATAAAGAAAATTACACCTTGTGCTGTCCCCCTCATCCCAGCATGGTGTCCAGTGATGAATTCCTGAATTCCCAGCCTGCTTGAGCCGATCTTACAGAACACACAAGGCACACAGGTAAATTAAATCCAAGGCAATCCAAGGCCTGGATGATTTGCAGACAAACAATAACAAGACAAACACCCCTGTGGGTGTGCAAGGTGTTTAAAAGTAGCCTTTGAAGCCATGAAATCCTCAAGCTCCCTGTTTAATTAGAGAGCTGACCTGGTGAGGTGGCTCTGCTGCCTGCACCACCACTCAGCTTTCAGGAGAGGCTGTTTTCACTCTTGATTTTAAACAATGCTCACCCAGGCTCTCAAAAACATAACTGCAGAAATCAGCAGCTTCATCATTACACCAGCACCCAGAGAGACTGCAGCACCAATAGCACGAGTGCCTTCAGCACTCTGACAAAGGCTGTAGCACATCAGGGGCTTCAGTGGGATGGAGGTCCTGGAGCCCAGCAGGGGCTTCAGTGGGATGGAGGTCCTGGAGCCCAGCAGGGGCTTCAGTGGGATGGAGGTCCTGGAGCCCAGCAGGGGCTTCAGTGGGATGGAGGTCCTGGAGCCCAGCAGGGGCTTCAGTGGGATGGAGGTCCTGGAGCCCAGGAGGGGCTTCAGTGGGATGGAGGCCCTGGAGCCCAGGAGGTCCTGGAGCCCAGGACTGAAACACCCCAACTCACCAGATGCCTTCCCAAGGAAGTGTGGAAGCTCAGGTGTCCCTCCCTATGTGAAAGGATGGTATCTGTGCATGGGTCAGCAGTCCCTGAAGTGAAGCTCAGCTTCTGTGCCTAGATGATCTAGGTGAACCACCTCACTCCCCAAAGCCTGTCTATGCCTCCCACACCATGAAGGACCTGACCCCCAACAAACATGTCAATGGGGAAAACTGAGTCTTCCTCCTCAAGTTAAACTCGTCCTGTGTCATGATGTCCATCCTCTCTGCCCTACCTTGGCCACAAAGGGTTTGGAAGCTCCTTCTGCTGTTAGACACCCTTGTGGGGTGTGAAAATTCAAGTATGATGAATCTCTACAGATCATCACAAGCCTCTACATCAGGTCAGCACTGAGAAATCAAACATAATAATCAATGGACCTCACAGCTGGAGAAATATCTCCCATAGGTTACAGATGCTAGCAACAGGGTAGGAGAAGATGAGAAGAGATGCTAAAGCACATGCAACTGCAGCATAGTCTCTGATATTTAGGAACAAAACATTTTGCTGTAAGGAAATATTCAACCCTCTTACAGCAAAACTTAACCAACACATCTTCTGAGCCCTCTAGCATGGAAAGGTTTCCTGCACATCCCACAGAATCATGAAATTCAGGTCAGAACGGACCTAGAGGTCTCTGGTTCAGCCCTCACCCAAAGCAAGGTCAACTTTGAAGTCAGATCTAATTTGAAAATTAGGTCAGGTTGCTCAGGTCCTTGTCCAGTTGAGCTTTGATCTCTGAGCCTGGAGATCAAACATCCCTCTGAGCCCCTGTTCAAACCTGTCCACTGCCATGGTGGATTTATTTCTCCTAATATCTGATTAGCACTTCCCTTCTTGAAACTTGTGTCCCCTGCATCTCACCCCATCACTGTGCAACTCCAACAATTTGTCCACCAGCACTCCCAGGTCATTCTCTGCAGAGCTACCTTCCAGCTGGCCATCTCCCAGTCCATACTGGTCCATGGGGTTACCCCTCCCTAGGGCAGGGTTTTGCCTTTACCTCCGTTGAATCTCACACATTCATTTCTCTTCAGTTCCTGAAGTCTATTCTTTTCTCAACTTTCTCTTACAGTGCTCTTCTTTTTATGGTTGGACAAATACTCAGCGTGTATCTTGTTCTCATTTCATCCATGTTTTTATAGTCTCCTCATTAACATTGTGCTGGTTTTGGTTTCCAAGGTGGAAGGACAACCATCTTCCCTTCAGCTCCTGTCCCTGCCAGGTCACTGCCAACAGGGACGAGTCAATACAATTCTCTAACCTCTACCCTTTTCCTCACAACTGAATTTTATTACTGCAACATTTTGCTTATACCACACCATAAAGCAAATTCTAAAATAAAATCCAAATTATATGCCCAGAAGTACTTTTTTCTCTATTAAAAGGAAAAAAAGCCTCCACCTCTCTATATTCTTCATACTGTCCAGCAAGTACATGTTCCAGTGATGCTCAAAAGATCTTTTCAAACACCCTCTGGACCAGGGAGTCCCATGTTTGCTTACTGATGAGTATCTCCCAACCTCACTGCAGTACAGAGAAGGATGGAGCAGCACATCTGCTCCAGGAACAAATCACTGAAGAGTCAACACAAATAACAGAGTTTAAGGAGGTGATGAGACACAGGCAAGGTGTATCTGCAAAAGCCAGAGCCTAACTGATACAATTTCCTTTGCTAACACTGTTCATGGCAGCGAGTCTTGTGGCTAAAGGAAGAGTAAACAACATCTGATTATTTTAGAGAGACTTTTGACAGCAACTGCATCCTCCTTCCCCAGAGTACTTTGGGAAGAGACTCCATCAACGTTGTTAAAATGACAGAGCATGGGAAGGAGAGAGATATTGCCCTGATTCTTATTATTCTGCTAAATGAGCTAGATAAAAAACAACAAACAAAAAAACAACCCCCCAAAAAAACACCAAAAAAAAGGAGATATCCAAAATCTGTTGGAGACAAGAAAGCAGGACATCTCACAAGCACCTTTAGAGACCAGGAATAAAATCTCAGTTGCACTCACAGTTGAGCAAGAGCGTCCAAAAAGGAAAAAGCGTTGGGGTGAAATTCCACAAGCACAAGTACAAAAGCTCCACATTTGAGTAAAACTAAAATATACAGGGGAAAAAGGGTTAAGAGCCTTTGGGCAATCACAATACCTTACATTGTGGGGAGAGGGTTTAAATAGATCACAAAAGGAAAAGGAAATATCACAACAAACATTATTAATTGGACTGCTAGATTGTGCCCATTGCTTTACATCTTTTAAAGGAAAAATCAAGTTAAAAGAAAAGCAGGAAGAGGTATTTATTTTGCTTTAAAACTAAACATTTTGTTATGCAAGATGTCAACGCTTCTGAAAAAGTTTCTAAGAAAAAAAAATGAAGTTCTGAACTAAGACTACAATAAGGGGACTGTTTTTGTTTGGTTTTACGTGTTTTAATTGAGTATAAATGAGAAATATCATGGAAAACCAGTACTGCAGTGTAGCATTTCCAACACACATCCATTATTTAGAAAAACTAAGAGTGAAATATTAAACATTTATGAGGTCTATTTTTCTTTGCTTTTCTGACAGTAATATATTAAAATTATACTACATTTGTACTATTGATTTCACTTCTGCCTATAAAGTAAATAGAAAATAAATTAGTTGCACATTAAGTCAGCACAGGCTGAGAAGTTAATTGTTGGTACAGCTTGTGAAATAGAAACTTTGATTTTCTCCAATTAAAAAAAAAAAGAAACATAAAATGCAGCACAATGTAAGGCTCCAGTAATTTTGAAGCTTATATCCATTACTTAAAATACACTAGAAATAATAAAAACCATGGTAGGGTTTATCTGCTATCAGCACTACTGGTTTAGTGCAGCAGAGACAACGATGCTGCTCCTGCATCCATAGGAACGGTGTGAACTTGTCCTGACCACCAGGCACAACCCAGGGTGCTGCTAGGTGACAAGCTCCAAAGTTCATACAGTCAGGTCATTTTACTGCTGAAATTACTTCTTTTTCCAGCATTCAGCTCCTGTTCCAGATCTTAGAATCACAGTGTTGTGAGCTGGAAGGGACCCACCAGGATGATGGAGCCCAACTCCTGTCCCTGCACAGGACAATCCCAACATTCACACCATGTCCCTGAGGGCCTTGGCCAAATGCTGCTGGAATCTTGTCAGCCTTGGGGCCATCAGCACCTCCCTGGGGAGCCTGTGCCAGTGCTCCACCACCCTCTGCCTCAAGAACCTTTTCCTCATGGCCAACCTCCCCCTCCCCTGCCACATCTTCCTGCCATGGCCTCTGCTCCTGGCGTTGGTGGCCAGAGAGAAGAGCTCAGCGCCTGCCCCTCCTCTTCCCCTTGGGAGGAAGTTCCAGACCGCCAGGAGATCTCCTCTCAGTCTCCTCTTCTCCAGGCTGAACAACCCAAGTGCCTTCAGCCTCTCCTCACACCCTTCCCCTCTGAACCCCTCCCCAATTTTATTTCCCTTGCATTAGGGAGATCACGTTTTAAATTGATTTTTTTGCCCCCAGACCAGTGCAGCCTCTGGAACAGTTGCATCAATTCACAACTGGGTGGCTCATGTCAACCCAGTGACCAAATGAAGGCACTATCAAGAAGCCAGCAAAATACAGGGCTTGATCCCAACTGCAGTAGCTCTCCAGGAGTTCAGCTGTTGGTAACGTCAGGGGATCGGCTCCTGGCCACCCACACAAGCCCTTCACTTTACTCTTAGCTGAGCCCCACGTACCAGGACTAAATATCCCATTTAAATCCAGGAAAAGTGCCTTACATTTTTGTTTTGCTGCTCTAAAATCCATACTAGCATCTTTGGGAAAAGGGACAGAGCAACCTTTCAAAAACTAAGGGAAAAAGAAATCCTAATCTAAATAAGAAAGAAAGGTTCTACCTCCAAACTTTTATGACAGAGACAAGCACATAAATTTAACTGACCAAGGAAAAGCAATTAGAGTGATGGATTGCAGCCAACTCAATAGAGATGGGAAATACTGAGACAACACTCAAATACAAATTATTACACAAAATTACCCTCAGCCCACTCAAACTTTTCAGAAAATCAGTCATTGCCATCACCAGCATGTTTGGACCACATGCCATGGTGGCTTTGTCCATCCTAACATTAGCTGAGCACTACAGCACCGTTACACAGTCAGCAGCTCAACCAGAGAAGGGGCAAGGACTTCTCCACCTTCAGCAGTGGACAACTTCTCCCAGCTAAAACTCACCTGTGTGAGGAGGTGGGGATTAATTACATGGACTTATTTCACAATTAAGGACTTTGCAAAGTTTCCCAGGAGAGGAGAAGGGAGGGCAAGAGCACTTGTTTCTACAGGATTTCTGGGAGCTGTGCAGCACAGTAAAAGAAAGTCTGGTTATGTCTGGGAAATGGAACCTTACAACCCAACCTTGAGAGAGACTTCTCTGCTCCAGGCTGAGGAGTCCCAGCTCTCTCAGCCTTTCCTCACATGGGAGATGCTCCAGCCCCTCATCATCTCTGTGGCCTCTGCTGGACTGTCTCTAGAAGATCCCTGTCCTTGAACTGCAGGAGGTTTTGACAGATGATCTAGCACAAGACCAACACCCAGACTCAAAGGTGTGTGTGTGTTCAGCAGCACAGGGACTGAGGAGCAGCCCCTCTCCTCACTCTTCCCAAGAGAAGCAGATGCATTCCTCTGGGCTGAGAGAAGAGGGGTTGACAGAGATTGCTCCAAGCAGTGCAGCAGTTGGGAGTAAGCCACAAGTCCTGAGAAGAGAGGCCAAGCTCTGCACGAGGTGCCTCCACCTCCTCCTCCCTCTTAACTGTAGAGCTATGCAACATGGGGCTGTCACCCCACAAAGGTTCCCAAGCCAGGATGTCCTTCCTGGGGAGGGTGGTGGAACCATCCATAGTCCAGATCTACTTCAACACCCCTGTCCACAGCAGTGTCCTCTCCCTCCTTTTCTCTTCATTTCCTTTTTTTTTTGCCACCAGAGCAGAGCACACATTCACAAGCTGCAGCTGTGCAAATTCTACCCACACACCTCTTCTGGTTTAATTCCACTAAAGCAGGACATTTTGTTAACACCATAAATGAAAGAGATTTGAAAATAGATCCTAGTAATAACTCTAACATCAATTTTCTGACATCAGAGCAGAAGGCTTTCAATTCAAAGCGTTTCCACACCATATTTGTCAAGGAACAGATTCTCTGACATATTCATAATATTTTCAACACCAGTAGGTAGCAAGTTTTTCCCTTTTAAGACAGGTCCACCTGCATCTTCTCCAAAAGGATGGTCCACTGTGGCCAGACAGTCATTATGAACCTGATCCAAAGTGCAAAGAGGGAAACAGAAACCCTGAGACACCTCAACAGGCAGTGAGTGAAGTGTTACATCTCCATCAGCTTCAGAGATTTGCTCAGCTCACTCTCTCCTCCCAACCTGCTGCAGTCCTCAATATGGTCCTTGCTCTCCTACAGTTCTGTAGAGCATCATCTCTCCTAATTGCTCTCACCACATTTACCTTATTTTCCCCCCCTGTTATCAGTGTTTTCAGGAGCAAGTTTACAAGCTGCACTTCAGACATTGCATAGCAATAAGAAAATGAAACTGCAGACTCACTCATATTTGTCTCATATGGACATGTAAATTATTTTATGTAATTTAAATAATTCAAGTAAATTAAATTGTATAACTCAGCGTGGTGATTGCATGTTGAAGTATTTTATAATTCTCCCAAGTTCTTGATCATTTCATTACTTTAGATTTAAAATATATATATATATATATATATATATTCCTGTGGAACAGTTTTAGATCAACATAACTCTGAGTCAGATTTCTAACCTTAATGCTGACATCTGAAAACTCCAATCCTCAGAAGCCTCTGAACAACTTTCTTCCCATCTCATCCCTGGAAGTAGGTGTCAAACATGTTTTAGCCCCAAGTGCCACTGAGCACACACAGAGACAAGTGCAGGAAGTGAATCCTTGAAAGGCTTTGAGGGGAAGGGTCCTCTGGAGATCTCCAGGCACCTCTGCTCAAAGCTGGACCAGGCTGCTCAGGGTCTCACCCTGTCACTTTGAAAGTCTCCAGGGATGGGGATTACACAGCCTCTCTTGGCAACTAAGTGGGAGGAATTTTTTCCTGGTGTCCAGTTGGAATTTCCTTGCTGCAACTTGTCTTCTACCCTTCACCCTTGAGAAAAGTCTTGCTCCATCTTTGCTATCACTCAACTTTCAGTGGAGTAGATCAGATTTCCCTTCAGCTTTCCTTTCTTCTGGCTGAATAATTTGATGTCATCCACATCATCCCAACATCCAAGTTCCTGATGAGAATGCATTGACACACCAATGAGTTCATTGACACACCAATGAGTTCATTGACACACCAATGAGTTCATTGACACACCAATGAGTTCATTGACACACCAATGAGTTCATTGACACACCAATGAGTTCATTGACACACCAATGAGTTCATTGACACACCAATGAGATCACATCAATATTTCACCCTTGAACAATGTCATTCATAGCTGGTTTCTGCTTCAACTTTACATCACCAATTAACCTTTGAGTCCAGCCACACCTGGAAAATCTAAACCAACAGGGGGGTGATTCTTAATCATCCCTAAGCAGCCTTTAAAACAGGCTTGGGTATCACTCCCTTGGTCTTCAGCCCATAAATTCCAACAAAATAACATTTCAGGACACTAAAAATAAATTCTCTAGTCCTCCCAATCAGGTCTGAGCCCTGCTTGAGTGTGTTTACCTCCACAGAAATGATTTCAAAGAAAACAATGGAACTTGTACACCGAGGAGCTCAGGAGTCAGCAGATGTCACCACACTTCCCAAGCACATTCTTGCTGATATGCTCAAAAGAAGAGTTATAAAAAGCAGATTCTGCAAGAAAAAAACAACTCCAAAAAACTTTAAAATATGTATTTCTGTAGGTTCTGTAAATAGTCCATACAGCATCAGAATGGAGGGAATTTTCTTGTCAGATTTAGGATAATTTTTATTTTTTGGTAACTTGTATATGGGATAAAGCTTCCAATATGATCCTGTTATGTCAACTACAGAGAGTAAATTAGATGTTTATTGAAGCCAGTATCTCTGCAATGCTTGGTGTGCTCTCAAACAAGGGATCTGGAGAGACCAAAGAAAAGAGAATGAGCACATTTGATTAAGTGGGTAAATACCTTCAAAGGAATTCAGAATATTGGGTTCCAAAGGGTTCTACAAGCCAAGATGGAAAGCTGAACAGCAGCGAGGTTTTTCAGAACATGAGGCTAGAAAATCCATATTATGCAAAGCATTTATTATTTCTAAGAGTGTTACTGAAACTAGCCCAGCCTTGGAACCCAAAATAAATCAATTAAAGTGTTAGAAGCAGCAGCAAAGTGGTAGCTTCTCTGGGGGGAAAAAACCCCAAAACAGTGTTTTTCTTTATGCACTCTGCTTTAGCTAAAAACCAAGCTCCTGGTTGTGTCACAAGGCTTATTACATGAAATGTCACAACATGACATTTCTCAGGAGTCATAGTAGGTGATTTAATAGGCCCTGCTGACTTCACATCTAATTTGTTTCACATCCCATCGTACCTATAAGATAGCAGATGTTTAACAAAAATTCATGGAGCTCAGGACAGCAAAGAGGATATTGAGAAAAACCAAAAACCTAAGCAAAATGTAAGAAAAAAAATCTTACAGTATCCAAATGAAAGCCCCAGCTTATCAACATGCCTCAGTTTAAATTTGCCTATGAAAGGTTTCATGGTGAGTAGAAATATTCACTACTTATAACCAAGGACCTACTGCAGGGAGAAAGCACTGAAAACAAAATATCAGTAATGAAAACAGATACAGCAACGTTATTATTACTAATAGTTTTAGATGAAAGTAAATGATTCATTATATTTGAGTTTAGAGTATCTTCAAACAAAATGGAAATGAACTTGGTAATGATATACTGCTCCAAATTCCACAGTAATAGAATGGTTTTGTTTCAGAAAGGTCTCAAATAGAGAACTTATGTCTTTCAGAAGAAAGCCACTTCTTTCTTTTCAGACCACAGCAATTTGATTAAATCTATCTGAAATAGAAAGGAATTTTATACTAGACAAAGAAAAAAAATAAAATAAAATAACAATTTAGATGCAGAACTTCTGCCTCCAAATGTCAGAGATATAAAGAGTCAGGATTTCATTCAAGAGATCATAAAGAGTCAGGAGTTAACCCAGCAGGGCTACCAGAGTGCAAATGGGCCAGTGAAAGCCATCCACCAACTGCTTAATGACAGGGAGCACACATGATAATGCACCTCCAGAACTTCCCTCTCTCCCAGGGAGAACAATTCTCCTCTAATCCTTGCAGGCACTGAGCAATAGGCAGCCTAAGAAAACCACCTGACATTTTAATCCTGTCTTTTGCTGCAAATGACATAATAACCCAAATAAAAACTGGATCCAGGAGGAGCAGTTGGGAAGATTGCTCTGGCAGTACCAATATCAAGGAGAGACACAGACTGCCAGGGACAGGCAGCTCAATGTCCTCATAAAAACCCACAATAGATGGGGATGGAGCAGCAATAAAGCTGTGCTTCCAGAGCAAAGAGGCACTGCAACACAGGATGCACCTTTTGTATTCTCCTATCACTTCCACATCCTCTTTCTGTATCTGCTTTTAACCCAGCAAAATAAATACTTAAATAAACTTTAATAAATAAATAAAACTGTATACATCATTTGTTCTTTGTGCTTCCAAAAGGAGCAGCAGATTGGGTTAAAAGACTCATTGACTCCCTGAAAGGAAGGGGTAGAGAGGTGGGGGTCTTTTAGGGGTTTTTTTAAAGTTTATTTCATAGAATAGTTTCTTTGGAAAAGACCATTATGATCATCTAGTCCAACCATAAACCCAGCATTGCCAAGTTCACCACTAAACCATGTCCCTAAGCACCACATCTACATGTCCTTTGAATACCTCCAGGGATGGGGACTCCACCACCGCCCTGGGCAACCCCTTTCAATACTTGACAATCCTTTTAGTGAAGAATTTTCTCCTCATATCCAACCTAAACCTCCCCTGTCCCAACTTGAGTCCATTCCCTCTTGTTTTGTCACTTGTTATTTTGGAGGAGACCAACACCCACCTCTCTCCACCCTCCTTTCAGGGAGCTGGACAGAGCCAGAAGGTCTCCCCTCATTTCTTATTGTTTATTCTTTGGTCCTTTTTAAAATATTCTCACTGTTTTTTGTCTGCTGCTGGCTTTTCAGCTGATGTTTTTGAACAACTGTCTACACCACCTCTGCAGCCTCTTTCCTAGAGCAGTGGCTAATATAATATCTCTTCTTGTGTACAAAAGGTCCAGACTTTTATTCCTTATATGCATTATTTTGTAATGACAGATTCTGAATTTCATCCACCATTTTATTGCCCTTCCAATCTTCACAAGCAGGAATAATTTGATTACCTTGAATAAATTCCCTGCAACCTTGTCTGTCCCCTCTTCCAGATCGTGTCTGATGACATTAAATGTCATTTGCAGTACCTCAGTTAATGGGTTAGCACATGCCAGCATGCCATGCTCCACTTGCTAGAAATTCAGATGGAAATCTGGACATTGTCTTTTATCTGTGGATGATGCAGACAGCAAGTTTGCCCTTTTTCCCTCACCCCCTCTTTATATTAATATATGCTCACTGTGTTTGGAGTGTAGGAAATAAAGATCTTAGCAAAATCAAAACAAACCACACAAAATAATAACAAAAACACCCTAAATAAAAACGTGGAAGTTGGGTAAAGGCTCTGGAAAATAACGGATTAATTTCAAGGATAAGGGTTGTGTTAGAAAAACAAAAGCTATTTTAAACTGAAGAGGGATGACTGCTTCAATGTAATATAATAACTTAGAATAGCTATAAATTTATGAGACTATAATGGTGTAGAAAAAGGGGGGAATTATTAAAACTTGTAATGATGGAGGAAAAATGCTAAAAGCTAAGGATAAATAGGTAATGAGCTGAGGTTAGCAAGTGCATCTAGGGAAGTACCAGGGATGTTATTAAAAAGGAGAGAAAAAAGGCAAAAACCCCCACTACACCAAACCACACACCAAAAAAACCCAGTTAAAAAAACTTTTTGCTTTTAATCCAGCAAAATAAATACTTAAATAAACTTTAATAAATAAACTGTATACATCATTTGTTCTATGTGCTTCCAAAAGGAGCAACAGATTGGGTTAAAAGGACTCACAAAAAAAATCAGGAGATTGCTTGAAGCTTGCAACCATTGACATGGTCAATTTATTTAAAAATTGCATAAAGCAGCTATTGACAGCTCTCATTTTCAGTGGCTCAGTGTAACTGCTTTCTCCTGCAGATCCCTCCTACATCAGAGCATGAGGTACATCAGAGATTTTTAAGATGGGGGAAAAAAACACCACATTAAAAACTACAATTGAACCTTGAAGACATCAAGAAAATCCAATATTCTGATTTGTTTGACATACTTATAATGGAAAGTACTAAGAGAAGCAGCCATGGGCATTGGGTCTCCAGGAAAATGAGGTGGTCACCAAAATGTTGCCCACTTTATTGCCTTATGAGGGACTATGGAGTTGAGGAAGGGGGAGGAGGGTGCAGAAGCTCGTTGCAAGAAGAGAAACTGGCACTTTTCCTCCCTTTAAACTCAAAAGGCAGCCATGGTTCATGTTAATAAGTAGAGGAAGAAGGGTTATCAAGTGCAATAAAATCAATCTTGTGAGGTATCATCAACCTGGCCAGGAAAATGTCTGTATTCAAAACTCACTTGGTACATTTAATATCTGTCTTAAGGACAGGAGTCCCAACACTGTTTCCTTCCAGTTGAGCCTGGTGCCCTTAGTTTTTAGGGTGTAGAACTGGGAACCTTGTCTGCTGAACTTAATGGGAAAATCTTGTTCAAAATATACTGAATTTTATCCCATGCTAACAGTATAAATTATATTATGGACATGTTTTCATAATGTTGTGTGGAGAAAAAAAAAGTATAAAATTAACCAAAGGCTGAGAGTACATGGTGTAACCCATAGGGTAGTTAAAAAAACCAAACACATTTGTGATATAAAATCCACCCAACTCCCAGAACCAGTAAATTTTCTGTAGTAATATTTTTCCTGGAGCTGAAGTGTAAAACATTAAGTAAAAAAATGTTGAGCTGAGATCTTCTCCCTCTCTACCACTTCCAGAAGCTCATATTACATATTAGTGTGAGTTCTGCTTTCATGAATTTCACATGCAGTTCCCCACCCTTTCCCTCTCATCTCTCTGCATTGACAACCTTTTCCATAATTAGCCTTTTAGTACCTGCAGAGATTTTTATTATCCTAAACACAAGACCCAGATACAGTTAAATCACCAATTACACTGCAGCTGAGATCCCTCTCCGCTGTGATTTACTGCCCTGTCAATATCCTGAAGGAGGAGTGAGCAGAGACCATGGGTTGCAAGAGCTGCATGGGTTGAAGGTGTCAGCAATAATGATGGTAAAGAGAATTTTCAGGTGAGAGTAAGAGGAATCATATCTTGTACCTGGTTCATGTCATCCATACATTTTTTCCTATATATATTTTTTTCTGTTATTGTATTTTGGCTTTCTGTAGAACCACAGGATAATTTAGGTTGTGAGGTACCTCTTCAAGGGGTCTCTAATTCCACCTCTGCTTCAAAGCAGAGTTAATAGCAAAGATCCATCAGGTTGCCAAGACCCTTGTCAATTCTCTAAAGTCCATAAGGGTGAAGATCATGGGTTTTGAACAATACACCAGTGCTAAAGGACACTTACTGAATTTATGGTTTTTCTGTAACATCTTTTTGAGTTTTCCCTGTTACTAACTATGAACTGATGTTTGGGGTTTTTTTGGTTTTTGGTTGTTTAAGGGGGTTTTTTAGGGTAGTCCACCACTGCCCTGGGCAACCCCTTCCAATGCCTCAGAACCCTTTCAGCAAAGAAATTCTTCCTCACATCCCATCTCAACTGCCCTGGCCACAACTGGAGCCCATTTCCTCTTGTCCTGTCCCTTGGTCCTTGGTTGAACAGACCCACCCCCACCTCTCTCCACCCTCCTTGCAGGGACTTGGACAGAGCCAGAAGGTCTCCCCTCAGCCTCCTTTTCTCCAGGCTCAGCACCCCCAGTTCCCTCAGCCGGGAACTCAGCACACTTGTGCTCCAGACCCTTCCCCAGCTCCGTTCCCTTCTCTGGACACGCTCCAGCACCTCCAGGTCCTTCTTGGACTCAGGGGCCCAACACTGAACCCATTAGCTCTGTCCTACCTAACCACCATGACACTAAAGCCTCCTGTGCAGACACAGCAAGTCTTTTAGAGACTCTAAGTTTTATTCTTAGCTCTCATTTCCATTAACACAGCAATGGATCTCCATTTCCAAGAGATCAGCAAGCCACAGCTTGGATTCCCCCTTATTTCTCTCTTCCTTCCTTCTTGCTTTCATCCTCTGCAGCATTTTCTCTCTCCATTTTACCCTGTACCTAATGAAGAATTAATCAGCTGCACCACTGCCTGCTGCCCAGACACTCATTTTGAGGGCCATGGCAGAACAGAGATGTTAACTCACCGGTACAGTCGATTTTCACCCACAGTAAATACTTCTAAAGGAAAATATTTGAGTATACCAGGCCAAACCAGTTTTTATCTTCATCACTCAGTGCCCAAGCACGGTATGCAGCAGGAATAGCCACACACCAAAGTAGCAATAAAAGTAATTTTATATCCATAACAAAATTTTTCCAGCAGTATAATACTTAGAGATTTTTAATTTATTGTAAATAAATGATGCATTAAATACTTTCTATGCCTGGAACACTAGATGTAAAATTACATGGCTAAAAAAACCTGATTTTGCTTTTAGTGAACAGATTTTAAGTACTTTAAGCCCCATGTGCATCGTTAAGCAACATCAGCAATACCTCTCACATTTTCCAACTAATGGCTCTTAGCTGAGGATTTCCTCCTCCACCCAGTGCCATCCAGTACCCCACTGTCCCATAAACAAACAGTCTGGTTTTGTGGCTGGATGTGACTTTGTGTTGAAATCTTGGATATCAAAATAAAGTGAGAGAGATGTCTTCACACAGCACGTCCCTACCACCACCTCTGCCCACAGCCTGAGGACATTTACTGTCCCTCCTCCTTTGGGTTTCATTTAAAAGACGTTTGGTTTGGCTGCAGAACTTCCAAGGGCCACAGTTTACAGCAGAGACCCAAAGCATGATCACAGCCCAGCAGTGAGGGACCTCCAACTGCCTTTTTTGCTGTTTTTGGTTAAATTTAAACACTTAATGAAAAGTTAACAGGAACAACACAGGAGTTTTTAACAACCTCCTTCCCATCTCTAAGTGGGCTCAGGACATCTTTCTGCTTCTGTCTCAGAGACCCCAACCAAGGCTGATAAGAGTGAGGACACAGATGCACATGAGAGAAGAAATGGCCTTCAAGCTCAGAGCCCTCTGCCCAGCTTCACACAAGCACCAAGAGATTATCATGTAAGAGATTAATCCCAAAACCCCCAAACCAGTGGAGAGATGCCCATCAGCTGGATTTGCTTTTCACCAATGCATTTGCCCACCACACAACCAGGAGACAAAAGCAGCCATGCCAGTTCCTAGTGAAGCACAGACCAAGCAACATCATAAAATAGGGTCTAGAGACTCCATTATCCTGTTTCTCCAATTAATTTTCATTGGAAGACCCCTAATTCTGCTCTAAGTCATGCTCCTTCCAGCTCCCATGCCCCAGAGAAGCCTTAGTCAGAAGGTGAAATTCCATCTCTGGAGAAAGATCAAGCTATCTAAGGAGCTGAACTGAGGATAACTCAGACAGAAAAGATTTTATACTTTATATTATTTATATTCACATAGAAAATGTACAAAGCAAAAATAAGATTGTTTTGAGAGGCAAAGTTCTGCTTGCTACCAAAACCTATGAGATCAAAGGGTTAATACAACATGGTACAAGTGCCTCTCTGTCCCTGTGTCTCTGGGGTTCATAAGCCACATACCCATCTCTCTTTGCACCTCTAGTCCAGGTCTGAGGATCTGGCCTGCCAGCTTGTCTGATTTATTCCTCACTGCACCAGTTGGTTTGTCTCTAAACCTGATCCCCTCCAAGAAATCTGGTTTCTAGCTCTGTTTCCACCAGAGACCACACTAAGGAGGTTATTATCCCAGTTTTCAGTATTTTCTCTTCCCAACTGTTCCTGACTCATCACAAACCATGGTTAGATCTTCTCACATCATCTGAGAGTGGGAAGGGAGGATAAAGCCTGTTCCTGAGAGGTGGCACCAGGCCAGCTGCATTAGTCGCTTGTAGAGGTAGATCCTGTTGTTGCTGCCCATGCTGCTCCCCCATACCTGGGCCTGGCTGAGGGGGACACTCATTTCTGAGAAGGTGGTCACTTTGGTTAATATCCCAGCCACCAGGCATCACTATAAGTGACAGAACCACAGCACAGGCTTTCATCTCTGATATGTGAAGGAACATCAGACTTCACTGTGACTGCTTGCATGAGCAGTCCAGTTCATCTCAGGTTGCCTCCTGCCATCCCCAGAAACTCCTCTTCCAGACTGGAGCACTTCAAACAGAGCTCTCTGCTCCTCCAAAGAACAAGATCTTCACTTTAATTCTTTCCCCTAAGTGGGGAACTAAGAACTAAGTGGGTCAGAGTTGTGTGAAAAGTGTCTAAAAGCACAAGACGTGGCACAGGCACTGGGGACAGGATTTGAGGTCAGTCCACAGAAGACAGCGGTGCAGTCAGCCACCTTTGTCTGAACAAAAGCCATGAGTGCTGGCAATGAAAGCCAGGAGGAAATGGCAGCAGAGGTGCATACAGACTAGGGGAGAAATTAAAAACCCAACATATTAAAAACAACAAAAAAAACCCCACCACAAACCCCACAAGGATTCATTTTTACAAGTTAAAAAATCCTTGACAAGAAATCCATTTTTACAGGAATCAGAGTTTAGAAAAATGGGTATTGGACAATAACACCAGATAAAAAGTGACCAGTGACCTGGGCACAGCAGGCAAGTGCTGTGAGACACCAGTCCCTGCACATAAGCACCCTTGCTTACAACCACTGGGCATGGTGTGAGGGGAGGGAGGAAAGACACACACCGATAAAAGTGTCTGCTGAAGAGTGAGATGTCTTCAAATGCAGGAGAGAGCCCCAGCCACAAGAACCCCAGGAGACAGGGACACGAGCTCCTGCAAGTCCCCACTGCGATGTGAAGGACAAACTGAGTGTCCTGTTTTTTAATAGGGTTACTTTTCTCTCAATAGCTAGAGAGCCCCGTGTTTTGGTTTCAGTGAGGATTGTTATGAGAACAAGGTTGATAACTACAAGGACACTGAGCTTGGGCAGTTTCCAAGAAGAGGACTGGAAGCAGGGAGTGAAGAAAAGTGTATTGTTAGTAAAACCCAGAATTGACAGGTGGGTATGCCAATAAGATATTCCATATCATATCATTTCATGTTTAGTACATTAACCAGGGCTGACCTAAAAGGAGGACCTGGAGGTGCTGGAGCGTGTCCAGAGAAGGGCACCGGAGCTGGGGAAGGGTCTGGAGCACAAGTGTGCTGAGTTCCTGGCTGAGGGAACTGGGGGTGCTGAGCCTGGAGAAAAGGAGGCTGAGGGGAGACCTTCTGGCTCTGTCCAAGTCCCTGCAAGGAGGGTGCAGAGAGGTGGGGGTGGGTCTGTTCAACCAAGGACCAAGGGACAGGACAAGAGGAAATGGGCTCCAGTTGTGGCCAGGGCAGTTGAGATGGGATGTGAGGAAGAATTTCTTTGCTGAAAGGGTTCTGAGGCATTGGAAGGGGTTGCCCAGGGCAGTGGTGGAGTCCCCATCCCTGGAGGGATTGAAGAGTCGTGTAGACACAGTGCTGAGGGACATGGGTTAGAGGTGGAATTGGCAGCGTTTGGTTTATGGTTGTACTCAATGGTTTTAAAGGCCTTTTCCAACCACTGTGATTCTGTGACCTCATCCAGAGAGAGCACAAGATGCCAAGAACACAAAGTGCTCCAGCATTTACTTACAAATACAGAGATTTCATTCTCAATGCAAGTTAAACAGCAAGGTTGGTGGCTCTGCCCTCTGTGACCAGCTGAGACAGCCAGAGCCACTGGAAAGCTTTCAAACTGCTTTTTAAAATCAGTTGTTTCTTCTCCATTAACTTTTAAAACACACAGAGATTGGGGGATAATTGCTGCATGTTGTAAATCATGACTCAGATGAATAATTCACCTTCTGAGCAGACAGAACACAGACCAGGCACTGGGCTCAGGTCTGGGGGCTTTCAGGAACAAACCCTCAAGATTCAGCCAACGAGCAAAGGACCAGCACAGCACCAGTGCTTGGTCTGGCACAACTTATCCTCTGTTTCCAGAGGGAGACAAACACTCCATGAGGATGAAAAGCCAGAAAGAATCAAAACCAGAGTCTGTGCAGCTCAGTCTGGTCTCCAACAATAGCAGGGGAAAATACCATCAGACACAGCTTCTCCTCAAATTCTTGTCCATTAATTTATCTAATCCCTTTCCAACTTGTCTGTGGGTCTTGTCATTCCCAAGCGCCTCTTGTACACTTCTGTCAGCAAATCACAGAACCTGTGGTGGGAAAAGCCCTTCAAGATCATCAGGTCCAACCACAAACCCAACACTACCAATCCCACCTCTAAGCCATGTCCCTGAGCACCTCATCTGCCCATCTGTTAAATCCCACCAGGGAAGGTGACTCCACAAGTGTCTAACTAAACCATTCCTAGGCACTGTGTCTACATGAGTCTTGAATCCCCCCAGGGGTCACCTATGCTGATGAAGGTAGTCCAGCAGCTCACCTTGGAAACAGCACTTCTGCTATGCTCACCATTTCCAACAAGAAATCACCTAATAAATACATAAGGTCCATCTTTTTCTTCTTATGGCTCCAGAAGATGCTGCCCTTGGTAAGAATCTTGATACAAACCAGCTGCTTTCATGCATTTGTAGCTTGATTCAAGCAAATGTATCCATGGGACCACAAAAAAAAAGATTCTGGGTAGTGGCCATGCAAAAGGAGCTCAGATAAGGCAGAATCAATGCCACTTGGGAGGTGTTGGAACGTAGTATTGATGTTTCCAGCCTACATTAACACTAATGGCAAAACTATAAATCATGGAGAGAGGCTTAATGAAAAGGATCCTGTCTTGTGACTGCTCAGAAGAGGTCTTGAGATTGATTTTTGGCATCAGTCAGGTAATTCTGAGATCAATAGGACACAAAATCCACCTATTTGCTAGTTAGTAACACAATTAGGTTTTGTAACACAGATTTGCTGCTCCTGAAGTCTGTTCCATGTGTGAAGAATGTGCAACTGCTAGCTGTGGCATTCAATTTAATTTATACATATTGGCTGATATAAAATCAGGTGTAAATTGGAGCCCTCAAACTTCTGTATGCTTATACTTCAACCCAACCCCAGGAATAATTAAACTGATAAAACCCAAGTAAACAGAAAATTGCAAGGCTTTAAAAATATTAATACCTAACCATAACAATCCCTACTGTGGCTCCTCAAATACAGCTGCAGGTGGAATAAGCTCTTTCTGCCAGGTCAGCCTGCTCTGAAATGGGCTGCTGACAATTACAAGAGAGGTCACATCTATTTGCAAACCACCTAAGTGATGGAACCATCCCTCAAGCAAGTTTTAAGTTGACTTGGGAAAGATGCATGGCAATTAAAACAAAAAGCAATTCAGAAAACTGCCCTTGGGATCCCCCCCAAGTAACAGTCAGATCTGACCAACATGGTCTGGATATGTCCAGAAAACAAGTTCAGGCATCCAGGATCCAGTGTTGTACCACCTACCTCACATCAAGGAGGCTGGAACCATAATAAAACCAGAATATTTTGTGCCAAAGTTCCCAGACTACTTGTACACATCAAAAGAGAGAAAGCTACATGGACCTCAAGTTGTCTTACAGACAAGAGGGGTTGAGTCTCTCCTGAAGCCTTCAAATCCCTTAGATAAGCACCAAAACCAACAGGAGTTCCTTCTGATCAGCAATGGCCATCTCCACCCATAGGAATCTAAGAATCTGGGCCAGGCTGCCTAAATTTGGCCCAGCTGAAGCCTGCAGTGATAATCTCAGTATCTGTGAGCACATTTCTGCTGAAGCAGCACAAGACAACACAGACTGATCACATCAAAGCTATTCTTGTCTCTCACAGTTTTCAGAGATGAGGTTTTAGCCTGACATTTGGTATTCAAAACCCTGCAGCTTCTCAGGGAGCTCAAGACATGTTTTGTCCATACAAATGGATTACCAGTGCTTCTTCATAATCCCAGAGTGGTTTGGGTTGGAAGGGACCTCAAAGCTCATCCAGTCCCAACCCCCCTGCCAGCAGCAGGGACACCTTCCACTAGACCAGGTTGCTCAAAGCCTCATCCAACCTGGCCTGGAACACTTCCAGGGAGGAGCAGCCACAGCTTCTCTGCCCAACCTGGGACAGGGTCTCACCACCCTCACACCAAAGAATTTCTTCCTCACATCTCATCTCCATCTCCCCTCTGCCATTTTCAAGCCATCACCCCTTGTTCTGTCACTCCCTGCCCTTGGCCAAAGTCCCTCCCCAGCCTTCCTGGAGCCCCTTCAGGTACTGGGAGGCCACTAGAAGGTCTCCCTGGAGCCTTCTCTTCTCCAGGCTGAACAGCCCCAACTCTCTCAGCCTGTCCTCACAGCAGAGCTGCTCCAGCCCTGGCATCATCCTCGTGGCCTCCTCTGCACTGGCTCCAGTGGCTCCATGTCCTTGTGCTGTTGGTGGCCCCAGCACTGGAGGCAGCACTGCAGGGGGGGTCTCAGGAGAGCGGAGCAGAGGGGCAGAATCCCCTCCCTGGCCCTGCTGCCCACGCTGCTCTGGGTGCAGCCCAGGACACGGTTATTGGCTCTGTGCTGCCAGCGCACGGTGCCGCCTCATGGGGAGCTTCTCCTCCCCCAGCACCCCAAGTCCTTCTCCTCAGGGCTGCTCTCCAGCCATTCTCCACCCAGCCTGTACTTGTGCTTGGGGTTGCCCCAACCCAGGTGCAGGACCTTGTCCTTGGCCTTGTTGAACTCGATGAGGTTTGCACAGACCTCATGATAACACAGGGGAGAAGAAAACTCCACAATTAAAAAAAATAAAGTATGAAACATTGTAATACCACTAAGTTATCAAAACCTCCAACCTCCAGGCTCATATCAGTGTGACCTGACTATGACCAAGACAAGAAAGTTGCTTGTGATGTTCCTGGGAGACCAGCTGGGAAGCAGAGAGGAGCAGGAAACTTCCGAGAATGAAGAGGGATCTCTAGTGCCAGAGAAAAAACCATTTGGGGATGGGAGTGTCATGGATAATTCCACACTCTGCTGAGAGGAGCCTTGTCCAGTGATCCCAGCCACCCCTTCCACCCTGAAAGAGCAGGAAAATGGACAGTTTCCAAGCTACAATGAATTCTTTATCACACAAACCCTGGTTTTATCCTCTGCCGCATTCCACACACACAAATCCCCCTTACCTTCATTTTTGCCAGATTTATGCACCCATCTGTTCTGCTAAACTCCTTCCAGCTTTTAAAGCCAAAGCAATTGCTTTTTTCCTTCCATGTGCTTTATGCATATTTATGATAATTTTACTTTTTATAGCCAAATATCCTGTCTTCTGCAGATCCAATCATTACTGATCAGAATGTCCAACTTCCATGAAGCAACCAGAAGACCTCCAATGGTTGGAACATCTCTCCTTTCAAGCAAGCTGCTATGCAAAAATCAAAAGAATAAATAAAAACCCCAGGCATTTGATGATTTGATGTCCCTTATGGAGGAGGTATAACTGTGCATCAGCAGAGCTGGTGAAGAATTTGTCCCTTCACCTGGGAAATCCAACTTGCCAGTGATACTCTCCTGACTGGGGGTAGGTGATATCATCTGCTCCTCAGCAGCAGCCCAAAAGGACAGCTTTTAAAAAGCCAGTGAGAGCAGAAACTGCTTTTGTTTGCTCTCTTGGCAACACAAGGCACCTTCTGGAAGGAGAGGGATTTTATAGCAGTGACCTTTCAGTTTGTGGAAAGGCTGATGGGATTACAGCACACAGTTCAAACACCTTGTCAGATAATTGTGATGGGTGAACTGAGAGCACAGAGAAAAAACTAATGAGTTATGACCCCGAGGCAGTGATCAAGGAAGCCAAGATGAGGCTCCATTGCCACCTAATATAGCAAGATCTGGAGTCACCTTTCACAATAACAAATACTTTAGAAAACATTCATCTTCTCCTCAGTCTCCAAGCTATTTCTGTCCTGCTTATAACAAGCTCTGCTACATCTGTGAGAAAGCCAAGGAGACCATTTGGGGAGAGTCAAGAAATCTATTAACCAGACCCAGAGTTGACTGACATTTCCAGCCACACAAGTACTTCAGCAAATATCAAGACACAACTGTGGGGATTCCACTGCAGTAAAGTGGTAATAAAGAGAAGCACTTTGTGTCAGATTCTCACCCCTGAAGGAAGATAATGTTTAATAAGTGCTCAGACAATAAATTCCCAGACGTTCCTGGTACTTCGATGTTCCAATAATTGCCTCCCATTAGCGCTACTCCTAAACTATCAGCATCTAGACAAGGTACTGCCTGGAGGCAGAGGCTCTTCACAGGTGAAGGAATCCAAACCCAGTTGGAACAGATACATCAGGAAAAAGCAACAGAACCCCGAGGCTTTTCTAGAGACCCAGAAGAAAAGGATCTGTGCCCTTCTGAGTGCTCTGCTCATCACAGCACAACAATACTCTGGATTGAAGTGACAACAACTGCAAATCACTTTGGAGTTTATGAGCACAGCTTGGCCCTATTGCCTGCCAGCCTTTACCTGTTCAGCTGCAAGGCAGCCAAATATCTGCAGCTATCCTCTCATCCCTGATGGATACCATCCTCCAGAGGAGCTGAGACCATCTCTCCATCACATGCATTTAAAAAAAGTTGATGACTTCACACAGAATCAGAGAGGTTGGAAGGGAGCTCAGGAGATCATCCAGTCCCACCCCCCCGCCAGAGCAGGAACACAGGTTGCACAGGAAAGTGTCCAGGTGGGTTTGAACATCTCCAGAGATGGAGACTCCACACCCTCTCTGGGCAGCCTGGCCCAGGGCTCCGACACCCTCACAGGAAAGAAGTTTTTCCTTAGGTTTGTCTGGAACTTCTGGTGTCCCAGTTTGTGGCCATTGCCCCTTGTCCTGTCACTGGGCACCACTGAGAAGAGCCCAGTCCCACCCATTGCCCCCCCCACTTCAGGTATTTATAGACATCGATCAGATCCCCTCTCAGTTGCTCTTCTCCAGGCTGAACAGTCCCAGCTCTCTCAGCCTCTCCTCACACAGGAGATGCTCCAGGCCCCTTCATCATCTTTGTAGCCTCCACTGGACTCTCTCCAGAAGTTCCCTGTCCCTCTAGAACTGGGGAGCCCAGTACTGGACACAACACTCCAGATGTGGCCTCACCAGGGCAGGGTAGAGGCAGAGGAGAACCTCCCTCAACCTTCTGGTCACCCTCTTCTCAATGCACCCACAAAGGCCCACTGATGGCTCATGGTCAATCTGCTGTTTACCAGCACTCCCAGGTCCTTCTCTGCAGAGCTCCTCTCCAGCAGGTCATCCCCAACCCATCCTGGTCCATGTGGTTATTCCTCCTCAGGTGAGGGACTCTGCACTTGCTCTTGTTGAACCTCACCAGGTTCCTTTCCACCCAACTCTCCAGTGTGCCCAGGTCTTGTTGAATGGCAGCACAGCCTTCTGGTGTGCCAGCCGCTCCTCCCAGCTTCATATCATCATTAAACTTGCTGAGGATGGACGCTACCCCTACATCGAGGTCATTGATGAAGATGTTCAACAAGGCCAGACCCAGTACCAACCCCTGGGGAACACCCCTAGTTACAGGCCTCCAACTGGATTCTGCACCACTGATCACAACCCTCTGAGCTCTGCCAGTCAGCCAGCTCTCAATCCACCTCCCCATCCACTCATCAATCCCACACCTTCTAAGCTTTGGTACCATACCCCACAACATCCTTGTAGCAAAAGCCTTGCTGAAATCAAGGCAGACAACATCCACTGCTCTCCTTTCATCTACCCAGCTGGTGATGACATCACAGAGGGCAACCAGATTGGTCATTTAATAATAATAAAAAATAAAAAAAATAAAAATAAAAAATAATAAAAATAATAAAAAAATAATAAAAATAAAAAATAATAAAAATAAATAATAATAAAAATAATTAATAATAAAAATAATTAATAATAAAAATAAATAATAATAAAAATAATTAATAATAAAAATAATTAATAATAAAAATAATGTTACAACTAATTCAAGAAAGAGTATTATAAACCATTTTAATCCAGGGGTCAATGTCTTGCCTGTTTAGGCAGCAGCTGCTGCAAGCAAGTGCCTGTTTATCAGCACGTCCAGTGTTGGTATCTTTGACTCCAGAACAGAAGATAAACAGGTGCCTAAACGGTGGTTGCTGAAATGCTCCAGGACACTTCACAGCAAACAGAAGGAAATTTCCACTAAAATCAGTATTACAGGGAATGTGTTCCTAGATTTTAAACATTACAGCTCAAATGGGAGATCTCTGGAAGCATTATCTGGTGCATGAGGTACAGGAAGAGTGATTTATAGCTGTCATTTAATTAAAATGACTGTCCTCCACAGTCACTGTGATTTATAGTTGGCCAACCCTGCCACATAGACTGGGAAAGAAAAATTGCAGATTTTCCTGCTTGAGCCATTAGGGAGCACCAGGTTTGTCACAGGTGAGGGCATCAGTGGCCATTGGGATATTAGCTTGAGTGTCAGCCTATGGAAACAAAAATTAATCAGATTAAAACCCAGAATACATATATTTTTGACTTTTCAAACTGTTCAGCACTGCACACAGGAACGGTCTCAGCCAGTGAGGTCAGTGTGGATCCTCCAAAAGCACATGGAGCTCAGGGCTTCATTCAGGGAGAGCTCACACAAGGAGTTAACTCTTTCCTTTCCCACACCTAACAGTGGGGAGGGAACTTGAGTGATATACCCTGGTTTAAATTATGAGATATAAAGAGAACTACATTAAACTTCAGGAGGAACAATCTGGCAGTGTCAGGGTTTGTTCTTATTTTATTCCCTTAACTCCTACCATTCCCATCATTGTGTTGACTTCATCACATGTTTCCTTCAGCCTGGGAAGAACCAAGTGAGGTTCAAAGTTGCTCTAGGTGAAAACACATGGGAGATGAAGCTGTACAAATACCTTCCTGTCCTGGCTTGTTCCCCATACAGGAATCAACAAATTCCCCCTTAAAATCTGTTTTATCACATCATTTCAGCTGGAGACTCTCTTAGCACAAGGCAGGTTTTAAAATTCTTTCATTAAAAAAATAAATAATTTCTGTGTCTTTTTTTTTTAATCAATTTTCTTTAGGTTATTCTGAACTTGTGTACCAGAGCAGGTACCTCATCCTAGGAACCTTCACTTCATTGCCACCTGTACTGCCATTGAACAAGTTAACAATGTCCAATAAACCCCCTGTATTATCACCCAAGAAAAGGACACAGACAAGACTGGGAGCAGAATTTTAAAGTATCTTGAAATTAAATTAAAGAAAGCAATTATCCAGACTTACTATATGATGTGGAATTAATGACATGATTGCATTAAGGCTTAATTGAATTATTGGGAAAATTTGCTCATTGATAAGAAAAGTGGAGAGGATGGGAGAACAGTAGAAGCATCATTTGTTAGTGGTAGGAGTGCAGAATTATTCTTATTCTGACACAGATGGCTACCAGGACTAGGAGAACCAGGGTTAGAAATCAGATTATATTCTATATTTTCTCCTACCCAAATGTACATTCAGAAGGAAGAGAATAAGGACTTCCCAGAAGCTGAATGAAGAATTTCTCCCCCATAATTGTACCTTCTGGAGGCAGATCCTCACCTCCTAGAAGTGTACCTCAGTAGATAGAGTGGTGATCATCAACACAGGTGAAGGAGGTTTGCTCTCAGAGACAAGCCTTCAAGGACAGCCCAGGACAACTTAATTCCTGCACTTTTTGATATGAAATACAAAAACTCCTCTACTCAAGAGGAGACACTTCAAAAAGGAACTGAACACACAAGGGCCCACCCAACTGGCACACAATATTCCAGACTAATCTCACAATAAGTTAGGAACTTTCTTTTCTCCAACTGGAACCATCTCATCAAGTTATTAATCCACAAAGCGTGGCTAATGATACTGATACCAATTAAAGGCAAGTAATCAATACCCAGTGCAGTAAGCAAAGTATAAATAAGTACAATCAATTCTAATCTGAAACTGATGAAAGTGGAAATCTGAAAATTTGGGTTAGAAAAGCAAAACTGTACAACACTCCTCCTGGAACAACTTAATGAGAGGCAACAAGTCTTGGGTACCACACAGCTGAGATGATCAGAGCCATCAGAAGTCCCTGGCAAGCATTTAACAGAGCAGTTTGGCTTTTGTTCCTAAACAAAGACTAAGACCAAAGTCCTATAGAAGTCCTCCACACATAGAAAAATGCATTTATTTTCATTATTACAAAGAAAATGTATTTTTTTGGTAATAATAAAAATGAAAATAAATGCATTTTTCTTTCTTTGCATCTTAATACATATTGGTACTGGACCATCACATGCTGCTGCTCTTTAAGTCATCTAGATCTGGAACTGCTGATAAACCTCTGCAAAATGAGTATCTGATGTCCACCACCGCCAAGGGAAGAGGCAAACATGCCATCAGTGTCACATTTAACAGCCCAGACTGGCACACTGTGTGCATGAGAACCAGAAGAGCTCATGCAAGAATGAAAGAAAAACCTTTAAAAGAGCTTTATGCCCATTTCTATGGGATGGTCCACCTCAACCTGCTCTCCAGGAATGAGGACAGAAAACCACACTGACAGTTGAATATGTTGTTAGTATCATCCAGCCTGAAAAACACAGTGCAGAAGTGCTCTGCTTGCTCCAGCACCCTGGGACACACAGTAAATACCCCTGAAAATGAACAACAAGGGGCTCTCAGGGCAGACTCAGCACCCTGCACAGCTTCATTCTCTGGCTAGGTGGCACCTGGGACTTCACACCAACTCTGACAGACTTTGGTAGCAGATGTCTGGTAAATTAATCAATGCACATGCTTCTCCTGAGCTTCCATCTATAATAAATCTAGGTACCAGGTTGACAATGAAGTCCAGTGATACTGGCAGTAGCTTTACATGAAGCACCTGGAACAGCAACAGAGATTGGAAGAAGTTGAGTATGTTTGAGAAATGAACATGAAAACACACTGCAAACTGGGATGAGTTTTTAAAGACTTGCTTGGGCAGCACAAAGCAGCTAAATAGGAGCAGAGGAGATGGCAGGAAGATGTGGCAGGGGAGGGGGAGTTTGGCCATGAGGAAAAGGTTCTTGAGGCAGAGGGTGGTGGAGCACTGGCACAGGCTCCCCAGGGAGGTGCTGATGGCACCAAGCCTGACAAGATTCCAGCAGCATTTGGCCAAGGCCCTCAGGGACATGGTGTGAATGTTGGGATTGTCCTGTGCAGGGACAGGAGTTGGGCTCCATCATCCTGGTGGGTCCCTTCCAGCTCACAACATCCAGTGATTCAATTTGGAGGGCACACAGTTTGGGTTGGGTTTATCCACCTTGTCAAGGCTGGCACAGCTGAAGCCACTCTGCTCCCACCAGCCCAAGCAGTTTGACTGTTCAGTTAAAACACTCCAAGGCAAAATAATCCCCATAGGGTCCCCCCAAGGATGCTTTGAGACAACATTGTCCTACATATTTCCAAAACATAAAGTCTTCTCCACACTTGAGCTATTAAAATCAATAAATTTGCAATTGCCACCTTATGTCTATCACACTTCACTAGAAATCCCTTAATTAGTTTCTTCTAGGAGTACATGGGTCATTTAGGTAATTAAATCCAATCCTCTCTCAAAGGACACTATGCCATTAAATCATATTTACAAGCTCATTGTGCTCCAATCTTACAACCAGTGTAGGCTTCATCTTCTTACTCCATTGCTCTCACTGAGAAGCTGTCCCAGGACTTCATTCTCATGGTAGATAAAAGCCACTAAAGTGCTCGTGCTCAGATCTCCATCAGAGAAGTGCCCAAGATTGAGACACATCACTTTTGAGTCTTCCTCTTCCATGGCTGTTAGAATATAAGATTATACTAACAACACCTCAGATAAAAATGAATATAGGTGAAAGACACACAGATGTCTTCTCAGACTTCAACATCTGAAACACACCTTAGATCTTCATGACATCCAGAGTACTCCTATAATTCATCAGCAAGGACATTTTTCAGTATTACCACTGGAAGCACATGACAAAGGTCATAAAATATTTCCAAGTATGACCCAGTAGAGCTGGTGCCACCAAAGGCACACACCAACACAGCTCAACCGAGCTGGGAGGAGAGGAGCCACAGCCTCAGCCTGCTCCAAGGGACTCTACAATGTAATTAGGACACCTTAATGTATGGACACAAGCCATGTGCCAGCACCATGACCTTTCCATTTCAGTCAGAGGGTCACATAAAAGCAGAGCTAGTGGCACCCCAGTGTGGTGGCTTTAGCCTGGCTAGCAGCCAAACACCAAACAGCCACTCACCGACCTTCCCCCGCCCAGGAAACAGGGAGAGAATCAGGAGGGGAAGACTGAGAAAACTCATGGGTTGAGATAAAAACAAATTTAATAATTAAAAAGTTACATTAACACTAATATGCCAATGAGTGATACCAAATGCAGTTGCTCACCACCCGCCGAGCGATGCCCAGCCTGTCCCAGCCAGCGATCCCGGAGCACAGACAGTCCCCAAACCCAAACCGCAACCCCGGGAGAGCCAGAGCCCGAGCCAGCCCCGAGAGAACCCCTGCTGTCCCAATTTTATGAGGTTTCTTCATTTAAGGAATCACAGTTCACACTGCATTTGCTGCAAACAGCTCAGCAAGTTAAAAGAGATATAATTAGCACTTAGAGTCACACAGCTCTACCCAGGATAGAGTCTGCAGCTGCCTGACAGGAGGTTGTAGTGAGGGGGGTGTTGTCTCTTCTCCCATGTTAGCAAGGGACAGGACAAGAGGAAATGGGCTCCAGTTGTGCCCAGGGCAGTTGAGATGGGATGTGAGGAAGAATTTCTTTGCTGAAAGGGCTCTGAGGCATTGGAAGGGGTTGCCCAGGGCAGTGGTGGAGTCCCCATCCCTGGAGGGATTGAAGAGTCGTGTAGACACAGTGCTGAGGGACAGGGGTCAGTGGGGACTGGTCAGTGTTGGGTTCATGGTTGGACTTTAAGGAGTGAAGAATGATGAATTGTAATTTCATCTCTCACATAAGGGACTCCATCCCTTCCACACTGGGAAACATTAATTAACATTGATAGGCTTTGCAGCAGCAGAACCACAGCAAACCAGGATGGCAAATCTGGGTTAGAAGAACCAGGCAGTGGCACCTCTTCCAAGCATCACATACTCAAATGTGAGCACTGGAGATGCAATTAAGGACGAGGAGATGCACATTCTCACTTTGCCAAGGGTGTTCCTCAAGACCAAGGCTTGGTACCCTCAACCCAAGCACAGCAGCTTTCCTTCCCACTACCCCAGTCCTTGCTCAGCTCTGCTCATAACCTCCAAAACCCACCAGCCACCTCTGAAAGCAAATGCACTAACAGTATGGGGATGAGACACAGATCTGGGCTGTTCCAGACCCAGCAAAGCTCTAAGCACCAACACAAAGTGTCCTCAGATGCATCCTCTTCCCCTTCCACCTCCTCTTTTTCTTTTGCCCAGGGACACGTCAGCCACTGCAGCAGGCTGTCACACAGGCTCTTGTCTGGGACACATGGAGCATTCTGTCCACTTGGGGGAAGAAAAAGAGAGCAGAGGAGGTAACAAAAGGGGTAAGAAAAAAGAGAAGGGGAAAATGAAATATTTAACAAAATAAAATAAATTAATAAAATAAAATTTTAAAAATAAAAGTAAAAAATAAAATTGAAGCTTAGCTGCAAAATGCCCCTGGTCTCTGATGTCACACTCATGCAGAGGAGTCTCCAGTCCATTCCTGCTCTAAGCAGCCTCTGCCTGGAGCAGCTCTGGTTTATTCCAGCCAGGCTGGATGGGTCCACAGCCAGAGTCCCTGTGTTCGCAGGAGTACATTGAAGCACACTGCTTCACCTTCACTTAGGTGTGCTAACTCCCAGAGAGAATGTTTTGTATATACATTAAAGACAAGATTTTCATGGGAGATCTTTGTACCACAAATTAAATGAAGTTGAATTTTAGAGCACCTTGAACAAAAGGTGATTCTATACAATTTCTCTCCCTGCCCCAATTCAGGTGTAATTAAATAATCTCCTTCCTCAAAAAGCCTGACTTACAGGAAACATACCTTATAGTCAGCTTACCTGGGTTTTTTTAATATATATACACATTATATATAAAAATATAAATATAATTTATTTAAGCATTATGAAACAATATTTTGCATTTCTATCAATCCCTTTTATTTACCAGCAAAGCTATTTTGCTGTTCCTTCAATACTGGGGGTGAGGGAAAAGCAAAATATTTAAGAAATAATTCTTGGCAGTGCTCAAGTGGCCAGGCTTGGCTTTCCTTCCACAACAGCAGCGATTTATCCAGTTTCCCCTGTTTTCCACAGGCACAAATCCCCCAATCCCATGAGATGAGCCCTCTGCTTACCAGAATTTTTAAACCTGCACTTTTTTAAATTGCTGTACTTCTCAAAAGGCAATTTTAAGCCAAGAACTTGATAACAGTTGAGATCAGAAGGATGCAGCACCAACAGCCAGCCCAGGGAAGGGTCACAGCTCTCCAGGCTCCTACGGGCTTTAAACAAAGCTGAGTTACACCTTCAGTCACTGCTAAATGCTGGGCTGGGGCATCACAGAGTCACAGACTGGTGGGGTTGGAAGGGCCCTCAGGAGATCATCCAGTCCAACCCCCCTGCCAAAGCAGGTTCCCTACACCAGGTTGCACAGGAAAGTGTCCAGGAGGGTTTGAACATCTCCAGAGATGGAGACTCCACACCCTCTCTGGGCAGCCTGGCCCAGGGCTCCGGCACCCTCACAGGAAAGGAGTTTTTCCTCATGTTTAAGTGGAACCTCCTGTGTTCCAGCTTGTGCCTGTTGCCCCTTGTCCAATCATGGCCACCACTGAGAAGAGTCTGGCCCCATCCTCTTGACACCCACCTTTTAGGTATTGATAAACATTGATAAGGTCCCCTCTCAGTCTGCTCTTCTCCAGGCTGAACAGACCCAGCTCTTTTGATCTTTCCTCATAAGAAAGATGCTCCAGCCCCTCATCACCTTTGTGGCCTCCACTGGACTCTCTCCAGCAGTTCCCTGTCCCTCTTGAACTGAGGAGCCCAGAACTGGACACAACACTGCAGATGTTGCCTCACCAGGGCAGAGCAGAGGGTGAGAAGAACCTCCCTTGACCTGCTGGCCACACTCTTCTCAATGCACCCTAAGAATCCACCTCCAGCATGGTCCCCCTGGGATGCTTGGGTGTGCTCACACTGTGAGAGGTCCTCCACGGGGAGGGTCTGCAGCTGCTCTCCAGCACACAGCGAGGTGACTGTGCCACCTAGCTGCTGCTGCAGCGCTCCAGCTCACCGTGCTGACCCACTCTGCCTTATACAGAACACTGAACAGTTCTGCTTTCCAGATAAAATTCATCATTTTACCCGTGCCACGCTGGATATTAATGTATGCAAAGGAGGTGACATTAGCTGAGAAGTAAATTATCACTAAGAACCACCAATCAGGCATGTGGGTGTTGGGAATATGTATATATTTATTTTACTTACAGCTTTGTTCTATGAGAAGCTTCATTAGCATTAAGGTTGCCATTCCACATCACTTGTTTCTGCACTGTTTTATGTCTATTTATTGACATCCTCCTCTCTCACCAACATCTGTCACCACCCCGTGTCTGATGGCTCCACTCTCCCTGCTCTCACTGTGCCACATCCAGGCACCGCCCAGCAGTTGATTTTACCCCACTGTGGAGAGGGCAACAGGGCTCAGCTCATCATTTCAGCAGTAAACAGCCCTCAAATCAAAAAAAATCAAATGCAAAAGCACAGGGTTTGATTCATCTGCACCCAGGATTATTTTAATGATGCAGAAACAAACTGAATATATTTTTAATTTCATATTTTAATTTGTCAAGAGTATCTCAGTGGCTTTTCAATGATATTTAAAGTGCATTTTATTCTGCCAGGAATAAAGTCAGTCACTGGCTAAAATTAGATTAGTGGCTCCAGTGCCTAATTAGCAATAAGTTTGGAGGCTGCATTTTGGAATGTTCTGGGCCACATCTCATTAACCCATCTTAAGTAACTGTCTCTGTTGATATAAAATTTATATATAAGGAGGGGATTCAGGAACAAGGTACAAGCATAGGAGACATTTACCTGGTTTATCACTGGAAACTGAGGCAGCCAGTCACAGAATCACACAGTGTTGGGAGCTGGAAGGACCCACCAGGATGATGGAGTCCAACTCCTGTCCCTGCACAGGACAATCCCAACATTCACACCATGTCCCTCAGGGCCTTGGCCAAATGCTGCTGGAATCTTGTCAGCCTTGGGGCCATCAGCACCTCCCTGGGGAGCCTGTTCCACCTTTTCCTCATGGCCAGCCTAAGCTTGCCAGGGTCACTGGTTGTGTTCTGGCTACTACAGTATCAGACTTCCCAAGAGGAGCTGGGCTGTCAGAGGCAACAAGGCTCTGGGCTTCACCCTGTGCTGGGATGGGGCTTGGATCAGGGGTCCTGGCTCCATGCAGCTCATGCTGCCACACATCCCAACCCCTCTGTGGAAAATTTGGGAGGGACAGAGGGTAAATTCATTGCTCATCTGCTGCATCTCCTCCCCAGCCCCAGGCAGCTGTAGGAGACAGGTCTAGACATGGACAGCAAGGATGGTGAGAGGCACCCAACAGTCCCTAACAGCAAGATTAGGGCTCTGCAGCCAGGGAAGAGAATGAGATAAGTCCACAAAAGCACAACTAGATAACAAATGTTTCCCAATCCCAACCCAGGTGAGTCTGGCCCCAGTTCCCTCAGTCTGGGGAGCTCTGTGGGGACCTCCACTCTTCATGTTGCTCCAGCAAGCAGCAGAGATGGCATGAACAGGATCCCAGAGCTGCACAGGTTGGAAAAGCCCTTTAAGCTCATCGAGTCCAACAGCCCAGCTGACCATATTGACTACACAAGTAGCATCACAGGCAAGCTCAGCTGGTGTGCCTGGTCTCCAACACGGTGTACAGCAGCTCACACTGCCCTGTCCCAGTCTGGGAACTGAGGGAGGAGCAGCACTCTGCATTTCCCAGATGGCCAGTTCAAAACAACCCAATCAAATATCATTTTTAAAAATATAATGCTTGTAAAATACTATTGCAGTGACAGCTTCTACATTTGGAAGATATTAACCAGTTACTTTCCTCCAATGAGACCAGACAGCAAGACTACAAGGGTTAGACCAAGCAAGGAGGACACCAGGAATAAGATACTGAGTGTGGCTGGTTTTGCCATCTAGTTAAAACTAATATGGTCAAGGATGAACCCTGATGAACTTCAGGAAGTCATTAGTGGCAGGAGGTAGGTACCAGGCACCATGGAAACAGGCACTTCAGGAGGAACAGATGAAGGTTAGGGAGTTGAATAGTCATGTTCTCTTGCTTCCCAAACTACACAACAGTGGTCATTCCTGTTAAGATATATAAGCAAGTTTAAGGTCCTGCCCTTAGATCTTGCTTGGGATCCAAACATTTTGATCCACAGGTCCAAGAACACAGGACACCTTTTCCTAAAAGAACTTGTGAGGAAACTGCTGTGTTAGCCAAGATCTTCTCCTGAGGCCACCTCCACCATCACAGCTCCAGCTCTAAAACCCTGGGACACCATCTCCCAGCCCAGGGACAAGGGTGTCTGCCCATGCTCCCAGAACAAGCCCCGAGCCCACTGCTAGTAGCAGCAGTGACATTCCAGGTGGGACATTTTGCTGGAAGACTGCCACATGGCAGAAGCTGCATCCTTCAGGAGCTTGGGTGAGACAACTCACATCAAACATTCCCAGGGTCTGAGGACTGAAATATCCCTCAGCCCATGTCCACAATAACCACAAACAGCTCCTTAGCAGCACAGTCAGCACATCCCACCCTCCAAACCCCACCACGACAGTCCAGCTTCAACGACACATTTCTGATTAGCATTTGCCAATTAACAATCCCCACCTCTGGCAAGAGGGTTGTCAGAAACACTCAGGAATATGAAAGAAAAATGGACAACAGTTGCTGGATGCTAAATATTGTCCATGCTCCATTGCTGTAACAGCACAGCATGGGTTTGAAAGCCAGTCAGGCATTTGTTGCCATCATTAATATGGAGTGAGTTTATAATCCAACCTCGGATTTTTCCCCCTCTCATTCTCCCTGATGTTCCCTCACTACACAACCATTCAACTCTCATTTACATTTTTTCCCCTTAGCAGTATGATGATTTGCAAAATTAAATGCATTCAAACTTTTTACTGTCCTCATTGCCACGTATCTTTTATTGTTTTTATTGCCATGACTGGGCTGGCTTTGGCTTCTATTTCCTCACAAAGTATTTTACGGGATCTCAGGAGCACTCTTGTTTTCCATTTCCTTCCTCATTAATAGATACATAATCACCACATGATGGTGTTCCAAACCCTTTATTTTTTTATAAGCCTATATTAAAAAAATAATCTTTTTGGCAAAAGATACCTAATCCTGGGTCTCCTGATGGCTGGGTGAACTTGGCAAGAAAAGCATAAGACCATCTGTCTTGTGGTTCCTTATCCTCTTCACTATATCAGACTGAACATTTGAGCTCAAAATTTCACCCAATTCTAAGCTTTTTTTTTCTTCACATTTTATTTTATGAAGATGAAGACGCTGAGCTCAGCACAGCAGCTTTACTTTAGTGCTTAGGTTAGAGAAATCAAGCAACAACAATGATTTCAAGTATTTTAGTATTATATGGCTAAATATCCTATCAAGGACAGTAGAAAATTGAGCTAAAAACATGCATATCCCAAACAGCACTTGGTTTTATTTTGTGTAAAGACATAAAGGTTAAAAAAAAAGAAACTACCACACAAAAAAACCCAGAATATTGCTAAAAAAATCAACCAAACAAAAACCCACCTCGCAAGAACAAAGTTTTCAGGTCAAACCAAGTCCCATAAATGCAGGAGAATTTTGAATGTGATTCAAAGGAACAGAGCAGCAAACCCAGGGAGAAACACACTGAAACTTTAAAGAATGTTCCAGTGCCCAGAGTATTCAAAATAACTGGAGCTTGTAAAAACACTTAAATTACCCACAAAAAAAAACCCACCACAAAACTCACATCCTACTTCAGCCAAGGAAAAGGTAGAACAAGATATTCAGAAGCATCCAAGCCACTAACTTCTTTTGAAAGTCTGGACACATATTTTGGAAGTTTAAGTAAAAACTAAGCTAAAAAATATATATATATTTTTTAAAATCTGTTCCCAAAAAATACTACAACATTTTCCCTTCCATTTTCTGCATTTTTAGTGGCTTAATTGTCACAAGAATTTTAAACTAGCTCAAACAGAAGAGGACAACTTTCAAGCACTGATGTGTATTTTAAGGACACCCCAAACATGGGATGTTCTTTGTACCCTGGTTTGCAACAGCACCCGTGTCACAGAGGCTGGTGTGCCACATCTGAGTGACCCAGCAGATCATCCCTGGCTTCACACTGACCTTCTGGCTCTCCAAATCCCTGCAAGGAGGGTGGAGAGGTGGGGGTGGATCTGTTCAACCAAGGACCAAGGTTCAGGACAAGAGGAAATGGGCTCCAGTTGTGCCCAGGGCAGTTGAGATGGGATGTGAGAAAGAATTTCATTCCCAAAAGGAATGGATCTGGCACCATTCGTGTTTCCCAGACAAAAGTACAGCCTTTCCAACCAAGATGAGACCCCCCCTGCAGTGCTGCCTCCAGTGCTGGGGCCACCAACAGCACCAGGACATGGAGCTACTGGAGCCAGCCCAGAGGAGGCCACGAGGATGATGCCAGGGCTGGAGCAGTTCTGCTGTGAGGACAGGCTGAGAGAGTTGGGGCTGTTCAGCCTGGAGAAGAGAAGGCTCCAGGGAGACCTTCCAGTGGCCTCCCAGTACCTGAAGGGGCTCCAGGAAGGTGGGGAGGGACTTTGGCCAAGGGCAGGGAGTGACAGAACAAGGGGTGATGGCTTGAAAGTGGCAGAGGGGAGATGGAGCTGAGATGTGAGGAAGAAATTCTTTGGTGTGAGGGTGGTGAGACCCTGTCCCAGGTTGGCCAGAGAAGCTGTGGCTGCTCCTCCCTGGAAGTGTTCTCGGCCAGGTTGGATGAGGCTTTGAGCAACCTGGTCTAGTGGAAGGTGTCCCTGCTGCTGGCAGGGGGGTTGGGACTGGATGAGCTTTAAGGTCCCTTCCAACCCAAACCAGTCTGGGATTCCATGTTTTCTCCTGTTCCAACAAGGAACAAGGACTCAGCCTCATTCTCTGCCTTTGCACTGACACAAACGTTGCATTACAGCAACACTTTAAGGAGTATTTTTTTCTCCCAGAACTACCCAGAATACATAGTGAGAGTTGGTTTTTCCTCCCTAACCTCATTACTGCTGATTAAAGAACACTTACAAGTTTAAATTGCTTTTTTAAGCCTGTTCTAATTACTATCATCTCCTTTGCTGTAGTAGCTACAAGCAAAGAAATTAACCTTAACTGGCACTGGGCTGAACAACTTTCACCTTGGTGTATATAGCTTACAACATGCTTAGCTGGCTGGTAATAGTTTCTGCAGTACCTAGGTGAAAGCCATGACAGAAAAAAAGCAAACAAATTTCTTTAATAGATGTACATTTTAGGCCCACAATTCAGCAATAAAACCTCTGAAAGCTTCAGCTTCCTTGGTTTAATTGGGAGAGGACAAGAGGATGGCCAGGTTCCAGTATAGGTTGGGAAAAGATCTCCTAGAGAGCAGTGTAGGGGAAGGGGATCTGGGAGTCCTGGTGGGCAGCAGGATGGCCATGAGCCAGCACTGTGCCCTTGTGGCCAGGAAGGCCAATGGCATCCTGGGGTGCATTAGAAGGGCGGTGGTCAGTAGGTCAAGAGAGGTTCTTCTTCCCCTTTACTCTGCCCTGGTGAGGCCACATCTGGAATATTGTGTCCAGTTCTGGGCCCCACAGTTCAAGAAGGGCAGGGAACTGCTTGAGAGAGTCCAGCACAGAGCCACCAAGGTGATGAAGGGAGTGGAGCATCCCCCTGATGAGGAAAGGCTGAGGGAGCTGGGGCTCTTGAGCTTGGAGAAGAGGAGGCTGAGGGGGGACCTCATTAATGTTTATAAATATTTGAAGGATGAGTGTCAGGAGGATGGGGCCAGGCTCTTCTCAGTGATGACCAATGATAGGACAAGGGGCAATGGGTGTAAGCTGGAACACAGGAGGTTACAGAATCACAGAATCACAGAATATTAGGGATTGGAAGGGACCTCGAAAGCTCATCCAGTCCAATCCCCCTGCCAGAGCAGGAACACCCAGATGAGTTCGCACAGGAAGGCGTCCAGGCGGGTCTTGAATGTCTCCAGAGAAGGAGACTCCACAACCTCCCTGGGCAGCCAGTTCCAGTGCTCTGTCACCCTTACTGTAAAGAAGTTCTTCCTCAAATTTAAGCAGAACCTCCTGTGTTCCAGCTTACACCCATTGCCCCTTGTCCTATCATTGGTCATCACTGCAAAGAGCCTGGCCCCATCCTCCTGACACTCACCATTCAAATATTTATAAACATTAATCAGGTCCCCCCTCAGCCTCCTCTTCTCCAAGCTCAAGAGCCCCAGCTCCCTCAGCCTTTCCTCACCAGGGAGATGTTCCACTCCCTTAATCATTTTGGTGGCTCTTCGCTGGACTCTCTCAAGCAGCTCCCTGTCCTTCTTGAACTGTGGGGCCCAGAACTGGACACAATATTCCAGATGTGGCCTCACCAGGGCAGAGTAAAGGGGAAGAAGAACCTCTCTTGACCTACTGACTACACCCCTTCTAATGCACCCCAGGATGCCATTGGCCTTCCTGGCCACAAGGGCACAGTGCTGGCTCATGGTCATCCTGCTGTCCACCAGGACTCCCAGATCCCTTTCCCCTTCACTGCTCTCTAGGAGATCATTTCCTAACCTATACTGGAACCTGGGATTGTTCCTGCCCAGGTGCAACACCCTACACTTGCCCTTATTATATTTCATCAAGTTTTTCCCTGCCCAGCTCTCCAGCCTGTTGAGGTCTCTCTGGATGGCAGCACAGCCTTCTGGAGTGTCAGCCACTCCTCCCAGCTTGGTATCATCAGCAAACTTGCTGACAGTGCCCTCTGTGCCCTCATCCAGGTCATTGATGAATATATTGAATAATACTGGTCCTAGTACTGACCCCTGAGGGACTCCACTAGACACAGGTCTCCAAATAGACTCCGCCCCATTGACCACTACTCTCTGGCTTCTTCCCACCAGCCAGTTAATAATCCATCTCACTACCTGCTCATCTAATCCGCACTTCCTCAATTTATCAGCGAGGATGCTGTGGGAGACCGTGTCAAATGCTTTGCTGAAATCAAGATAGACCACATCCACTGCTCTACCATCATCCAGCCACCTGGTCGTGTTTTCATAACAGTCTAGAAGGTTGGTCAAGCACGACTTCCCCTTGGTGAAGCCGTGCTGACTGCCCCTAATAACCCTCTTATCCTTGATATGCCTAGAGATGGCACCTAGGATAAGTCGTTCCATCACCTTCCCAGGGATGGAGGTGAGGCTGACTGGTCTGTAGTTACCCAGGTCCTCCTTCTTGCCCTTTTTGAAGATTGGAGTGACATTTGCCTTCCTCCAGTCCTCAGGCACCTCACCCGTTCCCCACGACTTCGCAAAGATGATGGAGTAGCTGGTTCCACTTAAACTTGAGGAGAAACTTTACTGTGAGGGTAACAGAGCCCTGGGACAGGCTGCCCAGGGAGGGTGTGGAGTCTCCTTCTCTGGAGACATTCAAGACCCACCTGGACACCTTCCTGTGTGATCTCATCCAGGTGTTCCTGCTCTGGCAGGGGGGTTGGACTGGATGATCTTTCGAGGTCCCTTCCAATCCCTGACACTCTGTGATTCTGTACCAGGCTGCTCTCTCCTTTGGAGAGTGGAAGGTGTCCCTAGTCATGGCTATGGAACTGGATGATCTTTAAGGTCCAAACCATTCTATAATATTAGCTTTTGTAGGAGAGCAAGTAGCTTGCAAGAGGTGGCATGTGAGGAACAGTAACAGCAAACCCTCTTTTGCCATTTTCCTCCCTTATCTTGTCCATCCAGAGCCACCTGGCATGGGCAGAGGGCCTGCATGCCAAACAAATCTTGGCCACCATCTCTAGAACTTCATAATGACGTGCCTGTTTACAGAAGACTTGGATGTTCTTTTTGAAAGGAGAAATAAGTGGCCTGGTCAGAAATCTTGAGGGCACAGCATTGCAGGTGCCATGGGTTCTGCAGCAGGGATGCTGTACCACTGGGCACATAGCACTGGATCCCAAGTGCCAAGGGGTCTGTTCTGCCCCTCGACTGGGTATCAGACTGCCTGAGTTTTCCTGGTCACCAGATCCCATGGGCTCTGTTTGGGTGGATTTAGTGTTCCCTTGGATCAGGCATGTTGGAGAAAACAAACCTAGTTTGTACTCCCCATTCCCTCATTCTCTGTGGCACTAGCAAGAGCCGTGCTGCCATGTCCTTATCTACTCACCATCAACCCATCCTGGTGCTCTTTGGCTGTGGGCTGAGCTGAGTCTACAGAAAACTCAATGGAACTATTTTATTCTCAAGTTGAGGTTCTGTGACCATTAAGTATCATTTTTTTCTAGATCACCTATCGACACAAACTCAACTTGTCCGAGGTGTGACCATATCCTGCAGAATTAGCCAGATCCCAGAAATGCAGGTTTTTTTGCAAGGCTTGTCCTTTCATGCTGGCTCTAAGCATGGCTGCACAGAGGGGCAACACCCAGTATCACACACAGCTCGTTAGCATGAGGTCAGGGGTTTGGAAAAAATATTCCAAGGGGCAGAGATTTTATATGGGGGCTTTTTATGTGAGGGTTTACCCCCACACAGCTAGGTCCTCTACATCCAGCAGTACAAACACTAAGGCCCAATTTATTGCACTTTTCTACCAATTATTCCCAGCCCCAAGTCAACTTTTACTGTTTATGGCAAGAACAGACATGCCCACAGTCTTTTCCTTTCTTTTTTCCACAGATCTTGTCTCTCTTGCCTTCCTGGCCACCTACTGAAGGATATTTCTCATGCAGGTACCCAACACTACTAAAACTTTTGGATTACAAATGGGATCACTGCAGGCTCAGCCCAGAGTCTAGCCACTAAATTAATGACTGCAAGGCTACCCACTCAAAAAAAGCTTTTAAACTACCCAGAACCCAGCAGCCTTTAAATATACCTGTAAATTCCCATGGAAAGCTATTACAGAAGCCATTTCCTAATGGTTTTCTATCATTACAGCAATTTTCTTCTACAGCATTTTCCATAAACCAACTCTAGCAGCACTGTATGCAATTAGTTGAAAGAAAAACCAAAAAAACCCCAAAACAACTTTGTAAAAGACAATTTCCTTCTCTTCCCCAACATCACCGTGCAAAAAGGTTGCCTGCTGGCCAGGGTGAAATCAGTGGGTGATAAACAACGTTGGTTAATGTGAACAGTTGGTTTATGCTTTAGATAAATCTGCATGTCTAGCATGGACATGAGACATGTTGGCACTTCCAGGAGCAGCATCTATACCCTTGGTTTGGTCTAACACCACAGCTCATGTTCATTAACACCTCTCCTAAGCTCCCTTTGACCAGCCTGCTCTCATATTCATGCCATGCTGCATTCCCACAGCAGAGAAGGCAACTGCACTGCTCACTGTAATCCCATCAAATGCAGAAAAATTTCCCTGTGTGGCAGCCTGGCCCCAGAGACATCATTAGCTGCTGTTCCAGAACTCTTCCCTTGGCCAAAATCAACTTTGGAAAGAAAAATAAATAAAATAAATGCAGAAAAATCAAGCTATTTAAATAAATCTTGATGTCCTAAAACCCAAACCAGGAAGGATCCTGCTCCTAATCTCTTCACTAAAACTGTTTTCTAATTTATTTGTAGACTATCTCCAGGTTTCTGGTGTTACTCCATCCAGCCCAGGGGAACACAATACCAGTTTGTTCCACGTGAAATTGTACAATTCCTTCATTTCTTCTGCCAACTTGAGGACCTCCTCAGTAAGGAAGAGCACTCATGCAGTCCCTTCAAGCTAGACCCAACCCTCTCCAGATCAGAGTTGCACATGCACCACACCACTGCAAGAACTTTTGGGAAGCAAGTGAACATGACTTTTCTCATCTAACCTCAGCTGTAAAAACACTGTGCATCCAACTCAAGTTTGGGGTTTTTTTTATTGCTTCAGCTCCCTTCCTATCCCATGGGTTAGACCTTTCAAATGGTGGTACCCACATCCTAAGGGCCCACCATCAGCCCCTCCAAAGGGTGACTCTGCCACAAAGGAGGTGATTTTGAGAAGTTGGAAGGATCACCCTTTTATTTGGCATTAATGGGACCTCCTCATTAGCCACAGAGGGCCCAGGTTGCCCAGAGAGGTGGTAGAAGCCCCATCCCTGGAAACATTCCAGGTCAGGTTGGATGGGGCTCTGAGCAACCTGATCTGGTTGAAGATGTCCCTGTCACTGCAGGGGGGTTGGACTAGATGCCTGGAAAGGTCCCTTCAGCCCATGATTCCATAAGGGAATGGACCCACAAAAGCCACCTGCCAACCTCCAGCGTGCCTGAACAAAGCTTCCAGGGATATAAAGCTGCAGTTGTAATAACAGCTTTGGTGCATCTTTGGCTGCTTTTGCCTCTCAGACTCTTCTAGACCTCCTTCATATCAAGGCTAAAGAGATATTGTACATCTGAATACTGTTGTGCTGTTCCTTCGTGGCAGAGCCCCAGGCTAGCACTAGCCACGTAAACACACAGAAACTGGCAGTTTAAGCCAATAATATGGAGAAATCAACAGGATTTAGGGAGTAATTCTCCTTCTCCTTGTTCCAAGGAAATAACAGTAGCACATAATGAGAAAAGTAAAGCAGGAACTGCTGCTGCTAGCACCAGTCATTGCTGGTGCTCATGATCCCACCAGCAGCATCATCTCTGGTGCATTGTTTAACAAAAGCATAGTGATGTTTTCCTACACAGACACACTTCTGTCTCTGCACATTATATCAAAACACAGAGAAGCTCTCTAACTTAGAGTGTTTTCTTTCCCAAAACCAGGTCACTTCCTAATGGACAGGAGTCAGTTCAGTTATAAAACCATTCCCACCAAAGAGGGAATAAAATCTGCCGTGGCTCCACATCTGCTGCAAGAACACATCTCATGGAAGCTTAAAAAGTTGCATAATTTTGCACTTAAAGTTGTTTAGATTAGGTGTAACAAAAAAGTTCTGGCATGTCAGGAGCAGTCAGGCCCCAATGGGCCTTTCAGGGAGCTGTAGAGAATGAAAAGGTCTCCCTTCAACCTCCTGTTCTTCAGGAGAAGGAAACATTCACACCTAAACCAGAGATGCAGTTTAGAGAAACACAGACATGGTACAACGGCAGAGAAACAGCGAGAAGTGAGGACCTGGGATGGGGTATTGGGGTGGTGCAGATGTGGGGTGACCACACAGCTGGCACATGAGATCCCACAGCTGCAAACTGTGCATCCATGGTCAGTTAAAGAAAGGCAGAGCTAGAGCTGGACTAGCTGGAAAGCTGGAGCTTTCAGGGTAGAAGAGTTTCTTTGCTCTCATTAACCTTCCTGAGAGTCACCATACACAGTAAATCAGAATGTGGCACAGAGCTGAAGACTCATCAACAAAGAAAGAGGTAAAAGGTGTGTTAGCAACTTATAAAAATGACCAGGTAGGTCTTGATATGAGGAAGAATAAACCACCAGCATGGACAGCACCTTCCTCCTGGCAAAGTACCCCTGATACTGACACTGGCCATGAGCCCCAACATGAAACCCTGAATCCAGCACCAAAAAAGCCCTAAAAACCAAAAAACCCCAAACAAATCACCAAATAAATAGCAAAGGCAACAAAAAACCCACCACCACAACACAAAGAGGGGCTCAGCAAAAAAACCCCACCACCACCACAACACAAAGAGGGGCTCTCCTCAATGGCCTTCATAAACTTATGCTCAATCTCAAGGAAATTCCTGTCATAATGCAGTTAAAATTGTTTAAAATTTTAGCTGCATTATTACAGGAATTTCTTCTGCATAGATATTTCTTTTTATAATAAATATATATCTGGACTACTACCAATTCTTGCATTAAACTGATAATATTTCAATTTCACTAACAAAGCTTTGGCTTTACATTCACATGATGCATTTCCTTGAGACTGAGCATAAGTTTATAGAGGCCATTGAGCAGAGCCCTAGAAACACGTGGGGTTGTTCCAGTAAATGGTCTGAACAACATAAAAACCCCAAAGTTTTAATGCATTAATTAGTACATCCCATTTAGCCTAAGAAACACAGCAAAGGACAAGGCTATCAGAGCCTTGGAGGGTTGATTGTCTCATGATCGAGGCAACCAGGGTCCACACTTTGCTTTCAACCTCCTGAATGACAAATACTTCACAGCACTATTGCACATTTGGAGAAATTGAGGATTTGTAGGCTCAGAAATTAGTTTTTTGAAGGTCAGAAATGGTCTAATTGACTTGTGTGTGCTCAGTAAGAGGAACTTGGTGACAGCTCGAGAACTGGGCATGGCAGCTGCAAGCTGCATCCTTCCATCTGCTTTTAGCTCATTCCTTCCTCTTGTATCCCAGCACATATTGAAAAGATCTGGTCCATTAGTTGAAAGAAACTTGTGATAGATGCAACCAGGATAAAAAAAAAGTACAAGACAACATAACCTTCAGAGAATCCCAGAATTGCCTGGATTGGAAAAGCCCTTCAAGCTCATCGAGTCCAACCATGAACCCAACACTGCCCAGTCCCCACTGACCCCTGTCCCTCAGCACTGTGTCTACACGACTCTTCAATCCCTCCAGGGATGGGGACTCCACCACTGCCCTGGGCAACCCCTTCTAATGCCTCAGAACCCTTTCAGCAAAGAAATTCTTCCTCACATCCCATCTCAACTGCCCTGGCCACAGCTGGAGGCCATCAACCTTCAAAGATACATGTCAATATTGCTTTGAATTCCAGCAAAACTCTGTAAAACTTGGTGTCTTTCATTCACATCCATAAAACTTAACCAAGAATAGCAAAAGCTTAGTTTGATTTCAGCAGTCTAAGTCCACATGTGCATTTGTGATCAGTAAGTTGGAGGGATTGTACACCCAAGCTTGTAAATCTCATCTTCAAGATCACCATGAGGTTGCAGAGGAAAGGTAGGGCTTGAACACCAACAAATCTCTCCACTAACAGCATTAGTCTGAGAAAACTCCACTACATCCTGCTCCAAAAAGCAGCAATTCAATATAAGGGTGTTTTAAAAAAAATCCCACACACAAAAACCCCAAAACCCCCCAAAAACCAACCAAACCACCCACAACAACCAAACCTATTCACAGCAATGCTCATCCGCTTCTACCTGCCCCAAAAATAGTCCCAGGAGCAAGGATTGATGCCAACCCCTCAGAACCCTGAGCTGAGTGAGGCAGCACTGCAGTTCCTCATCATTGTCAGCATCTAATTAATATCTTTAGTTTAAACCACAAAATGCTGCACAGCCAGGCACACCCCCTGATCTGTCAGAGGACCTTCCATGTCACAGCTTAATAATGCAAAATGCTTTTAAAACCTTAGTTCTCCTCCAAGTTACATAATGATCTCAAAAGTAGTAACAAAACCAGCTACAAAAATCAGCCTCCAGAATTATGCATTAAGCTGTAAGCAGAGAAAATCCATCTCCAAATGTGAATTAACAAATCTGTGTTTCCTGTTTGCACTGAACTTCCAGGTTCATCACTAACTGAGCTCTTGGAGATTAAGAGAGGAATATTTTTAAAGGGTACAGTGGTCCATTTTGATAATTTCCTCTCATACTGTGAAGGAAATCATTGCCCCTCCCCCAAAAAAATATCACTTTGAGATGAAAAATGTAATTATGGATTGTAATTCACAGCTCAAACTCAGTTTATTTCAGAGGGAAAGCTCATATGTATATTAAATAAAGAGAAAGCAGGAGCCACACAGAATTGGAATAAAAATCTCTGGTTGTTTTCTACCCTTTTAGAACCTTTATTTTTAAATCATACCGACATGTGAGACTATGATCCACTACAATAGGTCATAAAAATAGTAATAAAGATAGAGAATAAAATAGGTCTGTATTGTATTCTAACTTGTTGCAAGTGTAGAGAAAAATATTTTATATTATAAAAAAATTAGTGTAGATGATGACCCTGCATTCTCCTGAGAATATACAGTGTACAGATTCTGGAAAGGCAATAGCTAAGTTTTTTATTTATTTATTTTAAATTTAGCTAAAAAAAATTATTTTAAATTATTTATTTTAATTTTAGCTAAAAAAACCAAAGCCACACCAAAACATACCACACAAACTTTGGTGCAACATAACTTTCAGAGCCAGTTTAATTCATCTCTAAAGACAGAGCACCCACATGGCTCACCCAATAGCTCTCCCTAACAGTGATCTGCCAGGATCTCATTGATCCATTGATCCTACAGGATTGTACCAAACCCTTGAGTTTTTTCCTCTCTCTGGATCTACTTTTCTTCCAGCAACACAGCTCTTGTGAGCACTATTGATTATTAATTACCTATGCAACCTACCCAGCTGGATATAAACCCGAGGAGGGGGAAGGGAAGATTAACTCCCAGTGCTCTTTCACGTATAAATGAGTTGGAAGATAAGGGAGAACAAAGCCTGGATTTTAAAAGGTCAAGCCTGGAGAGCTTGTTGATTTTTTGGACAGCCACCACAACCTCCTGCTCAGGCAGGCTGGGGAAAAGGGCTGTGTCAGCACTTTTGGAAGGAGTTGGATAAAGTTCACTCCCTTTTCTAAAGAGCAAAAGGAGGCAGGAGTTTGCTGAAGCTTCCTGCTCTTTATACTTTATTATTGACTTCCTGACATAAAATGGAAAGTTCTTAATGTCAATACTGATTTTCTTGCATTCAATTGGCCTCTGCCTTTTTTATTTCACCAAATTACAGTTAACTTACTCTTTTATTTTCACCTTCCCCTCCCAAAGTCACCTAAGAGCAGTGTTCCCAATGCAAAAATTGGGTTTGTCCCAGTCTGGAAATGCTAATTTTCAAAAGAAAACCCAAGATTGTTTTGCACACTTCTTTCCCATGCAGTACAGGAGGAACACACATCACCTCGAGCCCCACGTTGGGTGCCAAAGGGACTGTGGTGGTGGCACTGGGCTGCAGCCAAACCCAGCTGCTCACTCACTCCCCACCCAGGAGATAAGGGAGAGAACTGGGGGGCAAGGGGAAGGAGACTCATGGGCCCCTCACTTCTGTCCTGCTGCTGGTAGGTCCAGCAAGCCCCAGGCTGGGGTTATGTGGAAGCATTTCACATGGTTTCTAGGTAGAAAAGTGCAGACCTACATTGAATCTCTTCACTATAAAGCCATAAAACCCAGAATTTCCAGGCAATTTTCCAAGCCAATCCATTCACCAAGAGAAGTTACCAACACCTCTTAGAAATTCCAAAGAAAAAGTCAATACAGCAGTTGGGAACACAAGTAAAACTGGAAAGAGTGGTCAAATGGTCCCAGGTGCACAGAGTATGGTCACACAAGCAACAGCAGGTCTGACCAAAATTGAAATTACAGTGGAAATACAAAAAAACCCCTTTCAGTTCTCAAAACTTAGACTGTGCTTGTTGAATGTACTTCATGGATAATGTTTCCTCTTGTTATTAATTAATATCAGATTGAATTCCCTAATATTACAGTATTGTTAATCATATTAAAAAAAAGTATAATTTTGTAGGCTCCTTCCCATCAGGCAAGAATGTAATTATCTGTTATCTTGCAACACAGCTAAGCCCAGTAAATACAATTACAAAAAAATTTGTGTTCACTGGAGTGTAAAAAAATAAGTCATAAAATATTGTATTTATCCTCTTCCTTTTAGCAGTTATTAAAATGCACCAGTGATTTCTTGATTATTTCTTTTTATGGCAGCTTTTGGCTTGAATTAATTTTGACTTTGGTTTCTTGCTTGTTTACAAAGTTCTTTCACGTTTCTCAGAATTACACAGGCTTCTGGCCATACCCAAGTACTGTCTCTTTGCTTTGATAATAAAAATAAGCTTGCATCAGTTGTTCAAGAATTGTTCACTGCTAAAGAAGGTGGGAAAAGCTACAAAGTCCCTTCAGTTTTGTAGATTATGCTCATTCCATCCCCCAAATAAACAATTTTGACAGTTTTATATCAGTGAGACAATCGACAACAGCTACTATGAGAGGGGAGATTTAGGTGAGATATGGGGAGGAAGTTCTTCAGCCAGAGGATGGTCAGACCCTGGCCCAGGTTGGCCAGAGAAGCGGTGGCTGCTCCTCCCTGGAAGTGTTCTTGGCCAGGTTGGATGAGGCTTTGAGCAACCTGGTCTAGTGGAAGGTGTCCCTGCTGCTGGCAGGGGGGTTGGAACCAGATGAGCTTTAAGGTCCCTTCCCACCCAAACCACTCTGTGACTCTACAAGACTATAACACTCTTGCTCCTTCTTAAATGAAAATACCATATTTACAGCCACCCAGTCTCACAGCTCCATCCACATATTCCTGAAAAATTATCCAAAGAATCTGAAAAAAAACCAAAAACCAAACAAAAAACCCAACACACAAACAAACCAACCACAAAACCAACTGAGCTTATTACTGAGGTGTAAATTCCTTCAGAAATTTGGAGAGGAGGAGACCACACTCTCCAGGAACAGACACATTAAGTTCCTTGATATTTGCTTTCACATTATTATCCCTGGAAGACCAGCAACTCCTCTCTCAGCTCATAACCACCTGCTAAACCTGCCAAGAACTTTGTTTTATTAATCCTGTCTGCTTTGCCATAAGCATATTGCAGTGGATGGGGAGACTAAAAGTGATCTTCAACAATAAATTAAAGTACCTCTGGTAAATATTGCTTTTCAAGAAGTCATTTACAAGCTAGACATTACCCAGCAATGCCTTAAATAAAACAAAGTCCCTCATTGTGTGGCAGGGACTTGGAAGGGGTGGGAAACCAGCAAATCCACTACATCTCTGAAACCCAAAGCAAGTCTCTTCATTTATCAAAGTCTTCCCCCTGCCCTGGGCACTGGTGAGGCTGCAGCTCGAGTGCTGGGTTCAGCGTTGGGCCCCTGACTCCAAGAAGGACCTGGAGGTGCTGGAGCGTGTCCAGAGAAGGGAACGGAGCTGGGGAAGGGTCTGGAGCACAAGTGTGCTGAGTTCCCGGCTGAGGGAACTGGGGGTGCTGAGCCTGGAGAAAAGGAGGCTGAGGGGAGACCTCCTGGCTCTGTCCAAGTCCCTGCAAGGAGGGTGGAGAGAGGTGGGGGTGGGTCTGTTCAACCAAGGACCAAGGGACAGGACAAGAGGAAATGGGCTCCAGTTGTGGCCAGGGCAGTTGAGATGGGATGTGAGGAAGAATTTCTTTGCTGAAAGGGTTCTGAGGCATTGGAAGGGGTTGCCCAGGGCAGTGGTGGAGTCCCCATCCCTGGAGGGATTGAAGAGTTGTGTAGACACAGTGCTGAGGGACATGGGTCAGTGGGGACTGGTCAGTGTTGGGTTCATGGTTGGACTCCATGAGCTCAAAGGGCTTTTCCAATCCAGGCAGTGCTGGGATTCTGTGGAGGTCTAGCTTGGGCACATCTCTGTCCCAGTGCTGCCCTCAGTGATGAGCACTGGCCAGGACAGAGCCAGCACTGGTCACTTTGCACCTGAAGCACAAACAGCATTTCTATACCCTCACCAGCACAGCCTGTGTGCCATGCCTTGGCAGCTTTGCCACAGGGATCAGTGGCACCAAGGACCAGGAGGTCCCTGGGCTGCAGCAGCAGTGTGGGTCAGGAAGTGTCTCCTCCTCACACTACACTGCATGGGTGGAAACATCAGACACCAACGTGCAAGAGAAGTGCATTGAAAATGCAGCACCAAACCAGTGATTTTCAGAGAAACACATCGTTTTCTCGTGTCCTCTCCCTCGATGTGGCAGAGAAGCCTGGTTTTCAGCACTCCCAAGAGCAGGGTGGTAGCTGTTGTCACCACTTGTCACCTTGGTAACGTTATCAGCCTGCAAATGACGCTGTTTGCACACCCACAACACCAACACTCAAGTTGTGCTGCCGTAGCTTTGCACTCACCCTGCTTTTGTTTTGTACTGCAAGAGGTCTCCAGAGAACCTCTGCAATTAGGACTTAAAACATTCTTCATGCACTTTATTCTTCTGAAGTTTTCCTCAAGTTCCACCAGGTTTTAAGTGTTTGAACAGAAATTCAGCTGTTATTTCCTGCATAAAAGGCTTTTTGTGCTACAACTGTTTGGGATTTTTTCTTAAATAGATCCTTTAAACTTCAGGAAATCTTAAAGACTGTAAATTCTCTTCAGCTTAGCAGTCCTTGGAGAGGTCCCTCTCATCTCTGAGATTCATGAAATGGTTACTTTAGCAGTGCTAGATAAGCAATTAATTCCCCAATTAATATAAATATTCTATGCAACTGGGTTCTTATTCAAATAAGCAATTAAGTTAGGGTCCTTTGATTCCAAATTAGTACAAAACCATCCTGGCATAGGGAAATTATTCCAGAAGTTTTTGTTTAGATACAAACTCTCTGTGTGTGCAGAAGTGGAACAAATTCACTTTATAGAATTTATAAGAGTAATTAGAGTGTTTCAATAAATCCCTGGAGAGGTTTTCAATGAAGATCATCACAGACTGGTTTGGGTTGGAAGGGACCTCAAAGCTCATCCAGTCCCAACCCCCCTGCCAGCAGCAGGGACACCTTCCACTAGACCAGGTTGCTCAAAGCCTCATCCAACCTGGCCCAGAACACTTCCAGGGAGGAGCAGCCACAGCTTCTCTGGCCAACCTGATTTCTCCTCCCCTTCCCTTGAAAGCTCTGGAAAACATCTGTCTTGATGAGATCACCTGCCAGAGCAGGGAAGAGCATGACTCCAGCACCTTGGGAAGACATTCCTGGTGACCACACTGCTTTTAAACTATTAAAAGCCATAGTCATCAAATGCAGCCATCTGTCAGCTTCTAAGGGGATTGGGATGAGAGACTCCACAGGTGAACTAAAGACTGTAGGCTCACCATCACAGGCCAGAGAAACAGTTCCCAGGCCATTTTGCATCATTTTTAGGGAAGAAAGTGCCAGGATCAAGCCTCTTGTTAGACAAAGCAAGCTGCAAGCATGCGATCTGCTGGTCTCAAAGCAGCAGGTGTACACTAAAAATAGTATTTGTCTGCAAACATGATTAAAAAAATCATAGTAATCTATATTATGGTTTCACCAATAACATCCAGTATGATCCTGCTGTGTCCATTCTGCCCCAGCCAGCCCACCAGACTCATCAGCATGGTGGCCTCAGAACTGAGGACAAGGACACACGAGCCCAAGCTCCAGACTCCCACAGAAGATACCCCTCACCCTGGCAGGCACTGCCATCTCTTCTCCATTCAGGGACCTCACTGGAGGCCTTTGGTGTTCCAACACCCTGAGGGGTTGGAACTGGATGAGCTTTAAGGTCCCTTCCAACCCAAGCCAGTCTGGGACTGTGTGACATACAAAGACTTGGAGTGCAACCCACACACCCAGCTGTCCCAACTGGACATTTCCCTCCATAAAGGATGTTTTTATTCTATACAAACACAAACCTGAAGAGAATCAAGTTCTCCCAATTCCAGTCTTTGCTCAAACATCTAACCTTTTTAAAAGCACATCTGATTTTTACTTCAATTGGGACTGTGCACACCTTCTCCCAACCAGGAGAGCTGCACCACATGCCAATGAGCTCTTTTAGAGAGCCAGAAGGCTGGGGCTGGTAACGGACTTGGGGGTATTTTTAATACATTAGGTCAAGAAAAGAGGAGAGAACAGTCTAAATCAGCATCACTGGCATGCTCCAACTGCTGGGTAAATAAATCAGTTTATCATTTCTGCTTTCTGAATCGTAAGTAGAGATTACAAGCGACAAAGACCGAGGAGCTATTATAAGCTTTCAATCTTTAAACCACAAGAAAAGGTCACAGAGGTAATTGCTGCAAGAAGAGATTACAGGGCAAAACAATTATTTTTTTTTACTTGAAATAAGGAAAAAAGTTGGGTATGGTCAGAATTAAAGAGTGTACACTTAGTTTAGTCTTAAATTCACACAAAATATTATACATGTATATATAAAGTCTAGTTGTGAAAAGCACTTTCTAACCTTTATGGGTCTTATTCAATTGTGTAGGGGCTGATGCTTTTTGGGGGGACAGGGAAGGCTCCCTGTGCTGGGGACAGCAATGCTGTTGGAGATGCACAGACAGGGCTTTGTCTCATTTTCTCCAGGATCTTTGGATGTCAGTGTACAAAACCTGGTGGCAGCCACACACACAAGGTAAAACCAGTGTACAGGAAAATAAAATATGATTGTGGTATGAGGATTTCAACCTTAAAAACACCTGATGCTCATCGGTGAGGCCGAGTGCTGAACAGCTTTTGACTACATAGAAAGTACTTAAGGGAGCCCTGGATATAGTGACAAGCCAAAGGCCAAGGTTACAGCAAATGAAAACTTTGGAGAAAAATTAATGTTCAGGTTCTGGGTACTGACTAAAATAAGACATTGATTTTAATGTCAACAGTTTTCATTTTCACTTATATTTTTCATGAGATGTAATTTAGTTCCGTGAGAATCTAATATTGTCCTCAGTAAGGTGGAGGATAAAGAAAATTAATAGTGGCTGATATTATTAAACAAAAATCCTATCAGCAGTAGATGATATTCATTTCTGCAAAGCTTTTTTTGCTACTGGGTTACATCTCCAAGTAGCAGCAAGATAAAGATATACACAGATGATCTCACAGCAGCCCCCTTTCCCATGACAGGTTGGGCCAGGTGATCTTTCAAGATCCCTTCCAACCCAGGCTATTCTACAAGTCTTTAATTTTCAAGCCCACTGTGAGACTGGAAATTAAGTAGCAGTGTTTGCTGGTCAGAACAAGGAGCTGGGTCAGTTTGTCCATGCTCATTTTCCCCCAACATCAAAGACAGGAATCACCATTCAGAAGCCACCCAAGCACAACCAAGGGAGAGCCAAGGAGAGCACACTTGCCTTTGTATTTGTTTCAAAAAATACTAATATTTTTAAACTAGAAAAGCAAAACTTCAAGCTTGCTGATGCAGTTTGCAGTTTATTGTGCTTTTGGTGCTGACCACAAGCTGTTTTACAAGAGGCATCAGGTTGAGCTCACCTCAAGGAAGACATCAACACCAGCACAGCCAGCTACAGGGATACAGAGGTTGGCACCCAGCTGTGAGCCAGTTGTCCAGGCTCTTGGAGATATTTTAGGGACAGCCAAGTACCCAAGGAGCAGGGAGAACAGGGAATGGATGCGTTCATTTTTCTTTCTTCCCTGGGTTGTGGCTGAGGATCCAGCTCAGAGCTCCCCAGGTGACTGTCACCTCCTCAGAGCTCCCCAGGTGACTGTCACCTCCTCAGAGCTCCCCAGGTGACTGTCACCTCCTCACCCACAGCTCTCAGGAGGACCAGAGCAGGTCAGGGCACCACACAATCCCCAGGAGAACAGGGGACACATAACATGGCCATGACAAAAGGGGCCAGCCAGCAGGTGGGTCTGCTCTGCATAATGGCTAGTGACCCCCACCCCAGTGCTAATGAGCCCAATGCAGCCCAGCTGTGTCTATTCAGAAACCAGCTGGGATCTTGTGCTTCCAACACTCACCACTGCACCTGCAAGGCCACCAAGAACCAGGCATCTGAGCTCCTTCCTGCAAGAACAGGGTTTTACTGAGGAGTTCCCAACTTATGAGTTAACAGAACTGTTCTCTGTTATGCTGCTGGCACCACAAAGTGGGTTTTGGGGGATCTACCACAACAAATTACTCTCCAAAAGAAAAGCAAACAACTGCTGCCATCTTTTAAGTCAAAACACACCTCACCTGCTGCAGTCTGATTTGCAGTGAAAAAGTTTCTTAAATTATATTTATAAAGCACCAAAATCACCATTTCACTCCAAACTCAAGCACAGGAGCAGTTGGCCACCTCATTGTCTTCTCCACAGCCCCAGCAAAGAGCAAACCCCCAACTGCCAGCTCCAGCCAAACCTCAGCAAAGTGACAATGCCATCCCCTGCAACACTCAGTGCCACTTCCCCTGGGAGCCTGGAAAAAGCAGCCTCCCCCCCATCTTAACATTGAATTTTCCTGCTGAATTATCAAATGAAACGTTTTCACTCTGTCAAAGTTATTGTTAGGAGGAGACTTCTCATGAGGTGAGCAGCAGTCCCAGGGCTGCTGCACACTACAGGCTCATCTGATTAACATGTTGAAATCCTACATTTACAAAAAAAAGCAAGCATTAAGTATAATGTTCCTAGGTGCTTCTCTAATTCCTGAGGAAAAGAGCTGAAATACCCAAATGGCATTTAATCTGGCACTAAAAACACCAACACATACTCCCTGCCACAGCAAGGAGCAAGCTCTGGGGGAGAGCAACATCCCCTCATTAAATCCAACCATTCATAAACACACAGGGAAAGCTGAAACACCACAGAAAAAGCAATAGAAACCTCAATCAGAAGAAAAAAAAAATAAAATTAAATTTAAAAAATGCATAAAGCACAACACAGCACTCACCAGCTCCAAGAAGAAGAGCTGCAGGACCAACTGCCCCCAAAGCACTCACAGCTTCTGCTCCTCAGCCCACCCCCACACCCTCATTATATGGTTTCCTTGATGGGAATTGAAAACACCTGGGCTTAATTTCAAGCAGGGTTTGGGTGCAATCAGGAGACGCTGCTCCAGACCTTGCTGCTGCTGGGCAGCCTTGGCTGAGCACCCTGGGGACTGCTGGGCTCCCACCAGCCATCCTGCTGGGTGCTACAGGGTGCTCAGCACCCTCCTGACACTCGGGACCTCCCATGGGATGTCCACACATCCAGTTTGCTGGTACATAGCTCAGAATAGTTTATTGGTCTTGAGTAGATCCACTATAAGGGTGGTTTTGTTCCATGTGCACTCTTGGTCCACATTCCCCTCCTTAGGGTGACAATCCTTGTCAGCCCAGAATTCCCAGGAAGGGGCATGGCCTGATTTATCCTCAAAGAGGAAATCACCACTAAAACCAGGCTGTGGTAATTCAGCAGTTGGGAAAATAAAGCTACAAGGAAGACAAGCCACTCTCCCAGGGTCTGCTGTTAGTCAGGGGGGGTGGAATGAGACCCCAGTGCGTATCCTGGCCAGTGGTGAGAAGCCACTGGTCTCTGGGGGGAAAGGCTGAGAAAAGAAGTTGTGATGGCATTTGCTGTCAGATGTCATGCACGGGTATGTGGCTGGTTGTACTGGGCCAGCACTGGGCTGGCAGCAAAACCCAGCCAGTCACTCACTGCCCCACCCAGGGGAGAGAATTAGGGGGCAAGGGGAAGGAGACTCGTAGGGGGAGAGAAGAACCATTTAATAATACAAATAAAATAAAACTTAAAATAATAATGATATTAAAACGATAGTTATAATAATAGTAATAAAATATGCAAATAAGGGATACCCAGTGCTTGCAGACCAGCAAAACACAAAGTCCTTCTACTTCCACTGATGATTGAAAACATCGGTATGTTCTCAGCGTTTCTCTCCTAACAAATCCCAGCTGAACCCGAACCCCAGCGCTGTTCCAGCTGCTGAACAGAACCAGCTCTGGCCCAGCTCACACCAGGACACTGCTGTCCCACCTCACCACAGTGTCACACTCCAGGATGCACATTCTTATTTTTAAGAATAAAAGGCCCGCTGATACGAGAAAAGTTCAGTGCTCCTGAGCCATCTCCCAAGCCACAGCTAAATCTCTGCTTCTGTTCCTTAAATGTCTCAATCTGCATAAAATTGTGTGCACACAATTAAAGTTAATTAAGATAATTTATCACTTGAAAGTAAAATATCTTATCAGCAGGTATCAGCTTGCAAAGCAAACAAAGAATTAGTTGTAGGAAAATAGCTGGGGCTTTATTTCCTTGTTAGACATGAAGTGACAAAAAAGTTCTGTTTGGTCTGGGTGTTATGTTTTCAAAGTAATTAACTGCAATTAGCTAATCATCCTCTATAGTGACTTCATTGCTGACTCTACACTGTAGTATTGACTCATTTACACTTTGGCAGCCTTCCCACATATAAATTGTGATTAAAAAGTTCTGATAACAGCCCAAAGTTCTCCCCTGCGAGCAGAAACAGGGCGTTGGAAAGAGTTTTGCTGGCGTACACAGTGGTACCTGTTCTGCCCTGGAAGGTGGAAAAGCAAAACCAAAATATTCTGATCTAGAGGAAGAGCTGGGCTGTGCTGTGTCCTTCCACCTTCAAGATCTCCTCTTCCACCCTGCAGCCCCATAGTTGTGTTGAAACCTTGCCTCTTCTTTTGCTCCACCTCTTCCAGTTGCTTCCTGTTGCATCCTGATACACAGAGTCTTTGTGGTGGTGCCGAGAGCTCCACGTGCAAAATAGATTTCCCGTGTCTAAGGGACTGAAAAATAACAGTTTTATGGAAAAAGAGCCTCAGAATCAATCCCAGGGCCCCCTGCAGAGATCCACACCACGTGTGAGCAAACACAGCGCAGAGTCACCCACTCCTCTGCACCGAACAGTGACAATTTGTTTAATCAAATGATGATCAATAATAACAGGGGTCCTACTGAACCGTGGGGGTGGGAGAGGAGTTAGGAACCCAGCAGGGTAACCCAGAGTGATGCTGCCCAGCAACTGCTCGAAGGAAACCAGGAACAGGAGCTGTTCAAGTGAATTTAAAACCGTTTCTGGAAGTGCCAGGGGTAAAGGCAAATCATTAAATGGCCACATCAATATTAACAGCAGGTGTGGTGCAATCAGGTGCCACACCCCTGTGTCCCAACTGCCACGGAATGGACTTCCTGGAGGGGTCTCCTGGGCCAGGTTCAGCAGTGGGAATAGATCATCCCTGAGAAAGGCTTGTTCCTCCCCTCCAGCTCTGCCCAGAGAGACCCTGTTCCCCCCACCATGCTGCCATGGTGCTGGGCTCACCAGGGCTTGGTTGGTGCTTGGACTCAATCTAGTGGGAGGTGTCCCTGCTGATGGCACGGGGGTTGGAACTGGGTGAGCTTTAAGGTCCCTTCCAACCCAAACCAGTCTGGGATTCTATGATCTGAAGTGTCTTTTCCAACCTCTGTGATTCTGTGATTTCCCCTTCCTTGCCTTTTTCCTTCCCTTTGCTTCTAACCCTGCACTGCAGCAGCTCTCCCCAAGGTCATACAAGCACAGCCAGGACCCTGCCCAAGCTCTGCCTGTCCTGCCTGGACCTCTGCCCTCAGCCTGCCCTCGGCAAGCCCACACAGGCTCACAGGATCCCAGTTGGACAGAGCCAGAAGGTCTCCCCTCAGCCTCCTTTTCTCCAGGCTCAGCACCCCCAGGTCCCTCAGCCGGGAACTCAGCACACTTGTGCTCCAGACCCTTCCCCAGCTCCGGTCCCTTCTCTGGACACGCTCCAGCACCTCCAGGGCCTTCTTGGAGTCAGGGGCCCAACACTGAACCCAGCACTCGAGCTGCGGCCTCACCAGTGCCCAGGGCAGGGGGACAATCACTGCCCTGGTCCTAATGGCCACTCACTGGAGGATGCTTGGACACCTGTGCACCCCCAGACCCTCCTCCCTGTGCACAGCACAGGGCTGGCTCTCCTGTCCCCGCTGTCCTCCTGGGACACTCTGTGTGTTCAGAGTAGGGACTGGTGGATTTCAACAGGAGAAAGCATGTTGGTGAGATATGTGAGGGGGAGATTCTCGAGCACCAGGTGAGGACAGGCAGCAAGCCAAAATATGGTCACGTTGCTGCAGTGACACCGTGTGTCCCTTGGTCTTCCTGGTGGAATTGAACTGTCCCCGAAGAGCAGCTGGGGAAAAGCAGAAGGAGAAGGATGAGCTGCTCAGAAATACATCCTGGCCCTGAGAACAACGTGCACTGAATTTGTAACGCTCCTCCCACACCCACAGCTCCTCCTGGATGTCTCACTCCTGCTTTTATGGCTCAGGAGGGAAAGAAACATCTTTAGAGAAAGAAATGTTGCTGAGACTTCACTTCTGACCTTGCCACGAGGGCTGAAAGGGTCAAGGTTTCCAGCTGCTGGAGCAGCAGGTATCTCAGTGCAGGACCACCCCTGGTGGGACATCATCCACCTCCCCGCTGTGCACGCTGCTGCTGCTGGGCAGCTGCTCCAGGGCACACTCCCCGTCAGCCCAGTGTGTGACCCCTGGCAGCTTTGTCATCGGCCATGCAGATCAAAAGCTCCTCCAGAAACACTCAGCACCTCCCAGTCGCTGTCCTGCCTCAGCACAGGGACAGATGGTGGCTGTCCTGGACATGGGAAGCCCCACCAGTGCTACGTACATCTCCTGGAGCCACCCTCCCACCCCAGCACCTACCTGTGCCACAGCTGTTTCTGTTTGCTGAGCATCTTCTTGGCCAGGAGCAGCTCCAGACTGTCCATACGAGGGGACAGCCACTCCCCAGGAGGTCACAGCCTGTAAATGCCAAGCCCTCAGGAGAACAACCAGAGCGATTTTCTCTCCAAGGGGCTGTCAGGACTCTGCAGGGTTCAACAGTTCACAGAATCCCAGACTGGTGGGGTTGGAAGGGACCTCAGGAGATCATCCAGTCCAACCCCCCTGCCAAAGCAGGTTCCCTACACCAAGTTGTGCAGGAAAAATTCTCCCCAAGGTGTTCAGACAACAAAGTGCTTCATTCTCTCTTCTTCAGGTGTGTCAAGTTAATGCACTGGGCAGGTTTATGCACAAAAATATTTAAGGTTTGGGTTTGTTTTACTACTGCTACCTCCTTTTACCACATTCTCATGTGGACCTGTATTCACAAAGACAATAAAACAAGGAGACCATGGGATACCCACGGATTTGAGCAGGGCAGGGGTGAACAGAGGCTTCCACAGGCTCGGGGTGTGCAGCAGAGTGCAGGGCAGGAGGCAGACCCTGCTCCAAACCAGCTGGGACTCAGAATCCCAGAATTTCCCAGATTGGAAAAGCCCTTGAAGCTCATCGAGTCCAACCATGAACCCAACACTGACCAGTCCCCACTGACCCATGTCCCTCAGCACTGTGTCTACACGACTCTTCAATCCCTCCAGGGATGGGGACTCCACCACTGCCCTGGGCAACCCCTTCCAATGCCTCAGAACCCTTTCAGCAAAGAAATTCTTCCTCACATCCCATCTCAACTGCCCTGGGCACAACTGGAGCCCATTTCCTCTTGTCCTGTCCCTTGCTCCTTGGTTGAACAGACCCACCCCCACCTCTCTGCACCCTCCTTGCAGGGACTTGGACAGAGCCAGAAGGTCTCCCCTCAGCCTCCTTCTCTCCATCTCCATCTCTCAGAAGACACCCACATCCCACCTCCAGAATCCCTGTGGGCAGCTCTGACCCTTTCACACCACTAAAGCCACCCACAGGCCCTGTGCCAAGCGAGCTGCCCTGCTCCAGCCAGCACTACCATCATCTGCAGAGCGTTAATTAGTGCATGAATTGGTGGGGGTGGTTTTTTGATTCTTTTTTCTCCCCAAAGCAAACAAAACAACAGGGAAATTCCAGGTTGCAGAGCTGCGTGTTCAGCCCATCCTCTTCCACCTGAACACAAATTAATATTTGCTAAATAATATGAAACTGAAGGAGAGCCAGGAATGACCCTCGCCTTGGTCCCAGGCATCTAGAGAAGGAAGAGTTTAATTAAGCATCACCCTGATGATGGAGGGCCACTGCATTGCCATGGCAACTGGATTCCACGCTCCACCTGGACCAGCCCTGGGAAGCCACCGGTGCTGCTGTGGATTAGAACTGTGTGACACCAGGAGAAGGGGCTTTCCAGGCAGCGAAGCAAGGTCCTGATGGCAACTGACAGGTACAGATAAGATATTAACACACCTCACCAAAACACCTCCAGCTACTCAAAGTGCAGCCTCACAGCGCTGGGACCCAGATATTTGTGCAGATCTGATCTGGTTTTGCAGCACTGGCTTGGGAAAACAGAGAGATTTCCAGAATCCAATAATCACAGCATCACAGACTGGTGGGGTTGGAAGGGACCTCAGGAGATCATCCAGCCCAACCCCCCTGCCAAAGCAGGTTCCCTACATCAGGTTGCACAGGAAAGTGTCCAGGTGGGTTTGAACATCTCCAGAGATGGAGACTCCACACCCTCTCTGGGCAGCCTGGCCCAGGGCTCCGGCACCCTCACAGGAAAGAAGTTTTTCCTCATGTTTAAGTGGAACCTCCTGTGTTCCAGTTTGTGCCCATTGCCCCTTGTCCTGTCACTGGCCACCAGTGAGAAGAGTCTGGTCTCATCCTCTTGACACCCCCTTTTGATTTTTATAAACACTGATCAGGTCCTCAGGCTGCTCTTCTCCAGGCTGAACAGTCCCAGCTCTCTCAGCCTCTCCTCACACAGGAGATGCTCCAGGCCTTCATCATCTCTGTGGCCTCCACTGGACTCTTTCCAGCAGTTCCCTGTCCCTCATGAACTGGGGAGCCCAGAACTGGACACAACACTGCAGATGTGGCCTCACCAGGGCAGAGCAGAGGGGGAGGAGAACCTCCCTGGACCCGCTGGTCACACTCTTAATGCCCCCCAGGAGACCATTGACCCTCTTGACCACCAGGGCCCATTGCTGGCTCATGGTCAACTGGTCACCCACCAGCACTCCCAGGTCCTTCTGTGCAGAGCTGCTTTCCAGCAGGTCACCCCCCAAGCTGTCCTGGTGAATGAATAATGAAGCATGACTTGGTCTTTCAGTGTTCACCTGGAGACAACCAGCCCCACGCCTGGGAGCGACTGTCCCTTGGCTTCCACCGGTGATGGGGCTGCAGAGCAGACACCAGCCTGGGCAGGGCTGGCAGCAAAGGGCTTTCTGCTGCTTCCACAGGAGTGAGGAGATGTTGAGATTTGTGAGTGGCTTTGAGCAAAGATGAAAAAAATCTTTAGGCTGCAAGTGGGTAAAAATAGGGTATTTTTTTTCTTCATCCTTCCAAAAACTCCTTCCCTAATTTCCTGGCTTCACCCCCTTTCCCAGTTAACAGCAGTTGGACGTGGGTCACTGATGCAACTTAACTTCAAGTCTTTGCCCTGGTTTATGGTTCCCATCCCGCCGTTTTGAGTTGTAATTGTGAAATGCACCCCCCACCCCCCAGTTCTCATTGAATTGAAAAGCAGACAACGCTAAAGTCCCGGAACTGATTTGTCAAGACAGCTTGCAGTTCAATCTAGGGAGGAACACAGTGGTTTGTTTACTTTTTAACTGGGGTCATCACCTCCTCTGCTGTTGTTTCGAGGCTGACAGTGATTTAAACTGGGTGTATTTTTCCAACTGGCACCGAATCCAGGGTATAAATCATGTTGAAGGACATTTATTTCTGCCTGTCATTTCAGAGGAAGATGCTATTAAAGCTGTGCTCAGTACCATGTGCAATTCCAAACCTCCTTGCTGATGACTTCAGCACGCGTTACATTTCCATTAGCTACAGCGAGAGGCGGCAGCGGGGAGGAGCGGCGGCCAATTCATCTGAGCAAATGCTAATTGCTTTCCCCTCATTTAAGAGCATGTCACTGGTGTTTCTTCATTAATAAAAGGACATCTGCATTTGAACCACACCCCCTTTTTTTTAACAGAGACAAAGCAGATTTGTCTCACTGGACACGCACGTAGGAAATGCAGAGACAGCGCTCTGTGTCCACCATCACCTTCGTTCTCTCCAGAGACACTTGAGCTCAGGTTTCCAGCAGCAACACCTGAGTTGGGGTGCTGCCTGCAGCTCTGGGGCACCCTGTGTCAATCACAGAATTCATTCTCTGAGGGCTGCTCATCTCCAAAGGAAATTCCACCGGGGACCCTTCACTTGAGACAGCAGCACAACAGCAGCACGCTTGGAGGTCTGCAGAGCCCCAGTGCTGGGGGTCTCCTCTAGAAAAGGCTTCTGAAGGTTTCCCATCACATGCTGACATGGGTCTCTGACCCATCACCTATGGTTTTCCATGCCACAGGTCCCCATGGGGCAGCTGGCATCGTTGTGACTCGCAGGTGCTGGTGAGGGACTGTGCCACCACCTTCACCACTTCTGCTCTGAAGCACAGCACAGGCTGAGATACAGCGGTGGGAGCCAACACCTCCCAGAACCCACCCAGGTCGTTGGCGTTTGGAGCTCACAGAGGGAAAGCGAGCATTGCCTCCTGCAATGTGCAGCTACCTGAGATGACAGCTGCCATAGTTTCCTGTCCAGTGAATTAAAGATCCTGGGAGGGTGCTTGCTGTGAAGGCTGAACGTGACCCAGCAGAGTGCCCAGGTGGACAAGGTGGCCAACAGCATCCCAGCGTGGATCAGCACCAGTGCGGCCAGTAGGACCAGGGAAGTTCTCTTCCCCCTGCACTGGGCACTGGTTAGGCCGCAGCTCGAGTGCTGGGTTCAGTGTTGGGTTTTTTCCCTGGCCCTGCTGCCCACGCTGCTCTGGGTGCAGCCCAGGACACGGTCATTGGCTCTGTGCTGCCAGCGCACGGTGCCACCTCATGGGGAGCTTCTCCTCCCCCAGCACCCCAAGTCCTTCTCCTCAGGGCTGCTCTCCAGCCATTCCCCACCCAGCCTGGAGCTGTGCTTGGGGTTGCCCTGACCCAGGTGCAGGACATCTTTGCAATGAGCAGTAAGGCCACAGCAGATGACTGGAAAGAGCATTGCCACCACGGCGTCACTGTCACACCGTGGATATGAATTTAACCGAGCTGCCAAGTTGTTATCACCTTTAATATCTCAGTGGAGTTTTGCCATGGAGACATTCTCCAGGGAAGAATAATGATAATAACAGTAATAGCATTAAAGAAAGCAAAAGCCAATCATTTTATTTCATTAGCAGTTGAATTTTCCAGATGTCCTGCAGCCCCTGCTTTGCAGACCCATCATCCACAGGCCAAGGCTTAATGTGACGCCCGACAGACGCCTCTTGGCATGCCCAAATCGATGACATTAAATGCCAATGGAAAGACTTCTTCTGTTTAAGAGCACAAAGCAAGAGTTCCTTGTGCAAATCCCATTAATAACCACTTCGAAACTAGAGCCTGAAAAGCCCATTCAATCCAGAAACATATATTTAAGGCAAAAACTAAAACTATTTGGACTTTGCAGTGTCTGAGAGGCCACTTTAATTGAATAACAAACAGAGCATTTCTAATCCAGCCCAGCTGAGAAAAGAGAGAGCAAAAAGGACACACATTTAAAAGAGAAGGAAAATAAAGAGCAGAAAGGCACAGAGCATCATGGACCCCAGAGAGCCGTGCTGCAGGAGGATGGGGTTTGCAGGGATGGAGACACCAGCACAAGAGGTTTGCAGGGATGGAGACACCAGCACAAGAGGTTTGCAGGGATGGAGACACCAGCACAAGAGGTTTGCAGGGATGGAGGCACCAGCACAAGAGGTTTGCAGGGATGGAGACACCAGCACAAGAGGTTTGCAGGGATGGAGACACCAGCACAAGCTCAGTGTGTGATCACTGCGACTTGAGCAGACTTCAGAGCCTGCTTTGAAATTGTTTTCCTGACTTTCAAAGGTCTCAGAGGGTTCGTGACCTGGAAAGAAGCCAACCTGGCCACCAAACAGCCCCAACTAAACCCTGATCTGTGGCAGCAGCAGATGACCTGCACCACAACCAACCCCAGCACAGCTGGCATCAAGCACTGTGGCCATGGTGGAGCCCAGAATCATAGAATCACAGAATTGCCTGGACTGGAAAAGCCCTTTAAGCTCATTGTGTCCAACCATGAACCCAACACTGACCAGTCCCCACTGACCCATGTCCCTCAGCACTGTGTCTACACCACTCTTCAGTCCCTCCAGGGATGGGGACTCCACCACTGCCCTGGGCAACCCCTTCCAATGCCTCAGAACCCTTTCAGCAAAGAAATTCTTCCTCACATCCCATCTCAACTGCCCTGGGCACAACTGGAGCCCATTTCCTCTTGTCCTGTCCCTTGTCCCTGTGCAAATCTTGCTGCAGAGGTGGCCTTCTGCATGATGTATCTCCATGTGGAAAAATAGGAATAGTCAAGCAGTGCCCTCATGTTTGTGGATCTTTCATATATCTTGGAACTCCCCAACACCTCCTGTTTCCCCACACTTGGCACAGCTCGGGGACAGCTCTGAAGCCTTCTCTTCCTGGAGCAGGAGGAATGGGGCTGCCTGTGGGGTCACTGCTGTGGTGCTGGCCAGCTGCGTGGGCACCAGCTGCCTCCTACAGACAGCAGACCTGGGTGCTCTGGGGAACCACAACATCCCCTTTGGCAGAGCAGCCACCACAGAATAAGTGGCCAAATGTCCAGTGGGCTGGACATGCTGCATGGATCCATTTCAGGAAAACCCCCCCTCCCTTCCCAGCCACTGTCTCCCAGGACCAAAGGGATTTCCAGCTTTCCTTTTCCATAGAAAAATGTTTGGTTGCCTTTACCAGCTGTGATAAATTGAATATTTCGACTAAAAATCCAGACTCAACTATTTCCCAAACCACAGTTCTTCCTCCTAACAAAGGAGGAAGAGGGAGGAGGGCCAGAATTATCTCCTGGCCATTTCACAAGATGCAATATGTATCTTTTTATTATTTTTTATTTTGAAAAATAATGATTCTTTCCCTGCTTGCAATTCTGCAAATACGGAGTGGCACCACTTAATAAAATTAGGGCGGGTTAAAACCGGGGTGAGAGCAGGAACAGAGCTTGCTGGCTGTCCCTCTGCAAAGGAAAGGGGGTGCATGCAGGCAGGGCTGTGACAGCAGCGTGTTGGCTCTGGGGTGTCTCTGTTACACACGGGCTCAGAATTGCAATGTCTCCTGAGCGAGTGCTAATGAACTAATGCTGTAATGAACACATCCGTGCTGGTAATGTGGCCATGAACCCAGGAGCTGCCTCTTCAGATAGGTGGTGTCATCCAAACAGCACTTCACGGCAAAGTCCTCATATCCTCCTTGATTGTAACATGCCCCAGAGTAAATGAAGTGAGAAGAGAGCAGTGCCAGTGCTGGGGCTGAACCACAGCCTCTCCCAGGGGCACGTGTCCTACAGGAGGGGAGACACTGGGACAGGGTGGGAGGAAGCCCTGGTGCATTGTTTTGCCAGTTGATGGGGTTTGCAAAAAGCACACAGATACCAGCTTGAAAATAAAACCAGACTTGTTTTATTTTAGTTCAAGGCATATGAATAAATAAATAAATAAATAGATAGATAGAAAAATAAATAAATAGATAGATAGATAAATAAATGGCAGATAGATAGATAAATAAATAAATAAATAAACTAACAAGGTACAAAGATAAGCAGTGATGCACCTAACCATTACTACACAGGTTAATTATAGTGATTAAGAGCCATCACCTATTGCCCAAATACTTGACCACCACCCAGCCCCGTGTTTCAGCTGAGGAGCCCCAGTCACAGCGAAGGACCAGAGAACCTTCCCTGGCAGTTGGGAAGTCCTACGCAGTGCAACCACTCGTAGGTGAGGTCTCCATCTCCTCTGGGAGAGGGTCCTGCTGTTATGTGACCTAACAGACTAATTACCTGGAGAAAGGCATGGGAACATCTGGTGGGTTGGCTTCAGGTGCATCCTGGATCTGGACAGGATCTGGGGTGTATCCAGGAAGCTCCTGCTTTGGTAGGACACATCTGGCTTTGGATTGTAGGAGGAAAAGTCTCATGGTTGTATTTCATGCTGATGTGATCCAGGTTGGGATGTTCACTCAAAAGTCAACTCTATGGTGTAAGCCTTTGTACATCACACATGCAGATGTTGAGTCGAAGATGGAGATCAGCCATTTCAGTTATTCACACCAGGATCCCAATCACCAAACCCTGGCAAGGCAGAGGCATGAAATAACCCTGCTCCTTGTATGAGACCCAGGGTGCCCAGACACACCCCGAGAGCAGGGCTCCCACCAAACACTGCTTTGGGCAATCTCCTTCAGAAAACCCCAGTGCTGGAGCTGTGACCCACACAGGCAGTGCCTCCCCAGCACCACACCTCACACTGCTGAAGAAAGCCTGAGGGTGCCAGGAGGTGGGGAGAATCAGGCAGAGATCTGGGGGCTTCACTGGGGATCTCCAGCAAGAGGGATCTCCAGCAAGACCTCCAACCTGGCAGCCAGGAGCAACTCATCCCTCACACTCTGGGAAACAAAACCAAATTTGGGCCATTTACTGAAGTTTTCTAGAGGTGGATGGACACGTCCGACCCCTGGCACCCTCTGGCACCCTCTTTCCAAACCCATGTCTGCAGCCTGCAGGCACTCCATTGCCAAGGAGCTATGCCAGTGCCACCCGTGTTCCCCTGTGCCAGAGCTTTGGGACCTCCATGGCCAGGATAAGGCACTGACTGGCACTGTCCCCTCCGGCTGCTGCTGGGCTCCTCCAGCAAACTGAGATGTGGGACTTCTCCAAATGCAATGTCAGGAGTAATGGCCTCTGGAACACTTTATCTGCTGGAAGAGCAAGATAAAAACAAGATAAAAACAAAGAAATAGACAAAGTAATGATTAAACATTAATTAAGGACTGGGTTTGTACAATCATCCCGGTGATATGGTGAGAAGATGGATAATGTGATTCCACAACCGTGCTGTGCAAATTTGGGATCTTCCTGACCTGCAATCAGAATTCTAACAGCAAAACTCGTGGTCGCCCTTCTTTCAGGTGATATGGTTGAGCTGAATTTATTTATGTCATTTATTTATATTTTCCAGGTGAAAGGAAAAAAAAGTGGGAAAACCATTCTCAAACTGGCTCCACTCCACGGCAGGAGCTGGGGCAGACAAGGTTTTGCAAGGGTGTAAGATATTTTTGGAAGCAGTGCTAGGTTTTGCACACAGTATGGTTCCTCAGGACCACCCTGAGAGCCCACCCCCACTGCAAGCCCTCTTTTAGGAAGCTGCCTTTGATATGAAATTGCTGGGCTCCATAGAAATGCCCCTGTACTATAAACTTCTGCTTTCACTGGAAAAAAGTGGCTGTGAAATGCAAATGCAGAAGTCCTGTGAGAGCAGATCCAAGAAGCCCACCCCGTGTCCAGCCTCAGCATTAGCATCATTGCTTCAGGGCACAGTGCACCAGTGTGATTTGCAGTGAGAAAAATAACTTTGCCATTCAGCAACTGGATGGTCTGTGCTCGGCTTCACACATTACCAGTGCCCGATGGGCTGGTTTCACTGGGGGCACTGGGCTGCAGCCAAACCCAGCCCTCACTCACTGCCCCCACCCAGGGGAGAGGGGAGAGAATTGGGGGGCAAGGGGAAGGAGACTCGTAGGGGGGGAGAAGAAACATTGAATCATGGAAATAAAAGAAATCTTAAAATAATAATTATAATAATAACAGTAATAAAACATGCCAATGAGTGACCCCCAGGGCCATTGCTCAGCACCCACCGACCCAGCCCAGCCCGTTCCCAGAGAACGATCCCGGAGCAGCGACAATCCCGACCCGAAACCGCAATCCCGGGAGAGCCAGAGCCCGAGCGAGAGCCAGAGAGAGCCAGAGAGGAAGAGCCCCTCATGGATCTCCTGCCCATGGGGGACAGGAGATGGAACAGCCCCTTGGCAGAGCCCAGTGCCCATGGAGCTGATCCATGTCAATATTCCTCACCCCTGAGATCTTGCGCTTGTGGACCAGCAAAACACAAAGTCCTTTGACTTCCAGTGATAAATGCAAACATCAGTGTGTTATCAGTGTTCTTCTCCTGACAAATCCCAGCTGAACCCAACCCCCAGCGCTGTTCCAGCTGCTGAACAGAACCAGCTCTGCCCAGCTCACACCAGGACATCCGGCATCACTGATGAGTTCTTTATTCATTCCATTTACAAAACAGAATGATTTCAGGAGCTGACAGTGGAGTTATCCATCAAACCATTAATGCTGCTCTGCTCCCTAATGAATGCTCCAAATCCACGTGCCCCACTCCATATGTAGTGTTAAGTAAGGACTATAGTGAATTTTCACAGCATTAAATGTGCTATGGAGACAGCTCTGGTAAATGACCCTCTGACAGCCCTGGACGTCCCTGTTCGATATTCCCTACCAGCAACTTTTTCTGAAACTCTGAAAACTTTGGGGAAAATCATTAAAAATCACATTTAGTTCACAATTTCCAAAGTGGATGTTATTTCCAATTCTCCAAACAAGAGAAAGCTCTCGAGTCTACTGAATAATGGCAGATGACGTGCTCTACCCAGTATTTATAATTAAGTGCAAATGTCAGTGTATAAGAGAAAATAAAAACGGACAAAGGAGATGAGAAATCTGCAGTGTGTGACTGCTGCATTGCTGTGCCCGGGGTGGGAAGATTTGGGCTTAGAGAAAGACACAGATCTCCTGTTAAAGTTCTGGAAAGTCATTCTAGGTGCAAAGGAGAAACAAAATAAGCTACACAGCTTCAATTATTTATGAAAATAATGAGCACGTTGTACATATACAATAGAAAGAGGGAGGTGTAACTCTGGTAATAATTTGTTTCCATAATTCTAATTTGGTGCAATTAAACATGCACCAGAAATGCTGCACGGAGGCAGACTGGATTAAATATCATTAAAGCCAAAATAAAGCATTTAAAAGATGCAGAAATGAGCTGATAACCAGCTGCTCTGTCCCCTCCTGTGACACTGCAGCCCCCTCGCAGCAGGGTGGCATAGAGACCACCACACGAGGAGAGCACGTGGTCCAGGGCTGGGCACAATTTAACATCACATCCCATCAGCCACAGGGAGACAGCAGCCCTGAGACGTGGCAGAGGAGAGGTTCTGAAGAAGTAACACACTCAGAAATTGGTATCTTCATCAAAAGCACAGTTCCCTCTTCTCTGACTGGCAAAATGAGGATGTCACTTACATTTGAGGAACTCGGAGATAACCAGCTGTCCTGGTTTTGCTGAGATAGAGATAATGCTCTTCTGAGTAGCTACAATGGCCGTGGTTTGGTTTCAGTGTGGGATTTGGGATGAGAAGAATGTTGAGAACACACTGATGTTTTTAGTTGCTGCTGGAAGTCCAAGGTCATCGTGTTTTGCTGGTCTGCAAGTGCAAAGGACTGGGAGGGGGAAGGGCAGTAATTAGCAAACCCCAAATTGGCCTGTGGCTCTGCCAAGGAGATATTCCATCTCCTGTCCCCCATGGGCAGGACATGAGCCAGGGCTGATGGAGAGCTGGGGATTCTCTCGGGGCTGGCTCGGGCTCTGGCTCTCCCGGGGTTGCAGTTTCGGTTTGGGGACTGTCTGTGCTCCGGGATCGCTGGCTGGGACAGGCTGGGCATCGCTCGGCGGGTGGGGAGCGACTGTCCTGGGCACCACTCATTGGCATAGTCTGTTATTACTGTTATTGTTATTATTATTTTATTTCAATTATTAAACTGTTTTTATCTCAACCCACGAGCTTTCTCACTTTCCCCCTTCCAATTCTCTCCCCTGTTCCCTGAGGGGAGAGTGAGCGAGCGGCTGCGTTTGGCTGCAGCCAAGTGCAACCACCACAGTCTTTTACGGTGCCCAAGGTGGGGCTCGAAGGGTTGAGACCACCACACCCACGCAGGTGCCAATCCACCAGCAGCAGGAGCTGCCCATCCTGCATGGCAGGCACCCATCAGACAAAATGAAATGTGAGGGATGGAAACAAAACCAGAGCTGTGCTGCGTTGTCTCCTGATGCACAGACAAGCCAGAGGCAGCTGCTAAGCTCATCCAACACCATGAGGTGAAACTGCATCACCGAGTGTGGGGGCCACAGGGTAACGGAGAACCAGAGCTGTGTCTAAATCACTGAAACTGGGAAAGACAGCTGGGAAGTGCTGATTCTGAGAAATACAGGAAAATCTTTCAGACATCACCTCCGAAAAACACAGATGCCTGCTTCAGTTTCCATCAGCTGAGCCTGAAGGACTTGGCACACCCACCACCCTCAGCTCATCCCGCTCCCACCCCGCACACAACCCTGCAAAAGCCTGATGCCAGGCTCAGGATTGGCACAAAAAGCACCCAAAGCATCACGAGAAAGGAGGTAAAGGTGAGATGAACAACTCCTTGTTACCATCAGACTTACACTCTGAGTACAGGGGTACAGATGAGAGGATTCATGTGCCAAATGTCAACACAGTATAAAGGAAATCAAATAATTAGCAGCGAGAATCTCACCTAAAGTGCCAGCATCAGTTTTAGTCTTCAGTCTCATTCTGCTCTCCTAGGAGTGACCAGAGCAATCAATAACTGTCACACGAGGAGGTGACTCAGGCAGGGTTTGAGCAGGGGTTTCCTCCACACCCCTGCAACAGTGCTGTACTAAACCCTGCACATTAAACCAGACTCAAAGAAAAAATAAAAATGCAAATGTTCCAATGGCTGAAGGGAACGGGATTTCAGATGGAAACTCCAACAGCAAGGAAGTGGAGCTGGAGAGGGAGGGGAGGTGAGAGCTCCTATTCCTCCCTGTGCTCTCCACGAGGAGTTCACTGCAATTTATAGAAGCAGACACAGAGATTTTCAATCCAGCCTAATTAAAACCAAACTACCTCAAAGCTTCTCAGTGACCTCTAGGTTCTGAATAAGGGGTGGGGAGTGGTGGGGGGAGGAAAAGGACAACAAGATAAAGGGTTCTGTATAGAAAATGGGAGATAAAGGTTCAAGAATCCGTGTGGATTTCTCAAAGTGCTGGAAAGTTGCACCAGGGGAGGTTGAGATTGGATCTGAGGGAAAACTTCTTCACCCAAAGGGTGGTCAAGCACTGGCACAGGCTGCGCAGGGAGGTGGTGGAGTCGCCTTCCCTGGTGGGATTTAGCAGACGGGCAGACGAGGTGCTCAGGGACAGGGGTTAGAGGTGGGATTGGCACTGTTGGGTTCATGGTTGGACTCCATGAACTTAAAGGGCTTTTCCAACCACTGTGATTCTGTGAAATATAAAGAAGGGCTTAGGCTTTAGTATGATTCAGAAGCCACATATCATTTTTCTTCTCATTCTTCTCTCTTCCCTACCCTCTCCTGTGGCTGGAACAGATGCAGAGGATCCATCTGACACAGATAGCACCAGATGGTGTTAATTTATTGCAAAACTGTTTTCTTTTCTAGATAGACTTTGTTGATGTCCCTCACAACTTCAGTCAAGTTCACTTCATTAAAACAGCTCTGTGGATTAAAATCTGGTCTCTGGACATAATGGCCCACCAGAAGGAACTCTTAGATTCAGAGACTTTGTTTTAACAATCAAACAGACTCACGGGGCTGGATCTGCAAGGCCATCTTGAACGGCGTTAGGTGGGACTGTGATTGCTGCCAATCTGTCTCAGCTTCCACAGAAAACTTATTTTCCTTGGCTGAAGAAGCTTCTCCATCACTCAAAGGGGAAAAAATAAGTTTATTTGTCCACTGCTTTTTCCTCAGAAGCATCTTCAGATTTGTTTTACAGGTTTAATGCTGAGCAGGGCTGTCACCTTCATGGAGGTGTATGCATGAGAAGACCAAGGTCTGCGCATCTTCAGATAACATGAGCAGTAAAGAGGAAGAGGGGAGATGGAGCTGAGATGTGAGGAAGAAATTGTTTGGTGTGAGGGTGGTGAGACCCTGTCCCAGGTTGCCCAGAGAAGCTGTGGCTGCTCCTCCCTGGCAGTGTTCTCGGCCAGGTTGGATGAGGCTTTGAGCAACCTGGTCTAGTGGAAGGTGTCCCTGCTGCTGGCAGGGGGGCTGGGACTGGATGAGCTTTGAGGTCCTTTCCAACCCAAACCACTCTGGGATTCTGTGATTGATTCACATGAAACTCAAATGAAAAGAGCAAATAGGTGCAGAATGTCAGAGATGAACCAGTGAGGAAGCACCTGAGCCCAGGAGATGGGGATTGCTAACGCAGGAGGGTTTTGCAGCTGAGGTTTCAGCTTCAGAAGACATTTTTTGGGGCTTATGGGATGTAACAGGATAACACAGTGAGGATACCAGCAACGAGAATGGAAATGAACGGTCTTACTGAACTCAACTGTAAACACCAAGGCAGATCTAGGTGAAAATAAGAGTTTTTGCTGATGAAACTCCTGAGCTGCAGATGCCTGGCAGCAAGCCAGGTGGCAATACCTCTCTAAATGTGTCTGTGTCTCTTATTCCTAAATGACTGTAGGAATGAGGACACTGGGAGAGCTGGAGATGGGAGGTGATGCAAATACAGGTATCAGATGTATCAGATACATCAGATCTCAGGCTCTGATGCCCAGCCACGCACAAAGTTTTACCAGGTACACTCATGAGTCATTGCTAAGCGACCATTCTGTAGTTATCAATGTCTTGATGAGTGTGATTTCCTCTACAGCAACACCCAAACCATCCATTCCCCTCCAGGAGAGAACCCCCCTGTGACTGGAGAGCACAGCCCAAAGCCAGTGCCGACATCCCGAGGCAGAAGCCCAGGAGGACTGAGCCAGCTGAGACACCAGGAACTCTGAGCTCAGCCTCACCAGACCCAAATCACTCACCTAGCGTTGTCACAAACACCTGGGAGCCAAATGGCAGATTCCCTCTGGCTTATAAAAACTCACTGAAATAAATCCCTTGCTAATTTGCCAGCAAAATATTGCAAACCTGACAAGTGGCACAGGGCAAAAAGTCAAACCTTGCACACCTTGTGATTTTTTTTTGTTAAGGTATTAAATTTGCAAGAGAACAGCCTTTCCCATAACCTTAGAGATTAAAAAGATGGTGAATATTTTGCTATAATTGGTCTTATTCCTATTTGTACTGCATTTATGAATAATATTAATTCACACACAGTTTCAGCCAGATGGTAGAAAGAAAATTAAAAAGTTATAACAAGAAAATTAGCTATTGATACGCTTTGCATGTCTGGGAAATTTCATTGTTAGCTTCCAAGTTATAAAACTTTTTTAGCTTTAAATAAAAGCAAACAATTTTTTTAAAGATGGAAAACTAATTTTTCATTGTCTTGGCACAAGGATTGTTGCTGATATCACCACCAAGTGCACCTGGAGACAGTGGTTGTGCCAAGATGTACCAAGTCAGCCCTTCACAGAATGGCTGAGGTTGGCAGGGATCTCTGGAGGTGACCTAGTCCACCCTCCCAGCTCCAGCAAGGTCACCCAGAGCAGGTTGCTCAGGACCATGTCTGGTTTGGGTTTTGAGTATCTCCAAGGATGGAGACTCCACAACATCCCTGGGCAACCTGTGCCAGTGTGTGACACAAGAAAAAAAAAGAGTTTTCTTGTGTTCAGATGGAATGTGATGGGTTTTAATATGTGCCCATTGCCCCTTGTCCTGTCAGTGGGCACCACTGAGAGAAGCTTGGTTCCATCTTCATCATTCCCTCCCACCAGGTAGTTATCCACGTGGACAGGACCTCCTTAGCTCTCCTCCAAGCTGAGCAGTCTCAGCTTGCACAGCCTCTCCCTGTAAGCAAGATCCTCCAGTCCCTTCATAATACTTATGGGTCTTCCTAAAAAAAACCCCAAAAAACAAAAACAACAAAAAACACCCCAAAAAAGTGAAACAAAAAAGGATACTTGTGGCCAAGCAGATGTTTGTAAGTAATACACTTCCAAATCATTCTCCAGCAGAGATCTTTCAAGGAAAGACATCTGACTATAGTCCTGAGCCATCAGGTCTTTCCATCCCCAAAGTGCTTTGATTTTGGGATCTCTCTTTTCCAATTCCTCTCCTTCTGTCAAAAAAAAAAAAAAAAAAAAAAAAAGCTGTCTTTTCTTAAATAACAAAAATAATCAGAATTACTGAGGGACCTCTGGATGGTGCTGTGCTGAAGAGACTATGATGTACTTTGGTTTTGCTGCTTGCTTTCTTTATTCATGGATATCCATGGCCTGACTACTTCTTGACTGGATCTCTACCAAGGGGTCCTTGCAGGGGTTGTATGTGGTGATACAAATTCCCTCAGTACTTGACTGGTGGCTTTATTGGCCTTTTGCAGCAGAACCACAACAGTCCATGTAAATTGTACCAGGAAACAGCAGCAGAACTTCACCTGCTGTTGAGGGAACCGGTGCAAATCAGACAGTTACACCTCCCAGTAAATGCCCAGGAAGCTTACAAATGAAATTTAACTGTATTCAGTTAAACTCCTCAAGAGAGGAGTCGCCCCATCAGTCTAGATGAACATCAACAAAGACCTTGGCTGGCTTTGCCTGCTTCCTACATCTGCTTAAGGGAAATTTCCTCTTGCTGTTGTCATCTGCTGGGTTAACACCAACTGCACTCCAAAGGGCATTTTGGAAAATAGACCCAACCACTTTTAGAGAACTCAATTCTCTTTGTGTTCCTTTGAGTGGAATTAAATGAGACCAATGTGGTTGAAAAGTTACTGAGCATCACAATTAACGCCATGACAATCAGGGGTTTGCAATATTGGCTTCAGAACTGGAACAGAACTGGGTTTCTCAGGGACTAATGGGAGTTCCTGCCTTCTAATGGGAGACATTTAGCAGAGACATGCTTTTTAGAGGCTCTCTCTCATCTGTAAATGTTGCAAGGTATCCATTCCAGGGGTGTGATGCAGATTGCACCTCAGCCCAGCTGGTTTCCCAGTGCTTGTCCAGCAATGCTTCTCCTGGAGCCATCTGTGACTTTGCCGAGCTTTCTCTCCGGCTGCTGTTTAAAAGCTCTGGGAGGTTTAATGATAGATCACAACTCCTGTAGCATTAGCTTAATTAAATGCTTAAGCAAAAGATTACTGGAGTTCAAATGACCACATAGCTACAGTCAGAAAGGACAACTCTTAGATTTTTAGCTCGTCCGATGGACTTTTCCAAGCATCCCTTTTGTCCCACTCTTACCCCAGGGCTTGGCCTTGTCTTAGCAGCCACTCTGTTTTCCCTCTAACTGCCCTGTCATGAAACATAACATGGTCCCCAGTTCCACCCATGTCCCAGCTCTCTCACCTCAGCAGGAGTTGTTTTACAGAATTGCTCAGAAGCCTCATGTGAGACCAAAGTACCTGGGGACACAATCACAGGATCCCAGAACTGCCTGGACTGGAAAAGCCCTTTAAGCTCCTCGAGTCCAACCATGAACCCAACAGTGACCAGTCCCCACTGACCCATGTCCCTCAGCACTGTGTCTACACGACTCTTCAATCCCTCCAGGGATGGGGACTCCACCACTGCCCTGGGCAACCCCTTCCAATGCCTCAGAACCCTTTCAGCAAATAAATTCTTCCTCACATCCCATCTCAACTGCCCTGGCCACAACTGGAGCCCATTTCCTCTTGTCCTGTCCCTTGCTCCTTGGTTGAACAGACCCACCCCCACCTCTCTGCACCCTCCTTGCAGGGACTTGGACAGAGCCAGAAGGTCTCCCCTCAGCCTCCTTTTCTCCAGGCTCAGCACCCCCAGTTCCCTCAGCCGGGAACTCAGCACACTTGTGCTCCAGACCCTTCCCCAGCTCCGTTCCCTTCTCTGGACACGCTCCAGCACCTCCAAGACCTTCTTGGATTCAGGGGCCCAACACTGAACCCAGCACTCGAGCTGTGGCCTCACCAGTGCCCAGTGCAGGGGGAAGAGAACTTCCCTGCTCCTACTGGCCACACTGGTGCTGATCCAGGCCAGGATGCCCTTGGCCTTCTTGGCCACCTGGGCACTCTACTGACTCATGTTCAACCAACACCCCCAGGTCCCTCTCTGTTGAGCAGCTATCCAGCCACTGGTGTGACTTCTCCCATGTCCCTGTGCTGCCACAGCGCTGGTCTGATTTGCCATTTTCTCACCTAAAACAGAGGGTGTGTCCCCAGGGTATGATGCCATGGGTGCAGGAACAACCAGCGTCACTCGATGTCCCTCTTGCTGGGATGTACAGGAACACAGCATCTTCAGCCAGGCCACTTCTGTTCCTGCACGTGTCACATGCTGCTAGACACAGGACATTGCCTGTTCCTAAATAACTGCTGTGTCTATACATAATGGTCACATCCATCACGCCTGCTCTAAACCACTGCAGAGACAGCCACATCCATCTGCTCACCTGAGGTCCCTTAAAAGTGCAAAATCCAGGTGACCTCTATGAGACTTTCACTCCAGGAGGAGAACTGCATCCCTAAAGTGCCCATTCCTCTCCACTGGTTAGGAAGGACCCTAGGGGTCCTGTGGGATAAAGTCTCTTTATGCTCAGGAGAAATCTGGCTGATGGTGACATTGAGCCCCAGGGTGTGATTCACTTCATCCTCAAGCAGGCACCTCCACCTGATCAGAGGAACCATGCAGGAATGGCATCTGCTTCTTTCTCAGGGCAAGGGACCTGAGCATGGCCACCTCAGGTGTGGTGGCTGCAGGAGAATGGATGAAGCTCAGTAGAGCAGCCTCAGCACAGCCAGCTCGGCTGCAACCACCACGCTGTTGGTCTCCACCCTGACCACCCATCCCTGCTCCACACCATGAGCTGCCTGACGACTACAGGGCACTTTTCATCAGCATCTTCCAACATTGACCTTAGCTTTTGCAATGCCAGTGGTTTCACTGAGTTATGCAATTGCAAATGAAGGCAGAACTATTACATCAGCAAAGCAATGAAAGTTCTCAGGTGGGGACCTTTGATGTGTCCCACCAAGAAGAAACATCTCCTAAAGGGAATGGGATTCACAGGCAAACAGGAGCAAGGGCAGCTGCACACTGATGGGACCAAAGTCTTCTAAGTCCCTCACTTGTGGTGTCATTAGTGAACATGTTGTAGCAAGGGTGAGGAGCAATGATGAACAGGTAGGGAGCTGACCTCTTCTTAGAGGCTCAGGATCAGGATAATTAGTGAACTCATTACCCTTTCCCTGAACACAGACATGTCTCCTTTTAATCCTGTACCTTGGTACACAACAGAGGACCTTTTGGTGAAAGAAAATGTCAGTAAATTCAGGATATGGAACAGGAAAAGCTGCTTCACCCATGACATGGAATTGCTCCCACCCCAGGTCGTGGCGGTGTAGCTGCTCTTTTGTTTGGTTTTTGAAGCCATAGGTCATTCCCAGCCCCCTCATCGATGATTTCCAGTTCTCCAACCATCAATCATCACGTCACATTTAAGAGCAACACTGATTTCCAACTGCCATAAGGAGAGACCTTGCCCATCAGGTGTAATTCAGGTCCTGGGGACCACAGAGGGGTCTCTGGCAGAACTCAGGAGCTCTTGATGTAGTGACTATAGAACCAAACAACAGGAAGCCAAGACTGCAAAGGTAAAGCACTGGAAATTATCATGGTGACAGAGGAAACGTCAGGCTATGTGCTAGGAGCTTTGTTAATACAAATAAACCTTCCAAGGCAGCGTGGGCTGATCAGATACCACCCTTCCCAGGTGACTGCAAGCAGCCTGAAGACTGTGACCTGGAGACAGGAGAAAAACCTGCTGCTTTACACCCTGGCAGAGTGAGCAAAGCCGGTGCTCAGGTGTTGAGGGTGGCTTTTGCTTCCCATTTTTTGATTCATTAAAAGGACCAGCTGCAAATTTTTGCCAGAATGAGTCAGCCCCCATTCACAGAGCCGGTACCTGGACCAAAATGACACTGGAATGATGTGACAAACCTAGCTCTGCTGTCTGACCTGTCCTGCTTCATAAACCAGAAAGCCACGAACAACGAACGCGCGTTCTCTTGTGCACTCTCACCTGAGCAGCCAGGCTGCAATTAGTGCCTTTCACGTCCTCCTCCCCTTCCCAGAAACACAACAACACTGCCTGGGCCAAAACTTATTTTAAGAGCAAGCTGGAATGTGTTGCTGGCACCCAGTTCATCCCCACGGGGAGAATTCTGCCACACCACACACCTCAGTTGTATCATTCCAGTTCAGAGTCACTGGGCTCTCCTCTGAACCCCCTGTGATGTGAAGGCCAGCAGAAGTGCCCACCCTGGGAAATCAGACTGGCAGCAGGAATATAACAACAAACTGCAGGACCTTCTTCTCATCAGCAGTGACGTGGGCCAGAAGGAAATCTCATAGGGAATATTAGAAACTCATTAAGCATTGTCCTGGTGTGAGCTGGGCTGAGCTGGTTCTGTTCAGCAGCTGGAGCAGCGCTGGGGGTTGGGTTCAGCTGGGATTTGTCAGGAGAGAAACGCTGAGAACATCCCCATGTTGGCATTGGTGTCCCTGGCACTGAAGGACTTTGTGTTTGTCCCTCTGCAAGCGCCAGAGCTCAGGGGTGAGGAATATTGACATGTGCTGCCAGCACACGGTGCCGCCTCGTGTTGAGCTTCTCCTCCCCCAGCACCCCAAGTCCCTCTCCTCAGGGATGCTCCCAGTCCAGTCTCTCATGACTCCAGTGAGATATTTTGTGTCATTTTGCCACACCTTCTACAAGCGATGGAGGGTCAGCAAACCTTTTCTATCAATTTCAATATAAAATTACTATTTGGAGATACTAATGAAGCCATTTCCTGCACTTCTGCTGCAAGCCCAGGATCTCTATGAAGCTGTTGGTCTCAGATGTTTCCAATATTCATAGTTAAATATGGACCCAAAAGGTAAATGCTCATCCTATCAGCCTAATGATTCTCCTGGAGAGGTGAAGACATCCTTAAAGAGCTTCTGCAGGGAGCTGTCGACACAGGATAACTGCATTTCACAGCCTACAATTAGGATGGGAAGTGGAAAAAGGTGTCAAGAAAAGTAATGTATAGAGCAATTTATTTCTCCTTTTTCCATCCCTGCCGCCCATGCTCCTCTTTAGGCTCACAAGTAATTTATTCTTGTGATATGTCATTTCAACAACTGCTCACACTTTTAAAGAACGATTTCAGTGAAAAGAAACCCATGAAAAAACACTGTTTCTTTTAAAAAATTGCAGTGGAAAATGGAAAATATTTTACTTTTCTCATTATATTTTAACTGTTAGTTTGTTGGGGTTTTTTTCTCTTCCATGGGCTGTGAGAGTTGTTTTCTCTTTATCAGTGACAGAAACATCCCCTTCCAACCAAATTATCTCTTTGTTATTAAATAATTCATTGAGGATTCAGACAATTCATGACTTGCAGGGTTTCTTTATCAGGAGCTGAATCTGATCCCCTGTTCATTCATTCTTCTCCTAAATAACAAGTGACAGGACAAGAGGGAATGGCCTTAAGTTGGGCCAGGGGAGGTTTAGGTTGGATATCAGGAAAAAATCTTCATTTAAATGGTTCTCAAGCATTGGAACAGGCTGCCCAGGGAGGTGGTGGAGTCCCCATCCCTGGTGGCATTTAAAGGTTGTGTAGATGTTGTGCCCGGGGTCATGGTTTAGTGGTGAACTTGGCAATGCTGGCTTTATGGTTGGACAAGATGATCATAATGGTCTTTTCCAACCAAATTATTCTGTGATTCTATGTCACTGGGATGCAGAATTTGACAGGCACAAATGAGGCTCTGAGGCTACAGGAGGAGAATTCTGTTGTCTATCCTCAACCATGCATTAAAGTTTAAGCAAGCACCACCAAATTGCTCTATTTGTTGGAGAAACTTGTACATTTATTTCAGACTTTGCAGCTGAATAACACAAGGGCACTTGTCCCATAGAACACAACAGGAGACTGAGGAAATGAGTGCTCAATACTGGGAGACAAGAGCTTTTAGATATTGAAGTTTTCCATCAATTTAATATCTTCAACAGGCTTTATGGAGTATTCACTTGAAAATCACATCTTGGGGAAAAAGGACTATTATCATACCAACCTTAGGTATGCAGTACCACACCCCCAGCTTGAAACATTACTGATTGCTTAATTTTTTTTGCTCAGTAAAACTACATAAAGCTGCACAACAGTAGGTCAGATGATTCAAATTAGATGCTAAAAAATGCTGTTCACTTAGGCAATTGGAGGCACTGGAGTGTAAAATAAGATTGTATTTATTTGAACCGGCTAAGAGGGAATTCTGTGATTTTCCATTAGGGTGCATCTCTTCAGCCCCAACTCACTCACACACTTTGTCTTCCAAGTGTTCCAGCTCCTGACAACTCACAATAACTCTCACAAAGCAGGTTTTTTAAGTTTTCATGCATGAAGTGACATGGCTCTGAAGCATTTATCCCTCACCTGCCAGTCAGGCTGCACTGCACACAACTGCAATTAGGAGCTGGAATGGAGACACTGGGACATTAACATTTGTTCTTTTCCATTACAGGGGTAATAACCACTTGGACCCTGCGACACCAGAGCCCAAGCTGTGACTTTGCTGATATTCTTTAGTGCTCTGACAAATTAAATCACCTTGAAGTTTCCTCCTATTGACCACGGATGCTATAAATCCTTTATAGTACTCTTAAAAATAAATGACAAATACTGCAATGCCTTGTTTCTTTCATATTGCATACAGCACCTGTGATAAAGGGATTAAAGATTGACTTATGGATCATATTTATTTGGAGTAAACCCCTTGGAGGCTATTTGCTGAACACAGAAGCAGTTTCTTATACATGAACTTTCCCTAACTCGTGCAGATAAGGGAAGTGAGGTCTCCCACTGAACCCTGTAATTTCCCATTTGTCTGTTTTACTGTCACTCCCTCAAAAACTTCAGGAGATCTTGCCAGACTCCAGGGGCCCAAGATTACAGAATTCTATGCAAAGCCAAAACAAATGGAAAAGCTCAATTCACTGGAAAATTGGGTGCTCCATGGTGCCAGGTGCTGCGAGCCAGGATCAGCTCCACCATCCTCCTGCCTCCACAGATCCAAGGGCTGGAGGTTCCTGCAGAGTCAGCAGCCTCATGGAAAGAAGTTTGTGGGAAAGGTACATGTGAAAGTGAAGGAATCACAGAATTCCAATCACAGGATTGGAAAGACCTTAAATATCAAGGACCAAGGGACAGGACAAGAGGAAATGGCCTCAAGTTGCACCAAGGGCAGTTGAGATTGGATGTGAGGAAGAATTTCTTTGCTGAAAGGGTTCTGAGGCATTGGAAGGAATAAAGAATGGGAAGAGAAATCCAAAGGAAAGCTGCAGGGACTAACAGACTAAAGGCCATTGGTGACAATTAAGAAAACCAGGAACTCTCAAAGAAGAGAGAAACTGAGGAACAATTCTACAAAGTGCATCGGAGACCTGGGAAGAAGAAAACAGGTCAGTTCATGAGTAAGTAAAGCAGATGAAACAACCATGAGAGGTGGTCCAAGAGTCAGTGAGCTGCAAGAGGCAAGTGAGAAGGGAAGTAAAGAAGCAAGCAGGGAAGGGATGGTACACTGCCTTTCCTGCCTTAGCTGGGTGCCACCGTCTTCGAGCTGGAATAACCTCCTGGTTCTGAGATCTCAAACCCTTTCTCCTGACCTCTCTCTTATTCCAGCTGATACCTCTCAGCCCTGTTCCCTTAGGGAAATAGACCACTCCATGCTTCCCCATTTCCTACCTGCTGGACATGAGGTTTAGATTGGATATTAGAAGAAACTTCTTCACCCAAAGGGCAGTCAGGCACTGGCACAGGCTGCCCAGGGAGGTGGTGGAGTCACCTTCCCTGGTGGGATTTAACAGACGGGCAAATGAGGTGCTGAGGGACATGGGTTAGAGGTGGGATTGGCAGTGGTGGGTTTATAGTTGAACTTCATGATCTTAAAGGTCTTTTCCAACCACTGTGATCCTGTGACTCTATGTCCACCTTGGAGCATGCACCACAACTTCTTGTGTTGTGACGTTCCTGTGCACCAGGATCACTCTGGTACTCTCAGAGCTTGTTCACCAGTTACCTTTGCTTTCTGCTTTTCTAATTATTATTTTTTTTAGCACTGCATGAGGAATTGTTTTCGAGTTCAGCTCTTTTCCTAACACAAAACCACAAGTTTGATTGACACTTAGAAGCTCCCTGGTGAACAACAACACGAGACGATGCCAGACACTAAGCAGAAACAAACGTACAACCACGGCGCAAACCATCCCCATTCCTGAGACCTCTGGGTGGATTTGCAGGTCTTGTGGATGCCAGAAAGAAAATCCTCGCTGTGTGCTGGTTCTCTTGCCCTCTACAAATGTCATTGCTTTCTTCTGCTCTCCAACGACCGCTGTGCCCTGCCTGTGCATAAATATTTTACCTGGAAACTCATTTTATTGTGCCTCTATCGCACGGGAAGGCGTCTGAGCCACACAGCGGCCGAGGGAAGCAATTGAACCCAGGGTAGCATCTCTCAGTGGGTTTGAGAAGAAGAAAAAAGGAAAGCAAATTGACTGCAGGGTTATGGGGAAAATAGCCTGAGCATTGGAAGTGTGGATGGGTTTATCCCCCAATATACCTGGAGGAGTTCCAAGGGGCTGGAGCAGCAGGGACTCCGGCAGCAGTCGCCCTGTGACTCGCCGCCAAGCACCACCTCTCTGACCTCCTCTGGGTTAGTGACAGAGTCATCAAAGCTCCAACCCTCAACGTGTGAAGGAGAAGCATAAAAGAGAAGAGGAGCCACCACCCCTCACACCACACGTGCCTGAGCTGCATTTCCAGCGGCGGCTGCGGCCGAGGGTAAGTTCATTACCGCAGCGCGAGCTCCTGCGCACGCCGCCGGCACCGCGGGCGCAGCGAGATAAAACAGCGGAGCTTTATCTCCAGCTGCAGACAACACAAAGCACCCTGATAAAAGGAAAGAATTTGTTTGCTCCTAATGGATTTCTGCCAGTGGAAAGAGAAATAAATGTCCTGTCAATTTTAAATGTATATATCTCTCTCTCTCTGCGTTATCTGAGGTATTAATCTGAGGAAGCAAAAGCTGTCTAATAAGAAGCTACAAAATTTATTTAAACTTCACAACATACTCAGTGACAAAGAGCTCCATGCACATCCACAGACCAACCTCAAGGGTTTTGTAATCAATTCTATTATTTTGAAATATTATTCGAGGACATTTGTTATCTCTCTGGATTAAAACAAAAATAGAGCCTAACAATCCGATTACCCACTGCCATACAGTAGCTGGGTCAAAACCAAAAGGTTACAGACTTTAGGAAGCTTTAACCTTGGTAAAGCAGATACTGGGACTCCTCTCCAAGCAGTAGCCAGTAGGATGATCACTTCTTATCTGAGAGCTCAATTCAAAAAGCATCCAAATCAGTAGCAAGACACCTTTAGAGATAAATCTTTGCCAATTATCTGAAATGAGACTTATCTGCAGAGAGACCTGACAGGTGCTAATCTGCTACGTGGAGACCTATAAGAACATATCACCTGAGAATCTGTCATCTCCGAGATTGCTCTGCTGAAACCAGGAACTAAATGGCTGCACTGACACAGGAGAAGGAATTGCAATGAAAAGCCAAGAAAGAAGAGAAGGTAACGTGGCTGAGGGAACTGGGGGTGTTGAGCCTGGAGAAAAGGAGGCTGAGGGGAGACCTTCTGGCTCTGTCCAAGTCCCTGCAAGGAGGGTGCAGAGAGGTGGGGGTGGGTCTGTTCAACCAAGGACCAAGGGACAGGACAAGAGGAAATGGGCTCCAGCTGTGGCCAGGGCAGTTGAGATGGGATGTGAGGAAGAATTTCTTTGCTGCAAGGGTTCTGAGGCATTGGAAGGGGTTGCCCAGGGCAGTGGTGGAGTCCCCATCCCTGGAGGGATTGCAGAGTCGTGTAGACACAGTGCTGAGGGACATGGGTCAGTCAGGGACTGGTCAGTGTTGGGTTCATGGTTGGACTCCATGAGCTTAAAGGGCTTTTCCAGTCCAGGAATTCTGGGATTCTGAGAAGGTTTGGAGAAGCAGGAGCAGACAGTGAGTGGCTGCTGATGGTAGGAAATCCACAGAGGGGAGGGAAATGTGCTTTTTGTGAAGCAAAGCTAAGGGTCCTCCCTACAGCTGAGCGAGATTGGTAAGTCAAGGAAGGTGTGGGACTCAAACCTCTCTTTTCACCAAGACAAAATTCTGCAGAAATTGAGTTTGTTTAATCATCCAACGTTTGAATCCTAAATAAAGGGCTGAAGAAGAAAGCGCTCAGATAGAGGCAAGCACTGGAAAAACTCCCCCATTGCCAAAAAAAATTAACTCTATCCCAGCAAAACCAGGACAGTCTGTCACTCCCTAACCAGGTGACTGCAGGGTTCACATCACTGCATCTCCACTATTCTCTTTCTTAAAATATTATCACCATTTGGATTTAATGATAACTCCTCAAGTTGAGGGTTAGTCAAACTTTGCCAGAAGAATAATTTATGTGAACTTTAAGCATTTTCCAAAAGAGAAAATCTGGGGAGGAAGAAGAGATGAGGCAGCACAATGGACATCTGCTTCTGTGGGCAGGTCCTGGCTGTGGTGGGTCTCTGGTGGGTGCTGCCTCGGGGAACATACCTGGTCCCACTTCATCTGTCTCTCAGAGCCCTTCCTGGGGACAACCTGACATTTCAGAGCTTCCCCCCCTCCCCATGACACTGTTCAATGGCAACTGTCACATAAAGGGATTCTACTTAAAATTCAGGTTTAGTAATTGAGTCATGTTGAGGAAACCTCAGGGTGCCTGTAAGATTTAAATTCAGGAAAACCATCAATGTCAGCCCATCAAACTGTCGACAACAAAACCAGTCTACCTCAGATGGCAAATGAATTGTTTTATCTCCTTTGTCAGGGGCTTGCTGCATATAATTTAACACGACAAAGCACAGCACTGGACTTGGAGAATAATAAAAACAGATGGAGCACTTTCTCATTTATGTGACCTTTTTGTTCCTCGACTTGAATCAGGCTGTAAATTAGCTGCACTGAGTAACTGGTGCTCCCACCACACACCTGCTCACCTCCCAAACACACACAACCTTTCCTGCAAGGCTCTTTAGTTTAATGGTGTCGCTCTGACATCAGACAGATGTGGCTTGATGCTGACGGTGCTACGTAAACTGTGCTAATGGAACCTCAAGGCAACCTTGAGCAACAAAAAAAGCAACCTTGAACATCAAGCTGACAAATAAAAACTCAGCTCTAGCTGTTAGGATTGCAAAGGATGCCTGGAAAATGCAAGCAGGGTGATCCCAGGCAAGTCCCTTCCTGTCTTTGTCTAAACTCTCTGTTGAGAAAACAGTTGATGTGGAAAAGGGATGGATATGAGCAGAGATGGTGGCTGTGCTGGTTGCACTGGGCCAGCACCGGGCTGCAGCCAAACCCAGCCGCTCGCTCACTGCCCCCACCCAGGGGATAGGAGAGAGAACTGGGGGGCAAGGGGAAGGAGACTCGTAGGGGGAGAGAGGAAACATTTCATCATGGAAATAAAAGAAAGCTTAAAATAATAATGCCATTAAAATAGTAGTAGTAGTAGTAGTAGTAGTAGTAGTAATAATAAATATGCCAATGAGTGACCCTCAGGGCCATTGCTCAGCACCCACCGACCCAGCCCGGCCCGTTCCCAGAGAACGATCCCGGAGCAGCGACAATCCCGACCCGAAACCGCAATCCCGGGAGAGCCAGAGCCGAGCGAGAGCCAGAGAGAGCCAGAGAGGAAGAGCCCCTCATGGATCTCCTGCCCATGGGGGACAGGAGATGGAACAGCCCCTTGGCAGAGCCCAATGCCCATGGAGCTGATCCATGGCAATATTCCTCACCCCTGAGCTCTTGCGCTTGCAGAGGGACAAACACAAAGTCCTTCAGTGCCAGGGACACCAATGCCAACATGGGGATGTTCTCAGCATTTCTCTCCTGACAAATCCCAGCTGAACCCAACCCCCAGCGCTGTTCCAGCTGCTGAACAGAACCAGCTCAGCCCAGCTCACACCAGGACAATGGTGTGTATGTGAAGGTGACAATCCGTGTTACAGAGGAGGAAAATTCTGCTTCTTGAGGGAGATTTGCCACTTGTCACAACCTGCCACAAACCTGCACCTTTCCAGGGTTTCCAAGACCTGATGATTTAACACGTGTTTGGGACCGAGGAAAAGGTTTCCTTTCGACAATACCGAGACAGGGCTGTCTTACTGGGTCGGTCCGAATGGAAAATCATTTCCAAACTCAAAACATTTTGTCATTTTTGGGGTGAAGGGGAATCTTTTGACAGTCTTGGAGAATTCTCAAAACCTGTTTGCACTTCCAGGTCATGCCCTTTCTGACAGGATACTCTTCCAAACTTTTTTCCCCAAGATCTGTAGCTCTTAGTGCCATCCATCTGCAGGGTCTACACAAAAGCTCTACATTTACCCTTCCACCCAACTGTGCAGCTCTCCTTTGAACTTTTTAAATGGATGCACTGAGGAAAGGAAACTTTTAACATCTCCTTACTCATTAACTGTGGCAGGCTGATCTTTTGTCTTGGCTCCTTTGTGTGTGATCTGCATGAGCTGGAGCCCGGCTGGCCATGCCACCAGTTACCTAATCCAATTACTGCAGTCCAATTACCACATTGTGTTCCTCTTCTCCTTGTCATGGACCTCCTGACTTCTTCATCTGAGATGAAAGGCACCTTTTAAACCCCAGCATAAATGAGTTCACATATTAATATTGCCTAGACCTGCCTAGATCCCTCTGCCTGATTATCACCTTTGTACCTTTACACTAAGGATTCTGATAAGGGGAAAAGTAAAGCACAGTTACAACAAGTGTGTGAATGGAAACTGAGCTACACTGCCACGCTTCAGATCTGGCACAGGATGCAGCCTGGGCCGCTGTCAATAATGAACATACAGCATTAGGGTGAAAAAAAACCAACCCTGTTTTGTTTTGGACTGACAGGAAGAGTGCTGGGGCCATCAGATTACAGCAGTAAATGCCCAGGACAGATTAATATTACCAAGTTCTGCAGAGCAAATACAGCCTTGTTAACCACCAAGGACCAAATCATCCTCACGACACAACAACTGCAACAGCAGGGGCCCTACACCAGCAAAGAAGCAGGATGAAGAACTATCAGCTGTAAGAATAACAAAGGGAGATGAGAATCCTCACCTCTGGTCCTTGAAGGAGAAAAGTCATTCTTTGAGAGACCACCAAGAGTGTTCTTGGGTGTACCCATGCCCTGGTTTGGCTGGGATAGAGTTAATTTTCTTCTCAGCAGCCAGAACAGCTGTGGTTTGGTTTCAATGTGGGATTTGGGATGAGAAGAATGTTGAGAACACACTGATGTTTTTAGTTGCTGCTGGAAGTCCAAGGTCACTGTGTTTTGCTGGTTCACAGGTGCAAAGGACTGGGAGGGGAGAAGTGCAGCAATTAGCAAACCCCCAATTGGCATGTGGCACTGCCAAGGAGATATTCCATCTCCTGTCCCGTCAGACCAGGGCAGTCAGACCCCTGTGAGATGACTTACCACGCAATGGTATCATCACATGAGGAGAGGGATGGGAGCTCTACTTTATTCTGCATTTTTTTGTGGATGGGTCAGCCACTGGAGAAAAGCTTTAAATGCCACAAATCTTCTTTGTGTTGCTGTTAAAGATTTAAAGGTTATTGCAACAATTTTTATAAAGATGGTGTGAGAAATATCATTCATGTTGGACCTGTAAAACTAAGAATTGCCTGATTAGCATTTGTTGATTACAATATAACCTGATTACAGCTTCTATTCAATGCTGCAGTATATTCCACACAACAGTGAATGCACACCTGTTAATCAGGAATGAAATCCCACAGCAAGAAAAACTCTGCAACGGGGTCCTGACCCAAAAATTACAGGAACCAAGGGAGACCAGGCTTTTGTTTTCTCTAAGCTTGGGACAAGGTTTCCATTCCCTCATAGCAGCAGCGTTTAAATGGGGCACATTTCACGCTGTTCTCCGTAAGTGGCTTCGTTCATGTAGAGCTCCCACACTGACAGCGTAAACAATAGTCATTAACGAGAAAACAAAGGATTTGCTGCTCCTGTAGGGATTGCAATGAATTTTACATTTTCAAAACAGTATCTCTTGGTCTGTTATAATTACAATAGCAAATCGATTTGGCTCGATTCTGGGTATCCATTTAGTTGGTTTCTCCTAATAGAATGAACACTGAGTATTTATTAGCCTAACAGTTCATTTACACAGCGGTGTAAGCAGAGACTGAGAGCAAACTGTGCACGTGGGGAAGCTGTGAGGAGCCTGGAGAGGCATTTGGGGAGGCTGGAGCACTTTGAGGAGGCTGGGCATGTTTAATTTTGAAATCCCTTTGAAGCATCACCCCGCGTTGACTGGGGGATGCTGCTGGTACCGCTAATGACCCGCTAACAGCGACACATTAGGAAACCTTCCTGGCTGCACACCCACTGTCTGTGCCCTCAATATGCTGCACGGTGACAAGAAGAAAGTGCTGTTTGCTCAAGCAAAGATAAGACTTTGACAGCCCAGAAGAAACGGGACCATCTCCTGCTGCTCGTGTCTGCATCCATCTGCCCGCGGCGGGGAGCAGCGGCCAGCGCCGGGCTCGCACCACTTCACAGCTCTGCTCGAGACAAGGAGCATCTACATGAGCTAACGAGGTCAAATCCAGCCCTGATAGAACCTTGCTCGCTGCAGGAGGATCTCACCAAGACTGGTTTTGGCCCATTACTGCCTTTAATATTCCTCAGTCCCGTAATTCTTCTTTTCCTGAGCTCTGCTCTAAGGGGAAGCCAAAACCTGCAGCGGTGTTTTGTTCTAGATTTATGTTGGCCGTGATACACATTTATTGGAGCTCTGCTGAAATCATGAACACAAGCAACTGAGTAAAATCTGTTATTTTCTAGATCTCCTGTTGCAGTTTTCCTCGCACTGGGCTTATTCCCCAGCCCTGGAAACATTCCAAGTCAGGTTGGACGGGGCTCTGAGCGACCTGATCTGGTTGAAGATGTCCCTGTCACTGCAGGGGGTTGGACTAGATGGCCTTGAAAGGTCCCTTCAACCCAAACCATTCCATGATTCTATTACATTTTATTCACAGGGGTTTAATCTGGAGCTGAAAGCCATTATGGGGGGAAAAAAAATGAAAAAAAAAAAAAAAGGGATAATAAAAAATCTGAACGTATTACAAATCACTGCAGAGTTTGAGGGAGAAAGAGGGAGAGAGAATAAAATGGTTTTACATACAACAGTTGGAAGACATGACATTACATCAAGCATTTCCTCTCAATATTTTCTTATTGACAATGCAATCAGGCTGTTAAAAGAGGAAAAAGTTCCCAAATAATTCCAAGTAACAACTGGCTACTGAAAAATATTCTGGCAAATGCACCAAAGTGCAGGGAGGGCTGCTGGGAAAGGGCACAACAGGGGCATTGAACTGAGCCCTATAAGGGCTGGCAATGAATTTTGGAGGGTTTGGTTTTTTTCTAAGTAAAGGCTAATTTTTGCTTTCAGCACTAAACTATAAAACCTTATTTTGGCAGTGGGTTGTGCAGTACAGGATCTCAGAAAGGAAAAAGAATTAAGATCAAGTCATGCTGTGAGCAGAGGAACACTAATAGCCAAGGGTAAGTTCCCAACACACACTTTCCTGGAAGCCAACATTTGATCCTTCTCCTCCCTGTGAGCTTTGGCTGAAACATCCAGAAGATTGAACATTTGTTAACTGGGGACAAACATCCCATTTCCTTGGAGACCTGGGCTGAAAGCAACAGAAAATGAAGCACAGAGCCTCGGCTACTCTTGTGCTAGACTTCCCCTGACAGGCTGTTGGAAATGCTTTTTACTTGTAATATAATATTAAAATCAATTTTAAAACTCCTCTTTCTTTAATTAAGGCCAAATGCATGTGTGAAACTATTTGACAGATTTTTCAATAATTTAGCTAGAGTGGAAAGATGGAAAGAGAAAATAGCATCTGAAGGTATTTAAAGCACAGCATGACAAGCAGCTAATCTGAATAGAAATGGCAGATGTTTTTCCTTGGTGTCCAACAAGCCTAATTGCCTGAAGATTAAGGAACAAACACTGTGGAACATCTGATGGGAAGGTGGGAAGAAGGATGGGCAGATGGCACACTGCACCTGACCCTGGATCAGCCTCCACCCAGTTCCTCAGTGCTGCTCTCCATCACCTCCTCGCCCGCATCTCCACACCCAACACTGGCCCTCAGGGGTTAGTGCCTGAGCAACTCTTCCAGCCACCCCTCTGCAGAGGACAGGAACAATCTCCAGGGGTTTCCACGGAGGTTAAGGACAGGCAGGTAAAATCCTTTGAGTTCTGCAATTTAAATTTTCCACCTGACCAGCCAGCAGGAACAACCAGAGCCGTGTTTGCACCTTTGGTTTTGTTTTGACACTTCTAGGGATGGGCCAGTGAAACTCACAGGATCCAAGTCAATCATCTGCACCAGCTTCATCCTTAAGAGCCTCTTGCAGTTTCTGCTTCATGCTCTGTTTTCTGCCAAGAATGATTATGTGTGAGAAAATCCCTACGTGTCACCTGTGCTTTTGCAACCGTTCTGCAGCACCAACACACAGCTCAGATCTGCCAAGATAAATCAAAGACCCTTACTCCAATTTAACTGGAAATGGGATCAAGAAGAGAATTTCAAGCACAGAGCTTCTCTCCCAGAGGACATACTGCCAAATGGACATTTGCATTCCCCCAGAGCCCCCATGTCAATGGAAGTGTGCCCACAGCATCAGCCCAGAGCCTGGACAAAGCCCACCTTGGCTCCACCACGTGATGGTGTGCTGACCCTGTTCCCTCAACTGATCTTTATTTCCCATAACCCTGTCCAGGTGACCACCACCAGTGGTGGCCATCAGGGATGCTCTCTGGTCATGATAACAGCATCCAGCCCAGGGAAATGGATGACAACACATCAGCCAAGGGCTGTCCTGGGCAACGTGCTTTGCACCTTCCAGCTGCACAAGGCCAAGGTTGTCCTGGGAAGTTTCAACATGAAAAGGAAAGATAACAATACCTCTGAGAAAGGACAAAATAACCATTGGAATGAACTGTTAATTACAGATGTTGGATGCATGGCTTTTCCTTTTGGATGATCTAGACTTGCAGTAAGCTGCTGAAATCTGATGCTGTTTCACTCAGACAATCTCTCTGTGCTCATTTTACAAGAAAAATGATGACTCCACCTCTACTTCTGTTCTAACATCTGTCCCTTAAGTCCTGATTATAAATGTTACTATATAGCACAACATAAGACATTCATTACCCTCTAACAATCGTAACACGTCGGGTTGAAAGGAACCTCAGGTGGCCAACTCACTTCTCCCTGTAGCCCAATGCAGGATCAAGTAGATTTGGGCTGTCCTTACTAGATGTTTGTCCATCCACTACTGTAAAACCTCTAAAAGTGACAGTTTCCAGGTCTCTCAATACACAGTAGAAAAATAACATTTTTTTCCCCCATATCTAACTCAGCTCCTCCTCTTTGTTGTAATTTTGGCTCATCACTCCCAGTTCTGCCCACACGAGCCATGGAAAGCAGCTTATTCCTTCCCTGATGGAGCTACTGGAGATGTAAAAACACTGCTGTGTCCTGGAATCACATTTTTCCAAACTAAACATTTACAGTTCTTTTCATTTTTCCTCATACACCAGCTTGATGAGATCTCTGATGGTCTCTGCTGTTCCCCAGCCAGCCAACAACTCTCTTCACATGCAGTGTCCAAACTGGACAGACTGTCCAGTGTTCCTCAGAGCCATCAGGGGATCATCTTGTCCTGGTTTTGCTAGGATAGAGTTAATTTTCTTCTTAGTAATTAGAAGAGCATGGGTTCCTGTTCATATTAAAATGAAGGACTTGGCCATTAATTCATGGGTGGAAAATCACATTACCCAGTCCCCACGGACAAATGTGCCATGCAGCACACCAGTGCCAGGCTATTGTCAGGGAGAGACACTTCTCCTTTCCCTTGACTTCCTCCACTGTGCATAAACCATGAAGCCAGGGCAAAACATGGGTTATTTCCACTGGTGGCAGGAGGGACCCAAAGTTGAGTCCTGCAACACCAAGGCACGTGTCTCAGAGATCAGAAGGCAAGGTTTGCCGTACAGGAGAGGGCAGCTAGGGCAGGAACTGAGCTGAGCCTCAGCACCTCCACACTCCTCCCTCCTCTACACCAGCAGTTCCCACCCATTTCTGGTTGCAAAATCCATTTCTGGCACTTGAGCCTCTGACTGTTGGCACAAAACAAATGCATTTCTGCAGATTATTTATTCTTCTGTCACTGATTCAAGTTAATTTGTGACCACAGTATTGAACTGTAGAGCTTCTGCACTGAATCACCCTGCCCTGGAGAGGTTGAGCCACCTCCAGCCCCAATTCATCTGGATGACTGCAGGAAGGAACACTCAGCGGAGCAGGATTGGAGTCCCCATGGACAGGGGGATCCTTTGCAATGCCCTGGATTGAGAGCAGCACTGGGGTTAACTGGGAGAGGGAACTCTGCAGATCCTCCCCCCAGAGGAGCTGGTGACAGCTGTGCTTGTTGTTCTTCCATCCCTGTGTGACTTCATCACTTTCAAGTGTTTGCTGCTGCCACATGAAAGGCTCCAGCTCTCCCTCAAAATTGCTCATGTTCAAGAGGAAAATAGCACTGATCACTGCAGCACAGAAGTGTTTCTGTGATCACACGTGGATCTGCTTCACCGCCCTTCAGCTCACGCCGGAGTTAAAGGCACCAAAACCGCTGCATTTCACCCCAAAAGCCTTCCAGCGTGCTGTGTAATGGATCTTTGTGAGAGCTTGGGTTCAGGTTCACTCCAGACTATTGAGAAGACACCTGAGATGAAGCAGCTACAGTAAACAGAACAGCACAAATGGCTGTTTTCAAAGAGGATTTCTTGTTGAAGTCAGCCACTCCTCCGCTCCAGTCAGGCTCCATGGAGCTGTTTCCGTGGCACTAGCTAGTTCAGTGCTTGGAGCTGGGGCAGGATCAGTCCTTCTCCTTCCCCAACTAGTAAGAGACTTACAGGGCTAAAAACATAAAGCTCACCTGAAGTTATGGGACAAATTTCCTGCAGACACACTTCCCACAAAGCCCAGGAAACTCTTTGGAGTTCTGAACCAGAAATGTTGCAAGTGCTCTGGTAAAATAATCAAGATTGGATTATATAGAAGAGTTGGGTTTGATTAAGAAGTAGAAAATTGTAAAGCATAATGTATAAGTTGGGATGGTTGGCTTTGAACTAGGTAATCATAGAAACCCCACCAAGAAGAGACTGGTCAGTGTTGGGTTCATGATTGGACTCGATGATCTGAAAGAGCTTTTCCAATCCAGGCAATTCTGGGACTCTGAAGGTGCCTGAGTCCTGGCACAGTCTGAGCAGGAGCAGTTGGTGTCTGGGAACCTTGAGCTCAGGCCACATCTGAATGGAGGGTTTTCATGACCAGTTTTGTACAGATGTATTCTCAGCTCCAGTTCTGCTCGAGGTTGATCAGTTCTTTACTGGTCCTACTTTTCTTACTCATTTCCAGTAGTAAGGGGGAAATATTTCTTCCCCTTCCCTGAGTGCTGTTTTCTCCTCTTTAGCAGAGTGGTTAAAAATGGCCATCTCACAGCCCCTGAGCCCACCTGCTTTCAGACAAAATCCACTCACTAGCTTCAGTCATGTAGGAAAGCAAGAGGACTCTGCCTGGCTGGCGTGGACCAGGGAGCGCTTGCAGCCGTGGTGGTGACCTCCAGCTGCACCTGGTCACTTCAGAGCTGCTCCAGATGCTCACCAAGCAGGCCCAGCTCAGCCCATAATCAAACCCTTCTCAATACCCAGTAATGCTGGCACAAATTGATCCTTAATGGCTCGTTCACCGAGTTTACACAAGCGCTCCTCTCGCAGAAGCTGCTGCTCATCGTTTGGTAACGTGGAGTGCTTGCAGCATATCTTGACATACTGAGGGGTTTGCAGTCTGGTCTTTTCAGTCAAGTCCATCACCCTTTCATCTCTCTCTCTCTCTCTCTCTGCTCAGATGATGCAGATGTCCATATTTCACTTCTTGAACTTTCCTAACAATCACAGAGAGTGGCATATCTGTGACACAGCTTCAGAGGATTCATGTTCTCTTCATTTTATCACCTGCAGGGAATCTTAAAAGACATTTCATCCCCTGACACATGTGAATGAAGTAGTCTGTTCCACAAGGACAAAAGCAAAATTCCTATTTTTTCTGGAACCTCTGGTCCAAGTTTTGCTCTCCCCAGTTACTCATCAGACAATTCTTCTTATTATTTTTGGAGTTTTTCTAAGATAACTAAAATTTTCCTTACTTTTACTGGAGATTGCTCCAACCAACACAGTTTATCACAGCTTCAACATCTCTCTGGCCTTTTCCATCAGCAGGAAGATCAAACACCGAATTATACTCAGGACCTTCAGCTCATAATACATGTGACCAGCAAAACTGCCCATAGCGTGCCATGACACTGCAGAATTTAAGTGATCATCCCTCTTCTCCTGCACACCAGCAAAAGGACTTGCCTTGAGTTTGTCAATTAAGAGAGCTATTTCTCAGGATCATTCACAATTAGTCACTATTCATCCATTTCTCCCACAGAAGCACACTAGCCTGTTGCCCCCAGCAGATGATTTTGTCACCTTCCAACCCCAACTGGAAGTTCAGAGCAAAGGGTGAAGTTCAGAGCAAAGGGGGAAAAAAAAAGCCTGAAAAGAAGAACAAGCTCTTAAAGCAGAGCTGAGAGCTTGATTTAGTTTTCTAAGAATGAACCATTAGCAAAGAAGCAAAATCAACCAATCTATGGGGAGTACAGCTCTCCACATGCCACAGCCCATAATCACAGCCCAAACAATTCTCTGTGTGAAACAGCAAAGGCCATAACACCACACCACAGGAGCACGGCTCTCCATGCTGCCCCCCAGTCCTGAGGGCAGGCTGTGACCAAATATCCCTCCAAACTCCATGGGGACTTTAAATTGGGCATTTAAAATCTATACCAATCATCTCTTAATGCTCATTATTATAACCAAACTGTACATTTTTAATGCATTTCATCCACTGCTGGAGTCTAAAATGTGGTTCATGGTCACTCCAGACACAGGACCTGCTCTAGGTAGCATAAAAAAAAATAATAATAAAAGATAGAACAAGACTGGAGGAGAGAGATACAAGAACCTCATGAAATGTTCATGTTGAGATGTGCACGTACTCTCCAGGCAGAGGCTGCTCGAAGGACTGGCTGCTTTTTCCTTTTAACATTTAGACAAACAATTTTTTTTTCCCTCTGCCCTTCAGGTCACAGATTCAATTTAGTATTCTTATCCTCCTGCATCCACAGGGGAGAATAATTGACTCCCAGAGTGAGTGAATGGACTGCATAAGTGTATGATTTTGTTAATTTTTAGGTCATTATCTGCTGGTGAATATAGGAGTTAGCTCGAGCTGGCAGTTGATATAAAATTCTGAAGGCAAATGCTTTCTAAAGTAAGTTCTTAAAGGATTAACTTCTAAACACGAGTGCAAGCCACTAAAGACAGTAATGCAAAACTTTTGACTAATACACAGAGAAGTCATCATGGAAAACCTGCTGTTCCTCAACAGCAGAGACCGAAGAACCAATGTCACCCAATAACACCCCATGTCACAGTTCTGCTCAGAGCTTCCTGCTGATGATCTGGTTTTGGGGGGAAAAATGAGGGCAGAAGGAAGCAGGAAGCAGCACCAGACTTTGTCTCTTTTTTTATGTCCATCATGTCTCTTTGTCTTTTTTGTGGGCATGAAGATGATCTGTGAGCAGATAAGCTACTTGGCTTCCCTATGAAGGTCCTGCCTCGCCCAGCTGCTCTGGCAGCTCAGACCTTCTGGTGGACAGGTTGGACAGGAGCCAGCAGAGTGTCCTTGCAGCCATGAAGGCCAACCACAGCACGAGCCCAGGCAGTAGGTCCTGGGAAGGGATCTGCTCCACCTGTGAGATGGCATCTAAGGGCCATGGGCACTCCAGGAGATACTGGCACTGTGGACAAAGCCCAGGAGAAGGACACTGGGATGGTGTCCTGGTTTCAGCTGGGATGCCTGCCTTTCCCTCTGTGGCTGGCCAGAAGCAAAAGAACTCAGATGGCGGCTACTGGGTGGGAAGGTGGCAGAGATGGACAAGTGCCCAGAGGAAGGAAACTGCTGAGGTTTGACCTGGTTGCTGCCTGATGTCCTGAGCTGCAGGGGAAGGGAGAGGCAGCAGCAGATGCTGGAAGGAGGAAATGTGCTGGGGAAGAGCAAACAAGAAACCCCTGCCCAGCTGTGCTGGTTTCACTGGGGGCACTGGGCTGGCAGCCAAACCCAGCTGCTCACTCACTGCCCCCACCCAGGGGACAGGGGAGAGAATTGGGGCGCGAGGGGAAGGAGACTCATAGGGGGAGAGAAGAAACATTTAATCATGGAAATAAAAGAAAACTCATAATAATAATGATGATATTAAAATAATAATAATAATTATTATTATAGCAATAAAACATGCCAATGAGTGACCCCCAGGGCCATTGCTCAGCACCCGCCCACCCAGCCCGGCCCGTTCCCAGAGAACGATCCCGGAGCAGCGACAATCCCGACCCGAAACCGCAATCCCGGGAGAGCCAGAGCCTGAGAGAGAGCCAGAGAGAGCCAGAGAGGAAGAGCCCCTCATGGATCTCCTGCCCATGGGGACAGGAGATGGAACAGCCCCTTGGCAGAGCCCAATGCCCATGGAGCTGATCCATGGCAATATTCCTCACCCCTGAGCTCTTGCGCTTGCAGAGGGACAAACACAAAGTCCTTCAGTGCCAGGGACACAAATGCCAACATGGGGATGTTCTCAGCGTTTCTCTGCTGACAAATCCCAGCTGAACCCAACCCCAGCGCTGTTCCAGCTGCTGAACAGAACCAGCTCTGGCCCAGCTCACACCAGGACACCAACACAGCCTCTCAAAGTCTTCCAAGCTCACCTGAAACCCCACATCCCTTCCCAGTGCCCTCTCCCCAGAGCTGCATTGCCCACACCAAGCTGGGGCAGCTCTGCAAGGTGCTGCAGCGTCACCACGGCTGTGCTGGATCTGACACACCGGGACGTGTCAGCCAGACTGCGAAACGCACCCCGTATTATTTTTGGATCTGTAAAACAATTATTAATACTTGCAAACAAGCTGTAATCTGCTCACATAATTTCCAGTTTTGCTGTCAATGAGCTAATTTAAATTTTAAAATAGTGTGCAGCTCCCTAATTAAATTTGCTGAGAGCATTTCTCTTATCAGAGACATAACGACGAGCATCACTCACTTTCGACAGCTGCTGAGTGTAACACCCTCCCCTGTCTTACACCCGGGAGTTACGGCTCCACGGCAGCACCAGCTCAAACCACAGCTGACCCAAACCTGTTCTTCCACACGCTCCCCAGTCCCAACACTTTGCACATCATCTTCACTGAGTTTTATGACACCACAGTAAAGCTGACAAGGTTAAATGAAGTCTCTGTTTTTATGCAAGCTCACCAGGTACGTCACTAAATGTTCAGTTTCAGCTGTAGTTTGTTATGAGTCATTGTGTGAAAAGACCCTGATTAAAAACTCAGTGTCTAAAGGGTCTGAGCTGGCTGGATGTCACAGAACAGACTCACAGACTGGTTTGGGTTGGAAGGGACCTTAAAGCTCATCCAGTCCCAACCCCCCTGCCAGCAGCAGGGACACCTTCCACTAGACCAGGTTGCTCAAAGCCTCATCCAACCTGGCCCAGAACACTTCCAGGGAGGAGCAGCCACAGCTTCTCTGGCCAACCTGGGCCAGGGTCTCACCACCCTCACACCAAAGAATTTCTTCCTCACATCTCAGCTCCATCTCCCCTCTGCCACTTTCAAGCCATCACCCCTTGTTCTGTCACTCCCTGCCCTTGGCCAAAGTCCCTCCCCAGCCTTCCTGGAGCCCCTTCAGGTACTGGGAGGCCACTAGAAGGTCTCCCTGGAGCCTTCTCTTCTCCAGGCTGAACAGCCCCAACTCTCCCAGCCTGTCCTCACAGCAGAGCTGCTCCAGCCCTGGCATCATCCTCGTGGCCTCCTCTGGGCTGGCTCCAGTAGCTCCATGTCCTTGTGCTGTTGGTGGCCCCAGCACTGGAGGCAGCACTGCAGGGGGGGTCTCAGGAGAGCGGAGCAGAGGGGCAGAATCCCCTCCCTGGCCCTGCTGCCCACGCTGCTCTGGGTGCAGCCCAGGACACGGTTCTTGGCTCTGTGCTGCCAGCGCACGGTGCCGCCTCATGTGGAACTTCTCCTCCCCCAGCACCCCAAGTCCTTCTCCTCAGGGCTGCTCTCCAGCCATTCCCCACCCAGCCTGAGTCTGGGCTATGTTGCCTGCACACCCGGTGCAGCCCCTGGTGCCAATCTGCCACCACCTGCCCTGCTCCTCCTGCATCTCAGACAGCTCAGCGATGCCCATGCCAAGCCCCTGCCACGCTGCCCTCACCTGCAGCAGCTCCTCTGAGCTCCCAAGAACAGTCATGTTTTTCCAAACCCTTCCCAGGCTCCCTGTTCCTTGATGTGGTGTGTATGGGACATTTGGTTCTCCTTGCCATGCATCTGTGACCCAGGCCCATCTTCCTTCCCCTCCTGCCCCCAGTTTGAGCCATTAACGGCTTTTCCCACTCCTCTCATAAGGACATGCCCAGATCTGATCTGTCCTCTCCTTTTGTCCTCCTCCATCTATCTGGTGGCATCTGCCCCAGCACTTTCTCAGCTCTAGTCCCACCACCCCCTCCAAGGTGGCTAAATGCTCCATTCGCAGTCACTGCAGAAACCTTCTCCCCTGAGTCCACAAACCAGGCTGTCACCTTCAGCTGAGCACTCATATCCAGGCACATCTAATTCCTGCTTGCTTTTTATTTCTCCTGCATAATCTAAGTCACAGCTCCACCCAGAGTCACATCCACCCACCCAGGTACAACTACCAGCAGAGTTCTCATCTTCATTGCTGCAATATCCCTCTGGGGATGCTGCCAATGCAAACTCCACCTATTAAAGCACTGCAGTGAAGTCCGTTTCTCCAGGCTCTCACATCCATCACATCTCCCTGGCAGTGTTCTCTTCTTCATCACAGGCGTCAGTGGAGCACTGCTGAACCTTCACAACTTCACAAATTCTCCACACCCTCCCCCTGCTAATCAGTACTGGAAAATCATCTTCTGCCAATATAAGAATACACAGAAATGCCAGGGGCAGAGGCCATGGCAGGAAGATGTGGCAGGGGAGGGTGAGGTTGGCCATGAGGAAAAGGTTCTTGAGGCAGAGGGTGGTGGAGCACTGGCACAGGCTCCCCAGGGAGGTGCTGATGGCCCCAAGCCTGACAAGATTCCAGCAGCATTTGGCCAAGGCCCTCAGGGCCATGGTGTGAATGTTGGGATTGTCCTGTGCAGGGACAGGAGTTGGGCTCCATCATCCTGGTGGGTCCCTCACAGCTCACAACATTCTGTGATTTGATGAATCAAAATTAATACTGATGACAATAACCAAACATGAACCCTGCAGAGGCACAACCCAGCTCTGCTGAGGAGGCTCCAGGAGCTTGCAGGTGCCGTTCCTCACACTGCTGTGGGGACACAGCCCCATTTGTCTCCCCAGGAGGATCTGGCGTTGCCGTGAGGACACAGCTCTGCACTCCCTCACCATCTCACACAGAGGTGAGGGGTGTGTGTCCCACTGCCTTACAATGACTAACCACACCAAAACTGCAGCTCTGGTAACATTTGTCTGCAGGGAGCTTTCCCTGAGGTCCATGCACTGTCCATGAGGACCTGGCTTTGGCTCAACAAATCCAGAGCTGGGTGGTGAATGGTGGGGCTGGGGCCAGGTCCCTCAGAGTGAGCCAGAGCTCAGTTTGAGTTGCACTACGGTATTAGACAAAGCCATGCTGCAGAGAGGAAGCACGTGGGGTTGGTTCTCTTCATCAGATGCCCTGGAGCGTGTCTCAGCTCCTGATTAAAATCAAATGACAGCTTGGATTCTTTTTCAAAACTTTTCTGTAGATCTTGATCTTTAGATGCTTAGCAGAGCACATCACAAATTATTAATAAGTGAATTACATTTCCCCGTGCCCTTTTATTAGACTGCTCATCAGAGCCAGACCTTCAAAGTCCAAAAAGTGTAATGATTGAAAAGGGACGGGTTATTTATACAGCTCTATAAATCCTGTCACTAATGACGGTTTAAAGGCAGCCAGTGTGTATACAGATAATTTCTCAGATATTCTCAGAAGCAGTCGAGACAATGGCAAGAGCATCTCTAATTATGGAATGAGATAAATGCGTAATTAAACTTGTTTTAAACAGATAGTAGAAACAAAATTGAGGTGGTTTCACCCTTTTGGCTGCAGACAAACCCAGTCTGCTCTCTCACTCCCCCACCCCACAGAGGAAGAAGGGGAGAGAACTGGAATGATAAGGGCAAGGAGACTCACACTTTGAGATAAAAACCATTTACTAATTAAAATATAGTAATAATGATGATAACAGCAATAGCAGAATATGCCAATGAGTGATGCCCAGGGCAGTCACTCCCCACCCGCCGAGCGATGCCCAGCCTGTCCCAGCCAGCGATCCCGGAGCACAGACAGTCCCCAAACCCAAACCGCAACCCCGGGAGAGCCAGAGCCCGAGCCAGCCCCGAGAGAATCCCCAGCTCTCCATCAGCCCTGGCTCATGTCCTGCCCATGGGGACAGGAGATGGAATATCTCATTGGCAGAGCCACAGGCCAATTTGGGGTTTGCTAATTACTGCGCTTCCTCCTCCCAGTCCTTTGCACTTGCAGACCAGCAAAACACAATGACCTTGGACTTCCAGCAACAACTAAAAACATCAGTGTGTTCTCAACATTCTTCTCATGCCAAATCCCACACTGAATCCAAAACACAGCTATTCTGGCTAGTAAGAACAAAATTAACTCTATCCCAGCAAAACCAGGACAAAAATGCTCACCTTCTGGAAAGCTGGCAGGCCACACACCCAACAGAGGAATGGCAAAGCCTCAGCAGGTAACACCCTAACACTGTGTGATGCTTTGGACCAGGCAAGGTACCCACAGTGGAAGCTGCAGAGGCGGCGAGCGCTGCTGTCAGCTCCCCTGGGTGTCTCCTCCCTTCCAGCACGGCTGGAAAAGACTGAGATGCCAGAAAACCTATTTCCTTGCAATTTTCTTTCAATAGCATCCTCCTCAACTTGAGTTCCCAGGAGAAGACATTATCCTGTCCTTCGTCCTGTGAAACACTGGATTAAAGAAATCCTGTTAGTGCCATTAAAAACTTCAACAGCCTCACCACGTTAATTATCCCTGGCTTTCACCTTTCCTAGAACAAGTTTCTTCGTTAAAACAACAAACAAGAGGTTCCTGTAATGAAATCAGAGCTCGCACCCTAACACGCCACCACCTTCCCCACCCGGGCCCATCAGCTTCTTTTGTTCCATTACTCCTGAGCAGGAGATGCACACGTTAATAGCTTTGTAGAGCGATTTATAAAGAATAATAGACTGCTTAACTGCAACAGCGCAGTCGAAATGTAAGCTTTGAACCTTCACAACAACTCCATTGCAGGAGGAGAGGAAATTAAAGGGTCGTTATTACAAAGGAAATGGTAAGACGAAGAGTTCATGTAGTCACTGATGGTCCTGTCGTTGATAAACAGGCTGTTAAAGGTGGTGTGCATCAAAGGGAGCGGGGCCAGGGGTAACCCACAGCAGAGATCAATAATATCTGAAATATATAAGCAGAGTGGGGCTGTATCTCCTCACCCTTCATCAATTCCCCACTGGCAATGCCATGTTTATCCATGGAAATGATATTTCAACAAGGCAAACATTGATTCTCCATACTTGTGTTTCCCTAAAGTCTTCTAGAAAACCCCCAGGAGCAGCCAGCAGTGTTTCCAGGTCTCTCAGCACAGTGTGGCTGCTGGGGTTTCATGGACACACATAATTAAAGAAGTCTGGATTTGTCAGGGCTTTTCCCATCCACAGCAAACCACCTGGAAATACAAAGCATGGATCTCCACTCACAGCAATCAGTTCCACTGCACACTGGGCACTTTTGTTTCATTTCCAGTTTCTCCTGTTTGACTTGCCAGCAGAATTTTTAGTTTCAAATCTAGTTAATCTCTCAATGTGTAAAATGCTTTAGGAGATGTGGCTTGGAATCAAATAATTATGACTTCTTGGTCTAGAAGTGCCCATATCGCACTCCCCAGCCACACACGGACACACCCAGCTTTCTCTGACCCCAAAGGCTCTCCTCCTTCACGGGACCACACACCACACAGCTCAAAAATTCCTTCTCCACCTACTTCTTGATGTGAATTTCCAAACACACTTGACCAGGTTTGCAGTTTCTGTTCCCTGACTTTGGGCATCCTGCTCAAGTATCCATTACTCTTAATTTTTCAAAATTCATTTCAGATATGACTCAATATTTCACTTGCAGAATGCCAAAACCAACTCTTAATTATACATATTTTTTAAAAGCAGTTTTTTTCTGATGAAAACCTCCCCCCACATGGTGCCTGATCAACTCTACGTGCTGTGGACACCCCAGTGTGTCCACCCACTAATTATCAACCGTTGGTGGCTGAAATGATTTAACATCAGGAGGACGAGGCAGTCCTGGTCACAGGGACAGGGGACACCGTCTGCACCGTCCCTCCCAGTACCCAGCGAAGGGGCAGTGACCTGCCAGAGGATTTAGCTCCACTGATGGAAAGTTCAAGTTCACTCTGACTTGCCCAAGGCAGAAATATGGCAATGGCTTGGATTGTTCCAAATGCCACCTTTTTTTTTCCTTCTTTGAGCGTAACAGCCACCCTGACATTTAAAATCCTTGTTCAGTCACGACTTCAATGTAAATTGGAGGTTGTTCAGGGCTTATTCCCAATACTTGGCAGCTGTTATCTCTGCAAACTCCCCAAATGCTGTAAAATAAAGGAGGGGCATTTCTGAGAAATTCTGATGCCATTCATCAAATTAATATTGAACCCCATTATATTAAAATAATGAGATCTACACACAGATTGCAAGGTTAATTGTATTTTACGGATAGGTTCCTCTGCCAGCAGCGTAGCATGTACACTGCTAGAAATGTGCATGTCTGATTGTGATCAAAACCAGTATTTTCTCCAGTTCAAGCCCTACATGCAGTTGGTTTATGAAATGCTGTGTAAATGCATTTATCAGCAAGCACCTGACGCCCGTCCAGCGCACTGCAAAGGCTGTATTTCATAATATGACTGTAAATGTTATTATCATCTAGAGAACTGTACATCTACCAGCAAGAAGCAGCAAGCTCACAGTTACAGAGGAGGGAGAAGTGGTTCTGTATCACTGCAAAAAAAAAAATCAAATCAGCTTCCCCTCGAGCATCCACGGGGATGACACCAGCTGAGGGCTGAGTCCATCGTCATATCTGTCAGCTGCTCCATCAGCTCGATGCCACTGGATGGTGGCAACCACTAGCTAGAGAAACTCGTTATGAAAGTTGGTTGAATAAGTCACAGAGACACCAATTTATTCAATCAAAACCATGGCACAATTTGGGAAATCTTCTTTTCCTCTGCATCCTCAGTTTTGTGTGACCATGAGTGACAGATTGGTGTCGGTGTCAGCGAGAGGAGTCAAGCCAAGCAGTCACGGAAAGCTGAACAGAGAGTTCGAACCATCCCCATGAGCTGCACTGAAACACAAATACACAAACCCCAAAACATGGAGAACAAAAGCACTGCACCATAAACCTTCCAAGCAGCTGCTGGATCAAGCTGATCGCTGCCTGGAGAGGTGGAAACGAAACTCAATTTGTGCAGAAAAGAAAGAGAGAGTTTGTGATCCATAACTCCTTCCACATTTTGCAGATTCAATCTCCTACCTACTTTTTACCACTGTTTTCTTTATCATCAAAATAATCCTAAAGAAGCTTAATTAGCAATTAATGTCTTTAAATAAAAGACAGAAAACAATTAATAAAGGAGGTGTGATAATTAATGCTGCCCGAGCAGGCAGGGCAGTGCAGAACCCCCACGTTAAAAGTGCTGCTTCTCGTGCTTTGGGACAGATATGAAGAGTTAAAAATGCCCAGGCAGTGGCTGTGTGAAAGGGACAGGGATCCAGCACCGCCAAATAACGTGCATGGAACGCTGTGATGAGACACAGGCACTGAGAGCTTCCAGAAAAGTCATGGATGTCCCAAAAATATGGAGCCCTGCCCCAGATCTGAATCTGGGGCACTGGACTCAAGTCATCTGCTACAGCTTGTGAGAGAGGGAGGAAATTCCTTCTTCTGGCTTCTAACATCACCAAGTGATAACATCTGGCTGGAGAGCTGCTGGGCAGAGAGGGACCTGGGGGTGTTGGTTGAACATGAGTCAGCAGAGTGCCCAGGTGGCCAAGAAGGCCAAGGGCATCCTGGCCTGGATCAGCACCAGTGTGGCCAGTAGGAGCAGGGAAGTTCTCTTCCCCCTGCACTGGGCACTGGTGAGGCCACAGCTCGAGTGCTGGGTTCAGTGTTGGGCCCCTGACTCCAAGAAGGACCTGGAGGTGCTGGAGCGTGTCCAGAGAAGGGAACGGAGCTGGGGAAGGGTCTGGAGCACAAGTGTGCTGAGTTCCCGGCTGAGGGAACTGGGGGTGCTGAGCCTGGAGAAAAGGAGGCTGAGGGGAGACCTTCTGGCTCTGTCCAAGTCCCTGCAAGGAGGGTGCAGAGAGGTGGGGGTGGGTCTGTTCAACCAAGGAGCAAGGGACAGGACAAGAGGAAATGGGCTCCAGTTGTGGCCAGGGCAGTTGAGATGGGATGTGAGGAAGAATTTCTTTGCTGAAAGGGTTCTGAGGCATTGGAAGGGGTTGCCCAGGGCAGTGGTGGAGTCCCCATCCCTGGAGGGATTGAAGAGTCGTGTAGACACAGTGCTGAGGGACATGGGTCAGTCGGGGACTGGTCAGTGTTGGGTTCATGGTTGGACTCGATGAGCTTCAAGGGCTTTTCCAGTCCAGGAAATTCTGGGATTCTGTGATTGTGTCAGAAAATCTACTCCACAGCCCAGGCTAACAGGTAATGGAGCTGGAGCCCTGTCTGCTCCTCACTCACCCCCCTCCAGCCAGGCCACCACATCATCCTCCATCCTCACAGAATCCTCAGGAGCCCAGGACAGGGAGGTTTTTACAACATCTCACCTTGCAGGAGCACATATGTCCACATCAACATTCCATCTTCCAACTGCAAACCCCCCAGAGGCAGGTGACTCTAATGAGGTGTTGGGGATGTGCCCAGCATATTTTGAGGCACTACAACAACACCAATAAATTAATGCTTGTGAGGTGTGAAACCTGTCCCAGTGCAGCCACTGGGGAGTTATGAGGACAAGTTATTACTGTCCTGGTGGTTCTCCACACACAGCCCCACAGTGCAGCTATGCAGGGAGGAAAGACAAGGTGGGGGGGAAAAAAACAATATGGAATTAAAACTATAAAATAGTTAATTTCTAATTTCTTCTGAACAATCACAGAAGATGGAAGATACTACTCAGTGATGTGGGCAATGCAGTGTCTGTCCCCAGCTCACAACACACCCTCAGGGCACTCGAAAGGACTCACAGAATGACAGACTGGTGGGGTGGGAAGGGAGCTCAGGAGATCATCCAGTCCAACCCCCCTGCCAAAGCAGGTTCCCTACACCAGGTTGCACAGGAAAGTGTCCAGGTGGGTTTGAACATCTCCAGAGATGGAGACTCCACACCCTCTCTGGGCAGCCTGGCCCAGGGCTCTGGCACTGAAGAGAAGAGTCTGGCCCCATCCTCTTCACACCCATCCTTTACATATTTATAGACATTGATCAGATCCCCTCTCAGGCTGCTCTTCTCCAGGCTGAACAGTCCCAGCTCTCTCAGCCTCTCCTCACACAGGAGATGCTCCAGGCCCCTCATCATCTCTGTGGTCTCCTCTGGACTCTCTCCAGAAGTTCCCTGTCCCTCTTGAACTGGGGAGCCCAGAACTGGACACAGCACTCCAGATGGGGCCTCACCAGGGTAGGGTAGAAGGTGAGGAGAACCTCCCCCAACCTGCTGGCCACACTCTTCTGAATGCACCCCAACTCAGCTGCATTTCACCAGGCTGAACCTGTTGCAGATTAAAACCCACCACCTCCAACAGACCTGCTAGCTTTTTCTTTCTTTAAAATAAATAAAGACAGACATTAAATAAAGGGAAACCATTAACAACATTAAGCTCCTTTAGTGACTCAGGATTACATGCCCAGAGCTGTCAGAAAGCAAACACTGCATGACCTGTAGCCTGGAGGAGGATGGAGCATTAGGCCACTAATGGTTGCAAGATGCAAATTGCTGCCGTGAAGTGAGCTGCATTTCCATCTGCCTCTACCTCTGCAATTTCCTCAAACAGCTCCATCTGCCAATTAACTGCAGAGTCACGCTGCGAACACCGTGACCCAACGCTCTCAGAGGTTGTGAAAAGGTTGGTTTGTTTGTTTCCAAAACTATCTCTGAGCTTTTATTCTCTTTTATCTATTTATTTATTTATTTTCCCCAGGATGGGAAAGGTTATTTTTTTCCCCTTCCATCTCCCAGGTGCAAAGCTGAGATGCAGTTCCCCAGAGTTCCACAGCCACACGGGTGGGCTGGGCTCCTGCCTGGGACTGCTGATATAATTTTCTGAATTTATTTTTAGCTTTCTGGTTCCAAGCATGTTTGGATCCTGTGAAGTGCCAAAGCTACCAGTTCCCATCAACCAGGAGCTCTCACTTCAAGGTAGAGAGCTCACACCTGCACTGAGAACGGCCTCCCGTGCATCGCCTCACTCAAGCAATGCTTGCAGAAGCACCCAACACACTGGTGCATCACAGAATCATGGTGGTTGGAAAAGACCTTTAATATCACCTAGTCCAACCATAAACCAACACTGCCAATTCCACCTCTAACCCATGTCCCTGAGCACCTCATCCACCTGTCTGTTAAATACCACCAGGGAAGGTGGCTCCACCACCTCCCTGGGCAGCCTGTTCCAATGCTTGACCACCCTTTGAGTGAAGAAGTTTTTCCTCAGACCCAATCTAAACCTTCCCTAGTGCAACTTGAAGCCATTTCCTCTCATTCTATCACTTGTTTCCTGGGAGGAGAGACTGAATCATCCCACCACACTTCACACATGACATGGTGGGCACTGAGATGGAGACAGAGCTCCCATCACTGTGGGTGATGGAGTCAGACTGTTCTTCAAGCACCCACATGCTTTTCCAGGGTGCTGGAAGAAGGAGCTCTGGCTGCTCTTGGAGGGTGTCCCCTGTCAAAGATTTGGGAAAAACTGGCTAGAGCTTAGAGAACTGCCTAGAAATTCAGGTGGCCTGACCTTCCCTTGGTACTTAACCCACGCTGGAGGGAGCCTTTGCTGTTACACATCATGGAATCCCATGTGGTATTTCATGGCTGATCTTTGAAGTACCATACTAAGAACCTCCAGTTACCCCAGTCCCCCTCAGTTCACACACACTGAAGACAAATCCCTTGCTGTAACCCATCTCCAGTGCTCTCATGGGAGATGGATGGTCAGCAGAACAACCCAGCAGAGAAACAAAGTTGACAGGACAACCTGCCTTCAGCCTACACCACTAAATTAAAAGTTATCTCTTTCCCCATGGAGGTGCCATGTGCTTGCCAAAGCTGCTGAACATGACCCTACCCAAGAAGCCTTCATTTCTGTACACATGTTGATGCTAACAAGAAGGAAAACCTGGGATTACTTGATCCCTACAACACTTAGATGAGGCTGGTGATGCACCTGGAGAGATCAGTCCATAGTTTTGCACTGGTGGGACCTCCTGCTCCAGCAAGTGCCAGTTTTGTGACTCTGAACCATTTAAAGCTATGGACTGATGAGAGAAAAAGAGTTTTACAGCTGTACTTGCAGTGTCCTTCCCTACATCCAAAGGGCTTTTGATTAGTTATTAATTAATTTCCTCATTCCACTCTAACTACAATGTATAGAGATTAATTTATTGCAGGTTTTGTATTAGTCAAAGAGTCTTAAAAACCACTGATAGGGGAAAAAAAAAGACTTTGAGGCCAATTCCTAATGAGAGCTTGTGTCATCTCTAAACTTCTATTGAACTTCCAGAACCCCTTTGAAGAAGCAAAGTATTTTAAAAAGTTTCCTAAGGTGACATAAAACTTTCAGTTTCATACTTTTTTACAATAAACCACCTTTTTTCTGCTGAACCCATGTAGAGATCTGAAACTATCAAGCAACAAGTCTGCCTATTAAAGCCCCTGTCTTTTGTTGGATCTTTCACTTGTATTAAGTAGGAGATTGCTCAGCCCCATTGTGGAGAAGATAAATGTGTTCTCCCTGGAAAATCTTGGCAGATTTTAACAGCAGATTCCGCCTCACAGTTTCTTGTTTCTTTCTAGAGAGATGGGAATGGTGTCTGCTTTGAAGCTCTTTATCTTGCTTTATCTTTTTTTCTTTAAGGAGCAATTTCTTGTTATTTCTCACGCTGGAACTAGCCTTTATGTAGAAGAAGTCTAAAAGTACAAAGAATAAAAGTGTCCAGCCCTGCAGAACTGGGAGCCTCTGTCTAAGAGGAATATCTGCAGTTTGTCAGAAACACTGAAACCATGGTGCTGCCTTTCAAGTCTCCCTGGGTTGTCAACGCCTGTGAAACCCAGTCTCAGAACGACATCTGGGCTCTGCATCCAGCCTCTCTGGGCCCAAACCCGTGCAGGACTGAGCACTCTTGATGTGAAGCATCTGGAGCTGGAAATACCATCTGTAGAGTTACTGAAGATACTTTTGAGTAGCTGCTGGAAAGGAAAAAAACCCAAACTCAACTCTCTCCAAAAGGGAAATGTGAGAAGTCCACATTTTACACAGCAGAAATACAAAGCTTTCACAGAAGCCCCTGTGCTACCATTTTGTAGGGAGAAGGTACCCCAGAGCCTGGGGAGCCAGACAGCCTGGTACAACACCAGCCAGAGGAGATGCCTGCTCTCCCAGGCTGGTTGTCCTCCTGTGAGCCAACCCAGGAGCATCACCAATCCACATGGAACAAGCCAGGCCACGAGGGATCAGGGGAAGAGAGCTCAGCTATGCAGAGAAAAGCGATATCCAGCCCCTCCTACTGCCAAGACCTTCTCCAGGCACACAAACCAGAACAGAGCCATGGTCTGGGTTAAGACACGCAGGCAGTGCACTAAGGTGGGTACTCCCAGGCTTGGATTCTTCCCAGGCAGTTTCAGGAAGCTCTCTGATGAGGCTGAGTGAGAAACACAGTGTTCTGAGCATCCCACTGTCACCCATGGGAAAATGCAGATACCCACCAGCATCACTGACCCACCAACAACAGCATCCTCCAACGGCAGAAGGATCTACCCAGGTCCTGAGGTCTTTCCTCAGCATCTCCTATTTTCAATGTCCCCTCCAAATGCATGATTTTACTTTTTCTTCACACAGCAGTAAAACACAGACCTCACATGGGATGCTTGACCTTGCTGACTGCTCTTCTGGCATCCAGTGATGGGCTCTGTTCAGCAGCACAAGCCCAGGTGATTTAAGGTCCTTCACAACAGAATGGACAGAGGAGCTGGAGGTTTCATACCCTGCTTTTCACTACAAATACTGCAAAGTCCCTCATTATTTGGGAAAAAGGACAGCCTTTGGTGGGTTAAGACAGGAAGGAAGAAAGCAGGGATCTAACCTGGATTATGAAAGATCCTTCCTGACATTCACTTTCCAGTTTGGACCAGTGATGTTTTCCCACAGAAGTGGTCTGCAGCCAAGAGTGCACTCAGCTGTCTCATTGACCATATCCCACAGGATGGGCTGGACTGGGTTGGAAGGGACCTTCAAGCTCATCCAGTCCCAACCCCCCTGCCAGCAGCAGGGACACCTTCCACTAGACCAGGTTGCTCAAAGCCTCATCCAACCTGGCCCAGAACACTTCCAGGGAGGAGCAGCCACAGCTTCTCTGGGCAACCTGGGACAGGGTCTCACCACCCTCACACCAAAGAATTTCTTCCTCACATCTCAGCTCCAGCTCCCCTCTGCCACTTTCAAGCCATCACCCCTTGTTCTGTCACTCCCTGCCCTTGGCCAAAGTCCCTCCCCAGCCTTCCTGGAGCCCCTTCAGGTACTGGGAGGCCACTGGAAGGTCTCCCCTTTTAGCACTACCAGCAGTGCCAACCCCATTAGAAGAGGGAGATGGCAGTGGGCTATGGAATTGCTGTATTAGCTACTAACGTGAGTATTACGAGAACATAACTTTTTTCCCATAAAATATTTAGGGCAGAACACATACATATTTATTACTTTTAATCAAACAGAATGAGAAAGTTCTTGCTTCAGCTGTTGGAAACCAAAACAAGTCTGGCCTGACAACTGCTACCTGCTTTCTTTTCAGAAAAAAAATAAAAATTAAAAAGTTTGGGCAAGAAGAAATGTTCCACAGGACACAGTTTGGGAACCACTGCCACATACAGGCTCAGCCTGCCAACAGTAACTGAAGTCAGCAAATCCAGGCAAGACCTGACATGGTCCTGGGCAACCTGCTCCAGCTGACCTGCTTGGGCAGGGGGTTGGACTAGATCATCTCATGGGGTCCTGTCCCACCTCAGTGACTCTGTCATAAAGGATCATGAGGGACTGAAAGCCACGTGCTTTGCTGCTAATAGCAGTGTGCACTCTTGTTTGCACACACTGCCCATGCATGTGCCTGTCAGCACAGACCCTGGGGGGGCTCGGACTTACAGCTACACAGATCATAAGGGGCAGCTCGTCATCCTCACCCCCCTACTGACACTACCTGGATACCAGGTTCAGACAAGCTATTTGGGCATCTAACTCCTTTTTTACCTGATTCCCAAAATAAAACCCAGTGGAGAAGAACTTCACTTTCCTGCTGACACAGACCACGGCAGGACACGCAGTGTCTCCAGGAGAAATCAAGATGAAAACTGTGCCCCCGGGGATGTCTGTGAAGCAAAGTCCCTCCAAAGCAAAACCCATTGGATACAGGTGATGCCCTCCTTGCTCAGTGCCGTGCTCGACACGAGTGGGAAGGTCTGCTTCTCCTGATCTCATAAACAGTCCCTCACGGTGTGTGCACCTCGAGTCTTTGTTCAATCACCGACTGGTGACCTCAAGTGCTCTGTGAAGAGAGGATCAGGCACGTTCTGCAAATACTAACCAGCTATGCCTGATCAGAGACACATACACTGGTGAGTCAGTTTGAGTCAGCAGAGTGCCCAGGTGGCCAAGAAGGCCAAGGGCATCCTGGCCTGGATCAGCACCAGTGTGGCCAGTAGGACCAGGGAAGTTCTCTTCCCCCTGTGCTGGGCATTGGTGAGGCCACAGCTCGAGTGCTGGGTTCAGTGTTGGGCCCCTCACTCCAAGAAGGACCTGGAGGTGCTGGAGCATGTCCAGAGAAGGGAACGGAGCTGGGGAAGGGTCTGGAGCACAAGTGTGCTGAGTTCAGGCTGAGGGAACTGGGGGTGCTGAGCCTGCAGAAAAGGAGGCTGAGGGGAGACCTTCTGGCTCTGTCCAAGTCCCTGCAAGGAGGGTGCAGAGAGGTGGGGGTGGGTCTGTTCAACCAAGGACCAAGGGACAGGACAAGAGGAAATGGGCTCCAGTTGTGGCCAGGGCAGTTGAGATGGGATGTGAGGAAGAATTTCTCTGCTGAAAGGGTTCTGAGGCATTGGAAGGGGTTGCCCAGGGCAGTGGTGGAGTCCCCATCCCTGGAGGGATTGAAGAGTCGTGTAGACACAGTGCTGAGGGACATGGGTCAGTGGGGACTGGTCAGTGTTGGGTTCATGGTTGGACTCCATGATCTCAAAGGGCTTTTCCAGTCCAGGAATTCTGGGATTCAGTGTGTCACAGCTGTCAGTGACCGCGGCCGTGGGGAGGCTCAGCCCAGAGGCAATGCCCACGATGGAGTCCCCATGCTCTGGCCACCAAGCAGGGCTTGTTCCTTCCTTTCATCTTTAGTTTGCATTGTCTGTTTGGACCATACACCCCCCTCTATTCTCTTTTTAAACCACCCCATACCCGTTACTTGGTGCTGCAGCATAACAAAGGCCACAGCAACGGCCGCCGTGGCTCCACGGCCAGGAGCAGGGGTCACACAGCCACTGCTGAAGGGCAAGCAGGAACCCACCCACAGGTGGAGAAGATCAGGCAATTTTACTCCCTGGAAGTACACAAAATTACTCATCCTTAAAAATCAAAAGGTAACCACACTCTTTTCAAGTGTGACAGGGTGGAAGCTGCCTCCCTCTTCGAGGGCATGAACCAAGTGCAGCCTCAGTTTCCCGGCGCTAACAGCCACCCTGCGCTTTCAGAACCCTTCAAAGCCTTCTGCTGAAGGTTCTTCAGCTCAGGCTTTTTATTCCCTTTTCAGCAGTGTTGTAGAGAGTCCAGAATGTCTGAGAAGCTTCATGTTCTGAATAGGGAAGGAACTGCAGGACTAATATTACTATTTATTACTTTTTTCCTACTCAGTCAAACTCAAATTACAGCACGCCAGGATGACACGCGGCACATAAACACCCGTATTGAGGATTTTGATGAGTCACAGAAGAGAGTAAATCATGAACTTGTCTCTATAAGTTGCCAAGCTGCTGACAAGGTCTTTCAGAAATAACACTGCAAAATAATGAAGTGCAGTTTATGAATGAAGCTCGTGTCAAGGTGAGACAGCGTTCCCCTCAGCGCTACAAACAGCGCTTTGATCAAAGTTTCATAAATGGTTTAATTTTTCTCTTTTATCTTCCCCCACACTCTCCTCTCTACAGCATCTACATCTTTCTTCTGAGCAGCATCTGCAGAGGAACAGATGGTTCAGGAGGTGGGAGATGCCTCCTGAAGATTGCAGGCAGAGGTTTCTCACTGGCTCGTTGGAGACAAGAGATGTGTCGGAGGAGAGATAATTCACTTACAGGTATCAGACATGAGCAGAGAGACAACCAGCATGGCCCTGGCACACGGACACTGCCAGGGACAAAAGGTAGCTCAGATGCAAACAGCACCTTCATTTGGACAGAAATGGCTAAAAAGAAGCAATTGGTCTGTGCAAGTCTCCCACCACCCGCTGGTGGAACCACTTCTGCTCTGTAGGATGTGGTTACATCCACTGAGGTGTAACCTAGAGGAGGAGAAACATCCTCTGAAATAGAAATTATGACAATGGACTTCAGAGGGAGGACACTGGGCTTCTAGCCTTCCTCAGTTAATGTTTCTTTATAAATGGAGGGGTACTACCACCACAGATAACGAGCTTGCCCAACACCAGAAGTCCTCTAGCCCTGTGCCTCAAGATTTTGCTTGGGAAATCACAGTGCACAACCATTCAATGTTGTCACCTACTGGTGGTCTTCATCTCTATACACACCTTCTGTCTAGGGACTCAGCTTCAAGCTCATCCCTCTCACCTGTGCCACAGCCCCACCTTCAGCACCTCGGGTTTTCTTCCTATTTTCTGAAAAAGTTCCCTTGTCTGCTCTCTGCCTTCCTCCACACACTTCACGAGCAGCACAAGGACTTCAGAGCCATGACAGTTTGCTCTTCCATCCCATCAGGTAAGCAGTCACTTGTCCTATCAACAGGAGACAGGAAGCACCATGCCAGGCCCTGCAGCACCAGGGGACAGCACAGTGACCTCTGGGGAAAGGCAGCTCACTGGGAGAGCTGCGGAACAAGGAGGAGATCACAGCTGGGCTGTGCTGCCTTCTCCTGCTGGGGAGATATCAGTGTCAAGCTGGGTGTAGGGCAGAATGTCAGCCAGGCAGGGGCTTCCCACCAGTTTAGGGAGGTACCAGTGAATGTCACAGTGGACAAATGGGGAAGAGGAAACTTGTGTTGGCTCACACTAGACAATCCCAGAATTGCCTGAATTGGAAAAGACCTTTGAGATCATCGAGTCCAACCATGAACTCAACACTGACCAGTCCCCACTGACCCCTGTCCCTCAGCACTGTGTCTACTCGACTCTTCAGTCCCTCCAGGGATGGGGACTCCACCACTGCCCTGGGCAACCCCTTCCAATGCCTCAGAACCCTTTCAGCAAAGAAATTCTTCCTCACATCCCATCTCAACTACCCTGGGCACAACTGGAGCCCATTTCCTCTTGTCCTGTCCCTTGGTCCTTGGTTGAACAGACCCAGCCCCACCTCTCTGCACCCTCCTTGCAGGGACTTGGACAGAGCCAGAAGGTCTCCCCTCAGCCTCCTTTTCTCCAGGCTCAGCACCCCCAGTTCCCTCAGCCGGGAACTCAGCACACTTGTGCTCCAGACCCTTCCCCAGCTCCGTTGCCCTTCTCTGGACACGCTCCAGCACCTCCAGGTCCTTCTTGGAGTCAGGGGCCCAACACTGAACCCAGCACTCGAGCTGCGGCCTCACCAGTGCCCAGTGCAGGGGGAAGAGAACTTCCCTGCTCCTGCTGGCCACACTGGTGCTGATCCAGGCCAGGATGCTGTTTACCTTCTTGGCTACCTGGGCCACCACTCCAGACACCCTCACTTCATCACATGCCCTTTACAAGAAATACATGAGCTGCCTTCTCCCTCCACCCATCCCACCCACCACAGGACACGGGGACACCAGCCCTGGCTGAGCCTCGTGGCTTTCAGCTCCAAACACTTGCTGCTGCAGGAAAGCTCATCAGAGAGAGGACTCTGCCTCCCTCCCATTAATTCCACTTCCAGCAAGCCAGGAGTTGTTGCTATCAGAACTGCATGCAGATATCACAGACGTTCATTTGGAGTATTACAAGAACTGGTGTCATCTCTCAGTTGTTCCTTTGCTCCTTATCACACTGCCCCAGCTCTCGCCTGCCTCACCCAGTTGCTGTCTCTGTCTTGCCCTTTGTTTGAACTTGCATCCAGACAGCAATGAGAGGACTGTGCCTCTCACGTTCACGTCCTATCACACGAGCATTTCATTCCTGGGAAGGCTGCAGCAACCCAAAACGGTGCTGCTTTTATTGATGGAAAACCACGGGAAGGATCCCTGCATTCCTGGAGCAACATCAAGGCTTTTGCCTTTGGTTGTGTCTCCCACCACACTGGACCCACCATTGGGTGTTTAGCAGATAAAGAAGTCAACAACTCCTGGAGAGAGCAACCAGAGAGAGGACACAAAGAAGGGTCTCTGATTCGTGTGGTGAGTCTGTTCATTGATCATCCGTGGTAAATCTTGGCTATGGACTACAGAAAAAATATGAAGCTGCTTTTTTAGACATCTCCTCCTGCTTTCATTGTGTGCTTCAAAGCCTCCATGAGCAGGCAGGCTCAGGGGAGGCATGGCAGAGCCTGGCATTGCGGAGACTGAGGCTGGCAAAGAACAGCCGCGGCAGCAGAGAAAGTGAGCTCTGTTTGAAATAGGAAAGGGGAAAATGTGCCAGTCCTGCGCCCTCCCCATCACAGGCTCCACTCCCCCACCCCAGCTAAAGCCAAGGAGGCAAAAAAATATCGACTTTAAGGGAAAGATTCCTTTGAAACGAGGCAGAACGCGGCTACAGAGAGATGAAGCCGATGGTTTATGATAAGGGCACAGCCAGCACGGAGCAGGAACTTTGGGAACAATGGAAATTTCAGAGGCTTTAGATCTGAGCTCAGTCGAGGCTGCTGGAAACTTCAGTACAGGCAGAGGGGTGAAAAGGTGCCCAAGCTTCACCAGGAATTCTCCTTCCTGTTGTTTTAACAGGATGATAACAGGGAGGGGGTGAGAGCCAGCAGAACTGATCAAGAATGTCCTAATCGACCAGGGGAACTGCAGGAACACACAACAATTGGGTCAGCTCTGTTTCCTCACAGTCAGTCAGCATCTTCTCAGCATCTTCTGCCTAGCTGCCTCTCAAACAAGCGTTTCACAAAGCAGAGTTGTGTTTGTAGATCCAGTGACAGGCGGCGGGATGAGAAACCACTGATTTTAAGGAGATGGGACCTGAAGAGACAGATCACATGCAGTCCTCTTGGGGACTTTATAACTTCTAAAGTTCAATACAAAGAGCCTGGAGAAGAGGAGATCTTATAGCTGCCTTCCAATACTTGAAGGGGCCTACAAGAAAGCTGGGGAAGGACTTTTCATAAGGGCAGTTAATGACAGGACAAGGGGAAATGGCTTTGAGCTGAAAGAGGGGAGGTTTAGATTAGATATTAGGAAGAAATTTTTTGCTGTGAGGGTGGTGAGACCCTGGCCCAGGTTGGCCAGAGAAGCTGTGGCTGCTCCTCCCTGGAAGAGTTCTCGGCCAGGTTGGATGAGGCTTTGAGCAACCTGGTCTAGTGGAAGGTGTCCCTGCTGCTGGCAGGGGGGTTGGGACTGGATGAGCTTTAAGGTCCCTTCCCACCCAAACCAGTCTGGGATTCCAGTCCTCTCCTGGAAGCTGAGCTGTAGAACTCCCTTGAGGGTCAGGACTGAGAGTTCAAGGACAAACTACTCTCCCATTTCCCTGAAGCTGCCCATGTTTACAAGCTTCAACAACCTACACCACAGCTAAAACTGGAAAGGCAAAACAAATTAAAAACTCAGCATAGAAACAGTCCATTTCTGTTTGGAATCACTCGCTGTTTGTGGTGCAAAACCCACCAGGACCACGGGAGTGGTCATCAGGAGTGAGTACCTTTACTTCTCTGAAAGCTTCTAGATGTCTCTTCAGAAGTGTTTTCTGGAAGTATTTGATCAACTCAAATGGAAATAAAGGCAGGGGTGACACTGCTCTGACACACCAGAAACCAAAATAGATTTATCTGGATGTTCATTGTCCACTGTCCCTCCTGTGCTCCCTGTGCAGACTGTGCCCAGCACCCAGCACAGTCACACACACAGTCAATTTTGGGGGAACTCAAAAGAAGAACTGGAGCAGAGCTGGGCTCCAAGGACACCTGGAGACAATCAGCCCACTGGTGTCCTGCCAGACCCAGGCACTGGACAGAGCTGGCACCGTTAAAAGGGGTGGGAGGAGAAAAGCCAGATTAGACTGAAACTCCAGTGCTCTGCTGCTTCCCTTTGGAAAGATGATTAATGGAGAAATCATCTGTGCTGGTGATCTTTTGCGGGAGTTATGGGCTTAAAGTGGCTTTTAAATAGGACAAACCTAAACTGAAGATGCTTTTTGGTTCAGATTAATTTCTGTTTTTAATGGTTTAGATGCTGCCTACTTTAGCAAACATAGCAGTGTCCTCTTGCTAAGTACTTCAGGAGCAGGCAATTATAGTCCCTGTAATTGAACAATTAATGTTTCCAGTGGAAGTCCCTCCTAGATAGCGGTTTGTTTCCACCTGAAGTTTGGAGTGGGTTGAAATCCACAGCAAAGGCTGGAAGTACCTGGGTGCATTTCACCTCCCACCCCAGGGCTGCAATGCCACCCGCCCCACTCTCCCTCTCACCTTTCCAAAAGACCAATTATTAATGGCACTATTAATTTGATGGGCACTGCCTATCAAAACAAAACATTCTGACAACGATTCCAACACTAATCATGTTTTTATACCACATTCACCACCTACTATCACTGATATTTGCAAATAATAAAGACTTTCATCCCTCTCATATATAAGCAGCATTAATTATAACATTAGTTATTAATATCAGTGCTAATAGTACTATCATTACACTATGATTTCTTAATCATGTATCAAGCTTTGCAAATACCATCTTCATTCTGGATGCCAATTAGCTCCACAGATGACAATTAAGCGTTTTTATGCAGATTTATGCAAACACTACAACAAACTCATCCCCATACACAGGCTATGTTATATTTTAGGTTCCCGTGGTGACAGCTCACAACAGCAACGTGTGCTCAGCTGAGATGACATCAACTGCAAACCATCACCACCAGCTGAATCAGCCCAGGTCAGACCAAGACTTAATTTTTTAGTGTATTTTTCAGATGCCATCAAATCACAGATGCACTTGAGAAGATTGAGAGACCACCCAACCTATCCCTCTGCCTCAGGGCAGAAGCAGCCACACCCAAAGCCCATCACCAGGATACGCTGGTGGTGGCACTCAAGTTTGATATCACAAGCAAATTGTCTATACAGCACCAATTTAATCCAGGGCAGGGATTTTCACACTTCACTGCATCACATCTCCTGTTTACTGCTATGCCCTACCCAGCCAAGAGCTGGAAGACACAGCAGTGATGTAGATGTTTGTTGCCTTTGACTCTTCACGTCACCAATATCCTGCTTGGGCATGCAAACACCCAGTGATCAGAGCTATGTTATATCAAAAGTCAAAATATTTCAAGGCAGCTGCTTTTGCCTTCTCTTTTTCCAACCCACAACAACCAGTCTGGTCCTCCTCTTCTTCCCCTAACCCTCCTTTCCCTGCTGACCTCCACAAGGATCAGACTTGACAGGAACTACCCCCCAAAACGGACCTGAAAGTTTCAGGGTGGCCCACGTTTCTGAGACACAGTAATGAGATGTTGCTGTTCATTCACACACGACTCAGTATGAAAATAAAGAATAGCACCTGAACCCTACAGGGAGAGCCAAGAGCCAGCCATGGACACAAGCTGCAGAGCCTTGGTGGGAACACAGCTGCTATCTGCAGCCTATTGGCAAGGTTCCCACCAACATCCACTGTTGTATCTCCAGTGCACGTGTTCATCTTTGGATGTGAACGTGTGCCAGATGGGCTCAGAGAATCACAGAAGCACAGACTGATTTGGGTTGGAAAGGACCTTAAACATCAACCAGTTCCAACCCCCCTGCTGTGGACAGGGTTACCAACCACGAGATCAGGCTGCCCAAGGCCCCATCCAACCTGGCCTTGAGTGCCTCCAGGGATGGAGCATCCACAGCTTCTCTGGGCAACCTGGGACTGTGTCTCACCATCCTCTGGGGAAAAAATTTCCTCCTAATATCCAACCTAAATCTCCCCTCTCTGAGTTTAAAACCATTTCCCCTTGTCCTGTCACTATCTGCCCATGTAAAGGGTGATTACCATTCCTGCCTAGGTCCTTCATCTTCAGACCCTTCTCAGGCCACCAGTCTCATGGTGGAAGTCATCAGATGACCTCCCTACAAGGCAGAAGACACTTATCAATAAACTTATCTCAGGCACTGATCAAGTCTGGGCAAAACTGATAGTGCTGAAGGTCCAGCCCCAAGTCCCACATCTGGACAGCTCCAACATCAAGGAGAGACAGGTCTTGCACAGGAACAGCGATGAGCTGAGCAGGGGAACAGATGAGCAGAGAGTGTAAAATAGGAAATGCAGGAGGCTGCAGGGACCTGCAAAAGGCAGAACCACAGCAGCTCTGCCCAACCTCGTGTTGTATAAAGACTCTGGGAAGACCCCTTGACTGTTGTCCTTGGTATCCCAGGACATATCCCAACAGACAGAGTCACCATCACCTGTGGTTATTTGAAGCAAAGAGCTTGGGCCACAATCACCAGCGTGTTCTTCCCCATGTCCTGGCGCTGGTGAGGGGCTGGGACAGCAGCACTTTGCAAACCCCACACCATGGGCTGGCTCTTTGGGAATCAAGAAGGTTTTTCCTCATCAAGCACCTCTTTGTTGTCTAACTTTGCAGATAAATCAGGTTGTGGTGAAAGTATTTCCTGGCTTACCTGCAGTTTGTATAGAAGTACTGTTCTGATATTCATTAAAAGCCTAAATAAATAATGCACTGCTGTGCTTCCCCCTTGGGGCGGATTTTCTTTGTCACTTGGATATGAAGAGTTGAAAAATTAAAAAGTTTTCCACATAAACCTGAGGATATTTAATCCTCTGTGCACTCTTAGGTACAGGTTTCATACCTTACAGCTCTGGTACACAATCACCATGCTCTGCTCCCGTCATGGTTTCTGTTAGAAAAGATTCTGGATGTTATCAGGAAACACCTTCTCTAATTTAAGTGCGCAAAATTCTAATTACAGTATGAATTTTTTATTTCTTAATTCTTTACCACTTTTATTCACCCTCTGGGTACTGAAATATAATTAATTCTGCGTTACTTTTTCTAATAGATTTATGTGTATTATCATATATATTAAATTTTCAGTTCTGTAACTTTTTTCACTTTTATTGCTTCCCACACCGACAATGTGCACTTCATTAAAAACATGTAATCCCTGAGCTGCCATCAGGACATAATTGCACATTTCTGAAGTATAAAAACATGCATGTTCTTCAATTTTTATTAGTGAAAGCCCCTGTTACCATTGTACAACTCAGAGTAACCACCAAAACTGCAAGTGGGTCCCAGGATACGGCGTCGGGGGCACCAGCAGAAGGTCATGGTCAGAGAACACAATAAAACACTGAGACTTTTGCCCCTTCCAATTCCCTTGCACCATTCCACACAGACCAAGGCCAAGATCATCCTCACAGCCTTGACCTAGTGAGGCAGCTGCCCACCTGAAACCAAAGATGTGGGCAGCAGGGCCAGGGAGGGGATTCTGCCCCTCTGCTCCGCTCTCCTGAGACCCCCCCTGCAGTGCTGCCTCCAGTGCTGGGGCCACCAACAGCACAAGGACATGGAGCTGCTGGAGCCAGTGCAGAGGAGGCCACGAGGATGATGCCAGGGCTGGAGCAGCTCTGCTGTGAGGACAGGCTGAGAGAGTTGGGGCTGTTCAGCCTGGAGAAGAGAAGGCTCAGGGGAGACCTTCCAGTGGCCTCCCAGTACCTGAGGGGGCTCCAGGAAGGATGGGGAGGGACTTTGGCTAAGGGCAGGGAGTGACAGAACAAGGGGTGATGGCTTGAAACTGGCAGAGGGGAGATGGAGCTGAGATGTGAGGAAGAAATTCTTTGGTGTGAGGGTGGTGAGACCCTGGCCCAGGTTGGCCAGAGAAGCTGTGGCTGCTCCTCCCTGGAAGTGTTCTGGGCCAGGTTGGATGAGGCTTTGAGCAACCTGGTCTAGTGGAAGGTGTCCCTGCTGCTGGCAGGGGGGTTGGGACTGGATGAGCTTTAAGGTCCCCTCCAACCCAACCCATTCAATAAATCTATTATTTCATTATTACATATATATATAAAACACCCCAAGCATCAGGTGCAATCCAGGCTCAGTGAAACCATCACACTCTTTACCTCACCACACCACAGCTGCTGCTCCATCAGCTGGCCAAGCCATGGCCACAATTCTACAGATTAAAACATTTCCCAGCACAAAGCCAACCTGCCCCATTAGCACCACCACTCACACTCAGGGTTGGTGTGGTGGTACCAACACCAGCTTCCCTCTCTCAGACTTCCACTATTCTGGTTCTTGGGGTGACCTACAGCAAACCCTCTGGTTAGCAATTGCCTCCTGCTTGTAATAAACTGTCAGGGAGAACAGGAAAAAGCTGGGAGAGTCATGTCAAACCCCATGGGAAGGTGTCAGCTCTCTGAGAACATCTTGGATGGGATTAGAGATGTGTGAGAGAAACAGTTCAGAGCTCAGAGACACGGGACAAACCTCTGGCTTTGGAAAATGACTCCCAATGAGGTGATGCTGGGCATGCCAGCCAGTTACTTCTGATTCATCTCATGTGACACCACCTGATATCACCTAGCACAGTCTGACTGATTTGTTGATATAATTAATTCAGCAAGTTAAAGATACTGCTGGTTTAAATAAAGGGGGGGGAAAAGGAAAAAGCAGGAACCTGCCCAGAATACAGCTGTTCCTACACCCAGCTGCAGGAGCTCTCACAGACATACTGAAATGAATCAATATTCACTGAAAAAAAATGTACTTTTTTTTAAATCTTGGCACAAAGAGCAGATTCTGTACTGCAATGGGCATCTCGGCAGTCCCTGAGCCCACTGGAAAGCGCTGGGAGCAGGTCTGTCAAAAATCTCCTGCTCTACATACACAGACTTCAAAAGATGTGATGGAGTGGGTGCCCACTGGTCCTTTGGTGAGGTCCAACCCCACCCAACATCCACCAGAAGGGACAACATGCCTTCCACTTGCTGAACCAAGCAGTTCCCTCGGTGTGAAATAACCAGCTGACACATGGATAAATCTATTTATGGCACAAAACCAGAGATTTTCCTTGGAAACAGGGTGAGTGGTGAAATCCAGCTCCCTCTACAGAAATGGACTCCATTGTCTGTCTCAAAAAGGAAGAGCTGGCATCAGCAGGTGAAGCTTGGTACAGGTTCCCAGCACAAAGGAAAATGGAACTTGGCTGCTGAGACTGCACAAGATGACTGATAAAAGCTAGAAAACACCTGGCAGAGAGCACATCTCCTGAGCTTCAGGAGAGACACTGCTAGAGCTGTTCTGCTTTGAACTATAAAGCCAATATTGATGATAATTCATCACATTCCTCCATGATTTCCAGCCAGCAGCAGGAAAATCTCCAGTGCATTTTCCTCCTCCACAAACCCCAAGAGCCAGGTGAGCCAGCTCTCAGCTACATTCGTTTCACAGCACTGAGTAACACAGCACCTGTTCTCAAAGACATCCCACTCCTGCTTCATGAAATGCAAAGAATTATTATGAATGCAGCTCCTAAACCCAAGAGGGAAGTCACTCCAGAAAAGGTAGGAAGAAATTTAACTCATTCTTCTTTTATTTAGGAATAGAGACCAGAATTAGAACCTGGAAAGCGATCACAAATGACTTTGTCTTCGCCTGACATTCAAACCTGGAAGGATAAGAAGCAAACTGCAGGCACACAATGCTGGTGCTACCCTTGCCATGGGATAACCACCTCCTCCACCACCCCCATGTCCCACCAAAACACCCCACAAGCTCCTAGGCAATAGGAAAATCAGTCATTCTCCTGATTTTCTAAACATCAGTGGAGTAAAGAGGCCCAGAAAGCCAAAAGCATTACTAACATCACCCTGTAATGTTACAGAGAGAGTTGCATGTGATTTTTAAGACAACAGTGGATTGCTTAATCCCATGTCAAAAAAAAAAAGCCATTAAAAATATATATTTTCTATCAGAGATACAAAAACCATCGATAAAAACAGAGCAGGGATATGAAATATAAACTATTAGGCCAAGCCTTTGTTTCAGCCAAATCCTTAATACCTTTGTTTTAGAGGCAAAAAAACCTCTGACAGGATCTTGGATGAAATTAAAGATGCTCCTGTGGTCAGGATGTAGAGTCCCAAGGGCTGGTGGCCTTTAGGTCCCTCTCTCCAGCTCAGGTGACAAAGCTCTCCCCAAGTCCAAAGGACACAGACCCAGCAGTGGCAGCAGCAGCTCGTTTCAGGCTCCCAGGGAATGAGGGCAGATGCTCCTGGCCTCGATTTTAACTGGCACCTCTCCCCAGCTGGCTCACCAACCAAAGGCTCTCCTTCTCCAGCAGAAATAAGGGGGGCAGAGGGATTTCTGTGCTGAACGTACCTGTGTGACCCCAGGCACAGACAGGGGTGTTCTTTGGCTAACAAGCTCCGTGCTGAAATCCCGGGGTGCTTTGGGGTCAGGCTCCCAGCCTCCCCAGGGCAGGGCACTGCTTTCCCCTGGGGGCTTGGGGTCTTCTTCTGGCACACAGTGCAGGAGGTCACCACATCAATAGGTGACTAGGGTATTTTGATGGATCAGCTTTGCCCAGAAAGGCTAATTAAAAGCTGGTGACATTTCTGTAATTAAATGCTTATTATTCTGAATATAATTTGGGGGTTAAATGGTTTTATTATGTCAGATTAGCATTTTATCAAAGAGCTTCCAAAGTGGTGTGTGGGTTCATGCATCCCACAACCACATGGAACATGAGAATAAAATGACAAGCACAGATTTAACTTGTATGTATTCCCTCTGGGTCCATTTTTAGCCTCTTGTGCCAAGTTTAGTGATTTAATGTTGGCACTGTGATTTTAGAGACTCTTGTGATGGCAGCAGCACCTATGGCTGAAATTCTGGTGCCTTGTGGTGAGGCTGCCTTCAGCCACTTGTGAGCTTTGCTAAACAGTGTCCACACAGGCTGAGCTTCTCCTCTCAGAGTTCTTGTGTATGTACTCATTTCACCTGTAACAGGATCGTTAGTAGAAGTTTGAGAAAATTCACTGGTATTTTGTACTTAAAAAAAAATGGTTTTTCCCAGCATAACCTGGTTTATGGCAAGGATTTTATATACACATATGTCCTGGTTTGGCTGGGTTAGAGTTAATGTTCTTCTCAGTACCCAGAACAGCTGTGGTTTGGTTTCAGTGTGGGATTTGGGATGAGAAGGATGTTGAGAACACACTGATGTTTTTAGTTGTTTCTGGAAGTAAAAGGACTTTGTGTTTTGCCAGTTTGCAAGTGCAAAGTACTGGGAGGGGGAAGCGCAGTAATTAGCAAACCCCAAATTGGCCTGTGGCTCTGCCAATGAGATATTCCATCTCCTGTCCCCCATGGGCAGGACATGAGCCAGGGCTGATGGAGAGCTGGGGATTCTCTCGGGGCTGGCTCGGGCTCTGGCTCTCCCGGGGTTGCGGTTTGGGTTTGGGGACTGTCTGTGCTCCGGGATCGCTGGCTGGGACAGGCTGGGCATCGCTCGGCGGGTGGGGAGTGACTGCCCTGGGCATCACTCATTGGCATATTCTGTTATCATTACTATTTTATTTCAATTAGTAAATTGTTTTTCTCTAAACCTATGAGCTTTCCTACTTTCACCCTTCCAATTCTCTGCCCTGTTCCCTGGCTGGGGGAGAGGGAGCGAGCGGCTGTGTTTGGCTGCAGCCAAAGGAGTGAAACCACCACAGCACAGCACTCAGCCAGCTCAGATTTGCCAAATTGGAGGTTTCCAGGAAAAATAAAACAACAACAACAAAAATCATTTCACTTCAGTTCACTAAGCTGACACTCCATCACTGAGGAGTGATAAGGTTCTGCTCTCCTAGGTCCCCACCCTGCCCTCTGCCTGGTGCCACATGCTGCTGGACCGCAGGCTGAGCTGCCAGCAGGGGACTTGCTGGGACAATGGGGATCTCAGCGACAAGGAGAAGCTCGTGGGAGGATGCTGCAGAGCAGCACTGAAAGCAGGGGAAGCAAAGCAGCTCTGGGCTACTCGCTCAGTGAGTGCCCACCAGCCTGGGCACCAGGAGAGGGGGGAAAAACCCTGCACAGCCCTGCAGAAACCCGTGTATCTTTATAATCATAAATGTCAAAAGAATTACACAACCTCCTAGAAAAATCTGCAGATTGAATCAGGGTTTTACAAGACTTGATTTAATTCTGGCCATTTATTTCTGTTTATTATTGCTAGCATTAATTTGATTTAATTCTGGCTCCTCCAAGCTTGAATTATGCAGTACCATTAATGCACTTCTAATGCAGGTCCAGTAGAGCACCACATCTAATCCTAATTAACAACGCTCACAGAAGTATACAAATTCTTCTGTACCCAACTATAAGCAGCTCAGAAATCTAATGAACTTGTGAAAAACACAGTGTAGGTACTTGGTTAATTAAAAAGGGGTGTATTTCACAGTGCATGGCAGGATGTTGGCTGCAGGAAACAGGATGCCAGGCTCAAGGAATTAATGGAGTTGGGAGGGAACAATCCATAACATCTGACTGACAGACCAAGGCACACCTTATTTATTAACTGCATCTGTACCGAAAGGAGGCCAGCACGCTGATGGAGAGCTTCATTAAAAACTACTGTCAGTCTTACATTATCTAAATTACACTTAGATCCATGCTTAATTGCATTGGATTAGCCTAAACAGGAGTCCCCTCTCAGAAAATAATGAGCTTCAAACCCAACACCAGAAGAGATGGGGAAGAATTCAAGAGTGCTTTGACTCTTGATCAGGCAATTATATTTCCTTCTTGCTCCTGAATTAAAGAAATAGCTACAGCATTAAGAAACTTTGACAATGAAAACAGATCCATGAGCATTTGTGAGAGGCAGAGGGATCCACACAAATGGGACATTTCCTGAGACTGACAGTGACCTGTCCCCAGCCAATTCCTCCTCCCAGAGTGATGAAAAGTGGGCTCCTCTTCAGCAGTGCTGGTCAAGGATGGACATCAGAGACCCATCCCACGTGTTTGTACAAGGCCCAGGTGGTCAAGAACACCAAGAGCATCCTGGCCTGGATCAGCACCAGTGTGGCCAGTAGGACCTGGAAAGTTCTCTTCCCCCTGCACTGGGCACTGGTGAGGCTGCAGCTCAAGTGCTGGGTTCAGTGTTGGGCCCCTGACTCCAAGAAGGACCTGGAGGTGCTGGAGCGTGTCCAGAGAAGGGAACGGAGCCATTCCTGCCATGGCCTCTGCTCCTGGCGTTGGTGGCCAGAGAGAAGAGCTCAGCGCCTGCCCCTCCTCTGCCCCTTGGGAGGAAGTTCCAGACCGCCAGGAGATCTCCTCTCAGTCTCCTCTTCTCCAGGCTGAACAACCCAAGTGCCTTCAGCCTCTCCTCACACCCTTCCCCTCTGAACCCTTCCCCAGTGTTGTGTCCCTCCTCTGGACACTCTCCAGCAGCTTTAGATCCTTTTTCTCCCGTGGTGCCCAAACTGCCCCCAGTGCTGGAGGTGAGGCCGCCCCAGTGCAGAGCAGAGCGGGACGATCCCCTCCCTGGCCCGGCTCGCAGTGCAGGGCTGGGTGCCCCCGGGACACGGGGGTCCCTCTGGGCTGCCAGGACACACTGCTGGCTCATGTTCAACTTGCCATGGACCAGAACCCCCAGGTCCCTCTCTGCAGGGCTGCCCATCTCCTAAACACAGGATCACAGACTGGTGGGGTTGGAAGGGACCTCTGGAGATCGTCCAGTCCAACCCCCCTGCCAAAGCAGGTTCCCTACACCAGGCTGCACAGGAACATTCCCTCCAGAGACTGGACTCACAGGTGGAATGGCCCTCCAACATTTCAGTGGTTAATTTTGGGAACAGGGGTCCCAAAGATTTGCAGAAGAAACCTGGGTGTTGCTCCCCTCAGAGACCCCCAGACACCAGCACGGCACGGGAAAGCAGAGGAGCTGCTGCCGCAGCGAGGGGAAGCCGCCTTTGCCAGGGTGCTCTGGAGTCAGGCACACGTCCTGAAAAGCTGCCATCAATTCAAATCTGCATATGTGCAATGGAGAAGATGACCCATTAGCAAACCTTTCAAATCCAGATAGCCTCCCAGGAGACAGATGTACATTATTCACAGAAATAACCCTGACGGCACAGAGATTTGTAGAGCATTGCAATGGCCCTGAGATAATTAAGAATTTGTTCAGTGAACAAAACTGGAAACCTAAAAATCACAGCAGCTGAACAAATTATTCCAAAATCTGCCTCATTTATTTCATGGTGATGTAGATTTGCAGAAAATTAACATAAGATGCAACTTCAGTAGCTTATGTTAAGCTAAGAAACACAAAAAAAAACCAAACCCAAAAAACCAAAGAGCCATACCATGGATCTCCTGGAGTCGCTTTGCACAGGAGATCTCAGCACCTCTACCCCTAACTTCTGCTGTGAGACAGCTCTGAAGGAAGTTTTGCCTGATTTTTGGCCCATCTCTTGAAAAAAATGCCAGTCCTGGATTGACAGCCCAGCTCTGGTAGCCCCTGCGCCCAGTGTGTGTCCAGCCAGTGGCTTTCATGTCCAGTCTGGGTGATGATTATTTTAATATCACCAAAATCCTTCTGGTTAAAACGTGGCTTTGGGCAATAAGCTCACTCCTTTCTACAGCAGACCTAGCACCCAAACCCAACAACCCTTTGCCAGAGGGTGTCCTGTCCAAGGCTGGCTGTCAGGATTCCCAAGATAAGACTCCAGACCTAACTCTGAATTCCCACAAGCTAACACCAGGAACTGCTGATACATCCAGTGCCCTTGAATTTCACAACAGTCCTTTTACCCATGACAGGAGTTTAACATTATGGCTTTTAGCTTCCTGCAGTGGACTTCATCATGATCCCAAAGATCTCTGCTTTCTATATTTTTTCTGGGAAAGCAGGGGGACAATTTTCGCTGGAGGTGGCCGTTTGCTTTTAAAAAGGAAGCTGATGTTTCAGCTTGACAGCATCGTGCACTGCCTCGTGCATCTGGCGTACTGACAGCAGATCAAAAGCAACCTGATGTTGTTTTCAGCCACCTCCAGCCTGGAGCGGGGAAAGGAAGACATGGGAATGAAATTCATCCAGCAACTCAAAATAAAATCCAGCCAAACGTGGGGTACTCCCACCAAGAGCCCTAGGTCTGTCAGCCACCTGCTTCAGAGATTTCATCTGTTTTTTCAAAATACTATTTTCAAAAACCCTATAAACGAAGCACAAGCCCAGGCTGGGTGGGGAATGGCTGGAGAGCAGCCCTGAGGAGAAGGACTTGGGGTGCTGGGGGAGGAGAAGCTCCACACGAGGCGGCACCGTGCGCCAATACCGCACAGAGCCAATAACCGTGTCCTGGGCTGCACCCAGAGCAGCGTGGGCAGCAGGGCCAGGGAGGGGATTCTGCCCCTCTGCTCTGCTCTCCTGAGACCCCCCCTGCAGTGCTGCCTCCAGTGCTGGGGCCACCAACAGCACAAGGACATGGAGCTACTGGAGCCAGCCCAGAGGAGGCCACGAGGATGATGCCAGGGCTGGAGCAGCTCTGCTGTGAGGACAGGCTGAGAGAGTTGGGGCTGTTCAGCCTGGAGAAGAGAAGGCTCCGGGGAGACCTTCCAGTGGCCTCCCAGTACCTGAAGGGGCTCCAGGAAGGCTGGGGAGGGACTTTGGCCAAGGGCAGGGAGTGACAGAACAAGGGGTGATGGCTTGAAAGTGGCAGAGGGGAGATGGAGCTGAGATGTGAGGAAGAAATTCTTTGGTGTGAGGGTGGTGAGACCCTGGCCCAGGTTGGCCAGAGAAGCTGTGGCTGCTCCTCCCTGGCAGTGTTCTCAGCCAGGTTGGATGAGGCTTTGAGCAACCTGGTCTAGTGGAAGGTGTCCCTGCTGCTGGCAGGGAGGTTGGGACTGGGTGAGTTTGAAGGTCCCTTCCAACCCAAACCAGTCTGGGATTCTGTGCAGACATCCTGTCTGCTTTGGCTCAGAATCAGCAGCAGCTCCACTTCAAGGCTCCTATGTACCAGCTCACTTTCTTGAGGTGTTGCTCACTCTGTGTTGCCTGTGCAAGCCTTGGAGCTGCAGTTCCCTCTGAGGCACACCAAGAGCTGCTCTCAGCCCAACAGCCACCTCAGCCACCCCCAGCACTGCTGCCTCCCTGGCCTTAGCAGCTGCTGGCATGTGGGGACTTTGCAGAGCACAAGCTCCAGTAAATCCTGTCAGAATTAATGTCGAAGGAGACACTCTCATTAACATCCTCCCTCAAACAAGGGCTGGCTGGTGCAGCATCATTCTACAGACACCATTTGTCATCACTGTCTGTGAGGCAAAGCTGGAGAGTGAGTGATGTGCTGGGACACTGAGCCTGCCTGCACAGGGGATGGCATGGAATGTCTCCTGCTGTCATGGGGATGACATGCCTGACCAGCCTGGACCTCCTGTGGACAGAAAACTGCTGAAAACAAGAAGATATGTGTACCCTGAACCCATGAAGTCCCATCCTCTGACCCACTGGAGACCGGTGGCCTCAGCATTGGCACACTGGAGACATGGGGCAGCGCTTTTCTGTGCATGTTCAAAGACAAAACTCTGCAGAAAGGTTCATTGGGACACCACAGCTTGTTGCAGCCTTGTCACCAATCCACCCACCAGCTCCAGGGAGTTTAATGCTCCTGTCATTGTGCTGCTGCCGATTTCCCTTATTGTGCTCTCAGGTCAGGGCACGCGAGCGAGTCTATCACAAAGAAGTGTCATTAGTGACCCGTGAAGTGCCTGTGGGGCCACAAACCACTTGGCCCCTGACCTCTCCTGAAGAAGTCATCCCACCAGGGCTGGTTTCAGATGCAGCCCTACAGCTCGCCCTGTGCCAAGCCAGGCTCCCTCTGACCCCTTCCTCCTGTAGCTCCCCGTAGCTCCCAGCACTGCCTCACCAGCACCCCAGCACGCCTGGGTGAGGGGAACTGCCATCACACACATCCTCCCACTGCAAACCTCCAGAGATCCCAAACACAGACAGAAACATCCCTGAGCCTGCACAGGCTGAGAGGAGCCAGGAAGGAGCTGCCACAGCACCGGGTCAGCTGGAGATGGTCCGTTCTCCACCCCAAGAACAACAGCCTCACACGAAGCACAGCGTGGGCTGAGGCTGCCCCTGGCTCTCTCCCTGCTGCCATCATCCTGCCAATGGAGATGATCTGCTCGTTGGTCAGGGGGTTGGTATGAAACTGCCCCTGACACCAAAACTCGTGTGCCAGGGTATGGGCTGGTGGGTCAGTCACTCCCACACCCCGTGGTTGTGTCTTTAATAAGCTATTTTCAAATGTACATGCCAAGGAACCGTTATTGTCAAGGGAGAGAAAATGTCCAGTAACACTCATTTTCTGAGGGATTTTTCACAGGTGCATTTCAATATTGTTGAAACACAGAAAAGCCCTTTAAGCTCCTCGAGTCCAACCATCAACCCAGCACTGACCAGTCCCCACTAACCCATGTCCCTCAGCACTGTGTCTACACGACTCTTCAGAATATAAACAGAGAAGTAGAGCTGATGTAAGGGTTGGGGCAATGATGTAGGCATTAGGTCACTGTTAAAATAACCATTTTTATTACATCCAGGTCTTTCATGTACTTTGCTGAGGGACCAGAGTGCTTTCTGTGATTCAGATTATTCCAAATAACCCCAGAATGGACCCACAAACCCCAGCTTCACAGCAGGTAAGTAAGCTGGTGCACTCATTTCAGACACCACCAGTATCTGTCACTAGACACAGCACCAGGCAGTGACACTCACAGCAACCCTTCTCACACCATCTGAGCTCCTCCATCCTGCAAGCCCCTTGTTCCCAAAATCCAGGGGGTTTAAGGCCATATAACAAATTAGTAATAAAGGATGGAATGGCCCCGTGCCATCAGTTGGATCCCACCACCTCACATCTGATTTCTGGGCAGCCTGCCTGATCCAAAGGAAGGAGCTACACAAAAAAACCCCAAATCACAGCAAAGCTCTCATCTGCGGGGCAAAACAGCATTAGAGAAAGGGAAAACTGAGGAGCCAAAGAGGTGGAGAACTCACCCCAAGAAGACAGAAGCCAAGCTCCTCAGAGCTGACAGTTCAACACTTGAACAACCCCATGAAGAAATATGCAATTAAAAGAGCACAAGAATCCAGACACCTGCTGCAGAGGAGACCAGGGTGGTGGAGTCCCTGCAAAGCAGGGAGGATGGAGGTAATTACTCCTACCACACAATTATCTCCTTCAAACACATCTCCCTGAGTATTTTCAATTCCTTTGAGAAACCTTTTGACAACACAAAAGGAAAAAGACCTAGAGGAGATAATGCTCCTGTTGACCTGTTAAATCCACACAATACTGGTGGAAAAAACTGGCAGAACAAAGTGATTGTCAGAAACTCGAGTGTCTTTCTTTAATGTAAGCAAACAAATTAATGAATAAATCTAGTTTCACAAAGTAGAAATCCCCGGGGTTTTCAGGCATCAATTAAACATTACAAAAAGTCAAAATGACTGAATTCTTGAAGCAAGTAAAATCCTGGGAAATTCAACACCTATTGAACAGAGCCCTTAGCAACCAGCACTTGATAGTGGAGAAACTGAAATCAGACATCAATCAAAATTCATGGTGAGTGCCTAAATGAGGATGAGGTCACCCCCTTAACTCATTGTCTCGTTAACATTAATTTGTCTGGCCTGATCTGGAAACCTGAGACTGTGCCATAAGTCTTTCTTCTTCTTCTCCATCCACTTCAGTAGAAGTTTTAGTTGGTTTCCACAAGTGTGGAGGGTTATCAGGAAAGGTAACATGCCTGGTTATACCTCTCCTCACTAAGTGCTCCAGCAGAGACTTCAGGATATTTTAGTAATTCCTTAAGAAAAACAAAACAAATAAAAACCAAACAAAACCCAACCAAAAACCCCCAAACAAGTTGTCTCTGCAAACCCCCTGAGGACCTCTCCAGCATCCAGAGTGAATTGGTGCTGGTACAGGTCAGGACTTAAAAACTCCATTTTCCCTGTAAGGATCAAATAAGAAGCTCTGCCAGGTAAGAAGACTTCATATTAAAAAAAGATGAAAACTAATTTCAGTCTTGTATTTTCATTATAAAAATACAATATCCCAGCAATATTCAGAAGAGGAGATGCATAATTCCCAGTGGAAGAGCACGAGACAGATAAACCAATAAACCCCAGCCTGAGAGATTCCCTTGCACAGGCTGTCCCCCAGCTTCTCAACATGCACTGACCTGGTAACAAAGGATGATATATCTGATTTTTACTAATCCAAACAGTTCATTACAACTGGGAAAGGCTGATTGCCAGCTCGTACAGTCCATGCCAGAGGCCACAGCTGCAGGAAGGAGAACACAACTGCTAACCTGGTTAGTTCAGCTCTGGTCAAACCCATGCATGGTTAGTTGTGATAACAGTGTCTGGGATGCCAGTCTGGGACTGGAATGACACAACACAGAGGTGAAGTAAAGTTTTGTTGTCATTGGAAAAAAGGAAACTGTGGGGTTTGGGCTGATGTAACTCTCTGCACAAGTCCCCTGGGGATGAAGGGCTCCAAGAAGATGCTCTAAGTAGAGCTGCTGCTTTGAGGGCTGATGGAGACATTCAACTCCAAGGGCACCTGCTCACCCAGAGCAAAACCACAGTGCTTTGTCTTCCCTCTGCCCCACACAAAGAAGCTCTTCTGGTGTTAAAAACAAAGCCTCAAACAAAACCAGGATCTTCACGAGTACAAGAAAGCTGAGGAGGGACTTTGGCCAAGGGCAGGGAGTGACAGAACAAGGGGTGATGGCTTGAAAGTGGCAGAGGAGATGGAGATGAGATGTGAGGAAGAAATTCTTTGGTGTGAGGGTGGTGAGACCCTGGCCCAGGTTGCCCAGAGAAGCTGTGGCTGCTCCTCCCTGGAAGTGTTCTGGGCCAGGTTGGATGAGGCTTTGAGCAACCTGGTCTAGTGGAAGGTGTCCCTGCTGCTGGCAGGGGGTTGGGACTGGATGAGCTTTAAGGTCCCTCCCAACCCAAACCATTCCATGATTCTTTTTGTGCACTGTAGATTTCACCAGCACCAGGCTCCTGATTTTGTAAATTCTTCTCATGTCATTGCAGGCTGGGGAACTTGGGAATGTGCAGATTTATCAGATTTAGCTTGTATGTGAGTTTATCAGCCTCCAAAACGGAGAGCCATGTAAAAGTGCAACAGCACCTTGTCCTGTGGGAACTCTGCAGGAGCTCCAGCTTTGCACCTGGGTTGCTTTTACTGTATTTTTAGTTAAGAGGAACTCAGACACGTTCTCCTTACAGCTCTGCTGCACAGAAGTGGGTGCAGAGACCCCCCTGGTTAGAGGCAGCAGATCAGAGTAAAGAGAGATGATAATCCCTGTGGAGAGGCTGGGCAACATGCTGAGTGCAGGGGCCAGAAATCAGAGGCAGCTCCCACCAGTGAGCTTTGAAGCCAAGAGGAGCTCTTGGTCCCTCAGACCCATGCCTTTGGTAGCTAGTTTGGCTCCCCAAATGATCTCTTCTTACACTAAACTGGGTCAAACCCTGTTTTCTCTTAAATATATGGCAACACCCAGAGAGCAGCTGTGCCTGCCCTTTCCTGGCTCTCCAAGAGGAAGGTCCAGGGAAGCAGGACAGGAGTTTCTATCAGATGGGAGAGCTGAGAGCCCATTCCCCAGCCACACTGCTCCATGGACCAGGAGCACCAGGCTGGGACATGCTGCTCCATGAGAGCAGCAGAGATTTCACCTGGTCAGGTGAAGAGCTCCTGGGACTCACCCTCTAGGAAGAAATGTGATGTTAGACCTTCAGCAGAGCAGGAACCCACCTCAGAAGAGAAGCTGCAAACACTGCTCTGAGCCATTTAAAACTCTTCACCTAATTAGAGTTGCTCAGAAAACAACAAAATCACATTTTCAGAAGCATCATCTTGATTTAGGTGAATTCAAGCTCTCAAAAAGCAAGCACACTAGCCACCCAGAAGTGCATGAGGGACTTCTCCTGGCAAAACCAAGAAGGTTGGTGATCATATCACCCCCCACCCACAAGGAGGAAAGCAAATGCTGAACCACAGAGCTCGTGGAGAGGGCTGAGCAGATTACACCAGTGTTCTCCATGAGAGAGAAGTGTGCTCCAGGAGCAGAACCTGTTGCCAGCATTTTCTAGGATGTAATCTGTTCCCTCCACTTCCCATGGCAGACTGGAAACCAATTAATGCTGAACAAAGTGGTGAGAGTTATCTGGAGTTTTGCTTTGATGCCAAACCACTGAATCCAAAGAATAAAACAAGGAACGTGGCTCCAGTTCCCTCACCTCACCTCAGAAGTGCAGGATGGAAGGGAATTGTTAATTCCACCTCCTACTGTTTCCAGCACTTCAGGAGGTTATTCCCAGCAAGGGAGCACTAAGTTTTGAATCTGCTTCCAAAAAAATCTTCAGCTGTCAAATTCCTCAGAAGGATGTGTTAAGAAGAAAAAAAAAAAAGCTTCCCAGGAAGGCAAGTGAAACCTTTTTAGAGAAGAGACAGAATATATTTATTTTTCAATAATAAAGCTCTAAAACAGTAACAAAGCCACCAGGGTCAGAATAAAGCTCGTGTTCCTCCATTAAAGAGAGCAATGTTTCTTCTCTGATGTCTCTAAAGATGCACAGTTAGTCAGGCATGCATCTTTCCAGGCACTTCTTTGCAATGAATTTTTTAAATCAGTCACTGAAATCACAGCAGAAGCAACAACTAACCACTTGGCTGTACAGTGATTTTAAAAGCAAAATGCCAAATCCACATGTATTAGTATTAATTCACATCACAGATCAAAAAAACGAGTATTAACTCTAAAGCTGTTTCTGAAGGAACTCAAAGGAAAATCAAAAAGGCATTTTCTGTGTAAGAGGACACTCATTTCCCCAGTTCAGATTATTTCCACTCCTTTAAAGCATTTCCTGGCAGCAGCAGAGAGATTCATGGATTAACCCCTTGGCATGCACCCGCTTTTCATGTCATCAGCCTAACAAACCTCATGACCAGACATGGCTAGCAACCTGGGAGGGTTAAAGCTGTTATCCACTGATGCAGGGCGAGGAGATCCACGTTAACACGACCTCCACGCTGCCATTTGGAGCTCAGTGCCTTTGGAATTCCCTGCCCATGGACCATAAAGCCACCACAATCCCAGCACCTCCCGCTGACTGCTGCTCCTGGGCACCCCAACCCCACACAGCAAGGCTGTCCCTTGCCAGGTGAGAAAGAAAAACCAAGTCATATCCTTGGAGATCCACCTGCCCAGTGACATCACTCTAGAGGTGGGGAGAGGGCAGCGGGTCTGAGGTTCACAAGTCTGGTTTCATGGAGGTTAGGACATGGGAAAGCAAGTCAAGCCCTGGATCTCTGTGCCAGCAATCAAACTCCAGCTCAGCTGCTCCAGTTAGCTCTCATTTGTGGAAAACACAGCTCTCAAATCACAGCACTCGAGAAACAAGTTACAGAATCACAGAACAGTTTGGGTTGGAAGAGACCTTTGAGATCATCTGAGTGCAACCATAAACCTGACACTGCCAAGTCTACCACTAAACCATGTCCCTTAGCACCTCATCTACACGGCTTTTAAACACCTCTGCTGTGTTTTCTGTTGGCTTTAAGGATTGCCACATTTTGTCTTAGGTCTTTCTGTTGAAGAAAACATCATTCCATGATGCAGAGCCCCACAGCTTCATCTCATCCTTCTCCTCCTCCAGCCTGGTGGTGATTTTACACTGAGATTGCAGATCTTCTGCAAAACACATTGTCATTTATTTGTACACAACTGGAGCAATGGGATCAACCATTGCAACCTCATCCACCACAGAGCCTCCTGAGCAGTAAAGACTTACAACCAGTGAGCAGTGACCATGCCACCAAGGAGCCTTTTCAATGGGGCATTCCCCTCCAAAAGGAAGAGGAAGTCCCCCTCACTCTTACATCTCCAGTCCTACTGGTCAGAAGCCACAATATTTAAGTGTTTAACTTTCCCATACAATTATTGCCATAGAAGATGCTTGTTTGTTGAGGCAGAACTCTCACATCATCTTCTAAAGGCAAATATTAGCAAAACAACAATTACTCAAAGCTCCTGATGCCATCTCCTGTAAAAGCTTCTCCTCACTTTGAGAGCCATTTTCCCTCTGACAATTAAACTCCTGGCATTCCAGGTTCTCACAAACACCCTCTCAACGCAGATCTCTCTGCAAACACGACATGGTAAGCTAGCATTCACATGTCACCCTGCAGACACAGCTAAAGCAATCTCTTTTGTCACAGCCTGGCAGCAAACACCATCAGATGCCACAGGGCTGAGCGCCACACGGACAGACAGCGGCTATCCCGGCACAGAGCCTGCTCCTGAGCCCCTGGGAATTGAAGCTGTCTTTCAAATCCCAGTTTCAGTGCTCAGCTCTGCAAGTTACCAACCTCTCCCCAAGACCTTTTCTGTAGTGCCCTCCACTGTCACTCCAATATAAAGTGTATTAGCAATGAATAAAAGATGCTACAGACAAGGTCAAGTGCCAGGTCAGGCTGGACACGGAGCAGCCACTCATCCCTTTGCAGTGCTTGACCTCTAAATCCCATTGTCACACAACAACATCACCTATTCAAGACACAGGCTGAGCTCAGGAGAGGACACTGTTTGCACCTTCCAGCTCCCCTGGGAGCACAGGTTAAGGTTAAAGATTCCCCTCGTTACCCGTGAAGCCTCGGTGGTTAATTACACCCGCACCACGTGCTGCACAGAGCGATGGGGGGAGCGCACGGGGTGGGACCTGCTCAGGGCTCTCTGCAAACCAACCCCTTGGAAAATGAAATACAGAACCTTGGGGAGGCTTACAGGGAGTTTTCCTGATTCTGAAGAGAATAAAGGCATGCAATCTACGGTTATACTTGTACAATTTCCACTTGATTTGGGGAAATTCTTCTTCAGAAATCATAGAATTGTTTGGTTGGAAAAGATCTTTGGTATCATCAAGTCCAACTGGACCTGTCCACCACTAAACCAGACCTCTGAGCACCTCATCTGCCTGTCTTTTAAATCCCTCCAGGGATGGGGACTCCACCACTGCCATAGGCAGCTCATTCCAATGCCTCAGAACCCTTTCAGCAAAGAAATTCTTCCTCACATCCCATCTCAACTGCCCTGGCCACAACTGGAGTCCATTTCCTCTTGTCCTGTCACTAGTTACCTGGGAGAAAAGACAAATAAATTAAACCATTTAAGCAAGAGGCACAGAGTCTGGTCTGGGAGCACAGAGGTGTTCAGTAGGACTTCTTTGCTGAAAGGGTTCTGAGGCATTGGAAGGGGTTGCCCAGGGCAGTGGTGGAGTCCCCATCCCTGGAGGGATTGAAGAGTCGTGTAGACACAGTGCTGAGGGACATGGGTCAGTGGGGACTGGTCAGTGTTGGGTTCATGGTTGGACTCAATGAGCTTAAAGGGGTTTTCCAATCCAGGCAGTGCTGGGATTCAGGGGTTCATAGCTTTCTGACAGACTCCACAATTCATACAATTTTTTGATCTAGTAAATGATCTGTTATAACTGCTCCAAAGAATTAAAAAAAAACCCCTAGCTGCTGGAGCATTGTCTGCAACTTTACAATCCACAATGAGCAATGTTTGCTCGGGACTTGATCCAGCCTCTGCTGTTCTTTTTATCTGAAAGTATTTGCCTGGCAGAGGAACACCAAAGAGGGAAGGGAGAAGGGTCAGCAAGCGTGAGCCTCTGTTCAGGATTCTGGATTACATTCAAGTCAAGTCATCTCAGACACCACCAGAAAGCACCTCCTCCAGCACCACAGTCATTCTTCAGACATTCCTGATATCCTGAGCAGATGTATGAGTTCTGCTCTGTTCTCACCTCGCTCAGGGTTTCAGGTTCCTCAGCTGGAGCAGAGAGGTTTGTGCTGCGGCTCCTCTCGCCGCTGGCTGCTCCCCGGTGCCCTGCGCAGCCCGGAGCCGCGCCAGCCCCGCACGGGAGGGCACAGCCAGGGGACATGGCTGAGGCACTGGGCTGGGAGGCCCTGTAGCTCCTGCCACAGCTCATCACGCTGCCACTGGGTGTGTTTCTAGAGGGAACGTGGTTTCACAGCCTGCTGTAACCACGGGGTTTTGGACAGGTACAAATTCTTGCTTTTTCCTATTTCTTACCTTCCCTACACATTTTTTCCACCTTCTGGCATCCTCAAGGAATGGCCTGGCATGTCTAAGAGCTACAGCTGCAGCCCTCACGGAAGGAAAGGGCTTGAAAGAGTGTTACCTTCAAGCAACAATATCAAAAAGAGCAGAGAACAGCATGAGATCGTTCTGCTGGCTTGTAACCGCGCTGTGTAAAGCAAGATCATTGCAAAGGGCTCGCCAAAGCGCCTTAAAAGCGCAATCTCTCTGATCTGGAAATGGCATTTCTGCTGCTGAGTCCCTCACTGGATTCTAGGAATGGCACTAGGGGTGTTCTTCAGGACAGAACTACAGGGACAGAAATGGATACAGGAACCTGGTAAGGGAAAAAAAGGATCCAAAACAAAGCGGTTGACATCAAAAAGTGTTTAAGAAAGAGCTGCTTTCTCCTCAGGCATTGAGAAAACCTCCCCACTTTGCCCCACAACTTTCTCCCAGACGTGCCAAATCTCTGCAATGACAATCTGCTGGCAAGGAGCTCCAGAGCTGTCCCCCAGCTTCCTATGCTATCCCCCTCCCCAGACCCTGCGGGCAGATCTTCTTCCATCCCTGCGGCTCCCTGCACGTGTGGGATCTCAGTTAATCTCCAGCCTGGTCCCCACAGAGCCCCTGCCACTGGCCAGACCCCTGCTTCCCATGGATGCAGAGCAGCTATCTCAGACAAGATCAGCTGGGAACAACCAGGACAGCTCTAGCTGGTTTGTACACACCTGGCAGGAGGTGTCCTCACAGCACAGGCAGGTGCCCTAGCACTGGGCTCTCATCAGAGATCCAGATTTTGTCACCACCAAAGCTCACAGGTGATACCACTTGTAATCTGGGGCCACCTGTCACAGTGGATGTTGGACACCATGACAAAGAGCTGTGCACATTTGCTGTTTCAGGAACCTTCAATTTAAAGAAGAGGTGCAGAGACCCCGGGGTGATTCCCAGCAGGGATGATTTAGCAGACACCTGAAGACCAAACAGACCTCTCCAGTCACCAGGATCTTGGGGATCTGATTAATGTTCATAAATATCTAAAGGGAGAGTGTCTGGAGGACGGGGCCAGACTCTTCTCATGGGCACCCAACAGTAGGACAAGAGGCAATGGGCATGAACTGCAGTGTAGGAAGTTCCACCTGAACATGAGGAAGAACCTTACTGTGAGGGTGACTGAGCCCTGGGACAGGCTGCCCAGAGAGGTGGTGGAATCTCCCTCTCTGGAGATAAAAAGCCATCTGGACAAAATCCTGGTCCTTGTGCTCTGGGAGTCCCTGCTTGAGCAGGAGGGTTGGACTAGATGTGACCTTCAGAGGTCCCTTCCAACCTCAACCATTCTGGGATTCTGTAATCTTCTCTCTCAGTAGCCTGATGTCCCAATTCATGGGCAATGAGCTGTCAGCTGCTTTTACTGTTTGGCTCCTTCAAATGCAGAGGATGAAATCTGATGTTGTCAGGAGCATTTTGGCTATGCTGCTGCTTCTGATGGCCCAGCAAAGGTGAGGGGCTGCTGCTCCAACCTGTGTGCACCTGCAGGTGGTGTTTACACTGTTCTTAAACAGGAGCAGCCCACCAACACCACCAAGGGAGAGAGATGGTTTCAGAAAGTGGAACACCCATCATCAGCTTGGTTAAAAATCTACTTTTTTACCTCCTGGCAACCCATTCACTCTCACCAGGGCACTGCAGAGGTTCTGGCAATCTGGCTTCTGAACAGAAGAATCCACAAAATTCCAACCTCCATGCCAAAGTCAAGAGGCACACTCCATCTCCATCAACCCAGGACCTCCCCATCATACAGATCAGGTGAGGGAGTTCCAGACTCCTGGGCCTTTATTTGTTAAAACTCAATAAAAGTTCCTTAGAGTTTGTTCCCACCCAGCTGTAATTATAACTCGAATTTTAACTCATACAATTAAACAAAACTATTGAAACATGCAAACAGGAATTAGGAAATCTCTTTCTCATTCAAGCCCTCATTAATTTATGGATATTCAGAAATTTAGGATATCACTGTGCAGTGTTTGTCCCAAATTTCTTTCAAGTTTGGGATCAAAATACAACAAAAAAATCCCTCATGTTCCAAAACCACTGCACGAGATGGACAGATGACGAGGTAAGAAAACCCCTCACCTCTTCCCAGCCTAAAGTAAGAAGCAATAAGTGACTGACAGCAAACTCCAGTCAACAGAGAAAAAACCCTTCATACATTATGATTGAGTTTTTCCTTTGTTGACTACAGTTTGCTGTCAATCATTGACAGCTTTCCTTCATTTCAGGGAGGGGAAGAGGTCGCTGTCTCCTTCCTCCCCCAGCAAGCTCTGTTTTCCTGCCTGCACTTTCTACCTGAGGTATTTCAATGTTCTCATCTGGTACTTAACAGAAATATATCATAAACCTCCCAATTACCTTCTACCCTTTTAAATGTCAAACCAATCAAAAGGTTGAAAGGGGAAAATTAAAGCCTATTTTCAGAAGAGCACACTTACTAAGGTATCACTGACCTTCAAGAGAAGAGTCAGAGAACATAACTCCTTCCAGCACGTACCCTGGCTCCCAGCCTGCGGGGTGAATTCAGAAACGTGGGGTCCATGGCAAAAAAATGACTCTTAGAAAATTTAATCAGATTTAATCTACCTAAAACTGTGATATTTGATGGGTCCTGGTTTCAGTATTACCTCTGTGGCTTTGATTAGCTGCAAGATAGTTGTGTCTGGGAGGAGCAAAGGGAGATCAGACCCCAGCTTCATTAGCAGAAGAGCTGCTGTCCAGGATGTCTGTGGATGTCTGTACAGCTCATGCACGTGGCATGCTCCTAAAACTCACAGCCCTGGCACAGGAGCTGCTCCTCAATATTTAGCCCATCAGGCAGTGATGAGAGGAACTATTTTTAACATCTTTGTGCAATAGGATTTCCATACTACAGTGCACCATCAAGGTCTGGCGGGCCAGCGGTTGGGAGATGTCATTTGGGTGCACAAACGTCACTCCAGGGCACTGTGCTCACCGCCAGTGGGCTTGGAGGGATAAAGGAGAGCACAGGCTGTTCCTCTGCACGGGATAATCCTGGCTCTAATGCTGCAGCCCCAGCAGATTGATGGTGCTGGGGCAGCTCCTGGCTCCCTGACTCTGAGGGCACTCTGCTCCTCCCAGCGTTTGCTGCTGCCCTTCAAATACGGATGTTCTTGCTCCAGAGACTGCTCTGCTCACAGCTGCTCAAAGGTTAAAGCTCTTCTCCTCTCCCCATTACCCTCCTGCCCACCACAGGCTGCAAGGAACCCCCCAAGACATCACCTGAAGGTGGCCCTGTCCCTTCACTCCAGGTGACCATGCAGTGCCTTTGCCCAGAACAGGAGGAGGAAAACAAAGCTCACCAGGCTGGGTTCAGACCCAGGGCCAACCACTCATGACCACCCAACTGCAGGGTCTGCTCAGCTTCAGCAACAGTCCCCTCATGACCTGGCTGGCCCCACCTGGTCCTTCTCATGCCCAGCAGCCCTGCCCCCCCCCAGCACAAGTACATCTTGGGGGGAAAGGATGGAGGAGTCCCCTTCTCATCCAACCACAGATGAGAGCCCTACTTGCAAGATCACTGCTAGGCTGCTGAGATGTTTCCCAGCATGGTCTGGAGAAGGTCCAAGGCCCATGGTCCCATCTCACTCTGGTCTCATGGACTGGAGGAGAGCCACCCTGCAAACTCTACATGATATTGCACAGCTTTAGTTGAAGAAATGAGCAGTTAGGAAAGCACCATGTGCAGATGAACCTCTTGCAGACCATGAGACCTTCTCCCAGAAGAAGCTATTTAAAAGGCCCACTCCTCACAGCTACTTATCTCCTGAGGGATTCAACTGGGCAGTTGTTTTCTCAAAGTGGAAATTCTTGTTTCACAGAGTAAATCCAGCCCTATTAAGACCTTGCTGGAGCTTCTGCATGGGACTATGAGTATTTTGAAGTGGGGATGGACTTCATCCACCTGGAAGAAGAGCACTGTGCTACCTCAAGGAGGGCTGCTCAGCACCCAGAGCAGGGTTTGAGCTCCCTGAAGCACAGTCTCCCCTGTCCTTGGGGCATACAGGTGCCAGGAGCCACAGAAACCACCATGCAGCCCTCTAAATTTACACAAACTTAGAGATTTTGCTTTCTTTGCTGCCTTTGGCTCCTGAAGTTTATTAACATGGCACTAAATGTCCCCAAGAATAGAGCCTGCCAAGTCCATTCCCACTCTCCAAAACCAGATTATAAATCATCTGCCAGGAGAACATCCTGAATGCTGATGACTGGAGGTTATACCAGTGATGAGGGCTGCCAGGAAGAAAAATGAATTGTCCTCCCCCAGCCCCAGCAGAAGCATCCAACACATCCCAGCCACGGCCCCGTTGGGCTGCTGCTCCAAACCAACCCCAGTGTGGTTATGGGAGCGATCACCACCTCCATGCTTGTTATTAACACAGTTAATAAAGGGATGGTTCAGTGGCAGGAAGAAGAAAGGACTTCATTAAGACATTAGAGCACCATGGAAATACGATTAGTTCTGTACTCAGATAATAGAGAAAAAAACCTTTCCAGTTGTTATAAGTCTCCTGAGGCTGAAGGAGAGCTGCCAAGTCACCTCTTTGCTTGTTTGCTGCCTTCTGGACATTTAAATGGGGCTGTTGGCAATTTAACTTCTCAAGGCAGTTAATTAACCCCACCACAGGGGAAGCATCTGGAAGATCAGGCTGGATGCAGAGCAGGTAATCTGAGCTGCACACAGAGGACTAGATTAGATATTAGGAAGAAATGCTTTGGTGTGAGGGTGGTGAGACCCTGTCCCAGGTTGCCCAGAGAAGCTGTGGCTGCTCCTCCCTGGAAGTGTTCTCGGCCAGGCTGGATGAGGCTTTGAGCAACCTGGTCTAGTGGAAGGTGTCCCTGCTGCTGGCAGGGGGGCTGGAATTGGATGAGCTTTAAGGTCCCTTCTAACCCAAACCATTGTATGACTTATCCATCCTGCTCCACCAGCACAGCCCTGAGCAGCCCCTGCAGGTCCAGCAGGTCACTAGCACTGGAGGTTCCTTCCACAGGAGGTGGACACCAGCCATTGGAACTGGCCAGAGAGACTCCTCTGAACTGAGGGATCATCTGTATGTTACCAAGAGCTCTCTCTCCACTGTGCACTGGGTAACAGAGTGGGAAAGCTCTTTACACAGACTATCCCAGTTGGATTTGTGTTGTCTAACAAAATGATTGGGAAGGAATTGGATGAGTTTCTGTGAATAAAGCGAGAGTGAGGGAGCACATGGCAGAAAGAAGTGGTAGAACACTGGGACCAGCCCCATGTTGATGTGAATTAGTCATGAATTCCTTTCAACTGGAAATGACAAAAAAGCCCCCAGGTCTCACAGGAGGGGAGCTCTGCGTTTCCAAACGCAGCGTGGGGTCTGGCCAGCAAACTGCTGGGAGACAGAGGTTGACAAGCTCATTGCCACAGCTCTGCAATGGGACAGCAGAGATGCTGGAGCAAGACTTGAAAGGTTATGTCAGGAGTCTTAAGGTGTACAACACCCTGAGAAACTGAGCAAGGGTTGTGGGGTGCCTCAATTGCCCTGTCTGTTGTATTAATCCCATGCTTTAGGGTTTCCAAGTGCTGCCAGAAGGGACATGGGAAAGCTTTCCTTTTAGCCATAAATTCTCTGCTTTCTTTTCATCCTTCATCTTAGATGGTGGCCAGCACATAAGATGGGGCAGAACATGACATGCACTGTGCCCTCAGTACCAGGACAGCTTCAGGATCCTGCTTATTCAAATCATCATGGCCAGAGGTCAAAAGGAGAGTAGCTCCTTGGGTAAATACCCTCCTAGAAGTAAAGGTGCCCCATCTCCATGGATCATGCTGCCCTATTCACCACATTCACCAGCGTGCTGCATCATGGCCAGAGCTGGAACTCCTGACTTCAGCTCTAAATACCCACCTCCAAAACAAGGCCAGGACTGATCGATTTTCAGCCATACAGGAGCAAATCTGGTAAAGCTGAGTTCATGAGAGGTTCCTTGCCTTGTCCATGGCTGAGACACCAACTGAATCACTTCTAGCTCTTCCTGCTCATGCTCTCTCTACAGTCACGAAAGCTAATGAGATACACTCCAGGGTTAGGAGGACCCTCAACTCCTGCTTCCAGGACAGGAGCTTGGTGACCAAATCTTGGGGCGTAGGGAAGAGTTTCACTGGTGTGAAGATAACAGAAGCAACATCAGGGTCCACCTCCAAGCAGAGCTGGACACACAGCAGCCACAGACAGACCCATGCTCATCTCACCTAAACCCTGTTACCCACTTCTCCATGCACAGTGCTCAGCAGAGGAATCTCCTTATCCCTGTGCTGCTCTGCCAGGCTTCAGGTCTGGGAAGAGCAGGAAGGGCTGGGGATAAACATAAAGTCCTACTCCTGTCTCTTCTCAGAAGAACAAGCTCTTTTGAAGACCAGGAGTGCCATCTGCAGCACAGCCCTCAGCCACACGCTGCCAGCACCGCGAAGCATCACCTCAGCACCAACCCTGCTCAGAAACCCTGCTCAGCTCCCCCAGCTCGGGGCTTGCAATGGCTTTTAGTGCTGCAGTGAAGTGCTCAGGGCTTGTCGAGAGTTACACTTGAGCTTCCTAACAGAGAAGAGCAAAGCAGGGAGCCCAGGAGTCCTCAGCACCTAATGCTCCTCCACTTTCCACTTCTGCAAAGAGGCACTTGCACATCAGGACCAGAGGTAAAACAGAACAGGAAAAAGCAGAAGAAATGTACAAATGTACCTCCCCAGGGCTCTTCCAGAACCAGAGTCTGTATTATGTTACATATATATACATATATATGTGTGTGTGTACATTCCACTTGGCTGCTGCCAAACAGTTGCTCATTCACATGCCCCAGCCCAGGGAATAGGGGAGAGAATTGGGGGGCAAGGGGAAGGAGACTCGTAGGGGGAGAGAAGAAACATTTAATAATCAAAATAGAAGTTAAAATAATAATGATATAAAAATAATAATAACAATGATAACAGCAATAAAACATGCCAATGAGTGACCCCCAGGGCCATTGCTCAGCACCCGCCGACCCAGCCTGGCCCGTTCCCAGATCACGATCCCGGAGCAGCGACAATCCCGACCCGAAACCGCAATCCCAGGAGAGCCAGAGCCCGAGCGAGAGCCAGAGAGAGCCAGAGAGGAAGAGCCCCTCATGGATCTCCTGCCCATGGGGGACAGGAGATGGAGCAGCCCCTTGGCAGAGCCCAGTGCCCATGGAGCTGATCCATGGCAATATTCCTCACCCCTGAGCTCTTGCGCTTGCAGAGGGACAAACACAAAGTGCTTCAGTGCCAGGGACACAAATGCCAACATGGGGATGTTCTCAGCGTTTCTCTCCTGACAAATCCCAGCTGAACCCAACCCCCAGCGCTGCTCCAGCTGCTGAACAGAACCAGCTCAGCCCAGCTCACAGCAGGACACCAGCAGATGAGATATGGAACTCCCAGCTATTGCCCCCATCTTGATACCCAGAGGGTTCGTTTGCTGACAAACCACCAGGCTCAAAATAGATTTTTATGACTCTTACTACAAATTCAAAACTCAGATTACAGAATAGTCACTCTGTTGAAAAAAATGCCAGATCTTCCCCGAGGATGGCTGGGGCTCCTCAGCACAGGTACTGCAGAGAGGTTCTAGCCAAGCTTCCTTACACCAACCCAGCTCTGCAGCAGCATCTGCCCTTCACCTGGTTAAATAATTGACCACTCAGTGTGGGGTGGGGAGGAAATGCACACACACAGCTGATCCACTGCTTACATAAAGGGCAGAGAAGTCACAACTTATATTTCTTATCAATAAAAGCCTTCAGCAATTAGACCTGTGCTCTAAAATAGAAGAAAACCTTGGGCTTTCCTAAGGGACCGTCCTTTCCTATTTAAGCCAATTTTATATAAACTTGTCAGCTACCATTTAAAAAATAAAATCAGAGAAAACAAAGCTTATTTAATAGCAAATTCTAAAACCTTTTCAAATCTCTCAAGGAAGATTTATCTGTTTGGAAAAATATTGGTAAAGATTATGCTAATAAAATCAATTTGTGAGAATTACTTAACCTCTACCATGCTTGGAATTAAAGTTTTATGTCATACTTTCTTCTAAGTAAAACAATTGATCCTCACATGAATTAGAATTATACCTGCTCACAAAACCCACAGACTAATTGAATAGTTAACCAAGTGTTCAATAAACTTCACACCTTAGTATCACACCGGTTAAAACTGCTTAATTAGATTTTGCTCCTCGCATAAAGAGCTGTAAATGGAGTCTGCTTACTTTCACTTTTCATTTAACTTTATTCTCTAAGCACATTAACAAAATAACCCCACACTTATCAGATTTCTTTACATTTTCCACAATATGACGCCGATTGTAACAGCTGAAAGGTTATAAAATATTTTTAAGTGCTTATTAAACAGCTCTACTACAACCTTGTGGACCTTGTACACTTGGACTCGGCTCAGTAAAGCACTTAAACCACTGCTCAGCCCCGTGTAAGGAGCAGGAGCTCTGCTGAATCCCAGCCTTCCACATCTGCATCCTCAAGAGCTGCAGGGGGTTTATTTCCACACCTGCACTTTGTCCATCTCTGCTCTATTGTAGTCACCCTTTAAAACTTTATCACTGGCAGAGGGGAGATGGAGATGGGATGTGAGGAAGAAATTCTTTGCTGTAAGGGTGGTGAGACCCTGGCCCAGGTTGCCCAGAGAAGCTGTGGCTGCTCCTCCCTGGAAGTGTTCTTGGCCAGGTTGGATGAGGCTTTGAGCAACCTGGTCTAGTGGAAGGTGTCCCTGCTGCTGGCAGGGGGTTGGGACTGGGTGAGCTTTGAGGTCTCTTCCAACCCAGACCACTCAATGATCCTATGATATTGTCCTTCCCCCATTATTGTTCATTTTCTCTTGAGCAGGGAGGTTCTGTTTGTTCTGTATTTGAGGCACCTCTGCAGGACAGCTGGAGCACTTTGCCTTTCCTATCTATACTGGGAAGGTCTCTGCAGACTCAGGCAGGTGTGTTCCCATCAGACCCTCCCTCATCATATGACTAAAAATTTCCCTTTAAAATCCCCCATCTTTAACAGCAACACATACAATTGTTCATTTGGAGGTTTATCATCATTATACTTCTCCCCCCTCAATATTTTTTTTCTCTGGAGCTTCTGCATTGTCCAGAGCCCTGGTGACAGTGGGCCAGGCAGCAGAGCAGACTGAAGAACCAACAAGTCTCAACAGCTCAGCACAGGCACTGCAATTACCAGTGAAGGACACCTCAGCAGAAGATCAGTATGCAATGCTGAAGAAGAAAGCAGCAGACCAGCAAGCAAAGCTCCTCACCAGTCTGACCAGAATGAAACTTCCTCAGCCCTTTTGGAAGTTTCCCCCAGGACCCACCAACCCAACAGCTGGGAACTCTGCAGTACCTCAGGGCCACGAGCCACGCTCTCCCCTCAGCCAGCCGTGGTTGCTTCACAGGAAAGTTGAGAGAAGTTAAAGGGTGGAAGAGAAGCCAGCAACCCTCTGGGGACACAGCACCTCCTGCCTCTGGAAAGGGCTCAGCTGCTGCCCTGAAGGCCAGGATTTTTGTTACCATCTCAGTGCAGACAAAAGGCAATCCCCTGTAGAATCACTGCAGGGTCCACAGTGACCCCCAGGCCATCTGCTCTCCATTCTCCACCCTGATGATACTTCTCATTCCACCCTTTGAGGACAGTGGCACACAGCATTGAACAGAGCCCAACACCCCCCTCCTCCCTCACAGGACCCCCCACAGCAGAGCCCAGCCCTCCATACCTGCTCATGCCAGCGCAGCATCTTCACACCACGGCAAGCTCCTTCCCATCCAGCAGCTTCCCTGGTGTCCACCACACAAAATCCACGTGCAGCTTCTCCTGCATCTCTGACACGCTTTCTAAAGTGCTTCCCAAGGCCCCACGCTGGCCCCAAAGTCAGGAAGGAGCCATCTCCTTCCCCAAATGCTTCAGAGAACATCCCAAACCCCTTCAGCCTCCCCACTTAAACCCTCTCCCCCAGGCTGATGAAGCAGGTGGCTTTATTAACAATTAACAGCGAGCTGATGACTGCCCAGAGCCCCACCTGTGGCCAATCCAGGGTGGAAACACAGGAACTGGCTGTGGTCTGAGGCTCCTCTCTGCCAAGGGCTTTGTCAGGTGTTTGTTGTTATTTTTAACAGGTTTATTATTAATTACTACCCTTCTTCTTGTATTTTTGACATCCATCCATGGTGTAACTGGTGTGGCAGCCTCGAAGCTATTATCTCTTCAGGGAGACTATTCTAAATTCACTTCCTCCATAACATCTTATAGACACTGCTCACATTAGGTATAAAAATTTTATGGAATGTACTAAAATTGGTGCACACAGCAGCAGTTTTTCAAACATAAACATCTCGGACATTTCAAAGATATTTCTTTCTAAAGACCAAGCAGCATTTGGTCACACTGAGAACTGCATGCCAGGAAAATACACATTTTAATTAAGTTTTTAAAAAAATAGTGAAGCACAGCTCTAAAATAGTTCCTGAAACTAGATATATTGATTTTTTTTTTAGTAAAAATGCATTGTGCAAATGAATTCCTTAATTCAACACAGAGCAGCTGGCTCTACACACACACAGAGGTGTGCATTGCAGGATGTCTCGGTGAAACCCGTGTGTCTGCTGCTCCTCTGTGCAGGAACAGGCTCCAAAGCTCAATGATCCAAAGATGTGAGTGTGAAGTGGATCAGTTAGAGCATTCTCAGTGATTGTGTGCATCTCCTCATTCAAAAGTGGTTTAGTGCTCTTAGTTCAGGTGTAGCTTAATTCTCTGAATTTGTACTGGAACCTTTTATCTTCTTCTTTTCTCATGCCTGCCTTGCTCCCTGTTCTCTTTCCAGAAGGATTTTGCAGAGATGCTTGGTCTCACTCCTTGCAAAATCTCTCACACAAGGATCCTCAGAGCTTTGCAGCAACGTGAGCAAAGCTGAATATGATTTTTTAGGACAGTGTGAATAAGGATATCAGCTGGACACATCCTCTCCCTCCACCAAAGCTGGCCCTTACTCCCCCTCTAGCTTCAAGCTTTTTCATTTGGGACAGTGAATTCAGCAGTGCCCCAGACAAAGGCCCTTGCTAGCCACCATTTCACTGCTTTTTGGGAGTTGTTGGCCATATTTCAATAAGCTTTTCTTTTTCTTTCAAAGCAGACTGAAAAATGTTCTATATTAACCATGGAATTCATTTTAAAATAAATTAAAAACATCTTTTGTCAGCTCCACAATGTTTAAAATCACACATTTCCTCTCTGCAAAATCATTGCTTCACATTTGCATGGTTGTCACTGACAGGCAGACAAAAACCACACCAGAAAGCAGAAAGGTGGGAAAAGGGTCTGTAATTGCTCCTGGATTTTGTATTGATTTGTTGGCATCTGTTCTTAATAAAACTCCCAAAGTGCCACCTGTAGCCAGGGGCTGGGGGAGGAGGAGGACAAGCTGAGCTGCAGACAGCAGGAGGGGCAGGTACCAGCCCATCTGCCCCAGCACAGCAAGAGGATGGAGAAGTCTGGGTGGCTTCCACTCACCCCCGGTGCCTGGGTGCCTGGCACTGACCTCGGCAGCACCAAGCCTTGCTGCAATCAACAAGCAAGAGAAAGTGAGAAGGCTGATGAAGGGCATGGTGAGTGCCCCTATGTGCAGGGAATTACAGCCACCAGGACTCTGGCAGAAGCATCTTTAAATGATGCAAGAGTTGGCATTGTGGTGGTTTCACTTGGCCAACAGCCAAACCCAGCTGCTTGCTCACTGCCCCCCACCCCAGGGGATAGGGGAGAGAACTGGGGGGCAAGGGGAAGGAGACTTGTAGGGAGAGTTGAGAAACACTAAATCATTGAAATAAAAGAAAACTTATAAGAATAATGACAACAATAATGATGATAATAATGATAATAATAAAATGTTAATAACATTAATAATACAATATGCAAATGAGTGATACCCAGGGCCATTGCTCAGCACCCATGACCAAGCCCAGCCCGTTCCCAGATAACGATCCTGGAGAAGCAACAATCCTGAAGCCAAAACAGAGAGAGAGTGACCCTCATTAGTACACTGAGCATGTGATGTGATATGGAATATCCCACTGGCAGAGCCCAATGCCAGTTTGGCTCACTAATTTAAATACTCCTCATCATCCCCTTGATCTTGCACCTCCAGACCAGCACAACCCCGAGTCAGCAAGGACTGAAAACATCAGCATATTCTCAGTGTTCTCATAACAAATCCCAGCTGAACCCAAACCCCAGTCCTGTTCTGGCTACTGAGGAGAAACCAGCTCTGGCCCAGCTCACACCAGGACACATTGAGAGACATGAAGTGACCACCTTGAGGACTGGTGGGGTAGGGCAGAGGCTGAGGGGTTGGGTTGACAAAGCCACCTCCAGCACCAGCAGGGTTTTCTAACCCTCTCTCAGCAGTCCCTAATGGTGATGACTCCTCCCTGCTCCTCTGCTCCTGTACCTTCAGCCCTAAGGGCAGCAGATCAGACCAGTCCTGAGAATGCACATAACATTTTAAAATATAAGCTTCCAAAAAAGCAACATGAAGAAGAGCAATAAATCATGGCATTGGCTCGTTAAAAGTCTGATTTACACTCCAGGGCGTTGGCTGGATTATTTTTTGCTGAAAGCTTCCAACAGTCAAGACCTGCAACCACTTAAAACTTTTTATTGGCAAACCCAATCGACCTGCCAACATTAAGCACAAGGTATTTAACAGCATTAACCATCCCATTATCCATTTCCTCACTTATCATGCTCTCTCTTATATAGAGTTTTATTGTGCTTTTGCTTCCAGCTCCATTAAATGCTGCTGAAATCACTGTCTCATAGAGGATCGAAAATACCAGGCTGCTGAGGACAGAGGCAAAAGGAATCCACATAATATTTAACTCACTTACAAATTTGTCATTTGAGCTGCTAAAGCCATTAATTTGAAGCCCTGATATGCCCATCATTTTAATTTGGGGTTCGTTTAAGCTACATGTACATAAAAGAAGTAATTTCCAGGCTTTCCTTCATGCTATCACACAAATGCATTGCAGAACCAGTGCTAAAAGGAGATTAGAGCAGGCACCCCTTAACTTTACCAGAGTGATAATTAAACTCAATCTCACAGCATTAACATGCTCCATGTGACACAGAATACATTCTGAAAGTAGCATTTCTGTTTAACAAAATACTTGTCAGAGCTTGAGGGGTGTGTTAGCAGCAGAACTGACCCCCCTGACAGCAGGAACGCCCTCCTGCTGCCCAGCCACAGGATCCCAGAGCTGACCAGACTGGAAAAGCCCTTTCAGCTCCTGGAGTCCAACCATGAACCCAACACTGACCAGTCCCTGACTGACCCATGTCCCTCAGCACTGTGTCTACACGACTCTTCAATCCCTCCAGGGATGGGGACTCCACCACTGCCCTGGGCAACCCCTTCCAATGCCTCAGAACCCTTTCAGCAAAGAAATTCTTCCTCACATCCCATCTCAACTGCCCTGGGCACAACTGGAGCCCATTTCCTCTTGTCCTGTCCCTTGCTCCTTGGTTGAACAGACCGAGCTGAGACCAGAATTTTACGTGTTACAGCTTCCAGGTCTCGGCCACTGAGAAGGTTTGCAAGAAGAGCTGCCTGTCTCCAAACCTGCCTGCAGGAAAAAGTAAACTTGAGGCATTTTCCCTGAAGCCTGGCTTCAGGGCAGCTGGGGGTGGCTGGATGGACAGCCTTGCTACTGACAGACACATCCTTTTTCTCCCTCTTGTCATCCAGTGTGAAGAAAAAACCCTCTGCTTATTCTTCTGTTACCTCTGAAAAATAGACCTTTGAAATCTTTCCTGTGAGGGTGCCGGAGCCCTGGGCCAGGCTGCCCAGAGAGGGTGTGGAGTCTCCATCTCTGGAGATGTTCAAACCCACCTGGACACTTTCCTGTGCAACCTGGTGTAGGGAACCTGCTTTGGCAGGGGGGCTGGGCTGGATGATCTCCTGAGGTCCCTTCCAACCCCACCAGTCTGGGATTCTCTGACATTATCCTCATAATAAGCAATGCCCCTGATCACTATTAATGAGAAACTATTATTTCACTAAAACCATGGCTCCAGTTCTACAGAGATCCTGCAAAACTCCAGGAAAAAGGGGATGGTTGGAGTTACAACTTGAAGCATTTCTTTAAGTCAGATGCACACTCAGGTCTGATGGGTGTTGGGGCTGCAAACATCAATCACTACTTCTAGAGAAGTGCCAGCAGCTTTTATTGAAATGAATCCTTTGATCACATTAAAACTTTTCTCCCTATGTGGATCATTTTTAAAATTAGATTTAAAGTGAGGTAATTGCCCACTTTGGTTGTTCAGATTCTCTGGGGGACACTTACAATAACAACCACGATTATCCAACATGGGGATTGCCATATGCAGCGTTCCAGGTTGATCCACAATGGGGCACATTAAAAACCCAAATCCAAGGAGAGACTGGCACTCCTTTGCCAATTTAACATCTTAAAATGACTATTTAGAAACTTCTAAAGGCATAATGAGACACGTGTGTTATGGCTGGTGAAATAAAAGCACATTGTTAGATGGGAGGAGGAGAAAGTCATCTGGCAGAGGTTCAGGGACCACAGTCCCAGCCCACAGGTAGATCAGGTATGAGATCACCAGTTTCTTGATCTCACCTTCCACCAAAACCTTTCTCCCAGGTACCAGCAGCTGTCAGCATTTGGAGACCTCCTCGATCCGAGCACTGCAATGAGAGGAGCCAGAGCCACCTGCGGTTGCAGTGACTGTGACACTGGGCTGCTGCCAGCTGAGAGGATCTGGGAATACACAGGGATTCCACAAGGAAATCAAGTCAAACACCCAAACTCCATTGTATCAGGGTGCTACACCAGAGAATGAATGAGAATCCTTTAGAACTTAGCAAGACTCCAGCCTAGGATCAACCAGCTCTGCCTCCTGTCCCTCTGCTCCAAGTTGCTCTCCAGAAGTTGTACACCATAAGCTGGATAAAAGTTCTTTATTTCCTCGCCATCTGTCAAAGATGCTGCATGTGCAATCCATCTGTAGCACCATCATTGGTAAAGAATATCCAAAAAAAGTAGAATTAAGAGTATTGAGACTGAGAGGGACTGCTTTAAAATCAACAGTATATAGAGCCTCCTACATCTTCAGTGCATTTCCTTCTTTCTTATTAATATTACCCTGACACTACCAGAGAAATAATAGGGTTAAATAGTCCTGTCACAGGATACAGGATTTTTGGTGGCAAGGAACACAAATAGAATTGTTTTGCCCATGACATGTATGGACAGAGCACTTCGACATGAAATACACAGGGTGACAACACGTCACCACGTGCAGTGCCAGTTCTGCACTGGTGTCACCCTGTTGAAGCTGGGAGCAAATAACTGAGTGACTGATCTTGGTTTGGATTAGAGTGGAGTCATGCACACATCCAGTGCATCACCTTCTGCTTGGTGTTCATGTGAACCTTCTCCAACATTAACCAAACAGACTGGTGCAGAAGAGTGTCTGAAAAACAAGTCCTGGGTTAAATGGAGAGGTCACCTGGGTCCCTGACACCTCCTCTGCTCCTCTTGTTAAACCACAGAGGTTTCCATCTCTAATAGAGAGGTCTATGCAGATAGCATCAGGCTGTAAGTAAAGAACCTGTAAGATCTTTAGGGAAGCAATTCTTCCTGCTCCTAATCCTGCCAACACCAATTTCAGATAAAAAGCATAAAACCCAGCAGTTTCAACTGGAATGGATTTAGTTATTACTCTAGCATGTAAGAGGAAAAAAAAACCCAAAACCCAGAGTGCCAGGCTAGCAGGGGATGCATGCTGGGATTGTGACTGGGGGGGGTTCAGAGAAATAAGGGAAACTCATCCCCTCCTAATTCCTCCAGTTGTGTTTTATATTACAGCACCAGGCTGTGAACCCTGCACAGAGCAGGACCCAAACGAGCTGCTCCTCTTCCAGGGAACCATTAAACAGGGGAGTCCTCACCCTGATTTAGAGCAATGCAGCTCACAAAACTCAGAATGACACCCTGGCTGAACCTCTTCTCACACAAAAAAAGGGTGGGAGGTAGAAGGAGGGTATTCCTCAAATCTCTCAGACCCTGGAGATCAGCAGAGAGTGTACTGGTATGAGACCTAAACTTGCTGGTGGATTAGAACAAAGAAGCACAGGAACTGTATGGTGCAAGGCACCAGAAAGCACCAGAAATAAAGGAATTTTACAAGTGGTTCACATGCTGTGTTGGTTTTGTGTCCAAAGAAATTTAACATCATTATTATTATTATTATTATTATTATTATTATTATTATTATTATTATTATTATTATTATTATTATTATTATTTCAGCTTTTAATTTTTTTTTTCTTTTCTATCACCCCTGTTTGGAACATCATCCAAATGCAGGACTGTCTGCCACTTACTGGAAAACTTGCAGAGACCACAATCAGGAGCGAGAATCTCCCCAGTAAAACGGCAAAGCTGCTCTCTAATCCTCGCCCAATAATTTCTGTGGGTTGATTTACCAGCGTGGGAAGAGGAATCCATCTCAAAGTCTGCTGGCAATTTCCAAATGCCAGCTGGTTTCATCCCAATCAAGGTGGAGGTGGCTCCCTCACCAAGGCTTGGAACACCTGAGGGTCCTCCAGGCTATTTGCCCTGCCAGGCAGAGCTGCTCGGCCACCCACACACCGGCCGGGCTTCAGTGGCTGTGGGAACAGAATCACTGAACCCCAGAGTGGTTTGGGTTGGGAGGGACCCCAAAGCTCATCCAGTGCCAACCCCGCTGCCAGCAGCAGGGACACCTTCCACTAGACCAGGTTGCTCAAAGCCTCATCCAACCTGGCCGAGAACACTTCCAGGGAGGAGCAGCCACAGCTTCTCTGGCCAACCTGGGACAGGGTCTCACCACCCTTTGGGGGGAAAATTTCCTCCTAATATCTGACCTAAATCTCCCCTCTCTCAGTTTAAAACCATTTCCCCTTGTCCTGTCACTCTCTGCCCATGTCAAAAGTCACTCTCCTCCTGTTTCTGAGCTCCCTTCAGGTACTGCAAGGCCACAATGAGCTCTCCCTGGAGCCTTCTCTTCTCCAAGCTGAACAAGCCCAGCTCCCTCACCCTTTCTCCATCAGAGAGGGGCTCCAGCCCATGGATCATCTCCCTGACCTCCTCTGGCCCCACTCCAACAGCTCCACATCTTTCCTCTGCTGGGGGCTCCAGGCCTGGATGCAAGATTCCAGATGTGGCCTCCAAGGGCAGAGGAGAGGGGACAATCCCCTCCCTCGCCCTGTTACCCACCCCTCTGCTGACACAGCCCAGGACACCACTGGCCTTTGGGCTGCAGTCACACACTGCTGGCTCATATTGAGCTTCTTGTCCACCAGCACCCCCAAGTCCTTCTCAGCAGGGCTGCTCTCCATGAGTTCTTCTCCCAGTCTGTGCACAGACCTGGGATTGCCCTGACCTGAGCGCACAACCTTGCCCTTGGCCTTGTTGCACTTCATTAGGTTTATTAGGTTCATTAGGTTCTCCTGGGCCCACTTTTCATGCCTGCCCAGGTCCCTCTGGATGGCATCCCTTCCATTGGGTGTGTCCACTGCACCACTCAGCTCAGTGTCATCAGAAACCTTGCTGAGGGTGCCCTCAATCCCACGGCCTGATATCGATGAAGATGTTGAAGAGCACCAAGGGTGCCCTCAATCCCACGGTCTGATATCGATGAAGATGTTGAAGAGCACCAAGGGTGCCCTCAATCCCACAGTCTGATATCAATGAAGATGTTGAAGAGCACCAGTCCCAAGACCGAGCCCTGGGAACACCACTCATCACCGGTCTCCACCTGGTCATAGAGCTGTTCACCACAACCCCCTGGTAGTGACCATCATCCACAGAGCAGGACAGAAACACCATAAAAAGAGCAAGAACATCTTCTCTCACCAAACCTGTAGTGGAGAGAATGGCTCAGTGAAGAGCTTTGCCCTCCTGGGAACCCGCGGGTCTAACGCAGTCCCGCCGACACCAGCGGCGCTTCCTGGGGATGGAAAATGAAATGTGGGTGTTGGTGCCTCTGGAGCCCAAGCACACAAACGTTGGGAGCCATCTGAAAGCTGTGTTAGCACGGAGCTGATGGTGGAAAGCACCAGGGGATATTATGCTTTTATTATATCCACCATATGGAAAATGTTTTATTATATGAGACACAACATCATCATTATAATTGAACGCTATCAAATGCAAATCCCGTGTGTGTCTGGGAACTGAGCACCACTGTAATCACCAATGGAAACGAAGAACATTGAGAATAAAAGGCTGGCAAAAAAAATAAAAATAAAAATATTGTTTTGCTCCATTTTGTTAGCATTGCAATCCAGGCAACATTTCCTCAGCGAGATAAGTTCTTGCTGAAAAAGCAGTAAAGTGCACCAGCAAAGGAGCAGAAAATGATTTATACAAGGAGGAATTTCAGGTTTTTAAACTCCAGATATGGAAGATAACAAGAGGCCCACCAAAACTTTGCTCTTGAAATGAAAATTTAGCCTTGATTATTTCATAATGAACTGCTGGTCTCTTCTGTCCTTGCTTTGTTCGTTCAAAGTGATACAAAAAACAAGCTGAGACCCGCTGGGATCAAAGGCCTCTTCCATTATTAATTCTCCAAAACTTGTTGTTTCAGAAGAGTTCAGCCCAGCGGAGTCTCGTACCCACACAGCACAGCGGGAACACGCCCCAGGCTGCTGCAGCCACCGAGTGTTCCAGTGAAAGGTGGGAGGCTGACACCCAGAGTGCCCCCCCAAACCAGACCAGCAGAGCTTTCTCCCCTCCCCACGCAGTGCAGCTGCTGCTGTGAGCAAGAGCAGGACAATGGGAATAGGGGGAAATGCAGGTACTGGAGGGCTCAGGGATGGAGCCTGCAGCCTGGATCAAAGTTATGTCCAGTTCTGGGCTCCTCAGTTCCAGAGGGACAGGGAACTTCTGGAGAGAGTCCAGCAGAGGCCACAAAGATGATGAGGGGCTGGAGCATCTCCTGTGTGAGGAGAGGCTGAGAGAGCTGGGACTGTTCAGCCTGGAGAAGAGCAGCCTGAGAGGGGATCTGATCAATGTCTGTCAATATCTGAAGTGTGGGGGGCAATGGATGGGGCCGGGCTCTTCTGGGTGGTGCCCAGTGACAGGACAAGGGGCAATGGGCACAAACTGGAACACCAGAAGTTCCAGACAAACTTAAGGAAAAGCTTCTTTGCTGTGAGGGTGCCAGAGCCCTGGGCCAGGCTGCCCAGAGAGGCTGTGGAGTCTCCAATTTTGCTTCACCTGAAGTAAAAAAAAAAATGACCAGTTTAAAGACAAAAACTTGGCAGGCATTTAATCACTATTCTGCACTGGTGTGTTTTCCCCTGCTTTAAAAAAACCTGCTTCTCCGTGTAACCAAGTAATTCTGTTTGAAGAGTATGAGCCACCCTAATGCACGGTGATTGATCAGTGGTGATAGGATGCTATCCCCGTGTGACCCTGTAAGAGGCTGAGGATGCCACCGAGTCTCTTAGGAAATTAATAGCAACAATGGCAGATCCTACACAGCTTGCAGAACTTTGCCAAGGCTGACCCACTTCCAGAACAACTTCAAGACCTTTTTTAAAGGATACATAAAAGGATTTTGTTTCATTTTATCTTACAGCTAAAGCATCGTGACGTGGACGGGACACAGAAGGTTTGTTGGAATAAAGATCTCATCCCCATCTCCACTGTTGTTTTAGGAACAGGCATAGAGCAGCATTATATGGGATCAAGCAGAGCTTCTTCCAACACTTCCCAGCAGTAAAGGTCAGATTATTAACTGATCAGCAAAGAAGAAAGCTAACCTGTGAGTGTGCATAGCCACCCTCACTGCTGGTATCTGCAACAGCACTTTGACATTAACAAGTCATGCCAGGACCTCGTTGGGATGACGCTGCTCGTTATCGCTTGTGGGATCCAACACAGCAGCAATAAATCCACCTTCAGACTTCTAACAATCAGCATTTTCCATGCAGGATGGAGGAAAATAAAAGGAATGATAGTGCACTGATATCACTAGATGCTGCATTCTTCTGCTGGTCAAGTCATGCCCTGAAGAAGAACCTGGGGAATGACACAAGAAGAAATGTTTCCAGCACTTGGGAGTTAATCTGCAACTTCATACTTGCTGTATTTTCCTTGAGGCCAGGCAGACAAAGAGCCACACTTCACCCTGTTGTGTCTCCCTTGTGGAGGAACACAAGGTAAGATAACAGAAAATTCAGTTTTACATGCAGAATTTGCAGATTCAAATAGCCAGAGCTAGAATAAAAAGCTGGAGGCTCGTGTGTTGATTTCAGCTCCTGTGACTCTGATGTTCAGTCACTTGTCTTGTTGGAGCAAGAACTGTAGGACACTTCTCAAAGGGAAGAGCTCAGGCAGTGGACTGACTGTTAGCCTACCTACTCCTTGCCTACAGCTGAGGCTTTCAAACCAGACAGACTCCACAGTGGCATAAGGGACATTTGAGCCTGTGGGAAGGCGAAGCTTTGCTTGAAGATGTTTGATTTCATCCCTTGTAGGACTGTAACACCAAGATGGACCATTGAAGGTCAGAGCTCTGCAGGCACCTCGTGCAGAGATGGAGCAGAGAAAGGTGACAGAGACAATGGTTCTGCCTGCACCGGGCTGACCAGGGTCCCAAGAGCAAATGGCCATGGCCAGATGCAGGCAAGCCTTCCTGGGTGGCTGGCTTAAAATGAAAGAGAATGACTGTGATTAACAACGTCAAGCGTTAATGATTCATCATTAACTGTAAACACAGGGTGGCTGGAGCAACAGCCTCAGGGTCCATTTATTCCCATCATCCCTCCATAGATGTCTCAGGGGAGAATTATTATTGAACAACAAGGATGAAAACAAGTATTAAACCACAGAAAAAAGGTTTATTACCCTCACAGCTGGAAAACCAATGCACTTCAGAAACGCACTTTTAACTTCAGACAGTTTCAAGTGAGAATCTTTATTCATCTGTCATTTTGCAAAGTAACTTTGCTCCATGGAAAAACCAGTTTGATCCCAAGTGCTGTGGGACAGGAGCACCGAGGCGGTCGGCTCTGCCACCCTCCCACTGCCTGCAGCGGCGTTAGAAAGCCCGAGAGCAGCCCGTGGGCTCCTCCCCTACCTGCAGTAAGCAGATAAATCCATCTACACTGAAATTGCTCTCCATTTCATGAAGTGAGGCTGTTTTGAGGGTAATATCTATAGATCTGGAGTTCCTGGAGGAGCCTGTGCTCGTTCAGACAGGAATCTGAGTTTACAAGTTAGAGGGGAGTTAATACATTGTCTGGAAGAGAGTGAAATGGTGCCTCCATCAAGAGAACAAACCACATGCCTTAAACCCAGGCCATTTTAGGATGATGAACCACAGATGTTTAATCCTGTATGGCTTCACATGTCTGTCTGACCTGGTAAATGGGTCTCCTTCTCCTTCTCATCTGCATGGGAATTAAAGTCTTCAGTCTACCTGGACTACCCCAAATAAATTACACATTTATTTTAATGACTTTGAAATTTCCTTCTGACAAATTCCAAAGGTATAAATAATCTCAGAAGTCGTGCAGGAAGATAAGGAGTCATGCTTTAATAATCACCATTCACAAAGCAAACAACACTTGTGTTTAAATCAAAACTCAGCATCATTTTGCCAGAAGAGAGGAAGGAGGGGTTGTGAGAAGCAGTGTGTTGATTGAGGCCATTTCCTCTGGTCCTGTCACTTGGTCCTTGGTTGAACAGACCCACTCCCACCCACCTCTTTCCATCCTTTTTCCTGGATGGAAAGGGAGTAAAGGACAAATTGCTCAAATGGATCATTATTTTATTGTATAAGAAGATGCAAAGTAGTGCAACTGCTGGAATAATCCTACATTTCACCCCTATGCTGGCTGAACCAGCAACAACAGTCCCAGAACAAGACCATCCTGAGTGACAGTTGGTCACAAACCAATCCTGCAGCAATGATGGCTCTCCCAGGTGACCGAGTACTGTTAGCTGCAGAGGGGAGTGTGCTGCAAAGCAACCTACATACAAAGTTCCTCCTCCCTTCCTCAGCTCCCCCACAATACTTTTTTCCTAGTTTTACACTTGAAGTTAAGATCAAAATAGACCTGACCATTGCAAACACTGGGCTGTTCAGCCTGGAGAAGAAAAGGCTCCAGGGAGACCTTCTAGTGGCCTCTCAGTACCTGAAGGGGCTCCAGGAAGGCTGGGGAGGGACTTTGGCCAAGGGTAGGGAGTGACTGAACAAGGGGTGATGGCTTGAAAGTGGCAGAGGGGAGATGGAGATGGGATGTGAGGAAGAAATTCTTCACTGTGAGGGTGGTGAGACCCTGGCCCAGGTTGCCCAGAGAAGCTGTGGCTGCTCCTCCCTGGAAGTGTTCTCAGCCAGGTTGGATGAGGCTTTGAGCAACCTGGTCTAGTGGAAGGTGTCCCTGCTGCTGGCAGGGGGGTTGGGGCTGGATGAGCTTTCAGGTCCCTCCCAATCCAGACCAGTCTGGGATTCTATGACTCTAAGGTATGGTCCTCTAATGTTCTCTCAGGAAAAAGCAGGTCTTGGCAAGCGTGCTGAGCATTGCTCAGCTGTTCCACCTGAAGGCAAACCTGAGCTCTCCAGAGCTGCAAGACATCAGCTACTGCCCGTTGCTGTAAGAAATCACCAGTAACTGTAGAACTGAGACCCTCAGTACCATGCAAGAGCCAGTCAGGGTCATAAGGGCTGGGGCAGGACTGACAATTGTGGCAGAAACCAGCAGTTCTCATCACCAGTTTTCCCTGTCCTTGCTCTCACACCAGCCCCTTCTCTCTCTTCCATCTCTGAACACCTGAAGAGTTAAGATCAACCTTGAGTTTCAGTGAGGAAGAAGTCCACAGTGTGCTAAAAAATCAAGACCCACCTTCAAGCGCAAATAAAAGCTTTCATCTTTCACTGGCAATGAGGGCAGTTTACCTGATTTTTGCCCAGTTGCTCAGTTTGAGACTGGTGGCATTAGACAGCCCATTTGCCTTTTATTTCTGGTTTTGAACCATCAAGTGGCAGAAGGGGAAATGAAAACGGCAGAAAAGAGAAACTCTGCCGAGGACATAACGGTCCATTAAGCAAAATTTTAAAGCAACTTGTCTTTGGCTCCAAAGCAATCCTGTTCCTTCCCTTCAGGCTGTTATTAACACTTTTCTAATGAGTAACTAAAATAAAACTCAAGTGAATAAATATGCTCAAGGCATTTGGTTATTTCTGCAATTAAGAGACAAACTGCCACAGTAAAGCTAAAAGCATTGGGGAAATTATATTCAAGGAAACATTTCCCATCACTACAGTAATCCTTGGGCCTCTGTCATTACCCACTGGTGAGGGACAATTTGTCATCTGCTGTGGCACTGTGCACCATGGCACAATTTAATAGTGAAGAGGAGCCAAGTTCTGCAAAATCCTGTATTGGCAGCAATATTCACAAATTGCTGTACAGTTAGAAAAGAAAAAAGAATGTCAAACCCCAAACTGTTCATTCCTCAGAAGACAAACATTTGCTCAGGTGGGAAGGGGTCCTGAGGGGGACAGCCCCATCATCAGGCCACCTGCACTGCCCAGGTGAAATCCCCATCATATAAAATCCATCCCCTGAACAAACCCCAGCCCGTCAGCCCTTGGCTCAAGTTCTGGCTGGTTTTATTGTTGGTACTCTTTGATAGCCAAGCAAGCAGGAAGGAGACAGCCCCCAGGCTTTGCTGGTGTGATGCTGAGATGATGAAGAGGAGAGTTTGCCAGCCGAGCTCCCTCCCTCTGGGCTGTGGGAGCTCGGAGGGTCTCCTCCAGGACACAGGCATGGAAGCCTGGGTGAGGCTCCCAGTCCTCACCAGTCCACACCCAGCCTGTCTCCCTCCCTCCTGACCAGGTTTTATGTCAGATATCAGAACTCACTCTGGTGAGATTAGCACTACATGCCCACAGGGCACCATGCCCAGCGTTGCAGGTAACTTACATTAACCCAGTAATTATTTATTCCAGTAAAACTCAAAGGGAATTTGTTCTTGGAAGAAAAGATGGTAGAAAAAAAGGAAAGTAACAGGCAGACAGGCTTTACAAAAAAATTAATTTTCTTCTGTGGCTGGTTAACCAGCCTTTGGAAAACAGAAGACAGTAAATCTCATTTATTTTGACTTTAATAATGCTTCTGAGGCTCTTTTGAGTGGCATTTCCGAGCAAGCCAGGGAAACACGGACTGAATGAAACAAAGAAGAGGTGGAAGGCAGAACCCTGTACTGAGAGATGAGTTGTCCATGACCCAGGGGGGACACTGAGTGTGCTCCTGCACCTCTCTGGGTCTGACACTATCTGACTTTTCCCTGAACGGCTGGGATGAGGAAAACCAGCACATGCATGACGGGCAAACACCTGATTTTCCACCAGAAAGTTTGTCCAAAAAGTTTTCACCCAATTTTACGGGCTTTGCATAGATTTTGTGACAGAAAAATGCTGTAAAATCTGAAAATCTTTCAGATTCAGATCTTGAGTTCTTAGGTTTCCTCATCTTCTCCCTTTCCCCTCAGCAAGTCAAGTGCATTTTCAATTTTGACAGTAATTTCTCTTTAGAGAAGAAAATAACTGCTCAGGAAGCCATTTGTAAATGTGTTTCAAAGACAGTGCAATAGGAATGGGAATATTTACCTACATGGAAGTAGAATATCAAAAGTTTACTGATAATCATTTCTGTTTCCCCAAGGTCAATGAGGATGAAGTTTCTATATGAGCCATCCCCACGCTGGGTACCATCAAGGGCAGCAGCCATCATCTCAGGGGTGATGCAGATCTAGAAGGGATTTGACCATCATTGCACAAGAGCAGGGAGTTAAAACTGGTATTAAGTCACTTGCTAATTCCTTACCAAGCTCCCCTCACAGTGAATGCAGCTCACAGCAGGATCCACACCAGACGTGGTTATTTTGCTCTGGCAGGTGGAACTCCACCGCAGAGGAAGGGGCATGGTGAGACTTGTTACCCCAGGGCATCTGGAAGGTGTCCCAGCACAGCCACAGCTCAACCCACTGGACACCAACCTGGGCACAAGTGGTGGCTTCTCGCTCTGACAGTGAAAGCAGGAGCAGAAAGCTGAACTGAGCTGGACGCAAGTGACATGGCCCCGGTCAGGAGTGAAAGTCTCAGAGGCTGCAAAAAGCCAGTGAGATAAATCCACAGGAGAAAAATCCATGGAGAACTGTTAAACACAAAGATAGCACAGCTGGTTCAGAAGGTCCCTAAACCATAACCTGCTGAAGACTGAGGGAGTGCACTGCAAAATTACCATTGTCATCAGAAGGGAACAGAGCTGGGGAAGGGTCTGGAGCACAAGTGTGCTGAGTTCCCAGCTGAGGGAACTGGGGGTGCTGAGCCTGGAGAAAAGGAGGCTGAGGGGAGACCTTCTGGCTCTGTCCAAGTCCCTGCAAGGAGGGTGCAGAGAGGTGGGGGTGGGTCTGTTCAACCAAGGACCAAGGGACAGGACAAGAGGAAATGGGCTCCAGTTGTGCCCAGGGCAGCTGAGATGGGATGTGAGGAAGAATTTCTTTGCTGAAAGGGTTCTGAGGCATTGGAAGGGGTTGCCCAGGGCAGTGGTGGAGTCCCCATCCCTGGAGGGATTGAAGAGTCGTGTAGACACGGTGCTGAGGGACATGGGTCAGTCGGGGACTGGTCAGTGTTGGGTTCATGGTTGGACTCGAGGAGCTTAAAGGGCTTTTCCAGTCCAGGCAGTTCTGGGATTCTTTGATTACCGACCCTCCCCAAGCATCCACTGCCAGAGGTGGGATGCTGGGCTGCAGAGACCTTTGGCTCATTGCAGTGCAGCTGCTCCTGAGATCTTTGGAAGGAAAAGCAAGCACAAGCACTGGCATGGTGGTGGTACAGACCCAGGGGATGGAATTGTCACGCTGCCTCTCCTGCACGCCTGCTAGCTGGGCTACAAAGAGAGAGCAGTAATTGGTGTGCGTTGCTGGAAGATTAATAGCCACTTGAAACATCTAATGACATTGCATTTCATGCCATGGTCTGATGGACATAATCTGCCCATGATCCACACAAAAGCTGTTTTATAAATCAGTTAACAGTCATCAAAAGTAGCGCTGATAGTAAATGCGTTATTTTTTTTAGTATTAATCTATTACAGCACTTCAATCCAAAATCATTTTGGTTTTGTCACTTACAAATGAAAACCTTATCTCTCCTTGCAGTGGTAAAACATCCTTTAAATATAATAGATGTGAAATGCTCTCTGTATTCTTCTCCTGACAGTGTTTTGGTTGCCAGATGGATTACTTATAACATGGTTCCTTCAGATATTACTGAAAAGCATGCAGAAAATAGCTGGATTCATGTTCAATCACTCTAAATACTCATTCCATATAAAGACCAGTTTCACTTCAGGCTTTAAACCTACATAGATATTGTCAGAGCACTTCCAGGAGCTGGGACTTGATCAGCCTGGAGACAACGTGCACAGAGACCACACTGGCTGAATGCCACTGCCTAGTTAAGTGTCTTGAACACTTTTCTCCTCCTCCAGACACAGCCCTGGGGATGACACCACTGCCAACCACCTCTGGGTTTGAACTTGCAAGAGGCTGATGCAAAAACTGACACAAACAGGTCTAAAAGCATCACGCAAGACCATCAAAAAAGACACAGGGAGAATTGAGTCTCTTCTTCCAATTCAACACCATGCAAAGACCCCCATAAGCAACCAGAGCGATTGGCCCGCACCTGGTAGCACAAGGGCCAGGTTACAGCAGGTGTCACTGGGTTCAGTGATCCCCTGGAGCATGAGCAGAGTGGAACTTGTCTCTGTCCTTCACTGCAATGAAGTCTGGTTCGGTGCCTATTCCAGACCATCTCCCCTGAGCAGTGATGCTTGAGGCGTGACAGAGCACTTGGCTCGGCAATGGCAGGTGCTGCTCTGCTGACTGTCAGGTGTTGGAGGGTGAAGGTCCTGCAGGACACACAGCTTCTGCTTCTCTTGTGGCAGGGTGTTGCATACAGAGACCAACGGGACAACTCCTGGAATCACAGACTGGTGGGGTGGGAAGGGACCTCAGGAGATCATCCAGTCCAAACCCCCCTGCCAAAGCAGGTTCCCTACACCAGCTTGCACAGGAAAGTGTCCAGGTGGGTTTGAACATCTCCAGAGATGGAGACTCCACACCCTCTCTGGGCAGCCTGGCCCAGGGCTCCGGCACCCTCACAGGAAAGAAGTTTTTCCTTCAGTTTGTCTGGAACTTCTGGTGTCCCAGTTTGTGCCCATTGCCCCTTGTCCTGTCACTGCCACCACTGAGAAGATCCCAGCCCCATCCATTGGCCCCCACATTTCAGATATTTATAGACATTGATCAGATCCCCTCTCAGGCTGCTCTTCTCCAGGCTGAACAGTCCCAGCTCTCTCAGCCTCTCCTCACACAGGAGATGCTCCAGGCCCCTCATCATCTCTGTGGCTCTGCTGGACTCTCTCCAGAAGATCCCTGGCCCTCTGGAACTGAGGAGCCCAGAACTGGACACAACACTCCAGATGTGGCCTCACCAGGGCAGAGTAGAGCGGGAGGAGAACCTCCCTCGACCTGCTGGCCACCCTCTTCTCAATGCACCCCAGGACACCATTGGCCTTCCTGGCCACAAGGACATACTGCTGGCTCATGGTTCACCTGCTGCCCACCAGCACACCCAGGTCCTTCTCTGCAGAGCTCCTCTCCAGCAGGTCACCCCCAACCTGTCCTGGTCCATGTGGTTGTTCCTCCCCAGGTGAAGGACTCTGCACTTGCTCTTGTTGAACCTCATCAGGTTCCTCTCCACCCAACTCTCCAGCGTGCTCAGGTCTCACTGGATGGCAGCACAGCCTTCTGGTGTGTCAGCCACTCCTCCCAGCTGTGGATCATCAGCTCTGTGTAGTAGCCCAGATGTGCATTTCCAGGCCCAGAAGAAGCTGTGTGAGGTGACACTTCCAGGGGACTCCAGGCGCTGCCTTAGGGCTGGGAGTTTGCAAGGGAGGCAGTGAAAGGTGTCCCTGGCTGCAGCAGAGACACACGATTCTGGTCTTATGTGATGTGACATGTTAGCTGACACATCTCATTCGGTGTGTCACACCTCACTTGTGGAGGGTAACAAATGAAATCACAGCTGTCAACCACCCAAATTAAAAATAAATCACTGCAGGGACCCCTGCCCCTGCGCTGAGTCACTCCTGCCCGCCACGGCGGGGTGTTCGCTCTCCGGTCCCAGTCCCCTGCTCCCCTTCCTGCCTTCACTGATTCTCAGTCCTGGCCTGGCAAAGCCAGCCCTACCCACTCCTTCCAGGGTGCTGGTGCTCAGCAGGGCAGTGACCCACAGCCACACTGGTGGGATCAGGGCAGATGGGACATGCTGGGATCAGGCTGGAGGAGCCTTGTCCGGAGCCAGGCACGGCTCCTGCTCGCTGTGGAGATGCTGTTGAGGTGGCAGTTTGGGAAGGATGAACAAGGGGGCTCATTAGGGCCAGCTGAGCCCCAGCCTAGCACCCACATCCCCTGCCTGTGTGCCCTCTCCAAGCAGCTGGAGAAGACCCTACAGACAGGTCTGGTGCTCCTGGGTGACTTTAACCACCTCGGTATCTGCCAGATGGGCACTATGGCTGGGTGCAAGCAACCCAGGTGATTTCTAAAGACCATTTATTGATGCAAATGACTGATGAAATGACCAGCATAGATGCCCTGTTGGACCTGATACTCAAACAAAGAAGAGAACTGTTGGATAACGCAGCCTTGGATAGTGACCATGAGAAAAGGTGGAGTTTAAGATCCTGAGAAGAATGAGCAAGATGATAAACAGTGGAAATACAGCTCTGGGCTTCAGAAAAAAATAATTTTAGCCTCTTCATGGACCTACTTAGCAGGATCTGATGAGAATGTGTCCCTGTGTGGGGAGGAAAGAGGCCCAGGAGAGCTGGCTGGTGGTCACGGACAGCCTCCTCAAAGCATGAGAGCGGCTCATTCCAATGAACAAAAAATCAAGCAAGCATGGCAAGAGGCCAGCGTGGATAAATGTGAAGCTCCTGACTGAGATGAAACACAACAAAGAAATCTACAGAAGGCAGAAGTAGGGACAGGCAGCTTGGAAGGGAAATCAAAGACCCTGGCTGTACATACCACAGCTGGAGTGCTGTGTCCAGTCTGGGGCTCCCCTGTACAGAAAGGACATGGACATACCTGCTCACCAAGTTAATTCTTAATTATCTCACCTTTTTGTTTGCCTTTCTGTCCTGTAGACTGACACTCTGAACCCCTGGTCAGATCTTTCCAGAAATGAAGGCAACTGAGAAGGACCAATTTTTTTTAACAAAACTATTTCAGACTGTATCCACAGAAGATGAGATCATGGCTACAGATGAAACCTCTGAACTGTGTTTTCCATTTCAGACACATGTTCTGAGTAAGAAAAGAAACTCCTGGATATTTTAATATTGAAACTCATGGAGAACTCATGTTTCCAAGTAAACTGCTGCTAGGATGTTTAGCAGCATCAAACAGAGCTTCTAATAGACTACTTAGCAAATAGCCTTGCCTATGAGAGCTGACAGATCTGGCAGCGTTCAGTAATTTATGTCCTGCTTTTTTAGGGCTAGGTAATAAATCAAAGGAGGTATTTTACCTGAAGATACAGAGAGAGAAGGTGTTCTCTGCTCTGCACCTTCATTATTTGTCTTCAGCTTCAAAGCGTACAGCCAGTGGAAATCTCCAAAAGAGACACAAAATGATGCCCTGTAATCAGCAGAGTAATCATGAGCTGGCTGTGGTACATCACTCTCTCCAGAGTGTTCATGGACTGAGGACACTGCAGACTGATGTGCAACAAGGGTTTCACATGGTTTCTTAGTCCACTGTTCCTGCTGCTGTGCCACCCTGTTCCCAAGGCTGGGAGCAGGAGGAGGAAGGCAGCTGCCCTGTTCTCAGCCCGTTGAGAAGCAGTGCAGTCTGCATCTCCTCTCTGTTCCATCTTCAAAGAGCCACACATGCAGAAATAAAACATTGTCTGTGAAAAAACAACATGGTTCTGACCTCCAGAGCTGATCTGAACCAACACAGGCTTTAAGCTGCCCTGAGAGGTGCCAAGTAGCCAGACACCTGAACTTTGGCTGCATGGAGTCATGTTGTAGGTGTTCTCACCTGCTCTGCTGTGGTCACCCTTGCACAAAGCATCTGCAGCACCTTCAGAGCAGCCCCTGGCAGGCTGGGCCATGGTGTGCCCACCTGCACTTGTGCCTCACCTGCCCACCTTGCATGAAGGGTGAGTGTGAGGAGGATAGGGCCAGGCTCTTCACAGTAATGACCGATGATAGGACAAGGGGTAATGGGTGTAAGCTGGAGCATGAGGTGAAAGAAGCAGAGCAGAAAATCCATCACAACCTCCCATACCACACTTAGGACACTGCAGCTTAGGAGACACTTACTCCCTGTGTCAATTGTAAAGCCTGGTCCTTTGCAAGGTGAACACTGTGATGTTTCTGGGAGGTCCATTCTGCAGGACAATTCCATGACATAACCTGCCCAGGAAAAGCGTTTGCATCAGGATCCACACGAGGAGCTGACACATCTCGTCCCCCCCACCTTGTGATGAGAATGCGAGTGGAAGAAACAGCTATTTTCTGTCCTCTCCAAGGACCGCCTCACCGCTGCCACAGGCGTTATCCCTGCCAGCCGAGCAGGACACAACACAAAGGCTGTTCTCGCCACCTCGTGCTGCTGCTGGTAATTACACAGCAGTGATGGGGTGCCCTGGTCTTCTGCTTCAGCTGCCTTCTCAGGGAGTTGTGCATGGGACTGGATCGTTGTCAGTGCCATCAGAAGAACGAGATGTGAGAAATCTGCCTTGGAGCCCTGTTCATGCCACGAAGGAACAATGCTGAGAAACACTGGTAGAAAACAGCTGCTGCTTCTTCCCTTTGCATCAGCATCTCGAAGCGGATGGGGTGGGATGGGATGGGATGGGATGGGATGGGATGGGATGGGATGGGATGGGATGGGACAGGGTGGGATGGGATGTGTGGCTCAGTGTAGATCCATTCCCCAGCCTGGGTATCTGTCTGATTCTGTACATAGGCAAATCTGCTCCTGTGATGGGACCTTTGCATCTGCAGGAATGGACCACTGTCTAGGTTCAGATAGGCTACACACCTTCCTGCCGTCACTGAGTGCTTTGGCTGGCACTCTGTGTGTGTCTGTGTGTCCACTGTGCACTACTTCATCCAGATCCTCAAGAAGAAATATCTTCAAAGCCCCTCGAAGCTAGCAGAAAACCTCCCACTAATCTGAACTGATTCTGCACCAAGGCTCCAGTACGTCAATTCTGAATCACTCTGGGACCACAGGCCAACCCACATCTACAACTCCTGCCCCCCTGTGCCACACGAGATAAAACTGACTGCTAAGCCCTGGACTGATTCTCAATTTACCCCTGAAACAGGACAAACTCTGGCATACAGAGACATCCTCATCTGTGTTTAATAGCTGCTCTGCTCCTGCCTGGGTGTAGGACTGGGTGACCATGGTAGGTCTCTTCCAACTGAAAATATTCTGTTCTAGCCTAGTCTACCCAGGAGTGAAGCACTGCTGCCCCATGGCAAGACATCCCACTGCCCCAACAGCCCTTCCACCCAGTGTCCTCACGTCTCCTCTGCACCACGACACCCCCACGCCCTGGCTGCAGCAATGGTGCCTTCAAACTGCGGTGAACAAACCCCAGAGTGTGATCTGTGTGGGCAGGTTCACATGGGGACCTCTCAGCATCATCCCTGTGAATTCGGGGTGACAGTGACACCCTCAGGATTGCACAGACTCTCTGACTTTCAGTGTTTTTAATTTCTCCATGGCAGTGACTGTGTGCTCTGCACCCTGGTGACAGTGCTGGGCAGTGGTCCCAGGGTGACCATTGTACATGGTCCAGAGCACTGGCAAGAGGCCTGGGAGGTGTTACCAGGCATTGGAAGGGGTTGCCCAGGGCAGTGGTGGAGTCCCCATCCCTGGAGGGATTGAAGAGTCGTGTAGACACAGTGCTGAGGGACATGGGTCAGTGGGGACTGGTCAGTGTTGGGTTCATGATGGGACTCGAGGAGCTTAAAGGGCTTTTCCAATCCAGGCAGTGCTGGGATTCAGTGTGAACACTGCAGACAAGCGTGGCCTGAGGGTTGCACCACATCTACTCACTCTCTTCCCATCTGGGGACTCTGCAGCCAAAGCATTCCCCAGCAGGCAGCCAAAAACCAGTGCAGGGAGCAGACCTGAGAGTGGACTTTGCCCCCCCTGCTATTAACACTGCTGGGTTTGATGAGAAAGAAAGCAGCAGACAACCAAGAGGGCAGAATCAGCATCTGGAGCAATTAAATGTGAAATCAGTGACATAAATTATGTAATGAGGAGAGATTAGCTAAATGAGTGTTTCTGTGTGACCTGGGAACACAGATAGCCTGACCATGCCTGGAGCACACTGCTGCTCTGCACTCACACTGCCACCTCACCACACACAATCTCTCACTTGGTGTATTTGGTGACTGAAATATTTCAGGTTTCAGACAGAGATCAATTGAGGTCTGCAGCCTTGGCTCTTTCCCCCGAGCTGAGCTCCTGCTGGAGTACCCAACGGCACCTCCGTGACCCCAAGCCCATCAGTGCCACTCACGGCAGAGCGCTGGCTTTAACGGCGAGGGCAGCGTCGTCCCGAGCTGCCACAGTCGCCTCATGGCTGACCTTGGGCTGCTTCTGAAGAAAATGAATTAGCTTACAGAAGTAGTCAAGTGGAAAGCTGAAACTATCATTTTCCAAAGATATTCAAGGTAAAAAGCCTCAGGGACAGTCTTTTGTCAGTTTCTGAGACTTGATTAACTGCTTTAATTCCACATGATTAATGGCTTTCACATCTCAGGAGAGCCGAGTCTCTGTGCACACACATGACTGGAGTGTCTGTAAAAACCCTTTCTCCAAAGACCCCTACGAGCTGCTCCAGAGCCACAGCCACCAGTGCCCCTGACAGACCATACAACCCTCGTGCTCCCAGTAGCACACTGGGAGGAAGAAGATCCTCCTCCCACCCCATCCACTTCACACACAGAAGAGGGTGCAGAGAGAGATCACACTTCCCATCAGTGAGAAGTGGTTTCCCTGTACCAGCTGGACAGTGGCTGTCTGACCCGCTGAAATCCCAGAAGGAAATATGTCTGCTGGAAAAATGACTAGTGACAACTCCCTCCATGGGTCCCAGCTGTGAGAGACCCAACACTCTCCTCAGAGAGCATTTACAAGGTAGCTCAGTGACCCATCCATCATGTCAGAGCAGTATGAGCACAGCAGGACCACGGCAAGGAATGGGGAAGGCAGGAGGGGTCAGCCCAGAGATCTCCCCTCACACTAACTGATGGGACTCCCACGAGAGGGGCCAGAACTGGTGTAGACACCCAAGACCTGGCAGGGGTAGGAGCTGCCCAGTGAAGCTGCTGGTCTGCAGATGAACAGAGACAGCGATGGCCCAGACCAGAGAACCTGCTGGAAAGGTTTCTCCTCGGAAAGGACATGCCACCACCCACGGCTGCTGAAGATTGCTCCCTGCAGCACTCACCAGGGAAGGGAGCCCTGTTTGTGTGGCACTTCATCTGAGCAGAAGCTGGCCATCCAGAGGGACAAAGCCAACCACTTGCCATTTTCATCCTGAAGGACCAGATGTTGACAGCCACACAAAGAACAGGACAGACTCAAAGACTGAACTGGCCTCATGTGGGTCACAGCTGTGGTAAGACTATGTTCAATACCTCTGTGGTGGGTACCTTCTTGCTTGGGTTCTGCAGAGAGAAAGAGATGTTGGTTTAGGGACACAGGGCCACTGTGGCTAAAAAAACAGAGAGACTCACACAAGTGGTGGCTGGAAGAGACCTCTGAAGGTCCTGACTCTCACTTGACATGCAACCATCATCAACACTAGACCCAGACAGCTATGCCTTTGTCCACTGAGTCTGGAGGGGAGGGGAAGAAGGCAGGGCAGGGTGAGCTGCGATGAGGAGAAGCTTTTTCCCCCCAAGGCTCAGGTTTACTAAGACCTGCACAGTAAATGCTCTCACACCACGAACAGGCTCTGGGCAGGGAGTTCAGCCACTGCCATCAGAGAAGAGGCAGCTCTTGTCTTCCCCTCTTTGCTGATTTCTCAGTCCCCAGCGCTTACGTGCTGGGGTTGGAACGGGGAGAGCTCACTTCTCTGCACCTTGATTCAAGCTCTTCACTGAAGAACTGCAATAAAGGAGATGTAGGCACCTTGTAAAGAGATCTGCTGCACCCAGGGTGGTGGGAAGGGTGGAGAAGCAGTGTTCATACCATCTGGCTTGGTGCTTAACCAAGGAGACGAGGTTCAGTCAGCAGAAGAAGGCTTCTCACCCCATTTCACCAGCCACAGAAGCCTAGCTCCTCCAAATCTGGACACCAGGAACAGTTCCTTTTGCCAGGATCAAGGCAGCAGTGCCTACCCCAGCATCTCTCTCACCCAGAGAGGAGTGTGCTGGACTTTGGTGGGTAACCACAAGCCACAGCAGCACTCTGTATCTCAGGGACAGGGTCTCTATGATTTTAGAGATGTCCTCTTCTGCTCTCCAATCAAAGTGACTCTAGAGTGTGAGGAAGGTGTTCAGAGCATGTCTGTATTTCTGTGTCCCTCTAAGAAACATCAGGTTCTTCAGCAGCTGTGGCAGGGGGACTGCTGTGCTGGCACTAACCCCGCTGACCTTGCTCTTTAGAACCACAAAGGGTGCCTTGGGTGTCACCCCTGACACCTCTACAAGAGATCTGTGACACAGAGCAGAACAAATGGTGGGGAAAAATCCTGAAGAAAATTATCAAAACTCTACTGAAGAGTTAGCAAAGCCCTGCTGATTACAGCTGCTGTCCATGTGTGCAGTAACAGGCAAAACCAATTTCATTCCCTTCAGTGATCACTAGAGGATCCTCCCAAGGGGTCAGTAATGAGGGGAAGCCCTGGCAGCACGTTTCAGTCTTGCAGCATAAAGCAGTGGCCAAAATGTAAATGAAAAGAGAAGAATATGACAAGAAAGAAGGAAGCATTGGCCTCATCACCTCACAGTCCTTGCCACGTGAGCATGTGTTCTCCAGATGGATGGTGCCTGTTTCACAGTTCAGGGTAAACATGGTGATGGTGAACATTTGGGCTTCTTCTTACAAACAAAATCAAATGAATGCATGGAATGAGTGTGAAGTGGTTAAGTACACATGCACCTCACGAGCCTTACACAGGACATCAGTAAAACACTGGTAGCTGAATCATTAATCACTTGTCAAAGGTTAAAACAGTGCAGCCTCCAGTAACAACACACAGGATTTTATGCAGCAGAAGGTCCATAATGGATAAAAAATTCATACAGTTTCTGCCCTCGTTAATAGAATGCGAGACCTGTACCTACAGGATCTATAAATAAACTACCAAGGCTGACTTGCTTCTACTGTACTTAATGGTAGGAAATTGCATAAAAGAGTTGCTTGAGCAGCCAGTGACCTTGAGCAGCTGCTGTGAAGAGAATACATACAGGTTGATTGTGCTCTCCTGAGGTGGGCTTCTGAGCGAGCTTATCGCAGCAAATATACAGCAGAGCTGAAACCTTCTGGTTTGTATTAGGAAAGCCAGAATGTAGCTCCCCTGGACTGAATTACACGTGGATTGGGTTATTATTTTTACTTATTTATACAGAAAGGAGAGTGCTGCATGGATCAATAGAGTTTGTATTCTCAGAGCGAACCACAAAACCTGGCCCTGTGGAACCAGCCATCGAACGTCACTGGACACCCACTCTCACACTTATTTATTTGTACCATTTCCCACGAAATGCCTCAGAGGTTTTGCTGTTCAAGGAACCCCTGCTGACTAAGGCAAGGGGCAGGGAGCTTCTGTTAACACACAGGCAACAGCTCATCCCTGTAGTGCTTCACTTTTGTGCTTGAAGGTTGCTCTCCTTGCAGACCTGCCAGCTTCCTTCAACACCTCTGTCCTTCAGAGCTGCCTCCCACGGGGTCTCACCTACCATTTTCCTAGATAAACCCAAATCTGCTCTGCTGAAGTCCAGGCTCTGTACTGTGATACTCTTTCATCACTTCTTTCACGATCTTGATTGTTTCCTGGTCAGTTCAGACAAGGCTGCCACTGATTACCACACCCTCATCAGCAGTGGCTGAGCTCTGTACGACCCTGACCATATTCTGCACGGCTGAGCAGGCTGGGACTACGTTCATCAGAGGCTTCAATGTTCATAAAGAAATAGTCTTTAATGGCATTGTCATAGAATCACAGAATCCCAGACTGGTTTGGGTTGGAAGGGACCTTAAAGCTCCTCCAGTCCCAACCCCCCTGCCAGCAGCAGGGACACCTTCCACCAGACCAGGTTGCTCAAAGCCTCATCCAACCTGGCCCAGAACACTTCCAGGGAGGAGCAGCCACAGCTTCTCTGGCCAGCCTGGGACAGGGTCTCACCACCCTCACACCAAAGAATTTCTTCCTCACATCTCGGCTCCATCTCCCCTCTGCCACTTTCAAGCCATCACCCCTTGTTCTGTCACTCCCTGCCCTTGGCCAAAGTCCCTCCCCAGCCTTCCTGGAGCCCCTTCAGGTACTGGCAGGCTGCTAGAAGTTCTCCCTGGAGCCTTCTTGTCTCCAGGCTGATAAAGATTATCACCTTTTTTTTCTTTTCCACAAGGTCAGGACCCTGCAGTGGTAAAACAACCAGGAATGAACACTGTTAAGTTGTGCCCCTTTCAAGATCTAAGGAGTCAGTTCTACTGAAATGCAAACCAGAAAATCACAGGAACACAAACCAGAGTTGAAAGAGTGTGAACTCGAAAATGCCACTGCCTCGCTGGTTTCCAGAGATAAAAGTTAAAAAGTGCACTTCTTCTCTGCTGGCTCTCCAAGCTTTGCCTGGGGTTTGCAAGTCAAGTTAGGTTCTTGTTGACTCATGTATCTGCAAGTCAAATTCTGCTCTGTTTCACCAGCTGATTCTCAGCAGCCTTTGGATGAACCAGAGGAAGCTGACACAACAGCTCTCCTCCACTCTTTGCTCCAGAAACATTTATTTCCAGCTGCCTTCTGCCCAACTGTGTCTTAGAAAACAGTAACCACGGGTTCTTTCTGCTGTGCCTACGATGGGAATGTCACACATCAGCAGGGAAACGGCTCTCTGTGGACATCCAGAAAGACAAAGCTGCTCTCCCCCCAAAGCCTGCTGCTGACTGCAGCACTGCCTGCAGCCTCTCCGAGTCAGTCACTGCAGCAATTCCCACTCCTGCGAGGAGATGGGGAAATCTCCTGCTCTCTCGGGGCACCCTCTAACTTTGGAGTGTCAGTTCCAGTCCAACAACTGTCTCTTAAACCCAGCAAGGCAAAGGTTAACCCTTGGTTAACAAGTGTCAACTCTTTGCAAGATAAACTGAGGGACATGGGTCAGTGGGGACTGGTCAGTGTTGGGTTCATGGTTGGACTCGAGGAGCTTAAAGGGCTTTTCCAATCCAGGCAGTGCTGGGGTTCTGTGGTTTGATTTGGGGTGAAACTGGAATGCTCAGCATGCTTTGCAATAGCCAGGAAAGGAGCATTTTAATGCTTTTGGATGTAAAATTAAGTTTCCCAAACACATGGCAAACAAAGGCCTCCCCAAATCCTGAACACCACCTTGAAGACAGTCAGTGTGCCATGGTGGGACAGGCAGTGGTAATGTGTGCAAGTCTGTGGAAAGGCTCCAGAATGCCTGGCTGGGAGCAGAGTCTTTGTCTCTGGAGAAGCACCAATGTTGCTCCCAGACTGAGCAGTTCCTGCATTGCTCCTCCTTCACTCCTCCCTCTCCACCTTGGCATGCTCATGTCTCTCCTTTCACAACTGTTTTTACAGCTGTTTTCCTACTCTTAAGTGATAAACATACCTGTGATACTCTGATGATTTCCTACAGGTATCCCAAATGATTTGGGGAGAGAGAATCACTGAGATGAGGAGAACACAGGGAGGAAACAATCTCCTTATCATGCCAGATGTCACCATGAATAAAGACCTTGGGAGGAACAGTATCATGAACGCAGCTTAGGTGATGCTGTTTCTGCAGCTGTGCCAGCACCAGGGGAGCACACTGCAATGAAGGTTGGTTTTCTCCAGTAAGGAAAAGAACAGGAAGAGTTGACAAGAGAGCTTGTGGAAATTCAGATCAGTCCCTTCCCACTCTGTTTATAACCGGCTCCGTGTCCTCAGGAGTGGTGCCCAGCCTGCCACCGTTCAAATGCACATTTCAAGAGGCATAACTCTGGGTAAACAAAAAGGAAGGAGCTTGTCCCTTCATTATTATCTCACTCCAAAGCATGTTTACTGTCAGCACAGTGATGATTCAGCTCCAAGTTTTGCAGCACCAATGGATGTAAACACACAAACAAAGATAATCTCAATGAGCAACAGTAAGGAAAGCGATTCCTGCATTCAGTCCATGTAGACAGCAAGGAATTGTCCAAAGGCACTGGCTTTTGTGCAGTAAGTTACTGCCTCTGCCTAACGGGACTGCTGAGGTGGTACCAAACTGTCTGTCCCCTCTCACATGAAGTCCTGCCAGTGCAGGGAGCCGAGTCCGAGAGCCAGACCTCCCACAACTGCCCTGCCAGTCCCATCCTCCCCCTGCTTCCAGGCTGCACCGTTCCCACAGGATCCCAGCACTGCCTGGATTGGAAAAGCCCTTTAAGCTCATGGAGTCCAACCATGAACCCAGCACTGACCAGTCCCCACTGACCCATGTCCCTCAGCACTGTGTCTACACGACTCTTCAATCCCTCCAGGGATGGGGACTCCACCACTGCCCTGGGCAACCCCTTCCAATGCCTCAGAACCCTTTCAGCAAAGAAATTCTTCCTCACATCCCATCTCAACTGCCCTGACCACAACTGGAGGACATGAAGCCACTTCTAAAAAAAATGTGAAGGGGCTGTTTTGAATTTTCTATCTAATCTCTTGCAAAAAAAAAAAAGTCAGAAACATTCCCTCTAGGCCCAGAAATTCTGGAGGGGCAGGGAAATCTCCCTCAAAAAGCCAATCAGTCCCTCTGTGATGACACCCAGGGTAGGAGAGCTGCTGCAGCGGATGAACTGGGACCAGCCCTGGGATGGCCAGGCTGCTGGTGTCCCTCTCCGTGTTTCCCTGCAGCACTCTCAGGTGGACAGATGCCTGAAGACAGGGAGGACCTGGGTCCCAAGCAGTCACCAGCCATGGGTACAAACAGGGTTTGTCACCTCATCTTCCAGCCACCAGATCTCCTGAGTGTGGTGTTGTCAGAGAGCATCCCCAGCAGCTCCCTTTCTACGCCGGGTCTAAAATAACAATGTCATTTAGCTAAGCTAATTTTAGCTTATAGCATAATTAATACGAGGCAGCCATGAAGATATCCTTAGGAGGATCAGCAACATTCACCACAGCATCAAATCCTGCTGTCAGTGTGCTGTGAAAGGAGATCAAAATAGACTGGACCTGCCTGCGTGCTACACGTTGGGGCTGGGCAGAGAACGAGATGCCATATTTCTGTTTCCCAGCTCTGTTTCTACTGCTTCTTTGTGTTTTAAAGCAATGCTGCCAGTGAAAGCTGAGGTGAAATTGAGATTTCAGAGGTTTACAAAGCAGGAACTTCAGAGACAAGCGTGTACTGTGAAGTTCCAATGTTCTGAAACCCTTCAGAGCTGCCAAGGAAGGTAGCTCTGCTCAATTTAACTCAGAAACCCTGAGGAAAGAGATCTTACAAGGGAAGCTCTCCTCTCAGTAGGAAAACAGAGATTTGATCTGTCAGCATTTGTATCAATCAAATGATAGTTCATGCCTTAATTTCACCAGAAGGGATCACTGAGGATCTCAAAGGGCATTGCCAGGCAAGTCTGAAGTATCTGTGAAAATGAAGGCCTTCTCTTTATTGCAAAAGATGTCTCTAAAGAACAAAACTGCTTCCAGAAAAGGATCATTCACCACTTCCTAAAATAGAAACCTTCAGTTCTGCAGCATCTAAAAGACTAACATTTCAGAATCTCTTTTTATACCTTTCGCTAATTCTTTTAAAAGAAGCCAGAGAATAATTCAATTACTTGCTCTAGTTAGTCTAATATTCAAATTCTGCTCTTTTTTTTTTTAATTATCTACTCATAGGCAGGGCTGATTTTGTCTAGTAAAATGGTGAGAATATGGAATACTCAAAAAAAAACCCCAAACCAACCCCATCATGGACCAGCTCATGGGCTGGAAAGGTCTGAAACACCATTTCAGGCTGCTCAGCAAGGGATTTACCCATGACCCAAAGCACATCCTTTGCACACTCACCCTTAGGTGCACTTCGGCAGAGCACTGTGCCACCACCACTCACCTTGGCTGGAGACCACATTTTGCTCACTTCAGAGTGCACAACCTCAGCCTCATGTGTAGTTCTGAGAATTCCTGCTTGGGTCCATCTATCTCCCAGGATAAACACCAAATTAAACTAATAACCATTCCTATGTCGTTCTGAAAAGTACAAGAAAGCCCAAAGATCCACAAGAAATCCAGATCTAGCAAGGTTTTGTAATTACCCAGCTCTTCAGAATGCATCTGGCTCCTGGCTGGGAGCAGGAACAAAAAGGGGGGATATTTTTGTGATGCTGCTGCTTCTTCTGGAGATTTAATAACAGTTTTAGGAAAAGATTAAAGAGTGTTTTAAACAACTTCAAACAGACAACAGATGTTGGCTTCAATAAAAATGAGTTACGAAAGCGAAGGGAATAGCAAGAATTAATCAAAGGATGCTCAGCAGAGAAAGGCCAGAAATCTGACATTTCCCCACGATTGGGTTATAGATCAGCATCCCCTCAGGACATGGAGATACTCTTTATTTACTTGTTTTTAATGAAGACAGCATCACATCAGTATCACCACTGCCAAAAGCAGAGATCATTAGCTCTGTATTTCAGTAAACACAGCCCACACAGTGACCACCCCAGCTCCTAGGAGCACCTCTCCCTAAAGCCAGGCTTGGCAGTGGGCACTGCTGAACACAAGTGCAGTGTCTGCAGTGCCTGGGTGCCACTTCACCATGGTGACAGTGAGGGAAGAACAAGCAGCTCACGCCAGGATAACAGGTGAAAGGGAACGTTGGTCCTGGTGCTCTGGGGAGCAAGGTGATGGGGAATCCAAAGAGAAGATAAATATTGCCAAATGAATGAGTGTGGACTGGTTGGTTTTTTTCTTGAGCAACAGTAAGAGACCCTATTACAGAATCCCAGAATTGTCCAGACTGGAAAAGCCCTTTAAGCTCCTCGAGTCCAACCATGAACCCAGCACTGACCAGTCCCCACTGACCCCTGTCCCTCAGCACTGTGTCTACATGACTCTTCAATCCCTCCAGGGATGGGGACTCCACCACTGCCCTGGGCAACCCCTTCCAATGCCTCAGAACCCTTTCAGCAAAGAAATTCTTCCTCACATCCCATCTCAGCTGCCCTGGGCACAACTGGAGGCCATTCCTTCTTGTCCTGTCCCTTGTCCTTGGTTGAACAGACCCACCCCCACCTCTCTCCACCTCTCACAATCATGGTTAAAAGGAAATTAGTTCCCTGAAATGAGGGTCAGAAAGACCTGACCAGTGTCACCTCCTGTCCTAGAGAACTACATCACTGACCAGCAGCAGCTCCAACTCAGACCTCCCCCATGCACCCTGCTGAGCCTCACTGCCCACCAGTGAGCTGGGCACCATCTCCCTGAGAAACTCACACACAAACCAGTGCTCTGCCCTTGCAGATAACACCACCAGCTCCTGCTGACCTGCCAGATTCTTCCAGCCTACTACAGGTGTTCCTGGGGGCATCAAGCTGTACTTGGAACTGGTGGTCTCACAGTCACAACGCTGCTACCAGTGACCACAGCTCTGAAACAATGCAACCCAACAATGGAATGGAGACATCCAAAGGGACACGAGCAAGACGTACCAAGTAGCCATAGCAACCCACAGGGGCTATCTATTTTCCTTCTCACTGTATTAGTGGTTTTTTCTTATGCTACTGATTTTCCATCATGCTGTATAAGCCACAGGCCGCAGTGATCCCCAGCCAGCTGAGATGCTAACGGTCTTTGAAATTAATTCTATTAACAGGTTTTCTTCTTGTCATCTTAAAAGCACTGCAGTGAGCTTGGATTTTATCTGAAAAGGAGAAATAGAAGAAAAAAGATGCCCCCAGTGCTTAGCCTCAGCAGCCAGAAAGCTGGTACAGCCATTTATGGAGGTTCCTCTCCGTGAAATGACTGTCAGCTCCGTTTTGCCAGGATTCCCGTGACTCGGAGAGCCGGGCAGCTGGCTGGCAACTGCTGCTTTGGCATTTGTGCTCAGCCCTGCAGCTGCAGGCTCCTCCTCTGCCCTGTCACCAGCTAGTGATCCTCCTGGCAAGAGAGAAACGATGGTGGAGAGGTTGCCCCTGGTCACGGCACAGGAGCTCCTTTGGGCAAGCCGAGGAGGGGCTGTAGGACTCAGCCTCCACATCTCAGAGAAGCCTCGGAGGCAGAGAGCTCTTTGTGAGCCTCACCGACTGGACTCACCAGCTCCCTCCTCCTATTTCACTTCTGCAGTACGAATGGTTCATTGTATAAAGGTCAGCCTTGATCTGTGGTCCAGAGAGATTAATTCAGGGCAAAATCAGGACAAGAGAAAACCCCCGCAACTGACACTAATTTCAGTTATAAATGGGCTGGTGAACCTCACCTCTTCACAAAAGAACTGTCAGAACTGGCTGCCTCCTGCAGAATCTTAACAACTTATTTATTATTTACTTGCTATTCTTGTTAGGGTGTGAGGAAGAGCGAGGAAAAGCCAGAAATGTATTTGAAATCTATAATAACGTGTGCTCCGTCACGCTGCATTAAAGCTCTGCCAGGCAAGCACTAAATTGGGGTGTTCTACAAGAGTTAACCAAGTGCAAGGAAACCAACATGGCATTTTTTTTTCACACTTGCACCTAAGATGCAGGAACACTTACCCCAGCAAATGGTCTGCTGCCAGCAGGGGGATTTAACACCAGACGTGCACCGGCACTGCAGCCAGTCCCTGGCTGGTTCTGCAGCCCCTCCACCCCATCCCACTGCAGAGGAACTTATTTCATGTTGTAATCACTAACATGCAAGTAATTCAGATTTTTCTAGATAAAAAAAAAAAACTAAGTAGAAAGGGAACCTTCCTGCTTCAGAGTAGACTTGGGCTACTTAGGTTTTGCCAAAGAAATTGTCACCTCTCCACTACAGGAAGGAAAATTTGGCTGGGAAAAAAACTGTGCCAGTTAATGAAGAGACACAAGTGTGATCCCATGAAACCTGTGAGACCGTGGCTGGTGCATGTCAGAGAGACAAAGCATTCCAAGACCTTTGTCAAGCAAAACCTCAAAGCAAGATACACGAGGAGAGGACCATTTGATCACCCACTGCCTAGACCAGCACTGGGTAACATTTCCTAGAGGAGAAGGTTAGCTAACATCATCTCCTGAGTGAGTTAGGCTTGAGAGCTTCTAACTACCTTCTAATTATTTACAACTTTAGGGGAGTAGAAGCCTGAAACTACCCCAAATTGCAACATGGGGTCACCCAAGGGAAAAGGTCAGTACCTACCACTGGAGAGTCACCACGCTGGTGCCACCAAAAGGATGTGTGACTGCTATCTACTGAACTTTTATTCCCTCAGATACTTCATTACTGATGGTTTTTCTGTGCAGTGCCAATGGCAAGCCATGTACACGACTCAGGGACCCCCCCAAAAAAACCAAAATGCAAACACATTTACATTTCCTCCACATAGCTGCTTCATGCAAAATAAATCATCAACGAGCTTATTAATGCATTAATTTTGAAAAGGCTTGTTTGTGCTGTTTCCTTGAAGGGATTTTTAAAGTGTTCTTTCTCCCTTCCCTTGAAATGGCACTTTGGAATTAGTATGCCATTGTGCAGATCAAGGCCATTTGCACAAATATAAAATATTCAATTAATAAGACTGGAATATTTAATCATGACATTGAAATGCTAAGGACTGCATTAACATTTATTATTCTCTATAAAGGAAGGATCTCCAGCACTCTGCCTGCAACTGTTCTATAATAGCTCTGTGGAGCTCCATGTGGGTTTTTGGTCTCTTTCCTAAACCAATGCTAAAAGGCAGTATTAATACAGATTAAGCTAAATTTCATAACTGCTAGAGTAACACTCCGAGAGAGAGGGAAATTACTAGCTCTTGATTTAAAAAACTGGGAGAAACATTTTTTTTATTTTTTTTCCCCATTTCCAATTAGCAGAGCTTAAATGGCAGAGAATTCTGCAGGCAAGTTTTTCCATTAGTGGCTCAGGCCACGATGAAGAGCTGTGAGATGCCAAGCACTGCACATCTGGGAGCAGGAATGGACCAGAGAGACCAATACCTCCAGAGAGAGATGGCCATTTGGATATCACCACATGAGCCCTTCTTCAGGGTTTCCAATACTGACATCACCTTCACTTGGCCTATCAGTTTGCTGCATTCCATCATGTACTTGAGGTGGAGAACCAAAGTACTGACACTTACAGATTCTTTATCGATACACAATTGCTTCATTATCTCACATACCTGCTCCAAGCAACCAAACAAATTAGATTATTATCTACTAGAGCAGATACTCAACAAAGATGAATCTGCCCCACTCTCATGGTTGAAGTCCCCAAACAGAAGACATCAACACAGCAAGTATTTTCATTTGTATAATGCAAAGAGTTGTCTGCCAAAAGCAATCAAGCTGTGCCACCTAGTGCAGGTAATTCCCCAGCGTGGGTAACACCAAAGAAGCTTTACCCACCTCCTCCCCCATCCCTGACCCACTCTCCCATGGCATGGTGCCCAACTCTCTTCATTTGGGGAAGAAGATTCTCCTGGATAATGGGCCTGGAAATGGGGTTTCTCTCTTTATAGGTAAATATTAATGCATTACTATTTAGGTACCATTAAATGTTTTTCCCAAAGAACTTCAGCTCTGGGCAGTTCCTGTCCTAGACACACTACTGAATACAAGGTTGGAAGACCAGAGGAGCAAAATAAACCACACACACACTACACCCCTGGGACTGTATTTAAATAAAACTATGCTGAACCCCTACAGCAGTTACTTGAGAAGATAACTTGATGCCTTCATCTAACTTTATTGAGCCATCTGTACAGTATTTAGGAGCTCTCTTTTTGAAATAAAGCAAAACTGGCTCTAGACCCATCCCACTGCACCACATGGTTTCTCCTACATCACAAGGGAGTAAATTCAAACAGTGGAACAGGCTTCCTAGAGAGGTGGGCGATACCCCAAGCTCTCTGTTTTTAAGAGGTATTTAGACAATGCCCTTAACAGAATCACAGAATCACAGAGTGTCAGGGATTGGAAGGGACCTCGAAAGCTCATCCAGTCCAACCCCCTGCCAGAGCAGGAACACCCAGATGAGATCACACAGGAAGGTGTCCAGGCAGGTCTTGAATGTCTCCAGAGAAGGAGACTCCACACCCTCCCTGGGCAGCCTGTCCCAGGGCTCTGGCACCCTCACAGGAAAGAAGTTCTTCCTCAAATTTAAGCAGAACCTCCTGTGTTCCAGCTTACACCCACTGCCCCTTGTCCTATCACTGGTCATTACTGTGAAGAGCCTGGCCCCATCCTCCTCACACTCACCATTCAAATATTTATAAACATTAATGATGTCCCCCCTCAGTCTCCTCTTCTCCAAGCTAAAGAGCCCCAGCTCCCTCAGCCTTTCCTCATAAGGGAGATGTTCCACTCCCTTAATCATTTTGGTGGCTCTGTGCTGGACTCTCTCCAGCAGTTCCCTGTCCTTCTTGAACTGTGGGGCCCAGAACTGGACACAATATTCCAGATGTGGCCTCACCAGGGCAGAGTAAAGGGGAAGAAGAACCTCTCTTGACCTACTGACTACGGCCCTTCTAATGCACCCCAGGATGCCACTGGCCTTCCTGGCCACAAGGGCACAGTGCTGGCTCATGGTCATCCTGCTGTCCACCAGGACTCCCAGATCCCTTTCCCCTACACTGCTCTCTAGGAGATCATTTCCCAACCTATACTGGAGCCTGGGGTTGTTCCTGCCCAGGTGCAACACCCTACACTTGCCCTTATTATATTTCATCAAGTTTTTCCCTGCCCAGCTCTCCAGCCTGTCCAGGTCTCTCTGATGGCAGCACAGCCTTCTGGAGTGTCAGCCACTCCTCCCAGCTTGGTATCATCAGCAAACTTGCTGCCAGTGCACTCAATTCCCTCATCCAGGTCATTTATGAATATATTGAATAATACTGGTCCTAGTACTGACCCCTGAGGGACTCCACTAGACACAGGTCTCCAACTCGACTCCGCCCCATTGACCACTACTCTCTGGCTTCTTCCCACCAGCCAGTTAATAATCCATCTCACTACCTGCTCATCTAATCCACACTTCCTCAATTTATCAGCGAGGATGCTGTGGGAGACCGTGTCAAATGCTTTGCTGAAATCAAGATAGACCACATCCACTGCTACCACAACCACATCCACAACAACATGCTTTAACCTGGTCAGCCCTGAATTGGTCAGGCAGTTGGACTAGATGATTGTTACATGCCCCTTCCAACTGAAATAGTCTGTTCTTTTCTATTGGAAATGAAAGATATTACAGATTACTTTAAATTACCTTTTTTAGGACAAAAAACCCCAGATCTTCTAGTAACAGTAGGGCCCAGCTAGTGCACTCAATATGTATCTCCACCAAAGAATCACTGAGATAAAAATTGGCAGCAATATTTCAGCCTTGGTCTTGATAAAAATAACAGCATGCCAAAGAAAGGCTTGAGAGGAGTGAAGAACCATGGGCCTCCCGCTAATGAAAAGCTCTGTAAATACAGCTCTTGATTTCACATGTTTCTTCCTAAAGGAGCAAACTGAGAAAAAACAGACTGAGGAGATTGTCCCCTTCAGTGAGCTCAAAGTCTGAAGACACTAGAACTCCCAACCCAGCAAGCTGAAAACCAAGGAGGGCTGTTTATATGAACCAGGCTTTTCAGGAAGGGTGTTGGGAACACAGCATCTACAATTGCTGCTTTGGAAATTGGGGGGAAAAAGAACATGGAGCAGCTGACATCTTAGAGGGCATATAGAGAAAGATATGGGAATGTCAGAACTGTCAAAAATCAAGTGGGTTTGGACCTTGCAAATGGCAGAACAACAACAGCAAGCACAGCAGCTGAGGCACAGGACTGGCTCGAGACGGGGAGATCTCCCAGCCAGCCCTGGCTATACCAACACACCGATGCCAGGCTCCATCGTTCAAACCAAATGCTTTAGCAGGATTTATTAGCTTTGGGAGCAGTGCCACTCTGCTGCTGTCACCAGGCCAGTGAGAGCCCTGTGGGATGAGAGATTTCTGCACCACGCTCACAGCACAGCCCTCAAAGAGCTTGGCTTATTTCAGTCAGGAAAAGAAAAACCACAACCAACAACAAAACCAAACAAAAAAGGGCTGTGAGAGGATATTTTTCCTCAGTGTATTCAAGGATACAAGCATCAGGGAAGGAGAAGAGTTGTTAAAACTAAAAGGCAAAAATGCTTGCACAGTAGTAAATGGTATAAAAGTCATAAATCCAGTCTGGAAATGTGAAGATTTATAATCCTGATGACAGCAAAACTCTGAGACAGGCTCTCAGCAGTAGTGGTAGAGGCAAAAACCCCTCTGCCTTGCTTTAAGATGCAGTTTGCTCAGCCCACAATGATGATTACATTGAGAATTGTTAAACCAGTTGGCCAGGGTGTGCAAACCAGAGCCACCTCATGTCGGTGGTAGCACCAGAGAGGTCCCCATCCGGGGGTCAGACCAGGATGTGGTTCCCCGTACGCTCACAGGCAGCCCCAGTGCAGCAGAACTGCTCATGGGGTTAAAGCCAAGCCCCTGCTGAAGGCAGATTTCTGCCCCCGTGCATAACTCAGCTGGTAATTCAGATTTACTGTCAGGAGTTGGAGGGCAGAAGGTTGGCTGAGTTTGGGGTCACCAAACAGTTCAGCTTTATGGTCTAAATGGAGTTATCGATTGGAAAGGTTTCTCCATTGCTTCCCACTTTCACGCCAAGCAACCCCAAACATTTATCACCAATTTTACTCTAGAAAAGACATGAAAGAACTACAATTCACTAGAAAAGCAGTTACACGTGGAAAAGGGAGGCAGGAGAACTACCTTGTGATCCTGGCCCGGCTCTCAGCCTGCCAGCTGACTGTGGGCTCCTGCTCCTGCTGCTCCTCCTGCCTGCTCTGCCCGAGCTCCCCAGGGAAGGGACCCTACCCAGGGCTCAATACTTGGGCCAATACTGTTCCTATCTTCATTAATGACTGAGGTGATGGCACAGAGCACAGCCTCAGCAAGCTTGCAGACAATACAAAACTGGGAAGGGTAGTTGATAGACCAAATGGTTCTGCTGCCACTCAGAAGGACCTGGACAGGCTGGAAAAATGGGCTGAGAAGGAACTTGTGAAGTTCAACAAAGGGAAAAGCAAAATCCTGTAACTGGGGAGGAATAACCCTATGCACCAATATATGCTGGGGACAACTGGAAAGCACTTGGCAGAGGAGGACCTGGGGGTCCTGGTGTACAACAAGTTGCACATGAGCCAGCAGCGTGGCAAAAACAACCACCAGCCTTTTTAGTGCAAGGCTGGTTGAACACTGGAACAAGCTGCCTGGAGAGGTTTTGGAATGTCCACCCTTGGAGACAGTGGAAACCCACCCAGACTCAACCCAGAGCAACCTGCTCTAACCACCCCTGGTTTGAGCAGGGAGTATCTGCAGACATCCTCCAACCTCAGCCTCTTGGTGATTTACCCAGGGCACGGCTCTAATGTGCATTAGAACCTGCACAAGGCTGGGCTGCCCAAGCCACACGTCCCAGAAACACACTGGAGTTGCTTGGAAAAGTTCTTCTTCCTGCAGGAAGATGCTGCACCGTTTTTTGCAGGAAAATTGGAAAAAGAAAAAAGAAAAGAAAAAAAAAAAGGACATTTGGAAACCTTGAGTGTGATTTGGACCTTAACTGCATTCTGTGAGACCTGAAAAATATCCTTTCCCAGGCAGATGCTTGAGCGAGGCAATGCATTTGGCAAACATCCAGGGGACTTGGGAAATGATGTACTAAAAAAATGGCAACACCAACTTTAAATTGGTTTAAGTGCTCACCAATGAATAATCTGCAGGTAGACAACATCTACACTGCTAATGGCTTTATAATTTGTGGTGTGTTAAGAACAAGCATTAGCATGGCTAAAGATTCCTGCAGTCTGCTACAGCAAGATGTCTCCTAAGTGACAAAAATAGAAAGCAGCACTGGAGAACTTATCCCTTGGACAAAGCAGACATCTCCCTCTTGTCTAACACACAGTGCATAGGTATTTTAACATTTACAGTTAATAACCATATTATTTACCATATATTTACCAAAATAGCCATAAACACCAACGCTATGTGAGGACATGCAGAGACAGACACACCCACCCAGGCCATGACATTTTTACAGCTCCTGCACAAGCTGAGCACTGATCTCATTAGAGAAGAACTGAGTCGAGGTCTGATCATCTGCTTCAAAAACTCAGACTCAGAGACAAACTGGTCTAGAAGCAGCAGCAACATGACATGGCTTAGTGCTTCCAGCTGAGACAAACTGGGACTGCTCCCTCGAGATGGACCAGGGAGAAAATAACAGTGAGAGAACTCAGGAAGCTAAAGGGCAGGGCCAGCACAAGAGCCAAGCGTTATAAAATAGCTGTGAGTACATTTGCACTGGAAACAAGAAAGCAGCATCTCATCACTAGAGATGAAATATTGAGGAATACACTCCAGCAGCAGTATGGCAACAGGGAAAAATAAACAACTGGTCAAAAAATGAGCTCAGCTCACGGCAACAGTGGGACAGGACTGAAAGCAACTGTTCAGGAGTCCTTTATGGTACATGTTCCCAATAAGGTCACAGAATCCCAGACTGGTGGGGTGGGAAGGAGCCTCAGGAGATCATCCAGTCCCACCCCCCTGCCAGAGCAGGTTCTCTACACCAGGGTGCACAGGAAAGTGTCCAGGTGGGTTTGAACATCTCCAGAGATGGAGACTCCACACCCTCTCTGGGCAGCCTGGCCCAGGGCTCTGGCACCCTCATAGGAAAGAAGTTTTTCCTTAAGTTTGTCTGGAACTCCTGGTGTTCCAGGTCATGGCTGATCCCAAGGGAAGATGCTGAAGGGTTAGCTCAAGTGTCTCCACGCTGCATCTCAGATGTGCAGACAGGAGAACGGAGACCAGGGGGAAGGACTGGCACTGCCAGTGTATGTACCACTGGAGATCATCTTTATAAAGGGCTGGAGACCCAGGGTTCAATCTCTAGGTAGCCTCTGTAAAAGCAACAGAAGATCTGAGATCTGGGAAAACCACCGTGCATGGGCAGAGAAGCTTTCCATATTTCATTTAACAGAGTGAAAGGATGTGGCCTCTCCACCACCTGCACAGGCTGAAGGCTCCTGGCATGAGACTGTTCTTCATTCCAGCTGGGAAAGGAAGTGTCTGGAAATCAGAGTGAAACAGTTTCAGGTAGGAGGTAAAGTACAGTGTTAACACTGAGGTGACAGTCACCAAAACAACTTGGTAAGGACTGTGGTTGGTTTCTTATTCAGACCAGATGTCATTCCACATAAAGGTGCTGAGCTCTCCTAAGAGACAAAGGCTCCAACTGAAACTAACCAGGACAGTAATTTCTATGGCCTGCATGACAGCAAAATGCAGCCTGCACAGCCAAAATACTGCTCTCCTGTCTGGGGATGTGCAAGAGGGGCTGTAACCAGCAGCAGAGCAGAGTGTGGTGAGGGGGCACAGCTTCCAGAATTCAAGACAAGCTCAGCTGTGCACCACAAGACATTTCCCTGAACCCTCACTCACGCTTGTCTTTCCAAGAATCACAGATGAGGGTCATATTTAAAGGCTAACCATGGTAAGCATATGAATAACTGTGTTTTTAGCAGAAGTACGTGCCAGGCAGAGCTGTGTGCTGGCCAGAGACCCTGCTCCAGAGCTGGGAGGAACATGGAAGGCAGCTCCTGCCATCTCGTGGACAGCTGCTCCAGCATCACACATCAAACCTGCGCTGACAAAACGCAGTGCTCTTCCTTCTTCAGTCCCTCCTCTCTGGAAACACTAAGGCCATCCTCACTGCCCACCCTCCCACGCATCAGAAGAGCTAGATTTATGTCAAGTATTATTTAGCTAATAATTGTGTTGCTTCCACAAATCTTTCCTCCAGAAGCCAATTGCAGCACTCAAAGACAGGGAGTCAAATAGCACCCACACCTCCTGGGCCAGATCCTGTCCTACAAAAGCAGAGCAATCATCAAAACAACAAAGCTCTCCACAAGACTGAGTGACAGATCTTTGCTAACAGCACAGTGAGACAGATTCCCAGTGGGCACTAATTAAGATCACTTTCTCAGCTCGTGTTGACTTTCTTTCCAGCAGCTCCAGAACTGGACCAGGGGCTTTGGTCCAACAATCTCATTGTTGATTTTGAAAAAAAAAAAAAAAAAAAGAGCAAAGCACCACTCCAATCAGCTAGTCCAACAGCTCCATCCATCTCTCCTGAAGGGCTCAGAACAGAAGCACATTTCTGAAAGTCTTTTTCTTTTTAAAGTAAATCCATATGGTCTGATGATATGGTCAAAAGGTGACAAACATTGCCATCTAGAAAGTCTTCTGAGAAGGCAATATAAAACCAAACCCACTTCCTTTCTGTTTTGTTTTGTATTGTTTTTATTTTGTTGTTGTTTGGTTTTTTGTTGGTTTTTTGTTGTTTGGGGGTTTTTAGGGTTTTTTGTTGTTGTTGTTTTTGGGTTTTTTATACATTTCATCAAGTACCCCTACTGCAGGATATTCTAAAGAACACCACTAGCACACTGGTTAATGCAGCCCCCTGTCACTCAAGCTTTCAGTCCATTATTTGCCTGAATATCTCTTCAGCCATGAATAATGCCTGAATAAAGTGCAAATCTTTTTGCAGCAAAACAAATTAGTTTCACTAACACATTCACATCCCAACCAAAGAAAAAAAATCACAAAATAAGCACAAGCAGGATGAATGGAAATGAATTCCCTGTTAATAAAATGAGAGCAACATTTCTGCACCGAATAATAAATCCCACACCTCCACTACTGAACAGCACTGCCTGCAAATCCTCTCACAGCATCTGCCCAGTGACTGGCAGCTGTCAGGTCTCAGAGCAGGGTTCCCTGGCTGTGAGGTGACACAGGCTCTCCAGTGAGTGCAGCTGCTCTATTTAAACACTGTTCATGCAGCATTTTGCCCTTTTATAGGAGACAGGAGAAAGGCTGAGAGACACGCGGTGCCGTGCAGCAGCGAGACAACGTCCTGGGAACAAGCAGAACGAGGTTGGTTTCTGGTGTCATCTCTACTCATCAAAAGGTGTTGTTTGCTGGAAGGCCTGCCAGGGATCCCAGCTGTGGAGAGGAGGCCTGAAGGACAGATGTGGAAAGCGCTGGCAGAGGGTACACAGAGTCCAACAGGAAACTCAGTGGTGTCACCGGTCCTGACGCAAAGCCACCACCTTCTGTGGCTCTCGTCTGTCCTAGATCTGACTTTGGAGAACAAAATCCAAGTCTTATTTCAAAGTGAACCTGTCAATTAGAAAGAGGCAATGGGCACAAACTGGAGCACTGGAAGTTCCACACAAACTGAAGGAGAAACTTCTTCCCTGTGAGGGTGCCGGAGCCCTGGGCCAGGCTGCCCAGAGAGGGTGTGGAGTCTCCATCTCTGGAGATGTTCAAACCCACCTGGACACTTTCCTGTGCACCCTGGTGTAGGGAACCTGCTTTGGCAGGGGGGTTGGACTGGATGATCTCCTGAGGTCCCTTCCAACCCCACCAGTCTGTGACGGATTCTGTGACATTTTACAAAGAAAAACGTGAGTCAAAGAAAGTTCTTTTGAAATATTCTCTTCACATCAGCTCCTCTACTCGCTGTTTTAATTTTAGAGTTAGGTACAATTCAACACAGCCACACACACCGTGTTTAGCTGAAATCCCGAGTCATTACCTTCAGGAGGAACACTGTCACTGTCACACAGCCTTGGCTCAGCAGCCAGTACTGTGACACTATCACTGGGTGATCACGGTTCCAGGCTCCTTTGCTTAGAAGCTGTTCTCAGCAGTCAGCACAGCGTGGAGAGGAACCCCTACACACGTACATCTCACTGCCCATAAAGTCCACGAGAAAAATGAACCATTGTGAAAACACAACAATGAGAAAAAACAGGAGGAATTCAGGGGTTACTGGAAACTCTGGATTTTAATGATATTTTTGAAGAGAGATAAAAGAACGAGGAAAAGCAGTGAAGAGCTGCAGACCAGGACCGCAAAGGAAGGTTATGTCAAGTTTTGTTTAGGACAAAACCACAGGGAGGACTTGGAGCAAATATTAAGAAATGGTACAGCTGAATTTTGGTGGTGGAGAGGGGACAGACACAGAGGGACTGGTGGAAAACTTCCAAACAAGAAAAAAAAGGTTCCTGCACAGAAAGTGAAGCTTAAGCCAAGAACTTGCCTGCGTACACAGCTTCACAGAGGCTTACTCCACCGAGTACACAGCTTCACAGAGGCTTACTCCACCGAGTACACAGCTTCACAGAGGCTTACTACACCGAGTACACAGCTTCACAGAGGCTTACTACACCGAGTATACAGCTTCACAGAGGCTTACTCCACTGAGTACACAGCTTCACAGAGGCTTACTCCACTGAGTACACAAGTACTCCAGGGTCAGCACAACTGAACTGACACGCACTGGCTGCTCCACAGAACTGCCTCTGCGTGTCCTGACCCCCTCTCTCCACACAGCCTGTAATTTTTCCCCTGGCTATGAATATGGCTTTGGGAAGCAAATTGCTTGTGGTGATTTGATGTGCTGTTTTTTACAAAAAAATGTTAGCACCTGCTCATAAATCCAGTGCTTTCCCAAAAAACAATATCCAGGTCTCTCAAACAGCACAAGTATTGTACTCCTGGCTAAGGGAAATCTCAGCAGTACATCACAAGTTCCACCAGACTCCTTGGGCTGGTCACATTTAGATCAGTATATGACATTTGGAACAAGCACAAGTGAAAAAGCCCCCAGGTGCATTGCAATTATTCAACATAATTCAACTGAAACTTCAAATCTGATCTAATTTAGTCAATTTATAGCAAAGGATTTCTCTAGGAAGTCTGACCCATAGTCAAGCTGACTGTTAGCACATGACATAGGGAGGACACAGGTATAGCTAGGGGTTTAGGAGCAAGAAATCTTCTTAAACTTATTTGTTATGTTATTATTTGTTATTATGAGACCTTTGAATCCAAAATGAAAAGATAAAAGCTAAGAAAACATCCTCAAAGAGCTCTCTCCAGTCGCAGGCTTTGGACTGGATCCCACTCGAGGCACTTCCCCAGTGTCCCACTCCAGACACTTCCCCAGTGTCCCACTCCAGACACTTCCCCAGTGTCCCACTCGAGGCACTTCCCCAGTGTCCCACTCCAGACACTTCCCCAGTGTCCCGCTCGAGACACTTCCCCAGTGTCCCGCTCCAGACACTTCCCCAGTGTCCCGCTCGAGACACTTCCCCAGTGTCCCACTCGACAGGAGAGGCTCACGTCTCTGATAATTAAAACCTGTCACAGTTCTCATCCAGGGACAGGAACAACTGCAAACCACCCGGTGCTTTCACAAGCCTTACACACCAGTTACTGTCTGAAGTCATCCTGTGGCAGAGCTTCACAGAGCTGCCGTTCTGATGCCAGTGAAGTTTGACTGAGCAAGGCCTCAATGTGTGAAAAGTTGCATTTTTTGAGCACTCCACGAGCTTCCACTCTTCCTTCTCATGTTATGAGTGGTTAAATTTATGCTTAACTATCCTGACTAGTCCCATTAATCTATTAATTCTGGCTGGTGTTGAGAAGACCAGTGGGTAAATGAGTTTTGTGGAAAATCAGTTCAGAACACAAAGCTCTTTTTACCTGGCAGAGAAGGAAGAGAAAGTTCCTCATCTGTGGAAAATGGAGCACAAAGTACTGCAGATGCTTCTGCCAGCAGAGAGCACACACAGACATGAGCAGATGCAAAGCTGTTCAAGAACCACCAAGCAAGTGTGGGGAGAGGCAGAACTCCCCACACTGTGCTTCCTTCAGACACAAGGTGCATTTCTAAAGTGTGGCTCCTGAAGGTCTTTGAGCATTGGAAATGCTGGAGGCAAAGCCTCAGGCTGGAGGAAACCCTCAGTCACAGTCAGCAGGCTGGGGAAAAATGTCACCATCAGCCTCCCCTGAGGAAGGCAGCCTCCTGCACTCACCAAGGCGATGGATGTCCTTCTGAGCTGGCACTGGCACTGCTGAGCAGGACTCGGTGCTCTTTTCCACAAGAGGAGAAGGTCAGCCATGTGCTTTCCAAGACAGCAGGTGGTCAGGCACAGGGGTTCCTACAGGAAGATGGAATCCAGGTATCACCATCATTTTTTTTTCTGGTAACTGCAGCAAGTGACTGGCACAGGCTGTCGCTTCTCTGATGTAATTAAAAACATTCATGGCTCCAAAATTCCCATTAAGATCATATAATTGCTTGGTTGGAAAAGACCTTTGGGATCACTGAGTCCAACCATACCTGTCCACTACTGAACCAGATCTCTGAGCACCTCAACTACCCGCCTTTCAAATCCCTCCAGGGATGGGGACTCCACCACTGCCCTGGGCAACCCCTTCCAATGCCTCAGAACCCTTTCAGCAAAGAAATTCTTCCTCACATCCCATCTCACTGCCCTGGGCACAACTGGAGCCCATTTCCCCTTGTTCAATCACCAGTTACCTGGGAGAAAAGACACACACCTGCCTCACTACACCCTCCTTTCAGGTGGTTGTAGACAGTGGTAAGATCTCCCCTCAGCCATCTGAAATGCAATGAAGTCCATCAGTGATTTGCAGCAGGAAAAGGTTTAATTAGTTTTAAGGAAGATTATTCTGAATTTCTGCATTTTAAAGCCAGTAATAAACCATCCTGTATTTACCTAGATGTATACCTAGATTAAATATAGCTGGATTTCCTTCTGCCCCCACCCCCCCGCCCCCCAAAACGAAGAAAGCTGTAGAGGTTTTTTCAGCTATAAAATTAATTGACTTAAGATCTCAAAAATCTGAATGAAGGATAAACTGCAGGACAAAAAAATATGGAAAATTAAGCCCTTTTTTTTATTTTCCCAGAAATGGGAGTACACCTTTCAATAAAAAATGGTTAACACACAGTCAGGGTATTGCCAGCAAGTCACACAAGAGCTAGCTAGGCAGATGTGACCACTGTAATTGCTAAACTACAAGAAAAATAGCTCCAGAATGGAAAGGAGCAATAAAAGACTAAGCTTCTTCACAAGAGCTTCACAATAACTACAGGAATATAGAATGGAAACCCTGAAGGCAAGAAGACATTTCTGTAATTACCAACAGTAATCTATCTTGGCTAAATAGGATACAGCAGAAGATATTTCATTTTAAACAAGCTCCCTGCCTTTGCCCCATTTCTCCCACTGGAACCTTGATTTGGGGACACAGAACATTTGGCATTTGCTCATGGGTGACACTTATGACAAAGGACTAACAGCATCTGTTTGTCCCCTTGGTCTTTCATCAGTGGGGCATCTCTCCAGGACAAAAACATTCTATGGAAGAGTGATTGCCAGGCTGCAATAAATGAGTAAAGTGAGTAAAAGCACTCAGAGGACTCCAGGTGTTTATTCTTACACCTCTATGCTTATTATAGATATATATATACTATATACTTACTATATATATATATATATATAGTTTGCAGGTTGCTTCATTGACAGTACCTGTTAAAAGAACTCTCCACAAAAAGAGAAAACCTTAAGTATTTCCATTAAAAAGGTGAAAGAACACGCACCCCTGAGCCAAACAGCATGCAAGTGGGTTTGTTTCAGTTCAAACCCACAGAGCAGATGTGGCTCTGAGGTTACTGGACTTTACACACAATCTACAACACAGACTGTCTGAAAAAAAATACTTTAGAAATCCCTTTACAATGCAATCATGGTCTACCCTGCCATGAATCCTTCTTTCCAAGGAGACTTCCATTGGCATCAGCAGTCTGCCCATAGAGAACCAGCTGTCAGGGTGCCAGTCTTCAGGTCCTTTCTTGGAATTGCTGAGATTAAAGAAAAAAAAAAGATGCATTCCAATGCATAAAACATATGAGCTCCTTTGAAGCTCACAGCACAAAGACCTGGTGAGTGTTAAATACTCGTCACTTGGAGGTGTGGCCTTGAGCTGCAGAGCTGGCACTTTTTGCCTCCAGCTGTACCTGCTCTGCCACAGATTGAGCTCTCCTGTGGACACAGCTGCTGTTCCAGCTGCACACAGCACCTGATACCACACTGCCCAACAAAAATCATTCTTTTTACCTTAACAGCTTTCTGTACTTAAGCTCAGATTATTCTTCTCTACATAATCAACCTGTTCTCTCCTTTACAGAGCACAGAATCAGCAAACAAGGTTAAAAACTATTCAGGAATTCCACTGGCACCTGGCAGCATGTACAAACGGGGACTTGCTTTGCCCTGTTACACAGTTCATAGTAAGTATGGGCATCCAGAGCTGTCTCAGCTGTAAAAGGGAAAAAGAATGCTTATAGGTAAAATTATATTAATAGAAGTATTATGGTTAAGATGAAAAATTAGAAACAGGTGCTATGAAATAATAGAATAATAATAATTCTTATAAACCATGCAACCATGCTGCTTCTCACTTTGTCCCTTGCATAGCCCTTGCCATGGTTGGTTTAAACCCAATCCACCTTAATCAACAAGGATAACAGAATTAGAGACATAGCAATTAGAGAGGAGAAGTTATTAAGTTGGAGTGAGCAAGTTGTGAAAGATTACATATTTTAAAATAGACAGAAGTTAAATGTCATTATGTCAGTTGTTCTTAGAAGTGCAGAGGTGAGCAGACAGGAAGATGATTCAAGATCAGTGAATACAGTGACGAGAGTGGGACCAGCAGCTGCAGCTTCTGAAGAGGCATTGGGATGAGATGAGAAGAATCAGCTGTGTTTGAAGACTGCTGTGGGCTTCTATAGACTTTTAAATTAATGAGAAATTTGGAACTGAGGGTTCACGGAAAAACACCAAGAACTTTGAAAAGAATATCTATTGTATAACATTAAATTTAGCATATATATAGAACCTGATTTTTGCAATGCCTTGGCCACTCACTGAGGTGATGGCCCAACTCTGAGTTGTCAATCAAGCAAACCTGGAGTTACCCACCGACTGAGTTAAATTTCTTTAACACTGGCTACACCCCCAAGGCTCACAAACCTTTTACTAAAAAGAAGGATCAGCTTTCTGTGGATTCTACTTTTATTTTTTTTTCCCTCTGAAAGAAAGAAAAAGGATGATGGTTTCTGCAACTAAATGGAGCAAAACAAACTTTCTTTGCTTTTGACTACTTCGGCAAAAGCTGATCTGCTAAGTATTTAAAAAACCGATGGTAGCAACATCATTAGAGATACGGGAGAAATTGTGGGTTGAACTTTTCTTTTATTTTGCTTTTTAAGAGGTGCTGAGCCGCAACAGTGCGATACACAACGGATGGTTAATTAGCGATACAACGGTGTATTAAACAGATCGCTCTGCTCTGGTCAGCTCACTAGCAGCCCAGGTCCTGCAAGCGCTGCCACAAGTGCCCGAGGAGCCGGTGCCCGCCGTTTCTCTGCTGTAACTTCACCTGTTTCTTTACCTCCCCGCCCACAGCAGCTCTGACCCCTCTCTCCGAGGGACTTCGCCACTGTCCCTCCAGCCGAGTCACCCGGGCCGGCCCGCGGCGCTAGCCCCAGCCTGTCTCCTTTCCCTGCCGAGCTCCTTTTGGGAGCAGGTGCTGCCGCTGGCCCTTAACGCTCACAGGCCGCTCTCGGCCGCCGGGTTTAGGGGCTTTCACCGTGTGACAGAGACCCCCGCCGCCCCGCTCCCCTCAGGCCGGGCGCTGCCGGCGCTGCCTCCCCGGCCTGAGCGCGAGCGCCGCTCCCCAGCTGCCAACGGCCGCCCAGCGCCTCAACGGACTGAACCACTCCTCCGCAGGGGAGCAAGGGCTGCAGCAGAAGGCCGCGCTGCCATCTCCCTAAATGCCGTTCGGTAACTTCGGGCGGGACCATCCCTTCCCCGCCCCCCCCCAGCTCGGTTCTCTCCGCCCTCGCGGGCAGTGACGCCACGCGCCTCGCCGCCAATCAGGGCGCGGCGGCTGCGCTCGAACAGCGATGGCGGGCTGGGCTGCAGCGCGCGCGGGGCTTGGTGCTGCCAGCGCCTAAGGGGGCGGCGGGGAACGCGGGCTGAGGGGAGAGACCGCCGGGCCGGGCCGGGCCGCGCCGCGGAGAGATGATCGTGACGCCCACCCGAAACCTGGCCCACCGCCGGGGCGAGCTGCCGTTCCGCTCGGTGTACCTGCACAGCATCCCCGCGGGCACGCTGACCCCCCTGAAGGAGCTCCTGAGGGGCCGGGGCAACCTCAAGGCCGCCGCGGAACCGGAGAACCGCGCCGGGAGGTCGGCGGCCGGTGGCGTCTTCCAATCCACGCTGCTGGCGGGCAGCGCGGGCGGCGAGGAGCTGCTGGATGTCAGCGAGATCCGGGCCGACCCGCGCCCCGAGCGGCGGCTGAAGCGACGGGCATGCGAGCCGCCTGCCCGCGAGTCCCCGGCCAAGGTCTTCCAGCGGATGAAGGCCAAGGCCCTGCGGCAGAAGCAGGACCCCGCTGTGCCCGCGGGGAAGTCGCCGCAGAGGAGCTGCCGCAGCGACCTGATCCTGACTCCCGGCCAGAACTCCGCGGAGCAGGGGCGGTGGCAGAGGAAACCCGTCCCGGCAGAAGGTGGGCAGAGACCCGCCGGGCAGCCTGGTAGAGGTAACCAGCCAGGAAAAGGTTTGTGCCATCGCTTCTCCGGGAAATCTGTCTCACGTGTAACCTGTAACTTGTTAGGAGTTCCTCTGTGTTTCGCTTGTGAGTCTTCCAGGGTCTGGAAAAAGCAGCCAGTGTGTGTTCATAGGTGTAAAAAGTATTGGTACTAGTACTGGCTGTCCCTCAGATGCTTGGGATTTAACAAAAAACAGCAACAAAAAAGTTTGCATGGTGGGATTTTTTAATGCTACAATGTATCTGCACCGTAGTTGATTTCTCTATAAGTAAAAACCAAAAAAATTCAAAACAGCCATTTACTTTAACTCCTCCCCACGGTCAATACAGAAAGGAAGAAAGTTGGTGTCAGAATTGTTTGGGTTTTGAGATCCTGGGGTGTTTCCCTCGCAGCCTGGTCTGATGGCTTTCCCAGTGCGTCTCCTGTTTGTGATTACTTGGTGTGACCTGACCTTGCAAGCGCCGTGTCCCTGCTGTGTGAAGGTGCTGTAGCTGCTGTGGGCAGCAGGGATGTTCTGCCTTCTGCTTCGTGTACCTGTGAAGGTAACAGATGTTTTAAAGAGGAAGGTGTCCTGCGGTGCTGCCCTGTTCTTCTCATGCTGTGATCACCCACTGAAATATTGGCTGGTTTCTCAGAAGGGTTATGCTTCATTGCTACATGTATTCCTGTTTGAAGGACAGTACTTAGGCATTTAAGTTCTGCACCCTCAGCAGGTTTGCTGGTGACACCAAGCTGTGTGGTTGGGTGGACAGGCTGGAGAGGTGGGACTGTGCAAACCTCATGGAGTTCAACAAGGACAAGTGCAAGATCCTGAACCTGGGACAATCCCTGGCATAAATACAGGCTGGGTGATGAGTGGCTGGAGAGCAGCCCTGAGGAGAAGGACTTGGGGTGCTGAGGACCAGAAGCTCCACATGAGGCGGCACCGTGCGCTGGCAGCACAGAGCCAATAACCGTGTCCTGGGCTGCACCCAGAGCAGCGTGGGCAGCAGGGCCAGGGAGGGGATTCTGCCCCTCTGCTCCGCTCTCCTGAGACCCCCCCTGCAGTGCTGCCTCCAGTGCTGGGGCCACCAACAGCACAAGGACATGGAGCTACTGGAGCCAGGCCAGAGGAGACCACCAGGATGATGCCAGGGCTGGAGCAGCTCTGCTGTGAGGACAGGCTGAGAGAGTTGGGGCTGTTCAGCCTGGAGAAGAGAAGGCTCCAGGGAGATCTTATTGCACCTTTCAGTACTTGAAGGAGCCTATGAAAAAGATGGGGACAGACTATTTATCAGGGCCTCTGGTGACAGGACAAGGGAAAGTGCTTTTAAACTAAAAGAGGAGAGATCCAGATTAGATATAAGGAAGAAATTTTTTATGATGAGGTGGTGAGACCCTGGCCCAGGTTGCCCAGAGAGGTGGTAGAAGCCCCATCCCTGGAAACATTTCAGGTCAGGTTGGACGGGGCTCTGAGCAACCTGATCTGGTTGAAGATGTCCCTGTCACTTCAGGGGGTTGGGCTAGATGGTCTTGAGAGGTCCCTTCAACCCAAACCCTTCCATAATTTTATAAAAAGGGAAAGCTCCTCAAGTTTTATTTCCTTTTTAATAACAGATTTACACAAGGTATGTTTTTTTTCCCCTTGCATCATCATATCACAAATTGATACAGACTTTTGATCAAATATAAAAGGGGGTTAGTACCAGTGCTACTTCTTGGACCTTAGTACTATGAAACACATCCCACTTGTGTGCACCTCCAAACTCCTGCTGATTCCTGTGGGTTGGGTTGCATCCAGACGTGCACACACACACCTGAGGGTGTTTCTCACGCAGCTGAGGCAGCAGCCAACCCCCTGATGAGCAGGGAGAGGTGGCTTTGCCCATCCATCCTGGCAAAGAACAGGGAGCCTATTGTTGTACAGTGCAGTGTGGTGTCTTACAGCGTGTGTGCTTTGCTTCCCCTGTCCCCCACATTAAAGTGTTTTTCTTCTCCAAACTCAAAGATTGATTTGGTATTACTGTTTTCCAGAGGCCATTTGCACTGGGGTTCCTGAGAAGCGAGTCCCAAAAGCACTGGCCCTAGACCCCCTGGTGCTGGAGTCCCCTCAGAAGTTCTTCTTGCGTATGAAGCACAAACTGCAGCAGCAGCAGCAAAAAGGTACTTGGTGTTGCTCTGAAAAACAAACTGCCTTCGACTTCAGGGTTCTTGCTCATAATCTCCTGTGTGCTTTGGCAGAGGATCATTCTTCACTCTTTGCAGTCTGTGCACAGTGGAAAATGGAGGAAGAAACCTGCAAATCAAACCTGGAGATGACAATAGACAGTTTAACAATGGTTTAGGGCTGGGGCTTCTGACCTTGAAGCTTGGCATCATTAGTTGGTTTGAGTGCACTACCTCCTCTGACCATGAAAGGATCTACTGTCTGGCTTCTGATGTGGTTAAGAATTCTTCAGAGACTAGGGGTAACACTTTGCCATTTGAATGGGAAACTTGGTGGAAAAATCCTAAACCTCTTATTTGCTGGCTCTTCCTATCCTTAGATTTTAATACATAAAGAGAAAAGGTTTGATTCAGTGAGAAATTATCTTGTATTTGTTTTTTTTTTTTTCCCATACTGTTACTTGATAGCAACCCTGTGTGTGCTTCTGTCCTGTAGCTCAGTTTTGAAAATCCAGGTAAGGAAAATTATGCATGCCAAAGTCTTAGTAGTGTTCAACTTTGAAACTGAATTTCTCTGAAAACTCCAGCGCTCACAGCTCCCAGCATGGCAGCAGCACGGCTGGAAGTCCAGATCTTGAAGTCTGGAAAGACAGAAATATTTGAGATGTTGTTTTTTGTGAAAACAGATTTTTTTTTCTCAATCCTCATTGAAGAAAAGAAGAATGGTAAAGATAAGCAATTAATGATATGGTGTGCACTAGCTTGGTTTTAGGGGAAGGGAGGTGTCTGTAAGTCTTTAACAGCAGTATTGATCTGGTGCTGAGGAAAAGCTGGTCTGAAGAAATTCAAGGAGCATCTGGCTGTTAACAACTGAAACAGGCAGTGCTCTCACTGTTGGTATGCTAATTAATACAGCCTTCTCTGATTAAAAATAGAGCTACAGTTATGAACATATTTTTAATTAGTTCTCAAATATCACTAATTTCTTTGTTGTTTTTTTTTTTAATGTGCAGATCCAACTCCTTCAAACCCAGTCAAGCAGAACATTCCTCCTGCCACGACTGCAGAAAAGCCCTTGGTCAAACCTGCTTTTGCTGAGCAGCTCAGGAATCCTTTTGCTGAGCAGCTGAGGAATGGCCATGCAGCGTTTGTGGCCACTGATGAGGATGAGCAGGATAATTTCCTCATAGAGTCAATGGATGCTGATGATGAAATGTCTCAAAACACAATGACTGGTTCTGTGAATGTGAACTCCACCCCTTCTCAAATTGGGGAGCAGTTAGGAGAGAGGTGGGCACGTGGGCAAGCAAAACGTACTGAACTGCAGCAGGAGAGAGGAGAGTTGCAGCCAAGCAATAAGCAAGTTGCTCATGGAGTAGAGAAGATCCTGGAGACTGATTCTGACAAGCCCTCACAGTGCTTGTGTAGCATCATGCTCTCTTCTCCCAAAGTCCACATTCCAAGGAAGCCAAAGCCAAAAGAAGGCTGCCAGGTCCCTTTGGATACACGCCACACGGAGCAAGTTGCTGGCAAAGCAGACAAAGAGGTGGGAGCACTTAATGCTTTGGAGCACCTGAGATATTCCTGTGGGCTGCTTGGAGCTCAGAGTTCAGATTGATTTTGCTTTTTCTTGTGAAAATGAGCATAAACTTTTATTTTATTAGGTTTTACTGGTAAATGCTTTCCTATCAAAAGGATTTCTTTTCTCCAGTGTTCCAAGATGACAGTGTTCAGGGGTTTTTTGTTGGTTTGGTTTTGGGTTGTTTGGTTTTTGTTATAAAAGAAGGACTTTTGGCTTTTTGTTTTAGTATTCCCAACCACAGTATGGGCAGAAAGAGTTCTCTACCTGGAGGAGCCTCTGATGTCATCTGTTTGATATGTTGGTATGATGGGTGTGAAACAAATCCCTCCCCATTGTCAAGCATGTTTGATATGTTTTTATGTACTGTGGGGGAAAAAAAAGTGACCTTTATGGTGAGCTTTGATTTAAATAAGGAACAGATATTCCTTAATATTTAAGGTTTGTAGCTGAGTGGGAGATGCTGAAGGAGACATTGTTATTGGACACCATGGATCCAAGCATCAGATCCTTTCCTCAGTCAGAGTAAGACCTTCAGTGAAGTCCAGGCTGATGGTCAAAAGGCTGCCACCATTAAAGGAAAGATCTGGAGTTTATTAACTGAAGCTGTAAGGAGAAGTAGTGATGGTTTCAGCTGTTAAAAAGTCATTTGCTGAGAAGCTTTTTATTAAAACAAGGTTGGATGTTTCACACACAGGTTTCCCAACTGCAGCTCCAGTGCAACAGGCTTGCTGTTTAATGCAAAGTGACTGCAGCTCTGTGTGGAGCTTGCAATATCAGATATAGCCATTTTAATACTGCCTGAATTTTATCATTAACATAGCTAATAAATATAACTTTGGGGTTTTTTATGGATAACGTTTTTTCCTGAACAGTAACAGGACAGATTACAAAGTGTAAGAGGTGTATATGGTATAGTGTTGTTATTTTTTGTGAGGAGCTTTTTGGATTTGCTAAGAGGTCTTGGCCAATGATTTTGTCTTCTGAAAGTCAACATCAAATTACTCAAAGCTTCTATAAATTAAATTACTGTCTTCACTTCAGCATCACTCCAGCTTGACTATGTTTCAACATTAATGGTATAATGATTATTTTTAATTTTTCTGGTCTTGAGGATGGTGTCTAAATATCTGCTTGAGTTATACAGGAGTTAATTTCCATTTTGCTAATGCCTTGGTGATGTTGCATAGCTTAGTCTAATTTAAAAATGACTTCTCTCTTTTTTTTTTGTAACAGAAAAATATCTGCCTAACCAGCTGGAGAATTAAAGTGATGGATGGTAACACTGCAATCTACATTGAGGGAAAACGGAAGTAAGGAGAGGTTTTCTGCTTTCAATGCAATATAAAACATGTGGGTGGGCTTTCAGCATGTGAGCTGGAAAGGCTCTTCTGTCCTCAGCTGGCTCTTCTGTCCTCACCTGGCTCTTCTGTCCTCACCTGGCTGAGGAGCTGCAGCTTTGAGACTTGTGTTCCTGGAATATCTGGGTAACTGTTGGAAGCAATTCCACACAGTTCTGCCTCTTTACTCCCCAGCCACAGGGAACACGGCCCTTTGCTTGCACCCTGACTTGTGCCAGTGCTTACAGCTCTTAATCATTTTTTTTAAGCATAGCTAATTATCTTCTAACTAAGCATGGCCCTATTTGCTTCAGAGGCTGTAGAATGGCTGAGCTGGTGCTCAGGGGGATGAGGGACTGCACGGCTGGAGGCTGAGGAACGATGGGGAAGAAGGAATCATGGCTGTCCTGGCTTAGGTGGCCACGGGAGCTGCACCTTGGTGCAACTTATCCTTGGCCTTTGGTAAATACAAAGTGATGTTACAGTTTAAACTTCATCGAGGAAGAGATGAGTTCCTTCATGTGTGCAAGAGGTAGAGTGCCTACATGTAGGAACCTACTGGTGAAATAATGATTTCAAACTCCAGTCCTGAGTTCATCAAAGAGCTTCAGAGGAACAAAGAGAAATGTGTTTGTCTAGCAGGTCCCCCAAACTGGTGCTGACACTAGAGAGCTTCTACTTCATTTCACAAAAGCTGTATTTTGTGGCTGTTTTAAAGTCAAACTTGGTGCAGGCTGCCATCAGCCACGTGTTCCTGCACCCTTCACTACTGCCAGCGTGTTCTCTTCTCTTTTGTGTTGGTGCCTGATACGTGTTCCTTGTGTTTGTGGGTGATATATTTCATTTGCTTTATAGACCCTCCAAATTGACTTCTCTTAATATTTTGTGACAAGCTATACAGTTGAATGTTTTCACTGTCATCTTGTGCTTCAGTCCTTAATATTGTTCTGTGGTTTGATCTGTTGGTTACTGTTGAAAACTGTATTTAAAACAACAAAACCAAACAAAAAAACCCACCCCAACACTATGTAGGTTTTCTACTTTAATGCTTGTCTCTCTTTTTATTTCTCATGGAGAAGTCCCTTCATGATTTCTTAACAACTCTAATTTTTGCACATATTAGGGCTCCTTCTTCAGTTGTTCTTGTTAATAAATAAGAAGATCAGAAATAAAGATGATAATCCTGGGGGAAATATACATCTGACCTGTGTAATGGTAGTTTTGTAACTTGCATAATGAGCTGGATGGAGTCCTGGGGTCCATTTGGCTTTCTGCAGCCTGATGTCAGTGCAGCCTAATGCTGTGACTGACGTTTGCAGAGGTAACAGCTTCATTTTCTTTCCTGTCTGAGGATTAACAAGGCCAGAACTGTTTCTCTTCCAAGCCAAGGAAAGAAAACCTAACACATCCTGCCAGTGTCTATTGCACTCATAAAATATGTAATACCACCAGTCTCATATGGAATGTCAATATTCTAGTTTTAAATTCCTTCTTCTGTGAAAACAATGTTTGATTTCTGTCCTTGATGTTATCTGTGGGTGTTTTTTAGGGACAAGAAAGGTCATTACTGGTGTAGTAACGCCATCACGGAGCGCATAGCACTCAACCAAGTGAAAACATCATCTGGCAGTATCTACCTGCTCCAGGGAAATATAGATTCAGCCTGGATGAGGAAAGAAGGTAAGAGGGTGATTCTGAATGTAACATGAGAAACTGAGAAGGGCTTCAGATTTATGATTGAACATACTGCTGAAGTGATTAGCATCTTTCCCTGCTAATTGGGCTCACTGGGTGTTCAGCACATGAATCCAGCATCACCTTTCCAAATACTGCCCAATTAACACCAGACAGTATTAATTTTGGGGTGCTGCAGTGACAGAGAGGTCTGTCAGAGTCTGAAGCTGGCTAATGGGTACGTTCTTTTAAAGAAACTGGTTTTTGCTAAGATTGCCTTAATGTGATTTTGGTCAATGTTTTGGTGTTTAAATAGTGCTAAGAAATTCAAATAGGGATTGTTTATACACTGCTGAAATTATTCTGGGGTGTGTGTGACTTACTGTTCAGTAATTAACCACTACATGGTGTTTCTGGAGACAGAATAATTAAGGTGTCTGTGCTTTATGACTTAGTAAACTGAACCATCCTTAGGGTCGTCTGAGTGGTGTGTGATACCAAATCCAGCAAAACTTCCTGCTTCAGGTTGTTTTGAAGCATGTGGAGTTTTAAAGGAGATTTAATTTACACACAAAGTTCAAGTTAGCCTTGGCTTTATTCTGGTTTTCTTGCTTCCCATACCTCCCCTGTGGTGTTCACTGGTAAGTGAGCTGCCATGCAGTGGCTGCAGGCAGCTTTAGGAACTGATCTGCAGCATGGGTGGAATGAATGCTTGCCTTAATACTTGCCCTGTGCACACCATCACACCCTTTCTAAAGGAGCATGGAAGGATGTCCCAGGCCCAGCACAAGGCATCTGGAGATACCTCTGTGGCTCTGGTTGACAGGGGTGAGGCTGGCCACAAAGTGTGAGAGCTTCAGAACGGGCTTTGAAGTGATGGCATTCAGTCCTGTAACTGTGAAGCGGTGTGTGTGGTAGGGGAGAGCGTGTTGCTATGTGTACCACAGGGTGGTTGCACAGTTTGTTACCCACCAAAGGTGCTGGTGCTGGAGGTGGTTTCTACCCTGGTTAACAGCACTGCTCAGCTGTTGCTAATGCCACTTTTGTTTCAAACAGGATTTCCCTACCGCTTCATCAAAAGGTTTACATTTGGGTTTTCCAAAAGGTGGAAGGAGTATGTTGAGGAGTTTCTTGAGGAAAGAAGGAGGTAATTTCTTTGGAGATTCCATTTCATTGCAATGGCCTCTAAGTATTTATTGAGATTTTGCTTTTTAAGAATACTGTACTAGAGGGGTGTAAGAGATGGTAGATGTGTGCATGAGGACTGTGTTCCAGGGAAATACTGGTTGCTGCTTTGGAAGGATACCCTTTGCCTGTCTTCATTATCCTGGTTTAGTTTTATTCCTCTTGTTTACGTGGTCTCAGAGCAAAGAGAAGCAAAGGGCTTCACTGAGGTAGTGGCTCCCATGGTGTCCATATGAGTATGGCTGCACTACGCCATTGGGCTTGGGCTGAGATCAGGAGAAGACTTTGAGTTTGCCTAAGTTAATGTGTTGTTAAAGGACAACCTCGAGGGAGGGGATTGTCACTCTCTGCTCTGCCCTTGTGAGGCCCCAGCTGGAGTCTTGTGTCCAAGCCTGGAGCCCCCAGCACAGGAAAGATGTGGAGCTGTTGGAGCGGGGCCAGAGGAGGCCAGGGAGATGATCTGAGGGCTGGAGCCCCTCTCTGATGGAGAAAGGGTGAGGGAGCTGGGCTTGTTGAGCTTGGAGAAGAGAAGGCTCCAGGGAGAGCTCACTGTGGCCTTCCAGTACCTGAAGGGAGCTTAGAAACAGGTAGAGTGACTTTTGCCATGGGCAGAGAGTGACAGGACAAGGGGAGATGGTTTTAAACTGAGAGAGGGGAGATTTAGGTCAGATATTAGGAGGAAATTTTCCCCCCAGAGGGTGGTGAGACACTGGCCCAGGTTGCCCAGAGAAGCTGTGGATGCCCCATCCCTGGAGGCATTCAAGGCCAGGTTGGATGGGGCCCTGGGCAGCCTGATCTCGTGGTTGGTGACCCTGTCCACAGCAGGGGGGGTGGAACTGGATGAGCTTTAAGGTCCTTTCCGACCCAAACCAGTCTGGGATTCCATGACAACTGCTTCAGATGTTTATTATTTCTCTTCTTAAACTCCAAATCATTAGGAAAGAACAAAAACAAAATCCTGGTGAGGATGGAAACGAAGACAGTGGCGCAGTGGTGGGTACAGAAGCTTTGAGAAATGCAGAAGACTCAGCAAGAAACGTGAAGAAACGTGAAACCAGAAACACCACCTACGAGGTGTCACCCCGGAATGACGAGAACGCCTGTGGGTATTTAATAATCCTTTTCTTTGGAAAAAAGTTGGGGGGTTTTTGAGAGCCATTTTCCCCAGCAGAAGATGATCTGATACCTGTCTGCTCTGTCTGTTGTTAGTTAGGTCTGTATGGAGGAGCTGACAGACAGTTGGGTGTAGTTTTGTGTTTGGGTCACTTGGACCGCAGTGATCAGGAGCGTTGACTTGTTTCTTTATTTCTGGTTCCCTGATGTACCACAGCTACTCAGGTGTCCTGAGGGTCAGCCCTGGAAGGGAGCAGGAGCCTGTTTTGGTCTGTAGTAGCTGAAGACAGCAACTCCAGAGCTGTTTGTTCTGACAGCAGACTTGGCTGATTTTTTTTCCAGTTGTTATTTTGCAGAACATCTCTCTGAGTCCTGGGGCTCCTGTGGGATTTAGTGCCTCCGTCAGGGCTCCATCCTGGGGACTCCTCCCCTGCTCTGCCCACCTCCTTTTTCAGCTGGATTATTTTTTACCTCCTATCAAGTCCTTGAGCAGGTTTATTTTATGGCATCTTAACGTTTTGCCACAGTTGAGGCACAAAGAGTGACCACAACTGGGGGCAGATGGAATGGGCTGTGGAAAAATCCCACCCCTTGGCTTGGTTTCCAAAGGAAATGGTTGTAAAGCCATAACCCATTGATCCTCTTTGCCTTGCAGTGCTACCCCAGCTTTGGCAGGGACACTGGTAGCTTTTGGGTTAACTCTGATTTCTCTTTAATGTTTTCTCATACATTCCAGTAGGTCTTTAGCCAAACTTTGCTGTACTGTTTGTTAATACTGCAATCAGATTTTCTTGCCAACGCTATAAAAGCTGTTTAATTTTTTTCCTCTCATTACAATTAGGATTTGTTTAGTGTGACAACTTTTCTTTACCATTCTACTTCCCTATATGACCTTTACAGTATTTATAACCTAAACAAAGCAAAAATAAAAAGGTCCCAACAGTGAATTTAATAATTAGTGAAGGTGATTACTTCAGTCATGTGGACACTTTCAAGAGAACAATATAACATTAGAGTAAGTTATATTTTCATGGTAGCCAGTGCAAATGAGCTGGTGTGAACACACTTTATTTCTCCTATCCTTGTGAAGTACTTTCAATACAATATTTGGGCTAAAACTAGATTTCTTGTTTGTTTTTTGTTTGTTTTTCTTGTAGTCACAACACCAAAAAGCAACCCCACGTCGAAAGACCTGGACAGAGTTTACACTCGTAGCGGTCGCCTGGTTAAACCCCCGCTGAGTTTCTGGTGCGGGCAGCGCGAGTTTGTCGATCAGGATCTAAACGTGACTATACAGGAGGGTGGAGTGGATTATTTGAGCATGGTAAGACTCTGCTGTGTGCTGTTACTGGAAGTTGTGCAGATGCTGGGGTGGCATGCGCTTGGATGAGCACCTCTGGTCATCAAAAGGTGTTGTGTAGACATGGGGCGATGGAGGTGGCTTTGTAATCTACCCAACCCATAAACATCTGGCTTTTCCAGAGCTGGTGTTGCTAGGCTTGCTGTGTAATCTCTAGCAGAAATTTAGAATAAATTGTTTTGTTTTGAAGATGTTTAGTAGTGAAAAATCCCAAAGAAAGACCAGTTCCAGCTCTATGAAGAATAAAAGAAAGGAAGTGCTGAAGACAACAAAAGAAACACCAAAAAGCCAAAGTAAAGGTAAAAAAAATGGAATATATGTATTTTTATTTATTTTTTTTTTAAGTTGTTGACTAGACTCAATAGGATTATGAGTTGGGTGCTGGAGCCAGTATGGTGATGTCCTGTTAAAGCAAAGAAATTATTTACATCTTTTATTGGTCAATTGCTTCTTCTATGAAGAATTATCAAAGTAGCATTAATGCCTACTTTTACAGCTCTGAATATAGACTGCATCTGTAAATCACTCCTTTATTTGCATAACAGGAACATGCAGGTTTGAAATGAAGGGATTATACTATTTTTGGTGTTGCTGCTCCTGTGCTTTGGATCTCTCAACACAGCCATTACCTGTGACTTGAGAGAGCCTGAAGAGAAGCAAAGGTCACCAGTCCAGAGAACCAGGGATCTGGCTTCACTTTTTAAGCTGGATGAATTAAAGTAAATGAAATGTCTATGTAGGCAAAAAAAGAAGTGTATTAACAGAGTTATAAAACCTTTATTTTTAATAAAATTTGGGAAATAACAGAACCCTGAAAACAATATACAATACAAAGCAGAAGTTTCTCTTTTAACTCAATTGTTAATTTTCCTGCAGAGGAGCTATTTGTAGCACAAGGAAAACTTGTGTGGTGTGAGTGTTTGCTCAGCCTGTCCTGGTTTTGCAGACCACCCAACCTCAGTCAAAGCATCTCAGCAACATTTTCTGTTTGCTGTTTTATTCTCTGCTCAATTGTCTCACATTCCCTTTTGTAGCCTCAATAATCCTAATTGCAAAGGGAGTTGGACTCGATGGTCCCTTTGGATCCTTTCCAACTTGAGATATTCTGTGATGCTTTGGGAGTGCTTGTAGTCACCTGGAGGCAGTCTGTCATGGGAGTGAACTGGGCAGGAGCAGGACATCCCCTGTGCACCAGGAACCCTCCCCTCTGCTGGCTGTGCTGCCCCCCGAGCAGGGGGACGCTTGCTCAGCATGAACTCAGTGCTGACAACTGGTTTTGTGCTCTGTGTTCTTTGTAAGAGTTGTGCAAATGGATTTTCTCTGCTTCCTGCCTGCTGGGACGTGCTGTGGTGTCTGCATCACGCAGCCTCTTGTTCCCCAAGAGTTTAATCACCAGTCTGTGCTGTCTGTGTGAAGGCAGAAGGCCTTGCCTCGCTCCTCCCGAGATGCACGTGTGGGAGGGGAGGTGTAGTGCTCTCAGGAAGCTTCACTGGGTGCTGGTTTTACTCAGTCACAGTTGGTAAAGTCATGGACAACAGTTAAAGGCAGAAATGAGTTTATAGTTACCTGCTGGGTCAGCCTTTGGGGATGGGCAGCAGATTGCTGTGCTGCACCTCCCCTGAGCAGGGATGGGGCAGGCAGTGCAGAGCGTGGGGAAACCTCTCCGTGCATCACCAGTTCCTCTCCTAAGTGACTCTTGGCTGCTTCAGAGGGCAGCAGTGGTTAATTCATTTCTGTTATCAAAACTCAGCTGAGTCCTGAAGAACTCTGGTGTTCTCCAGGACTCAGTTCTGCCAATGGCATCCTGGGGTGCATTAGAAGGGCCGTGGTCAGTAGGTCAAGAGAGGTTCTTCTTCCCCTCTGCCCTGGTGAGGCCACATCTGGAATATTGTGTCCAGTTCTGGGCCCCACAGTTCAAGAAGGACAGGGAACTGCTGGAGAGAGTCCAGCACAGAGCCACCAAGGTGATGAAGGGAGTGGAGCATCTCCCTGATGAGGAAAGGCTGAGGGAGCTGGGGCTCTTTAGCTTGGAGAAGAGGAGGCTGAGGGGGGACCTCATTAATGTTTATAAATATTTGAAGGGTGAGTGTCAGGAGGATGGGGCCAGGCTCTTCACAGTGATGACCAACGATAGGACAAGGGGTAATGGGTGTGAGCTGGAACACAGGAGGTTCCACTTAAATTTGAGAAAGAACTTCTTTCCTGTGAGGGTGCCAGAGCCCTGGGCCAGGCTGCCCAGGGAGGGTGTGGAGTCTCCTTCTCTGGAGACATTCAAGACCCGCCTGGACGCCTTCCTGTGTGATCTCATCCAGGTGTTCCTGCTCCGGCAGGGGGGTTGGACTGGTTGATCTTTCGAGGTCCCTTCCAATCCCTGACACTCTGTGATTCTGTGAGCATGGGGAGAGGCTTCTGCAGAAGGTGTGGAGCTGCACGCTGGGGGTGTGCTGCGTGTCACTGCTTGTCACTGCGTGTCACTTCCTACAGACTGCAGTGTCTGACAGAAAGGAGCTCACAGATCTGAGCGAGCCTGATGCAGTGCCTCCCTGCAGCAGGCCAGTCTGTGCTGGTCTGAGAACACAGTAACCATTTCCCTCACAGTGTCAGATATTACCCTGCTGTCATCTCTTCCAGGGAAAAGCAGTGCAAAAGAAGGACGTTCCAGAGGAGAGACCAGGCCTGCTGGAAGCAAGGAGGCCAGGCAGTTCATTTCAGATGATGATGAAAGCGATCCTGCAATCGACAGGACAAAAACCAAAATGCAGCCTTCTGTCCAGCTGACTCCCTTAAATACCACAGTGCCAAGCAAACATAACAGCAGAGTCCCAGGAACAGCAAAGGGGAAGAGAGACAAAGAACATGGAGAGCTGCCTGCGCATCAGAAGCCTTCCGGGTACTCTCTAAGGTCAGACAGACAGCTGCATCTAACAGAAGAACTGTCAAACAAAGACGAGGAAGAGGAATCCAGTGAAGACATCCCACTGTCTATCAAAAGGAAAAATAAATCTTTCTTAAAAGAAATGACTGAAAACTCTAAATCTTCCTCTCACTGTAAGAGTTCCCAGGACGATGCCAACAAGGCATCACGTGAACAGAGGACAGTAAGACACTCTGCTGCCTCCCATAAAGTGTCGTCGAGGCAAAGTGTGCCCAAATCCACGGGTGGTTCTGAGTTACTTGAAGGAAAAACAGTGTCAAGTGAGCGTAGAACTTCCGCCCTGCCTGACAGGACACTGAGGACAAGGAGCAGAATCAACCCTCCAAGGTATTTCCTTGAAACTGACTCTGAGCCTGAAAGTGACGAAGAGGAATTTCAAGTAAAAGAAAAGAACGCAAAAATATCTGATAAAACCCCAAATGGTAAAGTCTCTAACACTGCCAAGCCTTCAGCAGCAAAATCAAGAGAGCCTGAGAGGCCAAAGGTGCAGAAATCTCTAGAACTTTTTCCCAGGGCAGCTGATGGTTGGTCTGAAAAGGAATTGCAGAAGCTCTACAGGCAAGTGGTTGCTGTGTGAAAACAGGGCAAAGGTTCCTGCCGACACAGGGAGGCATAATGTCCTGGAGGGTCTGGGTGGTCTGGGTTTGGATTGTTCAGACTCAGTCTTTCACATTACTTTTATAGTTTCCTTTTCATTTTAACCAGCTCCTACAAAATAAATTTTGTTAACAAGTTAAAAAATAGTGAAACAAAGGAGACAACTGAATATTTTCTAAAAGAGCTGTCGGTGCACGAGCCTGCAGCAGCTCCTACCACTACCAGTGTCACAGGTGTTAAGCACAAAAAATTGTGAGTCTACTCCTTTAGCTGTTTTTCAAAAGCACATATTTCATCTTGTTAAAAGGGGGAAACATTCCTGGTGAAAAGCAGGAGCAGGTAACCAGTATGGGAGAAGCTTTCACCTTTATGATTTAGAGGACCAGTCAGTGTATTGCCTCCCCCAATGGAATAAAAAGTGAAACATGACATGCTTCTGTGTTTAAGTGTTGTAAAGTGGAGATTAACTGCACAAATGTTTAATTAAGGCATTGGCCAATTACTTAAACAAGCCATTAATTAGTATATACACATACACCATGTTTGGTTTTGTTTCTTTTCAATTAGAAAACTGACAAGTCATAAGCTGATGTCTCAGGGGGGGTTGGGGTGGGCCTGCTGCAAAATAAGGAAGAAATTTATCTTGTAACAGAGCTGTTGGATTAAATTATTGACATAAATTATGGCACATTTGAAAGCCTCTGGGCAAGAGATGGGAGCCAGGGTTCTGTACACCCAGCACAGGGTGTCCCCTCTCTGGGAGGGCAGCTGGTCTCTGGGTGTTCCCAGGGCAGACCCTGCAGCGTGACGGAGGTGCTGGCTTTGTTCTCTCGCCAGGGCCGTGGCTTCCTTTCCAAAGCACAAGAGTGGCTTCTGGCTGGAGGTGGCCATGGCAGTGGGGTCTCGCTCTGCTGAAGAGTGCCATCAGAAATATGTAGAAGAACAACAGGCCAAAGGTTCCAAAACACATGCCAAGAAGACCACCACCACTTCAGGAAAACCAGAACAGAAAGGTACTGATGTCTTGGTTCTGGGTATTTTGATGTCTTAAAATAATTTAAAACTCAGTATTTATTATGTAGTGGGAGATACAGCCATCAATGCACATCAGGGTCCCACGGTGAAGGTTATCTTCTGTGGTGGAAGAGTCTCACCCCATCCTCTTGACACCTGCCCTTTAGATATTTATAAGCATCAATGAGATCCCCTCTCAGGCTGCTCTTCTCCAGGCTGAACAGTCCCAGCTCTCTCAGCCTCTCCTCACATGGGAGATGCTCCAGCCCCTCATCATCTTCATAGCCTCCACTGGACTCTCTCCAGTAGTTCCTGGTCTTTCTTGAACTGGGGAGCCCAGAACTGGGCACAACACTCCAGATGTGGCCTCACCAGGGCAGACTAGAGGGGGAGGAGAACCTCCCTCAACCTGCTGGTCACACTCTTCTGAATGACCTCAGGAGACCATTGGCCTTCCTGGCCACAGGGGCACACTACTGGCTCATGGTCAACTGGTCACCCACCAGCACTCCCAGCTCCTTCTCTGCAGAGTTCCTCTCCAGCAGGTCACCCCCAGCCTGTCCTGATGCCTGGGGTGATCCCTCCCCAGGTGCAGGACCCTGCACTTGCCCTTGTTGAACTTCATCAGGTTCCTCTGCACCCAGCTCTCCAGCCTGGCCAGGTCTCACTGAATGGCCTCACGGCCTTCTGGTGTGTCAGCCACTGCTCCCAGTTTGGTACCATCAGCAAACTGGCTGAGGGTCCACTCTGTCCCTTCATCCAGGTCACTGATGGACAAGTTAAACAAGGCTGGGCCCAGTGCTGATCCCTGGGGACACCACTAGCTACAGGCTCCCAACTGCAGAGATGGTTTTTGAACTCATAGACTGTGTAAGAACTCAGAGGATCTCAGAGAAGCCAGAAGCCCTCTCCACCGAGGAGAGACCCATCTGTATCCCTGGTGCTGGTGTGGCTGGTGGATTCTGAACCCGTGTGACACAGCTGGTGTCTCAGAACAATTCCCATTGTGGTCCATGTAGGTAAGAAAGAGCCGGTTACGATCACTGCCAAAGTGGGAACCTTCAAAAGGAAGCAGCAGATGAGAGAGTTCCTGGACCAGCTGCCCAAGGACAACCACGAGGACATCTTCACTGCCACGCCCTTCCAGAACAGGAGAGTGCAGGTAGATCTGGGGCACAGCCCGGCTGCCGGGTGCTCTCTGACGGGATGGATTCCAGGGGTGTGTCAGGCATGGGCCTGTCCAGTGCCACCAGTGAAACCCTCGGGATTTGGGGGAGCAGGGTCATTTCCTTGGCTTGTTACTGCAGTACTGGCAGTGGGAGCACAGGGAACGTGGCTTCTGCCGACAGATGTCATGGGAGAAACCAGTCTGTGGTCAGGGCGTCCGGCCCGCCTCGGGGTGGGAGGGACTGGGGACACTGGGAAGCGTTGGTCATGCAGGGAGATCACTGTCCTGGGGGTGACCATGGGGTCCTCCTGCAGGGAGATCACTGTCCTGGGGGTGACCATGGGGTCCCCCTGCAGGGATATCACTGTCCTGGGGGTGACCATGGGGTCCTCCTGCAGGGATATCACTGTCCTGGGGGTGACCATGGGGTCCTCCTGCAGGGAGATCACTGTCCTGGGGGTGACCATGGGGTCCTCCTGCAGGGATATCGCTGTCCTGGGGGTGCCTGTGGGGTCCTCCTGCAGGGAGATCACTGTCCTGGGGGTGACCGTGGGGTCCTCCTGCAGGGATATCACTGTCCTGGGGTCCTCCTGCAGGGATATCACTGTCCTGGGGTCCTCCTGCAGGGATATCACTGTCCTGGGGGTGACTGTGGGGTCCTCCTGCAGGGATATCACTGTCCTGGGGTCCTGGTGCTGTGGAGCTGGGTGGTCCCAAAGCTCACACTGATACCTAACGGGATTTCTTTTTCTTTCTCTCTTCTCAGCACTCTCACACTCAAACCACTCCCCGCTGGGTGCTGCCTGGGGTGGGGCTCTCTCTGGGGGTTCTGTGTCCCTCTCGCCTGCTGCTCACTGCCTCTCTCCTGTTTTTCTGCCCCTGTGGGTGACACCTGCCCCCTTTCCCTGCCCTCTCCTCCCCTCTCCTGCCCCACAAGCACACCCAGCAGCTGCAGCTCCAGAGCTGGAGAGCGTTACCTGTCTGGGCTAAACCTCGGCTTAGCTGTGGCGAGGCCCAGTTGTGCACTCTGCCTGTTAGTTAAGACTGTTTTGATTTATTTTTTGCCACTGATTTATCAAGTAATAACTTATTTTTTTTTTCACCTCTAGAGAATTTTTGAAGTTTATTTCAAGATACATTTTTCTTTTTGCTCTTATCTGACCAAACTAACTCTGCTTATTACACCTGGTGCCTCAGTTCCAGCAGGGACTCCGCCAGGCACCACTACATCTCTTGGTACATTTGGTTTTTTCATGTGTTTTCTTTGTAGCAACAATGTGTTTTTCACTCTGGCACGCATCCTGAAGTGGAGTAACACCACAGCCCCTTGGGAAGCCAAAATGTAAGCAGTGGTAGCTCCCTGGCTCTGTGTAAACTGGAGTGTGCTGGGAAGGAGCCCCCGTGAGTGGCTGAGGCAGAACCGATGTGTCCGTGCCCAGCACACCCCGGTTTTGCCGAGGGATTCTCCAGGAGATTCTCTGTGGGTAGAATGCAGCCTCAGCCCCTGATTCACAAGGCTTCTCCTTTTTTCTTTGTTTTTTTCACACCATTTTGCCTGGCCTGAGCGTGCTCACCCCCTCCTGCCGAGCACCGTGAGAGGCGCCGCTCTGGGGACAAATCCTGCTTGTTGAGGAGTCACGAGCAGAGCCCCCTCCACGAGCTGCAAGTTCTTGTGCTCAGTTCAGAGCTGAGTTATTTGCTGTGTGAAGAAGCATCATCTTTTATTTGTTCTGAACTTGCATCTGCTGACTTTGTCTTCTTCTCCTCATAGGGAAGAGACAGCAAACAACTGTCCTCGTCCCTATTCACCCTGATGCCAGGTGTAGCTCTTCCCCCCCTAGGACCTGCTGCGCTCTTGATCATCTGTGTTGCTCCTCTCTGAACCTTTCCAGTTCTCCCCTCTCTTCTGGAAGAACCAGAAGTTCCCTGACTAATCCTGGCATCCTCCTCCTGAGTAGTAACAGTCAGCTTTGAGCTTCTCATTTGAACCAGAAATTACTTCTGATTGTGTGATAGCAGCCAAAAAAAAGGTCAGCAAAGTGTCGGGCACCCATGGGAGGAGGATTAAGAGCAAGCTGGAGGCATCTTTGGCTGCCACCCCAAGCCCTTGCATGCCTGTGGTGTGTCCTGGGCGTGTTGCTGGCTTCTGCATCTCCCAGAGGGACACAGGAGTCAAAAGTGTGACTGAAGTGAGAAGGGAAAGGAGCGGCTGCCTGCTGAGGAGGGATTGGAGTCTGGGACCCCTCCCTGTGGGGAGGAGGGACAGGACCCAGGTTCCTGGGGCCACGAAGAGGCAGAGCCCAGAGAAGCCTTCTCTGCAGCTCTTTGTTGGCAAGGGCAGGCACTGATGGCTCTGATGTGGCTTTGTAGTTGCCAACGTTGCGGGGAAGCCGGGATGATGACGATGACGACGACTTTGCACTCACAGACAACCCCATCACACCCTCCTCGGCTGTCTTCCCTCTGGTGAAAACCCCTCAGTGTGACCACATCAGCCCTGGTATGCTGGGACCCATCAACAGGTAGGACCTGTACTGCTGGCCCTCTGCTGACCTTTGCCTTTCGCATTTTCCCCAAGATTGGGTTTTTTGATTGTCTGAGAAAGATCAGTCCTGGAACTGGGATGCCAGACCCAGAGTGTGCAGGGTAAATCTGCAGTCCAGGAGGGTGTGTTTAGAGGAAGCTCTTTCCCTCGGCCCTGTGAGCAGTTTGAGCTACAGCTGAGTGTGGGCAGCTAAAAAAAACGCCACTCACGTGTCCTTTGACTCTTGGGGAGGGTCGTGATTTGAGCTTCAGCCACTCTGAGTGGCTCATTTTGAGTCTCAAACCTGTTCACCCCATTGCTTCAGGCTTTGCTGGAATGGGAATCGTGTGGGAACTTGCAGAGGAACTGGAATTTATCTAATGGACAAGAAATGAGCTTTGGGAAGACGCTGAAGCTTTGTCTGCTGCTTGCACTGTGTCTGATAGTGTGTGATCCGGTGAAACCCTCCCAGAGCTGCTGTTAGATTTGATTGACCAACAACTGGTTTTAATGGCCATGCTAATACTCTCTGAATTAGAGCTGTATGTGTGATGCCTCTGATTGTCCAGTGGGTTCTGTGGGTGGCACCCAGTGACACTCAGTGCTGGCTTCCCCCTCCCTGCAGGAAGGATTACGACCGGCACGTGTTCAGGATGCAGAGGAAGACGCGGGGCAGCAGAGGCACCTGGGACCACGTCAGGAGCTCGGTAATGCCCCTTCCTCGAGTGTCACCGAGTCCCACCCTAGCAAGGCAAGGTTCTGCCAGGCAGGAGGATCCCAGGGCTGCAGAGGAGTGTGTGTGTGTTCAGGGCAGAAAGCAGGAGCCCTCCCCTACTTCCTCCCAAACTCCTGGGGCTGAGATCTGCTTCTCTTGGAGAAAAGTTCTGTTGGTTAGAAAAGAGCTGTTTATGGTCAGGATTTAATTGCTTTTGTCAGGACTTGTAACTGCTCTTGGGTTCTGCCATCTTTAGGGACATTAAGTTCCTGATATATTCTCTGTACAGGGGGAAAGGAAACACCACTTCTCACCTCCTAGCAGATAACCCCTGACTTTCCCTCTGTGTTCCTCCAGTAGCCTGGGATTTGGAATTCTTCCGGCTTTCCCAGGAAAAGCTCAGATCCCAGAAGCAGAAAACCAGCTTGTGCCTCCAGTTCAGTGAGAGCATCTGGGGGTTAAAAGTTTAAATTTTAAGTGAAAATGCAGCATAAGCATTTGGGCAGCCCAGATCCAGTGTGAGTGAGGCTGGGCAGAGTGTGAGTGAGGCTGGGCAGGGTGTGAGTGAGGCTGGGCAGGGTGTGAGTGAGGCTGTGCCATGTGTGAGTGAGGCTGGGCAGGGTGTGAGTGAGGCTGGGCAGGGTGTGAGTGAGGCTGGGCAGGGTGTGAGTGAGGCTGGGCAGAGTGTGAGTGAGGCTGGGCAGAGTGTGAGTGAGGCTGGGCAGGGTGTGAGTGAGGCTGGGCAGGGTGTGAGTGAGGCTGGGCAGTGTGAGTGTGAGGCTGTGCAGTGTGAGTGTGAGGCTGGGCAGTGTGAGTGAGGCTGTGCAGTGTGAGTGAGGCTGGGCCGAGTGTGAGTGAGGCTGGTCAGTGTGAGTGAGGCTGTACAGTGCCTCCCCCAGACGGCTCCACCGGGGCCGTGCTGGGGACTGAGCAGAGCCTTTCTGTCCCTTCTCAGGCCGGAGGTGTGCTCGGGACCCCACCTGCACACAGAGCCACCCTCAGTGCAGAGAAGGGTGAGTACCCGGCCCTTCCCTTCCCCTCAGCCCCTGCACTCCCCTGCCCATCGCCGCTGGCTCGTCTGTGGCCACCAGCTCTGCCTTTACACACACAGACACACACACACACACACACACACAGACAGGCACAGACACACAGACACAGACAGACACACACACACAGACACACACACACACAGACAGGCACAGACACACACACACACACACACACACACACACACATACGCACACAGACACACACAGGCACACACACACAGGCACACACACACAGACACACACACACACAGACACACACACACACAGACACACACACACACAGACAGGCACAGACACACACACACACACACACACAGACACACACACACACACACAGACACACGCACAGACACACACACGCACAGACACACACACACAGGCACACACACACAGACACACACACACAGACACACACGCACATACACACACACACACACAGACACACACAGACACACGCACATGCGCACACGCGCAGACACGCACACGCGCAGACACGCACACGCGCAGACACACACACAGACAGACACACACACAGACAGACATACACACACAGACACACACTGACACACACTGACACTCCCCTGCTGTCCCAGCTGACACACACAGACACACACACACACTGACACTGACACACACACTGACACTGACACACACACTGACACTGACACACACACACACTCTGACACACACACACACTCTGACACACACACACACAGACACACACACTGGCACTGACACTGACACACACACACACACACTGACACACACACACACAAACACTGACACTGACACTGACACACACACAGACACACACACACACAGACACACACACACTGACACACACACACTCTGACACACACACACACACAGACACACACACTGACACTGTCACTGACACACACACACACACACTGCCACTGACACTCTCTGTTTTCCTCCTGGCAGACCTGAAGCAGAGCTCCGTGGTGGGGAAGCTCTTTGTGGCGCAGGCAGCAGACTCCTCCGATGAAGAACAGGCCGATTCCTACTCTTCAGTGTAATGACCTTGATGGGTTTTTATGAGTTCAGCACTGCAGGGCCCCTGGTGCCGAGCAGAGGGGCCTGGCTGCCCCCCGAGCTGCTGTTCTGTGCCGCTGAGGTCAGTGTGGACCTCGCCCTGCCCTGGTTTTATGTGTTTTAACACCAGTCCCAGCTTGCCACCTCCCCAGCCCCGTCTGTCATCGTTCCTGTTTCTTGCTCAGCTCCTCCTGCCCTTTGCCCTGTTTCTTCTGGGGGAGGGAGAAATGCACTTGGATAACTATTACTGGCAAGTTTTGATTCTTTTTTAAGATAAAAATGTCTTTTTGCAATATAGCTGTACAATAAATGAATAATGGTACAGTCTGTAACTAACTGGAACTGCTTTTTAATTTCCTCTACTGAGAGTTTGAATTTTTTTACATTTCCTTAATGTAATAAAAAAGGACAAATTTATTTTACTCATGTATGCATCAGCCTCTCTGGAGGGGGGGCAGGAGTCACAGGCAGTGAATCAGTCCAGGACTCTCAGTTATCTGGGCCTCTCTGTTTCATCTTTTCATCCTCTCTTTGGTTTTTAAGCAGAGCTTTATGGCTGTCCCCAGCCTGCTGCTGCTCTGTGTCAGCCCCACACCCCTCCTGTGGCACAGGGAGTGTTTATCTCGTGTTTCCCTCACGGCTGGAGGCCTCTTCATGAACACTCCAGACAGGGACAGGAGGAACCCAAATCAACAGCGGTATTTTCCGCGGCAGCCACACAGAGGCAGCAGGGAGGCTTCACTGCAGCCAGGGCCGGGGGAAGCCAGAGGGCCAGGAGGGGAGATGAGGAGATGGCAGCTGTGAGGCCACCTAAGGACAAAGGCAATTACCTGGTGCACCGGCCCTTCAACCCCAGTGAACCCTTCACTCTTCTGGGCAAGAAAAATAAGGCACATGTGGCGAGTCACTTTGTTCTTAGGAAGTGTGTGTGCCAACCTTGTAGCTGATGGCAAGTAGCTGGAGCAAGGGTCCTGCCCCTGTTACCACCTTTCTGCTTTACTTTGCCAAACTATTATCCTCATTTTTGAAGGTGTTTTGGAGTGACCATACTCAGCCAACAGCAGCAACTGGCCTTGTCCCACTCTCTGCAGTCACCCTGTATTGACAGCCAGCAGCAGAGGCACTGCTCAGTGTGACACCACGGGCAGGGGGGTGACCCTGGCAGTGACAAGGTGGCAATGAGAAGTGGCTGTAACATGCCAGGCGCCCCTGGTGTTTCTCCAAGGATTTATTTACATATCTTACAGTGAGTCCCAAGGCAGTAAAGTGCAAGTAAAAGAGAACAGAAACCCAAGTCCCAGTCCCCTCAGCTGGTGGCAGCCGTGTTGCTTCTCCCCTTAGCAGCGGGGTTCTCAGGCAGCATCTGGGGGTCAAAGCCGTAGTGGAGGTAGCGGTGGATCTCCTCCGCCTTCCGCCGACTGACCTGGGCGCCGGCGGCGATGTCCAGCGGGGAGCTGGAAGAGAGCACAGCAGGAGGACACCTCACCCCCAGCTCTTTGGGGTCCAGTGGGCAACTGGGATCAAAGGGGAAACTGCTGGTGGGGGAGCAGGGTGAGGGGAGGGACAGGGACACCCCGAGCTGCTGGCGGTCACCCTGCCGCGTTTCCGAGGGCTGTGAGCACACCAGGCTCAGAGCTGCAGCAACAACAGGGAGGGGCAGGAAAGGGCAAAGGAAAAGGTGGGGCAGCAGGGGGGACAGTGGGAGCAAAGCCCTTGTCATTGTCCTGGGCTGCTCAGCTTGAAGAGGCTGAGAAACACACAAAGAGCAGAGCAGGGTGGGTGTGGAGACAGGAAACTGGGGAGCTCTGGCAGCAACAGAGAAAGGATCTCAGCGACTGCCCCAGCAGCAGGGCCTGGCTGAGGCAGAGGAGCAGGACAGTCAGGCCTCAGAGCACCTGCCCTGCATCTCTGCTGTTACCTGTTGGCCAACTTCTTCACAGAGGCAAAGCGATGGCACATGTTGAGAGCAGCCAGGTAGCTGAGGTTAGGGAAGCTCAAGTAGAAGTTGAGCCTTTCCCGCTGGGGACCCTCCACCTCCACTGGCACCTGAATGGCAGCGTTTTTCCTTTGCTCCACCAGCGCCAGGTCCTTCAGCAAACTGGCAGTTTCCTCTTGGCAAGAGCTAAAAAGAACCCGGACCCCAGCCTGGACCAGGGCTGCGAGCACACCGTCGTAGTACTGCGTCCTCTGGAGAAAGCGAGATGTTTCTCCTGCAGAGTGGGAACACAGGAAATTCAGTGAGATTTGAGTTACCTGCTGCAGGACTGTGAAAAACAGAATCTGAACCACTTGCAAAGCAAAACAGCTCCAAGAGCAGCCTCTGCTTTGAGATCTCACCCACAAAAACGAGACGAGGGAAAACATCTCGCAGGAGGGAGGCGGGAGGGGTCATGGGAGCAGGATTTACTCAGTTATTTGAGAGGCAGAGTTTGAAATTAACACTGAAAATGCAAATTAAATGTCATTAGGAGAGAGGATGGCAGGAACACGTGAGAAGTGATGAACAGGACAGACCAAAGCCAGCAGAAGAGGCTTTGTAAGGCTAGAAAAGTAAGAAAGCACTGGACACTGTGAGAAACTCAAAGTCCTTCAGTGCCAGGGACACCAATGCCAACATGGGGATGTTCTCAGCGTTTCTCTCCTGACAAATCCCAGCTGAACCCAACCCCCAGCGCTGTTCCAGCTGCTGAACAGAACCAGCTCTGGCCCAGCTCACACCAGGACAAAGCAAAGCCAGTGTGGCCAGTGCAAGCCTCAAGCAGAGCCCAGTGCGTCCCCGTGCCGCCCCTCCCAGGGAGCACCCACCTGTTTTAATCCTGTCCTTCTCCACAATCACACAGGTTCTCTCAAACGTGCTCTGCAGGCGCTGGAGCCGCTGGGTGACTTTGTTCCTGTTCCCAGAGTTCAGTAACTCAGACAGGAATTTCCTTTCCACGGCCATGCGGTTGCTGACGACGTAATCGCCGCCGCCCAGCGGGCAAACCTGGACCCTGACTCCGTGAGCCGCCTTCAGGGCAGAAATCACCTCCGCGCCAGAGCAGATCTCCCGGCTGTCCACCAGGATGCACAGCGAAGGCTTCCTCCCCAGAGAGTCACACCCAAACCCAGCTGCAGCTGAGGAGGGGTTTGAGGAGGCAGAACGAGGTGGAGCTGAAGTGCTGCTGCAGGTGTTCTTCCAAGAACTCCCCACCTGGAAAGGGTGAATCACACGGTGTTGGGGGAGATCACAGAAGCATAAGGCCAAAAAAAACCATGTTCATAAAAAATGTGCTTTTCAGATACCGATGCTGAACAGATCCACTTTGTTCCACAACAAATCCAATTAATAAAATCTTTTTTAAAAAGTATTTTTTGATATTGCAAAACATTAACTCTTTCAAGTTAACACTTTCACCCCCTACAAACAATCTCCCAAATTAGCTGATCTAATTATTTAGCAGCTTGAAGGACAAACACAGGCAGCCACTAACGAGTTCAACTAACACTGAATACTGTCAGTGACAGAGGTCAGGCAGGAGGGGGTCAGAGATCAGGAATCCAACCTCAGGTGAGGCAGGGGCTTAATGTAGGACAGTGAACAAGTATTTCAGAATTCCAGAAGCCACAGCATTAGTGGACTCTGCTGCTGGAAACAGACCCATGTTCCTCCATCACTGTCAGACTCGAGATAGTATCTAACCCCCAATTCTTATTTATTGGCTGCAAAGATACTCTCCAAGTCACCCTGTGAGTACAAAAGCCTCCTACACCGAGGAAAGGGAGAGGATGTGGAGTGGATGTGGAGCAGAACAGAGCAGCTCCACCAGTGCAACCAGACAGGCTCCCACCGCCTGGGATCCTTTAGCAACACGAGAGGTGAGAGCAAGGTCCTTGTTCTGAATGGACACTGACCTCAGTGGGAGCCTGGAGACCCTCCTTCCCCAGATCAGAGGCAGTGAGAGCTGGAGGAGAACGTGTGCTCCTGACCTGAGGCTCTGGGTGAAAATCCAGCATTTCAGATACTGAAGCTCTCAAGCTGAGGAGCATCTCGCTCCTGCTCTCCGCAGACCGATGGACACCGATGTCCTCAGGAATCTTTTTGTGCTGGGCAGAAGAGACTGAGGGCAGTGACTTGGGTAACTTGGCACTCTCCTCTCCTGCCCTGACATGGTCTGTTTGCATGGGCTTCTCACTCGTTTCCTCCCCGCTGGAATCACTGAGAACAATAATTCGGGATGGTTTCTTCTTTCGCCCCGGGACAGGGACGTCCTCGTCCATCCGGGCCTGGTTTAGCTTCCTTCTGCGGCGAGTGAGGTATTGTTTATTTCCACCAGTAAAACTCTCATTGTTTAGGAGATCAAAATTAACACACAGTTCCTCCTCACTAGATTCACTTTTTTGGCAAGTTTCCTCTTCCTCATCTCCAACACAGAAACTGTCTTCTGCGTAAGTCTGGTCCTGCTCAGGGATCTGGGGGGAAAAAAAACCCAAAGTCAGTGAGTTTCAAAACTCTGTAAGCATTGTGTTTCAAAACACCCTCAGGAAAACCTCCACTGGGGGGAGCTTGTTTCACCAAACTGGGAAATCAGCTGAGACTGGAAACATCCCACACTGAGTGAGTGGAGCTTCCCCAGAGGTCAGGCGGTGTCCCTGGAAGCACCGCGCAGTCCTACATCGCTCAACAGCGATCACCAGGATAATTTTAGATGGGATGTGAGGAAGAATTTCTTTGCTGAAAGGGTTCTGAGGCATTGGAAGGGGTTGCCCAGGGCAGTGGTGGAGTCCCCATCCCTGGAGGGATTGAAGAGTCGTGTAGACACAGTGCTGAGGGACAGGGGTCAGTGGGGACTGGTCAGTGTTGGGTTCATGGTTGGACTCGAGGAGCTCAAAGGGCTTTTCCAGTCCAGGCCATTCTGTGTAATTCCACTCTTCAGTGACAAGACAAGCAGGGACTGGGATGCCTCCACTGGGATGACCAGTTGACAGCCTCTCTCCAGCTGGAGAATGGAGCACGTGAGCTCCTATCAAAGCACACACGTCTGCACACTTTAACTTATAAATCAAAACAAAGTCAGAAGTCTTCTGTGAGAACTTATTTATCAACAACAAGCTGCAGTGACACTTGACAGTAGGATTAGAACCTCCATAGGGTCACAGGCAATGGGAACTTCTCAAGGACAAGGGCCATTTCATGTCATACCTGGGAGAAAATGGCCACGCTGTTGAATTCACGATGAACCATTTTGTACCTATTGCCCAGAGCCGGACTGCGCACAGACTTCAGGTAAACTCCCTTCATCTCACACTCTGGGTTAAAGCAAGAAGATGAGAGAGAATAGAGTATTGTTAAGGATATATATTTAATTCATCATCACTACATCATGTTTTCCATACTAAATAATTTCTTTACAGTCTCCCCAAAACGTGTGTTTCACAAAACAAAACCTGACCGTTCCCCAGACACCTCTGGAAGTCCCGAAGCACAGGACAAGGCCTGCCCAGCTTGCTGCCATGGGAGCTGCCATGGGAGCTGCCATGGGAGCTGCCATGGGAGCTGCCATCGGGAAGGATTTCTCAAGGGGCAGAGCTCTGGATGCCCGTGGTGGGGAGAAGGGCAATGTTAACCACAGCAAACCCAAATCACTCCACTTTCCACGTCAGGATTCTCTCCCACAACAGAGGCAACAACAGATTTCAGGGACTGCATGAGAAAGGGGGGGGTTTACTGAAGCCCACACAGAATCTTGCAGGGAACAACTCACAGTTTCAGTGGTGGAGGAAAATCCTTAGCAACATCTGGGAATCTTAAGTGGTGATAAGATGATTCCACCACACAAACATCCCAGGGAAAGACAAGGGTCATAAGGACAGGGACAAGTGAACCATCTGGCCAAACACCAGCATGACTTTCTCAGCTCTGTCAGGGTCAACACTGTAATTTTATCTTGAGCATTCATCTTGTTATTTCATACCACATTTTAGGTCTCCCTGTAACAGAAGACCTGAAAGACTCTGAGATTTCTAAGTGCAGTGGGAAATTGTGTTTCTGTTCAGTCAGAATGGGGTAAGAGGGGTGGTTGACCCTCAGTGAGAGGCCATCTCCTGCCTCTGCAGTCCTCAGAGATCTGGCTCCAGCCTGCCCAGAGCCATTCCATGGGACTGCAGTGAGGAGCTTACTACCTAAGAAACCCACCTGAAACAACCAGAGAGTGGAAAGCACCTGATTTACCACAGCTGAGGAGGTTCCTGCTCATGAGCTGACACATTCTGACACACTGACCACGGCCATGGCTATCACACACCACGTGCTAAGCAACAGCCCTCATCTTAAAACCATGAACAACTCTCCTCACTCACCAGTTAACACCTGTGTGATGTCTTCATCATCATTCAGGAACTGAGCAAGGGAAGAGTTCAGCTCGTTCTCTGCACCAACACTCTCATCAGATGAAACACAATCTGCATCTTGCTGGGACAGCTCAGCCTCTTCATCTAAAAACTGTCTCGCTGCCTTCTGAAAAGGAGAAAAATCCACACAAAGTTTTAGTTGGAAGCTGGCTCCCAATTAACTGATGTTAATGAGACCTCTGATTAAATCAGTTCATGACTCTGGAACGTCAGCTGCTTGGATGATCACAGATATGAGACCTCTGGCTTTGGAAAGAGAATCCATCCCAGGGAAAGGTGATGTACAGCAGAGAGAGTTCCAGGAAGCCCAGGGCAGCACACAGAGCTGTGTCCCACCAGCACAGAAGGGTGGAGCTGGAGTTCATTTCAAAGCTCTGGCCCAAGGTTAATCACTTGTGTGTGGCACTGTGTGCACCCAGACTAGTTAATAGTACAGGCAGAGTTTACCAACACATTGTAGCTAAGCTACCTCGAAATATCAGGTTATTTTGTAACTTACAAGTCTAATTGAAGTTATTTTATTTGCTTTCAAAAATCCATTTTGATTTTGAAGTGCTGGATTTCTCTGAACCCAGGGTCACTGGAAATTCCAGATACAGACCACACTCTGCTTTGCCCTTTTCTGGTTAGGATTTAGAATTATTTCATGATTTCCTGAGACAACGCAGCTCATGACTGAGAAAGTGCTCATCTTGCAAGGAAGAGGAGGCATTTCACAGGTGAACTGCAGTCCAGGAGACGTGATACCAACCTTGGTACTAAGCTCCATCCAAAAAAGACAACAAAACATTGACAGGAATGTACAAGGAAACAAAATGAATTCAGAAAAAGGTTTTGTCAGTTTATATTAAGGGAGTTTCTATGAAGCTAACTTTTCCTCTTATAATTTCAGCTATAAAGTACTAAAGTAAAACATGGAAAAAAACAAAAAACAAACCCCCCAAACCCCGTTATGTGTCCTAGCTACTCCCAAAGAATGATTTGTTTGCCTCCAAAATGCTTTGTATAAAAAGCACAAAGCTTTAAGTTTTAGTTCAGTACATGGAAAACGAAGGCAGCTTGTGCTGCCAGCAACATCTCTGATTTCAGTTTTTCCTAAGTCTTTTAATTACCTGCTTACGGCAATTAGCAAGCCTGAATGACAGGCATTATTAACAGTTCCTGCTCTGGAGCAGGTTTGATTGCTGTGACTCACACTGGAGGGCACCTGTTCCCAGGAAAGAACTCTCAGTGCCATTGCCAACGAGTCTCAATCCTCCATCCCTGGGAAGCACAAACCCTGCAGCACCCACAGCACTGGGACACCAAACTGACACCCAGGGTCTGCTCCTGCGTGGGGACAGCAGCTTCCAGTTCTGACATCAGTTACTGAACGTTGGAACTCGGCTCTGAGGCTGTTGTGGTCACCTTGGACTCTCACAGAGTCCATCCCCTGTACTGACAGAGCCATGACTGCTGGTGGACTGGTCAGAAGGATTTTCAAGCCCTGGATCTCCAGTGGGTCTGGAGTTCTGGCCTGTGCATGGCTGTAAATGTTTAGGTGAGATGATAAGTGCAGGCAGAGTGGAAATTCATAGCCACACAGGTGACACACGCTCCTTCCATGAACCTTGTGGTCTCACATAAAAAAATAAATGTTTAAATAAAATTGAAAACTGGATTTTTTTATCTACCTCATCCTTTGTATTCCAGAACATAAAATACTGACACTATAGGGAAGTCTCCATAATGAAGATTATATTTAAAACATTAAAAATATCCAACTTAATCACTAATTATAACAATTTCTGCCTAGTGGAACCACATCCATGTGTATTTAAGAGCATTTCAATTGACCATGAGCATATGATTCTGGCCCTGCATCCTCTCCTGCCTCCACTCCTGATGCAGTGACAGTTTAAAATGTAAAATACTAAGTTAAGATAGAAACTTTGGGGTCAAGGTAGGTGGTAAATTAGAGAATCCCAGACTGGTTTGGGCTGGAAGGGACCTTACAGCCCATCCAGTCCCAACCCCGCTGCCAGCAGCAGGGACACCTTCCACCAGACCAGGTTGCTCAAAGCCATATAATCCAACATCCTAATAGCATAAATCTGGACAAGTTCATGAGCTTCCCAACTCTGACTAATCCTTGGGAACCTTCTCCTTGTAACATAAACTTTTACTTTGCTTCAGAACCTTATCAGGCAGGGCCCTGCAGGTTCCTCTGAGAGTCAGGGAGTGGATGTGAGGGTTAAGATCATGATCCAGTGTTTCAAGATTTCATCTCAAATGTTTGCAACAAACTTGTGGGAAATAGCTATGAGCCCCAACCCTCCTAAATAGTGTCCTAAAACAAACAACTGCCCGACTGCACACCTCCCATAATGCACAAGGTCCTACAAAAGGCAACAAAACAGAGCAATGCTCCATTGGTTTAGGCCAGAAAATACACACAAGCTCCAGAATTAGTGACTCAACAACACAGTAAACTTTTGTCTTTTATATGTGAAACCTGCACTCAACATTGGTAGGATAAGAGGAAATGGGCTCCAGTTGTGCCCAGGGCAGTTGAGATGGGATGTGAGGAAGAATTTCTTTGCTGAAAGGGTTCTGAGGCATTGGAAGGGGTTGCCCAGGGCAGTGGTGGAGTCCCCATCCCTGGAGGGATTGTAGAGTCGTGTAGACACAGTGCTGAGGGACGTGGGTCAGTGGGGACTGGGCAGTGCTGGGTTCATGGTTGGACTCCATGATGACATGAAGAGGGACACCTAATGTCACTGACCTTGTGTGCAGAACTGCTCTGGACCTTCTGCCGTTTGGTGCTCTGCCCCTGGTTTCTGTGAGGAGCTGCTGAGCGGCCACTCGCCCCCCTCCTGCGGCTCCGCTGGGAATCCACGCTGCCATCGCTGGACACGTCTGACTAGGGGGACATTTCACACACACTTCAATAAAGGAGAGAAAGGGAACCAATATTTAAACACACACCCATCCTCCACCAGCCAGGGCTTTTTTTAAGCAACACCTGATTTTTTGTGACCGATTTGCTATGGCAAAGTAACACAACAGTGCGGATCAGCTCAGTAAATGCAAAAGCAACAGAGAAACATGTTATATGGAAGAAAAATCACATCAAGTGTCACATTAACTTTTTTTTTTAATTCAAAGCTTTGTGGAAGAAAGGTTATATTACTGCCTTTCACAAAGGCATTGGCTCAGCTCTCCTGCCTATAACAATAATTCACTGCCAAAAATCAACTACAAAGTCATCTTTGGAGACCTTGGGAAAGAACTGAGGGAGAAAAGCAATTGCACTCATACATGCCTTAGGTCAGATGGCATAACATATTTTTAATAAGAACATTTGCCCACTGGCTGGAGAAAGAGTAAATGTTTAAGTGTACACTATAAATGAATTTGCACTCTTTCATTTCGTCTCCCCAAAGCCCTCACTGACCATGTGAAGTGAGTGCCGACGCTTTCTGATGGCACGGATCGGCGACTCAAAATCACTCTCGTCCTCAACCTGTGTAAACACAAACCAGTACAAATGCAAAGAGGATTTTTGGTTTGGTGTTTGACTTCCTTGTCATTTTGATTTTTTTTTTTATTTTTTTTTTCCCCTTAGACTCACATCAGGAGACGCCAAAACATTCTTTTTTTTCCTATTTTTTCTCTGGAAAACAATTTCTTCTTCACTGTCACTGCTGGTTCCTAGAGGAAAAACAGCAAACAACATTCACAGGAAGGTGCATTGTTCACAATACAACACTGCTAGAAGTGAGCAATCAAAATCTGTCTCTTCTATAAAAATAGCTACAAAGAAGATTACTTATTGATCTATGTGGCAAATATTTGTTCCCTTTTAGCCTTGTTAATCAAAATAAATAATCTCCAGCTGAGATGTACAATAAATCCTGCTTCCCTGGAGAGCCTCTGCGTGGAAGTGATTACTCCAGGCAGGCCAGGTACAGAAAAAAGGGAAGTGAAAAATGAAACCAAGAGAAGAAGGTCTTAGAAGTTGAGTAAGAGTTACACTTCTGGCAGTGTTTTGTAATACAGAACCAGCACTCACTAAAAACTCCTCTTTCCATTCCTTTTCAAACAAGGCCAGGGTGGGATGGAGAGTTGGTTTGGATTAAATCACTCCAAGGTTTGAATTTCTTTCAGGAAATACACAAAATTCCCAAACATTCCACCTCTAAAATAACACATTTAAATACCAATAACTCTCATTTCAACAACACACACTGCCCAGGGAGGTCTTCAAGACCCAGCTGGACAAAGCTCTTAACAATCTGGTCCAGGTTCAGTATTAACCCTGCAATTCTAAACCAGCAATGTGTTTCCTTTTGTGCATTTGGTTTTGGGGTCTTTTTGTTTTCAAATCTAGGTGTTGGGGTTTTTTAATTAAATAAATTACAATTTTTAAGATTCAGCAAACTAACATATTGGTTTGAAGGTGTGATGATTCAGGAAGAAAGGTGGTATTCAACAATCAATCACCTTCAGAAAATACAGTCACTATCAGACAAATTCAAAGAGAAGGAAAAAAAGATGCTTTAACCACTCTAGGTTAAAGATTATTATCTTTATCTCTAGGTCATGCTTTGTTTCAGTGTTTAAGGACAGTAACAAAACCATTGAGAAAAGCTCCATGTGCCCTATGAATCACTCAGTACTATTAAGCCTGAATTATTTTGAAAGCAATTCAAGGTTATTCAGAGATAGAGACGACAAAGGGTGTGAATATGACCTGGAAGTGACCAGTGAGTGAAGAATGATGGTTATTTACATACTGGTAATATCGGAATATAAAATATTTTTTATGGTATATTGGTCCTAAAAGAGGAAAAAAGAGAGGAGAGGAAATAAAAAGCAGAAGAGAGGTTACAAACAGCTGATATTTTTAAGACAATCCAGGTTTGTGCTGAAGTTATAATCAGAAAAGTTTAAATACAGGTCAGTTGTCATGCAACTAAACTGAAAGAAATCCATTGGTAGGGTTCCTATTCCTTGGGAATAATGACAGGAAAAGATGAAGGGGAGGATGAAGGGATTGAAGTACAACAGATCCAGTTGGTTAGGACTTGGATCCTGAGGGCACTAAGAAAGACAGGGCTATTTTACAGGCAGCTGCAGCTCACACAGTGGTGTCTCACATGGCTGCACTGTCAGCACTCGTGAGGAGGTAGGAGAGGTTTGATTCCCAGTGCTTCCTCCAGTGTGCATGCACATTCCCACCTCAAATGGCCGAGCTCATCTGTGGGGTTGAGATTCTGGAAAGTCTCCTCATTAAGCCAACTTCTAGTTTACAATCATTATTCCCCTTCCCTTTCATCCTTCCCACCTAAATCATAAAACTGAATTGAGGATCCAAAAGACACTGGATTCCACATTATTTATTTAAACATGAAGGTGTTAACTGACTGTGCCACTGAAACCCCTACCTTCATCAGGAAACACAGGTGAGCTACAAAGGTTGGTGTCTTCCAGGTTTTCAGTTCTTCCCAAAGGGGAATCAAGAGCATCCCTGGCTGAATTCCCAAAGTTCTGCTGATGTGGGCTTGTATTTACTTTATCTGTAAGAGGCATCTCTGGAATCTCCTCCCTGGCACTAGAGAAGACATCCATAGGAATCCTTTTGACAGCTCCAATATTCATAACCTTTCTACTTGTTGGGGTAGAAGCCAAAGCTTCAGGTGATCCACTTCCCGTTCTTCTGTCTCCTGGCTTCAGGAAAGGCCCTGCAGTGGTAGCATCCTCAGTCCCTCCTCTTTCAGTCATGCTCCTACTCTGGAATGGCAACAGTGTGGAAATGTCTCTTCTCTCAAGACCTTTGCAACCCCATTTTGGTGATGTTTCAAGTTTGGAACTCCTCAGTAATCTTTGTGTATCTTCAGGGGATTTAACATCTGCCTGACTCCCCGAGGGACCATTTGATTTTCTGGTTTTATTAGTATTTATAGCTTCTTCAAAGATATCACTCTCACACTCTTCAATGGAAAATCCCAGATCAAAGGTGACAGAAAACAGTTCTTGAGAACAGTCATAAAGATCATCAGTACCCAGAAACTGCTCCACCACACTCCCAGCAGCTGTGGTTGGGGTTTCCCTGCGCCTTGGCTGCTCTGTGCAGGTTTGGCCAGCGCTCACACAGCACATCTGAGGAGCCTGCTCGGAGCCTGCCTCTGCCACTGGCCTCACAACACTGTCACCTGGAGCTGACCTGACTAACTGCCTATTGCTCATGGAAACACTGCCAGGATTTGTGCCATAAACGTGCTCGTCTTCAAATAAATGCACTCTCTTTTCACCAATAATCACATTTTTCTTGTTAATTTCAAGACCTTCCTTATCTTTTTGAACAAAACACTTATTTGAAGGGTTATTTGTTGGAGAGTGATTTCTTGCTGGAGTTTTCTTTTGAATCTCAGGGAATTCTTCACTGTCAAACAGACTATCAAAGCTGTCATTCCAGTGAAGCTCCTCTTTGGCTTTGACCACAGCAGTGTCAGGAGATGCTACAGGTCTTGTAGAACAGGCACTTGGAGAAGCACACAAGTCACTGGTGACGTTCAGCTCAGGGTTTTCAAAGAGCAGCAGCGAGCAATCAGCTCCTGGGGACGCAGAAAAGCCTCTGTCCCGCAGCCTCTCTGCACAACTGCCAGCAGGAACGTTTTGAAGGGGACACGTCGTGACTCTGTGGTTCTGTGATATCGCCTCTTCGTCTCTCAGCGTGCTTTCAAAATCATGCAGTGTATCCAGAGAGGGAGGAGATTGTGACAAAAGCCTTTTCACATGGGAAAACGTTTGTTTTAGCGAAGGAGGCTCCTCAGATGGTCTCACAAGAGCAAATGAGTCCACGTATGATTCAGGAAGATAGAAGCAGTCAGAGGACAGAGGTGACTTCTCAGCTGTGAAGCTGCTGTAACCCGAATCGGCATGGTTCGGCACCAGCGACTGACGTGCTTTGGCGACAGTTCTGTGTTCCTTCACTGCTGCACTTTCATCAGTTACAGGGCTCTCACTGTTGTCACCCAGGTCAATAAACCCATTTAAGTCAAATGTCACCTCTAGTTCCTCATGCTTTTCACTGTCCTGGTCAGTATTTTCAACCAGAGCGAACCTTCCTGCGGAGTCAGCAGCTGAAGCATTAACATCTGTAGGCAACACAGGCTCTGCCCAATTTAATCCAGAAGTTCTTTTGGGAGTCTTTGTTTTTGTTATTTTAAATGTGGAAAATAATTCACTCCCATCATCATTTGTACCAGGTAAAAATGGTTTTGTTTTTGACCTGTGTGCCGTATCTTTTCTAGAGGAGTGTGCTTTCTGATCAAGTGTGGCGTTGGTCATGGAAAAATGACTTTTATTTCTTGGAACATGAACATCTTCAATTCGTAAGTGAGGCTTCATCTCCAGTTCATAGCTGCAATCTCCCTGGTGACAAACACAGTGGAATAGTGACTGTAAATACATACAGGCTTACAAGCACCTGCCCTAATAATATTTAAAAGAAGTGACAAAGGTTTTCATACTCTTAAAGGTCATTAGAAGGGGAAAAAAAACCAAACCAAACAAACCACAAAAGGAAAGTGCTTTGCATTGAAGGTGACAACTTTCAAACAAAAAGTTTGCTGGCAGCTTAACTGCAAATCCAGGCTTGGGTCATCAAACCTGAATGTTTTAGAAAGACCAAAATATGCCATGCACAAATAAACATGGCATTTGACACAGCACCCACACACAGAATGGCACACCCAGCCCCTGTCACCCAGCTGGGGTGCAGCTCTCGGAGCATTAACAGCAAGGAACTTCGCTTTGTGTCCTCAGGCAGGCTGGGCTGACAGGCTGGTGACCTGAGAAAGGTGCTGCCAGCAGAAGAAACCCTTATTCCAGCTCAAGTGAGCCAAGAGTTCTCTGCTCTCTTTGTACCAGCGTTGGTAATTTGGCTCTTGCTATTGATGGCACATTAAGAGCTTCTCTCTCATATACTCTGAACTTTTTCTGGTTTTTTTTGAGGGATGCTTGTTAATCTCCTGTTCAAAAAGGCACTGACCCAGGCAACCAACTCTTAAAAATACACTTGAAAAAAGCACAATAGACTCTGACATCACTTCCAGTTAGCTATCCATACAGGGACTGCCTGGGCTGAGAAAAACTAGTTATTGATTGTCCTTCTCACTCTCTGATTTAAATTAAGATTTCACAATTAAGGCATGCAATCCCCAAAAGGAACAGTAAGGGTCAAATGAGGCTCTGAAAACAACGGTTTGAAACACTCCTTCAAAATTCCAACCTGTTTCACTAATGAAAATTAAAAATGAGGATGTGAGATGTAAGCAGAAGGAGGGAAAAAGGGGAAAGAGGAAAAAGAGGAAAAAAAAAGGAGGAAAAAGAGGGGAAAAAAGGAGGAAAAAGGGGGGAAAAAGGAGGAAAAAGGGGGGGGAAGAGGAAAAGGGGGAAAAGAGGAGGAAAGGGAAAAAAGGAGAAAAGGGAAAAAAGGAGAAAAGGGAAAAAAGGAGGAAAGGGAAAAAAGAGGAAAGGGGGAAAAAAAGGAAAAAAGGAAAAAAAGGAAAAAAGGAAAAAAGGAAAAAAGGAAAAAAGGAAAAAAGGAAAAAAAAGGAAAAAAAAGGAAAAAAAGGAAAAAAAGGAAAAAAAGGAAAAAAAGGAAAAAAAGGAAAAAAAGGAAAAAAAGGAAAAAAAGGAAAAAAAGGAAAAAAAGGAAAAAAAGGAAAAAACAAGGGAAAAAAAGGAAAAAAAAAAAAAGGAAAAAAAGGAAAAAAAAGTCTCCCAGAACTGCTGTGTGCCAGACAAGCACCCAGAAGACCAATTTAGCATCTAGGACAATGGTCAGTGACCTAATTCCAGGCTCCCACGGAGTTATGTAACTGTTCTAGTTCAGCTCAGTCACCCAGAACACCCCTCCCAAACCAAACACCCAGCGAGCCCAGTCAGCACTGTGGGAGTGGAAGGACAGAACTGCCACATTTTAGCCCAGATGTGTACAGCCTGGAGAATCTCACATTACCTGAGCAGCTCTCTCCAACCCGTAAGCTCCAGCGTGTCCCAGCTGCCCAGTAAATAGGTCACGCAGGAGCAGGGAACATGGAACCTCAGGGACTGCACTGAATCAGTGACCTCCCTGAGAACCACTGATTTAGTTTAAAAAGCAATATTTTTTTAAATATAAAAAATAAAAAGGAAAAAGTAAACTTAAGGTATTAAAAATTTCATTTATAATACAGAAATATATGTATAAATACACACGTACACACTCACTCTGTTTGCTAGCATTTAAATTTAAGGCATCTACTGTCAGAATTAAAATTAACCTCTCTCTCCTCCTAAGCTGCTTAGGATGGACATTTCCTAACAAGATTCAGATCCCTGCCAAAGCCCTGGTGATTCTGGTAGTTAAAAATGAACAGATAAGTCTGTAAACAGGTACAATACACATTTTAACAATTACAACTTCTTGAATCAAAAGCTTGATTGAAACGGAGGTAAAAGCAGCATGAACAACTGGTATTTGAATCTTTTCTGAGTCCAAGCAGCACCTATTTGCAGAGCAGTTCTTGGGTTAAATCTAGGGAAGAAAGTCAGGTTTCATACTGACTGCTGAATCCCGTGGAGCCAACGCTGCCATCGCCGGTCACACGGGTACATTTTCCAGTGAACTTATGATTTAACACCAATATTAACAAAAATTACCAGAGTAAGGCTGGTGGTTTCCACCCGTATTTTGCATGAGTAGGTAGAGCAGATATTAGCCTGGAGAAAAGGAGGCTGAGGGGAGACCTTGTGGCTCTGTCCAAGGCCCTGCAAGGAGGGTGCAGAGAGGTGGGGGTGGCTCTGTTCAACCAAGGACCAAGGGACAGGACAAGAGGAAATGGGCTCCAGTTGTGGCCAGGGCAGTTGAGATGGGATGTGAGGAAGAATTTCTTTGCTGAAAGGGTTCTGAGGCATTGGAAGGGGGTGCCCAGGGCAGTGGTGGAGTCCCCATCCCTGGAGGGATTGAAGAGTCGTGTAGACACAGTGCTGAGGGACATGGGTCAGTGGGGACTGGTCAGTGTTGGGTTCATGGTTGGACTCGAGGAGCTTAAAGGGCTTTTCCAACCACTGTGATTCTATATCAAAGCAGCACATTCCATCTTTGTAAGTGACAAGTCTCTACAATTTTTACCTTGTAGATGATCAGTTGGTCTGTTCATACTCAAGGGAAAACCTTTGTGTTTGACCTCACACATGATCCTCACCACGCAGAAGACAACCTGTTGTGCATTCTGGACCACAAAATGCTGTGCCTCAAACGCTCTCAGCCATGACCATTCTCCCCCTGCTCCCCACAAACACTTCTTTAAGGTTTACAGATATCCCCTGGGCTATAATTATTGCTTTTAAAGTATCAGATTTGTTAACACACACTCGCTGAGGAAACCAAATTGCTTTTCAATTGCAATGGAAGACTTCTGGGGGATAGAGAAATCAAAGTGTGCAGTCCCCCTCCAGCTCCTTTCATTCCTGAGAAGAGAGCTTCTGCCTTTCAGGAACCCTGCTCAAATGCTTCACAAACTGAGCTGCAGGCAGGAAAATATCATGTCCCTCTCTGAACTGGTTTAACATTAATGTTTGTACTATCCAGTATTGATTAGCGCCCAGTCACCAGACCGAAGCACACGAATGCAAGGGGACAAACAGCCACAGCTGTCAGACAAAGGCTGCTTTCACCCAGCCTGTTGTATCTGACCAAAAAATGAGAAAAATATGAAAATAAAGAAATGACAGAACTGCCTTCCCCCACCCATGTCCATCTGCACGCCTGGGCCACTCACCGTGACCTTACACCGGCTACAACTTCCATCCACACCCCTGACCCAAAGGGCGGTGGATGGACTTCCACTATGCACAAGAGAAGGGCATGTGCCATATTTTGACTATCAAACAACTTTTTCTGCTTTATTTTATATTCCTTTCCTACTGATTTCTGACATTCTAATCCCCTTTTCAAGTAACAGTGATCACTAAACCAACGTTTACATAGAAGTGTCCAAATCAGCTTTTTCCTGGCTAAGGCAGCTTTCTCCTTCATTCAACTTTGAACTTAATGGTATGGAATTTAATTCACCAATGTTTTAGATCTTTGGGAAACTTTGTAATTCTTTCTGACCATTTCTATTTTTATTAACAAAAATACTTTTTTACTGCTGTAAAAATGATCACATTTCCATCCAACAGGTTAAACAATGTTGATGCTGATGTGACTTCACTGCTACCCTCCCTGCTGTTGGAGTACAGGCCGTTATTTAGACCTTTCAGGAACTGCTTAACGAACAGAATAATCAATCCTTCCTGTCCCATGATTGCTTCGTTTCCACAAGATACTCTAGGGGGAAGAAACACTGTCAAAAACTTTTTTTTGGAAGCTCAAGTGCATTATATCAGAAGACCCTTAAAAATACATCCAGCTGATTCATGAAAGAAGCCTGAGGGACCTAAAAACCACAACTTCCTTCCACCAAAGCTGTGATATTTCCCTTCCTTACGGGATCACCTTATTGATGTAGCCACTAATTTTATTGCTTTTCTGCTTTCAGGCAGCTCCCCTGGAATGAATCACAAACTTTCTCTCATGCAGCCACCTGACAGCCTTCTTCAACACCCAAGTCAGTGTCTGACACCTCCTCCTCCTCCTCCTGCGACACTCGGGCTGATCTCAGCGGCTGGGAATCCTGGAAGCGTCACCATCTGCTCCTGCTTAGCACCAACTGGCTGCTACTCACTGATCTGCTTGGATTTATCTTGCTGATACTCTAATTTGAGAGAGCATCTGTCTGCTGAGGAGGGGCTGAGGGAACTGGGGGTGTTGAGCCTGGAGAAAAGGAGGCTGAGGGGAGACCTTCTGGCTCTGTCCAAGTCCCTGACAGGAGGGTGCAGAGAGGTGGGGGTGGGTCTGTTCAACCAAGGGACAAGGGACAGGACAAGAGGAAATGGGCTCAGTTGTGGCCAGGGCAGCTGAGATGGGATGTGAGGAAGAATTTCTTTGCTGAAAGGGTTCTGAGGCATTGGAAGGGGTTGCCCAGGGCAGTGGTGGAGTCCCCATCCCTGGAGGGATTGAAGAGTCGTGTAGACACAGTGCTGAGGGACAGGGGTCAGTGGGGACTGGGCAGTGTTGGGTTCATGGTTGGACTCCATGAGCTTAAAGGGCTTTTCCAAACTGGGCAATTCCATGATTCTGTCTATACAGCAAATGCAGCTACAGAATAAAAATACTCAAAAGATCCCTAAAAAGGAAGATTTATTAACAAAACACAGGGTACACACCCCGGTAATTATGGGAATAGGTACCACTGAAGAGGCTACAGAGACAAGAGTGAATGCTCAAGAACATCTGAAATGTCAGAAAATCAATTAATCTGTGGTTTAGTAACTGCCTATTTGATAAAGCTTCCTGGGCAGCAGTGACAGCCAGGTGGCATTAGAGGTGTGACCTGGTCACTGCCGGTGGCTCTGTTCTCTGACACTATAAATGGGTGAAAGCTGCCATTTACTGTTTGACTTCTCAGCAGAGGATGTCCCTGTGCTGAGTAAACACAGAGAGGGAGCGGGGAACCCACCACACTACAGCAACAACCCAGATACTGATATGCAATTACCATCAAAACAGGGAGAGCAAAACATTCCTGAACCCCAGTGACCACGAGAATTTCCTACTTTTACTGCATTTCCACGCCAATACTAAAATACAAGCAGCAAGAGGTATATCCAAGCAGAGAACAGGACTCTTGCATCTAACAGCAGTTTTTCAACTCCAATGGCAGTTCACTGTTCTATATAAATGTGATTATACTGCACTAAACTTTAAAATCTTATCCCCTCTCAAAACATAACTAGTATTTTCAGAGACATTTGGTGTGTAGTAGCTCCTGCAAGGGTTCCAAGCCTGTGTGAAGGACTGGCAGTTCACACTTGGCACACTTACTGTAAAAGCTTTGCCAAATCAGTCTCCTGTGTGAGCTTACAGAACAACCAGCCAATGATTCATGAACATAAACATTTTGACACTTTGTGAAAATCAGCATACAACTAGTTTAAACCCAGAAACCTAAATGCAAAATTACTGTACACATGCACACACCCCTAAAAAATAAAATAACAATGGAACAAAACCAACAGAAGTCAGTAGTAGCCAGAGCAGGTACATGCTCTGCTACTCTGCTGACCTGATAAATGTCTGTAAATACCTGAAGTGTGGGGGGCAATGGATGGGACCAGACTCTTTTCGGTGGTGCCCAGTGACAGGACAAGGGGCAATGGGCACAAGCTGGAACACAGGAGGTTCCACTTAAACATGAGGAAAAACTTCTTCCCTGTGAGGGTGCCGGAGCCCTGGGCCAGGCTGCCCAGAGAGGGTGTGGAGTCTCCATCTCTGGAGATGTTCAAACCCACCTGGACACTTTCCTGTGCAACCTGGTGTAGGGAACCTGCTTTGGCAGGGGGGTTGGACTGGATGATCTCCTGAGGCCCCTTCCAACCCCACCATTCTGTCATTCTGCTCACTTACATGAGCAATAAAGCCCCACAAAAGGCAGGCAGCTGTATTCAATGGTGTTTACATAGACACCATACCACAGAACACACATGGAGTTTCTCTTGTCTGTAGGTTTAGGCTGGTAACCCTCTATCACATACCTGCTATTTCATTTGGTTTCCATAAGATATTCTATTATGGCATGTTCTCCAGAAAAATGAGATCATTTAACTTTGGTGGAAAGAATATTTCTGGCTGGTGTGCCTGACCCTGTGGCATAAGGGCTATGGGAGGCTTTCTTGCAGCAGGGCACAGGAACACTGAGTCACCCCTAAACACAGCAGACACACTATCTCAGATTAGCACAGCTAAATCCTTCCAGGTGCCACACAATCTGCTCAGTCCCCTTGTCCCTTGCACATGGCTGACACCCCAAAATCCTTTCCCTAATCACTCTTACTTCTCTGTTCTCACCGGGAGCACAAAACCCCACAGGATCATTAAAAACAGAAAGCACCTGCAATTAAAAGGTCTGAACAATCTAAACCAGGTCTCAATTAGTGTTCAGGCTCATCTGGCAACAAGATCAGAAGAATCAGTATGGCACAAAGAAACTATTTTAATTGGAGTTTCTTGCTCTTGCAGGTTGTCCCTGGCAGCCTTAATGTCTGAAGGACAAAGCAAACACCCTTCCACCTCCAACCGTGCTCCCGTTGGGTTCTCTGGAAGAAAGAACAAGCTGGGCCACCTCTGCCTGGCTTCCTTTTGAGCATCCTAAGACAGAGTATTTGCTTTGATTATCTGTTCTCTGCTGCTGAAGGCAGATTCAGTGGCCAGACAACAAATAGCATCCCACAGGTCAAGCCAGCAGTTCCATTAGTCTGCCTGTCACAGACACTGTAACTACACATCATTTGCTGCTGGCTGGGGAAGAAGTCTTGCCACATCTCAGATCAGGATTCTCAGAGGCATACTATTGGCAATGAGGGTCTAAAAACCAAAACAAAACAAGTAGTTGTCCTTATTTGAACCATTTTTAACTTTGCATTCATTGTCCCCTGGAAAAAAAAGTCACAGCTGGCTGGAAACACTGCATTTTTTCCCCAAAACATAGCTGATTTAAAACCAAAATCATCGAAAGACTGTTGAGGTTCTTTGGAATTTCAGAGTATCCTGGGAACATTTTCCCTGCTGTCAGACATTTCACCCCATGAACCCTTCAAGGCAGCCTAAGATGCTAAATGACAGATTATTTCAGTGGCAGTTGTTCTGGGTTTGACTTCTCAACACTGTCTCCCAAGGTGTTTGGTATTAGGGGTTGCTTGAGGGAAAAAGAGACAGTTCTAACGGGAGTCTTTGGCTTTTCTTTTGTCTTTCCAGGGAGAAGAATTGCTCTGACTACAGCTTCACACTGCCAGCTCTGAAGTGGGAAATACATGCTGCCACATTTGACAACTTTACAACTTTTTAGAGGTCATTAAGAATTGCCTGCTTCCCAGAAAAAAACCCAACCAAAACCAAACCAACAAAACATTCACTTACACTTCAACATTTCCTGTTACTTAACCTCAGAAACTCGAACAAACACAATTCCAATATAAATGATTGCTTTGCCCTGACCTCGTTTCCAAACAGTACAGTTTAATTTTCAGAAATGCTTCAAAGCTATTGAATTATTTTGCATAACGACCACTTGATTTGTTACCATGTTGCACAAAAAATCCCTGCTTGTAGCTGGTAGCAAATCCAACCCCATCTGCCTGGCTCTGGTTGCTGTAGCAATAAAGCCACCCAGGCATTAAAGGCTTTTCTGCAGTGGATGTGCCTGTCCCAGGGTTCATATTGGGGATTTCTTTTTGTTTTTATTTTCTTTTGATTGTGCAAAATTCTTCTCTAAGTTTTTAAGAGCATATAAATACAACATAACATTTCCCACCCCGCCCCAAACACTTGAATTTTATCTATTTTAAAATATCTAAGCTTTTTAATTGACTTTTACAAATCTATTAAACAAAACACAACTGCATAGGAGGTTTCTTGGAATCATTGAGTGTGTACAAGGAAAGGAAAGCTACACCTCAGTGAATTCTTGAGCTTTCTTCTGCAAGAGAAATAAAATCTCCCATAAAGGACACACAAATACCTCCTGAGCTGGCTTGTATCAAGTTATTACTAATCTCTGAATGAGATTCTTCCCAAGAAATAATTAGTTTAATCAGAAACTTCCAGACCATTTGCTTATTCATAGAAAAATAATGATTTGCCTGTTTTTATATTTTATCTCTCAGTAAGAAAATAATCAACAGAACTGTGGTTTGAAGTTCCCTATCTTAGCTATTTAAGGAAATAGCTTTGACTCCTATTTCTCTTAAATCCCTCTGCTATTAAGAACTGTAAATTAACGCCAGACAGATTAGCAGTGGTATATTTGGCTAGAGAACGCTTACAGTGGGAACTTGGATTGCCAGTACATACCTGCAAAACCTCTGAATTGCTGCTAAAACAATTAGTGTCTCCATCCACTCATTTTCACACAAGACTAACATTTTAGGTAGATTTTGACAGACTTAATTTCTAATAAAGATTAATTTCCCAGAGGCTGGACTAATAACTCTTTATCCTACTGTTTAATATTAGCTCTTCCTACAATTTCAAACCACATCTTAACACTGAGGTAAAGCAAAACTCCTGTAAGTTTAAACTTCCTGTAGAAACAATCTTCACTGAGAGTGACAGGTCAAAGCAGTCTGTGAAGCACCCAGCTTGAATTGAGCCCATCCCAGTCCGTGTGCTGTGCATCGAGTACTCGGGATGCGCCCGGGGACACGCTAATCCAGCCAGCCACCAGCACGTGAAGCTCACGCAGGAGGCAGCAGCAGTCTTGTGCCTCAACTGCCTGGCCTTGGGTTTTCCCAGCTGTATATTGAACTGAACTAACTGCTCATGAAAATACAGTGGCAAAAAGCCCCACAGGGCTGGTGATGTGCAGCTCTGCTCCTGCAAACACGGGCAGCTCTTCCCGCCGGCGGGATTCCGCCCGCAGAGCTACTGGTACCCACACAGCATCAAGCAGGAGTGCAGCCAGGACACACTCACCTGTAGAAACCTGCCCCAGCAGGCATGCAGAGATTTAAACACTGCCTACACATTTCTTTCATTTTGCTCTACTTTTGCATCTTTTAATTAAAATTTTCTTATAAAAGCAAACACTCTACAACAAGAAAAAAAATTCAGCATGGTAGTTACTGTCAAAGCAAAGCATCCAGAGCTCCCCAGGAGCCTGGGCTGTGGGCAGCGTGCCACAACCAGCTTCTGCCAAAGCTTTCTGAATGTCTTAAAAATCCTGACATGGATCATTTTATTTGCAATAGTGTTGAGCATGTTGTATCATAAGGAAAATCTAAATGTGTGACATTAGAATGCTACTTGAAGGTTTTAGTTATTCCAATTTTAAGTTTAAAGGACAGACTTCAAATCAAACTAGTAAGCAAACACTCCAGCTTTCAAGAGAAACAGAGAATGCATGGGGTTAGGAATCCAAGGGTTCAAATGCCTTTTATGTAGATGTAACCAGCTTTATGGGCCAGTGAAGTGCAGTGGATGTTGCTTACCTTGACTTTAGCAAGGCTTCTGACACAATCCCATGGCCAAACTCTTGAGATACGGTTTGAATAACTGAGCTGTAAGTGTGGGTGGAAAACTGGCTGGACCATGATGGAAGTGTTTTAAGGACTGGTATGAAGCCCTTCCAGTGGCTAGCTGCTAGGAGTGTTTCTCAGAGGTTTTTAGTGTTTAGAACACTTTTGTTACTGACCTTGACTACAGTACAGAGTGCACCTTCAGTGAGTTTGCAGATGATACCAGGTGAGAGGAAGCAGATGACATGCTTGAGGGCAGGGCTGATGTCCAAAGGGTCCTCAACAGGATGACAGAAACCTCAGGATGGAAAAATGAGACAGCAGTGTGCCCTTGTGGCAACAAAGGCGATCACACCCAAGCTCTATGAGCAAGACAGGAGCCAGCAGGGCAAGGGAAACGATGATTCTCTGTTCATCATCTATGAGACCACATCCAGAGCACTTAGTCTGCTTTTGGGGCCCTGGTGCAAGAAATATTTTGGGTTGGATCAAGTCCAGCAGAGGCATCCCACACTGTCACAGGGCTGGAGCACAAGGATGTCCAAGGGAAGGCAAAGGAACTCTGTTCAGTCTTCAGAGGACCTTATTCCCATCTCTATCTAGTGCAAGAGCAGAGGGAAGACAGAGCCAGGCTTCCTGGAGGTATGCTGAGGCCAGAGTTAATGGCACAACATGCAACAAGGGAAATTCTGATTAGATATTGGGAGAAATTTTTTCATCTTGTGGGTTACCAAATGCTGAACCAGGGGCCCAGAGAAGCTATGATATTCCAGCCCTGGAGATCCTGAAGGCTTGACATGTCAAGGTCCTGAGCCACTTGATCCACACTGGCCCTGGACTAGACCAGAGACCTCCAGGAATTGGTCTATGGTAACACTTATGGGCCTCAAAGCAGCATTCACTAACAAAAACTATTTAGAACAGAGATATTTTTTAAATAAATATTTGATACTGAGAGGTTCTTTGGTCTGATTTACTGTATTATTAGACCCATTTTTCTCTGTATGTATTTTCTGATTCACCAGAACTTAAGTTGTAGGAAGACTGGATTAAGTGAAGATTGGCAGTAACAGGAAAACAAACCCACCTCCCTCACACACAGGCTCTGGTGTTAGCAGCATGGAAGGTTGTTCCCTTCCAAACTGCAGGGCAACAAATTTTTGCTGATGTAATTCACATGAGTGGGGAGTGCCACAGCACAGTGACTGCTCCAAAGTGATTCCACTGTAAAGATAACATACATCACTCACTTCCCTTCCCTTTGGGGGATGTCAGTGGGAATATATCCTCTCTGGAGAAGACTATCAGTGCCTTTCAGAGAAGTCAAGGATGACTTAAAAAAATGAAAAAAACATTCATAAAATGCAAGAAACCCCTGTCAGTGCTGACCAAATAGATTAAGACATGTTGCACCTTTGCTTTTTGTGAAACAATCATGGTGAAGCTTTGGTGGCCTTGAACCTTGACAAGTGGGTTTAGATATAAGAAGGAGGCCAACAGTCCCTGAAGTCAGTGCCAATTACAGCTTCTGCCTTGTCAGCCTGGTCAGACACAGTCAGAGTGACTGTGAGTGCCTTGTTTTTCTCTAGAGGGTTTCAATAGGGGGGGTGATGTGTTGCACTGTGACCTCTCACACTCAGTGGAGCCATTAGAAGGGGTTTCAGCCTGCCAGTGACACCCAGTTCTGATTTCTGCTCTAACCCATGAGGAAGTTCAGCGTCTCCACTATGACTAGTTAAGACAGATCAGAGGAAGCTGGCTGGAAACCAATCCAGATAATGCCTCAAACATTGAGCTGGGAGGCAGCTGAGGCAGATAACAGGCACCCCCAGCCTCTCCAGTGTGAGAGCATTACCTACACTGTGTCACAGCTGACATTTAGCTGTTAAATGAGCAATAGCAAAAGCCAACTGCTCATCACTTGTATCAGTCAATAGCTGCATCCTTTCCTTTCCTACACAGATCTTCAGCCTTTTCCAGGAACATTAAGCTGTTTGCAGACTCTGCAGCTCTGTGATGTGCTCTGTGTGGGACTCTCTGAAGTGTAGCTCGTGTGCTCTGATAGCACATGGCAGCGTGGATCTGAGCAGAGCACTACACAGAGAACGCAGCACCACACTCCCTGCCTGGGCTGGACAGCCCCCATCAGAGCTAAGTACAATAAAAAGTGATGACCACGATGTCAAAAGCCATGGTCTTGGGTCCTGCCTGTCAAAGGGACATCTTCCCTGTTCACTACACAACAGTATCCTGGGGGGCATTGAACAGAGAGTGGCCAGCGGGTCTAGGGAGGTTCTCCTCCCCCTCTGCTCTGCCCTGCTGAGGCCACATCTGGAGTCTGTGTCCAGTTCTGGCTCCCCAGTTCAAGAGGGACAGGGAACTGCTGGAGAGTCCAGTGGAGGCTACAAAGATGATGAGGGACCTGGAGCATCTCCTGTGTGAGGAGAGGCTGAGGGAGCTGGGACTGTTCAGCCTGGAGAAGAGCAGCCTGAGAGGGGATCTGATCAATGTCTGTAAATATCTGAAGTGTGGGGGCCAATGGATGGGGCCGGGCTCTTCTCGGTGGTGCCCAGTGACAGGACAAGGGGCAATGGGCACAAACTGGAACACCAGAAGTTCCAGACAAACTGAAGGAAAAACTTCTTTCCTGTGAGGGTGTTGGAGCCCTGGGACAGGCTGCCCAGAGAGGGTGTGGAGTCTCCATCTCTGGAGATGTTCAAACCCACCTGGACACTTTCCTGTGCAGCCTGGTGTAGGGACCCTGCTTTGGCAGGGGGCTTGGACTGGATGATCTCCTGAGCTCCCTTCCCACCCCACCATTCTGTGATACACAGCAGAGAGCAGGGGTAGGTGAGCTGGGCTGTCTCACTCCCCTGAGGGACAGTAGGCAGACCTCTCTCTGTCAAAGTTCTGAAGAAGCTTGCTTGTGAAGCAAGCATTTGATACTCTGCTTTGCTTATAATTTTGGCACCTACACTGGTAGAGTTTGGGGGAGAAGACTGAAGGTTCACTTGGTGACTAAGAAATTTGCTCCATAATTCATTTTAAGGGTGCCAGATGTTGGTTTAGCATCTACAACTTTGAAGGCAATTAGGAACCTGAACAGACTTCTGGCATCAACACACTTTCACAAAAGGAACTTAAGTCACAAATACTTCAAGTGCCTGATGTGGTGGTTGGGAGGAAAACCCTTAATTAGAAGAGCAATTCTAAATTTTTTAACATTTCTTTGCCTCTTGACTTCCTTCAGCTCTCCATACCTGAACTCTGCCCAAAGTTCTCTCTCTGGCAGTGTGTTCTTGACCCCAGCTTGGGAACACAGACTCTCAAAGAAGTCAAGAATGTCATTGTTCTGTGATGGAGAAGCTTATCTTAGCTCTGAAAGTCTATTTACAACTTGCCATTAATACACTTTCCTAGCAAGGAGTACAACCACAATGTCTCCATTCTCTTTCTTGATTAGTCCAGTTATTCAGGAAACTCTGGCAGCTTAGCAACAGATTCTGATGACCTAGAAAACTTCAGCACACTAAAAAGCAATATGTGTGGAACATAAAGGAGCTAAACTGGAGGAAAAAATAGTGTGGTGAACAACTGGGACTGTCAACAGATCCACAACTACACCCATGTTCTTCTGTGTGCCTTTCTTTATAAAGGCTTATCTGCTATCTGCAACTGTTGAGTAAACAACATTCTCACCTCCCAAATGGTTTTCATCCATGTTTGTTTGACTGCCCTCCTCTTATGCTTTAATTCTTAGGAGCAATTAGGTTTTTAATTAAAGCTTTCACAGAAAAAAAAACAAAAAAGCCTCAAAACACAACCACCTTAAAACATGCAATACATTCCTGCACCATTTTTATGCAATGCATTTAATATACATAAACAATACAAAATTACTTCCAATTCCTATTACACTCTGGAATATTTCTCATACCACTGTTGGTGACTTTGCTGCTTAACATGCATAGTTCTTGTATTTAATGTCTTCTTATAAAAAACTTATATTTGGATCCATTAAAAAATAATTATCTATGGGTGGGGTTTTTTTCTGTTTAGGGAACCACTATTTTTAAACAACTTCTGTGGAAAAGATTGAGCACTCATTATATTTTAAACATTTGAATTGTGCATTAAATACTTGTGCAAGTCTACAGCCAGCCCAATGAAAACACCTTACCTGTTCATGTCTCATCAGCTCTATCATTTCCATAACTCTGATAAAATGGTAACAGCGATCTGAGTGATCGACCAGCGACGTCGGAAAAGGCCGATTCTGCCAAACCCTCCATTCAGACAAGGAGAGTTCATGAGCTGACTCCTCTTCAGGCTTCTGTAGCTTGAAATTAAGATTGGCAAGGAAATTTTAGTTAAGAAATTGTTCAGCAAAACTAATGTCCTCTTCTCTTTCAGGGACAATAAATACTCTGAATACAGAGAAGTAGCTAAACATTATCACAAAGCTGTGAGTCTGGTATCAAATAAAACCAATTCTGCGCTGTGTGCTGTCAGGGCTTTTCAGGGAAGACATTGTTTTAAGTGGTGAAATGACATAAAAGCTCCACATTTTTTCTTTGAATCAGGGAAGAGCTTGTGAAACTTGAAATTTCCTTTCAGTAACACTTTTATAGTTATATAAACAGGGAACTGAAAAAGCATGGATACAATAGCATCATGAATACAGCTTCCTCCATGGAGTTCTTAAAAACACAAACAGAATTAATGGATACTGAGGGACCTCTCAATGTACTTTTAGTTTACAGACCTAACCTCAACAACGCATTTCAAACACGTAATTCCTAAATTCTTAACCTCAAAACCCTCAACAGAATTATCAAAACTGCATTTTTAACATAGACCTCCTTCAAATTCATAGTTAAATTTGTTACTCGGGGTATCCTTTAGCCCTCGTGTCAAAGGAAACTTTACATTTAGGTTCAACTCACTGATTTTTCTTCTGGGTTTTCTAAGGTTTCAAACTGAATTTGAGGCAATACCGGTTCCTTTATTCCATCACTTTCCTTAATCCTGTAAAGTCTGTCCCATATTTCATATTCCTCAGGTGACAGAGACCAGTTCTCACGACAGTGTATTTGCTTTTGGCCTATGGGGGGAAAAAACAAAACCAGGAAACTGTTAATTAAAGAAGAAAGATGTACAGAATAAAAAGAACTTTGTATGATACCAGTTTAAAGAAAAAAATACCTTCTTTGTGTCTCAAGCAAAACCAAATACAGAGAATCTGATGTCAGAAACAGGTATCAAAACAGTGTTGTATGTGTTATGGCTAAATCTATCTATTAAATGATGGGTTTGGTGGAAGGCATCATATAAACAGAAATACAGATAGACAGAAATAGATATACAAATATCAAATACTTATAGACCCTGAAGACAGTATAGCAAACAGGCTATGGCTTGAATTTCTAAGTGTGTGTCTCTGAGCCCCTGGAGAACAAATTGCAAATAAGTAAAAGTTTCTCCCCCTTTTTATTTATTTTATTTTTTAAGGTACTCCTTAAATACTAGAAAATAGCACTAATTTGTTATGACACAAATATTTGTTAGCCTTTTTTTTTTTAATCAATTTCCTCTATTCAGGACATTCACATGAATAAGAGGGCAGAAACAAACTACTAAGAAAATTTCCCAGGAGCAGGGAAAGAAAAAGGAACTCATGAGTTTTATTTAGACTCGTAACTGCGAGTGGGAAGTACAGGGCACCTGTGAGCAGCAACACTGGATAAAAACAAATTAAGTGCTATATGGCAGCTTAGTGAAGAGAAGGCCCTGGTGCTGCTTGGCTCTGAGCGAGCACACTGCAGTGACAAAGAGCAAAGGGAGGTGTTGGAGAATGGGCACAGGAGAAGGGATTGAATTCTGCCACCAAGTCTGATGAACATGAGTTACGGAAGCACCGATCAAGGCCTAGAGCAAACCTCATAGATTGGAGTCACAGCCTACGTGATGACCTGGACGATTGCATGTGTCCTTGGCGAGCTGGGAAAGCACCGAGGAACTGCAGAAACAGGAACTTGTGGTCAACTGCTCCCGACTCAGAAACCGCAAGGGGAGGGTTTGACATTTAAGAATGTCAAGAACGTTTAAGTTAGCCAATCAGTAAATGCCCAATATGCATAATTAACGGTAATAATATAAAAGTGTATCTGATGCTCTCAGTAAATGGATTCTGACTGATCACATTGATCATGATTGTCAGCCCCTTCTTGCGGCAAGTGGCGCCCGGCGTGGGGCCCCACAGAGAGGGTCACTGAACTCTGAGAAGTTCTTTTAACGCTCATCAAGGACTGAAGGTTTCGTTCGTGGGCGTGGGTGCAAGAAGCCGACCCGGAACAGCAGCACCGGAGGCCACTCGGACAAAGATAGGGAGTCGCCTGGAGTGGAAGACGCTGTGACCTGAGCTGCTTCTCTTGGGCTGTGCGCACAGGTATTAACGCGATGGACAGGCAAGCAGCCTATGATTCGTTTAAATGCTTTTTAGCAAAGCGGGGTTTGAAAATGGATTATGGGAAAGAGTTGTTTCCTATGTTAGAACATGCCGAAAGTTTAGGACACTTCAAAGACCCTCATGAAGTGTTTGAACGATCAAGTTGGAAGAAATATGGGCAGGATTTATGGTTGGGAAGTATAGATGATGACAAAGTGGCAAGGAAACATAGTAAACCTTGGAAATCTGTTGTTGCTGTTTTGGACCAACATGCTGCTGAGCAGAAGGCTGCAGTTCAGGCAGAACGTCGGTTGTTGGTAGCAGAAGAAGGAGAGGAAGGGTCGGTAAGAATGGCAGGGCTTGAGCTGCCTGATGAGGTGCAACGATATTTAAAGACTCACTCTGCAGCCCGGGTCCGAGGTCTCGGGGCACAGATAAACCTACAAAGCGAAGGTAGCAAGGACAGTGCTGGCTGCAGCACTGAGTCCTGCGATCTCCCTGCGCCTCCATCTGGGAGAGAGTCAGAGGACCGGGGCGCAGTTGGGGGAGGGATCCCACCGTCTGACACCTCGACAGGACAAGCTAAAGCAGCAGAGCGGCGAGATTTTTGGAGGAAGTGTGCGGAGCGGCTGCAGGAGGAAGGCGATACAGAAGCTTTTGGTCGGTTAACGGAAGCAAGTTTAACATGTCCTGTTGTCTATACTCAAACAGCTAGAGGAGTCCAAGCCGATTTGGTTAACTTACCATGGAAATTTATGTGGCAGCTCCGGCAGACAGTGTCCCAGTATGGTATGCAATCGGAACCGGCCAGGCAGATGTTGTCTTATCTATTTTTAAATTATACTATGTTGCCCAAGGATGTATATAATATTATGAAGCTGTTAACAACTTCAGAGCAGTTTACTGTTTTTACACGGAATTGGGAAGAATTGGCCAGACATTTTGTTAACGTTCCTCGGCACCAGAATGATCCTCTGTATGGTATCACTTTAGATGAGTTATTAGGTATGAGTGCCTATGAGCGCATGGAAATACAAGCAGTGATGAACCCCGTTAAGTTACAAGCTGCTGCAGAGATCGCAAAAATGGCAATTGATAAAATTAAAGACAGTGACCAATCGCCACATTATATGTCTTTGAAACAAGGGAAAGGAGAGACGTTAGAGGCCTTTGTCGATAAGGTGGTCGGTGCTCTGCGAGCTGCTCAAGTCGATGCAAATATAGTGGAGCCAATCTTAAAACAGTGTCTGTTACTGAATGGTAGCTCGCAAACGAGACAATTGATTGGTACCCTTGGTCCAGCTTGGTCGGTAGCGGAATTATTAGAAAAAGCTCAGTCTATACCCGAAGGGGGAATTGCTATGTTGGTAGATGCTGTTAGGGATCTTAAGACTGGATTAGAGGAACAGGCTAAAGCCAACCAGAGTGTTATGGCCGCCTTGGTACCTTTGCGCACACCAAGCAGAGAGCAAAAACAACAAAAACAACAACACAGACCGTCGGGTACCAACTGTCAATGCTACAGATGTGGACTTATGGGACACGTGAGAAGAAACTGTCGTAGTGCCCGAGTATGGTGCCAAGACTGTCAAAGTAACACACACAACACTGCAGCATGTCGGCTGTCGGGAAACCACCAGGCGAGCGCGAAGGGTCACCGCGCGATGACACAAGTGGTGTCCAGCACAAACGAAGCCAGCAGCGGTCAGCTTTGCAACCAGCCACCGCAGGCAGCTTGGGACTCGACTTGGCAACCGCAGTAGATATAACTCTAGTCAGCACTGTGCCTCAAATCGTCCCTACAGGAATAGTTGGTCCAGTGACCATTCACGGTCAGCCATGCGGATGTTTATTAACTGGAAGATCATCAGCATCAATGGCGGGACTCACGATTTTAACAGGGCTAATTGATGCGGATTATGCCGGTGAAATCAAGATTATGGTTCAAGCATTGTTTCCACCTTTAACCATTCCTGCGAAAAGCCCAGTTAATTCCATTACCGCAGCTCGTGGCCGGGATGCAGCCTCACAGTCGTGCGGTCAGAGGGGATGGGGGTTTTGGATCCTCCACGGCTCCTTTGACATTTTTCACAGCCGCAACTTCCGGTAAGCACAGAATATAATGATGAACTAATTAAGGCCACCGCTCTTCTCAACACCAGAGCTGATGTATCTGTGATATCCAAGCATTTTTGGCCCAGACAGTGGCCAACAACAACAGATACAACGTCGTTGTCCGGAGTGGGTGGTGTCAAGGTTGCTGAAACATCACCGGTAGTGCGCGTCTCGGCAGAAGGACAGTCGCTGACTGTGAAACTTTATCTTGCCTTTGCCTGTTCCTGTACAAATGTTGTTGGGAAGAGATATCCTGTCACAGCTAGGTGCAGTCTTGACAACAAGAAACGGATAATGGCGGTCACTGAATGGACTTTCCCGACTGCATTCAGATGGACTACGGATGAGCCCATCTGGATCGAACAGTGGCCGCTATTATCCGGTTTTTGTTGTGACAGGGAGTAATTCCTGGCAGCCTGACAGCAAGGCTCAGTGCCACCCCCAAAAAAAATGCCAAACCCCTCAAAACAGCTGTCAGCACGAATAGCAAAGGAACGTCCAAAGAATCGGTGTCAAGAGCGTGTGAAGAATGGGTTTGCTTTCAGCTCAGATGTATGAAGCTTGGAGAAAAATAATTAAGTTAATTTGACAATCACTCTGCAGATTGGGCTGGGGATGAATCTGCAGACAACACCCTATTCTGGACTAATCCCACCTAAGAGGAATCAGCCTTTATCTCTCAATCCTCTCCAGGTACAATTGTCAGAGACTGTGTCTCCACAGGATGGTGTGACAATGCTTATTAGAGACTCAAAAACAGACCCCTGAGAGTTCAGAGTCCTAGGTTCAAGTCCTGTTCAGAAAAAGTCTTTCACAGCTGGGAAAAAAACCTACCCAACATTGAAGATTTTTTAAAGTTATCATTAAAAAAACCCAGATGATCAATATTGCTGCTAAAATATTTTTGACTCAAGTCTAGGAGATATTACACTGCTTTATAGCTACCACGCTGTTCAAGGGCCCAGTAGAGGAGGAAAAAAGAGAGATCTGAAGGAAAATTAAGAAAACTTATGAGAAAAGCATATCTCACAGCCTTTGTGTTGTCCATAAGAACAGTTAAATATCAGGTCTGCTCTAGCAGTTAATATTCAGCACCCATACACCAAGACAGAATATGTCAATCTTGGATTAGCATGGAGCTCTGGACAAGCCAGGAAAGAAAGGCCAGAAAGAGTCATCAGTTGTAACTAAAACTTAACACGCTTGGTCAGTCCAAAGTTACTTCTATTGCCTCACTGAAGACTTCTCTTCATAACCAAGAAGCAAAAAGATGGCCTACCAAGGCACCTAGAATGCGTTTTCAAACAGCAAGTTGTTAGATAGGAAAAAGCAGGCAACAGCAAAAAACTCTGTAGGCAAACAGATCTAGTTTGGGTTCCCTCTTACTCTTGAGGATGATTGTCCAGACCATGTACCAGAACTTTCCCAAACAGCTCAGGTGATGGACACATCCAGGGAAACACCAAGAACAACAGACGACTTCAGTTCTCTGTGTTACAGCTCCAGAGGACAACTCCTTTTGACAAAGACAAGAGGATCCCCTGATACCATCTACCCAGGTAATAAATACATGGGGCAACTCTACACAGGCAGGCAGGCCTCCAGCAGCTGGCAACATTCGGTACCAGATACTACTGAAGCTCAGTGCTCAATAACAGAGCATTAGGTTTGTGTTTCTGAGCAGAACAAGTGCTTTTGGCTGCCAGGACAATGGGCTCTGTCCATGAGAAAGTGACAGAGCTCCCTGAGAGAGGGGAAGGGAAGGAATCCCCTGGGCTGGTAAACAGAGGAGCAGTAAGGCCCACAGGCAGCAGGCTCATGCCTCAAATACAGGTTGGTCAGCTGCTCCCTTCATCAGGAGTGAGAATTTCTCACAGTGCAGGAGAAGGTCTGACCCCCTGACCCAAATCCATGGGTATCTCTGCCTAAGGAGGTGAGCAGGAGCTGGTCTGTGTTCGGGCTCTTTTCCAGCCACACAACCTAGTTGCTGTTACACAGGGAAGGAAACTGAAGCAGATCTCACACCAAAGGACAATTAAAGCAAACTATTCTGTAAGATCTCACTTCCACATTTTAACATTTTTAACCCTCTCCATTGCTGCTCTACTCATCTTAGATGAGGAAACACGCCACGAGCTCTGACAGGACTGAGGTTTCACACCAACTAACACCTAACTGATGGAAGAAAAGGAACCCAGACAAATATGACTGTTGCCAGCATATAAGTAAAATACAATTTCAGACTTAAGGGTTTGCAAAAACAAAACAAAAATAAACCCCATCTTGTATTTTCAGTGTTCACAGAATACAAATTCAAGATTCTATTCTTAACAGAGGGAAAAAGCTGTCACAGAGAGTTCTGTAGAGCATTCTGAGATAATAGTTTGCTAAAATACAGGCAAGCTGCCCAGGGAAATAGGCATCTATTTCACTAATCAGGAACGGCACTGAAACAAGGAGACAAGAAAATGTGAAAAATAAAGAATTTTCTTTCTCTTCTTTTTGAGCTTTATCTTGAATATCATTAAAATCAGAAACAGCCACTTGCTTCACACACTAATGAGGAGGACTTCAGCACATAAAGCTGGTGCTCATCACTTGCACTCATGTAACACTTGTGTGCAAGATGGGCAGGTCAGTCCTGTTCATCTCCAGCAACTGACAGACCTCCACACACACCAGGTACTCCCACTGTGGCAGCTGCTAACCTATTTCACACAAAAGGAACCTGGTAATTACAGCCCTTGAAGTGCTACTGCCTCAGCAGGAACTGTGTTCAGCACATTATCTCCTTTGTACACTTACTGCCTCCCATTTCTGTTTTCTAGGACAGACGTACAAACCTTCTGAAATGATTATTTTAATTCCATGTTTTGCTCTTCTTATCTTCTCGCAAGTTGTGTCTGTTTATTCCACCCTTGGTTCTCCTTATTGGCTGACATCTGGGCTGTGCACAAAGCCCAGCCAAGCATGAGGCTCCAGAGGCATAAGGGGAAACATCATGATCAGGAGTGTCACCACAACGGTGCCACAGCCGTGTCTGCAGCACGTGCACACACACAGGGTCTGGGCTGAGGGTGGCACACACAGATTGATTTATCGATACCAATTCTTCTCCATTACATTTCTAGCTGGAAAATGGGACACAGCCTGAACTGCTCTGCAGGCCAAAGGGGACAGATGATTTTTTTCTGTGTGATTCTGTAGCTTGCTTCCCCTTCCTGTGTTTAGCTTTTTGTTTGTGCTCAATGATGTTTGGAAAGAGATCAGATGTAGGTTTTGATAATAAGAATTTCTGTGATCAGAAGCACATGAAAACCACTATCTCTAAAGTCTAACTACTCAGACTCTGAAATATGAAGCTTCCTAAGTTGTCTAGGAGTTTCTTCTTTCAAGAAGTTGCTATTGGTCATTACAGAACTTAACCTATGAGATTGAGCACAACAGTTTTGAGGTATTTACAAAGCTTGGCTCCTTCTTCCTATCTTATAATTTAGTTCAGTTTCCTGAGCATTTCAGTGCCACGTAACTGCACCAGCTAAAGAGCCACTTCTCTTTTTAGATTCATTTTCCTCCAAGGGTGTGAGCAATTCATAAATATTCTACCTTTGATTTCTCCTTTTTCTCCCCTCAAAATCCTTTCACTTTAAAGCATTTCTGCTTTATTGTCATTTACAAAGGTAAAAAACATATGTTTCCAGTATTAATAAAAACATTAAGCCAAACTGTTAAAGCCCAAAACCAGATTTGGTGTAGGCTTATCACTGCATATTTAAGTGACAATTATGCCACCTGACCTAGGTATACTGGAAGTCTTCAGAAGTCATCATTAACATTTGCCTCTTCCATTTATAGCTGGAGTTTCTGACCTTCAGTCACTGACTGCACAAGAAGCTCTATGGAGAATGATGAAACAAATGTCTGATTTGAAGTATGGATATTTAAGGACAGAACTGTGACTGGAGGATGTTAAAGGAAAAGGATAAGGAATCAAGGCAGCAGGCAGCACAGTGTCACAGCTGACAGAAATTACACTTTCACTAGAGACCCAGAACTCACGTGAGCACATTTGGATATGCTGTAGCACAACAACATGAGATAGCAGCTTACACCGTGCTTAGAAAAACACCATAATCCTCTTACCAGTGACACAGGAAAAGAGAGCAGATTTGTGCTGGAGGGAACTGGATCTTCTCTCTTTGGAAAGCAGTCTTGAATTGCTTGGTTCATATTTTTCAGCCGTAATAAACATTTTATGCAATTTTGGATTTATGCCTTCTGGAATCATACGTGGGCTGTGCTGGTAGAAATGAAGCATTTTGTTTCCTGAAATAGCTCGGTGGATGCTCCTTTTGTTAGACTGGCTTTGATTGTAGGTCTGCAAGAGAGATAAATAATATGTTGTTGGATTGGTTTTTTTTTACATTACTTGATCAAAAATAAAAGAACACCTGAGTGCCTGTGGGGTTTCTTATTATTTTATGTTCCATCATCAAGATTTTTTTTGTCTTTTTTTCTTTTCTTCCCAAACACAACTAAAACAAAATATGATACAAGGCCCTGAGAGCCAACCATATACCCTCTCCTGTGAATATTGGCAGTTGCCTCAACATAACTGTTTGTTCAAGTTCTTGGACTGCAAGTTCCAGACATGCAATGTGACTCCACTGGTAACCAAAGAACAGAGAGGAAAGGAACAGAAGGACATAGATGAAAACATTAAAGCAATAAGGTTGTATTGAAAATCTGATAATGAATATATTAAAACACAGCTACTAAGTTCTCTTTTTTTTTTCTTTTTTAAGGAGCTTCCATATTAAATTAAAATCAAATTAAATTTGAGTTATCACGGTTTTGTGCCTGTGTAAAACATCCTGAGCAAATGTAACAAAAAGCAAGGATGCACCAAAGAACAGTGATTGCTCTTTGCACTGCAAGCAGTGTGAAGTATAAACCAACACACAGCTCTTTACATTCTGTAAACAGATCAGAAGCAGGCACAGCACTTGAACCACAGAATCACAGAGAAACTCAGCCCTTGCCTGGGGGAATTACAATCTGCAATAGATATAGGGATGATGTACATTAGATTAAATCAGAAACAAAGAAAGAAGGGCAAGCAAATAAAGGCATAAAATTACTAGTTAATGCCATGCATGCTCCAAGTTCTTTTAATGACACTCCATCTTTATTGTGGATCAGAGAAACCAAGACAGAGATGGAGAAACCACAGAAAAGAACTGGTTCCCCTGCTGAACATTTCTTCTCCTAATACTTTTCTCTGAGGGGCCACTGACGGAGGCAGCATGTCCAGTCAGGCAGACTGAGTGCTGCCAGCATGACAGGAGGGCAGCTCTGCTCCTCTGAGAGAGGTGATCTGTGGAAGCCAGGATTAGAGGAGACAGGCACAAAAAGATGCTCTGAGCACAACTGGAAGAGGTTAACAGCTAGCTCTAATAAACTGTCCCACAGGCTTTCTGATAAATACATTTGTGATCCTAGAGCAGGCAAGAAAGTATTCTGATGGAAAAAAAACTGTATTGCCAAATGAATTGTTTAACAGAATTGTTGCTTTGCTGTTACTGAGCCGGTGTGTTTCCCTCTCTGTTTCACAGAGAGCATCTGCTCAGCCTGGCAGGAGCCCGAGAGCTCCGAGCTCCCCGGTGCCCTTCTCTGTGTGCTGGTTCCAATCTGCAGGTAACCGCTCCCTGAGCTCCCTGGTGCCCTTCTCTGTGTGCTGGCTCCAATCTGCAGTTAACTGCTCCCTGAGCTCCCCGGTGCCCTTCTCTGTGTGCTGGTTCCAATCTGCAGGTAACCGCTCCCTGAGCTCCCCGGTGCCCTTCTCTGTGTGCTGGCTCCAATCTGCAGGTAACCGCTCCCTTCCAGGCTGATGCCCATGCAGCTGAGCTGCCAGAAGACGTTACAAAACCCAAATCAAAGCACAGAGCATCTCGGAATCGGGCTGAACCAGAAAGCCAGGAGATGTGTGAGCTGAACGTCCAGGGAACCCAGGGCATTGTCAGGGAACAACCGCAGCGCGCTTCCACGTGGGACAGCTGAGCTGGGCGAGGGGAAAGAACCACAACAGAGTGACAGACAGTTCTGTGACCGAAATTCCTGTCAAACAGCAAACTTCCAGACTTCCATTTGCCAGTTTTCCCCTATAAAATTTCTTCAAAAGCTTTTTAATTGAAGTGGTTTGATTTAAAAAACAAAAACAAAACAAAACAAAAAAACAACAACGAAAAGAAAACCTAAGCAAAAAAACAACCAAAGTCAATATTGTTCAGAAATTAAATTGACTTCTTGATTGTAAAACAAACAAACAAAAAAAAATCATATAGCATTACTATCCTACCTGGGGAAAGGTTCTGCTTCAGAGATTTCTGAGAAAGAGCTTTCAGTATTAATCAATTTTCATAAGCAGCACAAGAAAACATCTATTTACAAATACCATTTACTTTTCTCATTTTTAACTCTCACTGCTTCAAAGCAGCTTTTTTTCCTCAGACAGGATTCTTTGGACCCTCATTTGGGATTAAATCACTGCTGCCTACAAATTTAAACCAGGGGCACAACATTGACTGGATTAAATAAAATAATAGCAAGCCTCTGAAATTTTGGGTTTACAATTAGCTGACACAGGTCTCAGACTTCTCTTGTCACGATCCCTGATCCAAATCAGAACCAACCTTGCAAGCAAACGAAACCAGACAAGAACAAAATCAATTCTCATCCAGAACAGCGAGGTGCACCCTAAAAAAGCCTTGCATTCCAACAGGGCTTGCACCATGAAGCTGTGACGATGTAGGTTTATATTACCCTGCAACCAATCTCACCAATGAGTGATGTCAACAGGGATTGTCTTGCCTCCTCCTCCCTACAGCCAGCCCCGCCAGCTGCCCTGGGTCAGACCCAGCCGTCGTGTGGCTGCGGGGTGATGCTGGGCTGTGTGCTGGTGCAGCTGAAGATCCCCCAGCTCACTGCTCACAGCCTAGTTTTCCACTAGTACATTAGTTTCCCAAGGAGCAGCCTGCACTCAGGGATGATTAATTGTACTCTGAGTTGAGTGCTGAGGTTCAGGAATTTATCAAAAGTAGATTTCCACTTAAGCTGATCTCTTCGAACCTCACACGTAAGTCTGCTACCGCTACGCACTGGTCTGAGAGCGGAGTGTCGTCAGCAGTTCAGAGGGAGACGCTTCCAGTCCTCCCGCTCTCTGAGCTCCATCCCCAGCTCTGCCCTGTGCTGTTCTGCACCCTTGGCAAAACCCTGCATTTCCTGTGTTTCAGCTGACCATTTACAAGAGAAGTGTTATGAAGAACAAAGGCTTGCAGCCCTGCACACACAGAATAGCACCTATTTTTAGAATATTGTGGGCTACGATATTTTGCTGTAGGACAGCAGAAACGCTGCTAGGAGTGCTCAGGATTGCTGTGATTTCCCACACACAGTGTATGGTTTCCTGGGACAGATCAAAGAGGGGACTCTGCTCCCCCAGCCAGAAGGGAGCTGCGCACTCACCCGCTCCTCCCGCCCTTCGGCGAGGATGACGACGATCCTGCCCTGCCGCCTGCGCCCCGTCCGGCCCATGCGCTGCACCAGCCGGACTGGGCTTTTCTGAGCGTCAAAGCAGATGATGAGATCAACTTCTCCAATGTCTAAACCTTCTTCCCCAACACAGGTGGAGACCAGAGTGTTGTACCCACCGTCACGGAAGCGCTTTACCACCTGAAGAAACGATTGACATCAGATTTGACAGGTCAGACAGAAAACCCCTTCTACACACCTTGCAGTTTTTCTGTTTCAGACACAAGTTGAAAAAATTAATCTCTGTTTTAAAACTACAAAACTTCATCTTGCTGAATTTGTCAACTACTACCTTGTGATCAAACACCACACCCTAATATTATCACCATCAACTCTTCAATCCTTAAATAGAGGGACAGAAGCACACCTCATCCTGACTCCAAACACAGCATTTTTCTAAAACAGATCTTCCCAACTTTGCAATTAAATATTTTTTTTTGTTTTGCTTTTGTGTTTATTTTGGTTGGTTGGTTGGTTTGGGTTTTTTTCTTTGTTTTTGATTTGTTTAGTTTTTTAACTTTGCTAGATCAAAATTTAAGGATATATCTTATTTGTTCCACCTACAAGAAAAAAAAAAAGAATCTCCTAAGCAAGTATTTGAATCTTTCCCCAGATTTTAAAGTATATACAACTTAGCAGTTGTTAATATAATGTAAATATATACAATATTTCTACTTCCACATTATATTCAGTAAGTGTAATTTGGTCTGAAAGCAAATGAACCACACAGGAATTTACTAATGACACTTTAAAGTTCAGCGACTGCCATAAACCTCGATCGATACTCACGTAGTTTTTTACACAATTAACACTCTTTATCCCAATTTCCTAACACAAGTCTCATTTTTTCTTTACCTCAAGTTGTTCCTTTTGGGTGAAGCCTTTTGTGCTCTTTCCTGTGGAGTGGCCAACAAACATCATTACTCGAACAACGGGGCTGAGCCGCGAAAGCATCCCTGCGATTTCTTGCACGCTGTCTCGAAACGACGAGAAGATCATCACTCTGGTGCCCACAGCGTCCACGGACCTGTTCCCACTTGTGGCTTCAGCTGTTTCATTTTCTAAAGTCAGAAAAGCATTTTTATGCATGTTTTTAAAATAATTACCAATAAAAAAAAAAAAAAATAAGGACAAGTTATCCCCTAAGTTACACGTTCACAGCTCTCATCTCACTTCATGGGAAGGTTTTGTCCAACTATACTGTATTTGGAATTTTTCCAGAGAAATTTTCTTTAAAAGAAATGCTATTTTAAAAAAAAAAAGTAAGTAAATAAGTTTTTTTTAAAAAAAAACAGTAGAGAAAACTGATAATTAGGAGCCTTTCAGCCTTTTTAGATCAACCTCCCATATAATGCTCCAACAATTCCTCTTTGGAGTCAAAGCAGTATTCTAATTTTGGAGACTTTACACCATTGCAGCATGCCTTATACCTTCACTTTGAAAAGCTCAGGTTTGATGGTGAGAATCTTGAAATACAGGTTAAGATGCCTTCTTCCAAAGAGCTTACAATCTGCCTCTTAAATCTCATGCCCAGAGGCAGGGGAGGTTAGCCATATACAGCAGAAAAACCCACTGTCCCCATTAGCACGGATACAGCATGGTGAATAAAAGAGATGTTTATCAACTGTTAATTATTTATGAGTTAATTAACCATGTCTCTAGTTCTACAGTTTAGGATCCTCACAACAGCAGAACTGTGCAAAAACGTCCCTGAATACTATAACCTGCTGCTTCTGAATGATCTGTCATCAGAGCTGGGTGGATCTCTCATATCAATAGCAAATAATCTTTTTTTCCCCTTTTCAGAAAAAAGGAAAAAATTGCATTGACCCACGGTTTCTTAGCAAGGTGCCTTTAACCAAAACCACATTTCTTATGTTATAGCGTCATGGATTTTGTCTCCTGGGTACTCAATTTATTATTTTTATTATTTTTTTTTTTAAACAAATAAGAGTATTTATGAGAAAAAGCAAAAGCTATCAAAGCAACACACAAATCCTGAGCAGTCAGCTTCTGATCATCCCACCCAAACACTACAATACCACACCCATTACTGCGTGCTGCAAAGCACAAACCTAGTGTGGTGAAAAAAGAATCTCTACAAAGATATCACGAAGAACTGAAAGTGGCACAGCTGGCATGCACTACCCAGACACAACCCCAGAGGAAATCAAACAGATTTCCAGGGATAAGGATCTCCTCTCTCACACAATTCTCCACAAACACCTTTACTTCATTAAAAGAAAGGTTAGACAAAGAATTAAAATGCTCAAGACTAAATGTGTAGAAAGCTGTTTCCCTGAGCACACAAAGGACAACCCCTTGCTGCCTCACAGCAGTTCCACACTGTGCCTCTAACTCCAGTATCAACTTGCCTCTCAAAGTTAAAGCATTAAGTGTAACAGATAAGTGTCTATATAATCTTCCTGACCAACTACCAGAAACTCTGGTGCAGTTTCCAGTTGTGCATATCTACACACAGAAATGCTTCCAGCAGCTTCAGTGAAAAAGGAGAAGCTGAAGCTCACCATTTTGCCTAGATTTATTTATTTATTTATTTATTAAGCCCTGAATTCACAGGCACATTATGAAGACGGCTGTCTCCCGTCAAAATAAATGTCACTCTGGAGGCTGACAGCCAGGGAGGTTGGACCAGAGGGTCTGCAGAGGTCCCTTCCAGCTAATCAACATCCTCCTGTGATGCTGCACCACGCTGTCTCGGTAAATCGCAGGTGACAGTGGGGGGCACCTGTCAAGTACAGAAATCAGCCCCCAGTGAAGGCCTGGAAATGAAATGGGGAATGGGATTTGATATTTAAGTGACAGGTCCTGCACTTGGGTCACAGCAACCCCATGCACTGCTAGAGGCTCAGGGAGGAGTGGCTGGAGAGGTGAATGAAGACATCTTCATTCCAAAAGCAACAACTGGATCAAGAAGCTGAAACTTCCTAAAACCAGAGATGTCCAAGAGATTTGTAATATTCTGCTTCATAATCTCATGCTACTGTATGACTTTTTTTTTCCTCACTTTTGGTTAAGATGAAAAAGAATGAGAGGAAGATTAATGTAATTGAAGGTTTTAAACTCCAAATCCATACAAGATAATAAAGAAGCACTTGAATAAAGTAGGAGATAAATCAGTAAGATATTACTTGTTTTCATCTACAGGTTAAACTGTTCAGATACATTTTCTTTGAGTTGTTGGTACTTACCAGAACACTCCTTTTTCCAGGATTTGAAGTGTTCTATAACAATTTCTTCCAATTTCCTTAATTTTGGATGGCTGTAGATAAATCCCTTTTTATTTTCAAACACTGACAAGGAAATAAAGCAATTAAAGATGTCAGTAAACCTGCACAAGTAGTAAGATTTAGTGAATTTCATTTCCTCCCATTATAATTCTCAGAGTCAGACATCCAAATTCCTGATCCTAGTTCCAATTGCATTCACCTAAACAAACAAATCAGTAAACTACTTAAGAAAGCATATTTGTTCAACCTAGTTTTTGGGAAAAGTGTTGTTACTTTTGTGACAGTCACACTGTAAAAGATATATAGTCAAACAGAAATATCTCCTTTGAAATCAAATTAAAAACTTAAGACACAGAAAACCTGTTTGAAGGTAGCTGAAGCTGCTGAGAGAAGAAATAAATAAACAGAGTCTGGAGAAAACAACTTGGAATAAAGAATACTGGCAGAGTGTACCACAACAAATAGCTTCCTGCATTTACAAACTGTGTACAGGTACCTGCTCTTTCATTTACACAGAGAGTAAATATTCTGTCCCTAAAAGGGAATACTGACCTGTTTTACTCCTGTAAACATTTCCATTCGCTGAAGCCAGAGCTGTGTCTGCAAACATGTCTCTGAGCTGCTGATACAGCTTCATGAAGTCCTCATTGCGACCAAGTTCGTTCTTCGTACGGGTTAACCCTTTGGGAAGAGTTGAAATATCTCAGTATTTAATTTCTGCAGTGAATATAACGCTTGCCATCCCAAAGACAAGCTTCCTCAGAAGTAGCAAGCTCCTTTCAAGAGCTGAAAGATACATGCCACACATCTTCTAGTGGAAGGTGTCCCTGCTCGTGGCAGGAACACGATGACCTTTGAGGTCTCTTCCAATCTCTACCATTCAATGATAATTTTTTTTTCAGGGAAGATGCCATTACAGAATTTAAACATGAAAATGTGAATTTAAACATTAAAAACATATGTATAGACAGAAGCCTGGTCCTGTGGGTAAACTAGAAAGTTTTACATGAACCATTTAGCACTGGAAGAGCCATCCAGTCCAGAAACGTTGAGGGTGCTGAGACCCTGGGATGCTCATAACGTCATGAGTGTCCCATCACTGGAAGTGTTCATGGTCAGAAGGGGAACCAAATACCAATTTCATTTGCAACCCATCTGTTACATAAGGTGTTTTGTGCAAAACTAGCCATACAGATGAGGTAAATTAAATGAGGAGGGGTGGAGACAAAAGGAAGGATATTTCTGAAGACATTTCACCTTTTGATCCATCCATAATTCCACAAAGGTAGATAAATAATGACCATAATCCCATTTGCAGCAGCAGCTCATAACCATGATATAAACTGATACAAAGTGCAAAATCTCCTTCAATTATGCCTTGGTGCACTCCCTGTGAAAACAAAACAGACTCATCATTAAACTAGGAACTCGAGAAGCAGCAGGAATCACACTGCAATTCTTATGACAAAAAACAAGACTGACACCTGAGGAATGGAGCCAAAGCACAAACTAATGCTCTAGGAGTAATCTGTCTGTCAAAGCCTTCAGGAAACAGGTTCCACAGTGCTTACTGATCACTGAAGGCAATCTTTTTCCACCCTCAACATGATCTCCAAAATGCCTGCACTGTCTTCCAAGATCAGCTCATTACTTTCCATTGTAAAATTTGACCACTCCATGACAATTGACAGAAAAATAGGGGCATTAATGTAGTTTGGATGGAAAAAGTGTAAATTTGGCAGTCAGTAATTACAATCCAAGTTCTCAAAATAATTTCAGTTTTGAAACAGAGTTCTTCATCTTTTCCTTACCTTTCCTATATTAGCATTAAGAAATGTGGAGCAAGTGGGTATATTTTATTCCAGGGTTAAAACCAGAATGTTAAAAAGGAAATCTAACTCAAAACATATCAGGAAACTTTGTACACTATGGATTATTACTATTTATTCACTCTTTTAATAACACAAAATAAAGAGACATTTACCATGTTTTGTGAAGATGGGTTTTTTCTGTATTGATCTCTTGCTAGAATGATCTGGTACTTTGTAAGGCTGGGGATCTCTCTCCTTGCTAGAACTCCTATTTTAATCAGGCGTCCAGCAAATGTTTCTAGCACCTGCAAACAGAACACAGGAGTACACAGGAGATGTGAAGGTATGCATGTTTAGCCCTTTAGTTTTATTTTCACAGATCTTCTACAACAGAACACAAGCAGCTCATTATTTCATTTGAAACATTGAGTTTTTCAAAACAGACTGTGCTGGTTTCTGAATAGTTTCTTACTGTGCCAGATGACAGCCTGGTGCTCTGCCTCACCGTAAGGTTTTCCACTACCAGGATGTTTCTAGGTTGGTTTTATTATTTTTTTTCCCCTAAGATCAGCAGAATTTTCTACAACTTGGTTCCTTAAGGATTTGTGCCCTCCATCCTGTAGACAAACACCCTCCTGCCCCCAAGATAACCCCATATCCATCAAATAACTGAGAAGTGGAAACACACACTGTGCTTTTGTATTGACAAGTACTGACCAAGCAGAGAGGAAACAAACCAGGATGGGCAGCCAGCTCCTGAGCTCATGCTGCAGCTCCTTCTATTACTGGTAACCATGACTTCAGTGGCGTTTCACCCTCAGGAAAATGTGTATTCATCTTTGAGAAGTCTGAATTATGGCAGGCAGAAGACCAGCCAACAGGTTAGAGAGTAGGAATGGGAGTCAGGAGACGTGAGCAGAGAGGAATGAGCACCCAGGAGATGAGCCCCACACAGCACCACGGCCCGTGGCCTTGGGAGGCCATGCCAAAAGGCAACTTGTTTTCATACATCACATGTACCTGCTTTCCACATGGGTGAAACAAGGGAACTGACCTTCACTAATTCATCTTAATCCTGTTTTTCCTCTTTGTTTCTCAGCCTTAGGTGGTCAGGATTTTTTTTTTCAGAGATTTAGTTTTGCATGAGCGCTAACTCTGTAATAATTGGAGTAATCAGATTTGTGCTACAAAAAATTACTTACAATCTGTTGGCCCATTTGGCTAGTAGCACCAAAAACCATCTTAGTGTACAATAACGAGCTTCTCCAAAGGCAGTCTTGACTTGGTTTGACAGCAGAGAGTTCCTGTTAGCTGCTTACATGCTCCCACAGTGTTTCCCAAGTTTCCTGGCTGTTTTCACACCCGTTCAGCTGAAGTGTGCTGAGAAGGCTATAGCATAACAAATGCCTCATCCCTGTGTTGCTGCTCTTCCAGCCCACTGAAAATCACATCCAACTGCACCAATAAAAGCAGGTCTGGCTTTCAGGCCTCAGGCAATACTGATCCAAGTATGCCTTCAGCTTGCAAAGACAAAATGCCCCAAGAGGATGTGATGGTTTCACTGCCCTGGCCCTTGGCCAGCAGCCAACACAGCCGTTCACACATTGTCCCCCCCAACCCTAGGGATAGGGGAGAGGACTGGGGGCCAAGGATTAGGAGGCTTGAAGGGTGAGAGAAGAACAGTTTAATAATAGAAATAAAAGGAGACTTTCAAAAAACTAATATTAAAATAGTAGTGATAATGATAACAGTAATACAATATTCCAATGAGTGACCCCCAGGGCCATTGCTCAGCACCCGCCGACCCAGCCCGGCCCGTTCCCAGAGAACGATCCCGGAGCAGCGACAATCCCGACCCGAAACCGCAATCCCGGGAGAGCCAGAGCCCGAGAGAGCCAGAGAGAATCCCCCCCCTTTCCAGTCAGCCCCAGTTAATGCACTGACATGATGGGATATGATCTGGAATATCTCACTGGCACATCCCAATGCCACTTTGGGGTTTGCTATTCACTACACTTCCCCCTCCCAGTCCTGATGCAGCTGTGAACCAGCCAGACACGGTGGCCTTGGGCTCCAGCAGCAACTCAGAACATCAGTGTGTTATCAACGTTCCTCTCATCCCAAATCCCACACTGAAACCAAACCACAGCTATTCTAATTACTAAGAAGAAAATTAACTCTGTCCCAGCAAAGCCAGGACAGAGGAGAAGAAAGTCAGCTGTAAAAGTGAGTGCATGTTTACACGCTAATACTCCACTTGTCCTCACACATTTAGCGTGCGCTGGGTTCTCCGAGCCCGTGAGGATGCACAAATATTATTAACAACCACATTCTCCTCACACCCTGACAATGCAGTGGCAGCTTAGTTTAACTTCTCTCTGCTTGCTTTGATTAATGTGTATAGTTTGGTACTCCTTTAGCTCCTTACTCTATGTACAGTGCTTACAAGGGACTGAGAAAAGGGGTGGGAGTAACTGCCATCGTCAACTACAGCAGCATTAATCCCCAGAGAATCAAAAATACAAGGAGAACTTTGGAAGGGTGGATGGACACTTGTCAAAGCACCAGCCAAACTGGGGAAATAAGGTGCTGGGGAATTTCACAGTGCTCGCTCAGTGCCCGAGCTCAGAACCAGCGAGCTGGAGCCAGCAGGCTGAGCAGATCGTAATGGATAAAGGTGGCTGGAAAATGACAGAAACGAAGCCTAAATTCTGAACGTGCTGGTGCACCTCAGGCCGCTTCTCTGCCCTTCACACGGGACAGCATGTCTCAGGCAGCCTGCTGCTCTTGCTCAGACAAACCCAGCTGGGGTCATCTGCTCCCAGTCCCACCAGAGCAGCTCTGAAGGTGGGATGGTCTGTGGCTCCTGGGCAGTCGGTGTCAGAGCAGCTGCTGCAGGGACTGAGGGTCCCCAGGCACCTCTGAGCCCCATCTTCAGCTTCACCTTCACCCACAGGGAGCCTGGGGCACAGAAGCAAAGCACAGCTGAGAGATTCCATCCCGAAGTACTGCTTCTAATCAAGACTAATGGATTAATTAGACCAAATAAACCTCTAACATCCCTAACAACAAGCAAACACCAACTGGAAATGACAATATTGCTAGGAATTTCCAGACAAAAGAATAAAAGACCAAAAAACCAAATTATCTTTTCTTAAAATACAGTCAAATACATTCACCAAGCCACTTGGAAGTCTAAATGCAGGAGAAATTAATTTCTCATATTTGGTTTAGTTTTAAGAGTTTAAAATTCACAACTTTGTCTTTTACCAAACAGTTTGTTATTGTTATGCTGTTTTTAAATCTAGCCTGTATCTGACAAGTCACTTTAAAAGGACAGAGACAGAAAAGTCTGTGCCAGCTTATAACAAAAGATAATTAAAAAAAAAAGAAAAAGTAATTGGCCATGCAAGGGATAACTCAGTGCTTTGTACTTTCATGGGCTATCAGTGACATGGCACTTTACCCTCCCATCAAACTCCAAACAGCTGGGCATGAGGACACTTGAAATGCTGAAGATGAAGCTTAAGCCACGTCTCTAGTAGTCAAAATGGAGTCAGTCTCTGAGCACAAATATGTTTCTCTAGAAAATAAATTAATGTTTTCATTCAAAAGTAATCCCCACACATGTATAATGTTTCAGCACTGGTCTCTTATTTCCTCTGCTTGTTACATAGCTTTTTAAAAAAAAGAAATTTCCATTACATGTACTTTTATGTTTCATCCTCTGGCCTAGTTTAGAACATGTAGGAAAAATGATATTGTGGCCGTTTGCTCAGTGTGCACCCCTGTCTGATTTAATCACCTCTGCAAAACAAACCAAGGAAGACTATTATGAAAGACAGCAGGATCCAGTCACCTGGAGCTTCAGAACTAATAAGGACCAGTAAACATAACCTACTTAGCAGAGATACAGCAACGAGCCCTACTCAGAGCGGTTACACTTATCCTCTTGCTGTACCTTCATTTTTAATTAAAACAGATAATACTTCTGGAAAGTCTCCTCAATATTTCCAAAACATTTAAGTGTTACATTACCTATTTAAAAACAGAACTGTAGAATTAATTTAAATTAATTGCTTACTAGGACTCATGGCTTTTTAAAGCTCACTAAATTGAGTTCAAAAAGCTGACAGATTTATTACCAATATATAAAAGACAACTGATAAAGTTCTCTCGTACCACGTTAAACCTGCCAAGAACATAAAGGTTTTTGCTGAACAAAAGATGTTCCCCAGCAAACCACGCTGACTTTCTGAAGCTTGTACTTGAGGTTAGTGTAGGACCTGCTGTTTGGATTGCACTGCCATGTGCATTAGGAGCAGAACTGGTGAGGCAAATAACCCTTGGTGTTTCAGCTTCACCTCACTAGAAACTGCTGTTAATCTGTTTTCTCTTGGCACAATAAACAAACCAAAGATTCAAAACAAATGAACCAGCCTAATTATTTTACTGCAGATTTGCAAGCATTTACCAAAGAACAAGAAACCTCCCATGCATGAATAACTTTGTATTGCACTGCTTTCGGGGTAGAGAAGGAGGGGTCTGGAGAAACCAGCCACTAAGTAGAGTGTATCTTCACAAAACAAAGACTGAAAAGGTCCATTTATCATCATAGAATGGTTTGGGTTGGAAGGGACCTGAAAGCTCATCCAGTCCCAACCCCCCTGCCAGCAGCAGGGACACCTTCCACTAGACCAGGTTGCTCAAAGCCTCATCCAGCCTGGCCGAGAACACTTCCAGGGAGGAGCAGCCACAGCTTCTCTGCCCAACCTGGGCCAGGGTCTCACCACCCTCACACCAAAGAATTTCTTCCTCACATCTCAGCTCCATCTCCCCTCTGCCACTTTCAAGCCATCACCCCTTGTTCTGTCACTCCCTGCCCTTGGCCAAAGTCCCTCCCCAGCCTTCCTGGAGCCCCTTCAGGCACTGGGAGGCCACTGGAAGGTCTCCCTGGAGCCTTCTCTTCTCCAGGCTGAACAGCCCCAACTCTCTCAGCCTGTCCTCACAGCAGAGCTGCTCCAGCCCTCACATCACCCTCGTGGCCTCCTCTGGACTCGTTCTAACTGGTCCATGTCTTTCTTGTTGCTCTTTCTTCACCACAGAAGAAAGCACCTGGCCATCCCAGCAGCGATCAGAGAAGTAGCCAGCCCCACAGCCGCAGGAACACGTCTCACAGATGGGCTAGGGCAGCTTAGACACCTCTGCACTGACTGTAAAGATTGAGGCACACAGAGAACACAAATTCATGTACAAAGTGAGAGCAGTTTACTGTAACATTTGATGAAGCTCCTGGATTCATAGTATAGTCCATCAAAGAAGGGAAGGAGTACAGCCATTAACAGAAAATAATGGAGGTTTATGACAAAGAAGGCAACTGAGACAGACAAGTGGAGCAATGACTCGTGCTTAGATTGAGTTGTTCTCCCTGTAAAACTCCAGAGTGGTGACACACAAACTCTAAACAAGAGGGAGGCAGAAACGTGCTGCTTTGTGTGAGCTTTCTCCTGACATTTTCTCACCTCTCCAGTAACGAAAATAAAGCACTGGGGACACAGCAGGGTGCAGTGTTTTTAAGCTGCTCTCATAATTCTCCAAAACCAATACTGATCAACCTAGTAACGATCTTGGCTCCTCTGAATGTTCTGTTGGCAAGTTTAGATTAACTCGTTCAGATGCTTCACATCCTTCCCACTCCCCAGGGATCAACAATAGTTTGTCCTCTTCTAACATCTTGGGTTTCTCCTATTACAGCATTTTTCATTTCTTAAAAGTTACAAAACAATAACAAAAATTAAAAAATAACTTACAGTTTTTACTTTTCAATTAATTTCACTGAGAATATTTTTTACTCTTTTACTTGAGAAGTTATAAGAAAGAAGTGGCTTTTCTATATCTAGTAAATATCATTGTTTTGCCATGAGGCAGAAAGCAGCATCCTACTGAGGAATGTTTCATATCCTCAATCTGCAAGGCTGAATATTTGTTTTTCTTTTCTATTCAAAGATACAAACTGCCAGGGAAACATCAAGAATACAGCACTACCAAAACCATATTCTCTCAAGAGTGATTATTTATTAGCCAGCAGTCACACACAAAATCAACAAGTTGGGGAAAAAAACAACACAAATACAACAAAAATCAGCTTTGTTCAACTCCAGTAACAATCAGTTACTCTATTATCTGAGCTGACAGCAGCATCTAGACAGAGACCACGAGACATCTTCACTATTTTATCCAGTGTAGCCCTTTGTATTTAATTACTAAGCACATCAGAAACCAAAGATAAATAAAGTACACACACAGCAAATTGTGTAGGTGGATCTTTAAAATAGGATCTTAAACTCTTTCTCCCAGGTAGCCAGTGAACACTCAGTGGCATTTCACTCTAATAGAGAAATTTAGCTGTGATTTTAGACAATTTTTCTGGTTGTTTTCATTTTCTTTTCTTTTTGTTCTTTAAATCTCCAGCAATGATGGTTATCAATCCTCTAAACAGAAATGATTTCACTTAAGTAACTATTCATTCTCATAATTAGTGCTTGAACAAGACAGTTGGGGCTGCTTTCACTGAGCAAGTGTCAGCATTATTTATGCACAATAGGCAGAGGAAGAGCCTCAACATGTTGCCTCAAAAAGTGCTTCTGAAGAATAATGGTTCCCTGGGATAAATCTCCAGGAATCTCTCACTTGGTAGTGATAATTCAACTTCCAAAATGATATGGAGAATTCCTTACCCATAAACCAAAGTCAGTGTTTGCCCTGCACTAAAATACAATCAGACACGACCTGTGACGTGGATCAATGCACGTTCTGCCCCCCTTCAAGGTACCCACCCACAGCAGCGCCGCTGCCCCGCACGGGAGGTTCAACAGCACCTTTGCAAGGAAAACCTGCTAACTGCCACAAAAATACAGCCCACTTCCACAGGGTTTCAGTGAACCTTGCAACTCTCTACACTAGGTAGTTGACCATGAAATCAAATCATCAGACAACCAAACACTTAATCATCTCCAACATTTGCCAAGGCTTTGCCTTCTCAGTGAAGTTCAGGTAGAGAAGAGTCTGATGCTGCTACACCACCCACAACTCAGAGGCCAAACATCCCCACAGGGGAACTATCTGCTTCTGACTGCAACCAGTGCACTCCACTGTTCTGAAAAAAAACCCAAACAACCAACCAAAACAAACAACAAGAAATAAACAAACAAAAAATCACAAACAAAAAACCCCAAAAAACAACTCACATGCTATATTCACTAGGAAAGAACTGCTCTCTCAGGATGTTCCCACTGGCAGTTGTTCCTTCATTTCCAAATCCTCCAAAAAACAAGAGTCCTTGGCTGGTCAGCTTTGCCTGGCAGAAGGAACATTTTATAGGAAGAGCAGGATTTCAGTCTGCAGTGTCAGAAGTGCACAGTCAGGACTTGCACATCTCTCTGGCTTCTAAGGCAATTAACACTTCATTGTCATACCAAGATCAGACCGTGGGACCAGGTAACCAAAGCTGAGCCTGGGAGAAAGATATTGATCAGAAAAAAACAAAACAAAACTAAACAAAAAAACCCCAAAACAGACAAGAAACGGGTGGTGGGAATTAATCATCACATCACAGAGTCAACAGTTACACCCTCAACCTTTGCTCTCCTCCTACAAGCATCCCAACAGTGTAGAGAGGACTATTTTCCTATTATTCTAAAAGCCCAGAGGTTCTCCTTTCCTGCCTGTGCAAAAAGGACCACAACACTTATTTCATGTTAAATTGAAAGCTGGAATCAAAGACAAACTACAAACAGAACCACATGCTCCACACTGACCCCTGATTCAAATTCAGATCGTGCTTTAATTGTCATAGCCATCCCCACAACAGGGCTGCTCACCCACCTTTTCCTCCTAAAGGCTTGCCCCAGCAATGGCAAAATGATGCAGCTGCCAACTTCCAAAAACAAAATGGCCCGTGGCTTTTGCACTCCTAACTGGAGCCAGTTCAGAATGACCTCACAGACACTCCTCAATAACATGAAAGATCTGTCTTTCAAGCATGGTCTGAAATTGCTAAAAAGAAGTAACAAAAAAGAAGGACTAACAGGGTCTGGAGCACAAGTGTGCTGAGTTCCCGGCTGAGGGAACTGGGGGTGTTGAGCCTGGAGAAAAGGAGGCTGAGGGGAGACCTTCTGGCTCTGTCCAAGTCCCTGCAAGGAGGGTGCAGAGAGGTGGGGGTGGGTCTGTTCAACCAAGGACCAAGGGACAGGACAAGAGGAAATGGGCTCCAGTTGTGGCCAGGGCAGTTGAGATGGGATGTGAGGAAGAATTTCTTTGCTGAAAGGGTTCTGAGGCACTGGAAGGGGTTGTCCAGGGCAGTGGTGGAGTCCCCATCCCTGGAGGGATTGAAGAGTCGTGTAGACACAGTGCTGAGGGACATGGGTCAGTGGGGACTGGTCAGTGTTGGGCTCATGATGGGACTCGAGGAGCTTAAAGGGCTTTTCCAATCCAGGCAATTCTGGGATTCTGTGAAACTATTAAAAGAAAGTCACAAAAAAGAAGGACTAACAGGGTACGAAGAGCAGTGGGGGGAAAAGATGATGAAGAGAACAGCTCAGAAAGAGAGCAGGGAGTAATAGCGACAAAACCCACGACAGACCAACATCTTGGCGATCTACACCGCTCGGATCCCACCGAGCAGCGGGTTGAACCTGCAGAGCATCAGCAGCGGGTGTGTGCGGGGGCCCTGGCCCGGGGCCGCCGCTCCTCCCTCCCGCAGCCCCCCCGCCCTCACAGCCCGGGCAGGGCGGGCGCTTCCTTCATAAGGCGGCGCGGTGAGGGCAGCGCTCCCAGCCCGCTGCCCGGCCCGGAGCCATGGAGACGGGCGGCTGCCGCATGAGCGGCGCGGAGCCCGCAGCCCCGGCCATGATCACGCTGGAGGATCTGGACGGGATGGCGGAGGAGAGCCCCGACTCGGCGTACCACAGCAACGGCAGCAGCCTGGAGGAGGAGGCGGAGCGCATGGAGGACGAGGAGCAGGAGCGGCTGCTGAGCTACTGGCAGAGCGTGGGCAGAGGGCACCAGGTGGACGTGCCCCGCGGTAAGGGACACCCGCGACATGGGGCACCCGCGACACGGGGCACCGGGCACCCGCAGCAAGGGGCACCCGTGACATGGGGCACCAGGTATTGGGCACCCGCAGCAAGGGGCACCCGTGACATGGGGCACCGGGTATTGGGCACCTGCAGAGAGGGACACCCGTGACATGGGGTACCGGGTACCCGCGGTAAGGGTGAACCGCGACATGGGGCACCGGGTACCCGCAGAGAGGGACACCCGTGACATGGGGCACCGGGTACCCGCGGTAAGGGACACCCGCGACATGGGGCACCGGGTACCGGGTACCCGCGGTAAGGGACACTCGCGACATGGGGCACTGGGCACCCGTGGAGAGGGGCAGTGCTCGGGCCGGGCTAAGCCGCTTACGGCCCCGCAGCCCGCTGGGTTTTAACGGGATTAGGGAGGCGGCATTGTGGAGCTTACCGGCCGGTCCCGTAACCTTCCCGGTTATTCCTGACCTTCAGCGGCACGGGCTCCCCCTCGGCAGCTCCCTGCGCTTTATCGATGCCGGTGACAGGTTCCCCTGCGGACCCCCGGTGCTGGCAGGGCCCCGCGGTGCCAGGGCAAGGCTCCGAGACCCGCAGACCTCTCCCTTCTGCAGAGAGCGCCTGTCCCCGGGGCTGGGACCCGCCTGTCGCCAGGGAGGGCACAGGGCAGGGCCGGGAGGAGCACCCACCCCTTCGCCTCCCCAGCCGCTCCTCGGCCGAGCTGCCCCCGGAGAAGGGGCTGGGGCTGGGGTTTCAGCTGGCTGGAGGAGGTGTGTGGTGCTCCAGCAATAAACACCCATCAGAGATCCATCCAAAGTCTGAGCTAAAGCTTTGCACAGGGCAATGCAAAAGACTTTTCTAACTTAGAGAAGTGGCTGTAGTAGCAGTGGATTGACCTATTATACTAAAAACTTTTGAGTCTTAATTAAAAATTAAATGGACCACCTGCAAAAGCGTTCTTAAGAACCTCTCCTGGCTGTACCTATCCAAGAGGTTAGCTCTTGAAAGCAGGACGGGTGAACTGAAAGGTGGCACAGAGTAAACAAGTCAAAGGATCGACTTTGCTTTTTGACAGTGAGCCCCCCAGGCTTGTCCTGTTAAGAAATTGTTTCTTTTCAATTTTGGAGAGACTGAAGAATCTGAAAGGCTCTGACAAGTCAGGTAACTCACAACGAGCAGCATAAATCAGAACAAGTCAGGTAACCCGTAACAAGCAGCAGAGAGTAACTGCAAACTTAGCTCATTCAGAAACCAACTCACCTGCACTCTCCTCTATGGGGAAGCAGAGAAAGGTCTTCAGCATCTCTGCCACTTAGATAAATCACCTTAAGAGGACGGGAAACAGCAGAACCTTCAGCAGCAGAGTGCACTGGGCACTACCAAAATGAAATGACTTATTTAAAAACTGTTTCTATATTGCAACATGGCAAAGAGGGCAAAACCTCCTTTTCAAGTCACGCCTACAAGTCTCATCTCACCTTTCTAATGTTTTAACAATGAAAATTACCACCACATCAGGTACTCAGAGGAGAGCGAGGTTCTCTGGCCTGGGGGAGAGGAGAGGGGCTCCCTGTTTAAGGCACGCAGGAGCGAGGCGTGAACACATGGATGCCAAGTTGCTCCTTCAGAGTAACTTTGTGCAGAAGAAAACAAGATTCCTTCCCATTAAATCATCTGATGAGCCAATACAGAGGAAATTTAATGCCATCTTTCACTAAGATTTATTAAACAGGATATCAAGTCTAGAAAATTATGTCCAAAGTAGTGATATAGCACATTTTAGTTACTGTATTATAAAAGATTTACTTTATCACACTAAGCTAATGTTACTAAAATCTAACTAGATTATTTTCTTCAGATATTGTCCAGGGCTGTACATCACACACAGACTGCATCTCAACCAGAGCAGCCCCAGAGGGTTTGCCACAGTAGTTTACGTGGTCCATTCAAAGTTCAAGTTAACATCCACGTTTAGTGTCCAGCCAGCTAAAGCGTACTCGAGCCTCAGGGAACACCCACAGGAAACACAGGGTGGTTTCTGGGAGGAGAAATCCTCCCTGGCACTAGGGAGCTGCCCCTCTTGACTAGTGTGCCCCGGGGTTACTGAAGCCATGAGCTAAAAAAAACCACAAGGCCTTTACTTGGCCAACTGTTGACTGTTGGCCTGGTAACTGCAGATGGAGCATTCCAGACCTTAACAACAGAACATGCAGTTCCAGTAGTCTAGTAGTAAAGTCTGCAAAATAAGAACATTACCATCCCTCTCATCAATGGCCACCATCCCTCTCATCAATGGCCACCATCCCTCTCATCAATGGCCACCATCTCCCACTCATCAATAGCCACCATCCTTCTCATCAATGGCCACCATCTCCCGCTCATCAATAGCCACCATCCCGCTCATCAATAGCCACCATCCCGCTCATCAATAGCCACCATCCCTCTCATCAATAGCTCATCAATAGCCACCATCTCCTGCTCATCAATAGCCACCATCTCCTGCTCATCAATAGCCACCATCCCGCTCATCAATAGCCACCATCCCTCTCATCAATAGCCACCATCTCCCGCTCATCAATAGCCACCATCTCCCTCATCAGTAGTTCCAGAGTGCCAGGAGCTCTGACACCTGGTTTGTTCTGCGGTGCCTTTCAAAAAGATGCCTTGCTCTGTAGCTTTTGTTAGCGCCTTTTAAGGGTAAAAGCGACACTGGAAACCTTCTAAAACTCAAAGATTTGGTGAGGTGTGAACAGCAGGTATTGGTATGGCTGGCATTTCAATTTATGGCTGTGAACAGCAGGTATTGGTATGGCTGGCATTTCAATTTATGGCTGTGAACAGCAGGTATTGGTATGGCTGGCATTTCAATTTATGGCTGTGAACAGCAGGTATTGATAAGGCTGGCATTTCAATTTATGGCTGTGAACAGCAGGTATTGATAAGGCTGGCATTTCAATTTATCGCTGTGAACAAGCTCTTAATCCCACAGCCTGACTGCCTGGCCTGGGCCAAACCTTGCAACAAAAGGGTGTAAGAAAATGAAAGGTGCAGGAAGGTAAAATCCAACTTTCTTGGCTTGAAAGCTCCATTTTATCTACTCCCAGCAGAAGCAGAAAACGCACTGCAGCAGTTACTTTAAATGCCTCAGTTCTGATTTCAATACAAGAACCTTCATTAACAAGCAAGCTCAGGAAAGTCCTTACCCATCAAAACCTTCTCCTTGCTAAAGCATGAAGCTGTCTGAAGCGTACAGAGCAGCACGCTCTGAGGTCAAGTGCCAGGCTCCAGATCAAACCTTAGATCTGGAATCACAGCTGGATTTCCATCAATTCCAAAGCACCTCCCCAGCCGAGGTTACCTCACCTGGGTGGCAGCAAGGCGCTGCTGGACAGCCAGAACATCTGTTGGCTGAAGGAAACCTGCAGGGAAGGACTGCAGAGTCTCCATGGCTGGGCCACCCCTGTGATGCAGCCCCACGCTGAAGCCCACCCCACCCCAGCCCAGGGTGGTGCTGACACCCCCTGAGCTGCTCCGATTGCTCTCTCCAAGGTGCATGTTTAGGGGCTCTCCTGAGACCCCCCCTGCAGTGCTGCCTCCAGGGCTGGGGCCACCAACAGCACAAGGACATGGAGCTACTGGAGCCAGCCCAGAGGAGGCCACCAGGATGATGCCAGGGCTGGAGCAGCTCTGCTGTGAGGACAGGCTGAGAGAGTTGGGGCTGTTCAGCCTGGAGAAGAGAAGGCTCCAGGGAGACCTTCCAGTGGCCTCCCAGTGCCTGAAGGGGCTCCAGGAAGGCTGGGGAGGGACTTTGGCCAAGGGCAGGGAGTGACAGAACAAGGGGTGATGGCTTGAAAGTGGCAGAAGGGAGATGGAGCTGAGATGTGAGGAAGAAATTCTTTGGTGTGAGGGTGGTGAGACCCTGGCCCAGGTTGGCCAGAGAAGCTGTGGCTGCTCCTCCCTGGAAGTGTTCTCGGCCAGGTTGGATGAGGCTTTGAGCAACCTGGTCTAGTGGAAGGTGTCCCTGCTGCTGGCAGGGGGGGTGGAATTGGATGAGCTTTCAGGTCCCTTCCAACCCAAACCATCCAATGATTCTGTAACTGCTACAATTCACCTTGCCCTGCTTTGTCACACCAGTATTCAAGTTCACAAGCTTGGACTGACAGATGACTTCTGAAGCAACTTGCTTTTGGGCAGTATAATCTACGCATAATCCACATTAAGATATTTATAATCCAAATGTTATGCTGTCATGCCTGACAGGTGTGGCTTCATGAACTGAAGTATAAAACTCCTGAGAGGACTTTAATTAGTTGTAATCCCAACCCTATGGATGAATATGGAAGAAAAACCCCACATAGTCACCAATACAGGAGTTAAAAAACAGAGTTAACATTTCTAGAGCCCTAAAATGCTTCCTAATTCTTGAGTACTCTGTGGAAAACTCAGTGCCAAAGTCTAATTTATTTTTTTCTTAGCCTCTAAAGAGACCACTTTCCATCAGTCATTACTTACATTTTAAATGTTTCCCAGTGACATTATTTTTAAAAGTTTAAATTAACCAAAGTGTAGCTTTCTCCCTTTATTAAAAGGATCTTTACTATTCCAGATAGTCTTAAAGCCAAAACCCCTGCACTGGCTGCCAGGAGATGGAGGTTTGATTCCCAGCTCAGCTACAGATTTACTAGTGACCTAAGCCAAGTTAATTCTCCAGTATCTTCATTCTCCTCTTCTCTGAATCAAGAATCATTCCAAAAGTCCCATTTCAGTTCCACCTTGGTACCAGTAGGTGAGCACGCACGTGCTTAGAGTCCAGCAGCAGTCAACTGTTAACACCCTCCTTCCCAAAATGTGTGACCCACCACCAAAATGTGTGAGCTCAGGCCAGAAGTGATCCCAGAATGGCCCAGTTTGGAAAAGCCCTTTAAGCTCCTCAAGTCCAACCATGAACCCAACACTGACCAGTCCCCACTGACCCATGTCCCTCAGCACTGTGTCTACACGACTCTTCAATCCCTCCAGGGATGGGGACTCCACCACTGCCCTGGGCAACCCCTTCCAATGCCTCAGAACCCTTTCAGCAAAGAAATTCTTCCTCACATCCCATCTCAGCTGCCCTGGCCACAACTGGAGCCCATTTCCTCTTGTCCTGTCCCTTGGTCCTTGGTTGAACAGACCCACCCCCACCTCTCTGCACCCTCCTGTCAGGGACTTGGACAGAGCCAGAAGGTCTCCCCTCAGCCTCCTTTTCTCCAGGCTCAGCACCCCCAGTTCCCTCAGCCGGGAACTCAGCACACTTGTGCTCCAGACCCTTCCCCAGCTCCGTTCCCTTCTCTGGACACGCTCCAGCACCTCCAGGTCCTTCTTGGACTCAGGGGCCCAACACTGAACCCAGCACTCGAGCTGTGGCCTCACCAGTGCCCAGTGCAGGGGGAAGAGAACTTCCCTGCTCCTACTGGCCACACTGGTGCTGATCCAGGCCAGGATGCCCTTGGCCTTCTTGGCCACCTGCTGACACACGTTAGACTGCATTGAGCCCTTCTTGTTCCAAAGGGCAGGAGGATGGACACCAGCAAACATAAGACACATGCAAATCCCACAGTGTCCCTATTAGTCAGACAAAGCTGATCTGTTACAGCTCATCTGTACTAACGCTTTAGGGTGACTGTGATGACTTGGGAACATTGAGCCACTCCGTGTCTCTCTGCCAGGTGTAAGGGAGCAGACAGCACATATGTACATGCAACAACTGGGTTAGCACAAATCAACATTCTCATTTCTTTGTTAAGTAATCAGATGTCTTCTTAAGGCACAGTTCTTGAGTGAAGTCCACACCGAGTTTCCTCATTTTATATTTCTTTAACTGAACAGGACACTTTTCTCCTCCCTCACCCATAGTTTCTGTGCTTTGATCCCACCTCCACACCCCACATTCACTCTCTTCCCTCCAACCTGAGCACATCAGGTTCTCCCAGCCCCTCCTGCACTTCACCCTGCCCTAACCAGTTGGGTTTCCCTCCACTGAAGTATCTCAAGTTCATCACTGCCATTGCTGGACCACAAAGCCCCAAACCAGGCACAGCACCTGAAATAGAGCTTCATGAGCACCAAACAGAACAGTTACCTGCTGATACAGCCCAGTGTGTCCCCTGTTCTGTGAAGTCCCCTTCTGAAGCTACAAAGAAAAGCTCCTGTTCTTTTCTACTTTCTAATTAAAACAATTTTTTTGCCTTTTATTTTGAAATTCTCCCCTCCTCTGAGCTTGCATTGGAAAACAAACAAACAAACAAATAAATATATAGATATATTATGCAATTCTCTTAAGACCCAGAACTCCACTTTAGATCAAGAGAACCTGGCTCACCAGAGCTGGAACACGTTCTCCATCAGCTTCCGTTCTGACACTCCCAGGGACTGCAGTGGCTGGGCAGCAGTGACCACAGAGCTCAGCAGGACACTCTGCTATGTCCCTGCCTGCCCTCCTTCCTCATGTGGATACACATCAACCTGTTCTCACAGGACACAAAGGAGTCAGTTAACCTTTCCTGTTCATACTGAAGAGCAAACTAAACTCGTTATCAAGTCCCTTGAAGCTTAACTAAGAATTAAGCACATTTCATTCCTATTTCCCCAGCTTCACAGAGTACTGGACGTGTGTTCTTTCCTTTTGCAGACATGGCAGAGCCGATTCAGCAGCTGACTCGCAATAACAGTCCCCAGGAGAGACAGACCGTCCCGTTCACCCTGATCCAGCGCAAGGAGAAGGTACCCGTGCCCTCCCCAGCTGCACTTCTAGCAGTGCTTTCTGTACTCATACCAACCCTTAAAAATGTGTTTCTTTACAAAACTATTTCAACCACTGGGGATTTTTAACAGCATAACTGCAAAGCTAGGATAGCTACATTTTATTTTCAACATCTTACCATTTTTTCCTGTGTGAATTTTTCTTTTTTGTGAGGTACAAGCTAGCAGGAATGTCAGGATTACAGTCTTTGTGGTATTTTATCATTAGTTTAACAAAGTTAAACAAAGTTAAGGGAGTAAACTCCCTTATATTTTGACATTTGAAATAAAATTCCCATTTTCTTCATTTAAATCAATGCATTTGCCTCTTTACACAATCACATTAATAAAACCTTAGCAAAGAGTACTCGAAAGAGATGAATATCTGAATTTAAAATCAAATATGTACTTTTGTATTATGGGTCATTACCAAACAAAGCAGCAATTTGCAAATTCATCTTCTCCTCTAATGAAAAATTGAAATTGATGTCCAGCAAATTGTTTAGAGATCAGAAATGTGAAAACAAGAGTCTAACTTTAAATATATGGCAAACCAAGAAAAAACTACTAACCATGTGTGAAGAATTCTTGTCACATTTCTTTCAAATAGGTCTGTATAACTGAAATTTATTAATATCACAATTTGATTGAGCATATTTCATCTAAATGAGTTTGGGACTCATCACTATTTATGTTGTCATTAAATGCTTGAAAGCAGTTTCTCAGTACTACTGTAATAACTGCAGATAACTAATAAGGCTATTCAGTGTTAATTGCAATTAAATATTGTATACTGCAAGCCCACAAGAGGACAGCTCCTTATTTTAAAGGAGAACTTCCTGGAAGTCTGCTGAAATAAGCTGTGGTCCACGATCAGCAGCATATTCCTTCTTGATTTATATGAGGAAGGATTGAAATTCACATGTTCCTTTCAAGATCATTTCACTGACAGTTCAAAAAAGATGCAGTTATTCTTGTAAATCAAGTAAAATGCCTACACTGCACTGGTGTTGGATATCCACTTCTCATATACCAGCTTGGACCTTGAAATGAAGCACGTGGGAACTAAGTGTTCAGCTGTCTGTGCTTAAGGTACAGCTGGCACCCTTAAAAACCATTCCTCATGTTGCCATTCTCCTGGTCACGCTCCTGGAGAAGTTGATTTCTGTATGGTGTAAATAAAGCACTGAACTATTGTTTGACTTGTATTTGTTTGCTTGGGTTTTTTTAGGTGATTACCTTAAAATACAAAAACTCTTATCTTCCTGTGTTTGCAGCTTGGAGATCTGCTGTATGAAAAGCGTCAGTATGGGAAAGCCAAGTGGGCCTGTATAAAAATGAAGGAAAAGCAGTATGAACAGAGCATATGCCTGGGGTTCATGAAGCTGATGAGGTACATCTGCGAGCAGAATTCCTCAGGTAATTGGTACCTTGATTCTATGTTACAGTTAAAGCTGTTCTATTGATGCACTAATTGGGAAGAGACTTTTATTAGCTTTTTTCAAACACTCCACCCTGCCTATATGGACATTTTCCTGTTAATGTAGCTTTTCCAGCAGAGTCCAGACCAGAGTGCTGCTCTCCCTGCATATGTGCTAGCAGAGAAGGAACTGCTCCCTGTTTCTGAGGGCTTTATGACCATTACAACCTCCTGGGAGCTGCCCCTGGCTATTTTTGTAGGCTGCCAGCTATAAATGAGGCTTTTGGGATGGAATTTTAGGGGTTTAGTTCTCACAGCAGTACTGAAATCGCCTATTCTCAGAACCTCCTCAGAGTGTAATGCCAAAAGAGTCCATCATGTTTTGCCTCCTTGGCTTTAGTTCGTGATACTCAGCTTGTGCACGTCTGAATGGACACCAAAAGTTCACGTGGCTGAAGCATATTTTCCAGAAAGATAATCCAGTTTGAACTCAAGGGCTTTAAAATAATGGCAAATCCTCCCTGTCCCTGATAGCTCGTGCCTGCATGAAGCATGTGCACCTGGTTTCCAATCCAATTTCAGCCAGTTCCAGCTTCCAGCCATCAGTTCTCATTTTTTTCATCCTCCAGTTGATTAAAAAGCATTGCAGCACCCAGTGTTTGGTTCTGCAATGGTACATGTGCTGCAGTCAAGTCAACCCTTCATTTCCTTTCCAAGAAACTACAAATAGGAAACATTTTCCTCAATCAGGTAGTTGCCCTGCTCTCCCCATCCCTTCAACACTTTAACATGGTTTGAAACAATTTTGGCTCCAGAATAGCACAGTTTTGTTTTCAAACAGAAGCAAAGTTCCCACTCCTAGAAATCACTGCTACCTGCACACTGAAACCAGTCACCCTTTCCCCACAGCACAGCAAAAATACAGCAGCGTGGTTGGTAACAGTGAATCCCAAAGGAGTTCCCGGTGCAGCCCCCGTGTCCTCCCTACATTGTTTGTTCCCAAGTATTTAAAACATGACACAAGGTCAGTTTACAAGATAAATGGGGAAAGAAGTGAATTCAGGCTCCTTGCCCTGCATGAAGATAGGAGAGTTCACCAAATACCACATTTCAGACACACATGCACACAAATTTGCACAGGTAGGTTTTAGACAGATATACAGATATATATAGATATATATATAAACACACACAAACTACAAGGCCTGATAAAATGCTGTTTCCACTTGGACTACACAGCCCTATTTTCTAAAACATCCTACTGAATTCTTTTTATTAATTAGACTCTTTCTGCTCTGTGGTTCTCACTTTATTTTCATAGAATCACAACATCACAGAGTGTTGTGAGTGGGAAGGGACCCACCAGGATGATGGAGCCCAACTCCTCTCCCTGCACAGGACAATCCCAACATTCACACCATGTCCCTCAGGGCCTTGGCCAAATGCTGCTGGAATCTTGTCAGGCTTGGGGCCATGAGCACCTCCCTGGGGAGCCTGTGCCAGTGCTCCACCACCCTCTGCCTCAAGAACCTTTTCCTCATGGCCAACCTCCCCCTCCCCTGCCACATCTTCCTGCCATCTCCTCTGCTCCTGGCGTTGGTGGCCAGAGAGAAGAGCTCAGCGCCTGCCCCTCCTCTGCCCCTGGGGAGGAAGTTCCAGACCACCATGAGATCTCCTCTCAGTCTCCTCTTCTCCAGGCTGAACAAACCCAGTGACTTCAGCCTCTCCTCACACCCTTCCCCTCTGAACCCTTCCCCAATGTTGTGTCCCTCCTCTGGACACTCTCCAGCAGCTTTAGATCCTTTTTCTCCCGTGGCACCCAAACTAACTTTACTGTATTCAGTATGAGCTCAGTAGCCAAGCACACGATGCAAACCTTCTTGTATACTTTCTAAGAGCCAGCTGTGTTTCCTCAGGACTGTACTTGGGGATAACCATACCCATCGTGACCATCGTCCACACAAACGAATCCCAGTCAGAGATGACCCAGTCGGTGACCGTAGCGTACTACCTGCCTGAGGTGCTGCAGGACGAGCCACCTCATCCTTTTGACTCCGACATAATCATTGAAGAATGGCCTTCTACTATTGTTTATAGTAGGTAAGAAACATTGTCATTTTTTTTCTAGTAAAAACTGTAAAAAAGATGCCATTTTCTATTTGGCCCTATTATATCTTTGAAATCAAGTTGTAAAAGCTAACACACTGGAAAACTTGATTTTTAGTAATTGTTAAAAGCTGCCTGGTTTATGAGACTGGGATATTCAAGAAATAACAGTTACCAGCTTGGGCAAATGATGCATCTGTAAACAGGAGATACAATAGCATCTCAAAACACACAGTATTCTGTGCAGCTGGGGACAACCTGTCTGACATAGCACTGAAAATGAAAAGAAAAAACTTATGTGTTTGAGATCACGGTCAGGGAGTATCATTGGTGGAACACAACTAAATAATTCAGAAGGAGGCATTTCTGGGCTCTGGAAAAACTGTGGGTTTTAAAAAGAACTTGATACGAAGTTGATTGTTACAGGAGCTTCAGAGGAATCACCAATGAAGACTCTATCATGAGAGAAATCAACCTGCTGGCAGCAATCCTGGAGAGCCCCGAGCTGTGCTTGCAGGACACCTTCATCATCGCGGGGTACACGAACCCCGCGGCTGCCAACCGCCACAACGAGATCTGGTTCCTGCAGCGGCCGTAGCCTGGCACCACGAGAACCAGTCCTCACTCCCTGGCACCATCCTGCAGGTGAACCTACATGTCCAACCCTCCAAGATTTTAGAAACGTGGCTTTCAGCCAGGTTGGCAAGGCAATCACTCCAGCTTAATGATCAAACAGATGTCACACCCCAAACACACACAGTTCCTGTGTCAACTTTTACAGTTTTTGCACAGTTTTTACAGAGATTTTTCGCACTTTAGAAGTTAGCTCACCTTATCTTTTTGTTTGTTTTACAAGATAAGGCAGGTGGGGACCTCTCTCCTCATCCACTTACTAGCACCTCTACACTGCTTGTGGTTTGGGACACCCCAAGGGGAGACCCTGGAGGCCCTGCCCTGGGCACCCACTGCTGCACCAGCTACACAAAGACCCTGTTGGGACTTTCAGTGGGACACACTTTAAAACCACCTCACACACACAGGCTGTGCTTCAGAAAAATACTGTTCAGACCTTAATTTCTGAAAGGAACTACCAAATTTAGACCACTGGGATTAAACCAAGGAGTAAGGCTAGGCCAGTGCTGACTGCTTTTAATATCGTCCTCTGTGGAGCAGAGATTCTTAACACTTGTCTCCAAAAGCATTCAACCAAAGTATTTTTAACCTTTAGGAGAGACCAAGGCAGCAGAACAGCCCTAATGCTCATTAAAGTCTTGACAGCAAAAGTTACCTTAATCACACACTCATAGCAATCCCATGAGTATATTGTGCATTCCTAAACAGAAAATGGTTATTCTGAACCCTTCACTTTTCCAAATACTTTCATCTTTGCTGAATGTTAAAATCCTGCAGCTGAAGAAATTTACACTTTTCTAGCAGTACCACACTATTAATGTTATAAATGATACAAATGTTTCACAGAAAAAGACAAATCCAGCCAGAAGTGACCTCTGGCAGTTAGGTGGTGCCACGGCCCGTGCTGTGGGCAGAGCGGGCTGCTCGGGGCCTCGCGCAGCAGGACCGTGAGCATCTCCAGGGATGAGGAACCCGTCACCCCTCTGGACCTTGTTCCAGTCTTTGACCACCCTCACTGTGAGAATTTTTTCTTCCCAATATCTGATTTTCCCTGTTGCAGCTCGTTTCTTTTACCCTTCTCCCAGTGAGAAGCACCGCTAGCGTGGCACGCCGCGACGCGGAGCCAAGCTCCTGTAGCCGTCCGTGCGTCAGGAGCCCTGAAAGCAGCACTCACGGTTGGCTGTGTGCTGTGGTCAGGGAGCACCTCCTGCACTGCAGAATGGGAGTGGCAAGCTGGTTTGGTCTGAAAAAAATCCCTTCTTCACATCTCCTCTTACAGATACAACAGTAGAGTTTAATCTGAATAGAATAAATGTGGTTTTAGATCAGATTGCCATGAAGTGTTTCACCACCAGCATTATTTATTGATCACAGGATTTAGGCTTTAAACAGAGCCTGGGTGTTACTCGGTTACAAGATACAAAACAGCGACCAGAGTCAGTGTCTGCCAGCTCACAGCAGAGCTAATTGGCACACAAATTGGATTTCTGTACTCCTTCTGTCTGAGTAAACCTACAGGTCTCCAGAACTGTCCACCACTTGGTTCTGTGAGACACTCTGCTGCACAAAACTGACTTTACAGTTGATCTAAAACTTCTTGCTGAGGAGGAGGAGGATCAGAAAGTACCAGCTGGCCCTGCTGGCCGGGCTGAAGTGTGAGCAAGGCGCTCCCTGGTGGTTGCTGACCACAGAGGTTACTGGGGGACAGTAAGGGGAAGGGGGGGAAAAAAGAGGGGAGGAAAAGGAAAAGGAAAAAAAAAATGGAGAGAGAAAAAATAAGAAAATTGAGGAAAATGAGAGAGGAAAAAAAATAGAAAAAAGAGAGAGAAAAAAATAGAAAAAAGAGAGGAAAAAAGAAAATAGGAAAAAAGAGAGAGAAAAAGAAAATAGAAAAAGGGAGAGAGGAAAAAAGGAAAAATTATAGAAAAAATAAAAGAAAAAAAAGATAGAGAAAAGCCTTAGTTTTAACGTGAACAAACTGACAGTCTTTGTGGGGAGAGACAGAAAAAAATCAAAACAAAATCCACACCAAAAAAAAAAAGCAACCCTCACTTTCTCTTTCTCAGTGTCTGAGCTCCCTACCTGTTCAGGTGTCCTGCACTAGTCCAGCACAGACATTTGTTATTGCCACAAAGTAATTAGATGTTAGACTGGTGAGGGGGGAAAGTCTCAAAAGATGCTGTGGGTTTGGGGGTCTGTGTTGTTTGAAGCAGAAAGCTGTCAAATCTGGTTTGCCAGGTGACAGCACAAATGTTTGTGCCAGTTGTGGCCACAGCTGGGAACCGCTTTGTCTGATGTGCCCATTTAAATGCACGTCAGAGTCCTTCTTACTGAGCAGAACAAGACAACAAAGACACCTGGTGTGTCTTTTATTCCTAACCAAGATACCTGGCTTGTCTTTTACTCCCCTCCATTTTTTCAAGATCATGGATCACAGCCAGGGAAAAAAAAAAAAAATAATAATCAGATTTCCTTTTCAATATGTTGAGTTGTTTCCTGTTTGATTTTATTTATTTTGCTTTTTATTTATTGGTATCATTTCCTCAGAGAGTTGGAAATGTCAGACAGTGTTAAAGTGAAAGCTAACAAATTAATGGAAAACACTAAGTTTTTAAAGCCCGAGCTGAGCAGAGGGCCTAAGGAGGCAGGAAATCACAGGTTTTGCTTTGCCCTCACCCATCCCCAAGATTTTTATACGAGCAAATAAAAACAATTTTCACCTTTGGCAACATTTTATGGCAGATTTTAAAAGTTTCTGCAATTTGATTGCTTCTGCCAGTTACAGAAATGATTTTACTGCTTTGGCACAACAAATATCAAGCAGCTACTGGAAGCAGTTAAATCCTCTCACCAGAAAGTACCAGCTTGTATATAATTTACATTTTAAACCTCTACTGCAAGAAGCATTTGCTGTGTCTTATGTCCATAGGCAACCTTCACCTAAACCCCTCTGTGACTCAGCTACTTGTGGGTATGTTATAGAAACATTCTTGGTATTTATCTGAACGTGCTGGTGTCCTCACTGCAGCAAAGTGGTCAGTGTCACAACATGTCAAACTGTGAATTCCAAGGCTGTATTTATTTTGACTTATGTTAAACAGCTTCTGCTGCTGAGGAAGAACTAACTAATCTCGAGTTTGAAGACACACTTTCTGGCTATGGAACATTGTACCAACCTCTGTAAATGGCTCTCACAAGCATGGGCACGAAGAATTGCGTGTTTTCACTGACACACAATCAAGTTTCTGTCATAGTTGCATCAGTGAATGCCAAGGAAATGTTGGTATTACTCAAAAGTATCATTTTAGAGAGTTGGAAAACATCAAGTGTGACTGCCCAACTCCTGTTATTGGAATAGGTATCTTATTGCCCATCTGTGGCTCTGCTTTGTAAGCCATTAATTAATAGATTTTCATTTTTCATTTGAAGTTATAAGATTTCCACTATTCAAAAGAGATAATAAAACAGAACTCACTCATATTTTTGGAAGATTAAATGATGTAGCCTTAACAGATAAATGTTGTCCTGCATTCTGTGTAGTTTTTGAACAAGCATTAGTGCCTAAAAAGTTCATTCCAGCTATTGTGATACTCAGGGCCTTGCTTATTCTGTGTATACAAATGTAAAAGTAATTTTTCCAGCGTTGTTGCATTGTGCTGTTTTACACTGTCCTTCACTTTCTGTCCTGAAATGTTGTCTGGTTCACTGTTACTGTTGGTCAGAATGAAAGATAATGATTTTATGGCACAGAGTACCCCTGGCTTTCATTTCTGCAACAGACACCCGAGTCCTTTTCGCTGTCTGTCTTTTGAATGGGAACAACACAAGTCACGAGTTACTGTTCTGATTTTACAAAAGCCATTTAGACTCCAAATTTGAAATGGTCCACACACCCTTTGAAATAAACACAGATGTTTGGGGCTATGCATCCCCACAGCCAGCAGGGTTGCTGGCAAACTCACTCCTCCTCACTGCAGGAACCACCTGAACCCCATTTTTGCCAAGGACCGGCAGAGTCTCCCACAGTTCCCAGTGCAGCACAGGCTGGGGTAGGACTGGTTTCAGAACCAACCTCTAGAGAAGCAGCTCTTAAAGAGCAACACAGATATTGGAGGTTTCTCCCAAGTCCTGATGCCATTCAGAGCATGGCCACAGATGGATTCTTTCAGCAGGGGACAAGGGTAACACAACACGTCGTGCTTGTTGCTTCTGCCGCTGCGCTCTCGGTACCCACCCTGATCTCAGAGTGCCCGGGGGCACGGTGAGCAGTGCAGCTTGACTTCAGGCCATGGCCGAGTCCACTGCCCTGCTGCAGAAAACTGCACAGCCACAGAAACACCTGGGCAGAAACTGAGGTGCAGGAGCCACTCTGGAAAGTGCTGAGGCCTCCAAGCCTCAGGCTTGGCTGTGCCACCAGCACTACAAGAGGCTGTGGCACCGTCCTCCCACACCCCCTGTGCTGGTGTGGCGGGTACAAGTCCTGTTTTCTAACTAAAACAGCAGCAATACAAATGCAGATACCAGAGCAAAGGGAGGAAACAGAAACCAGCAAAGCCACAGTGACAGTTCAGTCAGGGTTTGTCTATACTCCTCGATTACACCAGATTAGCCAAACTTATGTGCTTATTTCAGCTTCAATCTCAAGTAAAACACCTCACATTAAACCCCTGCCCTCAACACGAGCATTCAGAGGCACCTGTAGTGGCACAAAGCTCTCTTTAAAGTTCTTGCTAGGTTATGAGTGGAACTTCCTCGTTTAAATACACTCCCTCCCAGGTTACTGGTTTGGAAACAGCTGATCTAATTCAACCTAGAAAACAAACACACATTTGCCTTCCAATGGTCTCCACCAAAATCCACTTTAACCAGAAAACATACTCTAAGGCCAACAGTCTGCTACTAACATCATACTTTTTTTTTTATGTCTCTTAGCAAAAAAAGAACATGCATTTTAAGCTTTTCAGAGTGGTAGCTCATGTAGTACGATTTGTCTACTAGTACCTTGCTGAGAAGACACAGACCATTAACACTGACTGGGTAACAGCCCTGGTGCCTGCTAACCTGTCCTGTATTTGGACATTACCTACTGGTAAAAAAAGAAAAGATAAAAGCTCTCAAAAGAAAAAAAAATAAAAAGAGAAAGCCAAAAAAACAAAAAATCAAGGAGAACTAAGTACACTTCCCAATGACTTACAGCTCTAAAGAATATTTTCAATCAGAGGAAATGCTCCAGTCAATACACAGTTTCCATAAGGCTGGCAATACCCTGGTCAGCACGAGCACGGCCACTCTCAGCATCTCAGTACCACCACATTCAGCCCAATCCAGAAACCCTGGGGTCAGATCTCATGTCAGTTTTGCAAGGAATCCCGAGAGGACAAGGAAGCTAATTCAACTGTGAGTTTTCCACTAGAGCTTTTAAGTTGTTGCAAGTGAGCAGGTATCATTGGTGCACAGTGAAGCAGCAGCTGCTGTAGTTGAAACTGGGGGGTTTTTTCTTTGCCCTACACTCAAAGGCAAAGTTAATTGCATGGGAAAGTGTCACTTCATAAATTATTGCTAGTCTGGATAGAGATGCTAAAACAGGAAGGGGCATTATCTATTTAGTGACACTGTCCATTTAACAGGGAAGAAATGCAACAACTCACCTGGATGTAAGCGTTCTGAATCTCTACCAGTTCTTCCCCAAGAGGAACAACAATTTTTTCCACTTGTCTCTCATGAGAATAAGGCTGAATTTCTGGTGAATCTTCAGCACAGAGCTCTATCTGAGCAATGAGTAAGTTGGAAATAACTTGCTGCACAGCCTGTTTGAGAAGCCACAAAAAAAAAACCAAACAAAAACCACACTGTGTTTGTTTGTTAACACTCCCACAATGCAAGTCAATTCCACATGAAAGGAACTGTTATATATTTTAGCAAGCCTTGAATATAATTGTAAGGTAAAGGTACCTACTACCTATAGGTGGAAAATGAAAGACTCTCCACCTAAAGATCTCCAGCAGTATTTACAGAGTCAATATGATAAGTTCATGCATGCAAAAAGCATGCAACTGCAGGAGGGCTGGAGTGATAGAAGGCTCCCTTTGGCTTTGGGTGTACCATGAAATACCTGATGAGAAGTAGCCTAGAGCCAGGAGCTGAAACTGAATTTAGATATCCATCTGCCACAGACTGAAAACCTGAGCCTTACTTACATTTACCCAATAAACTACACCAAACAGAACATGAAAGCCATTTGGCATGGAGAGTATATTCCTTTGGTTCAAGTAGGTTTGTATTCTTAAAGCATTATTTCCTTTATTATCTTTTTAAAGTATTATTTCCTTTATTGTATTCTTAAGGTATTATTTCCTTGTTGAAAGGTCAGAAAATAAATAACACAAAGTCTGTAGCACGAAAAAGACAAGCCCTCCACAACTAAGGGGCTGTAAAGAGATCCAGTTTTTATGTGGCATTGTAACAGACTTCAGCATCCTGCGTGGTGTTAAACTGTATCAAATGGTAGTAAATTGAGCTTCTACCGAAACTTTCATTATTCTAAACATGCAAGTAGGTGGGACTGACCTTTGCATCGCTGCCTGGTGTGGCACTTAGGGCCAGGATCCGAAACTGATTTGTGTACTTGCTTAGTTCCCTTACAACCTAAGAACAGAAAGTTTTCGTTAATATCCTTAAAGGAGATTATTTATACAAACTATATTGATGAAAATATTCACTGAGTAGAAAGAGCTGAACAAAATATTCTAAGAAGGGTATATCTAAATCCAAATGGGAACAAAGAAGTGTTCACTTTACAACCATTTTATCTGAGAACACTTAATTTTGATTAAGTATATTACCCCAGTCTCATTCAGCAAAATAACCCTGGTAAATGATGAAATTATTTTTTACTTGATTTAACAAAAAGTTTAGCAGCACATTAAGTCAAGTGCCAAAAAAATTAGATTGAAGAACCACTCTTAAAAAGGTAAACAATGGATTGTCAGTCCCAGGAAACCTGAACAGAGATTGGATGCCAACCACCACAACAACCAGAATGAGAGTTGAGTCTCACTTAAAAATGTCGCATTAGCAACTGGGAAAATGGCTGAATATTCCTTAGACCTCCCAAACTCCCATTCTACAGACCAAAACTGGGACAAGTACAACACTTCCTGAACATTCCAGTGAGAACCAAAGTGCCTCCCCACTTCATTGTCCCACAGAGCTGAACTCTGCCAGCGCTATCGGCGAGCACCGACCGTGCCTGCTGAGCAACCCCCTGGTGCTGCACGGGGAGCGAAAAAACAACCAAAACCACAAACAACATAACATAACATAAAAGCTGCAGAGAACAAGTGAACAGAGACCAAAGAGGAATCCAATTTGTGCTGATAGTTCTACTGCAAATCATCCAAAGGTACAGCTGAAAACAGAGAACCGAGCCTGCCAACTTCACAGCTGCGGGGACTGACACGGGGCAGTGGGAGAGAGTTTCTCAGCTACAGCTCCAAAGCTAATGAATGCAAGTCTTGGCTCTGCCTTAGAGTGACTGGCATAACAGGAAAATATTTTAAGAAAATACTTTTATACAAAGAATATTGTATAAATATTTTAAGAAATATTTATACAATATTTTTAAATAAAATAACCTATAAGCTTCAATATTTTGTAAACTGAAATTGCCATAGTTCTGAAAAATGATAGGAAAAAACTGCAACACCACCAAACTGACATGTCCTGTTCTACCCTGGCAAGTTCCCACCTCTTGACATGTCCTGTTCTAACCTGGCAAGTTCCCATCTCTTCTCCAGCATGCCAGGTTAGGGCAGCACGAGAAACACCTACTTTCCTCTAAGGAGGAAAGCACCTTGACACAACCCCATATAGTCATGATCTTAGATTTCATATTGCTGATATATACATATACACTCAGTCAATTTCTTTCTGTAACTTTCTTACATGTCACATACTGCTAACAGGAGATTAAGCCAAGGTAACACAACAAACTCCCTGATAATCAAGACAAAACCCCATTTAAAAGAGAAATCTTGAACTCATTGTACTAAAGTAAAGACCTTTACAAAAAAAACCCCTTAGCTTTTTCTGAAAAAAATACCTCCCCCCATTTAAGAGCTATTCCAACATAGCACAAACACACCAGAGCACACCTGTAAATACAAACATGTCTGGAAGAAACACTATAGTGATTTTTTTTTAAATTGTCCTAGTCAAAAAAATATTTCAAAACAAAAATTTAATTTTATTCAGACATTAAAAAAATTCTCACCTCACCTTACCAAGTTTTAATACATGTTTTACTTAAAAAACAAGGCACTAACGAGGCAGAGGACTGCCTGACCTCTTTCAAACAAAGCTAAGGACCTAAAGGATGATCTCCCTACAGCAATGACAACAGTGATGTTTTATGGAGATCCTGTAAGTGATTTTGGGGGAGGCTTTTTGTAATTGTGAGACAAAAGTGGGGTGATTCAGCATTACCTGACAGTAAGCATGATTTCCAAGGGCTTTGTGGGCTTCATCAATAACCAAACATTTAATCTCTACAGCAGGACACGTCCCACGAGAAAGATCATTCACCATTATTTGCGGCGTAAGGAAAAAGACTCGCTTGGTATTCCACAGCTCCCTGCGACTGAGGGCCTGGGTGCCCCCTGGAAATTGAAGAAACAAAATTAGCAAAGCATTCTGCTGAGAACAAGGCCATGACCCTTGTTCACACAGTTTCTGTGCAGACATTTTCACGTCTGTGCACAAACCCCAAGGCTCTATGAACCACAGGGCTGTATCCCAGACCTCCAGAAAAGTTCTGGGGCCACCAACAGCACAAGGACATGGAGCTACTGGAGCCAGTCCAGAGGAGGCCACCAGGATGATGCCAGGGCTGGAGCAGCTCTGCTGTGAGGACAGGCTGAGAGAGTTGGGGCTGTTCAGCATGGAGAAGGCTCCAGGGAGACCTTCCAGTGGCCTCCCAGTACCTGAAGGGGCTCCAGGAAGGTTGGGGAGGGACTTTGGCCAAGGGCAGGGAGTGACAGAACAAGGGGTGATGGCTTGAAAGTGGCAGAGGGGAGATGGAGCTGAGATGTGAGGAAGAAATTGTTTGGTGTGAGGGTGGTGAGACCCTGGCCCAGGGTGGCCAGAGGAGCTGTGGCTGCTCCTCCCTGGAAGTGTTCTGGGCCAGGTTGGATGAGGCTTTGAGCAACCTGGTCTAGTGGAAGGTGTCCCTGCTGCTGGCAGGGGGGTTGGGACTGGATGAGCTTTCAGGTCCCTTCCAACCCAAACCAGTCTGGGATCCTATGAACACATGTTCCAGCCCTTCATCACCCCTATATTGGTGACCTGGGGATTTAACTATTACAAAACCTAAAATTAACCCCTTAAAAACCTTCTTGTCCTAAAAAAACCCCCACTATTTTTTTTCCTCCACCGTGGCTTTGCACTTTGCTTGCTCTTTAAGCTAAGCAGCCTGGATGGTTGCGGCTCATGCGAAGCCACCCCCTGAGCCTGATGCGCCCCGTCCCCACCGTACCTGTCATCTCGGCCATGTGCCGGGCCGGGATCCCCATGACGCGGGCACAGGCCTCCATCTGCTGAGCCACCAACGGCTTCGTAGGGGCGAGGAACAGCACTTTGCCGGAGGGGAACCAGCGGTAAAAGTTGTACATGACAACGGCGGCCACGAAGGTCTTACCCAGCCCGGTGGGCAGACAGACCAGCGTGTTCCCCAGCAAGGCAGCCCGGGCCATGCGCACCTGGTAGCCGCGCACCGGGTAGTTAGTGGGGTAAATCCAAATGGACCCCGCTGCCTCACTGAAACCGGCCACCGGCCTCGGCTCCACCGCCACCGGGCTCGGGTCCGCCGCCGCCGCGGCTGCCGCCAACAACAGGTCATCGTCTGTCACCGCCGCCGCCTCCTCCTCCTCCGCCGCCACCGCCTTCCTGCCCGTCACCCTCCAGGCCTGAGGCAACGTGCACTGCCGCCCGCCGCTCATCCTCCCTCAGGGCTCCGGCCCGCTCCCAGGCAGCGCGAAGCCGCACCAACCGCCCTCCATCTTCCCTCAGCGCCGGCGCTTGAAAACCCCGCCCGGGACAACGCAGGGATGGCGGGGGTGGTTCCACCGCTCCTTGACCCGCCCCTCTCGTCCCTGTGACGGCTCCGGCGGGGATGACGGGAAGGTTGGGCGGTGCGGGAGAAAGAGGAGGCGGTGCTGGTGGAGGAGGCGGTGCTGGTGGAGGAGGCGGTGGTGGCGGGCGGGAAAATGGCGGCGGCCACGGCGGGTCCGGCGCAGCCCTGGAGCGCGGAGGAGCTGCGGAGCGAGGCGCTGCCCAAGAAGGATATCATCAAATTCCTGCAGGAGCACGCGGCCCAGGCGGTGAGGGCGGGAAGGGATGGAAGGGACGGGCGGTGCGTGTGTCTGTGTGTGCGTGACGGGCGTTACTCCGCCTCTCACCGGCGTGTCTTGCAGTTCCTGGCCGAGCACAAGCTGCTGGGGCAGGTGAAGAACGTGGCCAAGACGGCGAATAAGGAGCAGCTGATCGCGGCTTACACGCAGCTCTTCCACACGCAGGTGCGGGGCCGGGGCGGTGGGGCCGGGGGCTGAGGGTCGGGCGGTGGCTGATGGCTGCCGCCCCTTCTCCTTCCCCTCAGCGCTTTAAGGGCACGGACGGAGCGGAGAAGGCGGCGGAGAAGGCGAAGCCCGCTAAGGCGGAGGAGGCCAAGGGGAAAGCGGCGAAGCCCGAAGATGCCGCGGAGGAGGTCGGTGCTGCACCCCCGGCCCCGCGTTGTTTGGGCGATCGCGTGGGGCAGCCAAATTAACCAGATCTTAATTAACCTGGTTACAGCAAGAACTCTGGTGTTGGTCCTGTACCTTCACCTGACGCAGCCTCTGTGACCTGAGTTAGTTTCGGGCCCCGGGTGTCTCCCCAAACCTGGTTTTTGCTGAAAGCTGCCCCCATGCTGCTACATTCTCCCCAGATGTGCCAGCACTGCAGTGACACACGAGCACTTTAACACGTGTCGCTCACTGACTCTGCGTGTGTTCATTCCGTGCCTTGAACCAAAGTGTGTGTTGGGTCTGGGGCACAAGTGTGCTGAGTTCCCGGCTGAGGGAACTGGGGGTGTTGAGCCTGGAGAAAAGGAGGCTGAGGGGAGACCTCCTGGCTCTGTCCAAGTCCCTGCAAGGAGGGTGCAGAGAGGTGGGGGTGGGTCTGTTCAACCAAGGAGCAAGGGACAGGACAAGAGGAAATGGGCTCCAGTTGTGGCCAGGGCAGTTGGGATGGGATGTGAGGAAGAATTTCTTTGCTGAAAGGGTTCTGAGGCATTGGAAGGGGTTGCCCAGGGCAGTGGTGGAGTCCCCATCCCTGGAGGGATTGAAGGGTCGTGTAGACACAGTGCTGAGGGACATGGGTCAGTGGGGACTGGTCAGTGTTGGGTTCATGGTTGGACTTGAGGGGCTTAAAGGCTTTTCCAGTCCAGGAATTCTGGGATTCTGTGAACTAAATGCTTGCTTAATCTTTAACATAGTTGTTCTGAGACTAGTTAATGCAGCAGTCATAACTCTGTTTTTATAAATTTAGGGGCCACCAAAATATACAAAATCAATTTTGAAGAAGGGTGATAAAACCAACTTTCCGAAGAAAGGAGACACTGTTCATTGCTGGTATACAGGAAAGCTGCAGGATGGAACAGTCTTCGATACCAATGTTCAAACAAGTAAGGTCACATATATTCTCTCTGGCTTTTGTTCTCATGCACATAATCAGCTGGAATCATTAGCAGCCTCGGAAAGGGTTTGCTTCTGGAAGATGTGCGTGGTGGGAGTCCTGACAAACTGTTTTTGCCATGGTGTTGTTGAGCTGACTGGGAGTGTCCCCTCAGTCTGCTCCCAGAGCCTGATTTTCCATGAGGGAATGCAGGGCAGTATTTTAAGACTGGCTGGTGTAAAGTTACACTGCTGCATCCTGCCAGTCCTCACATTTGGCATTCCCCAGGCCATAGATAATGTGAGATGCGGGGATTTAATCAGTGGTGGAACTGCTTTGAAGGAAAGACAGTTCCTGCTCAGGGAGCTTCCCGTATCTTTGGAACTGGAGCACCAACAGTAGAGTTAACTTCTGTAATGGACACGTCGTGGTGTGCTTCTGTAATGAACCCTTAAACTGGACTGGGCGTGATCTGAGGGAGACTGGTGGGCCATGTCCACTGCAGAGGAGTGTGCTGGTGTTTCTGGGACAGGTCCTCAACTGGAGGATTTCAGTGTGTGAAATTTCTGAAATACTAGAAAGGCTTTTCCAGCAGTGATGTCCCACGCTGAGAGGACAGCAGGGCTGTCACTGGGATACTGGCTGTGGCTCGTACTTGTATGATGCTGTATGTTCCCTCTCGACTTTTTTTTGCTTCACTAATGTGTTTATGACTTGCACCATCAACTTTAATAATTCAGAAATGAGTCTTTCAGGTTCACTGGATCAGTATGTGTAAGACACAGCTTGAGCTCTTGATGCAGCTTGAACGTTTAATGATGTTTTTAGTGCACAGCACTAAATCATCCCCTAAAAATCTGACAGTGGGCTGAAAATAGTCCTGTAAGAACAAATATTTATATAAAGCATGATCCTGACAGCCATTTCAGAGAGAAGCACGTTATGTGCTGGTGTGATGTTACAGGAGTGACCATCTCACTGTCTTCCAGGTTCAAAGAAGAAGAAAGCAGCCAAGCCTTTAAGTTTCAAAGTTGGCATAGGAAAAGTAATCAGAGGTGTAAGTAAACGGTTACCGACGCCCTGGGGATCGGGAAAGCTTTCCTGCTGCGGGGTGTCTGCCCGGGGGCACGCTTTGAGCCTGTTCTTGTTCCTGGTGGGGGTAGAAGGGCAAGTTGAAGGCGTTCACATCCACAGGGTGTCTTAGTTGTTCTTGATGGGTGTGTTTGTCCGTCTGCAGTGTCGTTCCCCTCTCACACAGCGTGTGGAACTCCGTGTTCCCCGGGACAGACGCAGCCCCTGTGCCTGTCTCTCGCACTGTGCACCAGGACAGGTTCTCAGGCCGGATGCACTCGCTGTGCTGTGTCTGCAGGATTATTTTCCCTCAGCATCTTTTTGGCGTTGGCCTCGGTGCCCCCTCACACCCAGCTCCGCTCACCCGCTGACCCCGGGCTGGGCGCTGAATCTGCACATCCTGGGGGCTCTGGTGCCCTGAAACGAGTCTGTCTGACTCTGTAACTCCCCTGCTCTGCCCAGCACCGAGCGCTACTGCCCTGCGGGTGGGAGTGGGAGGGGAGTAGCTACAGACCAAAAGCACTGGGCAGGAGAACCGAGTGTTCTGCGTGCCCGTCTCCTTGCTGACAGCTTGGAGTGACAGATACTGGTGTGAACTGGGTGTGTCTGGGAGACAGCAGCTTTTGTGCAGAGCAGACGAGGTGCTTAACTCTGGCTGGCTGCTGCTGAGGAAATGGGTGGCTGTCTGCACAAGATCAGAACGCAGGAAGGACCTCGTGCTTACCTGGCTGTAAAAACCCAACCCAACCCAGCCCAGCAGAGTCTGTGCTGCTGCTGTGCAGGAAAAGGGCCTTTATGGGTGCCTGGATGGGAACTGGGAAGGGGAAAATGTCCCTGGGCTTGTGGCCAGCACTGCAGAAGCAGCAGTCGCTTGGTTTCTTCTTCAGTCTCCTGGCGTGGTGCTCCTGTGTGTGTGGCTGCCAGAGCTGTTCCTAAAGTGGTGACAAGGCCTGAGCTGCAGCTGTCCCCTGTGAAATGCTGATATGGGGCTAAACTGAATGGTGGCTTCGAGTCCTGAGAGGAATGAACTGCTAATCCAGTGTCACTGCAGCATGGTTGGGAATTGGTGCTGGAGCGTGTCCAGAGAAGGGCAGCGGAGCTGGGGAAGGGTCTGGAGCACAAGTGTGCTGAGTTCCCGGCTGAGGGAACTGGGGGTGCTGAGCCTGGAGAAAAGGAGGCTGAGGGGAGACCTTCTGGCTCTGTCCAAGTCCCTGACAGGAGGGTGCAGAGAGTTGGGGGTGGCTCTGTTCAACCAAGGACCAAGGGACAGGACAAGAGGAAATGGGCTCCAGTTGTGGCCAGGGCAGTTGAGATGGGATGTGAGGAAGAATTTCTTTGCTGCAAGGGTTCTGGGGCATTGGCAGGGGTTGCCCAGGGCAGTGGTGGAGAGGATGCTGTGGCACTGCCCAGGGGCTCACAGCAGCAGCTTGGAAAAGCACCAGGAGTGCACTTAGGGCTCTGTAAGTCGGGTGTGATCTTCTGTGGTTTGTTTGATTTTGTTTTGTTGTGTTGTTTTTAGTGGGATGAAGCTCTGCTAACGATGAGCAAAGGAGAGAAGGCTCAACTGGAAATCGAACCTGAGTGGGCGTACGGCAAGAAAGGGCAGCCCGATGCCAAGTATCCTCCGCATCAGGACTCGCTTGGGGCCCTGGGGATGCTGGGTGGGATGGGTGACTGGGGGGAGCGGTCACTTGTCACTCACAGCAGGCTTGGAATGCTAACCAATATAGATAAAAAATCAATTAATGGATGGATGCAATTGCCTGTGGGTTTCCAGGAAAAACTCCTGTGGGCAGGACTGCAGAGAACGTGCTGTGTCCTTCCTGCTTTTTCATTCCAGCTGCTTCCACGGGCTTATTCCTGCAGCTGCTCACCAGTGCAGTAGGGAGGTGGGAGGAAAGGAAGGGAGACAGCAGTTAAATCTTGGCTGGAACTGGTTCTGGGGTTTGAAATGGAAATGTGGGACTGAGGGCAGGGTCCTGCAGAGCTCTGCCCTGGGGACGGAGGGCAGGATCCTGCAGAGCTCTGCCCTGGGGATGGAGAGCAGGGTCCTGCAGAGCTCTGCCCTGGGGACTGAGGGCAGGGTCCTGCAGAGCTCTGCCCTGGGGACTGAGGGCAGGGTCCTGCAGAGCTCTGCCCTGGGGATGGAGGGCAGGATCCTGCAGAGCTCTGCCCTGGGGATGGAGGGCAGGGTCCTGCAGAGCTCTGCCCTGGGGATGGAGGGCAGGGTCCTGCAGAGCTCTGCCCTGGGGATGGAGGGCAGGGTCCTGCAGAGCTCTGCCCTGGGGATGGAGGGCAGGGTCCTGCAGAGCTCTGCCCTGGGGACTGAGGGCAGGATCCTGCAGAGCTCTGCCCTGGGGACTGAGGGCAGGATCCTGCAGAGCTCTGCCCTGGGGATGGAGGGCAGGGTCCTGCAGAGCTCTGCCCTGGGGATTGAGGGGAGGATCCTGCAGAGCTCTGCCTTACCTCATGCAGTCCTGTTTGGTTTTCAGCAGCACTCCCTGAGGAAGGGAAGTGATTGTTCTCTCTCACTCCAACCCTTTCTCATGCCAATTTAAAGCTCCAGACATCCTTCCCTGTGCTGTACAGTGGGACAGTCTCACCTCCCCACAGAGGAAGACCTGAAACTGTGTCCCAGAAATGGAGACACCACTTGGGCAGCTCAGGGGGGACTCAGCAGCTCGTCCCCAGAGGAGTGGGACCAAGGAAAGGTCTCTGCAGAGCTGGTCCTGAGTGTTGAGTGCAGCTGTGGGTCTGGGCTAGACCCGGGTCAGTGAAATACAACCCGGGACAGGGCAGGTGGTGAATCCCCTCGCACTGAGGGACGGGTTAACCCTGCCTTGCTCTGTGGTTTGTTTTTTTTCTGTTTGTTTGTTTAAAATCTTCCTTAACTTGTGCAAACAGGATTCCACCCAATGCAAAACTTTTCTTTGAAGTGGAATTGGTGGATATTGAATGAAATGAAGAGTTTCCTTTGCTGCTGAGAATCTACTGATGATCAAGAAAGCTTCTGCCAACTGCAGTTTTGCTTTTGTCACTTCAGGACATAGTTACGACCGTGGCCTTGTATCAAATCAAGTTTGTTTTCCCTGCCCCCTCGACTGCTGTACAGTAACTCACCACTAAAAACCAACAGTTTGTACGGGCAAGTGACTGCACTTGGTGTGTGTCGTCCCTTAAAACTGGGGGGGAAACTGCGTCGTCTCCAGCAGCCTCTTAACGGAGGAGTGGAGCCACTGACACAGGCGGGGGGACTGGTCAGTGTGGGGTTCATGGTTGGACTCAGTGAGCTTAAAGGGCTTTTCCAATCCAGGCCATTCTGGGATGGTTTTTCTCACCCTGCCAAGTGATCTTTGACTGAAAAGCATTTCCTTCCCTCCCCAGCTCAGGGCTGCAGCAGTGCACTGCTACCATTTCAGCTTGATCTGCTGTGCAGCTGCTGAGCTTTACAGTTTTAGTTAACCCAAAATAGTTTTAGTTAACCCAAAATACTCGAAGAGGGGGAAGAGGAAAACATTTATATTTATATTCCAGCCATTGCTTAAGTTAAGGGGGAAATAAAAAATCCACTGAGTTTCTCCTCTAAAGGTGTTTGATAGAAGTGTCAGGCATGATCCCCACCCCCTTCTAGATGAGAACCATTGGTGCCACACGTCCCCAAGGTGTTCCTGCACCCCAGACGTTACTCTGAACAAAACAGATGTTGAAATGAGACTCTCACGGGAACGAGGCAACCCAAGAAAGCCCAGAGCACTACTCAATTCCTTGCTTTTATTAGAAAAATGAGAATGATCAACTTGGATCAAAATGAAAAAAAGTCTGCTCACGCTGCGTACATGAAAAAACTCGAAATACAAAAAATCATCCCAACCACAGTTTGTGCTTTGTTAAAAAAGAATGCAACATCATTTTGCACTGCATTTGTAATTCCTGACCCCCACACAGAATAGAAAATACACGTGGCAGCTCGCAAAGGCTGCCAGAGTCAGCTGAGGAGCTTCAATCCTAACACGGTGAAGAAAGCAGCCTGGGGGTGGCTGGCTGGGGCATGGAAGGAGCTCGTGATGGAGCAGGCAGCGAGGTTCTGGGTGGGGAGCAGCGCAGGAGAGGACAACCTGGCTCCTGCACCACCAGCCATCCCCACCTGCTGCTTTCCTGGAGCAGCCGTGGTGGCCAACAACACCTTTGGGGGGCGGGGGGAACAAAACAAAACAACCCAAAAATCCTACAGCGTTACTGATTGAGTCTGGGGAATCATTTCTTAGGCTGGAAAAAAAAATTCTTCGGATATCTTCATAAATTAGTGCAGGGAATTAAAAAAACCCCAACAAGAATGCATTGATGGTAAACGAGACTGGTACAGAGACAGCGTGGATCAGTGACCGGCACACAGCTCTGGCTGCACACAGACCCTGTCACACCAGCTCACGGCACATGCAAAGGACCACAGCGCAGGTACTGCCACGGTTCTGGCACCTCCCTCCTTTAGAAAAATAGATTCATTTTTTTATTTATTATTCCATCTGTGTCGAAGCTGCAGCGCAGTGCCCCTCGCTCGCTCCTCGGCTCAGGTGGCGTGGTAATACTGGCCGTAGTTCCAGGCGTTCTGGTAGTTGTACTGGAACAGAACAGAACAACACGATCGCGTCAGGCCCGAGCGGCCACGCTGCAGGACACCCTGGTGACAAGGCAGCGCTCGCTCCCGCGGGCACAGGTGACATTTCCCTGTCTGTACCAGCTCCCACTGCCCTGCAGCCCCGAGGTGACCCTCAAGTGGTTCCTGAAATGTTTTCAGTCGCCTGACAAACGCACAAGTGGTCAGTGTCCCAGCAGAGGACAGGGCAGAGGCTCGCTCCTGCTCCTCTGGGACCTGCTCTAGCGCTCCTCCCCTTCCAACAGAGCCTGGCAGGAGGGAGGGAGCAGCAGGGCACACAAGCAGGAATTGCCTGTCCCAGCTCCTGGGCACTGCTGGAGCACAGCCCCGAGCAGGGAGAGCCAGGGCAGACAGCTCCAGTGCCCTGCACCGCTCCCTGAGGAGCCATCAGCTCGCAAAGACCGTCACCGAGAGCTGCCGGGGCCTCACTGCCAGCAGCCATGTGCCAGCCATCCCCGCTGGGCCCGGGCAGGGGCTCGGCAGCCCAGCGTCCCTGGGCTGGCACCGAGGAATGTCCCCATTCCCCAGGAAAGGGTTTCTGCCTGCCCTTCTCACACAGACTGTGAGACCCAAGGAAGCAGACAGCCATGGAGTTACCATGTCAACCACAGACCGAGATCTTCATCAACGCTCCACGTCTGCTGCTCCCCCAGTCCTGTGTTTGACAACCTGGGCCTCGTGCTGAGCAGTTTCCCTGTGCTGGGGGAGACACCTTTCACCACCCCACTGTGGAAAGAACACTTGACCTTGGGTGGTTCTAAACCTCAGATAGAATCCCAGACTGCTCTGGGTTGGAGGGGACCTTAGAGCTCATCCAGTCCCAACCCCCCTGCCAGCAGCAGGGACACCTTCCACTACACCAGGTTGCTCAAAGCCTCATCCAACCTGGCCGAGAACACTTCCAGGGAGGAGCAGCCACAGCTTCTCTGGCCAACCTGGGCCAGGGTCTCACCACCCTCACACCAAAGAATTTCTTCCTCACATCTCAGCTCCATCTCCCCTCTGCCAGTTTAGAGCCATTAGACAGAGCAGGGCTGCTTTGTCTCCCACCCGCAGACGCCGTCCTCACGGGCTCGGGAGGCTCCTTGCAGCCTGTCACAGCTTTCATTAAACTGCTGCACAAACCTCTCCCTTGGACCCTCTGCGACTCAGAACGAGCGTTCCCAGCCTGCAGTGCCCAGCTCCCACCCCAGCTGAGGGGGCACCAGCAGCACCCACCTTCACCAGCACCCATCTCACACAGGAAGGCAGGTGCTGGAGCTCTGAATGCACAACCTGCCCCGGGGACTGTCAGTGCAGAAGGAAGCAGAGCACGTGCTGGAGGCTGCTGCTGCCACAAGCAAGAAGAAACCAAGGTGGGGTGTTACTGAGTGACTCTTTATGCCACTCTAGGGGACACAATGCAATGCCATGCAGGAATGGCCCCAAACCTGCCACTAACAGGCCGGTTTGGCACACGCTGGGTACCAGTGCTGTGGAACCCAGACACGTCACAGGAACTACCAGCTGGAGAAAGCAACTATCAAACACACAGTAAATTGGTGTCCCAAGGCGACTCCCCTGGGCAAAACACTTCAGCACAGGTCTCCTGCCCTTAGCCAGCCACGTCCCCAGCTGCTGTCACACCTCCCTTCACGTGAAGAGCTGGCCACCAAACTGCTCATCATGCTCCACGCTAGAGACAAATATTTCACCCTTGCCTCAGCCCAAGGACAAATGGACAAATCCAAGGGCTCAATGTTTACTCCAAACTTTCCTCACCAGCTGACGCTGGGCCACAGAGAAACACCACTGGGTGCTTCCAACCCTGCCCTCTGAAGGGGCAGGGAACGGCCGGAGCCGGAGCACAGCCCACCTGGTACCAGGCGCTGTAGTTGTAGGCCGCCTGGTTGGCCTGCATGTCGCCATCCATCATCTGTGCCGACGCCAGAGCCGCGTCATCCGCCAGCATTTTCTTTTCATCCGGCTCCTCCGATCTGCAAAGGGAATATTTAGAATCCCAGACTGGTTTGGGTTGGGAGGGACCTCAAAGCTCACCCAGTCCCAACCCCCCTGCCAGCAGCAGGGACACCTTCCACTAGACCAGGTTGCTCAAAGCCTCATCCAACCTGGCCCAGAACACTTCCAGGGAGGAGCAGCCACAGCTTCTCTGGGCAACCTGGGACAGGGTCTCACCAACCTCACACCAAAGAATTGCTTTTGCTGGTAAATGGTATTTTAGCTCAAATTCTGAGCATGTCTTTGTGTGAGAAATGTTAAAATGGATAAAGGTATGTTAATGTTCCCAAACTTGGAGCCCTATCCAGAATAATATAATCAAATAAAATTTGTTTCTGAGCAAGGCAGTAGCATGTTGTGCTTCAGAGCAACAGTCTGGGTTTTAAATTGTTCTGGTGCTCAAACTGAGTCAGCAAAAGCTTATTTCTGCTCAGAGACTGAGTTATTTTTACCAGTACTGTTTAATTTTTCTGTGATAGAGAATTCAGAGTTATTTTCCAATAAATCTGTCTCCAAATCTTTCAGCCAACAGTACAGCCCTGGTTAGCACACCTTTGCCGTGATTAACTCAGCAGTGATCTTGTTCTTGCAAGCAGTAGGTTTAAAGCTGAAAAACATTTCTATATATTCACAGACTAAAGAAAAAAAAAATACAATCCCTGAAATTGTTCCCTGAACTATTTTAAAGCATTTCTAAAGTGTTTGCATCAGCTGTAGCCCAGAGCAGTACATGTTCCAGCTGCCCCATACTGCAGCTTCTATCGAGTTCATTTATATAGTTAATTATATATTAACTATCTATATAGTTAATTTATAGACTTCCTACCCATTCTCTGCTCTCCTTTTTAGAGAATCCTGCTCCTTCAGAAGTGCTTGATGTTCATCATAGGCATCCAGAAGCCTAAGGAGACAAAAAGAAATAAAGCTCTGCTCACCATTGTCATGGGAACTTTTAAACACATGAGCAATCCTTTCAAAATGTCTACTTCAGACTGTAAAAATCCAAAAACATTTAAAAAAAAACCCCAAACCCCTCAATCATAATAAAATTTTAATCAAGAGATCCACCATGGAAGATGGGAAAGCCAAAAAACTTCATTTGATTCCGTAGTGTGTAGTGAGGAACGTTCTGTTAGCTCTGGAATTCCCAACTGGCTCAATTTTCACCACAGTTCCTGCAGTTTTTGTGAAGTCCCATGTACAGAGAAGTTTTCTGAAACCCCTTTGTGACACAGCTGCTCTGTCCCAGGGGCTGCACTCCCTCAGTGGCGCCGGTGCCGTCCAGAGCAGCACTGGCACTTAGGAACCAGCATCTCTTTAAATACCAGGAATCAGCTTTATACAAAACTAGAACAATTCCAAAGTAGCACCCACAGCCTTTTCCCACAGAATGTGGCAAGAACAGGTACGTTTAACACAGCTCAAATCCCCACAGATAAGTCAATATCATTTCACCTGCTGCACACCACACTTCACAAGGTACCACCTGTCAATATTGCTTTGTGAAAATCATTTCTTGCGCTTACTCTGTGCTCTAGGATTATTTGGGAACTGAAAATTTCATTTCGTTTGGTCTCTCTAGGATCCCCAACCTGCAACCCCTGTCTGCTACGCAAGTGAGAGCAGTCACAGTCAGCAGAAATGAAGGACAGCTACTGTTAAAGCATACAAAGCTGAGAAACCAACTCCTGGTTAGTCCTTCCAAGTTACTGAGCTGCAAAATGCTAATAGAAACAAAAGCTTGTTTGACATTAGAGAGTTAAGAGGAGAAAAGTGTATCTGGTATTTAATTAAACAGTTGTGTTTCTAGTATCTGATCCTCCCACATAAGTGTAGAGCGTTGTTAAAGCTTCTGAGCACAGAACAATCAAATCAGTGCAGTGTTGGAAGCCTCACACAGCAGCTCACAGGGCAGGGAGTATGAAATTACACTGGTGTCACCAGACACTCCACGTTCTCTTTGAGGAACATCCTCCTGTATGAGACTCAGCAAGAGAAAACTACAAGTGAGCACTCACAGGCAGAGTAATTTTGTGCTATGAGGCTTTAGGTATTTCAGAAAAAAAAGGGATAATTTTCAGCAAAGAGATTCCTATTTAAAAATAGGCACTTGGTTTGGAAAAGCAGCCACGCCTCAACAGAGAGCTGACAGCACAGAGGAAACACCGAATGGCTGCCCCTAACCCTACCCCTTCCCTGCTCCTTCCACCAGCACGCCCTGGGTGACCCCCACTGGCTCAGATTACAGCTTACTTGTTGACATCAGAACCAAAATCCTCAAGAAACTCCACTTTTCGCTGGGAAAAGGTAATCCTCATTTTGATGGACAAGGCGCCATTGACGGCTTTATCGAAACAGCTCAGGATGTTCTCCTCGTTCTGCCTGAGGTCGCCGCTGTACTCCATTTCCAGCAGGTTCAGGTACAGCTTCGTGTTTTCCTGCGCAAAAGAGGCGTCAGAAGTTGTGCATCCACCACGTGGGGAGTTTAACACTCAACACAGCCCTGCTGCATGCACACCAAACCCTCACAGCAGAAACACATGCACAATAATGTCAATAATAAGATTTCCTTTTTACATCGGTCATCTTTGACCTGAATCACTGAATCACTGAATCACAGAGTGTCAGGGGTTGGAAGGGACCTCAAAGCTCATCCAGTCCAACCCCCTTGCCTGAGCAGGAACACCCAGATGAGTTCACACAGGAACTTGTGTGACCCACGTCCAGGCGGGTCTTGAATGTCTCCAGAGAAGGAGACTCCACACCCTCCCTGGGCAGCCTGTCCCAGTGCTCTGGCACCCTCTGTTACCCTTTCACCAACAGGTTAGAAGTGATCCAACCCCACAAACCAGGTGTCACTGTGCCAAGTTAACAGTGTTTGCAGTGAGTGTTTCTGCCGTTACACCCAACGATCCGCGCGCATTGCCCACACGGCCGGCGTGGTTCACCCGAGACGGGACCGCACCCCTAACGTTTAAGACTCTAAACAGGAGAAGTGGAGCACATCGTGCTCCTCATGAAAAAAATCTGCCAACTGCTGGATCTACAAAGGGCAAAGATGGCAACATCAGTTTAGAGGGACTGGTGTCTCCATGCAGTGACGAATCGTTACCTACAGTTAAACTCTTCATCATCGTTGCCATAGTTCTTAATAAAAAACGCTCAGAGGGAGAAATACCAGGATTATTATTATTATTATTTTTAAATACAGCAAAGAGGGAACACATACTTTGTCGATTTCTATGGCTTCTGACAGCACTTTTCTTGCCTTTGGGAGGTTTTTCTGCACTTTGAAGAGGTGCCGAGCCAATTTGATGGCGTAAAACGACGACTCGCTGACTGACTTGGCGTTCCTCACGGCCTCTTCCAGCAGGTGCTCAGCCTCCTCCATGTTGCCGTGCCTGCGCTCCAAGCTCACTCTCCGCAAGCGAATCATCGCCAGCCCTAGAATACACTCCTCAAAGGTCTTCAGGATCCTTCTTGCTTCATCAATGTTGCCTAAAACACCGGTGAAGATGCTTTGAGATATGAGACATCCAACAGCCTCCTCAAACCAGAACCCCCCCAGCGAAACCCGGCGTTGCTCTTACCCTGCTGCTCCTCAAAGGCGGCCCACAGCATGTGAACCATGGGTTTCTTAGGGAGGTGTATTGTGCAAGCCCTGCTGTAGACATGCCTCACTCCTTCAATGCTATGATTCTCCATGTATTTGGCATACTATAGTTGAAAACAGAGCAGAGATTGGAAAATTTAAAGCTTACATTTGTCTTTAAAAACATGACAGAACGATAAAATTCTTTTGTTTAAACCCATTCAGCACCTTTATTGAACCACTAGACTAGTTTCTGTAAGGAAGGACGTAGAGAGGCAACGAAGTTGGCATATGCAGCAGTCAAATCTGGTTGCAAGCAGACCATCTCCTAATGCAACAGATATAGTTATATATGAACAACGTTCCACAAGAGTACAAAGGTTAGTCACTAGGTCAAGGTGTGCGATCGGCGGGAGGTGGGTGGGTGGGTGGCAAACCCCTGCCCTTACCTTAATCCAGAAGTCCTCATAGAGGGCACATGAAATGACACATCTCTCAAAGAGGACCACAACCCGCTCGTGAGTGCCATTTTCTATCTCAAATTCTAAGTACTCTTTCCAGTTTTTCAGCTGAATTTTCTCCAGAGGTTTTACGTGAAAGTAAGGCCTCTTGATCTGCAAGAGTCACAGCAGAGCAACTCATCATTAATTAAGCACAACACCAACTGCTTAAAAAAACCTAAACAACCACACACCATTCAAATAACCAGGACTTCAGAATGATAAGTCATTAGCTACTCAAATCAGTCTGCTGGGGTTACCCAAGTATTGATCAAGGGATGTTGCTGACAATTATATTCTAGACTAGAAACTTGTTTCTCCTGGAAAGCTTTTTGTGCACAAGCGTTTGTGGAAGCTGAGAAAGAGCTCAAAGCAGTTACTGCCTCAAACCTGTGGTCACAACAGATACTGTCCACACACACACACACACACACACACACACACATACACACAGCTAAGGCACTTACTGTTGTCCTAGAGCATGTCCTACAAATCACACTCAACATCTGGGTGAGAATCATGGCAAGCACTGAACTGCATTTCATATTCAGTATTTACATTAAGCAGACGATTCCAAGAGCTAGCAAGATTGTGTTTTCATTGATGACTACAAGAGGAGCTGGATGAGGCAGAGTTCAGCACAGAAAAAATTAAACATTGCTTTGAACAAAACAGCAGAGTTTCCTTCCAGAGATCTTTTGCTTTTTCTCTTCTTCCACCTTTCCTGTTACCTGGTTACTCCTCTCCTGTACTGCAATTCCATCTCCGATACAAACACACACAAATGGATAAGCAACTTACAATAATTAAGCAGTAACATTCACTTCTTCAAGGCCACCTGAAATTTAAAGCAAATCACCCCTTTTGTGCCCCTCACTGAACTCTACTGTGGAACCCAATACTCTTTTTTTTTTAATTTTGACAAATTCACAAGTACACTGTTCCTGCTAAAACAACACCAAAATAGGTGTAAGCAGTCTGCACCACTCCTGTGACACCCCTGGCCTACCCACCTCAGCTCTGTCCCTCATAAGGACATGTTTAACTTTGTATTTCAAACTGCTCACAGACCCAACATGTTGGTACCTACAGAGCAGAGATACTCTCTTGGTGGATAAAGCATTGATTCTGGCCAGGAGCAAGAGAGAACCCTGTTTCTCAGACGTTTTCTGCAGCATCTCCACAGTTTTAGCCTTCTCCCAAGCTTCAATAATTTGTAGCTTATGTTTTCCTGAGCCAAGAATACCTACGCTTCCAGAACTCTTTTCTGCAATATAAGGACATATTTGAGCATCACCTACTCCAGGGACAGGCTCTGTATCCTCTGCTTCCTTCTATGGTTGCTTTTTCAAAGGTAAGCAAACTCAGTTCTACACAGAAAAAGCTCCACATTTGCAGTGATCAAGTGATTTGTTTGGTTCACTGTTTTTAATCCAGGATACACTGGAGCTGCACATGATGATGGCTGCTTTTGCAAAGTAAACTGAGTTCAGGTTTAGGAGTGTACTGTTAAAATACAAACTTCCTTCTCCTTTTAGGCCAGGCTTACCTTTTCAATTAGAATCACCTTCATCCCCTTATTATTCTGCAACACCCCAGACACGTAAGGCAGTGCTAACTTACACAGCATTTGATGTATGCACACTGACAGGCTGCTCAGTAAACAATACAGCATCCTGCCTCTCTCCAAGTGCTGCTTAAAGGTTTTTAAATCCTCAGGTGACAAGAGCTGACCTCACAAGTTAACTTTTCACAAGAAAAACCGCAGAGAAGTGCAACCTCATCTGTGCTCAAAGCCCCACAACAGGCCTAACTGCACCTCCAAATTCCTAGCTCCCAGTCTCACGTTCAAAACTCTGCACACGCTGCCTACAACAGCAAAAACCAGACTTACCGCTTCCTCAAACGTCCACCTCTTGCTGACTTCGTGCTCGTTGTGGTTAAAGATTTCTTGGTGAATCTCAATGATCCTGTGCCTCATGTTTTCTATCTCAGTGATTAGCTAAAACACAATTGTTAAAGAGGTCACACAGGCAGACACCACATCACCTTTGTACGTGCATTTTATGATGGCAGTAATATGCTTAATTAAAGTATCCCAGATGCATTATAAACACCACCCAGAGCAGCCAGGGGAAGAGAATCTGAGAACACATCTTGCAGCAGAGCACCACACACACGGTACTGAGGGAAAGTCTCTGCCTCGTGTGTCACAGGATCCCAGAGCTGCCTGGATTGGAAAAGCCCTTTAAGCTCCTCGAGTCCAACCATGAACCCAACACTGACCAGTCCCCACTGACCCATGTCCCTCAGCACTGTGTCTACACAACTCTTCAATCCCTCCAGGGATGGGGACTCCACCACTGCCCTGGGCAACCCCTTCCAATGCCTCAGAACCCTTTCAGCAAAGAAATTCTTCCTCACATCCCATCTCAGCTGCCCTGGCCACAACTGGAGGCCATTTCCTCTTGTCCTGTCCCTTGGTCCTTGGTTGAATAGACCAACAGTGATGAGTGTCCACCACTCCTTTGATTTTTTAACTCAGTTTCTTTAGTATCTATGAAAACACTTGAAAAGTATGTCCTGTAGACAAAAGCAGTTATCCCACAAGGCAAAGAGCAATGACAGGCACGAGAACGATGGGAACACCTCAGCTACAGATATACTAAATAGTCTGCCAATAAACTTGTCTTTCAGCCACAGAGCAAGGTGAGAAACACCAACAAACACCCCCTGTGTGGGTACCTTGGCAGGGTCAGTTATATCTTCAGTACCAGAGGGCAGGTCGTCTCCAGGCTGCGCGTCCTCCCCACTGTGGCCGTTCACAGACGCCAGCTCTCTGCGCAGCTGAACAAACTGCTCGGTGGTCAGAAAGTCTCGGGGCAAGTTGTTCTGAATGTGCTCTTTAAACCTGAGGACAGTTAGCAACAAGTCAACACCAAGCTGATGCTCTGTGTCGCAGTACCCTGCAGGACCAGAGCAGGACAATGAATCCCAGTGGGGTTCCTATCACTGCATCCACCTAGAGCAAGGCTGAGAACGCAGCTTCTGACAACCCCCTGGCACAACACCACTCTCCATTAGACTTCAAAGGCTTCACCTTTCAAAGGGAAACCAGAGGTGGATGCACTCCAGTGGCAAAGACAGCCCAATTGATGGCAAAGGACACGATCAGTTTTAGAGGAAGATACTTTATTTCCAAAACCAAAAGACCTGTAGAAGTTGGGGATGATTAGTGAATAATTTAACTAAGGTTTCTGGTTCCTTCTTAACCTCTTAATGCAGAATTTGACTATCCAAAGCTTAACCAAGTATTTCCCTCCAGTCAATTAAATTACTGTTTTACCCCATGTGAGCAGTGCTTGAGGAATTAAAGTTCAAAACTGCTCACTCTGATTTTCTAAAGACATCCTCTCTCCTCCCTCACAATTCCAAGGCCTTCCTTTATTCCCCAGCAGCATTTCTGAATTTATCTAAAGCCAAATTCCTAAAATGTCTATCAGTGCCTTAAAACAAACAGCCACACTGTGTGTGTGAGTGCATAAACAGGTAAATAGGCACAGAGAACTCAGTGACTATTGGAAGCTCTTGCTCTGAGTGAGCGTTTGCACACTTACAGAAGGAGGTCAGTGCCTGCTGAAGGAACTCACAGCATGAACCAGATCTTTGTTTGCTCTTTACCTCTGGAAATGGTGACTGTAGAGCTGGGTTGGAATCCCAAGGATGCGGTCATATATGGATGTAACTTCCCTTAGGTTCCCCTGTTCGTTTTCCCAGTTTATATACATTTCCCACAGTCTGTCAGAGCGGAAATCTGTCCCAGCAGCTAACACTGCATGTTCATAGGCTCTGGAAAACCAAATCATGTTACATGTGGTGACAGAACAAGGAAGGAAAGTTCTGGCTCTTAGTTGTTTAAAGATTATGAGCATCCTCATTCACTTGCAACCACACTTATATTCATTATTTACATTCTTCAAAGTATTTTCCAGATATCTGTAGCAAGATCTACAGAATTGCAGAAAGTCTGCACTTTTTTTTTTTCCTCCAGCGCTACCACAACAGAACAAATAAAGGGGACAGAAAAAGCCTCTTGCAGGAACACAGGATATTAGGAAAATACACAATCTTTACCACTTCTACTTTGTAAACATTCCAAAACCATTGCTTTAGCAGTCTAGCACACACGTAGCTAGAAGCTGCTTCGGTTACAGTTCAGTTCAGGTTTTGGGTCAAACTTTAGTCCAACCTCTTACTCTAACCAGGACCAGGGCTGGCAACAGATGAGGTCAGACACATTCTAGCCATACCCTGAAAACCTCCAAGGAATTAAATCCCCAAAATTCTGTGGGGAATCTGTTCCAGGGCTGCACTAAGTATTTCCTAACATCTACTCTGAAGATAACAAGTCAGAACATTTGATGCTTGTACCACACTATAATGTCTAATCTTTCTTAGGGAATTTGGCTCCATCACCTTTTAAAAGTCTTTAAAGTAACTGCAGGCTGTTATTAGCTTGTCCCTTTGCTTAGAAGTATCACAGACTTGCCTAGATTGGAAAAGACCTTTAAGCTCATCGAGTCCCATCATGAAATCAGCGTTCTGGTATTGCTCTGCTCACGCTGCCGTGTGACTGTGTGTACGGGCGTCTCGGAGCCCTCAGCCCGCTGCCAACTTACCCTCGAATAGTGCTGTTAGTCTCGGGGTCAGCAGGGTCCAGGGTCTCCTTTAGGAAGTTAATATAATGTATCCAAAGATCAACACTAAGAGGAATTGCCTGAAGCCCTCTGCGATAAACCTATGAAGAGAACACCAACTGTACTTCAAATACTCAATGGCGTCCTAATAGAGAGGCAACACTGTGTTATCCGGTGAACCTTAGAAATACTAATTACTGGAATTTTGTTTAAATAATCTACCATTACCATTTGGGTGGAGGTTGGATAGAACATGGCAATGTTCTGATCTCCACGTGCAGAGTCTTGATCTTCAAAGCGCAGCGGTCCCTGCATTCTGACCAGGTTGTGTGGGCAGGCTTTGGGGTACAGACCATAGGGCACAGACCCATTAGAGCATCATTGACAGCGTCTGACCAAAAATGCAATAAGATGGAGCAATTGTGACCAGCAAAACCAACTATATTGTTTTGAAAATGAGCAATAAACGTAAAGTGACAGAAAAGCCCTGCCCTACTTGTTAAGCTGCAGTGTAATACAGAGGCTTGCACTGCAAAGCTTGACAAACTGTAGAGGTTTAACGCACCTGCCAACAAAGAGAAAAAACATTAGCTACAGATGCCACAGAGGTGACAAGTGCCAACAAAACCCCTACAAACCTGAGCACACAGGGCAGGTACTGGCAGCCAAATGACTTGCAGCAGGTTAGTCATTGTTTGGCTAACAGGACCAACGGCAATGGCTGTGCCCAGCCACCTACATACCTCATCAGACTGCTTCACGTTGTCGTGCCGCTTCTCAAGGTCCGCGTACTTCTTCCAGTACCCATAGCAATATGGATAGTGCGTGAAAAACCTGTCAAAGGCTTTCCTGGCAGCTGGCAGGTGGTTCTGCAAGAAACACACAACAAGAGCAATGAATCTTTTCCTTAAAGAAAAAAACAAAACAAACCTTCACCTTATTTTAAAAACAACTGTTTTAACACTGTCTTGAAAACAATTGGCTTTAGTTTGTGATCTCTGCTGACAGCGCTGGCAAGGGCAACTGTCTTCAAACAGAACCAGTGAAAGCCTGAGGTACAGTTTGAGATCTGTCACTGGAACATCCACGACTTGTTTTGGTTTTTCTCTGTTTATTTCTGGAAGGATAAGGAATAAGGGGGCAGGCACTAACCTCCTGCTCGACATACTGTAGGAGATACACCCATCCTGTGAAATCCTGGGGATTGTCCTCCACCACTTTCCAGAACTTGTCAAAATCTGGAGGGAAGCAAGTCTCAACATCCGATGTCTGTAAACTCTCAATATTTGGAATTTCACTCTCCTGGGTGTTCTCTTCATTCAGGTCAGGGGAACTATCAGGTGACTGTTCCATCTCAGTTACACTCATAATTTCCGTACTGAAGTCCATTTGCTGTTCCTCGGTTGCTGTTTCAGCGCCATTGTCTGTGCTCTCACTGCTGACAGTCGGCTTCTCCTCCTCCGTGTTCTCTGTGCTCTCCATGGCTGCGGCTACTGCTGCTGCGTAGCGCTAGCTCCTGTGGAGATAAAACGACTCTGTATTCAGGCAGTGCAGGTTCAAGCAGAACTTGGCTGTGCATTACCAGGCAAGAGTCGCCCAAGTGCTTCAGGCATTCGTATATTTCACCCCAAACCTTCATCAATCAGGTCTGCTCCACTCCAGTGCCTAATTCACAATTAAAAACCCATGTTAATAGCAGCCATACATTTTAGCAGCCATAAATGATCGTTTTTCTAAAGAACTATCACACCTAGCTATTGAGGTATCAAAGTGAATCCATACAGTTCTTCTGTGCGAGTCTGGGGGAAGTTCATTCCACAAAAAGAATTATGTTCATTTACTCAATTCTCCTACTTGGTACAAATCAGTAACTTCTCTGCAAATGAAATACGAGTCCAAACGTACCCTGAATGCTTAGCTGGACTGGCTCAAGCCAGAACCTTGCAAAGAAAGCAATTACTGTCAGCACCAGGCTCAGTCCACACTAATGATGTCTCCACACACTAACCAGCATCAGAAGGCCACAAACACCACTTGGGCTAGTCCCTCGCGTGCAGGCGCTTGCTCCCACACACAGCTCCACGCCAGGGGTTCCTCCTGCCCCTCAGGACAGACTCCATCCACCTCCCACTCCTCACTCTGATCTCCCAGCCCTGCCCTGCTCCCCAGGCCAGGCCAGCCCAAGGGGGCTGGGAGCTGCTCTGCCGGGCTCAGCCCAGCTCACCTCCGCCTCCACCGCTGGGCCTGGGGCACTCAGCCCAACCTTCCCCACACCCAGTCCAGATCCCAAGGACTAACGGATCCCAGGTGAAACACAACAGCTTTAGCTGTGAATCTGTTCTGGGGGAAGAACAGGACGAGAGCTTCATCCTCAAATGCCCTGTAGCCACTGCCACTCCTATTTCCCTTCAGCTCTCAGAGAAGATGGCAAGTAAATAAGTTCAGCAGTTAAGAAACAAACATTCCCCGCCCCAGTAGGTGCCTCCAGAACCCTTTCCCACTGAAGCCCTGAGAAGAGAACAAACAGATGTCTCACTCTCACTTCAACAGTTACACTGATAAGCCATCAATAACAGCTGAGGGAAAAAACTGATGGAAAGGACAAACATCTATATCCTAACTTCAGCAGGTGAGATAACAGTTCCTGCTCTAGGAGATCACCAAGCCAAGTAGCGTGGCTGTGCTGTTAACAGGTCCACATGGTCTGCTCTGCAAGTTTTCTAATAACTGGGGTTTTTTTTTAATAATTATTTTTATTCTCCATTCTATGCACCATCTGGCAATTATATAAATACAACTTCTTTCCTTTAAGCTAAACAGTTCAGAATTTCTTAGCTTTATATGGAAACTGTTCATAAAAATGCACAGTTCAAGCCATTAAAAGCCATATGAGCACGATGCGATTCCGCAGAGCACTGTGCTGCTTCTGTTCTGCAGGAGAAGAGGACGACTGTGTAAGAGGAGCAGTTTATTTCACTAATAACCAGCTCTTCCCCACATCCTGGGCCACTCCTGAAAGCTGCATCAAAAGCTGGTTTCTTTAGTGAGCGTTGGAGATGCGTCTTCAATATTGATTTCACGAATAAACATAATTTATAAGTTAAGAAATTAAATATCAAAGCAGTATCGCTACAGCTTTAACTTACAGAGCAGATCTGCAAAATTAAAGCAGCTGCTACCACTCAGAGCTTATCTCTGCAAAGAACATAAAATCCAGGTGTAAAAGGAGTGGGTTATGCAAAAGGCAGCCCCAACACTTGGAAAAAAAAAACAAACCAGTTTAAAGGTTGCTTACAGCTGTAAAATTTGAAAAACCTAAAGCAACTCATTTTAAACATGAAATAATTTATGGCCTAAATTTATTCTGATGTTTGACAGATGCCTTCCCTCTCTAGCTGGTTCAGAATCACACACACACAGAACTGCCTGGATTGGAAAAGCCCTTTAAGATCACGGAGTCCAACCACGAACCCAACACTGACCAGTCCCCCACTGACCCCTGTCCCTCAGCACTGTGTCTACACGACTCTTCAATCCCTCCAGGGATGGGGACTCCACCACTGCCCTGGGCAACCCCTTCCAATGCCTCAGAACCCTTTCAGCAAAGAAATTCTTCCTCACATCCCATCTCAACTGCCCTGGCCACAACTGGAGCCCATTTCCTCTTGTCCTGTCCCTTGGTCCTTGGTTGGACAGACCCACCCCCACCTCTCTGCACCCTCCTTGCAGGGACTTGGACAGAGCCAGAAGGTCTCCCCTCAGCCTCCTTTTCTCCAGGCTCAACACCCCCAGTTCCCTCAGCCGGGAACTCAGCACACTTGTGCTCCAGACCCTTCCCCAGCTCCGTTCCCTTCTCTGCACACGCTCCAGCACCTCCAGGTCCTTCTTGGAGTCAGGGGCCCAACACTGAACCCAGCACTCGGGCTGTGAGAAGATGTACTGCAGCTTAAAAAACAACTCCTCCAAATCCAGCTGTCTTCAGATGAGGGGAAGAGAAGAAAAAGGGAGAAGCAGTACTGGGTCATCTTGCACACAACATTTCAAAAACAAACAAAGAGTCTGTTTGACATTTGAAGGCATTCTAGAGCAGCCCTAGGGAAGGAAAGCACAGCCCAACCTCTCACAGGAACTGAAGGTTTAAAACAGCCGAGGTGATCGACCCTGGTCCCCAACAAACACCCCTCGACCCACGGAGGCAGCAGCCACGGAGCTGATGCAATTCCAGCCCAGCCAGACACATAACAGAGAAACTCCATTCCAGGAGTTTTCACACCACTCAGGCAAAATAACTACATACTAGATAACTGATATTTTTTATCACCAGTTTTAAATAGTTTATGATTTTAACTAAATGATTTAAATCATTTATGATTTATCATTTAGCACCAGTTTTAAATTATTTATGTCAACAGATATTATTTATCCCGTTTTAATTAAACGTTTATTGCCTACACCACTGGTGGCTATAAATAGGAATGAACTAACGGAGTGTCACACCTCATCTCCCGGGGTCCCTCCCCAGCTCCCCCAACAACACTCACAACCCCGAAAGCAGCCGCTGGAAACTCCCCGGGGCAGAGCTGCACCGGCGCTACCGGCCTCTGCCCCGTGACCGAGGCTCTGGTGGCCAAAACAGAACAGCAACAACGCACAGCTGGGTTATTTGTGCCGAGGCTGAGCGGCTGACGGAGCACATCAGGGTACCGGGTACCGCAGGCGGTGCAGGCCAGTGTGCCCAGCCGCCCGGTAACCGCCGGCCCGGGGACGGGCGGCAGCGGGGCCGCTGTCAGGGCCAGGGCAGGCGGAGAGCCCCGCGCAGGGCGCGTCCGGCCCTGGCACGGCCCAGCCCCGCCCGCCACCGCTGCCACCCTCAGCCCGAACCCCGCGGCAGCGCCTTCCCCCGCCCACCTCAGCCTCCCGCCACGCCAGGCCACACCACGCCAGGCCGGGCCGCGCCAGGCCGGGTCCGGTGGGGTCGGATCGAACCGGGCCCTCCCCAGGACGAGGCGCGGAGCCGCAGCCGCCCGCTCCCCTCACGGAAGGCCCGCGCGCCCCGCCGGGCCCCGCCACCCCGGTACCTGCCGCGGGGCCGCTGACCGCCAGCCCGCCGCGCTCCCGCCCGCCGCCGGGCCCCAGGAAGAGCGAACCGCGCCTGCGCACCCGGGCAACGCGCCTGCGCACCCGGGCAACGCGCCTGCGCACCCGGGCAACGCGCCCCGCCTCCCCGCTGCGCCTGCGCCCGGGCCGCTCCCTCCCCCTCCCGCCAAATGGCGACGCTCGCGCCCCTCGTCCCTCAGGCAAAGAGGCGGCGGCCGCAGCGTTACAGAAATAAATCCGTTTATTCGCGTCAGGCTCCCGTGTAAAAGGCGAACAGCACCGGCACCGGGAGGGACGGGACGGGACGAGGCGGTTTACCGGCGCAGGCAGGGGAAGGGCAGGGCTTGGGGCTGGTTTCCCTCAGAGCCGGGCTGTCCGTTCCCGTGCAGGTGAGCAGCCCCCGGTTCGAGCACACACCTGACCGAACCGTCACGGCAGCCGCGGCGAGTTAATACTGCACAGAGCGGGCAGCGGAGTAAAAAAATACGTATTTTTCCCCAATAGCACACGAAACGCTGCTGTACTGCGTGAGGACCTGCGGGATTTTCACTGTGAAAGTGCTAAAACAAGTCCAAACGTGACCACGTGTTTATTCGTTAACAATCTGATAGTCCCTAGCCCAGGCAGGGGGCTGTGCTGTATGGCCTCAGGGGTGATATGTGAACACATAAAATATAGTTAATTTATTCATTTATTTTCTGTATTAAGAATTAGATTCTTATTCAAGAATTAGAAAAAAATATGTGATATAAAGTTTTCACACAAAAATAAATATTTTTTTTTCTCTGTTTGTATTTCTTGACCAATATGGCCACTGATTCCCAGTTATATTCCAGTACTAGATATTGTATCTGATAGATACTTTGAGCTTTGGCAGGAAATTTTTGACTGTCATTTCCCAGTTGAGAGAATCGATGAAATTACAGTACTATCAGAATAGCATATCTGAATTCACCCCCTCACCCAGCAATACTGCTTTGCAAATATTATTTAACGTTGTTGGTTTTGTCTTCATCATCTACTTACTTCCCTTAATATATTATGTTGCCTCTAATTCTCAATACAGAAAATAAATGAATAAATCTAAGTATAATTTATATGTTCGCATATCAGGGGAGCAGGAGGGACTTTTCCTCCTCACCAGCCCTGAGGGATCTCCTCTCCCCGTCACACAGCCCCTCTGCACGGGAAGCGCAGGCACGGCCACCCGGCACCACGGCGGGGCTGGACGGTGCCGCGTGTCCCCCTGTAAACGGCTGCCCCGGGCAGGCGGCTGGGCGAGCTTCACGCGTGCACACAGAGCGTCCTTTTAAGTTGTCATCTCCAGAAGTTCTTCTAAACTCTTCTTGACGTGGGGCGGTTGAGAGGCGGCGTGAGCCAACAGGCCCTGACCCATCTGTGCAAAAAGTGCTCTGGATAATTTCGCTGTGGCTGTCCGGATGTTTCCCCCGGCCCCGGGCAAGGACCCGCTGTTCGTCATGTTCCCCAGGAGGTGCCAGAGAACAACCAGGACCTTTTGCTCCACAGCGTAAGGCTTCCGTGGGTACAACTCCGTGACGAGATCTGCAAAAAAGACAATGGTGGCATCAGGCCGTATTTGAAGACTTTTTAAAACACAAATCACAACTCATCCCCTGCTTTCAGAGCTGTTTAAAAGCACTCCATGGCAAAACAGCTGCTGGAAGCAACTAACCGAGGAATGCCATGCACAAGAGCCTGTCTGTTGTTACAACAGTATCAGCACTCTGATAAAATACACCAGCTTTCCCCACAAACACCCCTTTTATCCTCCCTCAGGAGTTTACACAGGAGCACTGGTACTGCTCAGAATTACAATTTTCCGTTAAAACAGGTAAAAGAAACAAAGTATGGAAGTAAAAGTCAGGAGTTAGCAGGAGCCAGCCTTGGGGAACAGTCTATTTTGGGTGCTGGGAAGCCTCAGAAAAAGCAGTCAGTCAGTCAGTCCTTGTGGCAGGAGTGCGAGGCAGTGAGTACCGTGAGAGGGAATGTGACTGGAATCAGGCAAGTCCCTGCTCCTGTCAGCCCCACAGCTCTGGCCCTGCACACAGATGCTCGCTGACAGGGCAGAGCTTGGTGTGTGGGGACCCAAGTCTCCATACAGTACACCCCACTCAGTGACTGACAGAAGAAAAGTCATCACAAACCAACAATAATTCTCTCTGATTCCATATTCAAATTATTATAAGCTTAAGGCATTTATGCACCTCCCTGGGAAGTCTCTGACTACATAATCATCTTTTGTTTTGTCAGTCATAGCTTCAATTTGCATCAGAAGGAGGTGAAATTTGACAACTGCCCACAATCTACTGTGAGAGAAGGGAAGAGACATAGCCACCACCATCCTACAATGAATCTCCCTAATTAGGCTGGTACACAAACAAACAAACAAACAAACATGCAAAGTAAATCATCACTTTACCAGCAAGCTTTTCTGTCACGTCTTGTTTCGCTTTTCCATTCAGAAACTGGGCTTTTGTGCAGAATGGCTGGAGAAGCAAATAGTTGTCTACATGCAAGGAACAAAACACGTTAGAATTCTTAAACAGGAAATTAAAACAGTCTGGAAATAAATACAATATGGAAAAATGCAAATAAGAACCTTACTTATGATATATTAACTTCAAAAAACACAGTGATGTATTGAAGGGCATAAAAGCATAAATAGATAACTCTTAACAAGCCCTAACTCCTGGAATCTGGTAGAACTTAGCATATTCATTTATTGAAAAGACTAAGATTCTGCTCCAAAGCCAAAATAGTTGAGGAAGGAAAGTAGTTGTGGCACACACAAACCACTGAGAATCGAGTTCTTTGACCTGTTTAAGAGGTTCAGCAGTAGCCTGAGAAGCTTCTGGATAACACACACAGAATCACACAGAATGGTGGACAACATATTAACATGATTTGTATGCTTTAAAAAGTGTGAGAATAAAACCAATGACTCATTACACAATGTAGTGATTGCATGGAAACTACTGGAAAGAGTAACTCTTTACATTTAAAATTTAATTAAGACTCCCTAAAATTAAGAAAGAGTAAACTACTTACCTAAATGTTGACAGAGAGACTGAATAACATTTGTGGCAGCTGCATAAACCCCTGGATTTTTGGAGTTCAGGTTGTTGTCTACCATGGCAGGAATTAACATGTTGATGACAGGTGACAAGTGGTCTCTGAGCAGTGGAATCATCTTGTGCATGGCCTCCAGAGCAGCCTGGTTCACTTTACTGTTTGAGTCATGTAAGCGAGACTTGAAAGCATCAAAGATCTGGAAAAAATATCCCACAGCATTCATCTGAATTAACAATTAATGTTTGAGGTGGGTATTTCCTGCTGTATTGATCGACTTTCATTGTCCATCTTGGCAAAAGATGGCTCTGATGTGAAAATACCCGAGATACATATTTTTTAGCAAGTAAAGCAACATTTTGGTACTTTATCCCATGTATTATTCAACTGTATCCCACCTCATCTGAACTGGAATCATTCCTATACAATGCACTGGAGGTAAACCAGCCACCTGTAACTTTCAGTATGACTAACACTTCCTGCAAGCAAATATTTTTAGCAAGACATAGCTCTGTTTAGCAAAAATAATGTTTTAAAGATTTCAAAAACATTCACAGTTAGATATTATGAAGTTCCACAGAGTCTTTCATAGTTCCACAGCAAAGACACTGCACTGCTGGAAGACAATCTTGGTTTTCCTTTCATTGTATCCATCCTCAGTTTACAACTGTTGGACTTCATCACATTATTTTTCTCCTAAAGAACCTCTTTTCCTATTAGAAAGGACACTAACCTTTTCATAACAAAGACCTTTCCTCACCTTCTCCGAGAAAAATAAAGCAGGGACAACTTACAACTGTGTTTCAGAGAGAGATTTTCAGATCTTGATTTATCCTTGCTGCTCTTTTTGTAACTATTCCAATATTTTGATATTTAATCAGCATTGTGGCATGAAAAAGTGCATGCAATACTCCAGAAATAGTTCAGAGTGCTCTCTAAGTGAAAACATTCAGCTTCTTCCTCCTGTTTACCTCCTTTCCTACCTTTGTAGCTTGCACCTCTCCCCTTTGAGCGCACCTCACCTAGTTCTCAGCACTTTCCTGTTAACCAGACATTCTTATTGAGAGAGGGAGCCAAGATTTTGATCAGAAATATTTGTGACACAACTTTAAAGACCCTTGAAGTAACAGGTTTTCACAGTTACCTTCACAATGTTTGCAACAACAAAGCCTTGATTGTTCTCTGCCTCTGACAACAGCTGCTTAATGCCATTTATCCGATCACGGAAGTCTTTTGCATTCAGTAAACCTACAATGTCCTTAACATATTCCTCATTTTCTAGTGAATTACGAGGAGCTGTTTTCCTTGGGACTTCACGGGCTTCTGTAGTCTCTCTAGTGGAAAAGAAAAAGTTATTCAGGGAGCACATGAACAAGCTGAAACAGGAGTCTTTAATCTCAGACATTCTCCTTCCATGTAAGTGCAAATATCAGAAGTAAACAGAAAATATTCTGATGAAGGACTTTCACTTTAAACATAATGATTTTTTTAGAAAGCACCTAATAATAACTTGTTCCTAAAGTCCCTGCATACATTCCACTCTAAATGCAGACAAACCTATCCCACAAGGGAGAAGCCTCCACTAGGCAGGAGCCCTGGGCTGTTTCTGTACGAGAGCAGCTGGGTCTGTGACCCGAAACAGTTGTGAAGTTCCCTCACATCAAGGGGTCAAAAAGAAAAATAGATACTGTAGTTTAATTCTTTCTTCTCAAAGTACTTTAAACACTGATCCCAGTCTAGCTTGTTGAGATGGAAATTCAACAATTCTTCATAAAGGATTCTGAGACAAATTTTCTGTGGCACCCAATCTTATTAAACAACCATGGAAAGAAATTAGGAAACCTGTGGAATCACTTCTCTGTCCAGGTAATTATCCTGCATTTACAGACTGGTCCAGATAATCACCAGCTCATTCCTAACTCATGACCAGAAGTCTTTGACAGAGAATGCAAAAAGCATCTTTCTTCAGTTTTCAAATTCAAACCAATCAGCTCTGTGAGAACAAAAAGCAGCAGCAACATCTCCCGTCCTGCCAGTGAACCACAGGCTACTCAAAGTACCTGGATCAAAGATAAGAGAGTCTCTGGCATAATGCAGTAGGTAGTACCTCTTCTAAGGAAGCAGACATGGAGTTTTACATGCCAAAGCAAAATTTACCATCAAATGTGGAATTAGTTACTATTTTGAACAGCAGAGAGTGTGTTAAAGAAATCCATTCCTGAGCAGATAAACTTCCTTCAGCCTGGAAGCAGCCACAGCCCCTATGAACTCCATATTCTTGGACACAGTTTTTGGCTTGGTTTAAATTTTAGAGGGTTTCTTTTTCAGTTCAATAGAAGACCTATTAGATGACAAAACAGAAAACTAAAAATGGACAGAGTATCATTTAAAACCCTCAGCACCCCCAGTTTGGATCTAACTAAAACACTCAGCGCCCGGGTAAGGGCACACACAGGTCATTTGTGCTGCGGCTGCCACCAGGTATGGTTTTATTTCTATAGTCTGAACAGCAATACCTTGAGCTGATGGTGACATGGATCTGCTGTGAACTCCAAGTGTTTTGTGTCCTGTGTGTATTTTCACAGGCAGTCCATTGATAAATTAACTTCAAAATGCACAAAGCCATTTTAATATTACCATTTACCCTATTTAAACGAGTTTCTCTGGGACATGTCAAGCTTTCCCTTTTTCTTCAGGTATGTTTAATTTTCACAACCCTACCGTGAATGTTTCTACACTCTCTTCTTGTGGTGAGGCTATTATCCCACAGGTCAAGTCCCTAAGAGGGTAAAACACTGAAGATCATTCATTACCTGTCAGGGATGATGAGAGTATCTCTGGAAGTAGAGGATGACCTCGAATGTCCGACACTACCAGTATGGGAACGTCTTCCTTTTGCTGAGGGTGTGTCTAATGGCATCTCCCCCAAACCCTGCACAAAGGTGCAACCATTAATGAACATGGCTGGAACAGTTCTGCTCTGCTGGAGACCCTGCCAAAGCAACCTGACAGCCACGCAAAGTACATTGGATCCAGTGCATCTGCCAGGAGTAAAGGCGGGCACAGGGCAGGTAACAAGCAGTACTTTGCCATGCTGGGGGTCACTTCATTACTTGTCTTCTTCTGAAGGTTCCCTGTAGGTTCATTGTCTACATCTGACAGACACTAGTCCACATTTGCATTTCTCAGCTGTTAAACAAGAGCTTTTCCACATACCTTTTCACGCAGATGGCTAACAGATTCCTTAATGGAAGGCAAATCCTTGGTGGGCACGTACTTTTCAAGTGCTTTATCAAAATCAGGATGAGTCATCATGCTGAAGAGCATCCTCCTACCATAATACCTGCAGGGCAACAGACCATGACATATCCATCTGTAAACACAGATTTGCTTTGTAACAATATTGATAATTAGTCAACAGAAGTGCCTGGAAGTGTTCTGGGCCAGGTTGGATGAGGCTTTGAGCAACCTGGTCTAGTGGAAGGTGTCCCTGCTGCTGGCAGGGGGGTTGGGACTGGATGAGCTTTCAGGTCCCTTCCAACCCAAACCATTTGATGATTCTATGATTATAGGTGTGTAGTTCCAAAATAGAAAAGAAAATGTTTGAGAAAAGAAAAGTATGTTGAGAAAAGTATGTTGGGAAAAGGGAAAAGTGAAAGGGAAAGGGAAAAGGGAAAGATGTTGAGCATACTTTCTTTGTTTCTGCCCACAAAGAAAGCATGCTCAACAATCTCTATTTCATCAACAACTGAGTGAATTAATGAGAACAGTCTTCCATTCCAACTGTCTTTAAATAGGATGGTTCAGCCTTGCCAGTCAGGCAGCGTGGATACCAGTGCCAGCATTCCCTCCATGGCCCATATCCCATCTGTGCCCAGCAGGGTATGTCCTTTGAGGCCTTTTCCAGCAGCCAGGGTGGGCACAGCTGCAGCAGGCAGTCAGGTAATTCCTGTCACATACACTGTCTTAACCCTTGCAGTGCTGGGTTGATGGCTGGAATCGATGACCTTAAGGGTCTCTTCCAACCAAAAGGATTCTGTGATTCTGTGTTCTGGCACTGCAGAGGAGCACACACTGAGCTGTGCCACCTGGAACGTGCTTACCTTACCTATTAACCTTACTCACCTGGTTTGTTGTGAGCTGTCCTGTGCAAACTTGGCTATTGCAGGGAAAATCCGATCAGCCACAGCTTTGGTTCCAGCCAGAATCCGCTCGGGCCCCATCCGCTCCACAAGGTCTGACAGGTGCTGGGCTGTGCATCTCCTCACCGCTGAATGCAGGTGGCTGAAGGAAACACAGCTGGTCAGCAAAAGCTCAGCACAGGAGCCAAACAGCAGCATTCAGGTGCTCTACCAAATACATTAGGCAAGTTTTCTTTTGTCATCTTTAGCATAACCTACAACCAGTGTCCTGCTGATACACAGTGACTTATTCTCCATGTAAAGAGGAGACCTTGTGGAGCAAAGACAAATAACTTCCTTCAAAAGGGTAATGCACTGCATTAAATTTCATCTAATTCACTTAAATTCCCAAACTACAAGAAAGCAGAATGAAAAATTAAGAAATTATAACACCCTTTTTGTTTAAAGTCATGTTCAACCTCTAACTGCCGCTTTTGGAATTAATTAAACAATTAATCTTCTTCTTTCTAGAATTTAATTGCTAGCTTTCCTTAAAATACTCGTAAAATAATTTAGAAAGCACACTACTGCATGTTCTTTCCATCAGCTTTACGAAAAACTAGTTCCTATGCTCAGAAACACATCTTGTGTATTTTATATCAATTTAAAATTAATAAAGCAATATTCTATTGACTTCTAAAAATCTCGTGGAAACCTCTTTTCTACAAAACAGGGGCCATTAAACACCTATAATGGTGAAAATGGGAGAAAAGCTGGAATCAGTTTTCAAAGCTGTGCAGCCAACTAACCCTTTATACAAATTCTGCTGTACCTGCTGACCCCACACAGAGTACACACCCCTGCAAATCCAAAGTTTCCCAATTTTATTTTTATCTTTGGAATAAAAATCCTACTTTGAGGACAGTTTCACCGAGCAATAAACGAGGCATTTGTGTGGCTCATCATTCATGGGGAAAAACAGGTTTAAAGGAGAGAGCTCAGGAAAAGAATTGGCTTGGCAAGAGGCATCAGTGGCTCCTCAGCTCTGCAGTCTGACACGACACCCAACGTTCATCCTACAAGACTGTGTCCCCATGTCACCAATATTCTCATTTCTCTGGGTCCACAGTGGCCTCACTGGAAGCAAAGCTACCACCAGATTATACTTCAGAAAGACACAAGCTGCCATCCTGTCCTACAGCAGCCACACATCTCAGGAGCTTGGGAGAAGAGAAACACTGAGAGCTGACTCCTGCTCGTGTTCCCATGGGGAAACGAGAGCTCGGGGGCCTGGAGACCTCACCACGGGGAAGTAAATAACCCCCCACTCCCCACTAATGCCTGCTGCTCATGCAAAATAACTGTACATCTTTTTGTATGCACATAAGAGCTTAGAATGAAACACAACTCAGCTGGATAAGAAACATTATTTTAACATTTCTGAACCAGAATCACTTTCAGACCTAGTCCTGGCACCACGCTCGTAGATCAAGTGTCTGTTCGCAGAGGTAAGTTTACAGCAACAGGCCAGTATCTTTAAATCAGCATCCCACAAAATTAAACAAAAATGGTTTTAATTATTCTTGTGTCAGTTAAGTCAAAAGCAACTTTGTGGCTGATGAAGAATCAGTAAATTTATCTACTCAGGGTTGCAAACGTTAATACTTAATGATCACAGTAGGATGTGTTGAGCAGAAAATAGGTAAATTTTAAAAGATCTTATGATTTGTAGGCAAAACCATAACTGTTAGCTTGAATACCTAAGTTGTGGTGAATGAAGAAACTCGATGTATAAGCCAAATTTAGAAATTTGGGTAATTACAAAGTTGTGTCAAACAGAACCTTTGTGCTTCCTACTGCAGACACGCACCATTTCCACTCGTATCCAGTGCTGCAGCCTCTGGGGAGGACAGCTCCAGATGTGCTGCAGGGGCTCTGTGGCTCATACAGACAGAGTTTCCTGAAGCCAATCCTAGCAGAGCTGTCACTCACAGTGCTATTTGGGCCACCACTGATGTGTAACACACTAAAAACATGCTGTACCCCACGGTTTAGACACCCCTTTGAGCAAAGTCTTCTCAGCTGCAAAGAGATTAACCCCTGCTTCAAGTGCTGCATTCAGACTCACAGCTCAGATAATTCTGATGCCTTAGATGTCTGAAAACATATCAGAGTTCACAAACTGGAGGGGTCAAATCTCTATAGGTGCAGAAAACTCATTAGGATGGGCCAGTGTGCTTGACTCTGCCACTGAAATGGGGTGATCAGATGTAGCCAGTTATGATGTGAGTATTGCTTGGCCAAGGAAAGATGGGAACACATAAACAGACCATTTTATGTAGCCTCTGAATTAAAGCAATGTGCAGTTGGTGTCTGCTGCTCCTAAATTCACCAAAAAACCTCCATGTGGGCACAATTCATTCAGAATTTAAATCCTAAGGTTGATATTTGCCTTCAGGTAATTGCAGTAAGGTTCTTGTTGGCTTTCAGGAGGCAGAATCAATATATTCTACAACAGCCAGCTTCCCAGGAGACAAAACATTTTCAATCAAGACTAACCCTTATGATTTCTAGCTGTGCTAAAAGTCTGGGGACTGATTTAGCATGTAGCATCTAACCTATTTAATGGAAGGGGGAGGCTATGAGAAATGTCACCCCTCAAGTGTGATCTAAGTGATGAGAGACAGACAAAGGATGAAGCCCAAGCAGGCAGATCTCTAACGTACTGCAATGCCTAATGGCTTGATGAAGTATCCCTGTCCCAGTGAATGGGGACACAAAGGGAGAAGAACAATGCACTTCACAGGGAAAGGGCAAGAAAGGAACACAACTGCTGCTACAGACTGAGGTGGGCTAGAGGTGAGAATCAAACCATGCAACCAGAAAGGGAGGTTGGTCATGTCTGAGGCACTCAGGAAAAGAAAGGCCACCACCACTGCAGAGGAAATTACAGTGCAGACAAAAAAGACTATTGACCAGCTATGTCTAGAGAAGAGCATGAAATCTAATGAAGACAGCTGCAGCTAGAGAATTGTAAATTATAAATCATCTTTCTAAATAAAAAAAAAGTAGTGCTTTTGGTGAAAAAGAACTGAAAAAGACAGGCACTTGATTGCAGAGCAAGTGAAAAACGAGAATGCTGTGTGAGCTTTACTAGGCAAAGCAAAGCAGCAGCTTCCTAAGAACACTTACACTAACAGCAAACAAAATTACTGAAATCTTGCAAAATGACCAGAAAATACACCCAGCTCCAAAATCAACAGCCAGCTTTTCACAGAAGGTATGGAAAGAAACAGGGTGCTACGTTTCACTTTTCTGCCAACAAACATTGCCCTGGGGAGAAGAATTTGCAGAGCTGACTTACTGTATGTTCAAATTTCTGCCTACTGTATCTTGATTTATTTTTCTTTAAAAGACTGTATATGATAAATGTAATCTATTCACAAGTTATTTCTTTATAAAGTCTTTGTAAGAATTACCTTTGCCCTCCATTTATAAGAGAACAAAGTGCACGTGCTGGAGTCACATTATTAACCATAGCCTTCAGTGCTTTGTCTACCTCTTCCCTTATAAATGTGTTGGATTCACCAGCTTTGTGCAAAAGGACTTTTACTGTATTATCTAGTTCTTGATCCATGCTCTTTTTCAGGTAGGTGAACAAATCCCCTAAACAGACCACAGCAGCTCGAGAAACACCTGAGCGTAAATTCTTGACCTGTACACAGGAAAAACCCAAACAAACAATGAATAATGTTTATAAAATATACTGTAAAATAAGCAAAGCTTAATGTTGCCCTTTGTAAGTTTTAAGTAACATTAAAAGCAACTGAGAAACACATTTCTGACTTGATTAACAGTGTGTGAGAATTAAAATACATACATATGAAAGTGTTATAAACTTATAATCTAATTTTTTTCAGTCTTTTAGCAAATCAAATCAGATTTGATTTGGTATCTGAGGTATGAGCTGCTTTGCTGAACGACAGACTCATCCTTTTGAGACCGTCCAACAGAGGAAAACTAAGCACAGATGAACATACCATTTCACTTCAGTGTATCTCAGAGCTATAAAATACATATGCACACATATAGTCAGTGAAATATTCTGATAGGAAAATTTAACCTCTTGTGCCACAGCCAAACTTGTTTCATGGAGCTTTGCAGTCAGAATAGTCCCATGGTAGGCAGACAAACGTCTAACAAAGTTCAGACCTTCAATTTTCTTCTCCCTATGTAAAAAAAGTAATTAAATTCAAAACATTTGGGGATTTTCACAAAAATATTAAAATATATAATTTTAAGACACCAAATAGCTAACAATTTTTTTAAAAAAATTGAAATTGTAAAATAAAGCAATGACATAATGTAGGAAATTCTTTCAAAGTGAGTCTTTTTTTAATGGGGTAGTAGGACTCTCGGTTCTTTCCTACAGCTCTGCCCACAGCCTGCACTAGCTGCAAGTAAGGGTTACTTTCCTTCCCAAAGCATTGTAACCCCATTCCACCAGTCAGAGCGCAGTGAAAGCCTTCTGTTCCACAGCAAGTGGCAGGAAGGTATTGGTGGGGCCCTCTCCAGAACCCTGCTTCAACTCAGACTCCTCTACCTGTCTCTGCAAGCTGAGCTGTGAGCCTCAATTCACAGCAGTGACAGTTTAATCTAGATTTGGATTGAAAAAAACCTCTTTTTAATTTATTTTCTGCATCATCTATCACTTGCAATACTATTCTCCATGGCCATTTTGCTGGGGTTTTTTTAAAGCTATCAAAACAAACACCTCCCACATCAGGGCCAGGCTGCAGACAGATGTTCACACTGCAGACAGATGTTCACACTGCAGACAGATGTTCACACCGCTGCAGATGTTCACACTGCAGACAGATGTTCACACTGCAGACAGATGTTCACACTGCTGCAGATGTTCACACCGCTGCAGATGTTCACACTGCAGACAGATGTTCACACTGCTGCAGATGTTCACCCTGCAGACAGATGTTCACCCTGCAGACAGATGTTCACACTGCAGCAGATGTTCACACTGCAGCAGATGTTCACACTGCAGACAGATGTTCACACCGCTGCAGATGTTCACACTGCAGCAGATGTTCACACTGCAGACAGATGTTCACACCGCTGCAGATGTTCACACTGCAGACAGATGTTCACACTGCAGACAGATGTTCACACCGCTGCAGATGTTCACACTGCAGACAGATGTTCACACTGCAGACAGATGTTCACACCGCTGCAGATGTTCACACTGCAGACAGATGTTCACACTGCAGACAGATGTTCACACCGCTGCAGATGTTCACACTGCAGACAGATGTTCACACCGCTGCAGATGTTCACACTGCAGACAGATGTTCACACCGCTGCAGATGTTCACACTGCAGACAGATGTTCACCCTGCAGACAGATGTTCACACTGCTGCAGATGTTCACACTGCAGACAGATGTTCACCCTGCAGACAGATGTTCACACCGCTGCAGATGTTCACACTGCAGCAGATGTTCACACTGCAGACAGATGTTCACACCGCTGCAGATGTTCACCCTGCAGACAGATGTTCACCCTGCAGACAGATGTTCACACTGCTGCAGATGTTCACACTGCTGCAGATGTTCACACTGCAGACAGATGTTCACACTGCAGACAGATGTTCACCCTGCAGACAGATGTTCACACTGCTGCAGATGTTCACACTGCAGACAGATGTTCACACTGCAGACAGATGTTCACACTGCTGCAGATGTTCACACTGCTGCAGATGTTCACCCTGCAGACAGATGTCCACACCTACCAGTCCTCGTCAGCTAAAAGCGCCAAGGCTTCTGCCAGCGCCGCGTCTGGTTTGGCCAGGGGCTGCAGCTCTGACTGGTCCATTATTTCCGGGCTGTGAGTGACCGATGGGGTCCGGTCTTTGTAGCGTCCTCGTGCCCCCAGAGAAACTTCATCTGCTGAGTCATGAAGCATAACAAAAAATTAGCATGATTCGAGGAAACTCCTTCATTCAAAGGAAGGAGATATAAGAAGTCTGAGGTATAGATTGCTGCTGGTAAGGGGCCAGGTTTTCAAACAGAGCTCTCCCAGTTACATCCTCAATCATTCAGCGCTTCATTCACGTGGATCAATTTTTTTTGCAAGCAAACACCACTTTAAAAAGTCACAAACACAAATGTAGTGGGTTTTTTAATGTAAAAACAGATGCACAATGTGCTAAAACACAGTGAGGTAGGACCCAATATAGTAAAACCGAAAGAGGCATTTACATTCTGAGGACCTTTGACCACCATCAGTATGAGCTTTCATTCTGAAAAGATTTCTAGTGTATATTTTCAAGGCATTTCAGTGACAAAATGTGCATAGAAATGTTTTTCTTGGAGAGAGAAGGGGCTGGAAGAGAGGCAATCTGCCATCAATGCATTACATCATTTACCTTGTTCAGCAAATAAAAAACCTTCTCATATTGCAAACATCTTCCTAACAAATTACAGATGAAAAAGGTTTCAAGGGATCAGTGCTGAATTCTAACCCACTTCACCACTCCCCCAAAACACTGATCTTCCAGAGCACCTCAGGCCTATCCACTGTACACATTCATCCCATTAAACCTGGTGGTATTTTGGAACTGCCCCACTCCACATATCCAAACACTTTAAGAGTTTTCAGTTGACTGTCAGAGCTCACCAGAATCCAGCAGGGCTGAGCACTTTGTCTTCTTCAAACTGGATGTTCTCTTTAAGGAAAGATTCAAGGCCACATTTTCTAATGACAAAGATACATTTCTTGATGATGTTAATATATCTCCACAGAGATTTAACTCTAGAAAATAGAAAGAAATGTCCAAACTACAACAACAACAGATCAGAAAAAAGCAAAAAAACTAATATTTTCCATTCTCATTTGTCTTTTGAGATTTTTCACAACTAAAGTCTTTCAAATATTTCCCCATAAGCACTTTACTCTCCTCCATTTGCATTATAAGACTGACAACAAATGACTAAAGAGTAAACTACAGAGTAAAATTAATTCTAGTAATAACATATCACACTAGACAGTCATGATTTTTGGTAATTAGAATGGAATTTCCATTCCAGCAGCATTTAACAGCGTATTATTCATTTAAGACAAACACTAATCCTCACTTTCTGGTGTCAGTTTCTCTGCTTCATTCAGTTTAAGTCTTTCCCAAGGGTTTTCTTCTTTTTCTTCGAGGTCTTTGACTTCCTGATGTTCTTTATGATTGTGTTCTTTTTCTTCTTTTTTCTTTCTCCTCACCTTATCCTGGGCAGATTTGGACATGGTAACTTTTATCTGCAAGAAATCACCGTGCTCATGATGATATGCAACATAATATAATGCACCAGTTACCCAATAACTTGTTACCCAGTTCTTGATATTGTCTAAGGTGAGCATGGAAAATTACTATTTTCACCATTACTCTACAGAGCAAAAGGAAATTATCTGGATAAATATTAAATCTACCCCTAAAACAAGCCAAATGTGTGCTTTCTGCGTGGTAAGTGCTCCTACTGGCAAAAAGAAGTAACATTCCAGGTTTAAACATTTAAGGGAAATAATAATTTACTAATAGTTAGAGAATTAAGGTCTACAGGAAAAGATCTTCTGTTTCTCTGGCAGCATTGTGTACTTTCCAAGAATTTTAAGTAACAATCATCCAGTCTGGGCTATCTCACATTTAAGCACACACTTTTTTTTAATCAGTGGTCTTTTAACAGTGTGACCTGACCCTCTTCTGTTGCTTAAGACAATTCCAGTTCCTCGTGAAAGCTTTGTAACATTTAATACATCCCTCAATTTTCTCCTTTTAATTTGATCCCTTATGCAGATCTTTAGTGGTAATCAGAAAATAAAGACACTGTTTATCACTAACTTGAAGTTTTAGTCATTTTAAAATGTAATTTTAAATTATTTCAGAAAGACTTGTGATTTTCATTTCAATTTTTTTTTTAACTTGTATCACTGCTTCATTCAGATAAATCTTGTTCCATGTTGTAACTGAGCTACTGGCAAATATTAGTGGATCTGTACAGTGTTTAAAGAGATCCTCATACCATTTTTTTTAAATCTAAAATACCACAGGACCAAAAAAAACACTTTATGCAGTCCACTTAATTTGCTATCAACATTCATAACCAGTGCCATTTCTAATGGTCCATTTGAGATGAGAACATGAGTTTCCTACGGGCTATGCCTATGTTGTTACCAATGAACAAATGACACCACAGCCTTGTCTTACTTGAACTGCACAAGCAATCTGCAGGAAGTCACCTTACTGAGGAAACATAACCCATTTTATATTTAACACTTGTTACAAAAATAATGCTGAATGACCAGAAACTTCTGGTTTAGGCTCCATGGAACAGTCTGCAAACATGAGGAGAACAATTGTGTTCTCATTGCTGTTTGCAAAGTGGTTAAACAAGCAGTCAGAGCAAAAATCTGCATGCAGACAACCAGATTGACAAATTGTTAATCCAGCTTTAATCCTCACCTTATAATCCAACTCAACTAATAATATAAATAAAAGGACTGGTATACTGTTGCAAGTCACCTGAGCTGAGAATTGATCTATTTTAATCAAACTCTTTCCTGTGACATGGAGACTGCCAAACTGCACTCAGCTGTACCCATACATATGAAACCAGGGAGCAAGACAACAAAATGGTGCTGCAGTTCCCACCTCTTTCTCACTCTCAGCATGGAGAGGAGACACACTGTTCTGCTGGGTGCTTCTCCCACAGATCCCCGGCGACGGCTCGGGCTCCTCTTTGGCAGCCAGGTCAGCTCGACACGCTATGGACTGGCTGTGTGTTGGTACAGGGGGAGGACTTCCAAACACACCTGAAAGGCATATCACAATGCACTCTCACCCAGAAAAACATTTTATTCAGTGTAACTTAGAAAAACTAAAGAAAATCAGAAGTAATTCAAGGAGATAAAAACATTTCTGTTGTACTATTAGTGCTAATTTCCACCCAAAAGCACTCACGTTACCGGGGGGGATGGATGCACACACCTGTGTGCACTCTGGGCTGGAACCAACACCTAACCTCCCTAAATTGCTGCCATTCTTTGTTGTTGGGATGGAATAACTTACCCAGTAACTGCAAAACTTCCAAGCATAACTCTTTTTATTCCCTGGACATTGCTCCCCACCTAAAATGTTGTAAGGAATCTACTTCTCCTTTTCCCACTCTGTAACAGTATATTCTCCCTCATTGTAAAACCACAGTGAGATATAAGAGATAATTTTAGTTTTGTAATACCTTTACCAACAATTACAACTCCATCTTCAGACAGGACACTTGGTGAAGTGAAATCTAGATTGTTCATCTGTGGAAAACTACATGTTGACTCCGCAAGACCTTAAAGAAAACCCCAAAAAACCACATTCACACAGGGAAAATCATGTAGTTTATGCTTTGGGACATGTTTTATTCTTCTAAAATGCCATCATGCACTGACATATGAATTTATCACTTCTATGATTCAGTATATTTTTAAGTTACTGAAGTTAACAGGATTTCCTAAATATCAATATCCTCAAAATCATGGAAAGTATACAGCAAATAAAACTACTGACAGAAGATCATAAAGGAAATCAATGTTTGTAAGAGGATTTTTAATTCAACTGATTCCACTGAAAAAAACCAGAAGCTTCTAACTCACTCAGTGGAAGTATAAAACTGTTTCTTATGTAATTCAGCAAAATTTAATCAAAACAGACTTTGCTATTTTTTTTTTCCCCAAGCAGCACTTAATGCTGTTTCCCACAGAAATTAGCAGTGTCTCAAACTCTTCACCAAAGCACATGGCAGATTTTATGTATTTCTGTATTGGCTACAGTGGTCACAAATAGAAATGGCAGTTGGTGACAAAAGAAGGGCACCATTTGCTTTTGCTATTTAACCTGAATAACCTGAAATTTCTAGACAGAAAAGATGATTTAGCAAAGCCTGTTTACCTACTAGAAAGTGCAGAAACGAGGCAGTGGCCACAGAACCATTTCAGCTGAGGAACACTCTGGAAAGGGCACAGCCCTCGCTCTACACCCACAGCTGCCGTGACATCTCACTTTCTGCCCTCACCTCAGTCTTTAGCTTGCCAAAAATAATCACAGGCAAGAGCCTGACAGATGCCTCTTTATTTTACTAATTACCCAACTACACAGTTTTAATTTTGGAGCTCTCCTTTTCATGCTTTACAGGAAAAAAGATCAAGTGAAAAAGGTTTCTCTTGAAAGTGTGACATTGTCCTCCCACAAACCCCACAACCATTGGCTTCTCAATGTCCTGAGTTTCAACACTCAAGAACTGACAAAATTGGTCTTTTGGGATTTTCTTGAATATAATCTTTAAGCTTCACAAGCAATTCTCTCTTAGATCGTAGCTGAATGTGCATCAAATCCTGGATCCTCTTTGGAACCTACCCCCAGGTCAGGATGTTCTGTCCTAACCTCAGCTTCCAGCCTGGAAAACCTACAAACTCCCATTTCACAAGCACCACAGGGTAAGCAGGTGTCAACAAAAAAAAAGATTTACAAATCTGATTATAAACTTTGCTTCCATGGCTCAGCTTTAAATGTCTGGCATAAAATAGCACTCCACTATTTCCATAAAACCTTGAGAATAGACAAAACTGTCCATGTTCAACCTTGAAACAGGAGATGGAGAACAAAAGTCTTGCTGGGACAAAGAGCTTCTTCTTTAGTCAGTGTCTATTTCATTTTCTATTTGTCACTAAAACATGATTATGAGTGATCTGAACAAGAGGCAGCAAAACCATAAGCTCCTTAAACTGATTCCCACACCTTACTTTGGATGTTTAAAAAAAAAAAGGGAAAAAAGTTGCTTCTCTATTCTAACAAGCTTAGAGTTGGAAAATACACCTGTATTTTCTGTTCCCTACCTCAGAACACACAACAGTTCTGATGCAGGGAACAGCAGCTCCTAGGATGCATTAAAATGGCACAGTTAAAACTGAAATGTAAAGAAAAGGTTTAAATTCCTTAATTTTATCAATGAACAGCAGAGGAATTGAAAACCAAACTTTTAAAGCTGTTCATCTATTCAGACTGAGATAAGAAACAATTTGGTCCTTTTTTCATGCCATGTACTATCACTTGAGTTTTAATTTTAACTTAATTGGCAGACTAATTTCAGTTAATGTCAGGAAAAAACCCAACTTGTCAGTGTAAGTATAAAGACTGGAAAAGAGGAAACCATGCTAAACACCTGGAAATGAATTCTCTGTAAAACCTGTTTTGCAAAAGGCTACACACAGCCTCAGTTTCTGCCACAAAACAGAGCCCAGATGAGCAGCAACGTAGGGAACTCACAAACCTTTTGAATGTTTGAAATTTCTTTGCTGTTCCATATTGTGACTTTTAAAACCAGCAAGAGACTCCTCTGGCTTCTTGTCTTCATCATCTCCACAGCTGTTGCCCCAGTTCAAACCTTGGCCAACTATGGTAACGTCAGAAGTCCCCTGATCAGCAAATGCTAGCCATGCAAAAGGAAAAAAATCAAATAATTAAAAATAAAATGGAAATTGTTTCTCCTGTGTACTACAAAATTCTCAAACAGTTACATTTTCAGAGACGCTCAGACTGGCTTTATGCATACAGAGTAAGTATTTTTGCCTACAAAAATCTGAGTGTTTCAAAGATCCTCAGGCTCTACTCGTTTTTCACATGTAAAGGCTTTCACCTACAGAGAAACCCAGGCTGAAAATCTCACCCAAAGCTGAAAAAATTAAAGTATTTAAAATATTAACAACTGAATACTTAGTAATTCAGCATTAAAAGCCACACTAAATCATAAGCCAACTAAGTGAAAATCATAAAATATTAGTTAAAACTCAAGAAATCTTTCCATTTACACACCCCACAAGTCATAAACCACATTTTGATGTTACAATTACCAACAATAAAAACTGAGCATTTCTATGCCTGTAAAATGTTCTCAATACATTTTAGTTTTTGTTAAACAAACAAACAAACAAACCAACCAAACCCAAACAACATTAATTACTTCAGGACTCCTTTAAAGGATCATTTCTGCTTTTCAACATGTGCCTAAAACTGAAACATCAAAAGACAGAGAGAAGTCTTTTAATGCTTTGACCACATCTTCCCCAAATTCCACAGAACTAACCCCACCCTTAACAGCAGGGTTAAGACATGACCACGGTGATGGGCTGAGGTGACTCTGGTAATGCCAGCAACCAGAGTGACACAGGTGTCCTCCTCAGTGGGCTATGAGGACTACCAGGCAGCAGCTCTGCTTCCCACTGCTGCAGGTGTGATGGTCCTGGTGCATCTCCAACCACCCACCAGTGTCCATCTGAGTTGAAGTTCTGCAGTGGTGGCCATCACTGTCCACCCAACCACGTCCATGTGAGATCAAGAGCTGTACTGAGATCCTGAAAAAGGTTTCTTGTGCTGTCTTCTTCACTTGAGAACTCAGATCAGAGCAGGCTGTTTCGTTCTGCTAGGGGATGGAAACCAAAGGGAATGTTTTGCTGTGGGCTTCTTGAGATGGTGAGGCTCTTCCAGCAAGGAACACTATGGATGGTGTCCTGATCTGGGCTGGTGTGAGGTGCTGTGGAAAATGACTATACAGCCAGGTCCCCTGAAGGTCCAAGAACACCCTGACCATGAGTTTCTGCACTGTCCCAATGAAGTCTAGTTGTTATAGTGTTTCATATATCAATACCAAGCCCTCACACGTCAGGACTGATCCACTAGTTGTTGTATTTGGTACAACAGCAGCCTCTGGAACTGTCAGGACCCCAGGGAAAGATGAGCAGCAGGCCTGAGAGCAGGCAGGGAGGTGTTCCAGGTGTCCACTGCTAAAAGCTGCACAAACTTACATGTTACAGAAAGAATTGGGTGGTGAGAAATGTCTGAGAGAGCTGACAGTCTCTCTGTTACAACAAAGTGAAGACAAACTGATGAAATTCATCTTAGAGAAACAGCTGAAGCAATCTGAGCCCAATTAACAAGTTAATGAAAGGTAAGGGACAAATAAATTTCCAGAACAGAAAAGAGCAAAAGTGTTAAACTCTGAAAAAAAGAAAAATGCTGAAGGAGGAGCCAGAGAACAACTGACCCATATGCTGGGCAGTTCAGTTCCAGAGACTGCAGCAGGGCAAACACTGTATTTGGGAGCAGCCACCAGAAAACAGTATGATCAGAGAAATCTGGCCTCCTTTTATGACACAGCAACAGACCTTGTGGGCAGGAAAGAAGTGAGAGATGCCACATATCATCCCAGGCACATGTACCCAGAGTAATCACCAAAAGTTTCACTCTCCAGATGGAGGGCTGTACCAAGCAGGGTTCTGCCGCAGTCTGTTCAGGACCCCAAAGTACCCAATGTTTTGCCCAAGCAGCTGCATAATGAGGCAGCAAGCTGAATTCAAATAAAGGTCAAAATGGTGGTAAACTAAAAGAGGGGAGATTTAGAGCAGATGTAAAGAAGAAATTGTTTACAATGAGAGTGGTGAAACCCTGTCCCAGGCTGCCCAGAGAGGTGGTAGGAGCCCCATCCCTGGAAACATTCCAGGTCAGGTTGGACGGGGCTCTGAGCAACCTGATCTGGTTGGAGATGTCCCTGTCACTGCAGGGGGGTTGGACTAGATGGCCTGGAAAGGTCCCTTCAACCCAAACCAGTCTGTGATTCGATGATTCTGTGTTTGAGGACATGATCTGAATTAAAGGAGCTCACGATACAGTAGAAGAATGATCCGAGAAGAACAAGACCCAGGTAGGACAGGACTCACTTTGCACGTTTCACAACCATGCAGCCATAACTATCCTTTCAACTCTAAATGCACAGGGATGCTGCACAGGTCCTGCTTCTCAAGAAAGAGCCAGATCTGTCGAGAACAGCCTAGATGACAGCAGTTAAAATGTCCATCAAGTTCTGACCTATGAAGGAAAGCTAGAAAAAACAGGAGTTAGCCTAAAGGACAGGAAACAAAAGAGGGAAAGAAAAATACAAAAAAAGGGTAGCTGCTTGGAAGAAGAAAATATTCCATCCTTCAAAATAAAACAAAAAAGCAATGAGATAAGTTACAGCAGGGGGGATTTATGGTCAGTGTTAGAAAAAAATTTCATCTGATGAGACCAGTAAAATACCAAACTGATTTTCACAAGTTCTTCAAGTTCCAGTGTGAAAATTCAGAGCTTTTTGAGGTTTGACTTGTGTGAAGGGCCAAGCCCAGTCAGTAGTGGGAGCAAAGGACTCCACCAGTTATCCGCACCTGTATTACACTGCCCTTATCGGTAGGAGGCCGTCAGCTCTCCACGGGAGGTCCAGTGCTGGGCATTCTGGCTGATTAACTGGCTCAATAAGCAAAATAAATGAGCTGTTCATTATTTCACACTGAAGGTCAACTTCTCACAGAAGGTCTTTTCATAGAATGAGTGCATAATCATTAACCACAACACACATTACTATGGATGTGCAGTGTTTGCTTTCTGACTTCTGCTCTTCCTTGAACAAACTTACTTGCTAATTCATCCTGAGAAAAGTGGCCTTAGCTGCAACGAGGAGCAACAGCTTCCACTGCTGAAAAACCATCCCAGGTCTCAGTGACAACTCCTGCTTTTGGAAAAGGATGGCTTTGCAAATTCAGGCCTGGAAGATGCTCTCCAAGTTTAACTGAACTAAGGTTTGCAACCTTTTTGGAAAAATACACAGCTGCTGAGGCTGGAAAAGGAAGCAACAGAGCAGTCTTGGGGAAGAGAGGTTAGAAAAGACTTTTGTGGACACAGGTCCCTCAGTTCCTTTCCTTGAAGAAAACATCTCCATCCAGTTGAATCAAAACTGATTAATGTAAATAATCATAATCAATTTCTGCCCATTACAGAAATCTGCAGTCACCTGTACTCACTGTAAGCACAAAACAGAACAGCATCACTTCAATTTCCTACCAGGAAATTAACTGCTTGCAACATTTTGACCCTTCCTGCTCTTATCCAGCCGGTTTCCAGTGAGTTTTCACACAATACTGCAGTGAATTTTGAAGTGCACATACCCACGGGTGGCATTTGCATTAACACATTTCATCCTGACACAGAAAGGCAGAAGCCCTCGAGTCCTTTCTGAGCTGCAGTACCACAGTACAACTGCAATTTGACCAAAGAGCATCTAGCAATTACTTTTTTTTAAGTGCTGAAGAGACATGAACTCCTTGGATGAGTAAGAACAGACAGGTCAGAGTGACCATTCTGTTAGATCAATGAAGCGAGGTGAGCACTGAAAAGCACAGGGCAATACCTGTGCTGAAGTCACGTTCTGCCACATGTGGGTCTCGCATTCTTGCTGAAGATCCTCCTGCAGGTTGTGATTTATCACCAAGTAGCGGAAAGGTGTCTGACCTGCAGGACATAAAATGAATTTTTTATGAATACATCTCTACACACCAGTCAGAGCCCAGCTAAGTAACAGTTTGTAACAAAGACATGAAGAGATTTCAGTGTCTCCTTCCCAGTGTACTTGGGGGACAAATATTTCCAGCAGACTTCCAGAAATGCTCCCACTGAGCAGTAAAAGAAAATGAATTCAATAGAAATTATTTGATAAGCAGGTCCATTACGAAGAACACCATAAAGACAACTCTTAGAAGTAAAATTATACTTGGACTACACTCACAAAGCTAAAGAATGGTTTGGCCTGGGGACTGACAGTGCTGCTTCCAATCTGGCAAAGGATGGCAAAGGAGAGCGACCAAACCCACCGAGCCTCCACTTCCTGAAATGAGCTGTTCTCAGCTCAGTGTCTGGCACACAGACATTCACCAGGAAAATGCTGTTATCTGTGGGACAATCTTGATGCTTCTTTTTTTAAAGGATGCATTTGAATGTTAAGGCTGACTGAACCCAGAGCCCTGTGCTGCTCAGTACTGTGTGCACCCACGTAACCATCACAGGGCAAGAGCAGCGGCTCCACGCTCGGCTGGGACCGAAACGCACACGAGGAGAGGCCTTGCTTCAGGATCCTGAGGAACACCCACGCTTCAGAAACTGCACTAACAGCAGCATCAAGCTCCCACTTCTCATGGTACTTTATCAGTGTTTAAACTGATCCTTCTAAAAGCAAATACACAGCAAATGCCTACATTCTGTGTATCCACACAGACCTTGTGAACAGACAACGCCGATTCCCAATGCTCAAACTGAAACCAAACCCTCTGAAATCTGTATAAACACTCCAAGGCTGTTCATGTCTTCTGGAATATATTTTGTCACTTCTACAAATTCCTGCCAGATGTCCCTCTCTTCCTTGCTAGTTCATCATTCCTTTATCTGTGAATCCGTAAAACATTAAGCTTGTGTGTCACTGAGTAATGGAAATGGCATGTGGTGTAAAATGTGTTCTACTCAAAACCTGGCCTGGAAAAACATACACAGATGTTTATAGTTTTGACTTTTTAGGTATTCTAGCATTTTAATGTGTTATTTTAAAGATTGTTTTTAAAGCTGGGATTCAGCAGTAATGCATATAGGAAAGATACATACTTAAAAATGAGTTATGAGACTTCACAGCCGTGAAAACTCTCTGCTTCTGAATCATTCAGTCTCCCTCTGTCTCAGAAACCTTTCTTTGGTATATTCCCTCTCCTGCCAGTTATATAAGGATGCATTTTGTACACACAAAAATAAAAGGTCTCTTCAGATCAGAGCTGCAAGCAGCTTTATCACAGGCTCCAAGAGCTGAAAATGAGATTTTATACTGCAAAATTTGCAAAATTCCTCAAAAACTTTTTTTTATTTTATTAAAAAATAAAATAGCTTACACTGCTCTTAACCAACTGGGTCATTGCTATTTATAATCAGAGTAGCATGTGCCATCATACAATTTCTTTTTAGAAGAGCTCTCATTTTAAATCAACAATAGTCTGTCAGTCATGAAATGGAAACAGCTCATGATTCACAGTAATAAGAAACATCTACATTGTCTTCCTCTTATCCACAAAACCAACCCATCCCTTCTTCAATTTCCAGGCTCTAATAAGCAAACCTTATCCTTCCTCTTCACTCATTCTCCTCCTTACTCATTTGTTTAGGCTATGGTTCACACACCTCCTATGGCAGGCTAAAGTCTTAATAAAATATTTACTCCCACTGGCAGTGCCTCTGCACTGTGCTGCTGTGGCTGCACCAGGGAACTCTCTCAAACTAAAAGCCAGCACAAACCACAATAATAGAATTAAACAGCTATTATACAGAGCAATGTCTTTTTAGATAGAAAAATAAGTCATATACAAAAATCAAGCTATTAGGCAAAGCAATCTATAAAAACACATTACAGACTTCACTCTCTTTAACATTTAACTAACAGCAGCAGCGTTAACACACGAGTCCCACTCACGTTATTCTCCTTCTCTGGGGGGCTGTGGACAGAGGTGAAGTCAGAGACTCCTGGCTGTAAACTCCACTCTCACTGCAGGACCCCCCACCTGGGGAGGAAGCGTGGCAAGGGGAATCCACGGACAGATCAAGTTTAAGAGCAGAATCGGGGCTTTCAAGATCTGAAAGGTTGCTGCTTAGCTTTGCCCTCTTCTTAGCTGCGCTGTTCCGTAGAGACCTGAGTGAATTCTGCATCTAAACAGGGTTGGAAACAAAAGGAGAGGTTTTAAGATTTTATTCACTGCTTAGGGAAAGAGCTTTTTTTAAGCAAAAGGAAGCCTGTTTCTGAGCTTCCAATTAAATTCAGGCAAGTTCAGTGCACACGCCTCTACTGGGCAGTGGGACTGACCATTTCCATAGGTCATGCAGTATTACAATGATCCCCCTTTCATTGTTTTACTTCACAGGAATAACTATCCTACAAGTAAATGCAAATTCACACCAGCATCATATCCTAGCTTCACTTTGCAAAACACAAGAGCAGATTCCTACAGAAATGCACCAGCTGCTCTTACCTTCTCTAAGAGACCAAAGGAAGCGTTTCACAGCTGCCACAGGACACACAGTTGGTACCTCAGGCTTCTCACACCTGAACTGCACAAAGCTGCAAAACCTGCACGGTGGATCCTGAAAACTGCCCGGCAAGCAGAGCTCCTCCTCAAATAAGCAGGAAAACCTACAATGACTACAGCTCTGCTGCACAGTTTCTCCTCTTTTTACTGAATCTATTTGACGTGAAAAAAATTCTTCCCCTACTGGCACCTCAAGTCACTTTCAGTAGCGACTACAGGACGGAAGACAAAGACAGCAAGGCAAAGGGAATCATTTAGGTTGGAAAAGACCTTTCAGATCATCAAGTAAAACTGCAAACCTAACTGTTCTCAGATCCACAGGGACTAAAGACAGGATGTGAGATTCAATCAACTTCTATGAACTGTGACAGAAATAAGGCTGTGTTGCATGGGATCCCGTGGGGAGGATCATACAAACTCCAGTCACGGGCAGCACCCGTGCTTCTCGTGTGAATAACGTCACAACGGGTTCCATCTGCTCTGGTGAGGACAGTGTGGATACAGTTCTGCCCCACACCAGCTCAGCAAACAATCCAGCATGCCACTGCTGTAGTTTTCCATGTCCTAGACTGGTGCAGCTCTTTGGTATTTCTCAAATATCAGACACTTGAGCACCAGAGTGAGTGACAGGATCCCTCAGCATGTACTGGGCACAGTGGCAGGGGCTGGCACACCCCCAGGCTCCAGACATTGGGGGATCTCACTGGGCAACCCAACAACTGAGAAACAGCCAAGTGAGATCTTCTTCACTGTGAAGCCACAGCTTCTCTGGGCAACCTGGGCCAGTGTCTCACCACCCTCACAGTGAAGAATTTCTTTCTAATATCTAATCTAAACCTTCCCTCTTTCAGTTTAAAACCATTATTTGTTATTTTGGGCTCTTTGCTACCACTGAAGAGAGGATTATGACTTAAATCTGGCAGGAAATTTAAAATGGAGTCAAGATAATGAGAACAGAAGCTGTATAAAGGCCTGCAGCTCTGCCTTGGTACTATGAAAACTGAAAACATTACAAGTTGGCTGTGAGAAAAATAAAGGAAATTCAGACGTCTGGAACAAACACAGGAAGTGTGCTTCAACATTGCTATTTATTGCTTTACTCAGCTTCTAGCAGACACCCAATGGTATCTCACTGAAAACCTGCTGTACTGACAACTGTCACAACATTTAAGTGTAGAAACATTCATTATTTTCGGGCTCTTGTTTAAAAAAAAAAGCATATAACACATCAACTCTTAAAAGTGGGCTGTCATGTTTACACCAACCTCTTCTTGGTCCACCTCCTCGCCATCCACACTGAGCTCTGAAAGGTCAGTTGCAAGCTTCCTCTCCACCTCACTCAGCCAGGGGTCCTCACACTCCTCACCCCTCCGCTCTGGCAGGTTTAACTGCACCTTGTCGGGCAGCGGGCTGGCCCCGCGGGGGATGGGGGGGACGGGCCTGGTCCCGTTCAGGCCCCTGCGGGGCGCTGGGTGCCTCACCAGGGTGGGTTTCAGCAGAGGAGAATGTTTCTCCTGCAAATTCTCCCCTGAAGAAGACACAAGCAGATGTCAGTTCTTTGGAGAGGTTCTTTGCAGGAACACAGCACTCAACAGAATAAACTTCGTGCCTCGCTTCTGTGTCACACTAGAAAACTCCTTTTACAATGAGGTATTAAAAAACATACTTATGCAGAGAATTTTATCTACTATTATAAATACATTTCAAGGATATTTTGTTTGGCTGAGAATGAGCAAATTCAAATAAAACCAGTAAGAACATAAAACCAGCTGTACTGAGTCGGATGAAACCAACTCAGTTTCTTACCCTAACAAGGTAAGAAACCAACCCCAAGACAGGAATCAGGAAGTTCCTCAGTCAGAGGGTTGAGGTGAGCTGACCCACCACCCTGGTGCACACATCCACTTCCTCCATCAGTAACTCCCTGCTTTTGGAGTCTTCAGCAGCCTGCAGCAGTTATCTCCACAACAAGCATCAAAAAAGTACTTCCTTGCATTTAAATCTGCTGTCACCAAAGCCTTGCCTGAGCTCCTTCACGCAGGCAGACACACATCCATGTGTATAAACACACACACACAGGGCTCACAGTCAGTTTCTCACATGAACTACTCCTGAGGGTGGGGAACTTGATATGTTTCCAAATATAAATAGAGGCAAAAAGGTAAAATGCAATTAGTAATATTTTTCTTGTATAATGTATTAATTAGAGTATTAGTAACAGGTATTTCTGTATTGGTTTTCTTTAAAAGTGGTAGATTTGGGGGTTTGTTTTTACCTTGGTTTGAAGTAAAACGTTTCCCTGATACATTGCTGCTGAGAGAAGCAGAGCTGTCACATATTGTGCTTTAAGACAGAATACAAAGACTTCACTTTTTCGAAGCAGCCTCCAGTGATGTGACTACACTAGCACAGGTATAAACCCCCCATGTTTCTAACTGCAATTGGAGCATTGCTTAACTCCCCATTTTCTGCCACTGCAGCTTTCTGACCACTGCTCAAAGCCACTCCAAGTACAAACCTGAAACCTGCTTTCATTATATCGACAGAATCCCTACCTGCATTGTCTCCTGACTTTTGACTGAGAAGCTGCTTCTGCAAGCTAGGCTTAAGCAGTCCTTCAAAGCTTTTCAGAGGCCAGGAGTTTGAGAAGTTCATGGTATTGTCTTGGGACTTCTTTGGAGAGTCAGCTGGAGAGGAGATGTGCTTTGGGCTGTTCTTGGGGGATGACAGAGGGTAAGACGGCAGAATGAAGGTCCCCTGGCTTGCATTAGGAGCTTGGAAGGACATCATATGCTCTGCTTGATTGCAAAAACTTCTCTGGGCCTTGCTGGAAGAGTTTAGGCTGGCACAAACTGAGCAAAGAAAAAAGAGAACAGTATTGGTGGCAATTAGCCTCCGTGACAGCTCTTACAACAATAACTTACACTGCAATAACACACCTTCCAGACAGTCAAAACTGAAGGTCAGCGTTTTAACCAAGCAAACAGACAAATCAGCTCATTTCATTTTGCAAATTGTATTTGTCCCTCAAAATATCAACTTCCTTTTTCTTCATTTGATCAAATGAGTTAGAGCCTAAGCTACTTCACAGCCATGTTTTGAAGAACTATAAAAAACATACGACACAAGTAGATCAAATATGGTTCTGCTGTTTGCTGCTCCATATTCCAAGCCTGCACAGCACAGAAGTTGCAAACACCACTCTCAAAACTCAGTGACAGAGTACAAACAAAGCACAAAAGTTTTAAATTCCACTTCCTTTATTTTTTAATTCTTTTTTTTCCCCCCAGAAACCAGTAGGTCAAAATGGAAAGGTAAGTGGAGATTTGGAACAAGACATGAAATTGCTTGCCATGAAAACCAGATGCATATTCTCCACATGCACTCAGGCTTTGAACCATGCAAGTGAAAAAGAGGACAAGTTTTAACAAAGTTCCTGACAGGCCCTGGAAGGATCACTGTAAGCCAGATCACCTCAGCAATCTCACCCAGGGCACAGCCACACAGACAATTCCACCGGCACAACTGGGGGAATGGGAAAGCACATCCCAGGAGGAAAAAAAATAACAATGTGAGTCAGGCTTGGGGAACCTATTAATTGTCTGTGTCACTCCAAAAAACCCCATTTGATCATGCCTTTAGTTATAGCAGAAAAAATCCCTTTACAAATCAGACCCAAGGTCTCTGCTTTCCACTCCTCCTGCTGTCCGAGGCTGCAGCATCCTGCGCTCCCCAGGTATCCTGGGGCAGCAAAACTGAGACAACCAAGTCAGGTGTGGGTTGTACTACCAGAGAACAGCTCAAATAACAATTACACCTGGCACAGAAACTGTCTGCAGAGAATAAACCAGCAAGTATGGGCAAAGTACCTGGCAGCCTTCTGAAGACCAAGGCCAAGAGAAGAGAACATTGACTTTGTCGTTATAGAGACAAAAAACAAAGAGTAAATTTCTCCTTTCTCTCCATAGGCATGAGAAAAATACAATATCTGGAGTCCATAAGTGGCCAGAAATAAACTGAGTAAAGGAAGTTCTTACATGTCTTCCAAGAAGGCTGTCAGCTCTATCCCTTCTCCAACACATCTGACCACTCAAAGCAGCTCTGCCCACAGATTTGCTGTCACTAACATCTATTCCTCCAGACAGCGAGCTTCCTCCTTCACTAAGGGTACACCTGGCATTTTGACCACTACTGTGTAATAACAGCAGAAACACACAGAAACTTGTCTTGGGAACAGACAAGTTCCAACATGTTACAGGTCCTGATTTGTCTCAGGCTCCAGCTCCAGGGTGAAGGTGCACTCAGTCAAATCCCTCTCCTCACCTTTGAAACCAGCAGCAAAAAACATCTGACATGGCAGCACCCCGGCTCTCTGTCCAGTAAAAGCTGTCCAGAGACCACCACAAATTAAAACACTATGAGAATTTAAAGCTTTACAGGCACCAACACCTTGGATGGGACTGAAAGAGGAACGGTAACCAGGCTCAGAGGCTGTTCAGCAGATGCTCTGATCTGACCTATGACATTAACAGAACTCTAAAGAGAAATTCTTCACAAAAAGTTCAGATTTTGCTACAGCAGCACTTTTTACACAGCACACTGGAACAGTCAGATACCAAAAGTGTGGGTTGCAAATTAATAACCACGAATGAAAAAACACTATGCAGGAGCAAGGCACAAATATGTCTGAACAGGGACTGAACAACATTTTACTGACAGTTTTTATTTCTTAAGGCAGCACAGAAACAAAGACACATTTCCAAAGGAACATGCACTGACTTACAACACAGTTAGAATCCATGTACCTTTGTCTTGCTGACAGTTATTTAATCCCAAAAACTGTAACTCAGAGCCCACACTACCGCTCTTCCCACACGTCTGAGCGTATCCCAGTGCTCCGCATTTCCCCGACATCTGCGGCTGATGAGATCCCACAGCACCTTTCAAAGAGAAACACAAATAACTGGATAAGCACTTCACATAGGGCATTCAGCAAGGAACATACAATCATATTTAATGGTGAGTTAAGACTCTGCCTTTCAGTGTAAACTACAGCTACTTTCAAAGTATTTCATTCAAGAGTTTCTAAGCAATCTCACAATACTGTTCACAGGCACACACAGCCGCCGTTCTTCCAGGGCACTTCTCCAACTGAGAATTGGAGGGGGTCAAAAGAAAAACCCAGAAAAATCTCCTCTTTGAACATATGACACTAAAGGGAAGACAACACCTTAAAGCCCCAAACACAGTGGTTTCTTTGGAGCGCTGTCACTCACAGCGTACCAGTGAGCAAGCTCAGCGTGCCACACATGCCAGCGCTGCTCAGAAAGAGCTGAGAACACAACTTACTGCCAAGTGGGGAGAGCAAATCAGGCCTGGTCTTGCCCAGTCTTTTCATGTGCCTTTTAGCTATTAAAACACACATCACTGAGTCTACATTGCTAGTGTAAATGTACCTACAGTCTTCTACAGACCTGGTTTTCAAAAACACAACATTTTTCACCCTTTGAAACAGTCTTTAGAGCTCACTCTTCACACAGCTTTCTACCCCAGCTGTTTATGCAATGCAGAAAGAGAAAATATGCAAAACTACCATTGATATGCACTGATCTGCTCTTCTGAACAGCCCACCATACATAAATATGATCCTCCTGACACGTTGCCCACTTTATAACTTGGTATTTCATACTCTATCAGCTAACTCTTGACAGCATACCTTTTATATAATAACTGCTATGCTAGCCAACAATGTATTCCTGCTCAACAGTCAGTAAAATTCTGTGTTTCCTTTTTATCTGCAATTCATATTGTATTTTACAGTGTGAAAGAACGTTGGCTGAATTACTCTGTTGCTGATCTACATGGTGCCTCTTTCACCTAGCTCTGCAAAAGCAGCAGAAAGCTCTATAACTCAGAGATACTCCAAGTCCTTTTGTTCAATACATCTGTTCACATAACTCTCTTGGGTCTGTCTACACTGGTGAAAACCTGGGTGGGTACAGCAGGACTGGAAAGCAGCAGCTGAAGTCTGGAGATGGCTTCCCCAGGAGCATGGATGGGACTGCTGCCGCCTGCTCCAGCTGGAGGCAGAGCCCTGTGCCTAGTCCTCCATTCTCCGTAGTAAAAGAAAACAGATAACCAAACAAATAATCAACAAAGGATAAATCATGCTTGTGAAGCTACAGATTTATGCTCAGGTTCTTCTACATCTATTTTGTAAGTGGCAGATGAAGTACTCTCCTGTGTTCGTACTTACCAGCACAAGCAGAAGAATGCTCAGAGCTGAAATCTATACTGTTCTGAAACGAATTCCTCGAAGCTCTTTTTCTACTGAAGAATAACTCGTCACTGACTGGCATTCCTTGAGAGGGCCTTAACTTTGGAGAATGAAGAAAATCACTGGATGTAGAGAACTGTAGGAAAAAGGAAAATAAAGAAACGAGCGTGTGTGTAAAATGAATGCACAACACTTCTCTGTACAGACAGCAGAATTACCCATGTGACTGTGCCACTAGACCCCACCACAGCCCAGAGCTGTCTCTCTTTACAGTAAAGCTACACAAACCACTGTCAATACATTGAAGAAGACAGAACTGATGGAAAATAAAGGTTTTTCTTCCCTATCACTTCAACAGTGAAAAGCAAGAGAGGGTGTACATGAGCCGTATCCACCCACAGAAGCAAATGGGATCATCACACATATATCCACAGATAAAGCCTAATGAACAGAGAGAGCAAAAAGCAGAAAAGGTTTCCACCAAAAAATAAAGCAGACACAAGCATGGTGACACAAGAATGGTGACAGTGGGCGAGAGCAGAAGCTCCAGGGTGCAGCTGTCCCAGTCTCTGCTCGACAGCAGCTGGTCTCGGGGAGCAGCGCAGGGGAGCTCCCGTGTATGGCTTGTCCATACAAACTGCCAAGGCTTCCTTTGTTAATAAAAAGCAGCTGATTTTTAAATGCAAAGCATTCAGATTAATGCTTTCTTTCCCCAGCTACCCGATACTTCAAATATTTTAAGCATGAAAAAGTATTTTAGTTGGTTTCCAGTTCTCACTCGAATACAGGTTGACACTATTCACACTGAAGGGAAAAAAAACCCAACCAAAAACTGGTAGAGAGCTGCACTAGTCATCAATTTTAAAACTTAAACATTAACATTCTGAATTATGTACATTAAGCTGTGTAAGTGTTTAAATAGACAGCAGCTACTTGAGGAGTGAAAAAAGCATGCTTCTGATTTAGGCTCAAAGCTGTATCAGGTAATACCAGCACCCTGTGATGAGAGCTGGGTACAGTTATATAGGCAATAGTTACACAGGAAAACTCTGAATAACACAAATACTTAGCAAAGAAAAGATCATGCTTTAAATAAAGGTTTCTTGCTTTCTGATTTAACTGTGAAATCAGTAACTTAAATAATTTCCAGGCTATATTAACTCTGCTCTCCCCTTTCACAGACAAGACTCCACACAGAGGTCAAAAGAGAAGTCTGAACAGAAATGGAAATATTTATTCAGTACTGGAAAGAACAGCATCATGTTAAGCCTAAAAACCTCCTTTACTCAATACACTGATTGTGGGAATGGAGAATTTGGAGTCTGACACTTACATAGTACATTCATTGATTAAAATATATGCAGACCCTGCAAACCAGCCAGCTCTGAAGTCTGCTCAGTGCTCCCTCCATGCAGAATAAATCTCATTGCACTTGAAAAGATTACAGTGTCTCAAAAGTCAAATGAGTGGGTCAAATAAAGAGCAGCTAAATGCTCTAATATCTTGATGGGGTTTAATTTAATATTGCACATTTTAATGAGGGTCCACAAAAGCAGAACAAAATAAAGCGTGGCCAGAACTTAAAACTTGAAGCGGCACAGTCATGAGTCAATATTTACTTTGACACATAAGATCATGAAAATATAATTTTTTTAAATGGTTATGGTATATAGACAAAAAGCTTTAAGAGTTTCCACAATACCTTCAGGTCTCTTCCAAGAGGAGAAGATTCACAACACGTTAGCAAGATACACACACAAGTCAAGACAAATGTAACCTGCACACCTTACCACCGAGACTCCTCTTGAAAAGAACAAACTTCACAATTCAAACTTTTAAATTATGTACTTCTAATTCTGCTCCCTCTAAAACTGTCCCTCCTTAAAATGGAAAAAAACCCAAACCTCACACATGGTACTTGTTAGCAAGAAATAAGTGAAGCAGCAATTTGCCTGTATTTCCATTGAGTGCTTGAGGGAGAGCTGTTCATCCCTGCACCGAGGCCAAGGTACACGAGGACACGGGCTCGTGAATGGAACAGCTGCCCTGTTCCTGGGAGGGTTCTTGTGGTTAATGAAAACAGCAAAAATTCAGTTTTACTTACAAAAATGTATGTTCCAGTTTATAGTTACAGGCTGCCTGTTGTGTCCTCCCAGTTGAGCAGGTACCATTGAAGCCACCCACACGACAAGCCCAGCTCTCGACTGAGCAGCGTTCTAAGCAAATCCACTGAGATGCTCAAAAGCTGAAAACTTTACCCAAAATCCTCCTCCTGAAAGCCAGTGCTAAATGCAGGACCAGGCTTTAATTGGCCTCCAGGGACTAGACTGTCACCTGAAATATCTGTGGGCAAGCACTTGGTTCGAAGCACATGCCACAAGGGAAAACTTGAGGGGCCTCCGTTCAAAGCGGATCCCATTTTTACCGGCAGACACAGCGGGAAGGCAGCAGCTATGAAACGCTTTAGTGAGATCAGGGCAGGAAATCTCCAGTTTTGCAAAGAATAAGAAACAACTCTGATTGCTGGACACAGAGCAAGAAGGATGAGTTCAGTCCCAGCGGTGGTATCACTGCTGTGCAGCGCTGTGACAGCTTTTTACCACCCGGCTGCACCAGTTTTACTTTAAAAATGAGGGAAAAAACAGCGGCCAAATGGGTTGAAGTGATTTGTCCCAGGTTATTACAAGTCAGCATACAGGAGGAGATGAGAATTCCTGCTTCTGTGATCAGCCAACCAGAAAACATCACTTTCAATCTATGTACCTTTCCGTCTGTAAATAAATGCATTACTTGTACCAAGTGCTCACACCCTGTTTTTCCACACAGACAAAACAGATGCAGAAGGAGCAAATTACACAACACTAACACAGGACTGTACAACTCTGCTCAGTTGTTCCAATTCCAGCTACAGGAATAAAAACTGTCTGATTTCTCGTATACAAATCAGAATCACTGTGATCACAGATTTGGTAAACATGGGAATGCAGGGTGCTGGCAAATAAACACAACCCCAAAGCCGACAGGTTTTTCATGAAGAAGATGACAGATCCTGGTATTTCTCAAAAGGTTTCAGGGTAGTTTAAATTCTACTGGTACCACCAATGCTGGAAAATATTGGAATCCATCCACCAGAAGGATATTTATGTGGTTACCAAAGCACAGCCCTTGGGAGTGAGCCAGCACTGACAAACGCTCTGGTCTTTCACTCCCTGCCCAGCTGAGCAGTGGCACGGGCTGAGATGCAAGGTCCTCCTGATCAAACACCCAGCAGCCATCAATAACGTGCTCCCAGGGAAGAGATCAATGATTCACAAATAAATAATGACATCTGCCCCAAATTCTCTCCTAGCCTCCAGAAAAACCATGGCTCATGTCCCAGAGGCTGACACCTCAACTCACAGTGAAAGGAGAACTTCACCCAGACAGGTCAACCCCTGTGTCCCTTTAATCCTCGTTATCACTGCAGCAAACAAAGAGCATTTGTTTCATAAAGCTAATTTCACAGATCATTTGAGCACTCACTAAGCTCTAAATCAAGTCCAGCTATGAGGTTCTGTGATTCTCAGGTCAGTATGTAACTGGAGAAGAATTCCAGGAGCATTGCCAGACAGTGAAGCTCTGTGACAGAGCAGGCAGTGAGTTACCTCTTACCCTGCAAGAATTCCGTTTTACTTACAGCAGGCTACATTTTCCAGGCAAACACAGGAGAGCTGAGCTCCCAAAACACCAGTGAGGTGGTGGCAGTTCAAGCGTCTCTCACTTCAGAGCTTCTCACTAAGGGGTTTGTAAGGGTGAAGGTAACTATGGCCTGATGCAAATCTAACAGTTCTGGGGCCACCAACAGCAGAAGGACATGGAGATACTGAAGCCAGTCCAGGGGAGGCCACGAGGATGATGCCAGGGCTGGAGCAGCTCTGCTGTGAGGACAGGCTGGGAGAGTTGGGGCTGTTCAGCCTGGAGAAGAGAAGGCTCCAGGGAGACCTTCCAGTGGCCTCCCAGTACCTGAAGAGGCTCCAGGAAGGCTGGGGAGGGACTTTGGCCAAGGGCAGGGAGTGACAGAACAAGGGGTGATGGCTTGAAAGTGGCAGAGGGGAGATGGAGCTGAGATGTGAGGAAGAAATTCTTTGGTGTGAGGGTGGTGAGACCCTGGCCCAGGTTGGCCAGAGAAGCTGTGGCTGCTCCTCCCTGGAAGTGTTCTCGGCCAGGTTGGATGAGGCTTGGAGCAACCTGGTCTAGTGGAAGGTGTCCCTGCTGCTGGCAGGGGGGTTGGGACTGGATGAGCTTTAAGGTCCCTTCCAACCCAAACCACTCTGGGATTCTGTGAACCCTGCACTTGCCCCTCTAGTACCAAGCCAACCATGGTTAGGTGGTGATGCCTCCACTGCTGGAGGTGGCTGACACACGTGTCACCACACACACACCTGGACTTTGCACAGGAACACACTGTGCAGGACAGACACTCTTGGTGATGTTTGTCAGTGTGGTCAGAGCCCCCTTTGGAGCCCCGCGACACTGCAGGGTCACAGATGGGCAGGAGAGAAAATCAGCTCCAAAGGACCTCATGGATCACAGAGAAACGTTTCATCAATAACCCACGTTACCATCACGGACAGAAGCTGCACTGAGACAAACCCTTGAAGGCAATGCACTAAAAATATAAGGTAGATAGAGCACACATTAACTTACACGTGCTTCACTTCACACCTTATCTGATCAGGAAAGTCTAGACATGGCCTTGGACAATCACTGTGTAACGTGACCCTAAAAATACCAGTAGAAAAACAACTTTAAACATTAAGCTACTTTAATGCATCCTTTCAGCCAAAGAATGACTCCAAAAGTTAATTTTTAAGCAAATTCATTTCAAAGGAATGTCTGAATTAATAATTAATTCTTTATGTTTACGTGCTTAAGTCAGCTACCCGTATTTCATGCATGACATGCCTTCCTGAAAACAGTTCAGAAGAGATACAGGGCTAGCTTTCTTTCTCCCTCCTACTTTGGTTGTTAAATGCCTCAAGGAAAAGAGCTTTCTTTATACAGCTTATGGCAATCTCTCCCATTTAACAGGGAATGCCTTCAAGTACAGGAACACAGTCCAGGTTTACTGGTCCCAGTGTGCCTGAAGTGAAAACACAGTTCACCTACTTGAGCCAAAGATACATACACACCGTGGGACAAAAGCAGGTCTGTGGCACAGATGTAACACAACAAGCACCATCCACAAGTCAGCAAATACTGTACCAAAAACCACCCAAAACGACAGATAAAAAGATGTCCCCAGCCCTGGAGAGCTTTACAATCTGTTCCAACAGATGTAGCAGTGGGGTGAGACAAATGACCAGGATGTGAGGATGGGGTAACAAAGCTGTCAGCCTACAACCTCAGATGAACATTTCAATACTTAAGCCACCGTGCTGTTGGAAGTTCCATCACAGTAAATGTGGGTCTAGTCAATGGGACTCAGGGAAGTCTGGAAAAGAATTAATCTCACCTTAAATCAGCCTTGTTTAAAGAAGTATTTGGTACAATACACAAGGATGCAAGAATAAAGATGATCACAAAATGAAAATGTTAGTTTAAACCTGAAGCATGTGCATGGTGTTCTGTAACTGGAAATCTTCCCCAGAGAGAAGAAGAAAACCTTGTCCTCCCACAGCGATGCAGTCACACAGACACACGCTGGGATGAGGAAGGGACAAGCCAAGTGGCTGCCAGATGCAGGAAGTCACCTGAAGGTCTGGTTTTCACTGTCACACACAGGAGGTATTGGCTCTGCTACGTGAGAGCTCCCTCCAGGCTGCTGCTGATTGCCCACCTCTGAGAATAACTCTCCAAACAAGCCCAAAACCTCAGGTGCACACACTGAGCACTCTGGGTGCACAGCAGGTAGGTTGGATTTCACCCCAGTGTTATAAAATAGGATTGATGCCCATGAAGCTCACATTACACATATAAAAATACATATAGTCTAAAAAACTTTTATCATATTAGCACCAAGGATGTTCCCCAGCACACTGAGCACCTCGTTAGGACTGACTTGAAGCCATGAGCACGTAGCTACTTCCCCAGGTCAAATTTCAGTTCATCCCAGTTCTTAAATGCACTTTACATGTGCAGTAAAACAGAAACCATAAATTAATTGTTTTCTCTCCCTCTCTCCAGGGCTGGGAACTTTGGGCACTCCTCCCAGTTTTCAGGGATAAATACAACCACAGGATGTACAAAAGGGTTAAAAAAAACCCCATTAAATTTCCACAGTACCCCAGGGTGACCTCGAGAGAGGGCTGTCTCAGGAGGAGAGCCTTCCACCACTCCAAGCACAGCCAGGTCTGGGTGCCTGCCTTGGCTTGCTTTTGTTCATGGTCTACAGAGAAACACAAACCCAGCCCACAGCAAACAGGAGAGCAGTACAGAACTCAGCCCCATGTGCCTGGGGAATTAACTCTTATTCACACAAGCTGTAGCAGTTAATACTGAAAAGTTGTTTGAAAAAGAAAAACTTCCTTGCTCTAGAGGTGTTCTTACATAGCTCGTTGTCCAGACCCTACTGCTGGGTAGGTAACTCAAGGGAACTTAGTTAACAACCCAAGGGAACTTAGTTGCCTGATTCCTCAGCTCAAAAAGACACAGATCCCTTCAGGAGTCTGAGTAAAGGTTACACCTACACCAAGGAAGGACATGAGCATGTGTGCATGCAAGGATAGACCTGAGCCTCAAAGCTTCTACACTACAATGATGTTAATTCACGGGGTTTTTGGGGGTTTTTTTGTTGGTTTTTTTTAATTGAGAGCCTTTATTAAAGCTAGCCTTCACAAAGCAGCACTGGTCATGACCTCATCCAACACAGGAACAAGTTACTAAGCAACTAAGAACTAGATTTTTGTGGCAGTGAAGGAGTCTGTGCTATACAGCTTTCCATTTTCTACACAGATTCACTTGCTGAAACTCACTTGCTGGAGGTCAAGTTAGGAGGAATTAAACCTGTCCAGTTTAAAAACAAAATCACAACAGAAAGCCCACCAGATGCAGGTACACAGGGATGGCAGCCAAACCAGATGCCACAGAACAGAACCAACACAAAAGGGACCTCCACAATTCTCCCCAAAGTCCCTTTGCAGTTGCCAGCGTGGTCAGCAAGTGGCAGAATCAAAACCTGGGTCAATCAGAATTGCTTATTGCAGCCTGACCTACATTTCCCTGTCAATTCAGACTGAGGAACAAGAGCCACAGAGACATTTGGCAGCTCCCAGGTTTTATTCAGGGCAGCACCTTGCCAAAAAGCACCAGCTCAGCCACACTCCAGAGCTCAGCCCCCAAAGCCTGGACTGGAGCAATTTGTCAGCTTTCCTCCAAGCAGCTTCTGTATTTGGGAAACTCTCTGCAGTCAGCCAGGTGCTCTCAAACACAACAACACAAACAAGCTCTGAAACCCTCCCTGCTCTGGTTCTCACTGCCAGGGCTGCAGCCAGCCCTTGCCAGAGACGGGTCACTAGGGTCAGAGGTCAGGAGTGCCTCATGGAGTCCAGCTAACTTCAGAAACACTTGGGGTTTTTTGTTTGTTTGTTTTTTTGGTTTTGTGGAGGGGTTTTTTTGTAAGTGATAAGTTGTTTGGTTGCTCCTAGTGTTAAATCTGACCTAAGTTCTCAAACTTGCCTTCCCAGATCCAGGTACCTATGGAGATCCTTGGGTATGAAGTATCAGCAGCGTTAGCTAGCCCTCACAAATACCATTTAATTAACCATTTCATAAACCTCTGACAACTCCCAAGCCTCCCTTTGCAACACACACACACGAGAACAAGGAGCCCAGGAGGCTGCACGTCCATACCTGCTCCACACCCTTTGTGCCAGGCACCTTGGCTCCCTCGCCAGCGTCCCCCTCTCCAGCAGGCTCCTTTGCCCAGGGCAGTTTGTTTTTGCCTTTCCCCGCGCTCAGGACTCTCCTTGGCGTCACTCCCTGGTCCCCACAGGCACCGTGCCAGCTGGAGCCCTGCAGAGCATCGTCCCTGGGGTGGTACCCACAGTAACTGTGTGCACTCTGAGTCCTGCTGCCCATCAGTAGCCAGTCTGTGTCTGCGCCGGGGGGGCAGCAGGACCCTCTGCTATGACCAGACGATGGCAAGGGCACGGCGTACTCCACAAACCCTTGGGCTACCAGCCTGGGCAAGGTCTTCCTGGCCAGCCTGGCCTGCACGGCGTGCATCACCCCATCTCCGTTCTCCTCCAGCTCCACAGCATCCACGGCCTTGAAGAGGAGGGCGGCTTTGCTGGGACCCATGGAAGAAGCCAGCACAGCAAACGCCTCCATGGCAGCGTGCCGCACCCTGCGCTTGCTGTCCACCAGTGCCGGGGCCAGCCCGAACGCCAGCCTGGCCAAGTCCAGCTCCTCGCTGGGGTAAGTGAGGAGAGCCACGATGCAGAGGTTGACCACTTCCTCACGGACTCTGGAGTTCTTGTGCTGCAGGTACTCCTGCTGCAGCAGCAGATCCAGCAGCTGCTGCGGGCCCGCTGCCTTCATCAGCCGCAGGAAGAGGCGGTTGTACTCCTGCCGGATGGCCAGCTTGTTGTCCCCCAGGACTCTAGCAGCAGCAGAAACCAGAGGAGCCAGGAAGGTCTGGACCTGGTCATCCAGGCGCAGGGCCAGCAGATGCGTCACCTCCAACGCCCCCAGCACCACCTTGAAGTTGGAGTCACCCAGGAGGGTGCAGAGGAAGCTGATGAGCCCCAGCAGGCTGGGGGCAGGCGTGGAGCTCACCGCAGCCTTGCTGGCACCTCCCACCACCCTCTTCAGCTCCTCCACGGCTTGCGTGCGGTTCTTGTAGTCCTCCTGGTCCAGCAGGCAAGCGTGCAGCTCCGGGGGCAGCAGCCCGAACTTCAGGCCGGTGCTACCGGGCTGGGCGGGGGCAGGCGGCACCGCCGTGCCCTCACCGAACACCCGACTCTCCCGCAGCCGCTGCCGGCCGGCGGGTGGGAACGGTTCGGTGCTGGGCTCCTCCTCCCGCTGCCCGGCGGGCCCGGGGCCGCCCAGCTGCCAAGCCAGGCTGCGGGAGAGCTCACCCAGGCCGCGGCGGGCGGCGGGTGGCGGCGTGAGGGCGCGCAGGGAGGCGGCGGCGGCGGCGGGAGGGCGGGGGAGACGGCCGGGCCCGCGGCGCCGGGCCTCTCCGCGCAGCGGCCCCCACGGCAGCTCCACAGCGGCAGCGGCGGCATCACCCTCACCCGCCGCCCGCCCGCCGCGCTCGGGGCTGAGACACGGCGGGAACCGCCCTCCCCCGCCGCCCGGCGCCCCGCCCGCTGCCGCCGCCGCGCGTTCGGGGCCCGCCGGCTCCTCCATGGCGCGGGCGGGGGGCGGCAGCGCGAGAGCCGCGGCCATGGGCGGCGCGGGACGGAGCCGCCCCCACCCCGGCAACGCCGCGCGGCACAACACCGCCGTCGCCAGGGGCCGGCCCGCACCGCGCATGCGCGGCACGGCCCACAGCACGGCGAGCGGGGGGGGTGGTTGTCAGATATCTCACCGTCCTCCCTCTGCCCTCCCGCCACACCGCTGCCGGGTTCACCTCTGCAGGCGTTGAGAATCGCAGGGCGGAAGAGAGCCGTACCGGGGCTGCGCCGCCGGTGAAGCGGAACAGCTACCCACTACCGCCACCCCCCCACAGCGTGAAGAGTAGCACCGCCCGTGCCCGGGGGGTTGTGGGTGCGCGGCACTTCCCCACCGCTGATTGGCAGAGAGCGCGGGGCGGTGGCGCCCGGAAGTGACGTTGACGTGTGCCGCTACCAGGCGCTGCCGTACGAGCGGAGCCGAGCGAGGTGGCGGCTGCCGCGGGCCGGGCCTCGCCGCGGCCTGTGCCCCCCCCGCCCTCAGGTGAGCGCGGCCCCGAGCGGCCCCCGAGCCTCTGTCCCGTCCGGCCGGGGCCGCCTCGGCGTCGGTAGCGTTTCCGCGCCCGTTTGCAGCGCGGCGGGGGCTGCTGTTCCCCGGCTCGGTCTGTGGAGTGAGGGCGGGCCGGTGCTCCGGGGTGGGACCGGCCTCTCATGCTTGGTGGGGAGGAAACGGTGCGGTGAGTGTGCCCCGGCGCTGAGGATCCCCGCCCCACCGGCTGCCCGCGGCGGAGGGAACGGGCGGAGAAACGGGCTGGTGGGATTTAAACCGTGCGCTCCTGCGCGGAGCCCTTCGCCTGGGGGGCATTGAACAGAGCGTGGCCAGCGGGTCCAGGGAGGTTCTCCTCCCTGTCTACTGTGCCCTGGTGAGGCCACATCTGGAGTGTTGTGACCAGTTCTGGCTCCCCAGTTCAAGAGGGACAGGGATCTGCTGGAGAGAGTCCAGTGGAGGCTGCAAAGATGATGAGGGGTCTGGAGCATCTCCTGTGTGAGGAGAGGCTGAGAGAGCTGGGACTGTTCAGCCTGGAGAAGAGCAGCCTGAGAGGGGATCTGATCAATGTCTATAAATATCTGAAATGTAGGGGCAATGGATGGGGCCGGGCTCTTCTCAGTGGTGCCCAGTGACAGGACAAGGGGCAATGGGCACAAACTGGGACACCAGAAGTTCCAGACAAACTGAAGGAAAAACTTCTTCCCTGTGAGGGTGCCGGAGCCCTGGGCCAGGCTGCCCAGAGAGGGTGTGGAGTCTCCATCTCTGGAGATGTTCAAACCCACCTGGACACTTTCCTGTGCAACCTGGTGCAGGGAACCTGCTTTGGCAGGACAGGGATTGGACTGGATGATCTCCAGGGGTCCCTTCCAACCCCACTGTTCTGTGATGCTGTGACAAGGGGGAAGCACAGCAGCCTGGAGAGCATCAGATGTCACAAACCAGACAGTTCTTGGGTAAAAATAATTTCTTGCACTTTTTTTGGTGTGCAGAAGCAGAACTTGGGGTTTTTTTTGTGGTGTGTCGGGTGTTTTGAACCAAAGTGAGCTCAGCGCTTCAGGCGGGCACTGCTGGGGTTCTCTGCTCCCTGGTGAGGAACCAACCAGCCCGGCTGCTCCCTGGTGAGGACCCCACCAGCCCGGCTGCTCCCTGGCTTCCCCCATTCCTGGGCTGAGTGGGGACCTGGCGAGCCCTTGGGCGCTGCCTGGGAGCAGCAGTGCCTGCAGCTCACCCTGCTGTGGCACAGACTCAAACTGCCGAGCTCCGCGTCGCCCGCTGCGCATCCTCGCAGCTGTGGGTTTCAGAGCAGTGAAACCCTCCAGAAAGCAAGCACAGATACTACACATCTGAATTACCTTTGGTTTCCAGTAACTTTCCCTGATGTTCAAAATAAGTTTTACCTACAGACCACCAAAAGGGATCTGATAGCCCAGAGCTGAGGGGCAAGCGTTTGCTTTGTGTTGTGAGCACAAGTTCTCGGGCTGGCGTGCTCTGCAGGGCTGGTTCATGAGCCAGCCTCTGATTTGTGTCTCAGCAATCAAATAAATACATGCAGATATGTGGTGTGGGCGAGCATGGGCATGCAGGAGGCGTGTGAGATACAACAGCAGGCTTCTAGCCCAAGCTGGTGCACAGAGCTTTGTTTCTGTGGAATACCTTAAATGTAGTTGTTCAGCTGAACTGGAACTGTTCCTTTTTCCTTCCACACGGTGTTACCTTCTGTGTTATGATTTCTGTGTTTATGTGCAATCAAGTTGTGATCCGAGCACAAGCACAAAAGAAAAAGTTTCAGCTGCTGAACACCTCTTTTTTTTCTTCTTCTTTTTTTCTCCCTTTTCTTTTTATTCTCCCATATAATTTGTACTGAAAAAATATCATTATATGGAAAATGTTGTAAGAACCTTGCTTTTTGCAGATATGCCTAAAATACTTTTAGATTTTTTTCTTTTTCCCAGTGTAGGTTTATAATAGGAGGGGGATGAACTTACTTATCTTGTAATGGATGAGAGGTTTTCTGTCCCTAGCTGTAAGCCCCCACTTCTCTGTCAGCACTATTATGTTCTGGGTGTAAATGCTGACAACTGATTTTATTCTTTCAGAGGAAGCCCTGTGTAAGGAGGCTCGCTGCAAATCGGGTGTCAGTGAAGGAGCTGCCAAAATTACTGACTGCTTAATAATGAGATAAAGAGAAGCGAGTTCTTGAGGTTGGTGTAGTCATTTAGCAGAGGAAAATGAGATTGGCTTTTCAGTTCAGAACTGGGCTGGTTGCAGTGTTCTCTGTAGAGTAACAGTCACATTTCTGTGTGGTCCAAGATCCTGCCACGTTCACACCCTCCACCCTCTCACTGATACAATCATTCAGGCTGGATAATGAACTGCAGAAGTGCTTCTCCAGCAGGTAGTGGTGGGCAGCACCCTTGGAATTGTGGTGATACTGAGATGAGAGGAGCTATCCTAGTGCCTCCAAACTGGAACCTCTTGTGAGAGGGTTGGGGGGTTTTGTAGAGCAGGAGGCAGGAGCAAAGGTCGTTCTCTCCGCCCTCACTAGTGCTGTTAGGGAGCGTGGGTGCCTGCTGGTGCCATCAGGACGTGGAGATGCTGAAGGGTAGCAGGATGCTCAGCCTGGCCACCTGGAACCTGCCCCCTTGCTCACCCTGGGAAGCACCTCACCAGCTCCCAGCCATCATCTCCTGGTGGTGGAGGAAGGCTCAGCTCCCCCTCTTCCTCCAGTCTGATCCCAGCAGCCAGGACACCTCCACTGGGGGTTTTCTCTCGTGGTGGAAGCCGCTCAGTGAGTTGAGGTGAGGATCTCCCCGTTCTCCCGTGCTCCTCTGCCCGTTCAGAGTACAGCAGCCCATGCCCCAGCACTCTTTTTTCCTGCAAGCCAGGGCCCCACTGATTCTGTGGGTCTTTTTTTGCCTCTTTGTGCAGAGGGAGGGAGGGACTCTGCAGCTCCCAGCGAGGAGGGGGGAATGCAGAGCTGGTCCCTGCTGACTGGTGGGGTTGGGCCCGCAGCCCTGCTCGGAGGGGACACGCAGCAGGGCTTGGCTGCAAGGATAGCAGGAAGGAGTTTAAGAACTTTTAAAACTTCATCTCAAATAAGCCAATTCTATTTTTCAGTTATCTGTATTTATTTTTTCAGTCACTGTTCAGTTCTCTCAAATATCTGATGAAGAATCCTCTCACGTATTCAGCACATCAGATATCGTGCTTTTTACTCCAGAACCAACAAGTAAAAGTTGGTAATTGTTGGTTTGGCTCGGTTTTTTTTGTAAGTCAGAGATTAATATAGCACAGACTATTAATAAACCTTTGGTTGTCCTGGATTTAACTTGCATGAAAAAAGCATAGCACATACGGATTGAGAAAGTAAACTGGAAAGTAATAAACCTAATTAAGGTAAAAGTGAAAATGGAGAAACGTTTTTTGAACGTTCTGTGTGGTGTGTCTGAGTAACAGCAGGAATTGAGCTGAGTAACGTGTTAAAAATGCTGTTTGTCACAGATGGACCAGTCGTCTCCAGCCTACACGCTCGCCAACTTAACCCACCTGCATTCCGAGCAGCTCCTGCAGGGCTTGAACCTCCTCCGGCAGCATCACGAGCTCTGTGACATTGTCCTCAGGGTTGGCGATGTCAAGATCCACGCCCACAAAGCGGTGCTGGCCAGCATCAGCCCCTACTTCAAAGCCATGTTCACCGGGAACCTCTCGGAGAAGGAGAACTCGGAGGTGGAGTTCCAGTGCGTGGACGAGGCGGCCCTGCAGGCCATCGTGGACTACGCCTACACGGGGACCGTGTTCATCTCGCAGGACACCGTGGAGTCGCTCCTCCCAGCTGCCAACCTTCTCCAGATCAAGCTGATAGTGAAGGAGTGCTGTGAGTTTCTGGAGAGCCAGCTCGATCCTGGCAACTGCATCGGGATTTCTCGCTTTGCCGAGACCTACGGCTGCCACGAGCTCTACCTGGCTGCGAGCAAGTACATCTGCCACCACTTCGAAGACGTTTGTCAGACGGAAGAGTTCTTTGAGCTGACGCATTCTGAGCTGGATGAGATCGTTTCCAATGACTGCCTGAACGTCGTGACGGAGGAGACCGTGTTCTACGCGCTGGAGTCCTGGATCAAGTACGACGTGCAGGAGCGGCAGAAGTACCTGGCGCAGCTCCTGCACTGCGTCCGCCTGCCGCTGCTCAGCGTCAAGTTCCTGACCAGGCTGTACGAAGCCAACCACCTGATCCGCGACGACCACACCTGTAAGCACCTGCTCAACGAGGCTCTGAAGTACCACTTCATGCCTGAGCACAGACTGTCTCACCAGACCGTGCTGATGACGCGGCCTCGCTGTGCTCCTAAAGTCCTTTGTGCTGTGGGAGGCAAAGCCGGGCTGTTTGCCTGCTTGGAGAGGTGAGGAGTAGTAAAGTTGTTGTAGTGGTTAAGGGGTGTGATGTTCCTGCTTGTTTCATTGCCCTGGGCCAGAGCTCAGCCCAGCTGTGGCCTGCAGGGCTGTGCTGGCTGCTTCTCTTCCTAAGAACTCTTTAGCAGGTTTGGGGTTTTTTTTGAACAAGGACAAGCACTGAATTCAAAATACTTCTTGATTCCATGAGTAATCTTCAGCGTTACAGGGTTCTGTGTGTACCAACACAAACAGCCATTAAAATCTTACCACTTTGATTCTGTTAATTGAGAATCTGGTTGATGAAAGTGGTTAAGAAAAGTTTGTACGCTAAAGTATGCTGCTTTGTCACTTCAGGTCTCTTAATTTTATATAACTTTTCCCTGATTATTCCAGACTATCAGATTATAAAATTTAATCTAATAACATGACAAATGTGCTTCCTGATGACTCAGAAATCCCTGGAATTAAAATAGACTTAATCAGAGAAGAGGGGAGAGGTAATTCTAGCAATGTCACGTTCCTGATCGTAGTGCAATCATAGTTTAATCTCTGCTGCTGAGTAGGTATCCACAGCCGTGCTGGCAGGAACAGGTAAGAGCCCATCTGTCTTTACCTGCTTTTCAAAATGAACCTGCTCTTCAGTTACTGGAACATGTCCCTGAGGCAAATCACCTGTGCCAAGGAGTGCAGTGGAGAGGAAAACGGCTTTCTTCCCCGGACTGGTGCCGCTGGGTTTCCCTCTGACGTTGTGTTAACGTTTCCAGCAGCGAGAGTTAAGCTGTGTGTGGGTCTGCATGTACCTGCTTACACAGCCAGGTGCAGTGCTGGGGTGCTGAGTGCACCCTGGCCAGCTCAGCAGGTGTGTTCTGGTAAGGCAGGCCAACCCAGCTGGCTCTACAGACAAATTCAGGGTGATACTCTCTGCTGTGACGGTTCCACGCTTGCATACACATACATAGGCTTAAAAACCTGGGGAGATCTGTGTGTTCTTTTTCCCTGTGGTTAGAGATGTTGTGGAAGTTATTTAAAGATAATTTTCCCAATCCCAGAACTGCCTGGATTGGAAAAGCCCTTTAAGCTCCTCGAGTCCAACCATGAACCCAACACTGACCAGTCCCCACTGACCCATGTCCCTCAGCACTGTGTCTACACGACTCTTCAATCCCTCCAGGGATGGGGACTCCACCACTGCCCTGGGCAACCCCTTCCAATGCCTCAGAACCCTTTCAGCAAAGAAATTCTTCCTCACATCCCATCTCAACTGCCCTGGCCACAACTGGAGCCCATTTCCTCTTGTCCTGTCCCTTGCTCCTTGGTTGAACAGACCCACCCCCACCTCTCTGCACCCTCCTGTCAGGGACTTGGACAGAGCCAGAAGGTCTCCCCTCAGCCTCCTTAATAGGGATTGATGGTAAGCTCGACATTGGGACTGGCAATTGTTGGGTTTATAGATTTAAAAAATAAAGGGAGTTTTGTGCTTAATAAAAAAAATCTGTTTGAGTGAATGAAGTCATCCTCTGATACCTGTCAGCTCTGTTTCAGTTTCTTCAGTGAGTGTAAAAATACTACATACAAATGTAGTTTAGCTTATTTGGGGCTTTTTTAAACAGAAATGCTCTTTACTGCTCATAACCATGTTTTAATGCATATAAAAATTTATTCTTCCTTAATTTATTACTCATTTTAGTCTTTCCTAAACTGTTGTTTCAGTTAATCCTTACGTTTAAACAATTGCTCTTGACGTTCAGAAAAAAAAAGTCACAAATCTAATTAACAAATAATTTCAATTACAATTAAAATTGTGAAGTAGGAAACCTTAATTCCACTTTTCTCATTCTACTTTGCATTCATACTTGCAGGAAGGTTTTTCATTTAGTTAGCTGCTGTTTCATCATAGCAGAATTACGTAGAATATCTTTAGTACTGCTCTTCTCTAGCTGGGCTGCTGCTCTCAGGAGCTGGTCTGGTGTTTCCACAGTCCCTGCTTCTCTCTACCAGCTCTCCAGTGGCTTTGTTTTCCTGTACATGTTTAAACAGATCATATTTCTCATGTACTTGATATTATTTTCAATCATTTAAGTAATTTATTAACTAAACTATTTAGGCAGATTAACTATAGTTTATACGTGATAGGCTGGACCCAGATATTGTCCTGTTTTTTAGTGAAACCATCTAACACTGAGTATAATTAAATGAAAATGCAAATAAGCTGTATTTGGAAAACAGATTTTTCAGATTCCTCTGTTCTACTTTGACATTTAGTTTAAATTATACAGTGCATGTGAAAGCTGTGTTTATAAAACTACAAATGATACGTGCTAAAGGTATGTTTTTGTGTATATATAGGCATGTGCTCCTCCTCTCTAATTCTCTTTTTCCTCTGTCCCATCTCTGTGGCTGTTCTGTTTTGCCAGTTCACACTTCTTATCCCTTTGGTTTGTATTTTTAGCTTACCCCAGTCACAGCCTCCAACAGCTGCCGTGGCATCCAGCTGTGTTGTCTCTCCTCACACTATCCACGGTCCTCTCCTGCCTCCTCTGTGTGCTGCCTGGTTTGTGCTTTCAAAATCCATCGTTTCAGGTCTGTGACTCGGAGCTGTGGCTCCTTGGGCTGCACGCTGCGAGCTCCTGTGTGTTCAGGACAGCAAACAGCATTTGGTCTGAGCTTACACTCGGGCTCTTGGAAGAAGCAGCCCACCTCAGATGGGACATGTGAAATCCTCTTCAGGCTGCTCCCCGATGCTCGTTTGCGCCTCGCAGAGCTCCAGCCAGTTCCATTTGCTCACGTCCCCTTCTGTTTTCCCATTCCAGCGTTGAAATGTATTTTCCCCAGAGCGACTCCTGGATCGGCCTGGCCCCTCTGAGCATTCCCCGCTACGAGTTCGGGGTCTGCGTGCTGGACCAGAAGATATACGTGGTGGGGGGGATCGCAACCCACGTGTGCCAGGGCATCAGCTACCGCAAGCACGAGAGCTCGGTGGAGCGCTGGGACCCCGACACGAACACTTGGACGTCCCTGGAGAGGATGTTTGAGAGCCGCAGCACTCTGGGAGTGGTGGTCCTGGCGGGAGAGCTCTACGCCCTGGGGGGCTACGATGGGCAGTCCTACTTACGGACTGTGGAGAAGTACATTCCTAAAGTGAAGGAGTGGCAGCTGGTGGCCCCCATGAACAAAACCAGGAGTTGTTTTGCTGCAGCTGTCTTGGATGGAATGATCTATGCCATTGGTGGTTATGGTCCTGCCCATATGAACAGGTATGTGCTTTGGGTGTGTGGAGCTTGGTCTCATAAGCTTGAAATCAGCAAAGCTTACTGTTGAGCTCGTGTTTGGCATCCAATTAATCATTGTTCTAAGATCATATAATTGTAGAATCTTTAAGGTTGGAAAAGACCTTCGAGATCATCAAGTCCAACCATCAACCCAACACCACCATGTCCTCTAAACCGTGTCCTGAAGTGCCATGGCTACACAATTTTGAACACTTCCAGGGATGGGGACTCCACCACTGCCCTGGGCAACCCCTGCCAATGCCTCAGAACCCTTTCAGCAAAGAAATTCTTCCTCACATCCCATCTCAACTGCCCTGGCCACAACTGGAGCCCATTTCCTCTTGTCCTGTCCCTTGCTCCTTGGTTGAACAGACCCACCCCCACCTCTCTGCACCCTCCTGTCAGGGACTTGGACAGAGCCAGAAGGTCTCCCCTCAGCCTCCTTTTCTCCAGGCTCAGCACCCCCAGTTCCCTCAGCCGGGAACTCAGCACACTTGTGCTCCAGACCCTTCCCCAGCTCCGTTGCTCTTTGGAAACACTTCAGCAATTTTGTTGTTGTTGTTGTTTTTTGTTTTTCTCCAGCAAAGATAGCCTGGTAATCCACAATGGGCCTCATTAATCCTTGTTCTGCAGCATCAGCCTGATAATTCAGCTGGGAAATCTTTATTTTAACTTAGCTTCACATGTTCCAGCTCAGAGCTTGTTTGTTTGGGGTTTGGTTGGTTGGGTTTTTTTAATCCTTAAGAAAGGAAAATAGTAAACACAAAGCCATATCTGCATATCACTAAGCAAGGTGGTGCCAAACCCCTGACCTTGTAGGCACCCAAGCTGTTATCTCAGCAGGTCAGAAGGGAGTGGATGTGTGTGTGTGTGTGTGTGTGTGTGTGTGTTTGTGTGTGTGTGTCACGGTGCTGCACCCCCGTTACCGAGCTCTCAGGAGCTCCTTGCTCAGCCCTGCATCGCTGCTGTGTGATTCCTTCCACCTCAAGCCTGCAAAATCTGAGGATACATGGTCAGCTTTAATGTTTAAAGCACTGGTTTGGAATGAGTAGGAGTTTCACATGCTTAATATACACAAAATAAATAAGATACCTCAGGTGGAATCTTAAATTAGTGTTAATGATCAAGTTCAGGGTGATGGTTGCAACGTCACACCTTGCATTCACGAGGAGTTTTCCTGGTGCCAGCGTGCTCTCTCATTGTTCCGTCCTGTGTGGATGGGCAGGGACATTTAGTTATGCAAAGAAAGAATTTGTACTCACTTTTCTTCATTAAAATAGGAACAAATCAGCTGTGTGTCACTTCAGGAAGCAAATTAATAAACTGCAAGTCTAAATAGGTGAATAAAGAATGAAAATGGCAATCTTGCTCACAGGAAGGGACCCACTGGTTGTTGAACAGTGTAGTACCACCGTGGTGCTCTAGTCATTAATTGTACTTTTTATACTTGATATGTGTTCATATAGAACACTTTGTGAAGCAAAGGATTGATTTCCAAATAGGAAAGTGTAGGTAAGTAGCTTTCACCTGGGAAATGCAACAATTTTTAAATTACTGAAATACAAAACAATAACTTAAACTGTTTGGTTTTTTATGGAACTTAATGTGACATTATTCTGATTTTTTTTACATTTAAGATTATGAGCTGTAATAGTGGTTGAAATACTTAATAGGCAAGCAAGCCCTCTGTAAAAGTCTTCTGTTGACTCTAGGACTTTTTCACATGGAGTTTGACCTGGAATCAGTCACTAAGCTCTGCTCTCGTCCTGGGTGGCCACTCTGGGCCTTTCAGGGACTGTCTGTGTCAGGCTGGTGCCTTCCAAGGGAACACTGCAGTTCTGCTGGAGCCACCTCTCTGTTCCTCAGCAGGCAGGAGTTGCCAGCAGCTCCTCTGGAGTTACTGGGATCTGATATGTCATGATTTGCCTTTTTAAATTTAATTTACTTTTAATTGAGTAATTTTGGTTTTATTAATTATTCAAGGGTGCCAGTCACATGCCAGGCCGTGCAGTCGCTGGACTCGCACAGACTCCAGCATTAAAAGCAAGCCGAGTTCTGTGTAATTCAGAATCTTTTTTCCAACTCTGTAGTGCTTCTGATTTTTCTCTTCCTCTCTTTTCTGCCCCCTCGTGCTACTGAAGCTGCAGCTTGCACAGGGAGCAGCTACACTCTGTGAGTGTGTTAACAATTCTGACCATCTGTACAGCTCCAGTGATTAAAAAACATGATGATGATAATTCGTTTCCATTTTATCCTGAAGGCCTCTTTATCCTTAGGGTTTTGATCCTGCTTTTCCTGAGAGATGTGCTTTCCACATTTCTTTTTTTCCTCTCTTGTCTTTTATTTTCAGGCAAGCCTCGAGGAAGTTTTTGTTACCCAAACAGACACACTTCAGATCTGCGCTGTGTTCAGTTTTTCATGACTTGCTTTTTTATAAATAGCAGCCTTCATCCTTGAAAGAGCTTTCAGTTCTGAAGCCAGCTTTGAAAAGTCTTGCTTTGTTCCCATATGTAACCTGAAGATCCAGGGCAGTGGCATGAGGGTGTCAGAGAAGCAGCTGAACTGCAGTTGCTGTGTCAGGATGAAATATGTTAAAACTGCTTTTTGGCACCAGTCTGTTGAGAGCCTCTGGTTAATGTGAGCTTTGTGTTGTCAAAGGACACGGGGATGTGACTGCTTCTGAGGTGATAACACTGGCTTTGGTTTCTTGTCTGGTACCACTGGGTTGTACAAAGCAACCATGCCACAGAATTTCCCATCAACTCAAGCACTCTGTCATGGAATCACAGAATGTTGTGAGCTGGAAGGGACCCACCAGGATGATGGAGCCCAACTCCTGTCCCTGCACAGGACAATCCCAACATTCACACCATGTCCCTGAGGGCCTTGGCCAAATGCTGCTGGAATCTTGTCAGCCTTGGGGCCATCAGCACCTCCCTGGGGAGCCTGTGCCAGTGCTCCACCACCCTCTGCCTCAAGAACCTTTTCCTCATGGCCAACCTCACCCTCCCCTGCCACATCTTCCTGCCATGGCCTCTGCTCCTGGCGTTGGTGGCCAGAGAGAAGAGCTCAGCGCCTGCCCCTCCTCTTTCCCTTGGGAGGAAGTTCCAGACCACCATGAGATCTCCTCTCAGTCTCTTCTTCTCCAGGCTGAACAATCCAAGTGATTTCAGCCTCTCCTCACACCCTTCCCCTCTGAACCCCTCACCAGTTTTGTGTTGCATTGTTCCTGTGTGTGGTGATAGTGGTTGGCAGAACTCGATTTGCCTCCGACAAAGGCGGATTTCTTGTGGAGTGAAACTCAGCTGTCACTAAAGCCCAAGCCTCACAAGGTGTTTGTTTGTGTTTGCAGCATGGAGCGTTACGATCCAAGCAAGAACTCCTGGGAGACGGTGGCTTCGATGGCCGACAAACGAATCAACTTTGGTGTGGGTGTCATGCTGGGCTTCATTTTCGTGGTGGGCGGGCACAACGGCGTGTCTCACCTGTCGAGCATCGAGAGATACGACCCTCATCAGAATCAGTGGACTGTGTGCCGGCCCATGAAGGAGCCCAGGACAGGTGGGGACGTACAAAACTCTCAGATACTCTCAGAAGTGAACTGCCATTCCACCTGATGGAAGCTGCAGTAAAGTGGCAGTGGCTTGTCTGCAGAGCATTGTGTTTCCTCTGTGAATGATCACTCAGCTCTGTGAAATAATCAATCTTTATTTCTCTGTTTTTAATTACTGTCCAGTTCATTAACACTGAGCTGTAACAAAAACAATATGAAGTAATGTTTCTACTCTACCTTCTGGTTTTTGATTGGTTTTCAGTGAGTTTCAGCAATTCTGTGGTTACTGTTCCATTGTATTTTATTGTATGTTGAGACTCAGCTTTGCATCCTCTCTCCTGTCTCCGTGACAAGGGGTGTTGGGACAGAAGAGCACTGCTGTGTCACAGGAAAGGGTGTGAGAAGAGTGAAAAATGGAGTGTGAAACCTGAACAGAGAGGGGTTCTTCATTTACACCCATTTTCTTTAAAGATGGGCCAGAGAAGGAGGGGCTGTGAGAACTTGTCTGCAGCCTTCAGGCTGCAGGGAGGGTGTTCTACTACTTACCTCCACACGTGGTGATTATTTAACCTCTTTTTTTCCCTTCCCCATAGGAGTTGGTGCAGCTGTGATTGATAATTACCTGTATGTGGTGGGAGGTCATTCAGGGTCGTCCTACCTGAACACTGTGCAGAAGTACGACCCTATCTCCGACACCTGGCTGGACTCTGCTGGGATGATGTACTGTCGCTGCAACTTTGGCCTGACTGCACTTTGATGAAGAGCAAGACTTGAGGGACCTGGTGCAAAGGTGGAGCTTCAGCTGCTTGAGTATAAACCCCGCTGGGGGAGAGCACAAGCTGCCTTCACTCCGGTTGGAAAGGGCAAAGGAATGTGGTGAAGCTGGGATTGAAATGAGGAAATATTTGGGTTTTTTTCCTCCAGGAATTGGCCTTTGTCACTTCAGTGGCACGGGCAGAAGGCACAGAAAGCTTGTTGCCAGCGGGGTTTTGATAGCACCCGGTTAAGGGCAGTGGATTTTAGAGAGTACTGTACATGCCTGGGGTATGGTTAGAAAACTCTCTGTATAGCTAACCCCTTCACTTTCTAGAGCTTCTCTCTTCCTGCTGCCTACTATGAAACATGAAGTTTACTGTGCTTGGGGTGAGAGAGGTGTGAGTGTGTTGTGTGACTGGGCAGTTTGCTGATGGTGGTCTGGTTGTGTCTTCATATTAAGAAAATGCCAGTGCTTCAGAACTTATTTTTTTTGTAATGAACAGTAACTAAAGGGCTGCCTTGTTTCTGTATCTCAAGGTTTGTAAATAATCAATGCCATAGGATGTTGCCTGTGTACTCTCCTTTGTTACCCACTTACTAGTAGGAGGGCTGGGGTGGTTAATTAGCAACTGAAGAAATTTACAAGGCAAGTTTATTGCCTCTTAACAGCATTTTTTTGATCCTGTGAAGAGAAACTACATTTTTAACTTCCCTTGTATTTTCTTTTTGCAGATAAATGAGTGCTAGATTAAATGACTTAATCTTGCTAGTCTGCTGTGCATTTTCAATCAGAGTGCAAGGAAGAATTACAACAGTGACACATTGGACGATGCCACAGCAGCTTTCACAGCATGATATAAAATAAACACTCAAAAACGAATCTGTCCCATCCTCCTCCCAAACGCACTCGTGTCCATGTTCCATATAACTTCCTTTTTTTAAAAGAATGTACAACTGCTTTCTCAGAGTGTTCAGGTATAAAATTGGTGCTAACACGTAGGACTTGCCGAGGAGGCTGTTGCTGATTTCAGTGCAGTGTGCATAAAGCGCGGTTGTTTGGGTTGTCCCGGTGGTTTTATTCCTTATTTGCTTGATACATCTGTGCCTATGGAAACTGTCAAGAATAACACAGTGTGTTGGATGAGCTCTATGCTTTTGGGTTTATCTGTTTTGGGTTTTTTTCCAGAAGATCTAGGTTTATTGTTTCTGCTCTCACAAATCCATAAGTAGGGAGCAAGTGGGGAGATCCCACCTCGGGTTCTTCAGCCTTTAACACGAGCTGGAGGGATGAAGAGCGCGGGACACAGTCCCTCATCCTGAGCACGTCTCCTGCTTAACACAAAACTGAAGGTTGGTTCCTGTGACTCTCCAGAATCTCAAGAGTTAGCCCTGAACTTAGTGAAAGTTTGGGCAGGTAAATAGAGAGTGATGCTGTGGATTAGAACCGTTATTTAAAATAGCTGGCTGAATAAATAGGGATTTTAGGTAATTTAGAATGTTTTGGTTTGTCTTCTGATTTTTAACTAGGAATCATGGTTATTTTGAATTTCTGTTTTGATGTCTGTGTGTGTGTTGCCTGGCCTGGTACTGAAGAATTTTTCTGCCTCCAGAGTGATTTTTCCCCTTGTTTTAACATGTTCAATTAATGTTTGTTTCCCCTTGTTTTTCAAGCCCGTAGAGTATTATTTTTGAAGGTGCAATAATATTTGGAATAGTTGCTTTAAAAGCCATTTCTTTATGCACAGGCTAAGTGAAGGTTTTGAGTGTACCTGATGTATTCTAAGCTCCTGCAAAGCAAATTGTAGCCAGGCAAGCAGTGCTGTTCCTTGTTCTTCCACGTGCTCGCGTTCAGATTTCCAACGTTCAAGGAGACGAGGGTGTTTCCACCATTAAACACGGTCCATAGATAACAGGTTTTTGCACAGATTCTAAAATCCTGCACCTATTCTTCACATTTAGAATTAAGCAGGACTTTAAAAGCAAATAAAACTAACGATTTCAATGTTTTCAATGCAGTTTATTCGACCCACTAAGGATTCAAGTTATATAGCAATAATGATTGAATTATTCCAGTGAATCTGACAGGACACAAGTAGCTACGTGGCTGTGTGTGGGGAGGAGAAGGAAGGGGAGCAGGTGTGGGGGTGAAGGGGATTAAGGGAGGTGTCCCAGGCTGCTGTCTGGATTGCCTGCTCGCTCTGTTCAGATCAGAGCACGAGCTGAGTGTTGCCGTGTGCTGTTTGATTTTCCACTCTGTTTCACAGGGATACCGTGGATTATCGTGTTTTCCGGAGAGAAAGATGCTTAACAAATGAATATTAAATTAAGAAAGATTCCTTACCTAAAAGAGAAGTTTATCCCTGTTATTGGTAGGAGGCTTTCCACGCAGCTGGATGGATGTTGTACCTTCTGGAGTGTGACTACAATAAAACTCCGTAATGAAGACGCTCGTGTACACGTCCCGATGGGAAGCGCCAGCAAACACTGCTTTCGGTTAGTAGAAAGCAGTGCAAGGCTTAGAAATCATTTTGACTTCATCAGAAGGAAAAATCAGTAGGTCAGGGTGGTGTTGGTGGTTATTCAGTGTTTATATCAACATCTCTCATTTATGGAAGTCGAAGCACTTCAAATTGCAGAACGCTTTCCTCTCCTTACCTAGGCAGTTGAATTAGGTCACAGAGATTGACCCCGTGTTGTGGCATTGCTAAGTTTAAAGACTTAGCAGCATAAACCAGTTTTTGGTATGCAGGTTTGGTCTGAAGAATGGGAAAAATACCTGATTAAATCTCCTGCTGTTGTTAGATTAACTGTTTAGCTAGAAATGGATCGAACAGCGTGTCACCCTCGGGATCGTGTCACGTCACATCATGCCGTCTTCACCTTCTGTTCCGGGTGCTGCTTGTCCTGTTCACTGAAGTGCTTGGTTGTAAGAAGATCAGACACAACAGGCAAGTTTAAATCTGCATTTAAAGAGAGATATTCTCATTTTAATGTCTGTCTTTAGAGTTTAAAAATTAAGGACCTTCAACTAAGATGTCATACAACTCCCAATTATCATCCAGTTCTATTTCCGAATCACTCGAAATTATCTGTAAAGCACTTTAAAGTGGGTATGAGTTTGTATGTGTACTTACAGTTCCTGAATTTCTGTGGGTTTGGTTGTTTTGGGTTTTTTTAAGATATTCATCTGTAAGCTTCTTGACAGTCTCTCCTACTAGGAATGCTTTTCTTCCAGAAAGTCCCATCGGGATTTCTAGGGGGGCAGATGTGTCCGTACGCATTACAGTTAGCTGTTTCTGGGAGGCAGCGTGTTCCTTTTGTGAATTTCCCATCTGTCAGTCCCCATCCACTGTATGAAACAATGCAAAATGTCCAAACTTGCCTTAAATTCTTGATATTTAACTGAAAAGCAAAGAACTGGATGATAATTCCTATTTTTTTGCCTTATGCGCTGTGCTGTATATTAAACCCAAGGGTAACTGTCATTTTTAGCGGGATTTAATAATTGTACAGAGAATACCAAACTGCACTCAGACTCACCCAGAGTGCTTTGGTTGGGAGTATAAAACCATGGCTGCAGTTCTGTGTAGTGGAGTGTTTTTCTGTGTACACCTTTTTTAGCAGCAACGTTCTGGTTCCGTTATTGTTTACAAAAGTGGCATTTGAGTTCAACGGGAAAATAACCGTAACCTGCATTCTCGGTCTTGCCCAGCGTTCTCGGTGTGTTTGCTCCTGTGATAATGCTCTGTAAGTATTGTTGTAACTATTTCATTGAATGTGAAACCATTTAGTAAATAAAACCTGGGAAAAAACTTCTTTTTCCACTGTGATTGGACAGTGAAGATGAATGCGCTGGAGCTTCAGTCTTCCCACGCAGTGCCATCCTCGTGAGTCGCTGGTTGAAGTGGTGATACCTCAATACAGCAAGGTGTGACAGCTAGAACCCAGGGGAGGGGGGCAGGAGCATGCTGACCCTCCTTGGGAGGGTGGGGCTGGCTGGAAGACCCTGACCAAAGACAGATCTTTGCCTCATTGCTATTAGAAGCTCCTGAGGAAGAGGATTTTAGTAAGTGCCTTGCTATTTCCCATCTATCCCTGTAGCCATAACTGTTATCTCCCTGATGAATCAGTAACCATCAGAGGAACACAAACCCACTTCTTCCTGCTGTCCTTGGCAGAAGAGTGTGCTCCAGAAAGCTCCTAGGCAAACTGTTCTCTCCTGGTGAAGACCCAGCATCGCTGAGTGACTCTGCAGAAACGTGATCTGTTCAGAGGGGTTTGCAGCTAAATAATTTTAGTTTGCTGTTAGACAGCTCTTCACATTTGTGGTTTAGGTGGTGGTTTCATTGAATCATTAAGGCTGGAAAAGGCTTTTAAGCTCATCGAGTCCAACCATCAACCCAACACCACCATGTCCCTCAGCACTATGTCTAAATGACTCTTCAATCCCTCCAGGGACGGGGACTCCTGGGCATCCCCTATGGCAACACCAGCCAAGACATCAATGTACTGAGGCATCACAAGACTTATATGTGTCTAGAGCAGGGCAGTGGAGCTGGGGAAGGGTCTGGAGCACAAGTGTGCTGAGTTCCCGGCTGAGGGAACTGGGGGTGTTGAGCCTGGAGAGAAGGAGGCTGAGGGGAGACCTTCGGGCTCTGTCCAAGTCCCTGCAAGGAGGGTGCAGAGAGGTGGGGGTGGGTCTGTTCAAGCAAGGAGCAAGGGACAGGACAAGAGGAAATGGGCTCCAGTTGTGGCCAGGGCAGTTGAGATGGGATGTGAGGAAGAATTTCTTTGCTGAAAGGGTTCTGAGGCATTGGAAGGGGTTGCCCAGGGCAGTGGTGGAGTCCCCATCCCTGGAGGGATTTAAAAGATGAGTAGATAAAGTGCTCAGAGATCTGGTTCAGCAGTGGACAGGTATAGTTGGATTCTGTGTTCCCAAAGGTCTTTTCCAACCAGGAGATTCTATGATCACCTCTGTTCCTGCTCCGTGTTTAACCAGCTGCCTGCCCTGCCCTCACTAACAAACTGCCCCGCAGTTTCCTTCTTGCAGTGATTCCAGCGCAGCAGAAGCACCGTGTACCTGTCAGGAACAGACATAGCCTCTTCTCTTTTGACTTTAAAACAGGTAAACTGGAAAATGCCAAGAGCCTGGAGTAGGGGTTTAAGGTCTGACCGTCATTCCCTGGATGACTTGGATTGAGGACAGCGGTGGTTGCCCAATGGGCCTCCCCGTGAAGCAGCACTGGCCCATGCACTGTGTTCCAGTTTCTAACAGGGGTTGCCAGCACTGGAAATGCTCCTTCCCTCACAAGCCAGGGGGATTGCTGAACAATCCCTGCTTTCCAGGACCTGCATGGACTGGATTTATTTTGAGATTAATTCCCTTCCAAATTTTGGCATGGCAGAGAGCCAGTGGCTGCTCCTGGCTGGGACCCAGCACTGGGTGCTCCCAGTGTGGGGTGGCTCCACGGGGACTGGTTTTTATGGAGCAGCAGATGCTCAGGCTGTGCTGAGCACTGTCAGGCTGGGTTAAGCCCCAGTCTGGGGGGTGCTGAGCCCAGTTGTGTGGTTGAAAAATGCACCTGAAGCTTCAGGCATCCCTCCCTGCCTGTCAGGATGAACAGATGGATGGATTTCCCTAAATGCCCTCAATCAAAAGTTAATGTCTTCAAATTACTAATATGGATATTGCCAGGAAAAATATAACGAGATCAAGTGTTTGCTTTGCTCTGCTCCCAGCACGGATAGTGCCTGAGTCACCAGGGGATGCTGAGGGTTGGACTCGATGATCTTAACAGTCTTTTTCCAAGAAAAATGATTCTGTGACTCTGAAAGTCCAGCTCCATCAGTGCCCAACTGCCCACGGTGTGAAAGCAGCACAGAGGCTTGCAGACGCCCCGTGTTTCAGCCCAGGGGGGGTGGCTCTGGTGTGGCCACAGCACGGCGAGAGGAGAGGTGGAGGGAGATGATTTCATGGGTGTTTGTAATTTTTATACTCTCGTATTCTCAGACAAGCTCCCAAACCACCCCCAGCCTCAGGCCCTGCTCTGCTGCTCAGAGGATGCTGACAGAGCCTGGGAATGGCCCAAGTGACATTGGGGTCAGGATGTGTGACAGCCTGGCAGGCTCAGGGACATGTTTTTTGGGGTGAGATAGGGAATTCAGCCCCTCCATGCCCAGTAGAAGGAATCTGGGCAGAGCTTTGTGTTGTCACCCACCTCAGCAACCAGCTCACGGTGCTCAAGAAGCACCTTGGCTCCAGGGACAGGGGATGTCCCTTGTCCCTACCCAGGGCTGGCACAGTGAATGGGGGACTGTGCTGAGTGTGGGGGGGCTTGGGGGGTGCTGGGGCTCCCATTTGGGTGGTTGGGGTGTCAGGGCTGCCTGGGCCATGGCTGGGTGCAGGTCCTCAGTGATGCACCTGATGCACCCTTCCTTGTTGGCTTTAGAAAAGGCGAGTGCTCCCCCGGGAACTCCCCCCGCGCTGGGGTCGGGACAATAACAAACCCCTCCTGTGTCCTCCAGGGCCAGCGGGGGCTGAGCGCTGGCGGGGAGCCGAGACCTGCAGCAGGGCTGGGTGGGCACTGGATGTCAGTGTTGATTCACACAGGGACAGGCACAGGGGGGTCTCGGACCCCCCAGGCACCCCAGACCCCCCCACTGCACCCAGCTGAGACCCCCCTGCCCGGGGTGACCACCGAGGGTTCAATAACACCCAGGAACGCTGTGACATCCTCACCTGTGGCTGTGGGCACAGATGTCAGGGTGTCCCCATCACCCCTATCTTGGGTGTGATGCCAAGGGCTGGGGGGCTCCAGGGCTGAGCCCCCACTTAGCAGCTGCAGGACCCCCCCAGCCACCCCCACCCCTGCAGCTATGGCCTCCTCACCAGGGTGCTGGTCCCCTGGGGATCCCCCAGCCAGGGCTGCTGCTCCCCATCTCCTTCCCTGTCACCATCCCCAGGTGGGAGCAGCCACCCCTCCTGCTGCAAGGCCACCGGTGCCTGGGGATGGGGGACAGTGGGGTCACAGCAGCCGTGGCAGGAGCACCCACAGGGATCTGGGGAGTGGGATGTGATCTGCACCCCTTCACTGCTCAATCAGTGGGTGTCCCTGGGTGTCAGTGATGTGGCTTGTGGAAGGTGAATGTGGGAGCTGGGGCCCCTCACCCTGGGGGGCTGCAGGGGCTGACTCTGCGGAGTCCCAGCACTCCCTGGATGGGAAAAGCTCTTCAAGCCCATCGAGTCAAACCATGAATTCTGCACATTTGCTCTCCTCACCCAAGATCCTGTGGTGGGACCCAGTGATGCTCACACAGCCATCAGTGCCAGCAGCTCAGCATCCAGCTTCCTTTCATCTCCCAGTGCTCCAAAAATCAGCGGCTGGGAATAAGTGACTCCTAGATATGGCATTCCAGCTTCCACACCGCTCCCATGGCGTACTGGAAATCACAGTTAATACTTGGAGGTGAGCTGGAGCATGCACAAAGTATGTGTTGAGTTTTCTCTACCTTACTGTTTATTTTAAATCCTTAATTGTCCTAAATGAACAAGTACTTTAATTACTTATGCAGATTAATTTGGAGAGCTGGAGATAATACTATTTTATAAATTTAGTGTGAATTTCCCAAAGGGTTTGCAGTTATCCAGATTAAACTAATTCAGTTCAGGCTGGTACCCCAGTAAGAAGCAGACACAGTCCTTCTTTTATGTCTTCAAAGTCATCACCAAGCTCAGTGACAAAGCTGCTCTGGCAGCAGGGACCGGCCGAGGGTCTCTGCAGTGGTGCAGAAGCTGAGGCTCCACCAGTGGTGAACACCGTGTCCCACCATGTCCCACTGTGTCCCTGTCACTGGTGATCTCCAGGCAGTTCCAGTCTGTGCAGCTTTGGATGGACCAAAGCTGGTGCTGGCATCACGGGGATGGGGTGCTGGGAAGGTGCACCATGGACAAGGAGCAAATGCCAGGCTGCACCCAGAGCAGCGTGGGCAGCAGGTCAGGGAGGGGATTCTGCCCCTCTGCTCCGCTCTCCTGAGACCCCCCCTGCAGTGCTGCCTCCAGTGCTGGGGCCACCAACAGCACAAGGACATGGAGCTACTGGAGCCAGTGCAGAGGAGGCCACCAGGATGATGCCAGGGCTGGAGCAGCTCTGCTGTGAGGACAGGCTGAGGGAGCTGGGGCTGTTCAGCCTGGAGAAGAGAAGGCGCTGGGGAGACCTTCTAGCGGCCTCCCAGTACCTGAAGGGGCTCCAGGAAGGCTGGGGAGGGACTTGGGCCAAGGGCAGGGAGTGACAGAACAAGGGGTGATGGCTTGAAAGTGTCAGAGGGGAGATGGACATGAGATGTGAGGAAGAAATTCTTTGGTGTGAGGGTGGTGAGACCCTGTCCCAGGTTGGCCAGAGAAGCTGTGGCTGCTCCTCCCTGGAAGTGTTCTCAGCCAGGTTGGATGAGGCTTTGAGCAACCTGGTCTAGTGGAAGGTGTCCCTGCTGCTGGCAGGGGGGTTGGCACTGGGTGAGCTTTAAGGTCCCTTCCAACCCAGACCAGTCTGGGGTTCTATGCTTTCTCTGGGCAGAAACCACTGTCCCCAGTGTGGGGAGTGGGAGGGCACCAGTTTGCTTGTGCCAGTGCAGAGGTGACCCTCTCTCTGCCAGGGAAAGGCTCTCCAGGCTGCTCCAGCATGAGACCTTGAGGGTCTCCACTGCCCTCTTATCATCAACCCCCATCCTCCCCAGTGCCTCCCCACAGCCCCCAGTGCTCCCCAACACCCCCAGCCTGGCTCAGCTGTGCGGTTGCACACGCAGCAGATGTGGAAATTCGGCTTTCCCTGATCGGTGTCGAGGTCACACACTCCTGGGAGCCAGCCCTGGCAGCTGCCCGGGCTCTCCGGGGCCAGCAGCATCTGCTTCTGCTCGGGGGGCCAGGAGGGGAGCGGCACGGGGGTCCCATCCTGTGGCAAGCTGTGCTTTAGGGCGAGTGTCTGCTCACAAGGTGCTTTAAGGTATTTTCTGGGGGTGCCAGCCAGCTGCTGGTCCTGTCCTGTCACCTAAACCAGCAAGTACAGTGAATTCCCACATCGGCGTGGGCAGGATGGAGGAAGAGGAGGAGGGAAGGAATATTTACTGGAGTTTCTTTAGTTACCATGAATCATTGCAGCATGTAAAACCCTTGTCCTGCCCTGCTGTGGTCAGACATCAGGACTGGAGCTGGACAGTGAGACCGAAGGGCTCGGGCAGTGGGAATGGGGCAGCCAGCGGGGTGTGCTGAACCCAGCAGGAATTAGGGGTGGAGAGGCTGGGAGAGGCTGGGAGAGTGACAATTCCCAGGTGTGCCCCCCCAGCACCAGCTCCCCTCCTTCGTGTTCACCACAAAGCTTCACCCCCTCCATCCTTATGCAGAACCTCCAGTGGTTGGCTTTTTGTTGTTGGCTTTTGGTTTTTGTTTTGTTTTTTTTAGTTTGGAGAATTAAAAATGAGCAATCCTGGCAGCAGAACATGCTCCTGGCGAAGCCAACGCCTTCCCATGGACATCAGGTGGCACGTGGAGCTCCAGCCATTCCCACAAAACGTGGTGGCTGAGTCCTCCAATCCAATGTGCTCAGAGGAGCCCCCTGTTCCCAACGGCAGTGCCTGGGGTGGGGTTACCCCCACCCTGTTCTTGTCCACCCTCCCTCCGGGGCTGTGGCTGCAGTGGATGGAGACCCCTGGCACGGTGTGGGTGATGCTCACCCTCCTCCTTAACCATTCCTCACCCCTCTCCAGGTGAGACCAGCATCCCTTGTTATCCTGTCTGGAAATAATCTGAATTTATTTCTTTTTCAACAGCTTCTCCCTTCCTCTGGGTTCCCTTCCCTGAGGTTCAGCTGAGTCACTAACTGTTGTGAAAGAGACGAGAGGAAATGGGCTCCAGTTGTGCTCAGGGCAGTTGAGATGGGATGTGAGGAAGAATTTCTGTGCTGAAAGGGTTCTGAGGCATTGGAAGGGGTTGCCCAGGGCAGTGGTGGAGTCCCCATCCCTGGAGGGATTGAAGAGTCGTGTAGACACGGTGCTGAGGGACATGGGTCAGTGGGGACTGGGCAGTGTTGGGTTCATGGTTGGACTCGAGGAGCTTAAAGGGCTTTTCCAATCCAGGCAGCTCTGGGGTTCTGTGAGGAGGGGGTGTGGGTGACAGACCCCTGGGCTCAGCCCGGGCGGTGGCAGCAGCATCGCAGGGACTGTCCCCTCGCTGGGGTGAGCTCAGCAGCTCTTTGGCACTGGCCACGCTGGGTGGGATTTGGCAGCAGCACCTAGAGCCGGTGATTTTTGCTGGCTGTTGGGATCCCTGGAGCCCCCCCTGCCCCCCAGCCGGGCTGTTTGCTCACGGATGAGACTGTCACAGTTTTAAAGCAATTCGGGCAAAAGGATTTGAAGCTCCGGAGGGATCTTGTGTGTATCCCTGTGACATTTGACATGCTAATCTTATGGAAATAGATTAATTACAAATGCTATTTCTGTAGGCTTAACTCACTATCATAAGGTCATTGCTAAAGGATAAAAGCTGATGAGATTGTACTGAATAATAATGCGAGGCCCAGGGTTGCTGTGAGCCATCAAGCAGCGAATTACATGTTTCACCGGAGGAGGACGGCGGGAATTAACGGGGAGCTGCGGCTCCTCCTGTCCCGGGTGCTGCAGATATTGTGGAGCAGCTCAGGGAAGCCGGAGTGCAGGGCCAGCTCCCTGCCCCTGCTGCTGTCTGATGGGCCAGTGTGGCCAGCAGCCAAACCCAGCTCCTCACTGCCCCCACCCAGGGGAGAGGGGAGAGAACTGAGGGGCAAGGGGAAGGAGGCTCGTAGGGGGAGAGAAGAAACATTTAATCACTGAAATAAAATATAACTTTAAATAATAATGATATAATAATAATAATAATAATAATAATAATAATAATAATAATAATAGCAACAACAACAACAATAGTAATAAAATATGCCAATGAGTGACCCCCAGTGCCACTGCTCAGCACCCACCCACCCAGCCCGGCCCGTTCCCAGAGAACGATCCCGGAGCAGCGACAATCCCGACCCGAAACCGCAATCCCGGGAGAGCAAGAGCCCGAGCGAGAGCCAGAGAGAGCCAGAGAGGAAGAGCCCCTCATGGATCTCCTGTCTATATTAATATACATGCTGTGATATGATATGGAATATCCCACTGGCATATCCAGATGATAATTTGACTCACTAGTTTTAATATTCCTTGCCTGACCCCAGATCTTGCACTTGCAGATCAGCAAAACATGAAGCCCTTTGACTTCCAGTGACAATTGAAAACATCAGTCTGTCATCAGCATTCTTCTCCCAACAAATCCCAGCTGAACCCAGCTCCCAGGGCTGTTCCAGCTGCTGAACAGAACCAGCTCTGCCCAGCTCACACCAGGACATGCTGCAATGTGCAAGGAGACCTGGCCAGGCTGGAGAGCTGGGTGCAGAGGAACCTCGTGAAGTTCAGCGAAGGCAAGTGCAGGGTCCTGCACCTGGGGAGGGATCACCCCAGGCACCAGGACAGGTTGGGGGTGACCTGCTGGGATGCAGCTCTGCAGAGAAGGACCTGGGAGTGCTGGTGGGTGACCAGTTGATCATGAGCACTTTCCTGTGCAACCTGGTGTAGGGAACCTGCTTTGGCAGGGGGGTTGGACTGGATGATCTCCTGAGGTCCCTTCCAACCCCACCGTGCTGTGATTCCCAGTGCTTGTGTCTTTCTAAAAACAAGTCAAAGTGGGTGTGGGGAGCTATGAGTGATGGTGGGGGCCACGTGTGTGACCCTCCTCTGGGACAGGGACTGGCACGACACTCGGGTTTGTATTTGGGAACTAAGCCAAGGGACAGACAGAGCCTCCCCTCCCCTGGCCTCGGGCTTCCTCCAGGCTGTGAAGATGCTGAGCAGAGCGGAGGTGCCCGGCAGATGGAAGCAAAGCTCTGCTGCAGGCAGAGCAGCACCCTGGGCCTCCAGCTCCCCACTCCCAACACTCCCCCCACATCTGTAATTGGAGAAGGTGCCTTTGCTCCATCCCACCCAGAACGATGTTCCCGGTGTTGCTGCACACCCGAGCAGGGCCAAGGAAGGATGCCCAGGGCGTGGAGCCCGGATCGATGGCACCGGCAGCCGGGATTCACCTGGAGGAGTCACTCGGGGGTGCCAGTGACAATTCCTCATCTCCCTCGAAGCTGCCCAAGCAGATTCACAACTCCAGAGCCGAGCACTGGCCCAGCGCTGTTGAACCTCATGGAATTGCTCTCAGCCCATGGATCCAGCCTGGCCAGATCCCTCTGCAGACCCTCCCGACCCTCCAGCAGATCAGTACTCCCAAGTTCTCCTCCAACCTGGCAGTGTCCAGCCTGGGAAGGCTCTGGAGCCCATCCCTGAGCTGGACCATTCCCCTGCCTCATCCCTGGCACCTTTTTACCCCCTGGAACAATCCACTTGGATTTTGTTTGAGGAAAAGGTATGCAATGGGGGATGAGAGAAATATTTCCAATTAGCTGCTAAGGAAGGGCTGATTGATGGGAGAACAGCAGGAGGCACAGGAGTGGCTGTTGGGGTGACATTTCAGCCCTGGCAGGCAGGTTAACAGTCAGATGCACGGTGCTGCCAAACGAGTCCCTGTCACAACCCGGTGCATGAATCTCCCTGATGGGTGTAAACAACATCACATGGAGGAGATGGACAAAGAGATGCTGAACAAGGACCAGTGAGCAGGGAAAGGGATGCCTTCTCTTCTCCAGGTTGAACAGCCCCAACTCTCTCAGCCTGTCCTCACAGCAGAGCTGCTCCAGCCCTGGCATCATCCTCGTGGCCTCCTCTGGGCTGGCTCCAGTAGCTCCATGTCCTTGTGCTGTTGGTGGCCCCAGCACTGGAGGCAGCACTGCAGGGGGGTCTCAGGAGAGTGGAGCAGAGGGGCAGAATCCCCTCCCTGGCCCTGCTGCCCACGCTGCTCTGGGTGCAGCCCAGGACACGGTTATTGGCTCTGTGCTGCCAGCGCACGGTGCCGCCTCATGTGGAGCTTCTCCTCCCCCAGCACCCCAAGTCCTTCTCCTCAGGGCTGCTCTCCAGCCTTTGTTCACCCAGCCTGGAGCTGTGCTGTGTGTGAGGTGGTGGGACAGAAAATAGAGTGACTTGCTCTGGAATTAGGATTTGATTGCAAACAAATTGGCTCCTCCGTCGCCGTTCGCCGGAGCCGGGTTTACAAGATCATGGATATTAATGAACTCGGATCTCTCAAAAGTGTGATTACAAACCCCGTGTTTGTGATTCATTTTGCATGGTACAAGCTGACATCCCCTGAGCAGGAGGGTGGTGCAGAATGGCACATTTCAGGGACAAGATTTGGGTGAAAAACTTCCAAAGTCCTTTGGCAGCCGGCTGCGACCTTGGGAGTAGCAGAGTGCTGCTTTCCCATCGGGCTGCAGACTGCTGCCAATTGGGAGTGATAAAACCAGCATTCTGTCTGCCCAGGAAGGGTGAAGATGGCATCTGTGTGTCAACAAGCCAGTGAGGCTGCAGCCACCTGCCTGGCTCCTTTCCTCCTTCTACTCCTTTACTTGAACTACGACTTCTGGCTCCTTACGTCCTGGGACGTTCCTCCAGCTTCCACTGGCGGGAGTGACCCTGAAAATACCCCAAGAAGGGCAGAAAATGGGCATTTTCAGTGCCAGAGCAATGGGATGAGAGCTGGGGACATCCCTGGGGCTATGGAGGTGGTGGAGGAGGACACAGCACCCAGAGGTCCCAGCAGCTGATGTGGTGCAAGGTCACATCTGGACTTGCACCATGGAAGATGATAGTGCATGTCAGGGTGTTCCTGACCCACCTGCAGCACCCTGCCCTCCTGTCCCTGTGTCACAAGGTGGAGAACAACCATGGGAAGATGCTCTTGTGACCAACATTTGTTTCCTGAGCTGAGAAACAAGGAGCTGTCTGGCCAGCAAACGAAACAGATTGATTTATTTATTTATTTCAAAGAATTTCCTGCAGATTTCCTACAGAACAGACAGAAGCAGTGACACTGATTACTTGTTACACCATTAATATTTAACCACTTGCTGTAATAAAATATTTAAACTCAAATATATTGATTTTTAGCACTTTAATACAGTCGCAGCACAAACAGGATTAGCAAGGCCTCGTATGCAGTGCTTTAATTAAATCCATAAACCACACGTTTTTAATAAACTTGGACATGAAACTTAATTTTAAATAAATGCTTTAAAATAGGCAGGGTATTTGGGTGAAGAAGAGGCTGTGTGGGACTCGGGAGATTTGGGTTTAACCTGACCATGTCCCAGGCTTGCCCCCAGGGAATTCTGATGGGGAAGAAATTATTTGTGATGAGGATGGTGCGACCCTGGCCCAGGTTGCCCAGAGAGGTGGTAGAAGCCCCATCCCTGGAAACTCAAGGTTTACCAAAAAACAAAACCAAAAGCAAACAAACAAACAAACAAAACCCCACAAAAAAACACCACCAGAAAAAATACCCCAGAAAAGAGTGGCAACTGTACAAAAATCACATTTTAGACTGGCCATGGCCAAGAGCATCCTCTGGCCTAATGTGATCATTTATAATCTGGAGGCAGAAGTCTCATGCAATTTGATTTACATGAAACAAGTTAGAAATAAATTTTATGAAGCTGGAGAGCTCGGAAATGTCAAATGCAAATGAATTGCCTGGAAGGAAAGGTGGGCTGGGACTCGTGGCCGGTCCCCGCCTGTCCCCGTGGCCGGTCCCCGCCTGTCCCCGTGGCCGGTCCGGACAGCTGCTCCAGGCAGGATTAATTAGTGGTGCTGAGCGGTGTGCGTGCACAGGGGGTGCTGGGTGATGTACTGTTGCCTTTATTATTGTCTCCTAAATGCAGGTAGGTGAGGCTGAGGTGTATGAACCCGGAGGGGGTTTCACATCCGATGTGGTTGGAGTTTAAAGAGAAGTGTTTCCCTGTGAAGCCAGGAGGAGCAGACTCTGACCCATTTACCACAGCGAGCTTTAAATTAAATGCAGGGAAGAGCTCAAGAAAGGTGCAAGGAACGATTCCCTTTCACATCCCAGCCTGTGATTTCTGCAGATCTTTCCAGATTTTGACGAAGCACTGGGCTATTTCTCACCTGTGGCTTCAGGGGAGTTCACGTTTGCCACGGCCACGCTCCGCAGAGTGACCACAGAAATATGCAAAATAAACGTTATGAGAGCCACAGGATTAAATTTCCTGACAGTGGTTGCCACGATCTTCAGAAATGCATGAGATGAAGGAGAATTGTTCATTGTTCTGTTATCTGTGCCAGGTTGCCAGGGAGAAAAAAAATAAATAAATAAAAATCCTGAAAATTAAAATAATTTTTCAATATGTTTAGATAAATATCAGGACTCTTGAAGAGGCGTTTGAGCAGCATGAGAAATATTTCAATTAGGAAAAAAAAGGAAAGCTTAATCAGAAGGGTGTGGGCAGGGGCTGGCTGTTGGCTGGGGATGCTGGCACCAAGCGCTGGTGGGTTCCCCCAGCTGCAGCGATGCCCAGGGGTGTCCCACGGTTCATCTCCTCCATGAAGAAACATCCCAAACCGGTCTGGGCTCCTACAACCTGATTTTAAACCTAAAAATGTCGTTTTGACTACATGTCCATCCCAGAGTGGGCTGCTCGAAGCCCTGCTGTCCCTGTGGGGTCCCAGGGGTGAAGCCACAGGGGAGCAGGAGGGAGCTACCGGCTGCTCTTTGCACGGAGCACACCTGGCCATGCTGCCGGGCTCTGTCATTGTTTTCCCCATCAATAAATACCCAGGTAAACCCGAACTGCACTAACATTGCAGGTGAGTTTTGAGTGCAGCCTGATATTTTATGTGCAGTTCTGTGTGGGGTGTGATTTGCCTGGCCCGAAGCAGAGGAATTTCTCCTGTTGAGTGCACCAAAAATAGGGAAAAAACAGCGCTGGGATTTTTTTCTTCATCCTGGGTGGTGGATTCTGCACTGGCTCAAAGCCATGGCTTAGTTGTCCTCAGGAGCTGAGCCAGTGGTGCAAAAAGCCCTGAGCACTGGGTGGATGCTCAGCCCAGCAGGGGAAGGATGTGGCTCTGCAGATATGGAACCACAGGGAGCAGCGTGAAGTCCCTGGGGCTGATGGAGCAGCACCTGTGCCAGCTCTGGGCAGCATCCTGAGAGGACATCAGCCATGGCTCATGGTGGGGACACACTGCAGGAGGCTTTAAATATCGATGGGTAATGCAGGAGGGAGGAACCACTGCCTGGGGAAGGAAGCCAGTGGGAGATCTGTCTGTGACTGCCGTGGGTGTGGTGGTTGCTTCATTTCTCTTCATTAAACAGCACCCAGCACCTGACAGGACTTGTTCTCTTCACATGCAAGTTTTAGTAATTAGTGAAGACTTGTTTGCTAGATATGAATAAATCCCAGCAGCACTTCCCCCCACTCCATCAGGGGCAGTGTCCTGGTTTGGCTGGGATAGAGTTAATTTTCCTCTCAGTAGCCAGAACAGCTGGGGTTTGGTTTCAGTGTGGGATTTGGGAGGAGAAGAATGTTGAGAACACACTGATGTTTTTAGTTGTTGCTGGAAGTACAAGGACATCATGTTTTGATGGAGGAGGACCCTGCTCTCCCCACAGCCCCCATGGGACAGGGGGTGGCAAAATACCCACAACAGGCTTGACCAAAGAGCTGGTCTCACCTGAAAACCCTGGCTTTTTTTTTTTTAATAATCTTTTTTAACAATAATCTAGCAATAATGAGACAATTATCTTTTCCAAAGGGGAACAGAAGGCTGTTGTAGGCACTCCGGGACGAGAAAATATTTCAAAACGTATTCAGTAAAATATATGTACATTAGCTACAGCTTTACTCTGTGACTCAAATTGATCTGTCTTCTTGAGGGGAACAGTATGAGATTACTTCATGGGAGGGCAGGAACCACATCTCCTTTAAGGATTTCACGCCAAACTGTGTGAAATGTAACTCCTGTTCCTGTCTTCTTTCAAAACCCGCACCCAGTAGAGGAGCAAACGACCACAAAAAGTGTGGAGAAGAACTCATTTTCATGCTCTGCAGGCTCTAACCTTGTCTCCAGAAGCCAAGGTTGATGTGTCCCATGCCAAATTAAATCTAAGATGTATGCTGTAATGAAAAGGGTAGCACTCCATGAAAATCTCTGCTCTTCAGCTAAAGAGGCCATGGTTTATTAGCTATGCAAAAATCCCAATGTCAGGGGAACTTTGCCAGTTAGGCTTTTTCCCTAAGTGCTCAAGTGTCTCACTGGAAGGAAGAAGGTAGCTCAAGATTTTCATAAATTGTTACCTGGATACTCGACTTAAAAAAAAAAATAGTAGCAAAAATGAACCATTTGTGTCTGATTGCGTCTTAAAATGAGAGGGAAGCGGCACCTGCCCAAGGGGACAGTCCCAGGGCAAAGGTGCTCACGCTGACACGGTGTGGCAGCAGCAAAAACTCCCAGAACCTGAGAAGATTTGCCTTCCCAACAGAGAATCCAGCCCCCGACCTCCAGATCGGCACGTGACACTGGACCTGTTTCCAGGAATTCCCCCGCTGCTGGTGGGGAGAGCTCGTCACCGACCTGTGGAGCTGGCCGAGTGCCCAAGGGAAGGCAGAGAACAGCAGATCCCAGGCCAGGGGAAGCAGGAATCAAGTGGATCCATCAGTTATTAGGGGTGAAGCCACAGGGTTTGGGGTTTCCCCTGCCTGGGTCCATCCCAGTGGCTCTGCCACCCCTCAGCAGTGCATTGGAAGTGAGTTGGAGCACAGTGCCCAGCCCAGGAGGGGTGGGTGCCAGAGCCCTGCAGAGCTCCTCTGCTCCCTGCCAACAACATGAGGAGCAGCAGTAGCAGCATGGACCTCAGCCGTGCCTCCTCCTGCCCTGGGCTGCACTGGAAGCGTGGGGTACTCCCAAGAAGAGTTTGGAGAACGGTTTGTGAGCTACAGCAGGTGGGTGCAGTTCATGTTTGCTCTGGGTGGAACCTGCTGCAGCGATGCAGGAGCTTTGTGTGTTGGGCTGGTTTGGTGTGAGCTGCTGTGGTGGTTTCACTCCTTTGGCTGCAGCCAAACACAGTCACTCACTCACTCCGCCACCAGGGAACAGGGCAGAGAACTGGAAGAGTGAAAGTGAGAAAACTCATGGGCTGAGATAAGAACAATGTATTAATCGAAATAAAATAATAATGATCAAGGCAGTAATAGCAGAATATGCCAATGAGTACTGCCCAGGGCAGTTGCTCCCCACCCGCCGAGCGATGCCCAGCCTGTCCCAGCCAGCGATCCCGGAGCACAGACAGTCCCCAAACCCAAACCGCAACCCCGGGAGAGCCAGAGCCCGAGCCAGCCCCGAGAGAATCCCCAGCTCTCCATCAGCCCTGGCTCATGTCCTGCCCATGGGGGACAGGAGATGGAATATCTCATTGGCAGAGCCACAGGCCAATTTGGGGTTTGCTAATTACTGCCCTTCCCCCTCCCAGTCCTTTGCACTTGCAGACCAGCAAAACACAAAGTCCTTGGACTTCCAGCAACAACTAAAAACATCAGTGTGTTCTCAACATTCTTCTCATGCCAAATCCCACACTGAAACCAAACCACAGCTGTTCTGGCTGCTGAGAAGAACATTAACTCTATCCCAGTGAAACCAGGACACGTTTCCTGGTTGAAATTCCCTGCAGGGAACTCAGTAGCTGGAGGCTGGGAAGAGAGATGGTGCAGCTGCTGCTGCCCAGTGCTGAGTGAGTGATTGCCACTCGCTCTTGCTCTGGGCACTGTCCTTCCTCTGCAGACCTGAGTAGTGGTGCTGGGGGACAAGAGGATGCTGCAAGGTGGCAGGGCTACTGTCCCAGTCATGCATTAGCCACGAAAAAGCCTGGCTGTTTTGCAGTGGGCCATCATAGAGGAGAAACCCCACAGCAAGTGTCTCCCTCCGAAGGTGGTGAGACCCTGGCCCAGGTTGGCCAGAGAAGCTGTGGCTGCTCCTCCCTGGAAGTGTTCTTGGCCAGGTTGGATGAGGCTTTGAGCAACCTGGTCTAGTGGAAGGTGTCCCTGCTGCTGGCAGGGGGTTGGGACTGGATGAGCTTTAAGGTCCCTCCCAACCCAAACCAGTCTGGGATTCTGTGACTCTGGAGAGATGCTTGTGCCCACAGGGATCAGCAGCTGCTCTGGCTCTTAGCTAACTGGATTTATACCTGAGCCTACAGTTTTAGACCCAGAAATTCAGGATGGAGGAACTCAGGTCTGATATGAAGCTTCTGAAGATCAGTGGTCTTTGTGGTCCTTCTCCCTGGGGCTCTGAGGGCAGCTGAACCTGCTTTCGTGCTGCTGGAAGCCTTTACATCAACTCCAATGGTCTTGTGGATGGGAGTCTGTAGAGATGGATCATAGCTCATGGTTCCAAACGGAAAATCTCAAACCATGGCGATAGCTTGGCCCTAGTCATGGAAAAAGGATGAAGTTTTGCTTCTCCAAACAACCCAGGCATGTCCTCAACCCCAGGAAAGCATTGCATTCTCTGCTGGAGAAGTAGCAGTTCCTGGATTGTGGTCCTCGAGCTGGACTCAACCCAGGAAACCAAATCTCATCAAGGGTGCAAGCTGCCTGGAGCACAAAACCAGAAGGACTTTCCCTTCCCCCTGGCCTGTCCCTGTCCCCATCCCCATGAGTCCCCATTGCAGATCTCCAGCTGCTCCCAGCTGATGCTCCAGTGCTGCGGGCACCAACCTGCAGCTGCATTTGCATTACATAGCAGGGATGCTGCAGCCATTAATTAATGAACCAAACAAACCCTAACAAAGGAGAGACGTGACCTCCCCTGTGCTGTCAAGCCAAGAGCTGGAGGTGGTGATCAGCCAGACCTCAAGGATGGTGGTGATCAGCCAGACCTCAGGATGGTGGTGGATCAGCCAGACCTCAGGATGGTGGTGGATCAGCCAGACCTCAGGATGGTGGTGGGTCAGCCAGACCTCAAGGATGGTGGTGGATCAGCCAGACCTCAGGATGGTGGTGGATCAGCCAGACCTCAAGGATGGTGGTGGATCAGCCAGACCTCAAGGATGGTGGTGGATCAGCCAGACCTCAGGATGGTGGTGGATCAGCCAGACCTCAGGATGGTGGTGGGTCAGCCAGATCTGTTGGAGCAGCAGGCAGCAGAGGGGAAACAAGGTGATGTGCACACAGCATCATGAAATAGAGCCCCTTTCCCCAAAAAAGCCACTTCTTAAGGCACTTCCAGGATGAGATCCTGAGCTGCTACACAGGTTTGGTAATCACAGAATCCCAGAATCACAGTGGTTGGAGAAGCCCTTTAAGATCATGGAGTCCAGCCATGAACCCAGCACTACCAATCCCACCTCTAATCCATGTCCCTGAGCACCTCATCTACCCATCTGTTCAATCCCACCAGGGAAGGTGACCCCACCACCTCCCTGGGCAGCCTGTGCCAGTGCCTGAGAACCCTTTGGGTGAGGAAATACCAGGTAACAACTCGTGTCACCAGGTTAAGCGTGGATTACCGGTGATTATGGAGAGCAGCCTCACACTGTGCTACTTTACCAGGGCTAATGAACAAAAGTGTTGATTTCATGCTCCATTTCTACAGCTAAATGGCTGTAATCTATAAGGTGATTACTCCAGCCCTTCTCCAGCTGCCTGCTTACGGCCATCAGAAACATGAAAAGTGTCATTATTGGGAGAAAAGTGCAGCACATGTTTCTGTGGCCAATTATTAAATGTTAAATCAGGACATTTACATGCTGTGGAAACAAGTAAACTGAGCAAAATAATATCTGAGGAGTTACTAATACTTTATGCTGTCATCTCAGTAACTCACAGCAATCCTTGGGGCCTTTAATTAATGTAGGTTCTGCCCACTCCTCAAAGTCCCACCATACTTCTGTCCTGATTTTGCCATGACACACTCTCCAAGCTTTGTTCTTTTCCTGTATGATTTATGGCCCCATGACTCAGGTTGCAAACACTAAATATTGATAGGGTAGATGAGGACCTGCTGAATCACTTCTGTTCACTTGGATGGATTTACTGGGAGGTTACCCAAAGAGCCTACAGCTCCTGTGCTAGGGATGGCTGCTGCTGTTCTCCATGGCTTTGGGGCTCAGAGAAGGTGGTCAAACACTGGAACAGGCTTCCTGGACAGGTGATCCATGCCTCAAGCCTATCAGTGTTGAAGAGACATTTGGACAATGTCCTTAATAACGTGCTTTAACTTTTGGACAGCCTTCAACTGGCCAGGCAGTTGGACTAGATGGTCACTGTAGGTCCCTTCTGACTGAAGAATGCTATTAAAAATAAAGTATTTAGGATATTTTTCTCTTATTTTCAATTTCAAAGTATGCATCCAATAATCCAGGCATATGCTCACCTTACCCACACAAAATGGACCTGTGTACAACTTATGCAATGAGGAACCCTGAGAAGCCTTGTTGAACCTCATACAGTTGGCTGCTGCTCACTGAAAAGCAAGTGCACATCTTGCTTTGGAAGTCATGAGCTTCTCCATGACCCAGGCCAGTGAAAACTGAACTGATTATTTACCTAAATCTTTCAGAATCACAATTTGCTTTTCAGATAGACACTAGCAATCCTGGGATCACAGAATCCCAGAATGGTTGAGGCTGGAAGGGACCTCTGAAGGTCACATCTAGTCCAACCACCCTGCTCAAGCAGGGACTCCCATAGCACATGGACCAGGATTTTGTCCAGATGGTTTGTGAACATCTCCAGGGAGGGAGATTCCACACCTCTCTGGGCAGCCTGTCCCAGGGCTCAGCCACCCTCCCAGTACAGAAGTTCTTCCTCATGTTCAGGTGGAACTTCCCGTGCTGCAGTTCATGCCCATTGCCTCTTGTCCTATTGTTGGGTGCCAGTGAGAAGAGTCTGGCCCCGTCCTCCAGACACTCTCCCTTTAGATATTTATAAACTTTAAACAGATCCCCTCTGAGTCATCTTTTCTCCAGGCTGAACAGACCCAGCTCCCCCAGCCTTTCCTCACGTGAGAGATGCTCCAGCCCCTTCATCATCTCAGTCTCCCTTTGCTGGACAGGCTCCAGGAGTTCCCTGTCCTTCCTGCACTGGAGAGCCCAGACCTGGACACTGGGTCCTGGTCACAGTTAGCATTTGTGCAGCTGACACACCAATTCTTTTCAGTTTGCACTGGTTTTTGTTTCCACATTTCTTGCTGTTCCAGTTTCATTATTCTTGGCTACCAAAAGTGATCAGATTTTGCTGAAATCAGGGGCCAGATTAATCTGAAATGAAGTGGGAAGGGTTTGACTTGTAAAACACTGACAGCTCTGATGTTCCTCCTGGAGCAGAGAGCAGACTTCTCCATCACACAGCTGGTGGAGAGCTGGAAAGGTGGTCTGGGGAGTCCTCTGAGCTCCCTGCAGAGAGGGCTTGTCCAGCCACCGTGGGCTTCATGTGAACGTGGGTAACACTAATGGGTGAAATCATGTCCAGCTAAAAAAAAACCCTTAAGAGGCATCTTGCTTCAAGAGTGAGAAGCACAGTATGTCCATGATGATGTATGGGACTTGTTTTACAGCGTGCTCAAGCCCAGGTGGGTCTTCAGGGTAGGGCTTGAGGTGATGTGATGAAATGAACTTTCAGCTCCCAGCTGATTTTCACTGCAATAATATTTTAATATAATCTGGAAAAAAATGGTAAATTTAAATTTCAACAGAAATGGTTCAGAATGGGCAAAGCTTTTAAAAATTTGGAGCCAAGAGGCTGACTGGGGCAGGGTGAGGGGTTATGGTGTGTCCATCCGTGGCTGTTTGCAAGAACAGGTTAGAAAACACCTGGTGAGGTGTTCTTTCCTCAGAGCCATGGGTCAGACTAAATAACCTCCTGATCATTTCTCAAGATTTATATTCCTAGATTCTAAATGGCACAAAATGTCTGCAAGTGAGCAAGATTTCCTCAAAAATGGTTTTCCTCTTTCACCCGTCACTAATCACTGCACTCAGAGGAACGTGTTGTCAAATAGCAGATGGCATATTATTCTAGAAATAACTGATCAACATATGTTTACTTTGTACATAAAGACCATGTTTGAAATATTCAAGGATTATTTCATGTATGTCTAAAGAAATGCTGTTTGCAGAAGGCTCAGCTCCCGGAGGGCACAATTAGCAGATTCAGATATATAGGTGCAAATCAAAGTTTTGCATCTCTACCTCATTTCTGCTCCTTTGAGTTGTGACTTCTCTTGTCAGAGAATCTCCTCTTGTACTCAACAATCATTTCAGGTTAGAAAAATCCCCTGTTCTTCATGTTTTTATGTTCCATCTGCTCCTAAAAGTGCAGGTACTGTACTGGTACAGGAGGACTTAAAATCCAGATGGAGGGTCAGATGGAGGTAGACCTGGACTGGTTAAAAGGCCATTGGTGTCATTGGTGCCATTGTAATTTTTAGAACTTTTACCTTGGAGTTATTTCATAAGTAGATGAGAAAAATTTATAGTGTCTTTATATTACTTGCAAAGAACAAAATTTCAAAGTGATTGATAGGTGTTTTCAGTAAATATATACACATATATCTGTATATACACATATATCTGTATATACACATATATCTGTACATACACATATATCTGTATACACCCAGATATCTAGCTCTGACCTGAAGCAGCCAATAGTAATAACTCACAAGTGAAGAGAAAGAGAGAAGGAGATGGAAGAATTCTCCTGCTTTTATTCCTTTTCTGTAGGGAGAAGATCCAACCTCAGGACCGCAGTCCCCAGCAAAGGCACTTTGCTGAATTCCCCAGCCGAGGAAAGGAGATTTTAGTACTCAGCAAACGCAAACTGATTCCAGCAGAATGTCAAACAAGGAGATGATCGCTCTCCCCAAAGGACTATTTCTGAAATAGAAAGCGGGAGACAGAGGATGAACATGTTTAGCAGACACAGCACAAGTGCAGAGTTCAGCAGTGGCCTGGCAGCATCACCCTGGCTTTACCTTCCCCAGCTGGGTGGGGTTTTAAAATTTTTACATATTTTTTAATATATAATACTTTAATTACATCATCACACCATCTTCTTGTCTCACCCTGATGGTTTCAATGCGTAGCTTGGCTCACCACGTAGCATTCCCTTTCTGCCATCCTTCCTCAGCAGCACTACCTCCTGCAGCCTCACCCCGTCCTGCTGTGAGCTGGGCAGAGCTGGTTCTGTTCAGCAGCTGGAGCAGCGCTGGGGGTTGGGTTCAGCTGGGATTTGTCAGGAGAGAAACGCTGAGAACATCCCCATGTTGGCATTGGTGTCCCTGGCACTGAAGGACTTTGTGTTTGTCCCTCTGCAAGCGCAAGAGCTCAGGGGTGAGGAATATTGACATGGATCAGCTCCATGGGCACTGGGCTCTGCCAAGGGGCTGTTCCATCTCCTGTCCCCCATGGGCAGGAGATCCATGAGGGGCTCTTCCTCTCTGGCTCTCTCTGGCTCTCGCTCGGGCTCTGGCTCTCCCGGGATTGCGGTTTCGGGTCGGGATTGTCGCTGCTCCGGGATCGTTCTCTGGGAACGGGCCGGGCTGGGTCTGTGGGTGCTGAGCAATGGCCCTGGGGGTCACTCATTGGCATGTTTTATTACTATTATTATTATAATTGATATTTTAATCATAGTACTATTTTGAGTTTTCTTTTATTTCCATGATTAAATGTTTCTTCTCTCCCCCCACGAGTCTCCTTCCCCTTGCCCCCAATTCTCTCCCCTCTCCCCTGGGTGGGGGCAGTGAGGGAGCGGCTGGGTTTGGCTGCCAGCCCAGTGCCCCCAGTGCAACCAGCACACCAGCTCAGCCAGCACCATCAATCCCAGTTTGTTTTAACCAGGCCAGGCCCTGTCACTCCTGCCAGGGTTTAGGGATGTTTTCAGTGATGAGTGCTATAGCCCAGAGGTTTTAACTCTACATCTTAAGTTTTCATTTGCTTCCCTGGGTATTTTTATTCTCAGTAATTTAATGTCCTTGCATTGTTAATTCACTAAAAAATCTTTTTTTAGCCAGTGGTTGCGTTATACCTCTACATAGACACGCTGATTTAGGATTAATAAAACCTTGATTATGTACCATGAACTAGGAGTGGGGTTTTGTTTGCACTGAGATTTGGGTGGAAATTCGTTTCTGTACTTTTTTATCCAGCTTATTTTTTTTTGTCTTAGTGCTGTTAAAGATGCTATGTGCTGTATGAGCTGCAATATTTAACTGTGACAGAGCAAATTAAAAAGAGATTTTTTTCATGCAGCCCAATGAGGCACACAGTTCACCCACAGCTCTGTGGGCAGCCACGGGGTTCTTAATATTTTTTTTTTTTTTAATTATGCACATAAGAGTGCAAGATTGTTCAGCAGAGCTATTGGCTCATGAATTAAAGTTTCCCTGTCAGCTGCAGGTTGTGAGAAGCCATTTCTGCCAAAGCAGCCGTTGCTCCAGAACAAGCTGAGCAAAACAAACAAGCTGGGAGATGAACTAAAGGGTTTCAAAACCTGAATTAATTTTGCAATTAAACAGAAATGAGAAAAAAAAAAGATGTTAGGTTATTCATGCAGGGTTTGGGAAGGCAGCGTGGCTGGGAGCAGGGAACAGCTTGTGGGGAGGATGGATGGGGAAGGGGAGGATGGTTGGGGACAACGAGGGGGATGATCAGGGGGTCCAAGGGCAGGGGGTGCAGGAGATGGAGAGCAGGCTGGGCACCCAGCTTGGGGCTGGCAGTGGGATGGGGGTGGGAGTTGGGGACAGCAGTAGGGTGGTGGTGGGGGGCATAGATTTGGGGGGCTGAGGCTAGAGGCAATTGTGTGACTGTGGTGGGGACAGACTGGGACAGACACAGGGCAGCACGGGGGGAACCAGCTGGAGCAGGGGTGGGGTGATGGGCACAGTCTTAACCCTGAAATCCCCTGCTCAGCAATCTGAGGGCGGTGTCGATCCAGAGGATGAACTGGATGGCATGTTCATAGCATGGCAGAGGACATCTCAGCCATGTGTCCTGGACAGGCTGCAGCTGAGGGGCAGGTGACATGGAGCAGCAGCACAGCAGCCACCACCTGACGGGACCAGGACCAGCAAGTGATAGCCAAGAACCAGGGGCAGAAGGAGCCCAGGAGAGCGAGGGCTCAGGCCCTAGGATGGGCAGCAAGCTCAAAGGCAGGAACTTTGGAGCCAGGGTTTTGAGCAGGAGCAAACCTGCAGATCTGCCCAGGAGCAGGAACCTCCACGGGCAATGTCCCCAGGGTCCCCAGGGCAGGACTCCAGCAAAACTCCTGTTTGTAGCATCAAGCTTTAAAACAGAAATCCTAAAATTCCAGAAATAAAACAGAAAATCCCAAGAGTTACAATTGGTTTTTTTTTAGGTCCTGTGACTTCAAGCCAATTTAAGGAACATTTGCAGCCTTTGGACTCAATTTCACGCCCTTAGATGTGCCTTTATTTCTGAGTTGGGCTACACAGCGCTCTTGTTTCCTGCCTTGAACCTGGATTTTTGTGGTTCTGTGGGGTTTAAGGGAAGCTTACAGGAGCACTAAGCTATTCCTTTTGGAAGTGACCATAGCAGCATAGAGGGTGTTGGAAATCTGCACCCTGCTTGCAAATGCAAGCCCATTTGATGTTCTGTAAAAGACAAAGTGTTAGAAACCGGTAGGGAGAGCAGGGTGTGATAGAGGACAGAGGGAATGAGAATAACTTCAGGGACTACACAGGGCTGTTTTTGGGGGTTTTTAAATTAATTTTTCTATTTTATGTGGGTTTATTCCATTTGGCACCTTGCAGCTCAACCTTTCTTTGGTGTTATTTGCGGTCTTCACTTTTCTTCTTTTTCCTCCCTTGTCCCAGGTGATGATTTCAGTTCCCCCCAACCTCACAGCATCTGTCAGCTCCTTTTCCCCAACACCTACAGGTGTCCTTGCCCTGCTGCTGCTCCTCTCTCCACGAAGCAAGTCTTCATGAAGGGTTTTGCTCTTCTCACCACGAAGCAGCTCCTGGCCCCATGCCTTGATGCTGAGCTTGGCAGAAATGAAATCAAACCTGGGGAACACCTGGGTGTTGGAGACCATGACCCCCGGGAACAGTGTGTTGTTCAAACCCTCTGAGGAGTGTTTTGCAGGTGGGAGGTCCACGTCTCCCCTCTTCCTGAGGTGGATCAAGAGGAAGCTGTTAAGCAGGAGAACCTACACTGCCACGTTGACGGTGTTCCCAGAGGGTCGCAGCCTGAGCGAAGCCGATCCATCGCTATCGGGGTACAAAGGTGGAGGCTGAGGTGTGCGTGGGGCAGTGCAGGGCAGCGGGAGTGGGAGGTGAGAGCTGTCACTGCCCTGTCCCCTGCCAGCCTGTAAGAAAAAAAAGCTTTCCATGGACCAAAGAGAAGGATTCCTGTTACTCTCTAAGCTCTGGACTCTTTTCGCTCAACTCCCCTTCAAGCCTCTGCAATCCCAAGCCCGGGAGCTCTTTGCAGCTGGGATTTCTTTGGCCGTGGTTTCAGCGGCGATGAGGCAGCTGCCCGCTGTGCCAGGACATTTGCTGCTGTAGTTCTGGCACCTCCATGTCCAACAGAGAAGGCTGGCGTTCACCCTCCTCTTCCTCCCCCAACATGGACCCCCCAGCCGTCCCCCCGCTGCCGCAGCCTCCCGCATCCCTCGGCTCCCGCGCCGTGCTGCTGCTTCCCTGCAGAGCGGTGCCACTGGTCTGCTGGCTTTTGCTCCTCAGGAGTTTCCCTGTTCTCCTGCTGAGCCAGAGCCCTTCCTCCAGGGAAATCACGCTCTGGGTCTGCTGAGCCTTGTGGACCCCTTCTGCGGATACGGCCCCGCACGGCAAAGCGCCGGGGCTGGGGGAGGCAGCTGGGAGCCCTGGGGCAGCTTCGTCACTCCTGGCTGTCTCAGCACTGTCCCAGGACTCTGGTTCCATCACTGTGAGCACTCCTGCGCCTGGTGCTCCGCACTCCTCGGGGACACCGGTCGCCTCTTGGCTTTGGGACGGCTGCCTGGGAGGGTGCGGAGCTGTCTCATCGGTTCCCTCAATTACAGTGTCACGCGTTTCTTCATCACAGCTGCTCAGGATTGTCCCTCTCCTGCCCACCTGGGTCCCTCCCTCCAGAGATGGGAGGTCACAGGTGGGCTCTTCCTGCCCCAGCCCGGCTGCGGGGCCCTGGGACGGCTGCAAGGTGTGTTCTTCTGCTCTCACCTGAGAGTTTTTCCTCCAAGTTTCAACTCTTTGCTCCTCCACCTCGAGGAGCTCTATTCCCTGGAGTTGGCCATGCTCCAGCTCGAGCACCACCACCAGCAGGCTGTGGTCAGAGCGTGATGCATGGCTCTTGCTTGCCTTGCCAGGTTGCCCAGATTCCTCTTCTCCAGGCTGGTGGGGCCAAGACTGCTGCCCTGGCACCTTCTCGCTGTGATGCTGTGACTCCCTTCCTGATACCTTCTTGCTGTGACCTGGTGACTCCTGCCCCAGCACCTTCTTGCTGCCATACTTTGTTGACCACCTCGTTGTTTCAGGATATTTCTCTGAAATTCCCTTGTCTGCCCCATTTACTGCTCTATTCTCTGTGTCACTGCTGCTCCCACTTTGCTGAGCAGGGGACTTCAGAGCATCTGCCAGACCCCCCTTGCTCCACAGCTGACTCGTCTGCTGGCTCCTGTTGGTGACTTCTGTGGCTGATCTTTGGCTGACCCAGATGACCCCCTCCTCGGGGGTGTAGGCCACCTTCTGCGCTAGCTCCGCTCTTTCCTCGGGGCCTATGCTGAGCGGCGACTGGTGCCAGGCGATCTGACAGCCGATCTGCCAGGGCTCGTCCCCCAGGCCCAGCTGTGTCTCCACGGACTGCCAGCTGTAGTCCCTGGAGACACGCTGGGGACTGTGACTGGAGTCCTGCCCGAGGGACATTGCCTCTGGAGGCTCCTGCTCCTGGGTAGATCCGCTGATTTTCTCCTGCTCAAAATCCTGGCTCCAGAGCTCCTGGCGCTTTTTTGCTCGCTGGACCATGTTGCCCATACTATGGCCTGAGCCCTCGCTCTCCTGGGCTCCTTCTGCCCCTGGTTCTTGGGTATCACTTGCTGGTCCTGGTCCCGTCAGGTGGTGGCTGCTGTGCTGCTGCTCCATGTCACCTGCCCCTCAGCTGCAGCCTGTCCAGGACGCATCACCGAGATGTCCTCTGCCATGCTATGAACATGCCATCCAGTTCATCCTCTGGATCGACACTGCCTTCAGATTGCTGAGCAGGGGATTTCAGGGTTTGTCCCAGAACCGCTTTGCTCCAACCGCGACCCAAACAGTGGCTCCTGGTCACCCACTCCTTGCTGGCCAGAGGGCTGAGGCAGGTGAGACCCTCTGCACTCACCTATGGTGACAAGGTGGGCTCCCTCGGGGCTGCTGTGGATCTGTGGGTCGGGGAGCACCAGCAGCTCACCCCCTGGATCCCCAGCAGGCCTGCCCGGGCTGTGAGGGTCAGCCCCTGCCCGTGGTGGGGATGGTGGGTGGCGTGGTGGCTGGTGGTGTGGGGCAGGAGGGTTCTGCTGCCTGACCCCTGGAACCACCCAACACTGTGAGGTCACAAACCGGCCCCAGGCCCACTGCAGAGTCACTGGACGACCTCAATTGGAAAAGCCCTTTAAGCTTATGGAGTCCAACCATGAACCCAACACTGACCAGTCCCCGACTGACCCATGTCCCTCAGCACTGTGTCTACACGACTCTTCAATCCCTCCAGGGATGGGGACTCCACCACTGCCCTGGGCAACCCCTTCCAATGCCTCAGAACCCTTTCAGCAGAGTAATTCTTCCTCACATCCCATCTCAACTGCCCTGGCCACAACTGGAGCCCATTTCCTCTTGTCCTGTCCCTTGGTCCTTGGTTGAACAGACCCACCCCCACCTCTCTGCACCCTCCTTGCAGGGACTTGGACAGAGCCAGAAGGTCTCCCCTCAGCCTCCTTTTCTCCAGGCTCAGCACCCCCAGTTCCCTCAGCCGGGAACTCAGCACACTTGTGCTCCAGACCTTTCCCCAGGTTGAGATCTGCACCTTCACACCTTCAGACTGATTTTTTTTTTCCAAGTTCATTGTACTCTCCAAACTCAAATTTATCTCACAGAGCTCTTACCCTAACGAGGTGGTGGTACCTTTGGGGTGCCTGAGGAGAAAGCTGGTGAGCTCTTCAGCTGAAGAGATGGGGTTACCTTGCCAAGGAGATCTGTGTTGGAAACTGGAGGTCTCACAGTGGGACTCTGGAGCCATCACGTGCAGAAGCTCCACTGGTGTGGGTGGGAGTGCTGTGGGAGAAGATGCCCAAGAAGGGAACTCAAGACAAAATTTGGGAAGAGGTAAAAGGGCAGGTGGGTGCTGGATGAATGGAAATTTCTCCTGTGGAGAAAAACCAAGCAGCCCAGGTGATGCACCAAGGGAGGATGGCCCAGCACCTCTGCAGTGCGCTGAAGTGTTGTGCTCATCAAGCTTGTAGAATAATTTAGGAAGATTTATTTTATGAATGTTCTGTGTTGCCAAAGAAACAGTTCTCCAGCAGCTGCAGATCATGGCCTCGCTGCAGGGTGCCCCTGGTGCCCTCCCGTCCCCCTTCTCCCCCATCCTTGTCCCCCCACGCCGGGTGCTGGTGCAGAGGCAGCTGGGAGGGGATCACTGTGGGTGCACAAGTGCTTGTGAAAGCAACTGTTGTTTTAGGGCAACATGAACCTTCTGCAGGGAGGTGTTGAGGAGAGGAGAGAGGTTTGTTTCCCCCCAGTCTGGAGCTCCATGCTGGTGGTTCCAGCTCCCACTCCTCATGCAGCAATTAGCTCAGCAGTTCCTTATGCTCATGACTGAACCATCTGCTTGGTGCTGCTGTACAGCGAGCAGCATTCCCTGCACGAGAACCTGCTGGAGTCTGAAAAGGAGCAGGGGAGAGGGATCTGCTGCAGCCAGTGAAGGGTTTCCTGATGTTCACGGCATCGCTGGTCCACCTCGGTGGCTGAGGAACCTCAGCCCAGGGATTCTCTAGTGGAAGGTGGTGGCAGGGGGGTTGGAACTGGATGAGCTTTAAGGTCCTTTCCAACTCAAGGCAGTCTGAGATTCTATGTTTGATTCTCATAATAATACTAATATTAAAATAATAATGATAATAGTAAAACGTGCCAATGAGTGACCCCCAGGGCCATTGCTCAGCACCCGCCCACCCAGCCCGGCCCGTTCCCAGCTCACGATCCCGGAGCAGCGACAATCCCGACCCGAAACCGCAATCCCGGGAGAGCCAGAGCCCAAGCGAGAGCCAGAGAGAGCCAGAGAGGAAGAGCCCCTCATGGATCTCCTGCCCATGGGGGACAGGAGATGGAACAGCCCCTTGGCAGAGCCCAGTGCCCATGGAGCTGATCCATGTCAATATTCCTCACCCCTGAGCTCTTGCGCTTGCAGAGGGACAAACACAAAGTCCTTCAGTGCCAGGGACACCAATGCCAACATGGGGATGTTCTCAGCGTTTCTCTCCTGACAAATCCCAGCTGAACCCAACCCCCAGCGCTGTTCCAGCTGCTGAACAGAACCAGCTCAGCCCAGCTCACACCAGGACATATGTTTGGGTGGGCAAGGTTTACAGCTGTACCTGGCACCCTGCGCCCTGTAACTCAGCAGGTGTAAATCCCACTCTGTGCAGCTCATGAAGGCAGCCAGGTGCCGTTTTGCAGTTGGAAAGATTCTACAGATATTTGTTAAATAGTTCTAAAGGGTATTTCTCTGTAGCATCAGAATGAGTAATTGAACTCTGGAGAAGATCCTACCTGCTGGTCCCCAGAGGCAAGCATCTCCTTTTGGGATGCAATCCTTGCAAAGTCTGCATCTGCTGCCACTTGTAAAGGCGTGGACCAACTGTGGGCCTCATCCAGAACCTCTGAACTGAAAGGGAAGTGTGGCAAAGCCTCCTGAGACCAAGAGGTCTGGCTCTACTGACCACTCAGCATGAGCCAAGGAGCAGTTTGCAGTGGGAAGGCAGCAGGGAACCCCTCAGCTCCATGGGGATGAGCCGGCGGTGAAAGCATCACCCAGGGAAGGAACACCAGTGACATTCATGGAGCTGGAGGAGAGCTGGGGTGGTCTGGCTGGTTTGCTCAGGCCCCATGAAGCTGCTTAGCTGAGGGGGCCATTGCTGCAGCACAGCAGGGCAAAGGTCAGCTCCCACTGCTGAGGATCACATCCTGCTGGGGACCACATCCTACTGAGGATCACATCCTACTGAGGACCACATCCTACTGAGGACCACATCCTGCTGAGGACCACATCCTGCTGGGGACCACATCCCGCTGGGGACCACATCCCACTGAGGACCACATCCCACTGAGGACCACAACCCACTGAGAACCACATCCCACTGAGAACCACATCCCACTGAGGACCACATCCTGCTGGGGACCACATCCTGCTGGGGACCACATCCCATTGAGGACCACATCCCACTGAGGACCACATCCTACTGAGGACCCCATCCTACTGAAGATCACATCCCACTGAGGTCTGCATCCCTCCAGAGATGCTTGCCTGGGGGCATGAGCATGGAGCAAAGCCACTTGCCTGAAAGACTGCAGAAGACTTTCCAAAGGAAAAAACAAACTCTGAGGAATCCCACAGTGGATTCAGAAAGAGCTGGAACATTAAAATTGCTTCTTCAGAACCCTTTTGTCCTGGCTGTCAAGCAGGAGCAGATAACCCGAGCCCTGGCTGCTGTCAGCACTATGAAGGAGATCTTTACACGGGGATGAAGTGTTCTTCAGCAGTTTTGCCGAGTATCAGGCGCAGCCAGACTGCTCCATACACAACGTGAATGCCTTGGAATACATTTTGCTCTTGAAGAAATGACTGGTTGTGGCTCCTGCTGCAAGAGGCTCTGAGCCACTTAGAAAAAGCTGTTGCAGAAGATATTTTATTAACAGCGCGTCAGAGTGTTTGGCAAGTCATAAATTACACGTCACCGTGCTGCCACCATGGAGCTACTGTGACCAGAGTTCATGGATAGCTTCAACTCGCTCCAGAGTTTGATTTTTTATGAGCCTCTGCCCTCGATGTCGAGGTGCCTGGCACTTGTATGTCCCCAACCGCTGCCCAGGCGTGGACATGTCCCTTCTGCTTCAGCAAGTAGGTGGCTCAGAAGGTTGGGGACATCAGCACGGTGTTTGGCTAGCTGGAGAGGACATGGCTTATAAGAGACAAAATAAAACTCCAGTGCAATCAGGGGTTGCTTTACTGAACCCTTTGCAGGCAAGTGATGGTTTTAGGAAAGGTCTTGTTGGCTGTTGGAAATGGGACGGGGTGGTGGCTCACCGGTTCATGGCAGTCACCCTCACTGTCGCTGCTTCCTTTTGGAACAGAGTTTATTCCTGACACAAACTCCTGGTGACTGGACTCTGCTTCACAAAGCAAGTAGCTTGTGCAGGTGGTGGGAAGATGGAGACTTCTTCCATAGGTGAGTGGACAGGTATATCTCTTGACTCTTCCACCTCCATGGCTCTTCTTTGATCAGACCCTGGCCCAGGTTGACCAGAGAAGCTGTGGCTGCTCCTCCCTGGAAGTGTTCTGGGCCAGGTTGGATGAGGCTTTGAGCAACCTGGTCTAGTGGAAGGTGTCCCTGCTGCTGGCAGGGGGGTTGGGACTGGGTGAGCTTTGAGGTCCCTTCCAACTCAATCCATTCTATGATTCCTGAGGACTTTTTTGCTCATCTGGGCTATAACTCCCTGTAATTAGGAGTATGCCCAATTATTAGATAATAAATACCCATTTACCTCCTTCTTAGGAAGATGCAAAGATGGCTTGCAGGCAGAGGCAGGCTGAGAAACACTGTTGTCCCTGAAGTCTCGTGGTGGATCTGCTGGAGAAAAAAACCTGTCCCTTTGCTTCCCGATGCCTCAATGATAAATTACCCTTTCCCCATGCTTCATTTTTGGAAAGCAAAACTAACAGCAATTCTGAAAGCTTACCAGGGACAGACATTTTTACATATCTCTATCAGATATCAGTGAGCCCAGATTCCTGGGGTTGAGGGCACGTGGAGATGATGTCCCTGCTTCCTCCCCGCCGCGCCGTGGATGCCCATTTGTTCTCATCGGAGCCAATTTCAGCTGCAGTAACTGGCTGAGTGCTGAGGGGAGAAGGGAGCTGAGTGTCTCTGGCCTTTGAGAATAATGCAGGGTTTTTTCATCTTGCCCAATTTACCGTGTGGCTCAGCTGCTCCTGTCTGAGAGCTGTGACAGAACTCGCCTGTGCTCTGGAAGCGCGACACGGTCTGTGCTGCCGGCGGAGGAGCCGGGAGCTGCTCACGCCTTGAAATAAAATATCAGTAGCTTTAAATTCTCCCCTTTACATTTTGCACAGCAGTTATTAGTGAAACCGCTGTATTTTTTGTCAGTCTTTGCTATGATTTGGTGACTATTTGTGTTGAACTAATAGCCCTTCTTTTTCCCCCAAAAATTCTTCTGATATTCTGAGGCTTCAGCAACGCCCAAGCCTGCAGTTGGCTGTAGCGGTGCGGCCTCGTTAGGCTGATGCATTGGAACAGGCACACTAAGGAGGGTGTCAGAAGAAGAAGGATATTTCATTCTGTTCTTCCCTGGGGTTTCCATTTGAAGTAAGAGCGAGTGCTGATAGGGGGTGGTGGGTTTCAGAGGGAGCCTGAGGAGGAGAAGAGGAGGGAGAGGCGCCGGGGGCTTCATGGGCTCTGGAGAGGGTGGGTGTTTGCAGGAGCAGCGCTGCTCCCGTGTCTCCTTATCTCACCATTTGCTCTGCATCAAAACGGATTTCTCAGGTAGTGCTTCTACACTGGCAATTAACTCCAAGTCCATAATTTCCAAGTGTGGGTAGATGAACTGCTCAGCTCAGCGAGCACTAAAAATAGAGCTGCAGAGAAGCCCCATGCCAGCACATGAGCTCCGTTACATTAAATGTTTAATTAACAAAATTTTACTGCATTACTTATAGCTGTTTCTTGAATCTATTGCTGTGTTTCATGAATGATACTGAGAAGCATGCTCTAGTTTTGTCATGTTTGCCATAAACCTTAAATTTGATTTTTTTTTGGTAGAGCAGACAACATTGATGATTTTGGTTTTTTATAATGGGCACTGGAAAAGGTTTTTCTTTCTCATTATAATGCAGCTGTCTGTTTCTGTTCAGGCATTGACTGTATAAATCTAAAAGCTCTCATCATGCCTGATCTCAGCTTTAATAGTCATCTGGATTTTTCTGTTTAGGAAGCACAAGCAGGCTCGCAGGTACAGTGAGTGCAGTGAGCAGTGCCACAGGCTCCTCGCTGCAGCGCTGGCTCAGACACCGAGAAATCCCCGAGCTGAAGCCCGTTTCCTTTGGAAGACAGGCTTTGGGTTGCACTTCTGGTCATAAGGAGAGTAAAATGAGGACCTGAGGAGAGAGAAAGCTGCAGCTGGGTTGTGTTTGGGTGGAGATTAGAGATGTATCTGCACCTGAGCCACTTGAAGTCTCCTCTTTTCTTCTGCTTTTCCATTTTTTTTTCTGAAAATATAGAGGACTGCTGCTTATGGCTAGAGGACATTACTCACTAATTATAAATGAGCCCCTTAAGAAAGGCTGATCTTAATAAATAAAAAGCTTGAGCTGTACTTTTCCAGCCTCCTGGAGTCACCAAATTCCTTGCAAACCTGCCAACAAATGCAGCAGCAGCAGCAGCACAGCCAGGGTGGCCGTCCCCTGCCCCGCTCCCCAGGGCTGTGCTGATGGAGATGCCAAGGTGGGCAAGAGCTGCTGGAGATCTCCTGGGGAAGGTCCCAGCACAGCCTGGAGCTGGCTGTGGGAGTTCCTCTCCTCACAGTGCTCTGGATCAGCTCTTGCAGTTTTGTGTTGTTTCCCATTTTCCCATTTCCCACGTTCCCTGGCTGGCTGACCTCTCCCTGGGGACAGCTCCAGCCGGCTGTTCCTCAAGGGAAGAAAGTTCTGCCCTCGCTGTTGATCCTTCCTCTAATGGGTTTTCATTTGCAGGGAAGAGGTCCCTGAAATCCCCTACATGGCAGGAGAAGAGCTGTGTTACCCTCCGAGTCCCAGACGTTCCTGCCTCCTAAGAGCATTCCACTCATAGCAGAGTCTTTCTGCCTGTGGCAGTAATTTCATGTGGGCACCACTTAAGCACCAGGGTTTGGAGTGGCAGGAATGGAGCCGCTGTCCATTCCTCACTCTGCAAAATTCAGTTCAGAACACTTCTTTCTAATTAGACCTCTCTTTTTATTTTCTATTTTATTTTCTATTTTATTTTATATTTTATTTTCTATTTTATTTTACATTTTATTTTCTATTTTATTTTATTTTATTAGGTCAATTGGCATAGCTGGAAGAAACAGTGAAATGGCATCAGTGGAAGAGATAACTTCCTTCTGCAGCCTCTCTCTTATGCAATAAAAATAATTATGTATTCTGCTTTCCAGAGGATTTTGAACCTCAAATGGAGGTTTCAGCTTCACTGAGGATTTACCTTAATGCACAGCAATTAATATTTTATTTTTCTTTTTTCTTTTTTTTTTTTTAATGCATCATTTCTGGCTCTATTATGTACTGTTAAAAAACTGCTTTGAGCACATATTATGATTATTTTTTTTTCTGATCAGCATTATTGTGTTGATCTTCACCACTGAGCTGAAGCTGAGCTTCCCCAGGTCATGAAGCTTGAGCACTTGTGCCTGTTCCTGTGAAGGTTGCTGTTCAGGCACCAGTCTCTGCAGGGTTTTGGGTGCACATGACGAGCAATGCATGAATGTCTTCTCCACTCTGAGTCTCACTGGCTTAGACAGACAGCTGAGACCAACAGGCACAGCGTGGTTGGCCCTAAGTACATGATGAGAAGGTGAATGTGCTGCTTATGGTCAGCTGCTGCATGAATTTTTTGGTCCTTGTTCTGTCACTCCCTGCCCTTGGCCAAAGTCCCTCCCCAGCCTTCCTGGAGCCCCTTCAGGTACTGGGAGGCCACTGGAAGGTCTCCCCGGAGCCTTCTCTTCTCCAGGCTGAACAGCCCCAACTCTCTCAGCCTGTCCTCACAGCAGAGCTGCTCCAGCCCTGGCATCACCCTTGTGGCCCTGAAATATGGAATATATTAATGAAATAATACACAATACATTAATGAAATACACAATATATTAATGAAATACACAATATATTAATGAAATACACAATATATTAATGAAATACACAATATTTTAATGAAATACACAATACATTAATGAAATACACAATACATTAATGAAATACACAATATATTAATGAAATACACAATATAGTAATGAAATACACAATATATTAATGAAAGACACAATATATTAATGAAATACACAATACATGAATGAAATACACAATATATTAATGAAATACACTCTTGCTGCCTTCACAGCGGGTGCCGTACCCCTGACCCCTGATGGATGTGGCTGCAGCGCACCAACACACACCCTGGTAAGTGCTCCCTTGTGCCCCTGCCTGTGCCACGTTTCTCTTTCGTGGCAGGAATCAAACAGCAGTCACAGATGTGCTCCACAGCCCCACGGCAGCTCTGGCTCCCCTGGTGGCACCCATGCCATGGTGGGCTGCTGGCTCTGTCACAGCAGTGCCACACACCAGGCTGCAGCTCCAACGCAACATCTGCTTCACTGTTGAGCTGTCAAAGAGCCATTAAGCTTTAGAGATGCTGAAAAATCTGCTGATTGTTTTGATCCATCTTTCCTCGTTACACCTCATTAAACCTGAGTGGTGGAGCAGCGGTGGGAGACGGCAGGGACCGGGCGGGGAGGGATGCCCACTCCTGCTCTCAGGTGGGTGGGTGGGCAGGTAGGGAATAAGCAGAAGAGAGCTTAGAAGAAAGCACATCAGACTCATTAAACCCTACACTGAAACATAAACCTTGTTCTAATTTAAATTTCAGTCCTGGTGTAATTAAGTAATACAAATTATGATACTTAGCAATTTCCATCTTCAAAACCCTTTACGGACAAGAACAAATTTATTCTCGTGGCATCTTCATGAGGAAAAAAGCTTTATCATGGGGAAAAGGAAGAAGCAATTTTTAAGCACCTTGCCAAGGCTGAGGAGGACACGTGCCAGCCCCGCTGGCTGCTCCACAGCCTCCAGGAACATCTCAGATGGCTGCAGAGCCATCCATGTCCTCGAAACCTGCTACTGCTCTGTTGCCTGAAGCAGCTGAGAATAGTTTCAGGGGTAGGAGGATGTGTGAGCGGTGCTTGGGGTGATGCCAGGGTGCAGGCAAGGTGGTGGTGGCTTCATATCATTAAGAACCTGGTCCTCATCTCTAAGTGACCAGCCAGGGGTGTGGGAGAGTGACAAACCCAGCTTTAGGGTGAGTTTCTGGTTGCTTTGTTGTGGCAGTGGCACTGGAGGTTGCCAAAGCAATGGCAGACAAAGCAGAAATGTCAGGGCAATGGCTCACCCCAAACCAGAAGGTGTTGGCCTCCAAAGAGGGGCTGTTTTCTCTCTCAGGCATGGTCCAGTACTCAGTGTGCTGTGACCCCCTGAGCAAAGCCCACCTCCTGCCGACCCCACAAACACCAGTGGGTGCTCTCTGTAAGGAGACCAGGCTGGAGGTGGTTGTTCCCAGGCTGGAGGTGAGATGTGTGTGCACCCATATTTATTTCCAGCACGAGGACGTTAGCAGCTGGGGTCCCAGCAGTGACAAGATGCTTTCCATCCTTGAGAGTTTTTCAGGTGGGGAAAGACCCCCACAGCACAGGCAGCCAACCCTGGAGACCCTGTGGCCATGAGCCCATGGCAAGCACTGGTGCAGAGGTCCTGAGCTGATGGGGATGAGCCACATCCAAGTGTCCCCTCTGCTCTCCTTCTGGGTAGGGGTGGAGGTGGGGGCTGCAGGCTCATGGGGATGGGTCAGATGAGCTCCAGGGGCAGAGACCTGGCCAAAATCAATTTGCTGGGCAAGAAAATAGGCGAGTGCTGGGCAAGATTATGGCATGAGGGTGTCTTATCAGTGTCAGGGATGCAGTGACTCCTGTGTTTGGTGGCACTCAGGCCACCCCACTGCTTATGAAAAAGATTTTTTCTTAACATTTCACACTGGTCCATTTTAAAGCACACTCCTCTCTAAACTCCCTCACTGCACTGTAAAATGTGGTGAGTACTGCAAGCTGTGTTCCAGATGCAGCTGGTGATAGGATTGGTTCCTACAAGCTAAAAACCCCATTAATCCATCACTGCTACAAAGGGGCTGAGACATCCCCCCCTCCTCTGCACAGGGGATAGTGGTTTATTTTCCTCTGGCCTTGTTCCAACTGCTTTGTATCCCTGGGAGATAAAAAGAAAATCTACTTTATTCTCTTCCTACTTGTGCAGCATATCCTGAAGGAAGTGGCACAGCAGGGTCTGGTGATGAGAGACCATCTCAGAGATAGATGCCCATGCCTTGGTGGTGCAGTTTGGGCAGTTCTCTGCTGCTCCCACTGCCCCGAGGCTCTGGAAGATGGGTTGGTGTCTGAGGTTTCCTAGTTTGTCCCCCCCAGGGACCTTTGTGAGAGCTGGCAGGTGAAAGCAACTCTGATCCCGTTTGTTTGTTTGTTTGTTGGCTGGTTTGCAGGATGCAGGTGGGTGTGGGACTGTGCTGGGCTCAGCTTTGCAGGGCAGGTGCAGAAGCCACCAAACATTTCTGAACTGGAGCTGACCAGTCATGGAGCCAGGTAGGAGGGGAAGAAAACATGGTCCCAGGTCCTGAGCATCCCAAGTGTCCTACTTGTGTCCAGTAAAAAGGAATTCCATCTGAAACAAATGAAAGTGGAGAGCTTCTCCCCTGATATGAGGCTGGAAGGACGGCTTAATGAGTGGAGCCAAGCAGGAATTGGGAGGGGATGAGATTGCCTTGGAGAAATGCAGGGAGGGCTGGACACCAGGGAGAGAAGGGGAATATTTATCCTGAAGGACAGTGCTGGCACAAGGACAAGTGGATTTAAAATTTCCATGGATCAGTTTAGGTTAGAAAGTAGAAGAAAGTTTCTGACCTTCAGAAAAATAAATTCTAGAATAGTTCCCAACAGAAAAAGGGGTAAAAAAGGGCTGTATTTTATTTTAAGGTGAAGTTTAGCAGTATATGAAAACAACGGTGATGTGATCCCATGGGAATGGATTAAATGTTCTAGATGGCTCCTGTGCCTTTGTGCAGGAGATTGACTGGGCATTTACCATGAATGATCATGGGAGCCCAGGGAAATTATAATACATTATAATTATCCTATATGCTCCAAGTTATCAAAATTTTCCCAAAGACAATATTTTAGTGAGTAATTATTCTCTAAAGTAGCTTGCAGTACAGCTAAAATATACTCAGTGCTCTTCCAAATTACACTTTCATCTTCCTCTGTGTATTTTCCCATGCATGAACTTTATTCTTTGAACAATAAATATACTTTACTAGACATAAAGAGTGAAAGTGGCAGATTAAAAGAAGACTGAATATTTAACTCAAGTTTAAACTTGTCATTCAATGATCTGATAATAAATGTCATAAATTATTCAACTTTCAAATTAAATCCTTGGGCAAATGTTTGGAAAGTAGGTGCTGATTTGTCCATGTGTACTACTTTGTTTGCTAGAAAATCTCAATAACTAAGTCACAGCACCCTGCAAAGTCACTAGATCAAGATTTTCCATCGACAGGTTGATTTAGTAATACAGATTGATGAAGATGGTCTGATATCTTGAATATTGAGTTATTTCCCCATGTTCTATTTTTCTTGCTTTGAAATTGTCTCTACCTACTCTCTCTAAAAAGCAATTTTTATTGTGATGGGATTTTATTTTCACATAATTTTGCAGGTTATTTACTGTGAATGAGAAAAGAATTAGTTTTAAAGAGATGTGATGGACAAATGATGTATACCTCTCCTGCTTGCTATTTTTCCCTTAGTTATAGGTAATAAATTCCTTCTTTGAAGGCAATGAAAATGACAGAGTAAGGACCAAACCCCAGGAACCCCTCTCTGAGAGTCCCTCAGTGCAAGGGAACATCTGGGCTGTAGATACCAGGCCAGTTCTGCGTTCACATCGTCCGCACACTGTACTTTTTTGGTGGTCAAATGTTTGTGACCCAAATGGAGCTGAGGGGATGGAGATCCACTGTAGGTAGCTGCAAACATTAAATAGGACGTCCTTTGAAGCTGGAGCTGTGTTTCAGGAGGCTGCAGAAGCCCACTAAGCAGTGCTGGGTTGGCTTTTCTGACCCACCGCTCACCAGCTCCTTTCATCTGCTCAGGCTCACACGTCCTGGATCAAGAAGACAATTTCCTTTACAACGTCCAACCTCAATGAGCCAGGGGCTGCCTTCGTTTGCAGGATCAGTGGATGACAAAGGGAACAGAAAGGGAACAATTTAATCACGTTTATTTTCCACGGGCGGCTGAGCCTGCGCACGCTCTGTTCCTCAGCACGCGCTGCTCATCCCCCCGGCCGCGGGGACGCTTCTGAGCAAACAGGTGAGTCCACGTGTGAAAGCACTCAAAGGAAACCTGAAAAGAGGAAAATTGCCCCTTTTACCCCCTCTAAGACTCCTCAGAAATGTGCTCAAAGCAGCTCAGTGCTGCCCCGGCTGCTGTGCTGGGAGGAGGCTGCGTGCCACCCCAGGGTCCCTCTTGTTTCTAGTCTATCCATTGCAGAATATAAAAGATTCTCGATGGCAAAAGGAGTGGAGTAGAGACCCTTTTCAGCCCTAAAAACATGTTTTCTGTTCAGCATGCTACAGCACTGAACACTTCTTGTTTCTTTTTTTGCTGTGACAGCAAAATACACCTCGGCAGGACTTTTTCATAGAGTCATCAAATCCCAGCCTGGTTTGGGTTGGAAGGGACTTTCAAGCCCATCCAGTCCCAACCCCCCTGCCAGCAGCAGGGACACCTTCCACTAGACCAGGTTGCTCAAAGCCTCATCCAACCTGGCCCAGAACACTTCCAGGGAGGAGCAGCCACAGCTTCTCTGGCCAACCTGGGCCAGGGTCTCACCACCCTCACAGGGAAGAATTTTTTCTCCCCTGGAGCTGATATTCCAGCCCTGGGATTCTGCAGCAGACATAGTCACACATCCCCACAGCCCATGGAAAGACCCATCCCAAGGGTGCAAGGCTTGCAGCAGTTGTCAGCTGTCTCTCTGAGCCCTGATGTGTTCCCCATTCACTACCCACCCTACATGTTGGTGGGACAGATGCTGCAGCTGGACCCTGGGGAACAGCCCTGTGGGTCACTGCTCCAGGGATGGGGCAGCCCCATCACAGGTGTCACCTGGAGCAAAGCTCTGGTGACATCCCAGGGCCATCATTCTTACCATACCTGGCTTTTATGTGTTTTTCCTCTTCTGATGTTACTTCCAGCTATGAAGCACCAAGTTGGCCAGTGTAGAAGCTTGAGACGAGCCTCATCTTCTTCCCACTGAAGTTATGTCAGAGTGTTATTTCAAGGCCCTTCCCAAAACTGCAGACTTTTAACAAATATTTGATTTCTTCCATCTTCAGAAAACTGGTGGGTTTCTGGAGTTTACAGAGGGTTGGTTTGGAAGACAGGCATGTAGCCACCTCACTGGCTGAAGGCACCTTCCTCCCCAGCTGTGGCACTGGGGCTGGCATCTGCTGCCTGCTCTTCTCCTGCACCATAGCTCCCAACTAGCTTTTGCAAAGGTGGAGAAAATAACTGATTCTCAATTGCCTCAGCAAAGTACAAATCAAACTAAGCAAGGCACCAGCAAATAGAAAATTGATTTCAGATTTGTCTGCTTTGGGGCTGTTGGGTTTTGCTTCACACAAATAAGAGGAGGAACCTTAGATGGATGATGGTGCAGGACATCAATGCCAGGCACGATCTTATCTGCTTCCAGGAGAGGTCACCAGCCATTGCAAGGGTGCAAATACCCAGCAGCCAAAGGGGATGTGAAGGAAAATCTTCATATTTTGGGGCCATACTTTTTTCAAGGGCAGGGAGTGACAGAGCAAGGGGTGATGGCTTGAAACTGGCAGAGGGGAGATGGAGCTGAGATGTGAGGAAGAAATTCTTTGGTGTGAGGGTGGTGAGGCCCTGGCCCAGGTTGGCCAGAGAAGCTGTGGCTGCTCCTCCCTGGAAGTGTTCTGGGCCAGGTTGGATGAGGCTTTGAGCAACCTGGTCTAGTGGAAGGTGTCCCTGCTGCTGGCAGGGGGGGTGGGACTGGATGGGCTTTGAGGTCCCTTCCAACCCAAACCATTTGATAATTTTTACGAATATTTGGAAAATGCAAAACAGCTTTGTACCTGCAGACTGCCGTGGCAAAGCACAGGTCCTCTCATCCCAGTGGTCACCAAGAGTCTGCCCAGCGAGGAGATGGCTGCAGGGTCAAGAGCTGAGCTGCCAGCCAGCCCGAGCCTCTGTCCCACGGAGGCTGCACACCCAAAAGCCCCGCTGCATGTGATGGTGCATGCTGGAGTCTGCTTTTCTAGACAAACAATGGGCACTAAGAAACATTTTTAACAGCTTACTGCACCTCTAATAGCAGGGGGCATGAGGAACAGTGAGCAGAGCCGGGCAGTTCGGGAAGAATCAGAGCTGCATTTTAACACGTGCTCTCCTCAAGGTGGGTTCATAGGGGCTTTTTGTAACGACCTAAATAAATCCTGAGTTTCTCGTGCCTGCAAACACTCTGTATTGTTTATAATTCAGTCAGGATTGTTACGGGGAAAGCAGCCAAGCCACAAACCGGGCGCTGCGCAGCGTGGCCTCGCGCCATCCCGCACAGGCGGGAGGATGTTCTTACGCCGCGAAATGAAGCAAACTGGAAGGGCCGTGATGATTTGATAAGAATTCCCACAGAATTCTCCAGTTTATCTCTGCCACCAGCTAATTGGAGCCTGGCTGGTTGCCATGGAGACCCAGCTAAGCAGGAGCAGGACTGATGCTCACTGAGACAGCAGCGGAGGGAAGGGAGAGCAAGGAGGGTGCAGGATTGCTTCCTATCTCCTGCTGCCAGCCCGTGTCTGCTCACACCTTGTGGCTGTACATGTGCCCTACTGACAGAGGTTGGGTCACCCTGACCCTCTGATATCTCAGAGGGCACATCACGAGTGTCCTGCCTGGTGCTGGGGTGTGAATTTGCGAGACAGAGCATCCTCAGCACCATCTCAGCTCCTGTGTGCTGCTCGGTGGAGCAGGAACCTGATGGCACCATGGCTGCCTTGCTTTGACTTGCTGGTCCTTCAGTAAATCACAGCCTCTGGGATTTTCACTCCTCATCAGTCCACATTTTTTCCCATTCTGTGAATCTCATCCCAGTGGCCTCTTCTAAAGCTGTGTTTCCATCCATGGAGGCAGAGGAAAATGTGTCAGTGTCTTATGGAAGTCAAGTCATGCCTCATGATGATGCCTTCTGGAGGAGGGCCCGGCTCTCAGCTGGCAGAAACGTCTGGAATAGGGCAGGAAAAAAGTAAGGAAGAGTCAAACAATAAATCTCCAGCATGAAGGGCAAGCAAGAGAGCTTCTTGTGCACTGATGTGGCTTGAAGAAAGATGCAGCAGAAAGGAAAGAGAAAATATGGAAAGGCAGGGTATAAAGCTTGAAGTCCCACCACACCTGGGCATCTAACTGGAGCCACGGCCTCTGCAGCACACACCCCATCGCTTTCCTATTGAAAAAGTGTGGGTGCTCTCACTGCCAACACAGCAGTAGATCTTGGCATGAGGCAGGGCTGGACCTCCAGGTGGAAGGAGTCCACCTCACTCCTGCACCAACTCTGGGGTGGAAGCAGAGCTCAGGAGCCCACATCTGAGCAGCGTGACCAGAGCATCCCCTCCCCAGCTGTGGAAGTGGGACCCCTCCACCTGCCAAGGCACTGCACTTTAATTACCTGCAATCATCACAGCAGCTTCTTACAGGATCAAAGGGTTGCCCTGATGGGTATGCTCCTGATGATAATTTGGTCTCATTAAGTTGTGTTTCAGACTTTTGAAGCAGCCCAGAAAAGGTTTTGATATTCATCTTGGAGGGGTTCAGAGATAATACTGAGACTTGCTGACTCAGCTATTTCCTGCTCCCTGGTTTAATCCAGCTCACAGATAAATGATGGAGGAGTTTTGAAATCTCTCTCCTCCCTGTTAATTGATATGCCTCCCAGACGGCTCAGTGCTCCAGTTTAGCTAACAAGCACGAGAACCAAGTTGCCTTACACGGAGCTGAGCAATTTGTCCAGCAAATGACATCAACCTTCAGCCTCAGAAGAAGCCTGGGGATGCCTGGCTGCAGCTCTGCTCTCCGTGGATTCAGGCCAGAACAAATATTGTCTCCTCTCTACGTCTGTAACACCAGAACACGGGAACAAGAGAGCCTGGCTCTGGGCTTTTTGGTGGGTTGAGAGGTCCTGTGATGATCCCAGCCTTTGGGGGGCCTGTTGCAGTATTGCACACTGTCATGTCCACTTCCCAGCTGCACTCACTGGTTTGTTTTTGACTGAAGTCTTCTCCTGAAAGACACCTTGCCTAGATTTGGAGAGAGGAACGTGGCTGAAGGCTGCACAGGGGACTGCAGCGTTCCGGGACAGCACCAGGCAGACTGCACCCAGCGACCACAATGGGCTCAAGATGTTCTTGGATTTATTCTTCTGAAATGTTTCTACAATTGTTTAAAAGAAAACTGGAACCTTGGGTGAAAAGGCAGGACTGAAATAACAGCAGCATCTTACCCACAGCTTAACACTTCTTGAGAGTGTGGTGGTTTCACTCCTTTGGCTGCAGCCAAACACAGCCGCTCGCTCCCTCTTGGCCATCACAGGGAGCAGGGGGAGAATTGGAAGGGTAAAAGCATGGGTTGAGATAAGAACAGTGTCCTAACTGAAACAAAATAATAATGATCAAGGCAGTAATAGCAGAATATGCCAATGAGTGATGCCCAGGGCAGTTGCTCCCCACCCGCCGAGCGATGCCCAGCCTGTCCCAGCCAGCGATCCCGGAGCACAGACAGTCCCCAGACCCAAACCGCAACCCCGGGAGAGCCAGAGCCCGAGCCAGCCCCGAGAGAATCCCCAGCTCTCCCTCAGCCCTGGCTCATGTCCTGCCCATGGGGGACAGGAGATGGAATATCTCATTGCAGTGCCACAGGCCAATTTGGGGTTTGCTAATTACTGCGCTTCCCCCCTTAGTACTTTGCACTTGCAGACCAGCAAAACACAATGACCTTGTACTTCCAGGAACAACTAAAAACATCAGTGTGTTCTCAACATTCTTCTCATCCCAAATCCCACACTGAAACCAAACCACAGCTGTTCTGGCTCCTGAGAAGAACATTAACTCTGTCCCAGTTAAACCAGGACAGAGATTTTGAACCCATCTGGGCGTCATTGAGAAGAGGGAGCAGATGGCCTGTGACAGGTGACTGTGTGATCCTGTGGTTCTGTGACCTGTGCTGGGGCTGCTTCATGGGCAGGGAGCGGTGGCAGGAGCTGCCACCTGAGAAGCAGGAGCATGGCTGGGCTGGGAAGGACTCACGGACCGCGGCTGCACTGACTGAGCAGAAAAGCAATAAGGAAGTTTCCCAATAACAGGGGTTTGACTTCTGTTTAGGTCAGGTAACTTTAAATCCCATCCTCAGCCAGAGCAGTGCTTAGTCACCTGAGAAGTGACAGGTCCCTGCAACCAGCAGAGCCTCAGAAGAACTGTTGCTTTACAGTTTCCATCTAAGTTATAAAACAAAAACCAGCTGCCAGTTTATTCAGCTTTATCCTTATTTTAAACATTTTTTCCTGGAATTTAGAGTCAGAACCTGGGTTGTCTTCGTGGCAGGAATCATTCAGTGGAGTTTGGAACATCACTGAGGATGCTGCTGTTCAATGTCCCCTCTCCCAAAGCCCCCCAGTACCCCAAAGCCCAGCCCTTGGAGCAGTTCCCAGGCTGTGGCATGGTCATGAGACAACACTGGTGGCACTGGGAGCAGTTCCCAGGAGGTGGCATGGTCATGAGATGGCACTGGTGGCACAGGGGGAGGAGGGAGGCCCAGGGATGAGGTTGAACCATATCCCTGATGCAGAGCTGCTTTGGCTCCCTGAGGTGGGTCCTGCCTTCTGCCCCACTCCTACCTCAAGGTGGGTGTTGGGGTCAGAGCTCAGAGCAAAACTCATCCCTGCCCGTCCTGCCCAACTGCTTCTTACAAGACTTTGCTTCCTCCAGCTGGAAATTTTTGCATCATTTGAGAGCACCAAGAGATTACAGAATGTCCTTTCCTCTTCAGGGTTTTTTAATTAACATTTCTATTATCGAGCTTAATTAGCACATCTCTGGCTCCCATCTGCTTTTCTCTGTTGCAGCCTGCTGCAGACACTCTGGCACGGCACTATGCATCATATCATGAAGAATAATAAATGAACATGGCTGTGTTCGGATTACACAGCCTGAGTGGAAAGATCAGGCCTTGAGGTGGAGAGGCAGCCCCTCCTTCAGCTCCTGCTTTGATTCTGGGGTGACCTGTGGTTGTTTCTGGTGTGCTGGCTGGAGAAGCTGCGTGTGCTGTGAGTACTGAGCCAACCGAGCACCGCGAGGAGAGATGCTCAGTATCCTCTGAGAGCTTGTCTACACCACTTCCACTTCAGGTGTTCATGGGTCCCATCAGCGTTTGCTGGCAACATCCACAGGTGGCATTTACATCACAAAAGCTGATCCTCCTTCTCTGCAGTGGCACAGAAGAGGACAGAGCAACTAATGTGCAGTGGCATTTTCACAGCCTTTGAGGGGAGTTGGAAGTTGCCAGCTTGAATTCTTTGAGCCTGGTGGTTTCACAGGCAGAATCCCAGGATTGCCTGGATTGGAAAAGACCTTTAAGCTCATTGAGTCCAACCATGAACCCAACACTGACCAGTCCCCACTGACCCATGTCCCTCAGCACTGTGTCTACACGACTCTTCAATCCCTCCAGGGATGGGGACTCCACCACTGCCCTGGGCAACCCCTTCCAGTGCCTCAGAACCCTTTCAGCAAAGAAATTCTTCCTCACTCCAATCCAATCTCAACTGCCCTGGGTGCAACTGGAGGCCACCACTTGAGGCAACTTGATTTAGACTAGACGTAAGGAAGAAATTTTTTACCATGAGGGTGGTGAGACACTGGCCCAGGTTGTCTACAGAGGTGGTAGAAGCCCCATCCCTGGGATCATTCAAGCTCACGTTGGATGAGGCTTTGAGCAACCTGCTCTAGTGGAAGGTGTCCCTGCTGCTGGCAGGGGGGTTGGGACTGGATGAGCTTTAAGGTCCTTTCCAACCCAACCCAGTCTGGGATTCCATGGTTCTGTGACAATTTGCACCTTGTTACCTTCCCCTCAGCAGCCACTGAAAGCCCGAACAGACGAGACCCGAGCGCCTGCTCCGTGGGTTGTCTCTGCTGGAGGTGGCTCTGGGTAGGAGGAAAGGTTTCATTTTTTTCCTGAGGTTTTCACCTCTGCAAAACAACTTGCACCCTAATGAAGCCAACAGGTGAGTCTGATGTTAAAATCAACCTGCTCTCTGTCAGGGCTTGCTGGCAGCAGAGGGAGTGGTCCTGGGAGGACCCAGCGCAGGGGATGGGACGTTTGGTGCCTCCTGCCTTGAGCCACCGACCTGCTCTTGCTGAGCTGGTGCTCCTCGGGAGGTTAGGCTGGGTTTGCTCGGTGGGCTTTGTGCATGAGTTTCAGCCACTGTGGTTGTGTTCTGACACCAGGATAAATTTAGGGAAATATTTCTTTTCTGTTCAGCAGAAATTAATATATTTATCAGCGACATCAAGTATTCAGCACAAACAAGACAAGGGAAGAACCTTTACACGAGATAAAGCTGTTGGCTTCAATGGCAAAGATAAATACAGTGCCAAAGCGATTTCTTATTAAACAGCTGGCCCACATGATTTGTTTCCTGCGTTACTGATGATGTATGGCTCCTATCCACATTAATAGGCAACCATAAAGTATTGTTGTCAGCTGAGTTTTATTTGGAGTTAAATAAAATATTTGAGTTTATGACAGATTTAACAACAGGCATCAAGTTTACAGCATCCTGTTGCTCTCCTCTAGCAGACTGAACATATGTTTTTTTTAAACGCCTCTAACGTGTTGCATGAGCAATGCCATTGTGATAACATGACTTTTTAGCTTGATTACACCACAAGATGAGCTTTTAAGCTTTATGAGAGCACCATAAAAGTCAGCAGTGAGATGAAACACCAAAACAGAAAGCAAACACTGATTTTTGCTGAACTTTATTAAAGAGTAAATGTGTGTTGTGGAGTGTGTCAGGTGATGGGTGCAGAGCTGGTCTGGGTGCCAGGTCCTGCACTTGGATCCCAAGAACCCCCGTCAGCACAACAGGCTTGGGGAGGAGTGGGGAGAGAGCTGCTGGGCACAGAGGGACCTGGGGGCGTTGGTCACCAGCAGCTGAACATGAGCCAGCAGAGTGCCCAGGTGGCCAAGAAGGCCAAGGGCATCCTGGCCTGGATCAGCACCAGTGTGGCCAGTAGGAGCAGGGCAGTGCTGGTCCCCCTGCACTGGGCACTGGTGAGGCCGCAGCTCGAGTGCTGGGTTCAGTGTTGGGCCCCTGAGTCCAAGAAGGACCTGGAGGTGCTGGAGCGTGTCCAGAGAAGGGAACGGAGCTGGGGAAGGGTCTGGAGCACAAGTGTGCTGAGTTCCCGGCTGAGGGAACTGGGGGTGCTGAGCCTGGAGAAAAGGAGGCTGAGGGGAGACCTTCTGGCTCTGTCCAAGTCCCTGCAAGGAGGGTGCAGAGAGGTGGGGGTGGGTCTGTTCCACCAAGGACCAAGGGCCAGGACAAGAGGAAATGGGCTCCAGTTGTGGCCAGGGCAGTTGAGATGGGATGTGAGGAAGAATTTCTTTGCTGAAAGGGTTCTGAGGCATTGGAAGGGGTTGCCCAGGGCAGTGGTGGAGTCCCCATCCCTGGAGGGATTGCAGAGTCGTGTAGACACAGTGCTGAGGGACATGGGTTAGAGTTGGACTTGGCAGTGTTAAGTTTGTGGTTGGACTCGAGGAGCTTAAAGGTTTTTTCCAACCAAAGCCATTCTATAATCAGGAGAACAGCAGGAGACATACCCCATTATTTGTTTTCCTGCACAATACTGCAAGCTCCTCTGAGAAAGCATCTTAGATCCTCACAGGTGCTGCTGCTGTGCTATTGCCACCAGAGAAAAGCTCTTTGAAGGATGAGTCGTGCAAAGCACAGAGCAGCTTCCTCAGCCCAGAGAGCACCCACAACAGGTAAAGGATCTCCCAGGAAACACAGTGTTCTGCTGCCCTGGTGTTGCTGAACGAGCTGTTGGGATGAACCACCATTAAATGAGGTTGGTGCAGCATCTCCTGTGGCATTGACATCAAACGTGGTTACTCCTTTAGAAGCATGTTTCAGCCCAGCTTATCAAAAGGCTCTGGAAAAAAAAAAAGAGAAATTACAGCCCCTGAATAGTGCTGCAAAGGGAGTGGGAATGAATTACCCAGTGTTCCCTCCTGGCTTTGAGTCTGTAAGTAAACTAATATTCTTCGATTTTATGTTTTAACTTCCTACAAAGGGCTCAACTCGTTATTTTCTAAAGAGAAAGTCCAACAAAAGCACGAGCTCTGAGCTCTGAGCTCTGGGCTGGCACACAGCTGCTCTCTGGGGAAGCCTGCCGAGGTGAAAGGCTTTTTCCAGGTGGGATTTTTAATGAGAGCATTTCCACGAGGCAGCGGCTGGAGCTGCACAAAGCGCTGGGCAGGCGGTGACAGCTCAGGTGAGCGGCACACAGGGAGAGCAGCGAGGCACTGCTCTGCTTTCTGTTTTGTTGGGGTTTTTTAAAAAAAATAAATTCAGAAACATGTCCTAGAGCCTGTTTTGGGGGAGGCTCTGAGCTGCACATCACCTCCCTCCTAGGGACAGCGTTGTTCTGCCTTCTCACCTCTCAGAAACCCTTAAACAAGTCAGAAGCACGTTAAAGTCTCACCACACAACCCTTGAGCTCAGCAGAAATCATAGCTAATCTACGTCCCATTAACAGGCTTCCCACCCTTGTGTTTCAAGTGGAATATTAGTCTTTGTGGAGTTCAGAAACAAACTGTTTAATTGCTGGACACAAGACATATTTTGATCTTTTTCAGGTAAAAAAACCCCCCAAAACCACAACAAGGTGAAAGCTGTGCTTGGAATTAATCAGATCAAAGCACAGTTTGGCATATTTAAGTAGCATTAATTCAAAGGAGCACTGCCAACAGCCTCTGCTCCCCCCATTTAGAATATTCTTTTCAAAAAAATTAAAGGAGCATTCAGCATTTTACTTTTTTACATCCCCTCTTGTGACATTTCTCGCTGTTATTGTATTCCATGGTCCAGAGAAACAGGATAATCAAAGAATAATAACAAACAGCAATGGCTGAAGAAAAGAGAGTGAGTGGTTGGGTCACAAGGTTAAAAAAATGAAGCAAAAGTGAATAAAATGATTGTGTGGAATATCAGAGGAAATTCAGGGCGGGTATGGAGCAGGGGGGAAGCGCACACATTTATCGCCCGTGTATCGGTAAATGAGAATCAAATCAGTAGAAAAAGACTTTATATTCCCAGGGATAAATAAGAGAAAAAAGTTGCAGCAATAATGGGAAGTCAATAAAGCCTCAGAGCATAGTAGTCAAATGATTTATTTACCTGGCAGTCAGCTGATCAATAGGAGATAATGGTACCTTGAGTGTCTGGGTACGGAGGGAGAAGAATATTGTAAAGAATTTGTGTCTTTTTTTTTTGAGAAAAAGCCCTGAAATGAACACTTATAAGTCACTTCAGTTTAAATTACAGTGTTTGAAAGAATTAAGAAGGCAGGCTGGAGCTTTGCTGTTAACGAAGAGACCAAACTTTCAACCGAGCTTTGAATTTCAAAGGGATAAAGCGAGAAACTCGGCGGGTTTGTTAGCGGCGTTAGGTGGTTGGAAGAACTCTGGGAGCTGAATATGGATAAAACCCCAATTTGTGTGAGTCCACAGTGCCAGAACTATGTGAAATTGGGTCCCAAGGTAACGAATGTAAATCCACCTGAGAAAGGGATTAGGGATAAACAGAAAGGCTCCAACCAACGAAGGAAGGAACCGAACGTCAAATCCAGCAGCTCGGAGATCAGGAAGGGTAGAGAGGAACCACGAGTGCCTCCAGACAGACTCAGCTCTGTCCCATAAGGGATAGTAAACACCAAATGTTCATATAAATAAAAAGTTCATAAAAGTAAAAAATAATAAAGGAGGAAGTGGAAAGGTTAGACAGAATTTAAAGGTAATTACACACTGGCTGAAGCGAAGTCGTCTGTTATCTCTATTTTCCATCAGTCTGGTTTATGTTAAACATAAGGACTAAGGGAATCCAACAGTTGCCACAGTACCAGATGGGGTGTTACTGCTTAAATTGGACAGGATGGATGATAATAAAATGCCATAATCTGACCAAGGAGATGAATAATTGCCTAAAGAGATGAAAACAGTGGTGTTAGGGTAAGTCGTAGGCTGGAGGGAGTTACTGGTGGATTTTTGGAAAGAGAAGAGTGAGGATCAGTGTTATTCAATGTTTTCACTAGCAATGCTGGTACAACAATCAGGGATATGCCAAGGGATTGTGTCGGTGGTGATGAGCTGGGAAGCATCCTTCTAGCAGAGGAGGAGTTGGAAGATCTTCAGCACTGGGATAGCAGAAATGGGATAAAGTGGCAGTATTTAAGAAGTAATAATAAGAAGTAGTAAGAAATATGGCTTTAAATGAGGCACTTTAACACATGGCTTTAAACCAGACACACTTTTTAACCAGACAGCTAACTGCTCCTTTGTCTTGAGCTTTTCCTCATGCTTCATACTGGGGAAATGTCAGCTCTCCTAAAGGCACGATGTTCTCCTCATGCACTACATTTATCTTGATTCTCCCGATTTCCTCAGGTAGGTGACTAGCAGCTTTCCAAGCTAGGTAATATTTTATTCTTATTATTATTTTTTTAGGCCTCTACATTTCTTACTCTCACTGGAAATTAAAGCTTTTTCTCTCAACCTCCAGTGGTCATTTCTCAGAATCTCAGGCTCTCCCCTGACCTGTCCTGCAGACCCCACCGGCATCGTGCGGCTCCCCAGCTCTCACACCTCTGAGCCAAGCAAAGCAAATCCGAAAGAATTTACTCATCCAGGCACTTCCTTTGATTGTCCAGCAAATATTTACCTCCATATGTGTTTTTGGCATGTTAAAATAAGAGCATTGGAAGCACAGAGGCCTGTGGAGTGGCAGGCGGAGGTGCCCTCCGGTGAAGCGGCTGGAGAAGCGCTGGGGGTTTGTTTCAGAGGCTTTTCCCCAGCTGCCTGTGCCTCTCCTTGCAGGGTGACTGCAAAGCACTGCACACCACCAGTTTCTTGGAGAGCTTTCCACTGACAGGAATTAGCAGGGAAATCTATGAATAATGATGTCATTTGCTGTCCCAGCCCCTCTCTGCCCTGCGACACCAGTGGCCTCGGTGCTGGGTCCTGAGTAAAGGCTGGTGTTGCATTTTGGAGGGGGGGTGAAAGGAGGGTGCAGAGAGGTGGGGGTGGGTCTGTCCAACCAAGGAGCAATGGACAGGACAAGAAGGAATGGCCTCCAGTTGTGCCCAGGGCAGTTGAGATGGGACGTGAGGAAGAATTTCTTTGCTGAAAGGGTTCTGAGGCATTGGAAGGGGTTGCCCAGGGCAGGGGTGGAGTCCCCATCCCTGGAGGGATTGAAGAGTCGTGTGGACACAGTGCTGAGGGACATGGGTTAGAGTTCAACTTGGCAGTGTTGGGTTTGCAGTTGGACTTGATGACCTTGGAGGTGTTTTCCAACCAAAACTATTCTATAATTCTATGTTTCTAAAGCAGACAAATTTCTCTCCCTGCTCATGGAAAACATCTTTTCCCATAAAGGACAAAATTGTGCCCACTTGGTACCTCTGAGCATCTCCCTGCCTGGGCCAAACAGCTCCCTGGCCAAGCCAGCTCAATGGGCATAAAGAAACAGCTCAACACACATAAAGTACAGAAGATGAAGCAAACCCCAAATCAGGCTCTCTTCTGCCATCCAGGAACCCTTCTCCCTGATTTTCCTTAATGAATTTAAAACATTGTGCTACAAATCTTAATTAAATTTGCATTTTTCAATATTCAAGTGTGTTGCCAGAAGATGTTCAGCTAGATCCTTCCACGGGAGCAGAGAGCAACTTCTTCAGTTTTCAGGACTTGTCTTCCTGTTTTCCTTCTCAGAAGGTACTTTGTGTTCTTTGTTCTCTCAGATCTGGGCTCCAGGCTCTTGTACAAGTTTTTCCATCATAACTGACACAGCAGCTATAATTCAAAAGTTTCTTTTTTCACTCAACCCTTGTTTTTCTCAGCTGTCTCCTGGGCTGGCTATACTTTTTATGCAAATGTTCTGTGATTATGCAAAAAAGATCTAATTAGATTGATTGATATTGTCATATCAACAAAACCCAGACCCACTTCCACATCGCCATGATATGTATCAGGCAGCATTATCCTTTCAGGCTTTTTCTCTGGGGACTCTGCTTTGCATTTGTTATTGTTTCAGAAGCAGTGGTAGCTCCTCACACCACCTTGCCTGGAGATCAAATCTCTTTAATCAGAGTTTTCATTTGTGGTTGCTAATAATCTTGAGTTTTGTTTTTTCCAGTTGGTTTTGTTGCTGTCAATGTAAGGAGAGGGGTGTTGGGCTGTTGTGTCTGCACAGAGAGCAGCAATAACTGCATTGCCACCATGGCCAGGGCCAGAGATGAGCTGTCCTGGTTTGGCTGGGATAGGGTTAATTTTCTTCTCAGCAGCCAGAACAGCTGTGGTTTGGTTTCAGTGTGGGATTTGGCATGAGAAGAATGCTGAGAACACACTGATGTTTTTGGTTGTAGCTGGAAGTACAAGGTCACTGTGTTTTGCTGGTCTGCAAGTGCAAAGGACTGGGAGGGGGAAGCGCAGTAATTAGCAAACCCCAAATTGGCCTGTGGCTCTGCCAATGAGATATTCCATCTCCTGTCCCCCATGGGCAGGACATGAGCCAGGGCTGATGGAGAGCTGGGGATTCTCTCGGGGCTGGCTCGGGCTCTGGCTCTCCCGGGGTTGCGGTTTGGGTTTGGGGACTGTCTGTGCTCCGGGATCGCTGGCTGGGACAGGCTGGGCATCGCTCGGCGGGTGGTGAGTGACTGCCCTGGGCATCACTCATTGGCATATTCTGTTATTGCTGTTATTGTCATTATCATTTTATTTCTTCTATTATTATTATTATTATTATTATTATTATTATTTTTATTTTTATTTTTATTTTTATTTTTATTTTTATTTTTATTTTTATTTTTAACCTCAACCCATGAGTTTCCTTACTTTTACCCTTCCAGTTCTCTCCCCCATTCCCTGATCGGCTGTAGGGTCAGAGGGTGACTGTGTTTGGCTGCAGCCAAAGGAATGAAACCACCACACAATCACACCCCAAATTTTCCTTGGAAATGTGAATTCTGGGGGTTACGTGGTGACACCAGCCCTGGTTCCCAGAGAAACAGGACCTGGCTGGTCCCCAGGTCAGGTCAGTGTAGCTTGTAGCTTGAAAATGAAGTTTTCTTGGGTGGAAGAAGCAGGAAGCAGTGGTCTTTAAGCACAAGTTCACATCTGTCTGATAGGTCTCACTCACAAGAGGAGCCAGCAGGACAAAAGGGAACTTTTCTTTCCCAGCACTGCCAGGTCTGGGAGACCTCGGGTCCCCAGTTGGGGCACGAGCGTTACCCCAGCCCTTCCTGCAGCCCCCACTGACACCTTCCCCTGGATCATCTGCAGGAGGCAGCCAGCCTGCACTTCCCAGCACAGAGAAATGTTTCCCAAATAGTGGCTTTTATTAAGAGAAAATTTTAATTTGTCTGCCTGAGCAGTGTGTGTATTTGGTAGCTGACCTAGATTTTGATTAATGAAGGCAATAATATATTTTTCTTCTAGCTGGAAGCCACTGAGTTATTTTTGTTTTCCTCTTTAATCCTGAAAATGGGTTAGCCTGGAGGTGGAGGTACAGAGTGAAAAACATCAAGCTGATGATACAGCAGGGTCACAGTTTCAGGAGTTCCAGCATTTGCATGCAGGCACTGTTCTGTCTGCATGCAGCAGATAACTCTGACAAAGGGATCAGAGAGAGCGGCTCGGCTGCGTGTGCTTCCAGTGACATCGGGGCATTCCCAGGTGTGGATCCTGTCACCCACCCAGGGGATATGAAATGTGTTTGAGTACCTCCAGGCACCTGGGGGCTGGCTCCCATTCCCAAGGTGAACCCCTAAAATGTCCATAACCCGTAAAAAGTCTGAGCTGCTGCAGGCTTTATGGGGTAAATCGTGGAGGAGCTGGGCTGGCCGGGCGTGGGGAGCGTCCTCCTCTGGTCCTTGGGACAGCGATGCTCAGCTCTCCTGGGCACTGGGGGCTTGTCCCCATGCCCTGGGCAGGTTTCAGATCCTGCCTGTGATCCCAGAATGCTGTGATGGATCCTGGCTCAGCAGGAGGACAGGAGCTCCACTTCTCCTGCGCTCTCCTCCTCTGTTGTAGGTAATGCCCGCCGCTCACCTCGCAGCAGCAGCAGCGTTATTACCAAGGTGCCCCAGGACGCTGTGAGGTGTTTCTGGCCGTGCAGGTTTTGTCTCCCCGAGGTCACAGTCCGTGGGGGGCGTGGCTCGGGGAGGTGGATGGCAATATTAACTGCACTAGCTGTGTGTGCAGTTCCCAGCTCATCAGTGAGAGTAATTACGCTTGCCACTGACCCAAATAACAGTGAGCAAACCCGTTTTCCCAGTGCACAATGTATGGAGGTGGTGGCAGCACTGCTGACCTCAAGCCTCCCAGAAAGTGTGTGTGGCCCTTTTAGGTCCTAATTTGCTTGGCCAACCCACCTGGAGCCCCACTACCCTCATCAGCTCCACCTGGAGCCTCCCCACCCTTCAGCCCCACCCACCCTGGTCACCCATTTAAGCTCCAGCCTGGGTCCTAGCCCTGCTTGGAGGTTTGCTGTTGGTGTGCCCAGGCCCCTGACTGAGCTTAGGTGCATGTTGTAGGCTGCCTTGTCTTCTGCTGCTCTGGACTCTAGACCTGGCTGGTCACCTCACCCTGGCTGAAGATAAGCAGGCTCTCAGGGATGCCTCTTGCTGTCCCCAGCCTGCCCTGGCTGGGATGCTGCTGGATGTACCAGGTTAGTGAAGGCTCTGCTTGTGCTGTGGTCACCCTGACCCCCTGGACTGTCATCTTCTGTGGAGCAGCCCTACCCTTGGTGCTCCATGAGAGGATGGACAGTTGCCCAAAGCCTTCTGACTTGTTCCTGGTCTGTTCTGCTGCTGCAAGGCCCTGTGTGCCCTTTCCCATGCTGGGATCTTCTGTCTGTAGAATCACAGAATCATTTGGTTGGAAAAGACCTTTGAGATCATGGAGTCTAACTGTACTTGTCCACTACTAAACCAGGTCTCTGAGCAGTTTCACCCCCTGGAAGCCCTTGCTCAATATGGGGCTGAAGAAGCTGGCTGTGTGCTGCACTGATGGGCTCTGGGGTTTCTTGTTTCTCACTACCCCACCTGATGACTTGAGCACTTTTGTGTGTGTTACTCAAAGATTGTGGTGAAAAGCCCACTTGGTCTTTTTGGGGGTTTCTTGGCAGCTCTCATGAGCCCTTTGCTACAAGAACCTGTTTGGAACTCAGCATCCTTCTGTGGAGTCCAGCTGGATTTCTGTGATAAAACATCCTGTTCTGTGGTGCCATAAGTAACTTGATGAAAGCTGTCCTGGTCCCTTGGGTGACAGAGGTCTTCTGCTGGTCCTGGTGCCCCCTCAGCATTGCTGCTGACACTCACAGAAGCAATGCTGGTGGTGAGAAAAAGTGTTTTCTTGAAAGATGAAGGAATGAGCCTGGTGGTGGGCTTCCAGGGTACAGCAGTGATTTGCATGTGCACCAGTTCCAGCTGGATTCAAAACTAAGGAAACCCACCCAAACCTATTTCTTAGGTGTCAGGAGGGTCAAGTCTGCAGACCTTCCAGGACTTAAGTGCCTTTATTTGTCAGCTCAAACACTGGAGATCTTGCTTGGAGCTTGCCTAACGCACTGCCCCTGGATACAAGTGTGTGGTGGTCTCTTTGGTCATAACTGCCAGTGCTCATGGGAGCTGGCTCAGTCTTTCCCTCCTGCCTTGTCTCCCCTGTGGCTGGTGCTGTTTCCTGGTGGAATATCCCATGGTTGAGTTGTGCTTTTCTTAAAAAACCCCTGTGGCTCAGGAGCAGCTCAGCTGTGTGCGTGCCCCTCTCGTGATGCCCTGCTGTGGTACAGCACAGATCTTGGTGGCTCTTGACCTCTTTGAGCTTGTCCAGTTTTGGCTGGGATAGAGCTAATTTTCTTCCTAGCATCTAGTAGAATGTAACATCATGTATCTTATGAAGATAAAATGCAGATAACTGGAAGACTGACATTAGAAAAGATTTAAGTCAGTATCTATATTCACCACCTTCTCCCTTGTCATACACCAGTCCTATTCTCTTTGACCCAAGGCTTTGTGCTTCTGGGCCAGCAGAGCCTCAGGACCTTCCCTTCTTCCTTGGGCAATGTCAGACCAAGTGTTCCTGGCTCAACTTCTCATACCAGGATTTCCATTCTTACTGCTTCTAACCCAAATGAGACCCCCAAAAGTATGGGAAGGATTTAAAGGGGGAAAAAAAGTAAGATCTTCTCAGGTTGATAGAGCTTGAAGACTCCCACAGGGACCCCCCAAGGCTACTAGAGCATCTTGGCTTGGGAAGCTGGGAGCTTGTATCTGGAAACATGTTCTTCAGCCTCATTTTCAGGCATAGAAAACTCCTGTCCTTGCAGCTTGCTGGGTAACACAGTCCCAGCTGTCCTGGTCAGAGATGTTAGTTGTGATGGAAATGAGCAGATAAATTGCTGGTTTATGTGGTTTGTTTTTATTACTGCTAAACCCAAAATGGAATAACTTGTACCATGACACTACCCATGTGCTGTGTGGTCACTGCTGACCTAAAGGCTAGATAGATAATAGCTGTTATTAAAGTCCAAATGCACTTTACAGCCTTAATATTATATTAATCTAATAGGAACATTTCAAATTTCACTCTATTAAGTGTTTGGGTTTCAGTATTACTTTATTTAATGGCAAGTGTTTTATAACTCAGGTCCTGGCTGTGAGGAAGTGCCAGGGGATGAACATCCCCTGAAGACATTTAGGATATTTTTTCTCTTTAGAAAAGGGACATTCCAGGGAGCTAAGGTTTTATTTCAGACAGGAAGGATGGGGGTGGCCCTGCAGCAGATGGCACAGGGACATGCTGCCTTGTGTTGAAGCTCCAAAGGCAGTTATGGATTTACAGCACCTCCAAAGTGTGGCAACACAAAGTGTTTAGAATCACATTTTGATTTGAGCTTGGTGTGTTTCCCCTGAACTCTTCTCTAGACTTCAACTCCTTCTTGTTTTGTGACATTTGCAACCAAGAACTAATAATTTGCCATGAGAGAGAGAACAGAACAGCCACAAGGTTTTCAGGTGGCTGGAGAAAAGGTCCTTAACTTTAAAGGTCCTCACTGGTGGTGCTGCTTGGTGTGGAAAGAGGACATAAATCTGTGTTTGCTGTACCCAGTGAGTGACCTGGCACCCTGCCTGCTGCCTTTCTGCTTTCTGGGAGGAGAAGGAAGGAGATTGTATGTCTTTCCTGGTTTTCCCATCCCTCTTTCCCGGTTTTCCCACCCCTCTTTCCCTCAAGACGTTATCAAATGCTGTGTGAGACTGGGAGCTCACTGTGTGCTGAGTGGAGAGGATTTAAGTGAGATCCTGGCCCCACAGGTGTCTGTCCTGGGTCAGGTTTGGTCAGTGCCCTCATAACAGTAGATGGCATGAGATGGTCTGACCATTCCCCTTGGCACCTGGGGTGGGGGTGGTGAACAGGTAGTCTTGACTTGAGATCACTTATTTGTGAGTTGGTTGGAGCAATGAGGGTGGCCAAGCAAAGCAGATCCACAATCTAGAAGCTGCTTTTTAAAATCTCACTTCCAATATACTGTATGTAGGGTTTGGAAGGCAGCAAGGGTCCCTCATGCCTGTGGAGATGTGGTCTCCAGCTGCAGTCCAGCAGCAGCCTTGCCAGCCCTGAGCACTGATATATCACAGTTCCTCGTATCAGTTTGAATTTGCCATGATCTTCACTTAGGGTCTTGGATTTTCAGTGGAAAATAGATTGAGTTTAGAGGTTTGATGGCACTTCATGTAGCTGGGAGCAGAGGAAGTGCTAGGGGAGGGTGAGGTTGGCCATGAGGAAAAGGTTCTTGAGGCAGAGGGTGGTGGAGCACTGGCACAGGCTCCCCAGGGAGGTGCTGATGGCCCCAAGGCTGACAAGATCCCAGCAGCATTTGGCCAAGGCCCTCAGGGACATGGTGTGAATGTGCAGGGACAGGAGTTGGACTTCATCATCCTGGTGGGTCCCCTCCAGCTCACAGCATTTGATGATTCTACTTAGCCATGAGGAAGCTTTAAAGCACCCCGAGGGAGCGTTGTGAGGGTGCAGCAGCCGGGATCCCACAGGGCTCGCCCACGGGCACTGAATCTGCAGCTCAGACCCCGAAGCAGCCTGCTGGCTTTGGCAGCTGGAGTTTGATGTGTTTCAGGTGCATTAATTTTTCAGATGTTCTAAAAATGTTACTCAAAGCCCTTTTCCTTTAGAAAGGGGACACATGGCAGGAGGTGGAGTGTTTCAAATCAGAACCTGAGCAGTATGAAGAATTCCCTCCTTTCTTCAAAGGTAACACCATTTCTGCAGAGAGTCACTCCAGTCATTAACCTGTTTTAGCTTGGATATTTGCTTTCATATTTTATTTTTAATTAAAAAGCTAAGCTGAGAGGATTACATGACTCTTTAAAAAACCCAAACTATTGAGCTAGAGTATTAAGCCATATTATTAAAAAAAAAAAATCAAACATCACTTGGAGCTATGAAATCTGGTGGAAGAGGGTGATGGTGTATATAAATAGATTTACATATCTTTGAAAACAAAATTAAAACCATCTCACTGACCTGAGATTCCCCATTTCCCTGTTGTGCCTTTCTCTCTGGGAGTGCAGAGCAGTCAGTCTCCAGGGATTTCTGTTCTGTGCACTCTGCCTTCTTACATTGGTGGGACTTTCTCCAGCAAACTCTTCTCCAGTTCTTTTCTGCACCTCTGCAGGTTGCCCTCATCCCTTTGAACTGAGGGCACTGGGGAGGTAAGCCATGTGCTCTCCCTGGGGAGGATAAAATTGCTTTTTTTAGTGTTTGCTGCTTCTCCCTTCTTGTTGTGTCTTTGTTTTGACAGCCCTGGTTGAGCTACATTGTCTTAATTTTGGGAAAGAGCTTGGCCCAGAAAATGAAAGGTCCTCACAGGAGAGTCCAGCATCCTCAGTACAAGGGCAGACATGTATGGCTCCAGGCTACAGACCCTCAGAGTGATTAATTCTGTGGGAAAGACTAAAAAAACTTTTATGAAATACAGATAAACTGTTAAAGTATCAGAAATAAAGGGTTTAGTAAAGCTTTCATTCTAAAATCCTATATTCTCTTTATATAGGAATCCTAAATTCTCTTTATATATGAGAAAGCTCCACAAAGGAGGATCTCTCCCCTTTGAAGAACAAAGAGATGGGCTGGCAGCCTGGTGGCTGTGCGGGTGTTGGAGTCCACTCCTGTTCCCCAAAGCTGACCTGATGCTGCTGTGGCAAAGCTAGAGGCTGCATTTTCCCCTAAAATAACATTATCTTCATTTCTCAAACAACAACCAGCTGTTATTTGGCTTTTTCCTGGAGCAGAGGGATGATTGCAGTAAGGAATCATGCTGACTGCCCAAGATTAGAAGGTATGCTCCAGGTTTGCTCTACAAATAGTGAGACACTTGTCTGCTTTCTACTCCATAGATTCATGGCAGTGGATTTGCATTTCATTGCCTTATAGACAAAACTGTCAACAGAAAAATAATAAAAGAAAGAAAATATTGGAGTCAGGAGGAGAACCAGAAAGCAGAGTGTGAAAACAGCCAGTGTGGCACACCTTACCTGCAGCACTGAAGGCAGTGACACCACGGGACAGGAGGTGTCACTGGAGCTTCTCCTCAGTTTGATGAAGATCCAACTAATGTCATGTTAAGTTTTGAGATTTCAAACTGTAATAGGACAAACAAACATGCTGCTGTAACAAATCCTCCCCAGCTGTCCTGCTGCTGTTACTACCTGCTAATGACAGCGAGAGCTTCCACAGACCTCTGCCTCCTCTTGCTTTTTTCCCCTCTGCCAATTAAATTAACATTTTTGACATCTCAGCTCTCTGCAGAGGTTTTTGGTCCCAAATCTACTTTGTTTACCGCATGTCACAGCAGCACAGCTCAGGTGTTGCGTTTTTCAGATCAAATGATCCGTTTGACATTAAATTTGACTTATTTGTATGGGAGGGAGTGATGCCTGAGGATGAGAGCACAGGCTCCAGCTGCCCATGCCACACACACTCACCCATCACGTTGCTCTGCTGGTTTCACTGGGATAGAGTTAATGTTCTTCTCAGCAGCCAGAACAGCTGTGGTTTGGTTTCAGTGTGGGACTTGGGATGAGAAGAATGTTGAGAACACACTGATGTTTTTAGTTGCTGCTGGAAGTCCAAGGTCACTGTGTTTTGCTGGTCTGCAAGTGCAAAGGGCTGGGAGGGGGAAGAGCAGTAATTAGCAAACCCCAAATTGGCCTGTGGCTCTGCCAATGAGATATTCCATCTCCTGTCCCCCATGGGCAGGACATGAGCCAGGGCTGATGGAGAGCTGGGGATTCTCTCGGGGCTGGCTCGGGCTCTGGCTCTCCCGGGGTTGCGGTTTGGGTTTGGGGACTGTCTGTGCTCCGGGATCGCTGGCTGGGACAGGCTGGGCATCGGTCAGTGGGAGTTGGACAGAGCCAGAAGGTCTCCCCTCAGCCTCCTTTTCTCCAGGCTTCTTTCATTAGATCAGGACAACAGATAATTTGATTTATTCTGGTCTGTCCTAAACTCCTCAGACAAAGCCCTCCCTGAGCCCAGCCTCGCCTCCTGCTCTTGGAGACACCTCTTAATTTCTGTGTGATTTTGTTAGGGGCTGGAGAGCTGCCACAGCTGCTGAAATCAGTTTGGCAAGTGCAACAGGAAAATTGAGTTTGGATGTTTGTGAAGGAAGCAGATGCAGCCCCTTCATTAAGGGAAGAAAGGATTCAAAGGTGGGTAATGCATTTAAATAGTGATTGAGAGGAAGCAACTGCTAAGCCAGCGGGGGGAAGCTGTGGGTGAAATCATCAGTGGGAAAGTGTTATTTCCTGCCTGAAAGTGCAAATTTGGGTGAGTGGCCAGGGCTGGGTGCTGCAGAGAGGCTTAGCAAACCAACCAGGTTAATTAACCCCCTTCAAATAATTTCTGAGTATAGATTTTTCAATTTAAGGATAATCTAGAACTTCTTTTTTTTTCTGCATAATGTGTGTTGGCCTTTCCACTCATTAAACCCAAGATCACACCACATCATTTACATTTTTATCCAGAAATGATTTCTTCTCTCTGCTAAAGCCTTTGCTGAATGTCCACTATGTAGATCGGAAATTGAATTACCTCAGGAGCAGCTGAGGGGCTGAGGGCTGGAGGGAGCCAGGGGAAGCATTTTGTTCAGATTTATTGCGGAATGAAATCAATCTCCATGTGAAAGGACTTATATCTTAGCTGATATGAGCTGCTCTCAGCCCAGGTGTCAATAAATCGTGGGTCACTAAATGGAAAGCACTGAGGTGCCTTTGGTGAACCTCTTCTCAGAGCTCTCTGTTCCTGGTTTTCAGCTCCATCATTCTGAGGATTCAGATTCTCTTTCCTGGCTGAAGTATTTCCTGTGTTCAACACAGATGGATCCTTTCTCCTGTTGCTGGTCTCTGTGTTTGCACTGGGAGGTTGGACTGGGAGTGGAGGCTGCACATGGGAGTGATGGAGAGAGACCCAGGGGAAGTCAGGAGCTGGCTGGCTGCCCTCTGCCTGGTCACTGAGGTCTCTGCTGATGCTCAGTAGCTGCTTCTAGGAGACGCCTGCAGTTCTCCCACCCTCCCCTTGCCAGCACTGAAGGTCAAGCCCTTTCCATGCCAAGGTGCAAGGGAACCACTCCAGCCCACAAGCTCTTTCCATGGCAGTGTCCACAGAAAGACCAAAAATCATTGAATCCTTTGGGTTGGAAAAGCCCTTTAAGCTCCTTGAGTTCAACCATGAACCCAGCACTGCCAATTCCACCTCTAACCCATGTCCCTGAGCACCTCGTCTGCCTGTCTGTTCAATCCCTCCAGGGATGGGGACTCCACCACTGCCCTGGGCAACCCCTTCCAATGCCTCAGAACCCTTTCAGCAAAGAAATTCTTCCTCACATCCCATCTCAACTGCCCTGGGCAAAACTGGAGCCCATTTCCTCTTGTCCTGTCCCTTGGTCCTTGGTTGAACAGACCCACCCCCACCTCTCTGCACCCTCCTTGCAGGGACTTGGACAGAGCCAGAAGGTCTCCCCTCAGCCTCCTTTTCTCCAGGCTCAGCACCCCCAGTTCCCTCAGCCGGGAACTCAGCACACTTGTGCTCCAGACCCTTCCCCAGCTCTGTTCCCTTCTCTGGACACGCTCCAGCACCTCCAGGTCCCTCTTGGAGTTTCCTGGACACTTTCTTTCCCACCAAAACCAAGGTGGTGGCATGGATAAGGACAGACTTTCCTGTGCCCCCTGTGGGTTCCTCTGGCACCCTGAGACCCTGTGATTCCCTGAGTGAGACCCCAGAGCTCCAGGTTGGACATGACTGAAGGGTTTGGGACCCCAGGGAGAGTTTCAGTCTGGCAGAGGACTGCTCCTGTATCCTCCCTGGGCTTACAGAAGAACAAAGCCAGGCTCAGTCAGGCGGTGGCACGCTGACATCTGCTTCTCTGTAATAATCCTGAGCTATGAAATACCAAACAGCTGTGCTTCAGAGCTGCAGGAGGGAAGCTGCTTGTGAATCCCTCCTTGTTGTTCCCTTCAAACTTTTAAGCACTTTGAAGCTTGACAAGGCAGCTGGCTGGGCAGAGGCTGACTTGCATCCTGCAGCATCCCCATGAGGGCATGGAAAGGCTCTTCCTGAACACAGCCCCAGTGTAAAACCCGGCGGAGGGTGGGAGGTTTTGGTCTGGACCTGCCTTCCTGGTCACTTGAATCAGCAAAACATTTTAATATATTGACTAGAGAATTCCTGTTCTTGGGAATGCATCTCCTGCTTTATAGGTGTGAAGTGCTACATAGTAATCTTATTAATTGGATAATTTATAATGAATGATTCAAGCCTGGGGACAGGGACAAGCTGACCACCCCATCCTCAGGTCCTCCCCTGCCCCATGGGACCACATTCTGCATCTTCTGCTGCTGAGGGAAGGGACACCCCCCTGTCACAGCTGGGCTTCTGCTTTGTTAAATTACCCTTGTATGAAGCTTGAGAAGGCTGGAGCTCGGGGCAGGTGCATCTCACAAGTGATATTAAATCAAATAACTGCTGGGTGTTGCCAAGGAAGCCCTGAAGGTGTGAGGTTTGAAGGAGCATGAGAGCTGCTTGTGATCCATCACCATCAGGAGTGGAGAGGAGAAAGCTGGGTACTGGGGGTGGGAGCTGGATACTGGGGGGGGTGGAAGAGTCTTGAGGCCTGTGTATAAATCAGTGCTGAAAGCTGGTTGCAGGAGTGGGTTTCTGGTCCTGTTTCTCCTGGAGGTGGATGGAGATGATGGCAGGGCTGGAAGCTGCTTATAGTAATAACATAAGAGGAAACAGCCTCCAGTTGTGGCCAGGGCAGTTGAGATGGGATGTGAGGAAGAATTTCTTCGCTGAAAGGGTTCTGAGGCATTGGAAGGGGTTGCCCAGGGCAGTGGTGGAGTCCCCATCCCTGGAGGGATTGAAGAGTCGTGTAGACACAGTGCTGAGGGACATGGGGCAGTGGGGACTGGTCAGTGTTGGGTTCATGATGGGACTCCATGAGCTTAAAGGGCTTTTCCAGTTGAGGCAATTCTGGGATAAACCTCAGGTAAAATAAAGGAAGAGATGCTCAATGCTGTAAGATCACAGTGGAGCCCCAGTTCCAGTTCTTCTGGACGTAAGGGTGTCTCACAAAATTGAGGCTCATGGGCAGAAGGATCCTCTGCAGTTCTCTGTGCAGGGCTCCCCGGGAGCATCTCTTGAACCTGAGATCAGAGGGAAGAAATGTGCTCACTGCCAGTCATGGGGCTTCATTCTGGAACATTCTTGTTCTGGAGGTGCCTTTGCCAGGGTCTGCACTCACCTGGCAGCGCTGTCCCAAGGGCTCTGCAGCTCTCCCCGTGTCTGCTGGTCCCTGAGCCCCTGGATCCCTGAGACAGTCACAAAGTGCATCATCATCTGCTGGTTTCCAGGGATTAAACAAATAACTTCTCCATGGATTAATCAAATAACTTTTCCCTGGCTTAACCGTGCTGTGACACACGTGCTGAAACCTGAGGTCCTTAATTATAAGCGAAGTGCTAAAGGCAGGGGAAAGGCAGCGCCAGCAGGGTGGGGGATGTTAAGGAGGGTTACTTTTAGAGCATTGTTATGATTTCCACTATTTTTTATTTTATTAAAACCTCTGTGTGAGCCAAAAAGTAAAGACAGAGCAACCATAGCGTGTGCATGCAGAAAATGCAGAATGGGGTAGTCTGGAAATTGCTGTCTGCATGAAATTTCAGACAACTGCTAAATAAATTAAATGGAATAATGTAAATTATATATGGGGAAATAAATATCCCTGCTTGCACACTAATCCTGGGCTGAGTGGATTTGTAGAGACTCTTTTCTAACACAAAGCTGTTAGGTCTTGTTTTGATGCATCTGCACAACGGATCCCACAGGTGTTGTAGAATTTCCTTGGATTTTTATGTAATAGTCTTTAAAGCATTTATCCTTGAACTGTCCTTTCTGCAGGCACATGGGAAGAGTCACTGCTGGGGCTGAGGCTCACCTGTGTTTTACCTGGTTTAGAGCAGTTTTGAGGAGTTTGGCTGAAGACCCCAGCCCAGAGGCATGTCCAGAGCACTGGGAAGGGCTGTTCCTGACCGTGCCAGCACTTACTGTTGTCTCCAGCGAGTCAGCTTGGTGGTGGGTGGTACCTGCTGCCATGCAGGCTTCCCCTATGTGCATCAGGTGTGTATTTTTCTTTATATATCTCTTTTGCCAAGGTTATGAGTCCCTGCTGATGGCAGGGGGGTTGGAACTGGATGAGCTTTAAGGTCTCTTCCAACCCAAACCACTCTGGGATGCTGTGACATGGAGGTTGGTTACTCACCATGTCCTGCATGGCAAAGATGAGGCACCTCTATTGCCTTAGAGTTAAGGCAGATCTACACATCTGCCAGTGTCTCTCATGCAGACTGGCTCAAGAACATCTGGAGGCAGCAAAGTAGAACATTCACTGCTGATTTTAACAGATTTTGAAGGTCTGAAATGGGATAAATGAAGGAATACAACTTGGCGTAGGAAATGCATCAACTGCAGGTCCTGGGAGGAAAGCAAGATCCAGGCAGATGCTGAGTAATGGTTTTAAACTAAAAGGGGGGTTGATTTACACCAGATGTGACAAATTATTTACAGTGAGGGTGCTGAGACCCTGTCCCAGGTTGCCCAGAGAGGTGGTAGAAGCCCCATCCCTGGAAACATTCCAGGTCAGGTTGGACGGGGCTCTGAGCAACCTGCTCTGGTTGGAGATGTTCCTGTCACTGCAGGGGGGTTGGACTGGATGGCCTGGAAAGGTCCCTTCAACCCAAACCTTTCAATGGTTCTATGATCTGATTTCAGTGGTGGGTGGTTATGAGAAGGGAAGAGTACCTGAAGAGACAGATGAATTAAATGGGATGGAAAATCTGATTAACAAATATCCTTCCATGAATTAACTTCTTTCTGGTTTCAAAAGCAAAACAGATTAAATAAAGCTGTGCTTCAGTGAATTTTTTCATATGCATTAGATGTAAAATCATGGGGAAGGTAGGGATTAATACAGGAGATGGGGGTCAGAGGAGGATGATGGTGTGGTGAGCTGGGATGCAGGGATGTGCTGTGGGAGGTGCTGGTTGGAAGCTGGTGTGATGGGGGGGTCAGGCTCTACTGGCACCTTTCCTCCAGTCCCCTGGAAATCTGTGACACAGACAGGACCACCATGCTCTCCACCCCCTGAGGAGTGTTTCCTCACCAGAAATGCAGGTGGCATTTGGAAAACTTCAGTAAACCTGGTGAAAACTGAAGAAAATCAGTGACCCTCTAAATATGTGTGATTTCCCCCTCTCCCCCCAAGTGCTTCAGCCTGGCTTTAAATAAGATTTCAGTGTTCCTGTGCTGTGATGGGTGGTGAATGGTCACCAAAGCAGTGGGTGTTGTAATACAGACAGAGTGTGGCAAGAGGCTGTGGGCTGACAAAGCTTTTCCATTCTGAATCCACAGCCAGGGGGGCTCTCTCTGGCCTCACTTCCCCAGGTGCTTTTTTACCATTTATTACTGTCATTTTAAAAGATACCTTCTGAAATTCAGATGTGTATATAATGGGGATGATGTACAGTTGTACTTCAGACAGGCTGTGAGCCATCTGTCAAAAACAAAAGCTAAATTCTGGGTAATAAAAGCCACAAAAAGATTGATATTTCATATTAAAGGGAGGGCTGAAAAAGCAATTTTGTTTATAGGCAAACCTGTGTCTGGCACATTTTTCATGTCCTATAAAGATGGAAATCTCACCTTATGGCTACAGATTACTGCTATATTTCAGTCTCTATAATTGTGGGCAGATATGCATGTGCTTCTACGTTAAGAGAGATAATTCCCCATGCATTGTTGATAACAATGAGAACATTTGAACACATCTTTGTGCTGCTTCCCAAGCGTGCAGCATCTCCCATGTGCTGCCCTTAGTCTGCTCGGGGCAGCACATTCTGCTAGTGATTTCATTGTATGTGAAACTTGTTTGGAGCTTTCAGTTTAATTCAAACCATTCTGGGCATCTGCAGATCCAAGGGGCTGGGGTTGAGAAGGGAGTGGCTTGGCTGGGGCAAGGACACAGAGGTGGCAGGTCATAGAGTCACAGAATTGTGGTGGCTGGAAAAGCCCTTTAAGATCATTGAGTCCAACCATGAACCTGACACTGCCAGTCCCACCTCTAACCCATGTCCCTGAGCACCTCATCTGCCCATCTGTTGAATCCCACCAGGGAAGGGACTCCACCACCTCCCTGGACAGCCTGTGCCAGTGCCTGACTGCCCTTTGGGTGAAGAAGTTTTTCCTCAGATCCAATCTAAACCTCCCTTGGCACAACAACAAGGGGTGATGGCTTGAAAGTGGCAGAGGGGAGATGGAGCTGAGATGTGAGGAAGAAATTCTTTGGTGTTAGGGTGGTGAGACCCTGGTCCAGGTTGGCCAGAGAAACTGTGGCTGCTCCTCCCTGGAAGTGTTCTCGGCCAGGTTGGATGAGGCTTTGAGCAACCTGGTCTAGTGGAAGGTGTCCCTGCTGCTGGCAGGGGGGTTGGGACTGGGTGAGCTTTGAGGTCCCTTCCAACCCAAACCAGTCTGGGATTCTGTGTTCATCATTCCACCATGTTCCTCCTGACAATGTCATTGTTTTGAGGACACCTGCTAGGAGGCTGTTCCTGAGGAGAGGCTGGTGGTGTGGCTGTCCTTGGGAAATTCCTGTCTCAGCTCTGTCTGGAGGCACTGCTGGAGACAGCGAGCAGGAGGGAGCTGGAGGCACTGCAGGGCCATTTTCACAGCAAGCATCTGGTTAAATCACCCCCATGACACAGGGATTTTGTTTAATGGAAGCTGTGTCACACCAGGCTTCGTATTTGTACATGCAACACGCTCTGTGCCTGGTTTGGTGCTGCTCATCCCTCCTCGTGTGCTGTGATGCTGTACAGAGCGTGGGGCAGCTCAGGGCCATGCCTCCCCACAGCATCGCTGGGTGCCACGGTGAGATGGACCCTGCTCCTCCTCGGGCACCCCTCCCCGGGCTGGAGGGTGCCAGGCTGGGCTGGGTGAGGCTGTCAGGCTCTTACAGGAATGCAAAGATAATGCAAACTGCGTGGCTGCGCCGAGCCGAGCCGTTCTCTCCCTGCGTGGGACACGGGTGTGATTCGGCTCCTTGGTCACAGAGGAAATTCCCACGGGAGCAGTCAGGGGACTGGGACTTGCCAAGTGAATATTCCTGGTTTTCAATCTGAAAGAAAAAGCCTGAGGGGCAAGAGAGGTGGTTTCAAAATAGTGATTTTTGAGAACTCTCTGGCCCCGGGGGGAGGCAGCGGGCGGCTGCTCCCGTGGTAATCACAGTCCTCAAACCTCCCGCTGCAGCGTGTGCCAGCTGCCTGGTCACAGGGTCTTCTGTGGTCATAGACTCATCCAACGGTCTGGGTGGGAAGGGACCTTAAATCTCATCCAGTCCCAACCCCCCTGCCAGCAGCAGGGACACCTTCCACTAGACCAGGTTGCTCAGAGCCTCATCCAACCTGGCCTTTTCATAGAAAATAATCTCTCTTAGAAACAGAAACCTTTCTCCTCCCTGGAAATGATAAGCACAAAGCCATGAAGCATCTGTGGGGCCTGGGAGGCATCTTGTCTGTCTTCCCTATTTCTCTCTCAGGTTAGGGACATCTGTGCTGTCAGGAGGAGCAGCAGAAATCAGCAAAGACATCGTGGTTCTCTTGGTCAGCTCCAGTGGTGGTGAGTCATGGTGCTGCTGGGCTGCTCCAGCAAGCACATCCAGCCCTTGGCCATTGCACCCCAGTTTGTGAAGCAGAATGGTGAGCTGCTTCTGCTGCTTGGGTCACACACTAGTGAGAAGACCTTCCAGTGAGTGTGTTTTCCACCTGGTGTGGCCACAGTTTGGGATAGAAAGGGAGAACGTTGAACTTGCCTACATCCAAAGATGTGCCTCCTTCCCCTTCAAGTGACTCCTCATCACTTGAGTTACCAGCCTTTGGTCACCAAATTACTGGTTTTATTAAAGTAATTTCAGTTTCGGCAACTTTAATAGTTTTCATTCAATTAAAAAATGGAAAATAGACTCAATGAGGAGAGATATTCTAAGCAAAAGAGTTTAATGTTAATGTTTTATTTCAGTAATAACTTCTCATTGTTAGTGAAATGGGTGGAAATAAGTCAAGAGGAGGTGATTTTATTGTAGCTTGAAAAGAGATGACTCTGGGCAATGGGTTGTGCAGGGCTGTGCAGTGCAGCACGGTGCTAAACGCTGCCATGGCCAAATTGTGCGCGATTAAATCCTCATCAAACGCAACCATGGAGGAGAAATTAACTCTGCATGCTGCTAATGGCTCCTCATGGGAAGAGAGTGAATTAAGTTCTTTACACTGATCAGGAACGAGGGGCAACCTGGCCACAGCAGGGATGGGCAGTTCAGCTGCCTGGTGCGGGTGGTGAGTCCCTGCCCATCCCCAGAGCAGGGTCCCACCTCAACTCTGAGTGCAGGAGAACCGTTACCTCAGATGTCCATGAAGAGCTCAGAGGACAAGTGTCAAGGTAATTGTTTGCCTTCATGTGTGTGCACCATTGTTTGAACAGAAAGAATGCTCTGGGAGCCACGGGAGGAGAGGCTGGAGAGCTGCTGGGAAGAGAGGGACCTGGGGTTGTTGAGCCTGGAGAAAAGGAGGCTGAGGGGAGACCTTCTGGCTCTGTCCAAGTCCCTGCAAGGAGGGTGCAGAGAGGTGGGGGTGGGTCTGTTCAACCAAGGACCAAGGGACAGGACAAGAGGAAATGGGCTCCATTTGCACCAGGGCAGTTGAGATGGGATGTGAGGAAGAATTTCTTCGCTGAAAGGGTTCTGAGGCATTGGAAGGGGTTGCCCAGGGCAGTGGTGGAGTCCCCATCCCTGGAGGGATTGAAGAGTTGTGTAGACACAGTGCTGAGGGACATGGGTCAGTGGGGACTGGTCAGTGTTGGGTTCATGGTTGGACTGGAGGAGCTTAAAGGGTTTTTCCAACCAAAGCTATTATGGGATTGTTTTGGGCCACAGGAAACCTGAGGCCACTTGTTACAGCAGTTGTGGGCATCGCTGGGTGAGATGGTTCTGCTCTCTGTGTCCTTTCTCCATCCATAAAACTGCCCTGCTCTGCCTCTCATGTACCCTCTGGTCATGAGGAGCTCCAGCTGTGGTATGGAAATGGAGATGAACATTTCAGACAGGAAAAAGTGCTGTTCCTTCAGAGGGCTGCGGGGTTTTATGCATTTCTGGCTCATACCAGGGACAGCTGAGGTGGAACTGTCTTTCTCTTACGCGTGCGACAGCTTTTTGTCACACTAGGAAAGTCTGCCAAGTATTTCTGTGTTCCTCCCCCAGGAATCCAGGCCTTGGGTACACCAGATGATTTCCACAATAAAAGATGCAGCTTTGTAGCACTGAGGAGATTTATTCTGGAGTAATGAAGCCAGAGGAGCGTGGCTGTTGAGCTTGCTGAGGGTGGTATGACCCTGCTGGGCACGGTGGTGGAGCATCCTGCAGCCGAGGACCATCCCCAGCCACAGCTCCCACCAGCAGCTTGTTGCTGCCATTTTGGAGTCATACTCGTTATCTGCATGGGTTGTCCTCGTGGTGTAATTGTCTGGGATGTCACAGCCAGCGCCGCTGCTCATCCAGACAGAGTCTGGTGCATAAATATTGTACTCACAGAAAGCTGTCAGCCGGGCTCAGCTAATGCTGCTGGAAATCTATGAACTTTAAATAACTTCCACATGTGAATCCAGGCCCTATTTATTAGGAGACAAAAAAAAAAGCGATTAATGCTTTTGGTCAACACATCTAATTCAGCCTTACACATCCCATCTGTCACCGAGCCACCCGGCGACAGTGAACGCAGGCGGTGACATTTCATACATTTTAAATGTAATTTGTGGGGAATGTTTGCAAATTGGAGCTGCAGAGATAATAAAAGGAGGTAAGACAATGCCCTCTGGGCTCTCCTCGTTTATCTTGCAGGTATGAGGGATGATGGCATGATGTTCAGCCAGATGCTTGAGGGAACCCCCGGTCCCCTGGGCTTGTCTGAGGTGCTCAGAGATGCCCTGAGAAGAAGGCAGAGGCAGGAGCTGTGCTGCTCTGAGTGTGGACACCCTTCCACTGCTGGCCTCAAAACTGGGGAAGGGTTTAGAGGAGAAGCCCTGTGAGGAGAGGCTGAAGTCACTTGGGTTGTTCAGCCTGGAGAAGAGGAGACTGAGAGGAGATCTCCTGGCGGTCTGGAACTTCCTCCCCAGGGGAAGAGGAGGGGCAGGCGCTGAGCTCTTCTCTCTGGCCACCAACGCCAGGAGCAGAGGCCATGGCAGGAAGATGTGGCAGGGGAGGGTGAGGTTGGCCATGAGGAAAAGGTTCTTGAGGCAGAGGGTGGTGGAGCACTGGCACAGGCTCCCCAGGGAGGTGCTCATGGCCCCAAGGCTGACAAGATTCCAGCAGCATTTGGCCAAGGCCCTCAGGGACATGGTGTGAATGTTGGGATTGTCCTGTGCAGGGACAGGAGTTGGACTCCATCATCCTGGTGGGTCCCTCCCAGCTCACAACATTCTGTGATTCTTCCATGCTTTATCTGTCTGTCCCCTTTCCTGTCTCTCTGCTCTGCACTTTCCAAGTTGTTGGTCAACAGAAGCAAGGGGAAGCAGCTTATGGAATCCTGCCTCTTGGTTCCCTTCTCCAACAGTAACAGGAGCAGCAGGTCTGGGTTGAAAGTGCAGGAGGAGAAGTTTTATCACAGCACAAAGATGAAAACAATGCTGTGACTGTGCAGAAATGAAACCACTGGAGCTGGAGCTTTGCTGGAGCGCAGGGTGTGATGTGGGGGGTCCCTGTGTGACCCCTCGGCAGGCAGAGCGGGTGCCCAGGCAACACCTCATCCTGGTGGGAATGGGGAAGGGCATTGGGCTTGGAGATCCAGGGACATCCACCCCCCAGCTCCTGGGGCAGCGATGCAGGATGAGGGGTGGGTGAGCATCAGGGGCTTCATGACCAAGGGAAAAAACCTGAAGGGACATCTAGAAGTTGGCTGGTTGAGAGTGACTTGGAATTGAAGGCAAACAGGGGTTTTTTTCCATTTAGTTTTTGCTCTTTGGTGGAATCTGGTTTATTTAAGGATGGTTTTCAAAGATCCATTTGAAGCCCTCAATTTTTCTCTTAATAGTAACAATCTGGAACACTTCAGATTTGGAAAACTCCTCATTATAATAAGGTCCTGCAGTGCTTTTCTAATTAGTAGTCAATATTGGCTCAGGACTGTAACTATCCTAGTGAGAGTAAATCACATTTTCTCTATAGCTAAACATGTATTTAGCAAGTGAATTTTAATTCTTTGTCTGCAGTGCCTTCTCTGTTGTAACCTTTATACATCCAGTTTTGTAATAAATTAGAACTGAGACAGGGGAGTGAAATCCAGTGGCAGCTGTATCTCAGTTCAGGTTTGCATGCCCCTTGGGTGTTTTGCTTCACTAGGAATTCTTTTTCAAAGCCTTTTCTGAACTGAAAATTAAAAAAAAATAGATAACTAGATGAGATGAGATGAGCAGCTCTCCTTTGTGCAGTGTGTGCTTTCATTTCCCCATCATTCCACTGCTAAAACATTGCGCTGGCTCCCCGGTGCCACACTCCATGCTCAGGCCAAAACACTCACAAATACCATATGTCTACACCACAAATCGCTTCCTTTGACTGAAAATGGAGGAACTTTGGCAAGGTAAGAGCACGTCTGGCATCCAAATCCTCCCATCCTCCGTGGGGCTGCGGCGTCTGCGCGTGCAGCAGGCGCAGAGCTTGGCCATCTGCAGCTCGGGGGGACCCTCCCTGCCTGTGCTGGCTGCTGGGGCACGGGGGTCACACAGAATTCCACTGCACATCTGGTGAAACTTGGTGACCTGGTAACTAGTCCTGAAACATCCTGAGGGTTTCTTTCCCCTTTTGAAAAATTTGTTCCTTTTTTCTCTTGCACTTCAGGTTGCTGAGGTGGGATGAGAAAAACGGTGAAGTTGTTGGCTTGAACAGTTGTGTGCTGTTGGTGTTCAGGATCTGTTCAACCACTTCAGTACCATAACAACCTCCAGGGACATGACTGACGTTTAATCACTGCCACTCTGTTGCACACACACATATCTGAAATTTATCAGTGTAAATTAATTTCTAAACAGGACTATATGATATCGTTCAGGTAAGATGTGTGATTGCTGTGAAAACCTCCCTGCTACATCCAGTAATCCACTCCTGGATTTGGGATGTGCAGGTGCCCTGTAACAGGAAAAAAGGCACTTGCTCTTCCATGGCTGTGTTGACCTGTCCTTGTGGCACCAGTACAGGTGAATTTGAGCTGGATTGTTTAGTGGGGTTAAAAAGGAAGCCCCTGAAGTGAAGCAGGAGGAAATGAGCTGGTTCAGGTAATATGAAGCAGGAAAATCTGCTCTGAGTCTGAGTGATTGTGAACCTTTAAGAGGTTAGAAAAACATCCAGGGTGTATCCATTTATCTGCTGCTCCTGGTTTCCTCTCAAGCCTTGCCTTTTAAATAATGTGCCATGAAGCTGCAGCAGCAAACACATGTGTCTGGTAACAAAGTCCATCCTAAGCGTAAAGGCAAGGAAGTGTCTCCTGGAATAAGATTTCCAGATTTCACGCGTCTCTCTCAGGTCGGTGAAGGGATTTAATTCTGCCCTCTGGTCTCACCAAGAAACAGAGAGCTCCTTTGGAACTCAAACCTGTATTTTAATTTCCATTCATAAGATGCATCAGGAAGTCTTGGGTTTGGGCAAAGCGGATGCACATCTAGATGTGTAAAGCCAGGAAGGTAATCTTAGTAGAATTAAAATCTTAAGAGTCCAATAATTATTAATTTAGTTCTGATTGTTACAGGAAAAAAAAAAGAAAAAAACCTAGTGCAGTTAAATTGTTGTATTTTGCTCCCAGCTGCTCTGGTTCTTGAGGTCTGGGGTTGGCCCTGGGTGTCATGATGTGTGATGACCCTGGGGGTCCTTCACTGGGACAGAGGTGATGTCCAGGGATTTTAAACACGAGTTTTGCCTGGGTGCACATCTGCTGTTCCAGGCAGGGAAGGTGCTGTACCTCCAGAGTCATTAGTGTTTAATGAATCATAAAATTAATCAGTTAAGTTTTTGTAAAGAGACCTTTGGCAAGGTCAGTTATGGACTATAAGAAGGACAGTTGGTCAATGTGTGGGATCCTCCCAGGAAGAGTGAAGAAGCCACATCCCAGCATCCACAGAGCCAGTCCTGGTCCTCAGCGTTCTGTAGGCCCAGTAAATCAAATTTCAATGTTTCCTGGTGGAGTAATATAACACTGTGGTCTTTTTCTAAATGAAATCTCATCCCAATCTCCCCTCTGCCACTTTCAAGCCATCACCCCTTGTTCTGTCCCTCCCTGCCCTTGGCCAAAGTCCCTCCCCACCTTCCTGGAGCCCCTTCAGGTACTGGGAGGCCACTAGAAGGTCTCCCTGGAGCCTTCTCTTCTCCAGGCTGAACAGCCCCAACTCTCTCAGCCTGTCCTCACAGCAGAGCTGCTCCAGCCCTGGCATCATCCTGGTGGCCTCCTCTGGACTGGCTCCAGTAGCTCCATGTCCTTGTGCTGTTGGTGGCCCCAGCACTGGAGGCAGCACTGCAGGTGTGGACCTGCTTGTCCTTGTGAGGAGCAGAGGTTGGGGCTGGAGCTGGGGACTTGGTTCAGCTGAACTGAGCAGAACAAGGTTCCTTTCACCAGGAGGGAGCATTTGTTTTTGTTAATTGGGTAGAGGCAGTAGAAGTGTGTGTTCATTGTTGGACACATATGGATTGAATGCTGCAGATTTCTGGACGTTAATCAGGGCGATGACAGTTGTAATAACACCCATAATTTCTCTGAGATACTTGTAAAATCCCTGAGAGCCAGCTGATAATGGCTTCTTCTTAATAGGGGAGAGATAAAAAGTGGATAAATAGAATTAAATATCCTACGTGGATATGTGACCACATATGGATTTAAATGAGTACAGAAAGAAAACAATTTGAGGTATAAAAGAGCAATTCAGGGCTTCCTCCGAAGCTCCACTCGTGCCAAGGGTTCATCCTGCTGTTTTGCAGGATCAAAGGAGCAAAAACGCAACAAACTGGTGGGAGGATTTTAAATTGGAAACAAAATTCTTCCTTGATTTCAATGATGTCAAAAGTAATCCTTGCTTCTTGGTTTTGCTCACAGTAATTTTGTGACTTTTTGGAAATAATTTCAGTATGATTGATCAGCTGTGAATTTCACAAAAGGAAAGAGGAGTCACTGGGTCTCCATCTGAGGGTGGGACAATCTGCTGGTGACAGTTCTGCTGGAAAAAACAGCCAATGACATTGAACTTGAACACACATTTCTAAGGAAATGGAAACATGTAAAACTAAGTAGATGTCATTTTGGAAGAAAACTAGTAAATAAATTGAATCTGGATCGGTTTTCTGTTTTGACATCTTTGGAACATGTTTTCCATAAAAATTTCTTGTGTTTTTTACAATATACACATTTTACTGAAACAACAAGATCTGATTTGTCTCTCCATAGCCCCAAATTAACATGTTTTGACTATTACTCTTTGAGGGATTTGTATCTTTTCCTGTTTCATACTAATTAAGGATGAAAAAAACCATCAAGATCTTTCAGAAAACTGAGCCTCATCCCTGTCTGTGAGATACCTGCTGGGTGCTCAGCGCAGCATCTGAAATGACCCAGGGCCTTCATGTGGTGTTTTATCATGGAATTGACAGGAACTCATAGAAAGGTTGAAGCATTTCAACAACCTGGCTGGGAAGGTAATTCTGAATTTAATCAGAAAGACCAAAGGAAAACATCAAACCAAGACTGAATCTTATCCTGTCAGAATGAGCTTTGGTGGTTTACAAGAAATGCAGTTTAATAAAAGGTTATGTAACCTATGCCAAGCACAGAGGAGCACTTCTTCAGGTTGGAAGTTCTGTTGTTTGCACACCATCAGGTAAACCAGATCTGGGCATCAGTGAAGGGCTGGTGGATGTTCCCAGAACAGAGTCATTGATGCAATGACCTCCTGCTTGAGCGTTTGGCTGCTGCCAAAGGAGTGAAACCACGACACCAGCTCGATGGGAGCTTTCAACTGCAGCTTGAATCCCTTCTCAAGCCTTGCTTCTTGGAGCTGTCCAAGGATGAAGACTATCCGGGAAGTCAGACAATTTTCAGTCTTCTACCAACCTCTGCAAGGAGCTGATGAGTGCCTTTAGACTGGCAGAGGGGAGATGGAGCTGAGATGTGAGGAAGAAATTCTTTGGTGTGAGGGTGGTGAGACCCTGGCCCAGGTTGGCCAGAGAAGCTGTGGCTGCTCCTCCCTGGAAGTGTTCTCGGCCAGGTTGGATGAGGCTTTGAGCAACCTGGTCTAGTGGAAGGTGTCCCTGCTGCTGGCAGGGGGGTTGGGACTGGATGAGCTTTGAGGTCCCCTCCAACCCAAACCATTTGAAGATTCCATTTTCTGAAAACTCTCACTGTGGATAGGTAAGAAAATACGGCACCTGGAGCCCTCACCACGTGCTGAGAAGTGCAGGCAACTTTCTCTGGTTTGGGACAGACCAGGGGCTTATTTTCCCCCAGCAGCATTTCAGCTCCAGCAAACATCTGCAGCACGATTCCCTTCCAGGCTGTGCCTCCTGTCAGGGCAGCAGCGGTGGCAGGCGCTGGCACAGTGAGGTGGGCACAGGCTCACATCCTCGGTGCCTCCAGGCGCTGCAGCTGCTAAAAGGGCTCGTTAATGTGCGAATGTCTCGGGGATGGGAGCCGTCTGGGAAGTGTCTCGGAGCTGTGAGCTGTCTGGGAAGGCAGCGTTGTGTCGGCAGCTCTATGTTCAGGGGGAGACTGACACTGCCAATATTGTCCTCCACATACACAAAGCCCGCAGGTGGTGTAACCTACAGCAGATCCATTTGCTGCCTGGTTGCATTTCAAAGTACTAAACGCCTTAGCAGACAGATTGAACTATTTTAGGTAGATAAATTGTGTGTGGGAGGACTGAGATGATTCTGGCACTCCGTGTTAATTTGATATTGATTTCTTTCCAGCCCAGAAGACCAAGGAGATCACACTGACTTCAGGATGGAGAGTTTAGTAACCCATTCAGATGTCTCTGGACACATCCACAGACCGTTTTGCCTTGCCCCTTCCTTTGCAAGTGTGTTGCAGAGGGTAAGTCAGAATTTACCCAAGGAAACTTATCAAAGGTTTAATTGCCATCAAGGATCAAGGACAGGGTGGTTTCAGGACTGGCACCTTGTCTCAGATCAGACACTCCGTGTTTTGATTTTAGTACGAGATTTCCGCTCTGCATTCCTTGTGTTGTGATGCTTTTGTTTGGGTTGGATGTGAGGAAGATGAAAGGTTGGATGTGCTGAAAGGGTTCTGAGGCATTGGAAGGGGTTGCCCAGGGCAGTGGTGGAGTCCCCATCCCTGGAGGGATTGAAGAGTCGTGTAGACACAGTGCTGAGGGACATGGGTCAGTGGGGACTGGTCAGTGTTGGGTTCATGGGTCCCCTCCTGGGACTCGAGGAGCTTAAAGGGCTTTTCCAATCCAGGCAATTCTGGGATTCTGTGATACTCTTCCCTACCATGAGATACTCTTCTTCATCTGTTAGTCTCTCACCCACCCACAATTTTCTTCTGTGGAGGGAGATGCCCCAAAGCCTCCTGAGGGTGGATGTTCTGCAGGAGAGTGCTCCCTGCTGCAGTGCACCACCTACAAACGAGACGTTAATATTTAATTTTCTGGAGCTTGTATTTTCATATTGAATTGTTTTGTTGTTTTTTTTTTCCTTGCAGCCTGGTTGTTTCTGGATGGGAGTTGAATAGCGCTTTCCACCTGAGATGATGTGTCCCCAGTGCCACTGTCTGCTCGGGTACATTACATTTCTTCTACATAGGCACCCATTCAGCTCTGACACAGCAGCTATAGACATTCCTGGATCCGTGCTGTTTTGGGTGAACCTCGTTGCCTGTGAAGTCATCTGCTGTTTCACTCAGCTGCTGTGATATGAAACGTTGTCCTGATGTCTGTCAGTGAGCAGAAACTGTTGCTAATTTCTATTAACGAACGCCAAGCTGGAACTGCCTCAGAATATTTCAGTCCATCTTCCTGGGTCAGGTAATCTGTGACCACTCTGGCTTTGCCAATCTATGTGCATGATGCAAAAGTTTCTTCTCTACCCCTCTGATACTGAAATTGGCCCCAAGCCTTCTGTAGCAGCTTCAGCAGTAGGTTTTGCATGCGTCAATAAGTTTCACTCAGAAAAACAAATGACACAACTATGTGGAAAAAAAAAACCTGTGAAAATAGGTTTCTAAATGCGTCTGCACAGCTACTTATGTCAGAAGAGTTTATCAGTTTGTCCAATCCTTCCAGTGAGTGCCACATAACTTATCTCCAGCTAGACAGCAAAGCCCACGTTTCAAACACCCAGCTACAGAATAACAATTGGTAAATTGTTGTTAAAAATACATTTTTTTTGGCCATAATCAGGGATATTCAGCAAGCAGACAGGCTGGAGTCGCGGAGTTGCTGGCTGTAAACTGGTTGCTGTAATAGGTGTGATTATATATGTATGTATGCACAATTGAATATCAGGACTGAAACGCCTGTGCCGTGATTGAGTGGCTATTTGCTGTTTAAATCTTGCCAGGGAGTTTCTTCGGGTCATTGGTAGCTGCCACGTTTGAATGTGAAAATGAAGTTTTATTTTTCTTGAAAAGGCAGAAATTTAACTTGCAGATGAAAAACTGTGTGGCTGTGTAAAGGCTGCTGAAGGTCTGGGAAGAGAAACTGAACGTGGAAGGGATTTTTAGGGATGGGAGGTATTGGAAATTAAGGTGGGATTATCAGCTTTTCTTCTGCTGTTCCTGTGAATAAAATCCTGTACCTTTTCTGTGCTCCTATAAGCCTGAAGCTTTCTGCTCAATCTCCTACTGTTAAGCAAAAGGTAGTGTCAAAGATTATAAATGCAGAATTCTTAATTAAGTGGTGGAGAGTCCTGTTTGCTTCCTGATGCATAAAAAGTTCATGTTGGGGACTTATATCTCAGTCATGTGCGTTTAGTTTCATTTTATTTCATGTTCTCCTACAAAAATTGGTTTCAGTTTTCCCATGTGGCGTTGGGTCCCCTATTTTCAGATGTTGCTGCATATAAAACCAACTGTCCTGGTGTGAGCTGGGCTGAGCTGGTTCTGTTCAGCAGCTGGAGCAGCGCTGGGGGTTGGGTTCAGCTGGGATTTGTCAGGAGAGAAACGCTGAGAACATCCCCATGTTGGCATTGGTGTCCCTGGCACTGAAGGACTTTGTGTTTGTCCCTCTGCAAGCGCAAGAGCTCAGGGGTGAGGAATATTGCCATGGATCAGCTCCATGGGCACTGGGCTCTGCCAAGGGGCTGTTCCAGCTCCTGTCCCCCATGGGCAGGAGATCCATGAGGGGCTCTTCCTCTCTGGCTCTCTCTGGCTCTCGCTCGGGCTCTGGCTCTCCCGGGATTGCGGTTTCGGGTCGGGATTGTCGCTGCTCCGGGATCGTTCTCTGGGAACGGGCCGGGCTGGGTGGGCGGGTGCTGAGCACTGGCCCTGGGGGTCACTCATTGGCATATTATTATTATTATTATTATTATTATTATTATTATTATTATTATTATTATTATTATTATTATTATTATTATTATTATTATTATTATTATTATCTTTATTATTATTATCTTTATTATTATCTTTATTATTTTAATATCTTTATTATTTTAAGTTTTAATTTATTTCCATGATTAAATGGTTCTTCTCTCCCCCTACGAGTCTCCTTCCCCTTGCCCCCCAGTTCTCTCCCCTCTCCCCTGGGTGGGGGCAGTGAGCGAGCGGCTGGGTTTGGCTGCAGCCCAGTGCTCATCCAGTGAAACCAGCACACCAAATTAATAATCTAAAATCACAGAATCATAGACTGGTCTGGGTTGGAAAGGACCTTAAAGATCCAACCCCCCCTGCCATGAAACAATTCTCTATTTTTAATTAAACTTGATATAATGGTGTTAGTCTGCTGATCTGCATATCCATGGAAATCTTCTTCAAGTCAGATCTTTTCCAGACCAGTATCACAAACTGGGAGTAATGGTGGTTTCTGGTTTATATCAAAGTCCCTTCTGCAGATTTCACTAACAGATGGTTAATCCTTATTTCCAACCACGTCATATCTACAAAATGGCTTTGCTGAAGCAGAGCTTTCTGAGCCTTCCTGGCACATCCCCAGCCCTGGGATGGGACCTCCAGGTCTTCCTGGGAGAGGTGCTGCTGGAGAAGGCTTTTGCAGCACCCTCCACCAAGGAGGAGCTGTTCCCAGGGGGCTGGGGGATGCTCTGCCCCTGGTAATTACAGCTACGAAGTGTTGAACAGATTGGGTTGATTGAAAACCCGGAGGGTCAGAAACTCCAATTTTTTTACCCAATCAGTACCTGCTCCTCAGGTAATGTCCTGTCACCCCGTGTCAGCAGCGCTGGCTAATTGCTATGTGGATTCCCCCCAATTATTTGATTCCTAAATCCCCAAAGTGCTTCCCGAGGTGGTGTTTAGAATGGCATTTAAATGCATTTACTGTTGGCAATTCTGCTGAGTGCTCTTCTGGCTGCCTCCTGTGAAAGCAACAGCAGCACTGGTCATTTTGCCCTGTTCTGCTGGTGGTGAAGGCCCCTACTTTTAGCAGGTGAAGCTTTTCATTAGGCTGTTGTAGGAATAGTGTGGAATAAGCTGCAATTTGCCAGCTGACCCGCCTTGTGGAGAAGAGAGGAGGTAAAGGTGAAAGGAAACAAACTGCAGAGCAGATCTGTGTGGCTGCATCTCCCACACACCAAGAGCTCAGCGAGAGCCAGGTCTGGGAAGGGGTTTTGTTCCGTGGCTGTTGCTGGACTGCAGATCTGTAATTCAGATACAGGGGAGTCTCCATCAGCGTCATGAGAGCAGGGTTCACTCCAGATAGAATCACAGAAACACAGAATCATTTTGGTTGGAAAAGATCTTTAAGATCATCAAGTCCAACCATAAACCCAACACTGCCAATCCCACCTCTAAACCATCTCCCTAAGCACCACATGGACATGTGTTTTATACACCTCCAAAAGAGGTATTCTGACCAAAGACCCACCTGGGCTGGACCCCACTTTGGCAGCAGCCCACAGCAGATGATGAATGAAGAGCATGAGGACAGAGATAGAGAGTCATGATGCTTCTCTGGTAGACAGTCCCAGCACCCATATGCCTCTATCTCGAGAGCTTCCAGAGTCAGGTGATGTTTTTGTCTTTAAAAGTTCATGATGGGTTACTCTTCAGTGAATTTACCTAATTGTGTTTGGAACCTAATTATCTTTTTGACAAAAGCAAGGGCTCATTGTCCAACTCCTCTCTGACTACATTCTGCTCTGATGCACACCTCCAGCGTGGGCACAGACAAACACAGATACCAAAGGTTAATCTCCCTGGTCATATGTGTTTCTTGGTCTTCAGGGGATTCTCCAGCATCCAGGTGAACTAGATCAGTTGAAATTGTCCCTGTCCCCCTAGGTAAGTCACATATGCTGCTGAACAAGCCATCCTTTAGGAGATGACCCTTGTGCTGGGCTGAGGGGATGTTAGCTTCTGGATGAGCAGAAGTGGCTCCCAAAGGAGAGGACGAGCAAAAAGGTCATTGCATTTATCTGAGCACTGGTAGGGACTGAGCAAGTGCTGAACACAAGGCATGAGCAGGGCTGGGTGCACCTGGCACAGGTTGCTCCATGGTGTGAAACATGTCAGGTCTTGGATGGTGATGTTTCCTCATCCTCTGAAAGCTTTCAGACAGTCCAACCTTCTCTTCCAAGGGATGGAGATGTTGCCTCGCTGCCCCAGCAGGCTCTGCACTGCTTGCCCATGTCCCCAGGGGAGGGATGGCTGGGGTACGTGTTTCACATCATTCCTTTGCTCCTCTGCCAGCCACGATGTTTTGCTGCTCAAGCTGAAGAACAAAGTAGGTTTAACTCAAGCCCAAAACCAGTAGAGGTGGAACAGCCCAGTGAGTGGCAACCACCCCCTAGAAGATCATGCCTGGGTGGCAAAGCTGCCACCAGCAGTCACGACACTGCAGTCTGAGTTGTTTGGTGTTTTCCTCTAAAGTCTGTGACAAATTCCTGAGTCACCATTCTGAGAAGTCCACTGAGTTCAAACCCCTTGGAGCTCGGTGCCCAGGTTCTGTGGAGCCGGGCAGGTGGGAGGTCCATGCAGGGCTGGTGGTGCTCAGAGCTGGCTGAGACTCACCCGGCTTCCACAGAGTGTCGATTGCTAATTGTTTCCTAAATATTCCAATTAATTTGTAAATCATGTTGCCATAGCAACAATAATTTCTATGCATTACGAATATCAGCTACCTCTAGAATCAATTTGTTTTCTCTTGTTGCCATAGTAACAGACATTTTGTCAGAATTATTTAGGTAGAGAGAAATCCAGAGACCTCCTTTGCAGGGAGGGAGCTGCAGAAGGAGCCCCACGGGGAGCCCAGCCTCTCTCCCAGCTGCTCCTCTCCTGCCATAGAACCCCAGACTGGTTTGGGCTGGAAGGGACCTTAAAGCTCATCCAGTCCCAACCTCCCTGCCAGCAGCAGGGACACCTTCCACTAGACCAGGTTGCTCAAAGCCTCATCCAACCTGGCCCAGAACACTTCCAGGGAGGAGCAGCCACAGCTTCTCTGGCCAACCTGGGCCAGGGTCTCACCACCCTCACACCAAACAATTTCTTCCTCACATCTCAGCTCCATCTCCCCTCTGCCACTTTCAAGCCATCACCCCTTGTTCTGCCACTCCCTGCCCTTGGCCAAAGTCCCTCCCCAGCCTTCCTGGAGCCCCTTCAGGCACTGGGAGGCCACTGGAAGGTCTTCCCAGAGCCTTCTCTTCTCCAGGCTGAACAGCCCCAACTCTCTCAGCCTGTCCTCACAGCAGAGCTGCTCCAGCCCTGGCATCATCCTCGTGGCCTCCTCTGTTTAGGCAGAGGAGCCAGATCACTGAAGCAACAAGTTGACATCTGGCAAACTAACTGGGGAAAATACCTTGTGGCAAACAACTGCTTCTGCACACCAGCTGTTTTGTAAATCCACCCATCCATCCACCCACCCATCCATCCACCCATCCACCCACCCACCCACCCACCCACCCACCCATCCTCTGCGTGCAGACGTGCATCACGGTGCCTGCGTGTGTGTAATCCTGAGCTCCTCTGTAGTGCTACAGAACACACCAGTACCAGCAAGTCAGAGGGGAAAACCCCTGAAGAGAACCTTTTTGAAGACAACCAGAGAATATCATGTGGTGTTCTTCTTCCAGAATCAATCCCAGGGATGAGTTACCGGGGTTTACAAGAACTGCCTCGGTTGCTGTGCCTTCCCCGCTGTCACCGGCGCGCTTACCTCCACTTGGTGGTAGCATTTTCTCTGTCTTCCCTCCTCTCTTCCAGCCTGTTGAGTAGCTGTGGATGCACACAAGGAGACAGATCCCCACTAACTTACCCTCAGCACGGACTTTTCCTCCACGGTGCAGTGAAGTTTGACACTCAGATCCTTCCTGGACTGGGTTTTCTGGCATTCAAAACTCTTCTAATGTGGAAAGAAGAAGAAAAATAATCTTCAAAACTTTATGCCACTCCATGACCAGCTCTGCCTTGTCCTCAGGTGGGCTTGATGCCCTGCATAGGCATGACTCTGGAGGGAGGGGACAGTGGAGGGCCAGCACTCTGACTGCTCCAAAACTAATCTGGAATCTGATCCAGGTGAAGGGGAACCTGGTGACCAGGTGTTGTGGTGCTCCTCTCCGGGCAGATGCAGCTCCAGCAGGTGACAGCATCCCCATGTCCCACCTCAGCAGTTGCTTCCCCATCCCTTCTCTCCTGGTGAAGGTTGTCAGGGTGAAGGACCTGGAGCTAAAAGCGATGACATGACTTTTTTAGTGACATAACATTTTATCTACGAGGCAGGAGGGACAAGCACAGCAGGTGCTTGGAGAGCCTCGTGCCTGCAGCGGTGACCTCCTGGCCCCATCTTGGCTGTGGCTCTGGTGGCATCAGGACCTGCTGTGCTGGGATCTGCCTTGTCACCGAGGAGACAAACGCTGCTGCTGAGGGACTGATCTCCAGGCAACTGAAGAGAACAGGAAGGGGAAATTTCCTCCCAGGAAGAGCAGGTGATGCTGCAGGAGGAAAGCTGGGGGCAGTGCCGCGTGCAGGCAAGGTCCTCTGCGGACGGTGAAGGTTGCTCAGATGGAGACAGCAAAAGATGATGTCACTGTTGGCTTTATTTTTTTATTCTAGCTATTAAAAATCTACATCAGTGCTCCACCTCGCTGATGGGCTGTGCTGCTTTCTTGTGCCACTTTGGGCTGTCGTTAACCTGTTGTGGGCTGAGCAAGGCTGCGATGAAGGGTGGTGAGGTCTGCTGTGCCCAGGTGTGTCCTTCGGCTCTGGGCTGCACAGGTGTGCCTCACCTTCTGCAGGGAAAAACTGCAGCACCCCCTGCTGCAAACGAGATTATTGTGGTATTAATTATGGTTTTTTCTAATTGCAGTGTGCCATTTATAAATAGCTTCTCTGAGTGGCATTCACTGCTGTTCTCTTTCCTAACAGCAGCAGGCTCCCAGGCACTGGGAACTCACGGTTATTGCAACAGGAAATGGGTTGGCAAGTTAAAAACTCTTCTGCTTTTCTAAAGCTTTGCTTGCCATGGGGGCTGGCTCAGTCCCGAAATGGAAAGGGAAAGGAAACTTTTGCATCTCCTCATAGCTCAAGTGCATTGGCAACCTGGAGTGTGGTGACAGCGTCTGTCGTGGTTGTGCCATGCTTTGAAAACATCTTCTGTGAGCCTGAAGTCTGTGTTTTACCCAGGGATAGGATGGGAAAGGAAAACAGTGGAGAACTTGGCATGCATCCCGCTCAAACCCAACAGCTTTCCGTAGGGAGGAGTGGCTGCTGGGCAGGTTCTTTGCTCTGAAATGGTTTTGCTTGGAAATGGGCAGCAGATTGGTGCTGGCTTGGTGAATCCATCACCCTGCAGCCGTGTCCCCTCTCCTGGGCTGCTGCAGCCCATGGGGATGGCCCTTGGTGTGGGTGCTGAGCATCCTGCTTCTCATTTTCATTTCAGAAAATCACCATTCTGCTTTAAAATGAGTGGTGAATCAAGCACCACAGGATCATAGGGGTTGGAAGGGACCTCTGGAGATCATCCAGTCCAACCCCCCTGCCAAAGCAGGTTCCCTACACCAGGTTGCACAGGAAAGTGTCCAGGTGGGTTTGAACATCTCCAGAGATGGAGACTCCACAGCCAGCTGAAGGTTCTGATGCCAATAGCTCTGTACTGCCTTTGGGAGCTGGATGGAAATATTGTTGGGAAGGGTTCAGGGGACAGAGGGATGAGGTGGGGCTAAAAATGTCCTCGGCTCTTCCCCCACATCTTTTAGGGCTGCTGATCCTCTGGCAGATGCTGAATGTCCCCCTGAGCTCACAGCCCCATGGATGCTCTCCATCACTCAGCCATAGCAAATTTTATAATTTCCTTCTAAGTTTATGGGGGTTTTTTTCTCCTTTGGGTGCTGTGGATGAGTGGCACATCCTCCCGAGACCTGTGGCAGGGCGAGGGGAGTAAAAGGCCACATCTCCTCGTGCTGCTGTGTTGGAAGGGAAGGGGACACTGAGACAGGAGAAAAGGGGAGATGTTGTGTGCAGCCTGGTCCAGGGATGTGGCAGTGAGCAGCCAGGGCAAGCTGGGGGCCGCCAGCTTCCTCCTGGCTTCCTAATTACAAGGGCTACCCATTCTCCTGCTCTGCCTCAGAAATCATTATCTGGGGTGAGAAATAAACCTCTTAACAGATTACTGGTGCAGAATGTATGATACTTGGCTGTCTTGCAAGCAGCCAGCTTCAGTCTCTGTCAAGAGTGGTGTAATTACTGTAATGAGCTTTTGGCAGGCTTTTTCTTTTTTTTTTTTGGAAGTGCAGTTCTTTTTATTCTTCTTTGGAGAAAGCAAAACAAATATGTGACTCTGGGAAAGGAAGGTCTCCTCCAAACCCCGTGCCCCCACCTCCCTCAACGCCTACACGCACAAAATGAAAGAGGAGAGGGCTTTGCCAGTGTCTTGCTAATGACAGCTTTTCTTCCAAAGTGATGGCTCAGACTGCAAGCAGCTGCTTTTTGAGAGTTCAACCTTGACAAGGCATCTGCTCCAACTGCTGTGGATGTGGCAGTGCTGGGGGGGAGGGGGGGCTTTTTATAGCAATTGCCTAAACTCCTGGAATTTTAGAGTGAAAATAAAGCAAGAGGCAGATGGCACACGTCTTGTGAAGCAGGAGTGGTGGCACTGCAAAGGAGCACAGTGACTGGTAGGATCACAGAAATAGTGACTGAGAGCTGGAGCTAGTCCTGCACCCCCATAAATGCTGTCACTGTCTCCCCGTTTCAGCAGGCAGCGTTCATGGAAATGCAATCACTCAGGGTGTTCTTCATTTAAAACCCAACTCAAAGCCCTGATTTCCCCTTTTCAAGGTTCACAGGTTCTTTGCATTTGGCCTTTTTTAACAACTGAATGTACATAATGTTTAGGAGGAGCCTGTGCTTTGCTGGAGAAGGGAGCTGCTGTCCAGGTGTCCATGTGCCCTACAGCCCATCGATGGTCCCAACAGGAACCAGCCTCCTCCCTCGTCCTCTTGCCCATGACAGCTGCTTTTTGTGGAAAACCAGTTGATTTCTGCTGGAGATGGGAACTGGGGGCAGGTCCTGGACACAGCCCATGAGCCCTGTTGCTCCTGAGGTTTCAGAAGGTAGGACCAGGTGCAGCAGGTGGGGTGTAGCCTGAGCAGGTCTCTGCTCCTGGAGGCAGAGGCCATGCTCATGGGCAGCTAAAAGGATGAGGGGTCCTGAGGAGGCTGTGGAATTGTGCTGGTTGGCAGCCAAACACCAAACAGCTGCTTGCTCACCCTCCCCCAATGGGATGGGGGAGAAAAGCAGAAAGGCAAAAGTGAGAAAACTCATGGGTTGAGATAAAACAATTTAATAATCGAAATAAAATAATAATTAAAATAGTATTGACAACAACAGTAATAATGGAATATACAAATGAGTGATGCCCAGTGCAGCTGCTCACTACCTGCTGCCCTCAGCCAGTGATCCCAGAGCAGAGACAGTCCTGAAACCAAAACCACAATCCCAGGAGAGAGCAAACCAAGTGATCTGAGAAAATCCCAGAGCTTTCTGGTCAATCCTCACTGATATGCTGGCCATGATGGGACAGGAGATGGAATATCTCATTGGCAGAGCCACATGCCAGTTTGGATTTGCTAATTACTACTTTCCCCCCCGAGTCCTTTGCACTTGCAGACCAGCAAAACTTGGGAGCTTGGAAATGTCCTTTGCCTTCCAGCAGCAACTAATGACATCAGTACTTTATAAACGCTCTTCTCATCCCAGGTCCCACACTGAAACCAAACCACAGCTATTTTAGCTACTAAAAAGAAAATTAACTCTATCTTAGTGAAACGAGGTCAGGACTGAAAATGAACATGTGGGAAACAAAGGGAGGGCTCAGCCCTCTCTGCTCTCGCTGTGCAACACCTTTTCCTGCCGTAACATCCCTGCTCAGCTGCGCTGGAGGGCACAGCGGGGCACAGGGGTCTGCGCCGGGGCCAGGAGGGGTGGAACAGGCAGATGATGCTCCAGCCTTTTCCTGCAGCGCTGTCTCTTTGATCAGAAATGTTCAAACACAGGGATTGGGTCTGAGCACTGAGGAGAGGACTTGGGGGTGCTGGGGGAGGAGAAGCTCAACATGAGGCAGCACCGTGCACTGGCAGCACAGAGCCAATAACCGTGATGAGGCTTTGAGCAACCTGGTCTAGTGGAAGGTGTCCCTGCTGCTGGCAGGGGGGTTGGGACTGGATGAGCTTTGAGGTCCCTTCAAACCCAAACCAGTCTGATTTCTGTGGTTGCACTCTGTTTGGAACCTCTCCGTGGGGGTCACACTCTGGCTCGAGCCTTCCGGGTGCCCAAGCCTGAAGCTGGTGGCAAGTAAGGAAGAGGCAAAACTGGGAATTAGCAGAAAAATAGACTGAACAGGCCAGGCATGACCATGTGAACCCTCCCTCAGCCAAAGCCCAAGTGCTGGTTTTGCTGTGGTTGGTTGCAGCAGCGTGGTGCCCGTGGTGCCCGTGGTACCCGTGGTGGTACCCGTGGTGAGCTCAGCACGGCTGTGACAGCCCGTGTCTCTGCTCCAGCTGGTTTGAATAATGCTCACTAAGAGATGGACATTTTTCTTCCCTCCCCTGTCAGCTGATGAAGTGATGATTTATGAATATATTTTCAATATCTGACTGGCTCTGTGGCCCTCGGAGGATTATTCATAATAATAAAAAAGCCTGACAGAAAATAAGAGTGTGAAAGCCTTCCCAGCAGCTCGTGTGGGGCTTTTCTTCCCCCTGCTGCCTGCTCAGTTTTCACTGCAGCACAAAGCAGTGGTTCCACAGTACAGAACTGATCCTCAGGCCAAGCACCTGCAGCCTTTCTGCTGTAGGAGAGCATGGCCCCATGCAGGGCACCGGGGTACCCCAGGGACTCCTCTCCTGAGCAGCTCACTGCTCCAAGGCAGCACAGCCCCCTCCTAATGGGGGTCTGGTATGTTCATGAAGTAATTAGCACGAGGACCAGTTGATCACAAGTTAAAATTGCAGCTCCTGTTCATAGAAGTGCTTTCAGGTTGGAAAAGATCTCCAAGATCATCAAGTCATCAACCCAACACCACCATGCCCACTAACCCATGTCCTGAAGTGCCGTGGCTACATGGGGTTTTTTTACACCTCCAGGGATGGGGATTTGGGAAACTTGGGCTGGAAAATTGTCCCATTTTCCAGCAATTGCAGCTGGTGATGATGGATGTCCATGTCCTCCACCCCATGCAGCTTCACCTGGGGCTTTGCTACCTCTGCCTGCTGGGAAGGCTGCTCCAGAAACTTGTTCATTGAAACTCTGATCATTGAAAACCTATTCTGAATTTTATGGCTTGAAGATGCAATATTTGAATTTTTGGAGGATCCATAACTTGTGTCTATTTTTCACCTGTCATTGCTGGTCCTGCTGGTGTGGGGAGCCCAGGAGTGTCCCCTGCCCTCCCTTGGGGTAATCACCACGAGGAACCCGCTGCAGGTTTTGCAGACTGATGTTGGCGTTGCTTTGTTGAGTGCTTCTGTCTGAAGCCTGAACGCCCTGTAAAGGAGCTGACGAGCTCAGACTTCAACAGGAGATGAATTTTAAGGGAAAATTCCTTCAACACGAAACTTTGGAACAGGACAAAGTAGTGCTGAGAGGATGTTTTTGTTGGCATTTTGCATGGTTTTATATTCTGAGGACTTGGATTTTTGTACTTTCTGGTTTATCCTGGTGCTTTGATTCGTCTGGGGAAGGGCAGATGCAGCAATTACACCTTAGGAACATTTTTCCAAGAGGAAAAAAAATCCCCTTGTTTGTATAACAGGCTTGAAAACAAAGCAGTCACAGGCTACTCAGAGAGTAATAAAGCTTGTGTAAAATGTATTGTGCTCACTACTGTCAGCTTTGTTTAAATCTTTGAAGTGATTGTTTGGCGTTTCAGTATATTCTAATGGCTGTCTGCAGTGCTGCATGTGAAAATCTAATTTCTGTGACAAACTATTTCCCTTTTCAGTGCGCTGGGTGAGCAGACTCCACATTTCTAAAGCTAAACTGCCTCCGTGTTAACAGAACTGCTCACAGAGCCGCTGCGATTGCTCCCATCGAAATGATGTCCTTCAGCAGCCCATGGCTCTTCCTGCTGAGCTGGGTGTGCTTTGTAGCTCTGCTTTTTCCGGGGTCTGTACCTGCTCTGAAGGCACCTCTGACTTGCTGGGAACAGGTTAGTGGTGCTGGCTCACTGCAGGGACCTGGACCTTCTGCTGGAGCCCAGACCTTTGAGCGCTGTAGCACCTAAACCAGGGTCTCCCTTGCAGGTGGTCACACTGATCACAGAATCCCAGACTGGTCTGGGTTGGAAGGGACCTTAAAGCTCATCCAGTTCCAACCCCCCTGCCAGCAGCAGGGACACCTTCCACTAGACCAGGTTGCTCAAAGCTTCATCCAACCTTCATTGCTTTCCTCATAGCACTGCTTGCCCTGGGTGTTTAGGGCTATACAAGGGTAGGTCGGACCATGCAGGGTCAGGCTCTGAGCTCTTAACTCCTGCACTGTGGATAGCTTTAAACTTGGGACCCTCATGTGTGTCTGAAGCTCTATTTTCTGATGTCTGTAATGGAACAATAATGGTTTTCATTTCTTTACCCCTTCTAATGCAAACTCCCATCTGATTCTCCAAGCATCAGTAATATTGAAAAGCTTTTTCATGATACAGCTACCTTAATTACTGTGCTCTGATCATCTTCAGTAACCTACAGGAGGGAAATGGGCTCTCTAGCACATGCAAAGGTTAAGAAATAATGCTTGGTCACCTTTTCAAAGCAATTTGAGCTCTGTATATGAAATAATAAGTACCAGAAGAGAGCTATGCATTATTAGCCATCTCTTATCTCCAATTGACCTTTCCCAGTCAGTTTAACACCCAGTCAGAAGTAATGAGGACTCGTGTTTTACGCCAGCCTGGCCACGTGCCTGTAGCATCCATTAGGATGTCCCAGAAGTGCCTGTTACCTCATCACACAGAGCATCAGGGTCCGCTCTGGAGAGCAGGAATGAACCAAGGTAAAGCCAGGCTGGACGGGCTGGAGCTGCTGGATGGTGTCAGATCACAGAGACACCAGGAGCACAAAAGACCCAGCGTGTGGCAAGGGACCTTGGCAAAGTGCTGGGGAGCTGGAAGGGAGGTGTTGGCTTTCCTTGGCTGTGTTGACTGGCCACTGTCCCCTGAGCAGACCCCATCTGCAGTGATGCAGCACGACACCAAGAGTACGTTGAGTTCAGTGACTCTCCTGGCCCTGTAGCATCATCTCAGCTCACAGGTTCTTCCACAGGGATTTACCAGTCTCTGAAGCTGGGATAAGGGCTGTGAGCTGGTGTGGGGCAGGACAGTGTCCCACCACAGGGTCTGTCCCATCTCCCTGGCTGGCGTTCCCCTCCTCCTCACCCAGCTGACTGCCTCTCTGCTGTGCTAGGGATGGAGCTCTGCAGGGAAAAGTCCTTTATTTAGGTCGAGTTATTTTCCATCAGGCCAGTTCTGTGGTGTGTGACGCTGGGGGAAGCGAGGGGCCATAAATCACCCTGCCACTAGTCACAGCCTTCAAGAGCTGCCTCCCTGCTTGCACCCAGTGCTCCAGGCAGCTCCTGGCCACACTGACCTTTCCCGAAGGCCACCTCACTCTGACCTTTCCCGATGGAAACAGAAGTCACTGAAATTTCCTTTCCCTCCAGCCTTCTTATCACACCAGACTCTAAGGGAGTAATTGTTATTGACTAATGAGTAGCTCAGCGTTAAATCATTTCATTCCATTTTGTGTTCATGTCGGTTCCCTTTGTGATTAGCATTCAACGTGCACTTGAAACACGGGATCTGCAGCAGGATTAATTCTGTTAAACTGTGTGCTAGGAAAAAAAATTATCTGTACTATTGCTCTAAGTAGAAATGAAAAGATTTGTGTAGTGGGGGCAGCTGGTCTAGGACAGCTCCCACCCTGGTGTCACTGAAAGAGGGTTTTGGGAAGAGAAGGTCTAGATTCAGTGATGGGGGAGTGTTTGTGTGACACAATGCTATGTAGAGCACATGGTACTACAAGGAGAAAGAGGAGCTATATGGTTATTTCCAGTACTGACCTGAAAGCAGGCCAACCAAAAACCATGGGATGATCTCTGAGAGGAGGTCTGGAACTTCCTCTCCAGGGGAAGAGGAGGGGCAGGCGCTGAGCTCTTCTCTCTGGCCACCAACGCCAGGAGCAGAGGACATGGCAGGAAGATGTGGCAGGGGAGGGGGAGGTTGGCTTCCATGCCTTGAACAAAGTGTCTCACATCCCCCACACTTGATGTGAGAAGGCATCAGGGCAGCGTGTCTGCGGCCCCACTGCTGGGAGGAAAGGGTACTTTCCTGCTTCACAAAGACAGTGTAGAAGTGATGCTTCTTGCCTGTCCCTTTTGCTTTGCCTTTCACTCAGTACCCTCTCATGACATCAGGACTCCATACCTCTGCTTGAACTAGTCCCAAATTCCATGTTTTCTTTTCTTTTATAACAGTTTTTGGTGGCATAAATAGTATTTGTTGAAAAAGGCTCAACAAAGAATGACTTGTTCTCCTGCTTCCATTTTTCCACCTCTCCTGGTAGGCATCTCATTCAGTATCCCATAAATAAATGAGTTAAAATCTCATCACAGGCTGGCTGTGCTGGGAACTGGCCCTCTAGCCATGTTACACTCAAGGTGGAATTGCTGTAAAAGCTGCTAATTTACCATTACTACCCTAATGAAATATTTAATCAGATTAATCGATGTAGCTTCATTAGTCAGTGTGCTTCTCAGGCTGAGATCTGGTGCCGTGGCTTCCTTGTCCTTTCGTAACGTGCTTTGTAGAACTTGATTTATTTATCTCCAACATCTCCTCTCTTCTGTCTGAGTTGCTACAGCTGGACCACAAAATCTGTTGCTCATTGATCAGCTCCAGGGGAAAGCCTTTTCAAGAGCTGGCTGGAGAGGAACTGGTGTGTGATTAGACTGTAATCAAGGGTGCTTCATTTTTCCTTTAGAAACTCCTAGGCTGGTTGCTCTGAGGAGCCCTGGCCATGAGTGGTGACTGTTGAGTGCTCCAGTGTGTCCCCTCAATGTTCCCAGTTGCAGAGCAGGGCAAGGCTGGGGAGTATCAGTGGGAATCTGGGGACACCCTCATTTCTGTGTGAACATTGATCTATTTTCAGACCTTTCTTACAGCAAAACGTGTTCTGTGGGAGCTGCTGGGCGACCAGCTACAGCCTCCTTGGGCTGGTGGTCCATGGGGTTGGGCTTGGCCATGCTCCCACCCAGGCACACTGCTGATACCCAGGGCTCTGTAGAAGGTGTAGATATGAATAAGACAGCCAGAACTGGGAAGAGAGGCAATTATTATCTTTTTTTTTTAAAAAAAAAAATTTCTATAATTTTTTTTTTTTTTTTTTTAATTATTATTTTATTTTTGATTCTCTTGGCTGGACTCACCATGCCCCAGGCCAGCGTGGGCAGGGCTCCCACTCCTGCCTGCCTCCTGCCTGCTCTCCAGCACTGCCCACGTGCCTTGTTGGTGTTTGCTCTTAGCAATGGCTCGTCCTTTCCGTGCAGGATTTATTTCCCTGGTTAATTGTGCCACGGGTAAGCACGTGCAATACACAACTTGCTTCCTTGGCAACTAGTGATTTGAAGTTTCACTATACATTACATTCCTGACTACAGACTCGTTGACTTCCTCTGGCTGGTCTCAAGTGCACTTAAATCATGGATGAATGGACTTTTTTTTTTCAAAGATAAGCCCGGAGCAAATGAATTGGATTTATTTTTAATGCTGACTTGTTTCGAGTGCCCAGTGACACATGAACAAATGATTGCCATCAGTTGTCCTCCTTCTCTCTCGGATATTGCTTTGGGCAGGATCATATCAGTGCATTTAGTGCTATAAATCATCCCTCTGGCTTGATATTTCTTCTTTAAGGAAGAGGCTGAGCTTCAGCCTCCAGCAGATAGCTCAAACCATCATTATTGTCATGGTGCCACTGAAGTCAACAGCAAAACTCGTGAGGTTTGACTGGTGGACATCAGGGCAGGGACTGCTGTCTCCATCCACTGACTTTCCCAGACCCTGGGTGAAGACAAGGAGAGGACATGACGGGTTCAAGGGGACCCCAGAGCCCACCCTGCTCTGCTGGGGCCAGGCACAGGACACCCATCCCACAGAAGCATGCCTGGAACCAGAGCTGGGGGTTTTTTATTGCTGGACCTAAAAGGTCTCCTGTACTTCTAGTCATCCCCCATGGCTCTTCAGGTCTACTGGCCCCCTTTGCAGCTGAGGGACAGTGACAAGGCTCTGATGTCCCATTCAATATATATGGGCACTGCAGCTTTGTACAGTGGCCTAATAATGTTTTCTGCCTTTCTTTTCCATTCCTTTCCTAACTTTTTTAAATCCTGCTTTGGCTTTTGTGGTTTCTGCTAACCCCAGAGCTGGTGTTTTCACAGAACTCCCTTATAACACGAAACATCTTCCAGGGAAGATGGTAATTTCTGTGTAGAAGAAAGCATTTTGCTAGACTCTCATGTGGAAGCCATGAGAAGACCAAGGCCTTTGGAAAGAGGTAAAAAGACCCAAGTGTGATGCTGGAGTAGGGATGAGGTGGGACAGACAGGCCTTAAAGAGCGCTCCCAGCTCCAAAGCTCTAGCATGTGATGGGAAAGATGCCCTGGCCCATGGCTGGATGGAAGGAGAAGTGTTTGGTGCTTTCTGCTGGAGGTTGGTCAGATCCTGCCCCGCTCCCTGGAAGCCCGTGGACATCACCCATGCGTGGGTCCAGGCACAGCATGTCCTGAGCCTGCAGTACGTGTCACAGGAGTGAGAACACAGCACAGCCAGCAGCTCCAGGAGGTCTCTGCAGGCACACCGGGTTCCATACCCATCGCTCAGAGGACTCTGTCTTCCTTTTTTACCTTCTCCTCTCAGCAGAGCGCCTGTTTCCCGACATCCAGGCACGTTGTGCCATATGTTGTTTGTCACGGTGTAATGATGTGAGGCACCTTAATGATGAAACCCTGGCATCCTTCCCAAAAGGCAAAGCAACAGAAGCTTCTTCTTGTTGGTGACAGTCTTTGCAAACTCCTCAGGTGGGCTGACACAAGGAGATCTCTGCTCACTGGTGGTTTGGCTCACAAGGAATGGGGCTGCCATGTGAACTGCTGCTCAGGTGCAATGAGTCCTGGAGCTGTGACACCCAGTTTTGCCTTTTAATTGATGAAGATGACTCTGGAGGGGTCCGTGGTCCCCTGTGGAGCATGGACATCCCACTCAGATGCTGGCCTGTGTTTCCCTCTCCACATCAAGAAGGACTGAGCTGAGTGATCCCCACACTGGGAGCTGGGGTAGATCTGACCCCCCCTTTCACACCCTCCCAAATGGTGCCAGAATCTGTTTGCTTTTCCATATATCATGGTAACATGTTTTTAATGGCTTTTTAAATACCCTCCAGAATATATGCTGGAGATCTGAGGAGCTTTTAATAGAGCCCATCTGAAATCTCTCCAGTGTTGTTTATGGCAGCCTCTCGTGAATTTGCCATGAAATGATAACTCTGTTGGGGAAATCAATTACACTGAGCAGTTTGTTACATCATTTTTCAATGTATTCATTTTAATTTCAACAGAGAAAAGGACGTGGTGACTCGATCTATCATTTCTAACAAGGTGGTGTACAACGGCCTCTTGGGGCTCCTCCAGCTCTGCACTCACTGCTATCAGCAAAGGGGAAGGAGACATTTTCAGCAATTTCCAAACAGGAGGAATGATTATAAATTGGAATGAACCAATGAACGCCGTTATCACAGCCCAGGTTTGTTGCCCAAGCTGGGGATACAACATCCACTTGGGTTTGACTGAACACACAAAGGCAGAGAGCTGTTTGGGGGGTTTGTGCACACCAACATTTCAATATTCATAGAATCCTTGAATGGTTTGGGCTGGAAGGGACCTTAAAGCTCATCCAGTTCCAACCCCCCTGCCATCAGCAGGGACACCTTCCACTAGACCAGGTTGCTCAAAGCCTCTTGTTGTTGGGGCAAGAGATCTCTTGGTACCTTTTCCTTTGGAAACCCCCACCCTTGTTTAGCTCAATACACCATTGAGCCTGGGCTTTACCCCTGCACTGGGCACTGGTGAGGCCACAGCTTGAGTGCTGGGTTCAGTGTTGGGCCCCTGACTCCAAGAAGGACCTGGAGGTGCTGGAGCGTGTCCAGAGAAGGGCAATGGAGCTGGGGAAGGGTCTGGAGCACAAGTGTGCTGAGTTCCCAGCTGAGGGAACTGGGGGTGTTGAGCCTGGAGAAAAGGAGGCTGAGGGGAGACCTTCTGGCTCTGTCCAAGTCCCTTGGAGGAGGGTGGAGAGAGGTGGGGGTGGGTCTGTTCAACCAAGGAACAAGGGACAGGACAAGAGGAAATGGGCTCCAGTTGTGCCCAGGGCAGTTGAGATGGGATGTGAGGAAGAATTTCTTTGCTGAAAGGGTTCTGAGGCATTGGAAGGGGTTGCCCAGGGCAGTGGTGGAGTCCCCATCCCTGGAGGGATTGAAGAGTCGTGTAGACACAGTGCTGAGGGACATGGGTCAGTGGGGACTGGTCAGTGTTGGGTTCATGGTTGGACTTGAGGAGCTTAAAGGGCTTTTCCAATCCAGGCAGCTCTGGGATTCTGGTATCCAGCCTGCCTGTGCTCTGGTTCTTTTGTGGCAGCAGGGAGGATGGAGTAGGAGGGCAGAGGTGAAGATGCTCATGCCCCAGAGCAATGCCTGGACCACTGACTCTCAATTAGCCCCTTGCTGATGACCAGTTCACTTCCCTGAAGCTCTTTGTGGTCTGACAACCAGTCCCCTGCCCCGAGCTCACACACCAGCTCACTTTTCTTGCAGCTGCTTTGTAGCAAAGTGCCCTAAAGTTCTGAGCAAGCTTCCTGGAGAAATAACATCCTCCTCTGAAATGCAGAGCTGGGGACAGGCTCCCGAGGAGCTGTGTCCATATTGCTGCAGGCTCTCCAGCAGTAAGGGTGTGCTGGGAAAGGTGTTAGCTCAGGTACACGAGGTGGCTGGATGCTGCCACTGCAGGGTACAGTGCTGGCCACCTGAGGCTCCTTGGTGGCCACCAAGTCTCAGCATTCTCATTCCTTCTCCCTGGCTAGAGTTGATCAGAAATGTCCCCTTTTTTAACCTCTCCCGACAACGGTTTCACCCAGCACGTTTCTCTCCAGAGTCCCCTCGCAGCTATGGAGTATCCAATTTATGAGACCACTCTGATTTTGCTTTTCTCCTGCATTGTTAATTCATCTGTTCCCCTCTCTGCAGCTGTGGAAGCTGCTCCTCTTCTCCCAGCCAAGCCTCTTCAGCCTTCCTGCCTTACCAAACAGCCCAGTGGGGATCTTGGTCCATGGGGAGCCCAACAGCACCGAGAGCCCAACCTCTGGCTCAGCCAGTCCAACCTTACTGGTACGGATCCAGCTGGAAGATTACAAACAGGAGATCCAGCCAGCTGAGGCAGGGTTTTGGGGTTTTTTTCCATGATTAATTATTCTTAATTATTGGAGAGTAAGTGCATTAATCATGCTTTGTGCTGTCTCCTTTATCCCTCTGTGCACTGCTATCTGCAGCGAGCCAGAGCATGGCTGGGGGAGCAGGACATTGCCCTGGCACACGGGATCCTCTTCTCCCTGCTCCTGCTGCCTCAAATATCTCCTCTCCTGCCCTAGGAAAGGGAAGGAAGGGAGAACCTGGCTCAGCAGGAGACAACAGCATCATCATGAGGTGATGAGGGAAACCAGCTGCTGTGGGGCAAAAGCATCAAGCATGTAACCCATTAAATGTGGAAACTCAGATGATTGCATCTTCTTGAGATGTTTGTGTAGTACACAGACACACCACTCATACCTAGTTCCTATAAACCATGCATATTTACTGAATATATACACACATACAGACCATATGTGTTTATAAAATCTTCAGCCCAATGGTAACAATCTGCTGATTGTTATTTTTACTGCAGTGAAAACATAACTGGTTTGGGTTTTTTTGGTTTTTTTTGGTGGTGCTTGCACAGATCAAATGTAAAATTATTCCAGTTAATCAAAATTATAGCTGAATGTGAAGTGTTGCAGAAGGCTCTTGTGATACTGGATAACTGTGAAATAAAATGGGTGATGAAATTTAATTTAACAATGAACAGTGGTGCCCAGGAGAGAAAAATAACCTTCATTGTAGGTCTGCAGTGATGGGCTCTGGCTAATATTACACAGAAAAGTGATATTTCCTGCATAGAAAAATAAAACATTTTCCTGTGGGCCAGCAGTGCTGGCACTCCTGTAGCAGAGGGAACAGTCCTGGTCACCACATCTCCAGGAGAAGTGAAACCTGGGCGGTGAAGGACCCCACAGACCCCTGTCTTCTGGGGGTACAGATGTCATCCCACTTCCCAGGACCTCTAAAACCTCTGTTCTTATCACAGAATCACAGACTGGTGGGGTTGGAAGGGACCTCAGGAGATCATCCAGTCCAACCCCCCTGCCAAAGCAGGGTCCCTACACCAGGTTGCACAGGAAAGTGTCCAGGTGGGTTTGAACATCTCTTCTCCTGGGTAACAGGTGACAGAATGAGAGGAAATGGCTACAAGTTGCCCCAAGGGAGGTTTAGGTTTGATATGAGGAAAAAATTCTTCACAGAAAGGGCAGTCAGGCATTGGCACAGGCTGCCCAGGGCAGTGGTGGAGGCACCTTCCCTGGTGATATTTAAAAGATGAGTAGATGAGGTGCTCAGGGAGATGGTTTAGAGGTAGAATTGGCAGTGTTTGGTTTATGGTTTGACTTGATGATCTTAAAGGGCTTTTCCAACCACTATTATTCTGTGATTCTGGGATGGGATGGGATGGGATGGGATGGGATGGGATGGGATGGGATGGGATGGGATGCAGCAGCAAGAAGCCTGCACACAGCTGAAACACCAGCTGGAGTCACAGCGGTTTTCTCTCCAAACAGACACTTTTAGATGCCAAAAGCTCACCCAGGCCTGTGCCCAGCGAAGGGCAGGTGACTGCTCACAAGCTGCTCTGTCCTTCGGTACCAGGCTTGTTCCTTTGGGATCTCTCTTTCAGAGCCTCGCTTGGCCTCAGAGTGGAGAATGATTATCACCTAGAGAGCAGGGCCTTGATTTCTTTGCAGTATTTAAGATTGACTCGATGCACACAAGTTCCGTGTTGGTTTGAGGATCAAACCTCATCTCTCTTGTTTGCTCTTTCTTTGCAGTTTTTAAACACCCTAATGAGATCAATCAATCCCTGTTGATTTATGGACCTGACTTCTCACGGTGCTGCCTCTCCCCCCCTGAAGCCCACGTTCCACAGGCAGAGCTCAGGGATGGCTGCTCTCCACATCCCCTGTGTCCTCAGTCCTCCTTCGCTTTCCCTTCCCCTTATCAGCCACGATGGTGGAGCTGCAGCTGGAGGCACGGTGGGCGTTTTGTGAGCCCTGCCTTTTCCTGAGCAGCAGCCAGGGAAAAGCTGATCTCATGGTGAATGATTTAGAGATTTTTTAAATTTTTTTTTTTTAGAACTCTAAGAACAGGCTGAGAGAGTTGGGGCTGCTCAGCCTGGAGAAGAGAAGGCTCCGGGGAGACCTTCCAGTGGCCTCCCAGTACCTGAAGGGGCTCCAGGAAGGCTGGGGAGGGACTTTGGCCAAGAGCAGGGAGTGACAGAACAAGGGGTGGTGGCTTGAAAGTGGCAGAGGGGAGATGGAGATGAGATGTGAGGAAGAAATTCTTTGGTGTGAGGGTGGTGAGACCCTGTCCCAGGTTGGCCAGAGAAGCTGTGGCTGCTCCTCCCTGGAAGTGTTCTCGGCCAGGTTGGATGAGGCTTTGAGCAACCTGGTCTAGTGGAAGGTGTCCCTGCTGCTGGCAGGGGGGTTGGGACTGGATGAGCTTTGAGGTCCCTTCCAACCCAAACCATTTGATGATTCTCTATATTCCTGTGACTCTCTGAAGATGTGTGTTACTCCATCCAGGTGTCTTGAACAATGACCCTTCCAAGTACACCTTTTGACAGAGGTTTTGAATGGTTTGTTTGTCAGGAAATACTGTGCAACACAGGATAAATAACATGTGCTTATTTTAAAGCATATATTGGTGTTTCCACAAACAGACAGCTGCTCTTACCCACTAACAGAGAGCATCAGAGAAGGGTGCTCACGTGTTCCTGCTCTGTGGTTTTTCCTCCTGCTCACAGTGAGCTGCGTGCACCTTCCCTGGGCACAACTGGAGCCCATTTCCTCTTGTCCTGTCCCTTGCTCCTTGGCTGAACAGAGCCACCCCCACCTCTCTCCACCCTCCTTCCTTGCAGGGACTTGGGCAGAGCCAGAAGGTCTCCCCTCAGCCTCCTTTTCTCCAGGCTCAACAGCCCCAGTTCCCTCAGTTGCTTCTGTGGTGGGAGCAGGAAGGAGTCCTGGGAGGGGCAGGAGGAGCATTTCCCGGGCACCAAGGCTGGGTAACGACTGTCCCCCCATCCCCTGGGTTAAAGCAGTCTTTCTTTTGCCACTGCAGTTTTTCTTTTCTCACCATTCTCCTTCATGTCTCAATGATCCCAGCGGTGTCCAAGGAGATCTCGGGCTTTCCCCGGCTCACAAACCGGTGCCCCAGGCGCTGGCTGCTGCCGCCGGGCTTCTTGCAGTGCAAAGCGCAGGGACAAAGCGCGGCTGTGCCGTGAAAGGTGTGAAGGAGATGAAAGGCAGGGTGGTGGCGCCGTTAGCATCCCTGCTTGTATTGATGGGCCTCATTGCAACCAGCCACGGCTGGAGTTTATTAGGATTTAAGATGGTTTGAAGGCTCTGTGGGTGAAGAGAGCATCCCCCGTAATATTAGGTGGAATAAAAAAAGATGCAGGTGCTTTTGCTTCAAAGTGTAAGTTGTCCACACTTTGACAAGCGGCTGGGAGGAAAATACCATTTACAGGCAATTCCTTCTGTAATTCCCCTCCATTTTTCTTCCTTTCTGGTGGCTGAACAGCTGAGCCCAAGGCAAGAGGGAGGGAAAAAATCACTCAGCGCCTGGAGGTCGGACCCGGCTCAGAGTAACGTCTGTGCAAGTGCAGGGGGTTGGAACCAGTGTTCAACAAAGGGGTCGTCAGGGAAAGTGGTGTGTTCAGGGGAGAGACCCCTGCTCAGCTGGCTCAGGAGGTCCAGAGAGGCACAATAGGTATAAATCTGTACATATTCACCCTTTGACACTGGGGTGAGTGAGAGACACGGCATCTGTCCTGAAAAACAGGGATTTGTGTTAATAAAAATGTATATCTGCAGTTTATAATACATAATAAAAATGTATATCTGCAGGTTTATAGCATGTAATAAAAATGCATATCTGCAGGTTCATAATACAGCAATCACCTTACATATTCTAATAACCTTTCCATTATTCACTCAAATATAAAGCAGAAGCAAGGGGCTCAGACCAGCGGTACCAGTAAATACCAGTGTATTTTTGCCCAGTTAGATGTGGTTGCCCAGCTGGGCAAAGCCTGAGCCTGGGTCTGACTGGCTGTCATGGTAGGATGTCACTGGTCATGGTGGAAGCAGATGAGAACTTTGTTTCATGGTGTTTCTCTGCATCATTGTAAAATGGGAGCCTTTGAAGTTAATCTCTTGTCAATTAAAAAGTAATAATAATAATAAAAAAATAAAAAAGGATAATAATAATAACAATAGTAACAATAACAACAACAACAACAATAATAATAATAATAATAATCATCATCATCATTATCATCATCCTCCTCTATCCCACCCACCCTCCTCTATCCCACCCATCCTCCACCCTGGTGAAGCCACATCTGCAATACTCTCTCCATTTCTGGGCTCCCCAGTTCAAGAGAGACAGGGATCTTCTGGAGAGTGTCCAGTGGAGGCCACAAAGATGATGAGGGGCTGGAGCATCCCTCGTGTGAGGAGAGGCTGAGAGAGCTCAGACAAACTTAAGGAAAAACTTCTTTCCTGTGAGGGTGCCGGAGCCCTGGGCCAGGCTGCCCAGAGAGGGTGTGGAGTCTCCATCTCTGGAGATGTTCAAACCCACCTGGACACTTTCCTGTGCAACCTGGTGTAGGGAACCTGCTTTGGCAGGGGGGTTGGACTGGATGATCTCCTGAGCTCCCTTCCCACCCCACCAGTCTGTGACTGTGTGATCCTCCCCTGCCACCCCACTGCCTGCTCCCACTGCGACCGTGGGACGTTTTACCGGGGAGAGGTCTAACGACAATAAAATACCGATGGGAAGCAGAGAGTCCTGCAGAAATGCAGCCAAACCCCATTAAGCTGCAGCAGGAATAGCTGATGCTCACATGGACCTTCTGATAATTAAATTGACAAATGGCAGCATCATCTCACTGCTTGCCCACCCCAGTGTCCCCCACCAGCAGCCTCACCGCGGGGTGCTCCTGCCGCAGCGCGCATCGCGTGTCCTTGGGGACCCTGTCCAATTAGGCAGCAAACAGAGGATGCTTTAAGGAGCCCATCAAAATCCAACCTCCAGCAAAGGGCAGGAAAAGCCCAAGTTGGCTAATGAGTTATTTAAATTGGGAGAAGTCAAGAACACCTCTGTGAGCTGAGAGGAGAGCTGGGGTCGCGCTGCAGTCGCCGCGTTCCACATAAAGGCTGGATTTTTGGGGTGTGAATTGCAAGGAGCAGTAAATGTGTTCTGCTGTGTAATCATTTATTCACATCAGCAGATACTTAGATATCTATTTATAGAATAAAAAACCTTGGGTGGTGTGAGTTTTAGCAAAGCTTGGAAGAAGCTCACACTCTCAGCACAGCAATGAAAATACTGGGGCAAAATACCTGGAAAAAGGAATCGGCTGGAGTTGATGTTGGGGGTTTTTGGCTCAAAAATACCGGTGCTCGCAGTCAGTGGTTGAAGCTGGACTGATGCCTGTTTGGAGGAGCGAGGATGAGATGGTTTCTGCTTGGTTGATGCAAAGCCTGTGCTCCAGTGTTGCTGAGCAATGCAGAGGGGGGCAAATGACCGGGCTGCAGCGGTGTCCTGGTTTCACTGGGATAGAGTCAATGTTCTTCTCAGCAGCCAGAACAGCTGGGGTTTGGCTTCAGTGTGGGATTTGGGATGAGAAGGATGTTGATAAGGTACAAGGACATAATATTTTGCCAGTTTGCAGGTGCAAAGAGAGGGGAAAGCACAGTAATTAGCAAACCCCCAATTGGCATGTGGCTCTGCCAATGAGATATTCCATCTCCTGTCCCCCATGGGCAGGACATGGCCCAGGGCTGATGGAGAGCTGGGATTCTCTCGGGGATGGGGCTCTGGCTCTCCCGGGGTTGCGGTTTGGGTTTCCTTTTAGAATCACAGAATGACAGAAGGTATTGGGTGGGAAGGGACCTTCAAAGGCCATCTAGTTTAGCCCCCCTGCAGTGAACAGGGACATCTTTACTAGAGCAGGTTGCTCAGGGCTCCATCAAGCGTGACCATCAAGCCTGACTGTTTCACTCCTCCAGGATCCCTATCGGTGGGTGGTGAGCAATTGTACTGTGTCTTACTCATTTTTATATATATAAAAATATATAATAATTATCATTACTATTTTAATTTTATTTTACTCCAATTATTAAATTGTTCTTATCTGAACCTACAAGTCTCCTCACCCTTACCCCTCCCATTCTCTCCCCTGTTTCCTGGGAGGGGGGGAACTCCTCTCCCTCACCCCTCCATCAGCACTCGTGCTCCCCAAACCCTGGTGACCAATTCCCATCTCTGGAAGCCCAACGGCCCCACCAGCTGCTCCATGTTTCCAGGCTTTTGCCTGTGACAACCAGGCATTCAAAGAACTGTGACTGTGAGGGTTGTACCAACCCAGAAAGCTGAAGAGGAAAAGCTCAGCTTTAGGACAAAATCCTGCTGGCAGCATTTTGCTGTTTGACACCTCCTGGGCCGTTAGCCCGGAGCAGTGCGGCCGATTTGTTCCCCTGCTCCTTCAGTCCTGAGCTCTGCCTGTTCCTCTGAGGACTCCTGACTCACACTGATGCAGATGTTATTTTTCCAGACACACTTCTGGCGTTATAAGCAAACATCATATGGGGTGCAGATTGATTTTAATGTTGATTTTTCTGTTTTGCTCAGTTTGTTTTCCTTTTTCTCCAAGCTAAGCTGCTTCTTCTGCTTCTGTCTAAAACAACTGGATTTAGTTCAGACTTAGTTTCTCTTTCAATATACATATTTTTATGAACCAAAGTTTCATCTCCCAGGCACTTCTGCTGGGAAGAAGACTTCAGATTCCCTAGGAAATGCACTTTTAAAATCAATGCGTAAAGATTCCTCCCCAAATACGTAGGAGGAAGGCAGAAAATGTGCCCTTAGTCATCTGCCAAAAACTTTGTATGGATTAGAGAGAGAAAAAACCCAAAGCAGAAAGAGAAATTCAGCTCCTGGCGCCCACCATGGTGGAAAGCCACAGGGCAGCGGAGGTTCAGCCCCTGTTCAGAGCTGGGGCTGTTCAGCCTGGAGAAGAGAAGGCTCCAGGGAGACCTTTCAGTGGCCTCCCAGTACCTGAAGGGGCTCCAGGAAGGTGGGGAGGGACTTTGGCCAAGGGCAGGGAGTGACAGAACAAGGGGTGATGGCTTGAAAGTGGCAGAGGGGAGATGGAGCTGAGATGTGAGGAAGAAAGTCCTGGCTGTGACCAGTCTGGGATCCTGTGATTCTGCATGAGCTGCTCCTGGGAGCACAGGACACGGGGGAGCCCGTTGGGTTGCTCCACCAGCCAGACCCAGGCCAGGTCATGGGGTTCCCCCCTTTTGCTGCTGCCTTGTGCCATGGGCAGGGCAGAGCCAGAGCCCGTGTCCATGGGATCCCGTTCCTGTGTCAGTCTTGGCTTGGGAATTACAGGCTGTCAAAATAAAATAACAGTTTGATTCACTGAAATTCTTTCCACTGCTTAAAAAGGTTGTGTGGTATGTTAGAGACAGAAAACAGCAGTTCTTTAATGACAATATTTTTATATATGAGATGGATCTGTGCTTTGATTTTGTCTCGAGGCTGCAGAAACCGGCACAACCGCTCGGTCCGTACCTGAGGAATTACCTGACGGGATAGAAACGGCAACGCTGCACAGAGCAGCTCGGGGCAGGGCAGGGAGGGGCCACAGCTGCCAAAGGCAGAACCCCTCTTAGGAGGAGAGGGAAGGAGGCAACTGGGATTTCACAGGGACGTGCTGTGGGGCAGAGTCCTGGGGCACAGGCGATGCTCATCCAGAGCAGACCAGTCTCACCTGTACCTGAAGTGTGAGGAGGCAGAGGTCCCCACCTGGGACCATGCCATGGAAAGTGGGGACAATGAGCACCTGCAAGGTGCCTCAGCATCACGTTTGTGCTGTACAGACACCCCAGGGCAGCAGCAAAACTAGTTGGTGTTTGCCCACCCCAAGGAATAGGAAATGTCAGGGTTTATAATGGAAAGTGTTCAAATTGTGCCTCTCCCTGCAGCTCTCCTCGGGGTCAACTTTTCTTCTCAGCAGCCAGCACAGCTGTGGTTTGGTTTCAGTGTGGGATCTGGTATGAGAAGAACGTTGATAACACACTGATGTTTTTAGATCCTGCTGGAAGTAGGTAAGTATCTCTTACACCTGTGGCATTTTTGGAATAATTACATTTCTAGTATTTTAACAAATAGTTGCCAATTAAAGTGGCGCTTGCTGGAGTCAGAGCAGATGGGCTGAATGCAGTTATTGATTTGGGAAGAATACCAAGAGAAATATCTTCTCTTTTTAGGGCAGGGAAGAAGAGAAAGAACAAGTAAAATTAATAGAACAGCTCAGTTACCTTCAGAAAAGCTGCCATGAACTCAGCAGTGGCTGATGGGCTGGCAGCTGGGAGGAGGAAGAGGGGAGAGAAAGGCAGACGAGGGGAGGTGACAACGTTGCAGATATTGAGAGCACAATGAGCAGCTATCAAACCATCCTCCTTTTCAATGTACAAGCTGCATCATGTTGGAAAACCATGATCAGCACGTTGTCAAGAAGGCTGACCTGACCCAGAACTCAGCTGCAAGCTCTGATGACCTCCAGCTGGCCTGAGGCTGGGGTGAAAGCTGCTCTCCACGCCCTTTGCACAGCTGTGTCCAGTTGCTGGGGCTATTTCCTTCCCTTAAGGATCAGGAGCAGCTCCTGGAGCTGAGCACTTGGTCCTTCACACAGCCCTGGCCTTTGCAGGTTGGGAGATGCTGCCCTGCCTCCAGCTTGCACACCAGCCAAGGTGAGTGGGGTACAGGGGCAGCCTGGCACAGTTTGCAGCTGTTTCTGGGGCCAGAGGTGTCACGACCACGTCCTGCCTGCACAGAAGAAGCCCAGATCTCCTGCACCTTGGCTCAGAGTGTGTTTCACACACTCACCACTTTGGGCAGGAGCAGAGAAGGTGGGTAAAACAGAGCAGACAAATCCAAGCTGCCAGAGCCAGTGTCCTGGGGGCAGGTACCTGTGGTTTGGTGCCAAGGTCTCCAGCACCAGGAGGGATCTCAGCACACCACACTGATGTTCACCAGTCTGGCATTGTACAGCTCCACACACCCTGTCCCTGTCAAGCTCTGATGTGTAAGTAACTGAACCAGTATGAGCCTGGCTTAACCAGTTTAAAGCAGAGTCATTCAGAGCAGCCTTCTGCCCAAAGGGCAGCAAGTGGTGGAGGTGACACAGGAGACCAAGCTCCCTGGTACACCAGCTCTTTCTGTGCTTCTAATCTGCAAAGCTAACATGGGAATTGAAGTCTAAATAGTGTCAATGTCCAAAAAAAAAAGAAAAAAAAGGGGGGAAAAAAAAGGTATTAAATTTAAAAGCAGAATAAAACTCCCCGACTGTCTCTGCCTGGCAAGACAGCTAACCTGTCCTCAAGACTGCAGCTTGCATCTCAACTGGCTTGTTCTCTGCAAATATTATATCTACAGAAGTTATCTGATCCTCTCAAGTTTTATGTGACTGTGGTGCTTCAGTTACAAAGGTAATGTGCAAAAAGTAGTTTGCACCTTCAGAAACAAACTTCTCTGGCACGTTCTCCACATGCCCATGTCCTCCTCGTGCATCTCTGTATGCATCCTCCCCACCACGCTATGTACCTGTGTGTTTCTGGCACCAGACTACAGCAAACACTTAAATCTGTTTTAGTGGAGTGTGTTAGACAAACCCGTGAGCAATCTGCATCCTGTAGCCACTAGCGAAGAGAAACCCCCTTTTTTCTTTCTGGGTGTCCAGTGGAAGGATTGAGTGTGCCCCATTCAGGTTTTTTGACCTGTTTTGTAGCTTCTTAAAAAAAAAAAATTCCATCTATGGCCATTGGCAGTCTGCTGCTAAACCCTTGCAGAAATGCTTTAACAACAGCATTTAAAAGATATTTTTCATGATACCCATATTCTGTTGGTTTTTTTTTCATTCCTTTTCTAACCTCATCTGTTCCAGGCTTAAGCAGCTCCCTAATGAACTTGCAAATGAATGCACAGATCCAGCCACCAGCCTGGCTGGAGCACTGCAGTCGTTCTGCTGATTTAGTGTCTGCAATTCCATGTGATAAATGCTGCAGAGACCTGCGAGGGAGCTGGTTCCAGACAGCTCCTGCAGCCTGCACCACGTTGCAGGAGAGGTTCATTCTGCCTGCCCAGGCAAAGCCTCTCAACCTGACAGCAAGTGACCAAAGTGATCAAGGAAAGAGAGAGGAGCTGAAGGCATCGATTTGTTCCCTGAACTTCTGTTCTGTAGAAATACACAAACTCTTTGGGACTAGAAAATGGCCTTGTAGATCCTGACATCTAAAAGAGATGATGGGGAGATGTTCCTGCACAGTCACCTGGTGGTAACCCCACCACCATCCCGAGACCACAGTGAGTAGTTGGGAGGTTTAACTCTGGTAAGAGTAATTGCTTTGGAGTTGTGCTAATTGATGTGGAAAAAAACCCCAGAGCAGCTGTGGATCTCAGCTCACCTGCTAAAGGAACCCCTGGAAATGTGATGTTTTCCTCCTGTGTGGGATGAGCCCTTGGTCCCTCTGGCAGCTGTTATCTGGGCAAACAGGGAGTGAACCCACAAACTTCCAAAAAGCTCAAGAAGACTTTTGCTCTTGTTGAATCTCAGGAGTGCCAAGTGCCTTCCTGCAGCTTCACACCACCCGTCCATCCCTGGTTCTGGGGTGGCTCAGTGAGGTCAGGTTTAGTCTGAGAGGAATGACAGTTCCCCAGGCCAAATGGGGAGATGTCTGGCTGTACAGTTTCCTGAAGAGATGATGTGGGGTGGGAAATCTCTAAAACTGAATGAGAAGCCTTCAGATGAAAATCTTGAGGGTTTCTGGGGTTTTCATAGCTTGGGTGACCCACACGAACCATGCAGTGGGTGCTGGCACACAGGTGAAGTCTCTGCTGCTCTGTGTCCAGCTGAAAATAAAATACAGCCAACTGCCCTCCCTTTGGCCTTTGTAGCACATGAAAAATGTGTCTGAATGAGGTGGACTGTGGCTGTGTTCTCCCACCCACCCCGCCACAGAGTCCTCCCCCTACAGAAAATTTGACAGAGCAATTGGATAAAAGAAGAAAAAAAGGCAAGAAAACAACTTCATTACATCCCCTGCCATAGGTGAGTGTGGTAGATCCACTGCATCTCCTTTTTGTAAGAAAAAGCCTAAAAGACCTGTTTGGAAGGAGACTTATTCCAAGAATAAGTCACCACTTTGCACAGCCCTGGGCTGGCCAGTGCTCTCCCTTGGGCTTGTGTCGTCCTCCTAGGGCCATGAAGATCAACCCAGATCATCAACCACTTGAGACTCACAGGTCTCAGGAGGAAAAAAACCCCAAACCACTCCTTGGTTATGGAGAGATTTACTGAGGCATTGAGCTCAGCTGCAAATGAAGTGCTGCTGTCTAATGGAGAGAGGGAGGGGAAGCTTCAGGGTTCCTGGGTCACTCTGCTGAGGCTGTGGCCACCTTGCACATGAAGATATTTTTGGGAAATCTGTTTCCTTTCAAAAAGGAATTTTTTTTTTTCCCTCCCTCTTATTTTGCTCATTAAGTTGTTCATGAAAAATTAACAAATGAGACTGTTTGCTAGAAAAATGGTGCAGCTGGTGCTTGTGGATGCTCGTCTGTGCTGCTGGAGGAGGCAGCATTGCAAACTGCTGGTGGATGGCTTTGAACGTGTGGCTCTGGCTGAGCTTCTCCTGAGCACTTCCCTTATTTTTCTTTTCTTATTTTTCCTTTCTTTTCTTTCCTTTTTTTTTTTTTATTTAATCTGCACATGGAGCTAATGCCTCCTTCCTGACAATTGCACATAGATGCCTCCATGCATCCCAGAGGAACATATGGTGGAGCATTCAAGGCACAATTGTGGAGCTCTCCTGTAGGGAAGGTAACATCTGCTGGCTTCCATGGGCTGTAATCAACCCTATGGAGACAGGGCTGTCACAAAAAGTGGCAAATTTACATCCTGGGGCAAGGGACTTTGCTTGGGTCAGGCTGGTCACTCAACGTGGGGCTTATTATTGTGTTTGCACCCAACAGCACTCTGCAGTGGGAAATGTCCTCCCTAAATAATTTAATATTTGTATTATTCTTCCCATAAAAACTGGTAAAACTTCACTCTTTGGGATTTTTCCCCCTCATAAAATGACCACAGGATATCTGGAGTGGCTCATGAGATCTCCATAGACACAGGGGAAGAATTCAGGTCTTTCTAGGTCTGATGGGACTCCAGGCCAGCCCTTGGGAGCATCTTTTTCCTATCAGTGGGCTTCATTCTCCTTCCAAATACCAAGGTTATGACCACCCACTGCCTCTGTGTCAAGTAGGTGGTCAGTCTCACTCTAACTCACCTCAGCAGGGTGACAGAAACAACCAGAGAGTTACAGATCCCAGCAAATATGAGCCCTCCTCAAAAAACCCCCAAATCCCCCAACTTATTCTGGGAGGCATTAATAGAAACTTCTCTGAGGACCTGAGTATCTTTAGGTGGCTTTGATGTAGTTAATCTTAGCATGCTGCACTGAATTTGGGGAACTGGTCTGTGGGAAAAAAAATCATATAGGGATATGGCAGAATTATAACCCAGCAGTAATAACAGGAGCCTTGGAAAGTGTTAGTGAGCAGGGAAGGGTCAGAATGAATTTTCCTGGTGAGTTTCTGGAGTGGTGGCGTGTATGGAACATTTAGAGCACGGGACTGTGCTTTCAGAGGGGGCAGTGGGCAGTGAGACCTCCTGAGATGCTGCAGATGTTTGGCTGGGTTGTAGCTTCTGAATTATGGGGGTGGGGGGGTTGTGCCACACAGCAGCTGAACAAAATCCAGAATCTTTTCTTTCCAAGGTTGAAGAGGAGATGGTGTTCAGGAGCAAGAATAAAAAGAGGAAGGAAGGGTGAAATCTCAAATTTCCCTGATGCTTCAGTTCTCCAGAAGCAAAGTGAAAGATTCGAAGTAACTAAGGGAAAAAAGTTTATTTTTGTTATGAAATTTGTTGAAAGCTTTTTTTAAACCTCAAGTCTTCCTGGAACTCCATTTTTCAGCTGGAACTCTCAAAAGATAGATCAGTTAAAATTATTGTCCCTCTAATGCAAGAGGAAATACTCTGAATTATCAAACAAGGAAACATCCAGCAAAGGCAGAAATGAGAGATACATTTTACAAGCACAGGTTTTTTTATGGAATTTACCTTAAACCATTATAAAAGTTTATAGTGTAGCAGTTACATGTACACTCATTTGCATTTTAGGCTGTATAAATTTTAATGATCTCCTTTGAACTTGATTAATGCCTCTGATATTGGCAGTAAGATATCTGCTGTGCTTCCTCCTTTATCGCTTCCAAATAGTTTCCCCCCCCAGCTCTGCAGCCTGATTCTGGAGTTCATTAACATTATCAAAGATTTCAGGGGGGTGGCAGAGATAATTTAAAGTGTGTGCAGAAAAATCTGCTTTTAAAAGAGTAATTAACTTCAGCTCTTGCTCAGCTCAGAGTTTATCAGCAAGGTTACCATGAATTGTTTTCAAGATCTATCTCTAAAGGGATTGTAGCTTCGCTATCAAAGCACTGGTGACCTCTAGTAAATTAAGCATCGCTCTGGTCCTCCCCAGGGCTGCAGGGAGCTTGGCTGTAGGTGGAGAGGAGCGAGCAGGCCACAACACTTAAGGCCACAACTCTTACCAAGTTTGAGCTTTAAAAAGTGGCTTTGAGCACTGGGGTTTCCATTCTGCCCTACGTGCCACTTGGGGTCCTTTCCAGGTGCATGGTGGAGTGGTCCCAGGTGGAGCAGCAGAGTTGGTGCTGGCACAGCAGTGCTGCTCCTTGCTGGAAAACACTTCCTACATCCCTGTCTTTGTACCAGTGCCAGGCCTTGTCACACCCATTATAGCCCATCTTTCCTGGTTAATTCTTCCCTTTTATCGCTTTCTCACTGGAAGGGAAGTGAAAGGCAGAGCTCAGACTTTGGGAACCAGTGGGCAATGCACAGGTCAGTGATGGAGCATTGCTGGGTTTGGTGAGGAGGCAGAACCAGAGCCAGGCTGTCTCTCTGCACACCTGGCAAACCCACGTGTGCATGGCTGGCTGGCAGTGGAAACGTGTGTTGAATCAAAACACCGCTGGAAAGGGAAAGGCACACGTTTGTCCATGGTCTGTGAGCCAGAAGGGACTGCTCCTCTCATGTCCTTTGCAGAAGGCAAAAAGTTTTTAAGGCATTAGGAGTATTAGCTCGAGCAGATGTAGGGAGAGATCTCCTTACCTCCTCCTCCCCACAGTCATCTGTGAAACTAGTCCCTTGGGAGAGTTGTAACCAGATGTGGAAACATTTTCTTTTCAATTTATTTCAGCTATGTTAGCAAGAACACTTTATATTTTCACTTCTCCTTTGCTTCTCATCCTGGTGTCACGTAGGAGCCACTGCAAATGTGACATCCACCACCCTTTCCACCTCCTAACTAAAACGCAGGGAGAACTGTAGCTGTCCCAGATACTCCCGAGTGCTGCCCCAGCAGCTGCTGGCTTTGGTAAAGTCCAGCTTTAGGAGATGGCCCAGCACTTTTTCCTGCCATGGCCCTGCAGTGCACTGCTGGAAGATTCAAGTGGAGCATCAGAAGGGAAGTTCAAAGGGGCAGGGAAGGCGGATCTGCAGCCAGAGCTGTAACTCAGCATCCCTCCCACACCTCATCTGCCGGCAGCGCGAGGTGATCTCTGCACCACGAGCACAGGAAAGGCTGGGGATGTTGTTTCAAAGCTGCAGCCACCTCAGGGTGCAAGGACACATTAAGCCAGGACACCTTTCCAGAGGTGTCTTGCCATGGCAGTGCTCTGTGGCATCCTTAGCTGGGGCTGCAGACGTGCAGGAGGTGACATCTGGGGAGGGGGTCCCCACCTTGTAGCCTCAGAGACATCCTGCCTTAACACGTGGCTGAGCAGGCTGTGGAGGTGTTGGATGCTGTTTTATGCCCCCCTGCTGTACAGGCACAGGTGAGGGAGGAAAAAACATGTTTCTTTGCTAACACAGCTCACCATGGAATTTAAACAGGTGAATTTCAAGCCAGGTGAGATTCTCTGTACCCAACACAGCGGACTAGAGTGTTATTCTTTTAAAAGAAAACACAACCTGTAAAAGCTTCATCTTTAAATCACTGTTCTACAGTCTCATTCTAACAACATTTACCTCCATTATGAACAATCAAAATCTGTGCAAAGGCATCAATTACACCAGGAACTGCCATCAACACAGGGACTCTTCTTCTGTTTCCTCCCAGAGCTTTAGGTGCTGCTCTGTGTCTCGGTGCTCTCTTATATACAGCAGGACACTCAGTAATGCAGTAACAATACTGCATTATGCTCAACTTTAAAATACATTCCAAATCTCAGTTTATTCTGACACAGTTCAATAGCATAAATAGGTATGAATATACATTAACCCTTGCTTTGCATGAGGTTCTGCAAGAAAATGTCGAGGGTTGGGGAACACCAGATGGAAGAGAGCTCGAGCAGCCAGAAGTTTGGGCAGCTGAGGGCACGTAGACTCGGTAAGTTCTGCTGATTTTAAGGCAAGATGTGTTGACTTTGATGCTGCTCTTTGAGCCCTTTCATAGCAGAGCAGAGTTGTACAGCCTTCAGCTCACTGGAAGAGAAAGTGAAAGCATATCTTAAGACTTAAATCTGATTTCTGTTCAAAGGTTTTAAGTAGCAGTGAGTCAGCTGGGCCTTGGTAGGAGTGTTGGTGGGAATGAGCTTGGTAATTGCAACAGGAATGGCAAAACCAGCTGGTTTTCTTTTTTTTTTTTTTTTTTTTTGGCTGAGATGATTCCTGTAGTAAAGTCTCCCAGCTGGAAAATTAGAAGAGGGAGTGGATAAAACGTTTTCCTTGTCCTTATTTCCCTCCTACCTGTGAAGCTCACAGCCCTGGATCACTTTGATGCCAAGTGACCAGTGTCTTCTACTGCAGAGCTGCCCAGCTTTCCTCCTGGGTGTAGACTGAACTGGAGTGTTGGGTCTTTTAACTGCTTCTTTTCAAGGTCTGGCTCTTCTGTGGTCACAGCTGGTTCCTTTCATCCTTTTTTCAGGGAGTGGTGGTGGTTCAGGGTTGCTTCCTGATCTATTTTTTGTCACCTAAACACAACAATTAACAGAAGGAAAGTGATTTTGCACATCCCAGTTAATTGCTCTGTTTATCTCATCTCTGGACTTCACAGGAGGGCTGCCCCTGTCTAAAGTCAATGCAAACCCAGCTCTGAGTAGAGGAGGAATTAATTGATGTATTGGTGCTGGATTAAATTAATTTTCACCCAATGAGCTGATGGCAGGATTTCCAGGAATCCTTGTGGCTTTGTGCTGGACCTGCTGGTGGAGCATCTGACCTGTCCCCTTGCTGCTGGGGTGGGAATGAGTGTTGGCAGACAGCAAGAACCAGCTTTATTTCAAGTATACCACCAAATGCTCCATTAAAACAAGGCCCTAAAATGTCTTAAGGAAATGGTTTATGAAAGGTGCTGCCGAGTGATTCCTAATTAAACCACCAGGAGTGGTTTTTAGCAGTATATCCAGATCCAAATCCCAGTGATCTGGCTCTGCTACCTGGCTCTGCTGAAGCCAATAGGATTGTTTGCATGAGTAACAGCAGCAGAAGTATTTTCTCTGTTTGCATAAGAAAGGTAATTTTAGAGAATTACTTAGTTTATAATCATAGTTAACACAATCAATACTAAATTTATAGTATAAATATTTGTTTTTTTCTATAATCATTCTAAAAAAAGTAAAATAGTGAAACATTGTTGGAAGGGGAGCGGTGATTGTGTACTAGTTAGTGTACTAGTGCTGTACTGGATAAAGTGCTCAGTCAGAGAGCAGTCATTGATTTTCTAGAGCCCTAGACCACAGTTTTGTGTCTGTGGAACCCTCAGCCAGAGCTTTGCTCCTGTTACTGCAAGGACAAGCGAGACCCCAATCGCTGCTCACGCATCTCTGGGGAGCAACAGCATCAGGGTAAATCCGGGAAACTCAGCTTTATTTGGGTCACTGACTGTTGGAGAAGGGTTTAGAATTAATATTACAAGCCTGAAATTTTTTTCTTAGAGAAGTGGGAGGTGCTGGATAGACTCAGTGCTGCTCTGGGTGCCCACACACGCCCCTGGGAATTCAGAGCCTACCTGGGCTCTACAGCAAAACGGGGATGCTGCAGAAATAGCTGTTTCTTGGGCTTAATTTCACTTTAGAAGAGACAAAGGAGACAAGTGGTAATGATCAAGGATGTTTGGATTTGATATCTCCAGAATAAAATTAGAAAATCCTTAGGGAAAAGTTAGTGTTGGGGATCCACAGAAAATGCACATAGAGTAAATTCCAGAAAAAACCACGAGATGAGTTACACTGAGATACAGGTCTGAGGTGAGGTTGGCCCTGAGGAAAAGGTTCTTGAGGCAGAGGGTGGTGGAGCACTGGCACAGGCTCCCCAGGGAGGTGCTCATGGCCCCAAGCCTGACAAGATTCCAGCAGCATTTGGCCAAGGCCCTCAGGGCCATGGTGTGAATGTTGGGATTGTCCTGTGCAGGGACAGGAGTTGGACTCCATCATCCTGGTGGGTCCCTTCCAACCCACAACATTTTATAATTCTATATTTAAAGATACACAGAGAGGGTTCCAAATGGTCTGTTTGAGGAACAACAGTGATTAGCAAAGCAAAGGTGCGGTGGCACCGGCCAGTGGAAGGGACAGGCTGGGTGGCAATGGTGTGCCCGTGAGACACAGGCAGGGACAGGTCCTGGTTCCCTGCCAAAGCTGCTCTTGGTGTGGTTTGCTTGGACAGTGTGGATGTTCATGGGGCTCTTCTCCCCTTGTTCCCTCACCATGTCCCCATGGAGCATCTCTTCCTGCCCCACTGCTCCAGCAGCCCCGCGAGCAGGGGGTGATATCTCATGGGGTTTTGCTCCCCTGGGTGGCAGCCACAGCCCTTTGGTGGCTCACACATGTCCCCAAATAAGTTGCTTTCCATGTGCATGGATGTGTCAGCAGAGGTGTGTGCTGGGGCAGCAGTCTCTGCATGCTGCTCTTTGCTTTGGCATGACTGGATGATCTCCAGAGGTCCCTTCCAGCCCCCACCATTGTGTGACTCTTTCCATCACCACCACCCCATGTGGGCAGGAGAGCTTGGAGCCCCTCCATGCACCTTTCCATGTGGCTTCCACCAGGGTCTCTTGGGGCTGCTCTCCTGGGCCGTGTCCCTGGTGAACATTTGCTTGCAAACACACTTAATTTCCCCTGACTCATTGTACTGGTGCTTTACATGTTCCAGGGGAGAACTAGGATGTCCAAGCACTGAAAATCCGTGGGTGGTTCTAGAGATCAGAAGGTTCTAGCAAAAGAGAAAAAAAAAACCCAAACATTTCTTTTTTGCTCTGCTTTTGTTCCAGGCACGTTTTGAACTCGCTGGTATCACAGCTCTGCAGCCCTGGGAGCTGGAAGCAGGAGCCAGCTGGGGCTGAGGAGGCTTTCCATAAAAAACATGGCATAAACTTTTGGGGAGGTGCAAAGGGAATTTTTAATGTTATCTTTTATAAACTTTTCAATGTCATGTCTTCACTCAGCCCGTTTGTTCTGTGCCACTTGGTCTGTTTAATTTCCTTACGGTTTTAACACTTTTTTATTAAATATACAGTGGTCATATAAGTGAGAAGAGCATTGGAACTGAAACAGTTCCTGATTTTTTTATATCTTCCATTTTTTCCCCCTAATTATTTGTCTTGTAGGAAGCTTCTGAACTGGAGCTTTCCTTTCTGATTTATATTCCTCTTTTCATTCCTGGCTTTTTTTCAGGCTTTCCCTTGGAACTGAGATTTCAAACCACAGCTGGCTTTGCTAAAAATACACTTGTTAAAACCTTTGGATTTCATTTAAATACATTACATGATCAGCTGTCTCTGGGCACAGGGATTTCCCGTAAAACATCCAATATTGGGAGAAGTGGAAATTCGGTAGGGGATGCTCCTGCACTTCTGCTTTTACTGTGGGGTCAGGAGGAAGGAGCAGGGATCTGCACCAGCCCAGAGGCGTTGCAGTCCAGCATGGGGAGTTTGACCAGCAGGCAGACATTAAACCAGGTAGAAAAAGTCAAGGAAATGTGGAATTACTACTGGAGGTGACTTAGAAACCTCTCTATGCCTACATCTCCTAAACCTCCCTCTGCCTATCCCACCTTTCCTACACCTAAATCTCTCTATACCTGCAGAGGTACTGCTGGACTCAATGATCTCAAAGGTCTTTTCCAACCAAACAATTATTTTATTCCATGACTCTGTGATCTCACGAGAAGGTCCAGTGTGGAGGAAACTCTCAGGGTGGAGTGCAGTTGGTGCATGAGAAATCCATCCCATGGTACATCCAACCCTGGTACAGCCTGAACCTCAGAGCTGCTGACTCCAGGGGGAACAGGATGAGGGTGGAGTGGAGTGGAGACACCATGGCCAAGACACCAGGGAACTGATGGTGCTGTCGAACTGATGAGCTGTGTGGTTGCCAGCCTGAGCCAGCAGTTCCTCCCTGTTTTACCCAAAAACCTGGTGTAACTTTACTCGTTCTAATGTCATTATAATGCTAAACTACACCTCCAGCCCCAAAGTCTCCCACGTCCAAGGTGTGACCACTCCTCACTGAGCACACTCTCTGAATTTCCTCCTGTCTAGACCTTTTAAAAGCAAAGTGAGGAAAGGTGACCCCAATTCTACTAAAGATATGTATGACTGGAGGCACTCAAGCTCCACCTGGAAGTAAGAAAATGTATAAAAATGGCCTAAGAGAGGGGCGATATTAGGGAAGATACCACCACAGACAAGTCAGGAGGATCCCACCACCAACCATCACCGACTTCTGGGGCCAGTTGAGGGGCTGAGCTGCTCTTCCCCCCAAAAAGACGCCGATGGGGTGAGATCCAAACCTTCCCTGGGAGACTTAAAAAACCTCTATAGAGTTGTTTTTCTTTCTCTTAACATGTTTGCAGATTTATGTTCTTTAGTATCTACACTTTGCTTTCTCTCAGCATGTTTGTAGATTCATGTTCTTAAGTCCCTACACTCATCTTTGCAGCCAGTATATTTATCACCATCCATCCAACAGAACCTGGCCTCTGTTGCTTCAATAAACTGCACCATTTACTGACCCAGGGGTGATAGTCCTCACTGAACGTGACCAAGCATCACTCAGGATCTCAGCCCAGCCACCCCCAGCCCCTCTGGTCTCTGAGGAGGAGCTGGAACACAACAGGGGTTGATTTTCCATTAAATCTCTCTGCCCTTTTAAAGCAACAGGGAAAAAGCTGAACTGATCATGAGAAGGTGAAGTGCAGAATGGTCCTGGGGTCGTGGTGCTCAGGGTCCAACGGGAATGCGCTGGTGGTGATGGAGCTGTGATGGGCAGTTACATGTTTATTGAACACCTTGTCTCTTGTGCAGCTCTGTGAGTGCAGTGTGTGGATGGGACCCTCCAAAGAGGAGCATATTCCATGGTGATCAAGTCCTAAATCAAAGCACGAGCTCCTCTGAACGCTGCGGCCACAGGGAAATCTCTTTGTGCTTATAATTAGAATCATAGAATATATTGGGAAGGGACCCCCAGAGGTCATCTAGTTCAACCCCCTTGCAGTGAGCAGGGACATCTTTACCAGAGCAGGTTGTTCAGAGCCCCATCAAGCCTGACCTTGAATATCTCCAGGGATGGGACCTCCACCACCTCTGGGCAACCTGTTCTGATGATCTACCGCCCTCATACTGAGGAGCTGTTCCCTAACATCCAACATAAATCGACCCTGTTCTAGTTTAAAACCATTTCCCCTCATCCTATTGCTGCCTGCCCTTGTGAACAGTCCTTCCCCAGCTTTCTTACAGGCACCTTCAGGCACTGAGAGGCCACTGTAAGGTCTCCCCAGAGCCTTCTCTTCTCCAGGCTGAACAGCCCCAACTCTCTCAGCCTGTCCTCACAGCAGAGCTGCTCCAGCCCTGGCATCATCCTCGTGGCCTCCTCTGGACTGGCTCCAAGAGCTCCACATCCTTCCTGTGTTGAGGAGGTGTTCAATTAGACACGAATTCCTTAAATTTCCAGTCTCTGGAAGGGCTGGAGAACATCTGCAAGTAAACACCATGGGTTTTGGTGATGCCTTGGTTCTGGCTGCTTATAGGCTGTCTGGGCTGGAAGAAAATATCTGCAATTTATCTGCAAATGATAAAAAAAAATCTTATAGGATTGTAAATACCACTGGGGGCAGTCAGTTGGACAGATGGACATGGACCAGACCATGAGATAAGCTTGTTTGAAAAATATGGGTATTTTGACACAGCCAAATGGAAAGGAGCCTCTGGAGCAGCCAAATTAGCTGATATTTACATGAGGGAGGAGGTCTGGAAACCTGCAGGATCAGAGCAGAAGCTTCAGTGTGAGTTCTCAGTATGATGCTGGATTGCTGGAGGTGCAAGTGATGTGTGTGGTGCAGGAGGAGGGGCTGAACATGGCTTTGAGATGAAATATCTCAGCCCAAACATGCTGATCCTCAATGTGGACAAAAATCTTTAGGTGCCAACAACCCCCAGCACCTTGGAGCTTCAGGCAGTGAAGGGCTATGGAAGATGCTCACCACGGGGGCAGAGAGTTGTGACCTGCATGCAGGGGTGGCTGCAAGCCCCTTGGAGAGGTATTCTACCACCTCCTGTGTTTCACAGAGCAGGACATGGCTGTGTGTTTACATGAGGAGTGGCAGGACTGCAGGCACTTTGGGTTACTGGGCTAGTGTGGCACCCAGGCAGAATGCCCTGCAAACTCAGGTGAGGTTAAAAAGAGACAACTGGACTATTTTGCAAGTAAAGCATCAATAAACTGTTACACACACTTTGATATTTACCCACACAGCTCTATTAAATGATTATTATTGCAAACACACTCACTACTAGGCAGATGAAGGAGTGTAGGCCATTAAGAAGTTAACTTTAATTTCCAATGTAATATTGTCATTAAATTTCTGTAAATTAAAATGGGACTCCCTCAGGATTTTGAAGAGATTGTATGTCAGAGTGAAGACTGCAGTGAATAAAGCCTGCATCTGTTTAGCCAACATCATCAGGCTCTTAAAATTGAAATACACTGTCATAATTCTGCATGGTTGCTGTTGCTTTGGAACATTTTATACTTTGTGTGTGAAGGGAGAAATCATTGGACAACAGCTGAGAATGGATGGAATGTTTGTGGAAGCACTGAGAGAAGAAAATCTGATTTTAACACTTAAAGAGAAGGTTTAGTAGGTCCAAGCCCCTGTGGTGGTTCATGCCCTGGTGTTCCTGTGGTGTGGTCCTGGAGGTGGATGATGCTCAGTGATGCTGATGGGGTCGGGCAGGGGCTTGACCTGCTCCCACCCCTGCCCAGGGCACCCACCACTGCCTGTGAGGTGGGGATTAGAGTGCAGCTCGAGCCCCCCTGTCCTCTCAATGCAGTCCCTGTGTGACCAGCATTTGCTCTGACCTTCATCTGAGGAACAGAAGGGTCACGTGGAAGCACCCAGGAGATGGCAGGTCTTTGGGTAACATATTTTAAGCTTTTGGTGTTTATGGTTGCATCCATCCTGCAACCTCTAGTTACGGGAGAAAGCAGGGATGGTGTGGTGCAGTGGAGATGAAGTGCTTGTCCTCCCCAGGAGCCTCTGCCCGTGGCTCTCCCTGTGTTTCAGCTCCTTGACCTCCCCCAGTTATCCCACTGGGAACTGCATCTGTGTGCTGGTTTCACTCCTTTGGCTGCAGCCAAACACAGCCGCTCGCTGTGGGTGGGTCAGAAAACTCGTGGGCTGAGACAAAAACAATTTAATAATTGAAATAAAATAGTAAAGATAATAACACTAATTACAGAATATGCCAATGAGTGATGCCCAGGGCAGTCACTCACCACCCGCCGAGCGATGCCCAGCCTGTCCCAGCCAGCGATCCCGGAGCACAGACAGTCCCCAAACCCAAACCGCAACCCCGGGAGAGCCAGAGCCCGAGCCAGCCCCGAGAGAATCCCCAGCTCTCCATCAGCCCTGGCTCATGTCCTGCCCATGGGGGACAGGAGATGGAATATCTCATTGGCAGAGCCACAGGCCAATTTGGGGTTTGCTAATTACTGCGCTTCCCCCTCCCAGCCTTTTGCACTTGCAGACCAGCAAAACACAGTGACCTTGGACTTCCAGCAGCAACTAGAAACATCAGTGTGTTATCAACATTCTTCTCATCCCAAATCCCACACTGAAACCAAACCACAGCTGTTCTGGGTACTGAGAAGAACATTAACTCTACCCCAGTGAAATCAGGACAGTCTGCAGGCAGATGATGCTTCATGTTGCAGTGGGTTCCAAGCCAAGAGCCCAATGTGGCCACCATGAGCATGTGTGGGGACAAATCCTGCCTCTGTCCCATCTGGTGAGTGGTGTGTCAGAGGAGAGGCCCTGAGACTGTCCCAGCTGTGGGAAATAGGGGAGCTGTGGAGAGGAGAGGGCTCAGGGGATGAGGGCTTTCCTGCTGTGGCTGTTCATCCCTCCCCAGGGGTGGGGGAGTGGTGACGGTGACTCATTTCTTGTAGCCTCTGCATATTTAAAATGCAGAGAGAGGAGACAAACCCACCTGAGGTCTCCCTGCACCATAAACTGTTGGGAACGTGTTGGTCTGGTGCTACAAACTCCTCCCAGAAATCTTCTGGTTCTCAGTTTCGGTGGAGAGCGTACCCCTGGCTGGGAACATCACAAAGAGCCCAGCAGGGAGAATGGATGTGTTTTATCTTTACTGAGCACATTTCCTGTACCAGTTTGGGGATGCATTGTCTGACTTCAGCTGGAAACAGCACACACCTTAGAAGAGAAAGGTAAATCCATCTGTGTGTAAGCGCTGTCAGCGCCGCCGCTGACATGAAAAGCCCAAATTACGCGGACAGGCACAGCCGGGCCGGTGGGAAATGTTCCACTTTGTCATGCTCCAGAAATTTGGCATGGAATTAAGTAAACACTGGCTTTCACCCACTGAGGGTCTGGATATTTCAAAGGGTTGCAGCCCCCACCATCACGGTTTGGTGTACAGCTGGCCAAGGCTCGCTTTGACTGATGGAAGGTTGTCACGCTGTGACGAGGCAGTGCTACCAGACAAAGACTGCAGAGAAAATGTTTTAATTAGCAGACTCCATCTCCTGCTGCTCTGCCCTCAAACCCTTATCAATGTGAGCAGCTGGGAAGCCGTGTTAGACCCAAGCATTGACCTTATCTGCAGAGAGGAACGTTTTATCCTGTAGCTCCGGCAATGGCTGGAACTTGGGAGCTCAGAATGTTGTGCAACTTGTCCGCGTCTCTCACTCCTTGATGGTCCTTCCTTTCCCCTTCACTCTGTGTTGTCTGTTCTCATTGTGGCCCAGAGGACCACCAGGACAGCAGGGTTGGGTTGTTGTGCTGTGTCTCATAGCATGAGAGTGGCCTCCAAATGGGGCACAGCTCTCAGAGGTCATCTGTGGATCAGCCTGGGAGGATCTTGTCAACTCTGAAACCTCGGTAGGCATCTGAAGAGGTGTGGAGAGGCTGAACCAAGAGGTTTGGGAGGCTGAACTACCACCCACCCATCCATCCATCAGTCAGTCAGTGTGGACTTTAGTGAGCCATGGAGAACAGGACCATGGTGTGAGATGGGAAGGACACAAGGGACTCAAGGTCAGGTGTATGCAGAGGGGGTGAAGGAGCTGTAAGGGGTTTGTGAAGGAGCTGTAAGGGGTTATGAAAAAGCAGAACAGCTGAAGTGTCCCACCACAGAGGGTAAGACTGTCCCCAAAGCTCTGACTCAGGTGATATCCATGGTGTTCCCAAGGGCTGTGGGGACCCCAGTGTGCAGACAGTGCTCTCCATTCAGCACTGGGGTCTCTCAGCTTTGAGAGTGTCACTCGCTGGGTCCCTTCAAAAGGCCACAAACTCACAGGAGTGCCCTGACTGTCCCCAGCAGAATGTGGCATCACCAGAATGCAGGTGATCCCAGAGCAAAGACCTCACATTCATAAGGGCTGCAGGGCCAGACCCAGATGTGTGCTGTGTGCACATGTGGGGGGGTCCTGGGGAACACAGGAGCTCCTTCAGGAGCAGGAGGACCTGCAGAGGTTCACCACTCATCCTCCTCACCCCCTTGTCTGATGGGCAGCAGTTTGGCTGTGCTGGTCCAGGTTCTGAAGCCACTGGTGGAGACACCTTCCTGGGCCCCATGAGAGGCCCTGATGGGCTGAAGTTGAGCTGGATTTCTAGCTCAACTCATGACTAAAGGGAGTAAAACTGAATAATGAATGAGCTCCTCAGAAGGCTGCGTGTGGAGTCAGAGACCTCTGAGCTCACAGCAGACATCTCTAAAGTGAGTCTCATCTTCCTGCAGTGTCTGGAGCTAATTGGAGAGGGGGTGAGACAGGGTGAGTGAGGAGGGTAGGTTTGGAATGTACAACTCTGTAATTGCTTCACTCTCGTGGTTTGAGTCGTTATTATCAAAATTCAACAATGGAATTATTTCCTTATTAATTGTAACACACTGTGGGGGAGGAGAGGAGATGATTGCCATTCTTTGGGGGTGAGAGGAGAACTCCTGATGCAGTGTGGCTTCAGCCATCCTCCAACAGCAGAGCACTCGTGGGGAACATGCATGGTCTCCTTTCCAGCCTCAGCAGTGTTCCCATTCCTGGCTGCAGTCCCTGTCTCAATGTGGGGAATAACAGTGGGACTGATTAAAATTAGAGGGTTTTTAAGTGGTTATATTGTAAACACAGTTTTTGTAGGATTTTTGAAACATCACATCATTAACAATGCATCACTCAATCACTCCTCCAGTCAGAGAACAACTGGAGGGGGAGTGATCTGTAGTCACCTCCATTAGATCCCCACTGTAGCTCCAGGAATAGAGCTGGGGGCTTTGGTCTTGGATGTTGAAGCTGTCAGTGGTCTCTGTTTTGAGTAACAGCAGAACAAGGTCCTGTGTGTCACCCAGCCCTGCCCTGGATGAGTGTGGAGCTCTGGTTCTGGCAGGTGCAGGTTGGGTCAGAGGGGTTTCCTCCTTGGAAGAGGTGAAAAGGCTCCTGTGCTGGTTTTGGCAGAGATGAAATAAATTTCCTTCCTAGCAGCTGGTATGGGGCTGTGTTGTGGATTCAGGATGAGAAGAATGTTGATAACATGGAGATGTTTTCATCACTGCTGAGCAGGGCTTGCACAGAGTCAAGGCCCTTTCTGCTCCTCTGTAGGCTGGGGCTGCAGAAGATGTTGGGAGGGGACAGAGCTGGGACAGCTGACCCCAACTGACCCAAGGGATGTTCCAGACCATATAACATCATGCTCACATCCGAAGCTGGGGGCAGAAGAAGGAAGGGGGATGTTCAGCGTGATGGCATTGAATCATTAAATCACTTACACGTGATGGAGCCCGGCTGTCCTGGAGATGGCTGGGCACCTGCCTGCCCCTGGGAAGCACTGAATACACTCCTGGATGTGCTTTGCTCGTGCACGTGGCTCTTCCTTTCCCTATTACACTGTCTTCATCTCAACCCACGAGTTTCCTCCCTTTTATCTTCCCAATTCGCTGCCCCATCCCACCCGGGGGGGAGTAAGCGAGCGGCTGCCTGGTGCTTAGTTGCTAACCAGGGTTAAACCTCAACAGTTGTGGTGATGGAATGCAGAGTTAGTGGTGTGCTTGCACGGAGAGAAGCTGCATTCTTGCCAAGCACCTTGGAATTGCTCTTAAAGCAAGGTCATTATTATTATTTTTTTTAAATAGGCTTTTTTCTACTTGAAATAGAAAGCTGAGAAATGTGCTGCTGGGTTTGGAAAGCAGATATAAGGAAGCAAAGTACTAATGTACCTGATTAGCTACCTGTGTTTGGGCTGATTCCCCAAGTCTCCCCCAAAATGAACTCTTGCTGCAGCTGGTCTCTGAGGCCCCAGGCAAGCCATGTCCCAGAGCTACATCCCCATGCTGGAGCTGGGAAAATCCAGTCTGCTTGGCCCTCCCTCCTCGCTGGGGCTCTCAGTGTGTGCAAATTCCTCCCAGGGGGCTACAGCAACCTGACACTCTGATAATTGAATTGATTGGGCTGTTGATTGATCAGCCTCCTGCTAATGAAGTGTTGGCTGACTCCACAGCAGCTCCTGATATCCAGAACTTTTCTCAAGCACAGCCTCATCCCAGGCAGCTCTGCTGTCGACAGGCAGCTGGTAACTGCCACCCCAAAGCACCTTTGCTGGGTGACGTGGTGCCAAAGTGCCCCGAAGGCTTCACAGAACCAGCCACTTTGGTGGAGAAAATATAAAATATAACTGTAGAGCATCATAAATGGACATCTAAGTGCAGCATTTCCCAGCTGCAGCTTCCAGCACCTTCTGAGACCCTCCAGGACTGACTTGGACAGCTGCTTTCTCACAGCTCACGGTCTGCATGGCGTGGAAGAAATAAGCAGGATCACGTCCTTGGTGTGCAGTGAGCTCACACGTGCCCCAGACTGCCTGAGTGGCACGTGCTGAGCCCCACACTGGGACAGTGGGGACATCTCACAGCAACCAGCAGTGAACACAGCGCCATTCCCAGCAGGATGAGGGGTCCAGACAGCCCTTTGGTATGTTTTAGAGATAAAGAGATTGATCTGCACGTTTAATATGCTCACATCCACATTGGGTATGAAAAATGAATTCTTCTTGTATAGTTGACAGTGGAATTAGAAACCAGTTTCTTGAAGGCAAAAATGAGGAATAGTTTAATTTTTTTTCTTGTGGAAGAAGTTAAAAATGGAAATGGAAGCTACTCTGTGTTGGGTTTTTTTTCTCAATTATGAATGCTCGAGCTGTTTACGAGGAGAGATGACAACAAACTTACTTTCCATTTAATGAGCTGAAGATAACTGTAATTAGTGTATGAGTCAGTCTGTGGGGCCATTAGAACAGGGATATTGCACCTCCACTTTTAATGGTTACAATATGGTGCTGCTCAGGACGCCTTTCCTTGCATCTTTATGAGTTCACGGGCAGCAGCCTGACAGTGCAGTTACCCGTATTTTCAATTTAAAATTAGTGCTTGAGTTTATCACTATCCAGAACAATGGCTTTTCTAAGTCCCACAGAGTCACTGGACCTGAAGCAGCGCTGAAAGGATGTGGTTGTGCTGCTGGAGGACGGGGGTGAGTCTGTGTCTGTGTAAGGGATGCGCTGAAGCAGTCAGCTGGACTCAGGTTTAAACATGAACTTATTAAAGAGTTTTTATTCTTCGTGTTTTTAGATAATAGGGAGTGCTGGAAGTCTGCAGGAATCAAACTTTATAGCATCTGTAAAAGAGATGCTAGTGATAGAATGAAAAGATTTTTGTTTCTAGAGAAGAATTAACATTGAATTGTGCGTTGTTGTCACCAGAAGCGTGACCCTTCCCAAGTGACTCCTCCTTTGCCTTTATTTGTCATTTGCCAGCTCTGATTTGGGATGTTGAATAACAAAGGGCCGAGCCGGTGCCGGTGGCAGGAGAGCCCCAGCCAGGGTGGGACACGGCTCGGGTGGGAGCAGGGGAGCTTTCCCTGCGGACAGCCCCGTGTCGGACCCCCGGCCGCAGCCCCGGCGAGCGGGGGATGAGAGATGAGTTCACAGGAAGCACCGCAAAGGGACTAATTAAGGTGAGAATTTCCTTTTGTTTCCATCCCTCACAGCAGCCTAATTGGAAGGCAGAGGCATTTGCACTCGGAGAAGGATTAATTTTAGCTGAGAAATGCCCCAGTCTCCCATAATTTCCCGTGGACTGCTGCAGTGACATTATTCAGCGAGGAGGTGGCTCGGGCTGCAGCGCAGCAGGGCGCTTCCACGTGGATCCGTGTTTCAACATCCGAGGAGCTCTGATTAATGAGAAATACTCCAGTGAGTTAGCAGAGGCTGAAGGAGCTTCTTGGCTCAGAGTCTTGCTCCACTAATCCTCAGTTAAATTCTCCAGAGCTGTCCAGAAAAGCTGTGTCCTTCTGTAGGAAACATGAAGCAACATCGTTAAGGGTACGATGGACCTGGGCGATGCAGAAGAGGCATCCAAATGGGCAGCTCTTGAATGTCCTTGAGATGTGCTGCTGTTAATAGGAAAAAACTGCTTCTGGTCTTGCTCAGGTATAATCTGTGCATCTTCTCAAGTGGGTGAGGGGCCTGGGAACCCCTTGCTGAGGGTCAGGAGGGTCTGCAGAGGGATCTGGACAGGCTGGATCCATGGGCCAGGACCAATTGGACGAGGTTCAACAAGACCAAGTGCCAAGTCCTGCCCTTGGGTCACAACAACCCCTGGCAGCGCTCCAGGCTTGGGGAGGAGTGGGGGGAGAGCTGGTGGGCAGAGTCAGCAGAGTGCCCAGGTGGCCAAGAAGGCCAAGGGCATCCTGGTCTGGATCAGCATCAGTGTGGCCAGTAGGACCAGGGAAGTTCTCTTCCCCCTGCACTGGGCACTGGTGAGGCCACAGCTCGAGTGCTGGGTTCAGTGTTGGGCCCCTGACTCCAAGAAGGACCTGGAGGTGCTGGAGCGTGTCCAGAGAAGGGAACGGAGCTGGGGAAGGGTCTGGAGCACAAGTGTGCTGAGTTCCCGGCTGAGGGAACTGGGGGTGTTGAGCCTGGAGAAAAGGAGGCTGAGGGGAGACCTTCTGGCTCTGTCCAAGTCCCTGACAGGAGGGTGCAGAGAGGTGGGGGTGGGTCTGTTCAACCAAGGACCAAGGGACAGGACAAGAGGAAATGGGCTCCAGTTGTGCCCAGGGGAGGTTTAGATTGGATCTAAGGAAAAACTTCACCCAAAGGGCAGTCAGGCACTGGCACAGGCTGCCCAGGGAGGTGGTGGAGGCACCTTCCCTGGTGGGATTGAACAGACAGGCAGATGAGGTGCTCAGGGACATGGGTTAGAGGTGGGATTGGCAGTGTTGGTTTATGGTTGGACTCAATGATCTTAAAGGTCTTTTCCAACCACTACCATCCTGTGGTTCAGTGATAGACATTGTCTCTTGAGGAGATGCTCGGTCACCAAGTGGCATTGATACAACACAACCAACCCAACCAAAACTTCCCTGTGTTATCTTGCCCCTTCTGACCACTTTGCCTCTTCCCTCCCCAGAGGGAGCTGATGCACGGACTTTCCCTCCCCACCAAGTCAGCTATTGATGCACAAAACTTTTGAAGAACATCATTATTTTTAATAGTCTGTGATGCATTCAAGCTGTGTCCCCAGGCTTGTCTGAAGCAACAAGCAAGGTCAGAACCAACGTGCTGAAACTTCCAATAACAGGGCACGGAAGGGAGCAGATTTGTACAAGAGGAGCAACCAGTTCATTCCAAACAGCAATAACTGGAAATGCTGCATGCTTCTGGGAACAACAAGCACCTAAGCTGGTTAAAACTGCCAGGAGTCCACGTGTCGTGCAATTTCCCAGTAATAGCAAGGAATTTTAAGTAGCTTTTGCACACAATGATCTCGTTTGCAGAGAACTGTGTTGGGTACTGCTTAAAAAAAATCAAGAGAAAGAAAGAATTTGAAACACAAGGGAGGCAGGGCACAGAAACCCTTCTCTTCCACTTCAAACAATTTTTCTGGAGTCACTAAAAGTGGCTGAACTTCAGGTTTCTCAAGCTCAGATGGAAGCCAAGCAGAAAAGACGTTCTCTGCCGCGTGCATAGGCAGCTCCCAGAAGGGTTCCCAGATTAATCCAAAATCAATTTTGCTTTTATATGCAAATCCTGGTTGTGACTTTAAAAGCCATTGCTACAAGATGCACAGTTGTAACCTGTAGGGATTTCGCCCCCTGACTTCACCATTTTAATGGCATTTATCCGTGTGTAGGGATTTCCTGAGGTGGAACATGTTTGGGTGGGTGTGACAGTGCTGATTCCATCCACCACCCAAATCATGGGACTTTTGCTGGAGCAGGTGACAAGGCTGATAACTAAATGGTACCAGTCCATGGGGTAAAACGTGGCAGATGTTTGTACAGTTATTTTTTTCTTCAAGACTCCCAAATGTGTACACAGCCCAGCAGGTCTGGTGGGCTCACACGGGGCCCAGAGCTGCAGTAGCAGCTTGAATGAAGGAGCTGTCATCAAAAAAAAAGAAAAATGAGGCTATTTCTGGGGGGAGATTGAAGATGCCATGCCTATCACACTAACCAAAACATGAACAGATGTGGAAATAAAGGAAATGTTTTGGACTTTACTCAGCACTCTACATACTGTGGTCCTCCTGACCCGGTGTGACTTTCTAGTTCCATCCTTGTAGGGGCCAATCAGACCTGGCTATCCCACACAACTTCCCAAGGAAAAAGGTTTTGGTTTTGTTTGTTTTCTACATCCTGGCTTTAAAAATACATTTTCTTTCTTTCTTTCTTTTTCCCTTAGTGAGAAGGCCACGGAAAAGCTCTCTCCTGCAGTTTCCATCTCAGCATCGTGCACAATTCCAGACCCATTTGGCTGAGGGCGGGTGTTTGACAGAAAGGCCCAGCTGCAGTTGCTCAGACCTAGCTAGGGATGCCAAATAAATCCATATCTTCTCGACAATTATATCTTTACAAAAGCTTTGGAAAGAACAGTTAAAAAGTGAACTTATTGACAACATTTCCTATTAGAGGAAAGTCCTTTGGCAAGGCCCGTGAACGCAGCACTTCACGATGGATCCCGCAGAAGAAGTAGCTGTGGGAGGCTGGTTAGAAATAGCTTTTTATTGACAAACTTTTATTCCAGAGGAAATTCTCCTAACAAAGCCTTAGCTTGATTCATTTCACAACGGATCCATAAAGCCAGATATGAAGTATATGTAATTTTTACTTGAGTCAAACCACCAAGTAAATGGGTTTAAGTGCTTGTGTTGATGGCACATTAACACCCGGTTCACAAAGGGACCTTGTTTGCAGGAGCTGCTGTGTGGGGACACACACAGAGTGGTTCTGCATTTCACAGAACCCCAGAGCTACCTGGACTGGAAAAGCCCTTTGAGCTCATGGAGTCCAACCATGAACCCAACACTGACCAGTCCCCACTGACCCATGTCCCTCAGCTCTGTGTCTACACGACTCTTCAATCCCTCCAGGGATGGGGACTCCACCACTGCCTTGGGCAACCCCTTCCAGTGCCTCAGAACCCTTTCAGCAAAGAAATTCTTCCTCACATCCCATCTCAACTGCCCTGGGCACAACTGGAGCCCATTTCCTCTTGTCCTGTCCCTTGGTCCTTGGTTGAACAGACCCACCCCCATGTTGGTGCTGCTGGAGCTGCCTCGGTCCCCACTGATGGCTGGAGTGGGGTCTGCTCCTCTGAAGCCACAGCAGCTCCTGGGAAATCAGGGAATGGTGACTGGCAGAGAGAACAGGGCTTATTAACAGCTCCTATGGGTAACACTACAAGGCAAACGGGAAGTATTTCCAAGGTCAAATATGAGATTAATTAATGTTCTGTGTGATCCGGCTGCACAGGAGAGCCAAAGTCTCCAGTGTTGCTGCTCATTCCGTGTCTGTGACGCCCCCATAAGCTGAGCTGTCGGGAAGGACAAATGTAGCTTAATTCAGTGTGCTATTTAGGACACCTATATATAAACACAGGAATCTAGGATGTGACCCTTGGGGGGACCTTGATCCACTCCTCCTCTGTTTGCCCTACTTCTGGTAATTATGTTTTCCAAGTAGGTGCTTATTCACGAAGCTCCTCTTACAGGGAGTGTCTGTAAACTCTGCAAAACATATTTTGGGGTGTTTTGTTAAAGGCATTTTTAAACCTGAGCAGAAGGCTGTTGCCTGCCAGCAGTGTAGAAATGTAGTTCCTATGTCATAGAAACACAGAGGCACTGAATGTTGTGGGCTGGAAGGGACCCACCAGGATGATGGAGTCCAACTGCTGTCCCTGCACAGGACAATCCCAACATTCACACCATGTCCCTGAGGGCCTTGGCCAAATGCTGCTGGAATCTTGTCAGCCTTGGGGCCATCAGCACCTCCCTGGGGAGCCTGTGCCAGTGCTCCACCACCCTCTGCCTCAAGAACCTTTTCCTCATGGCCAACCTCACCCTCCCCTGCCACATCTTCCTGCCATGTCCTCTTATGCATGAGCAAGCATTGCAGTGGACTATCAAAAGCATTGATAGGGCACCAGACCAGGGTTGTTCATCCATCAGAGCAGGTGGAACTGCTCTACAGGGGCTTAACATCTCCTTGAACCCTGTGGGGACACTCAGAGTTGTCCAACACCACCCTGTTTTTGGAAAACAGGGTGAGAGAAGGGACTCCACCAAGTTGCCCAGGTGGCCAAGAAGGCCAAGGGCACCCTGGCCTGGATCAGCACCAGTGTGGCCAGTAGGAGCAGGGAAGTTCTCTTCCCCCTGCACTGGGCACTGGTGAGGCTGCATCTCGAGTGCTGGGTTTAGTGTTGGGCCCTGACTCCAAGAAGGACCTGGAGGTGCTGGAGCGTGTCCTGATTTCTGGGACCCTGTGACCAGCTGACACTGCTGACAAGGTGAGCAACCTCTGGCTAGTTCATTGCTTCTCAAGATTGCTTCTTATTTTGCCTTTTCTCCTGTGTCTGTGCAGCGTGGTCTGAAATGGCCCCTGCTGTGACAGAAAGTCTGGCAGACTTATATTTTTCAGGTGAATCTCTGAAACATTTCTGCTCTCGGGAGCTTTCGCTGCTCCATGTTTGCAGCTCCCTGGCTGAGCTATTTTGGGAGGCTCAGATGACCACTGGCTGCATGAGATATCTGTGTACTTGACATTATTTAGATCTTGGCAAAACAAAAGTGCAATGAGGTTATCTCCATGTTAAAGGCTGAGAAGATGCCTGCAGAGTCAGATCCTCCTCACCTACCCGTTGTCTCATCTGCTGCCTGGACCCTGGGATGAGGTGGCAGCAGGGCACAGAGTTTGGTCCTTGGGTAAGGTGGCTACCATGGGTGTCACCACACCTTATAGCAAACCAAAGGCTTTTTAAGGTCTTTTGGATGCTGCTTCACTCAGGAATGCTGGTTAGGTGGCTTGGATGGCTAACACCCACTTCTAAAAGTGGCTTTGGCACCAAGCCCTGCAGTTGCCAATCAGCCCTGTAACACCTTAGCCTGAATTTCCCCTTGTCACCCAGAAAAGTGACAAGGGGCAATTTGTGAGGGGACAGAGCTGAGCCTGATTCCCAAGCCCAGCACAGGACCCTGCCAAGGGTGCTGAGCACCTGGGGAGGGCTCTGCCGACACACAGCTCCCACCCCGGGCTCCCCGCGGAACCTCTGAGCTGGGGCAACTCTTTGAGGATAATCATTTAATTAAATCTTCAAATGATAGAGAATCTGCTCCATATCATGTTAGCTCCTTCACTGCTTAATTAACTTTATTCCTACTCTGGATGGGTTTAGTTTCATTTTCCAGCCTTTGGCTCTCATGAGGACTTTTTTTTTGCTGAATTAAAGCTTCACCCAGTATCAGAATCACCTCCCCGTGATGGCACTAAAGGACATGGTGAAATTGGCTGTTCCTCTTCCCTCGGATAAATTAAAAAGGTCAAGTGCCTGGAACCTGCCTCTCTGTACAAAAGTGGCTTTGGAGGCTTCAAATCGCTCTTGTGAACCCCTGAACTTTGTTGGGTTGCATCCTGGTGCCCCAGGGCTGGATGTATGGTCTTAGCAATGTCACACCAGCCCTGCTTCCTCCACATCCCCCTCGTGTCTCTTCCCAGTCACAGCCACCCCGTCCCGTCTGGCACACGCCTGCCATTGGCATCCACCCCCACGCCTCAGTTCCTCTGAGGATCACAGCTCCTGAAAAAAACCAGTCATGAATAAACATCAGGAATCGTTTTCTGAGAAAAGCAGAACTTTAGCACTGACTGTAAGGAGAGGGGCAGGATGAGAGCACTGATTAGAATATTTATGCAAACCAGGCTTGATGAGATCCATCTTGACAAAATAGTCAGAGGTCGATTCATTTTAATTTCATGTAAATGCCTTGTTTTCCAAAGCAGCTCAGAGCAGTTAATTGCAGATGCTGACCCGTGTCCTCCAGCTCTGCAAACCTTCTCTTGGGTCAAAGGGTGCAAAGGTTCCAGTTCTGGGGTGACTCAGGACAGGAGGACGGATCCTGTGCCTGTGCAGGGCTCTTGGCTGCAGCCCATGGGTCACCAGGACTTAGAATCATTGAATGTTGTGGGCTGAAAGGGACCCACCAGGACCATGGAGTCCAGCTCCTGTCCCTGCACAGGACAATCCCAACATTCACACCATGTCCCTGAGGGCCTTGGCCAAATGCTGCTGGAATCTTGTCAGCCTTGGGGCCATCAGCACCTCCCTGGGGAGCCTGTGCCAGTGCTCCACCACCCTGTGGCTCAAGAACCTTTTCCTCATGGCCAACCTCCCCCTCCCCTGCCACATCTTCCTGCCATGGCCTCTGCTCCTGGCGTTGGTGGCCAGAGAGAAGAGCTCAGCGCCTGCCCCTCCTCTGCCCCTTGGGAGGAAGTTCCAGACTGCCAGGAGATCTCCTCTCAGTCTCCTCTTCTCCAGGCTGAACAACCCAAGCGACTTCAGCCTCTCCTCACACCCTTCCCTTCTAAACCCTTCCCCAATGTTGTGTCCCTCCTCTGGACACTCTCCAGCAGCTTTAGATCCTTTTTCTCCTGTGGTGCCCAAGCTGCCCCCAGTGCTGGAGCTGAGGCCGCCCCAGTGCAGAGCAGAGCGGGACGATCCCCTCCCTGGCCCGGCTCGCAGTGCAGGGCTGGGTGCCCCCAGGACACGGGGGTCCCTCTGGGCTGCCAGGACACACTGCTGGCTTGTGTTCAACTTGCCATGGACCAGAACCCCCAGGTCCCTCTCTCAGGGCTGCTCTCCAGCCTCTCCTTCCCCAGTCTGTGTGTCCAGGGTGGCTGTGTCCCAGGTTCACAATCCAGCACTTGCCCTGGTTAAAATCCATCGGTTGGTGACTGCCCAGCTCTCCCATTGACCCAGATCTCTCTGCACTGATGATCTGACTCGATGCTGTTAATCACAAACACACAAGTAGGCATTTGCTGGCTGAGGAACGGGCACAATTGCAGGGGACTGAGCAGACAAAAGTGCTTTTGCAGTTGTCTCTGGCATCTGTGCCCATTGACTTTCGTTAGCTTGGAGACAACGCGGGCACGCTAATTGCTTCTGCCATTGAGCCCAACGGGCAGTGACGAGGTTTCCCTTTGGCACCCTGAGGTGCAGCTCTGTGAAAGGAGCCCCCACCGAAGCTGGATTGCCCACCCAGCTTCTCATCCTCTCTCTGGTAGTTTTGGATATTTTCTTAATACCTGTAAAAAAAACCCAAACCAAACCAAACCAAACCTATAAATTTTTAATCTTGTCATGTCCCTGATTTCAATAAAATGTTGTAGCAAAGGATTAGAGCTAATTATATGTTTTAGGGAAAATAATCACTTTATTGCTCCGAGTTTGTCACCTTCTTGATTAAATGATTTTCTCATTTATTTGCCCTCCCTCATTTATTTTCTTCCTCTTCTTTAGACCCATTTTGAAGTTGTTATTCCTCTGACTAGGACACTTTATACTCTGGTAGTGCCAGGTTTCTCAGTCAGGGTCTGGCACTGAGAGAAAACCCAAGGGTTTCACAATTTACAGTGCAAAGTTGTGAAGAAAAGCGATCTTTATTTGGAAATAGGCAAGAACAGGGAGTGTGGGAGATGCCTGCCTCTGCACTGTCAGGTGCTCAGTGACTGGAGGTAAGCACACAAAGATAAACATGGACAGATGGATAGGTGTGAGAAGGGCAGAAGCACAATGGAGATGAAGTGTCACCTCTGGCCATGGCAGCTCCTCGTAGAGGTGAGGCTGAACAGAGGTGGGAACACAAGGTTGTGTCTGTGCATGCTATATGTCTCTGAAAGACCGAGGGTCTGTCATGGAGATGTTCCCTCTCTGCATCCCTCTGCTTTCTGATGAAAACCTGTCTTTTCTGCCTTTTTCAGGTCTCTGGATGTTGTTCCTGATGAAATTTCTGACTCTATTAGCAAGGAGAACATGCAGGTAGGGGGATCAGGGCTGAACACACTCTTGGGATGATGGTCCTGGATTTACTAGGTGATAGAAGCCCCATTCCTGGAAACACTCAAGGTCAGGTTGGACGGGGCTCTGAGCAACCTGAGCTGGTTGAAGATGTCCCTGTCACTGCAGGGGGGTTGGACTAGATGGCCTGGAAAGGTCCCTTCAACCCAAACCAGTCTGTGATTTGATGATTCTACCCACATTTATGAGATGAAAGCAGCACTTTGAAGCCCAGGGCACAGAGCAAAGCAAAGCCTTGTTCTCACCCCAGAGCCCTTCTCACCTCCAGGTCTGCTCTGCTGTCCTGGCCAGGAGGAGACACCAGCACAGCCCAGTCTGCTGCTTGTGCCTCTGCAATTTCTGCTTTTGTGCATGAAGTGTATTCCATGGAAGCAGCTGTATTCTGGTTATTGTAATTTATGCTCTAAATGGACAAAGCAACAGCGAAACGGCCAACAGTCTGGACACATGATATATAGACAGTAAATCTGCTGGGAAAAAAAGATAGACATTATTTCCTCTCCAAAATAAATCAGCTGGGAAAATGCTGAGTCAATAAAGTTCACTTTCAGCAAGCATGGTTATTGCTGCTCAAGAGATGTATTACTTGGATGTTAATTGGCCCTCTCACTGTTCTCTGGGCTGGACTGCATGCATTTGGAATTCTGCTGGTAGCACTCCCTGCCTTTTCTTTGCCTTTTTACAGCTTTCTTTTCCAAGAGCAGCAGCTGGAAGAGGCCTGGAGTGTCCCATGTGTGCAGAGAAGCTGTGCTGTGCATCAGGCAGGGTTTGAGCCCATTTTGGGGTGTTTTGGAACCCTCCTTCTCCGTTACTTTCCATCATTTCTGTAGGTGGTGGTTCTGATGTTGCACAAGTGCTCCCAGCACGTTTTCAGCTGTATAATGAAGCAGCACAAAGCTTGGCAGGAGTTTAGTTTCTCTGCTAATTAAGATTAAAAGTGGATGTAGTCCATTACAGGGAAAGCAACTCTTAATGAATATTTAGAGAGAGTTGGGGAAGAAGGCAAAAGTCCATATTCCTGGAGGAATGGGAGGCCATGTAGTGCCCTCCTCACAGCACACCCTATTTTATTGTGGAGTATTCATCATTAATCTTGAAAATGAGACCTGTTGCCACAGGACTGGCCTGTCAGACCCCACTGGGGTGACAATTTTGTGCGTTCTTCAGCTTCTTGGATTCTCCAGGGATCCTCACAGCAAATTCAAGGTGTTGATTTTGGGCTTGGTGGGAAATGCAGCAGCAGCCTTAGAAAAAGATTGTGTGATTCTTCACCCAGAAAAACAGAGAGTCTCAGAGCTCAAAGAAGAAGGTGAAAACAGTTTTACTTTGGTTAGAAGTGTTGACTCAGCTCAGTGGGCAGCGGTCAGCTCCTCACTGACTGTTGCATGTGGTTGGATGCAGTTTGTGCTAAATGATGATGCTAAATTATTTAAACAGAAGGCCAAGGGTGTCCTGGCCTGGATCAGCACCAGTGTGCAATGTGATCCAGAGAGAGGAGGAGGAAAGAGATTTGTGAGTTCAGACAAAGTACTTGGACTTAGAGAAATGGGAAAGACTCGTGTGATGGGATGTGGCTACAACGTGCACTGCATCATCAGTTGTGTGGACTCTGTCTTTCTGGGTCTGTCTAAGCTTGCAGTAACACAAGGCTACGTACCAGCCCTACACTCTGGTGTATGGGTGGATTGCCACCATCCTCAGTGAGTATCATGCTTTATCTACTCGAGTTCAAAGAAAATTTGCAAATAATCTGGTTAAACAGGGAAGGTTTCAGCAAAAACAGGTGTGTGCTGTCAGGTGAAGTTGTTCCCTGAATAGATCCAGTGGGATATCACTTTCTCTCTTTCCTGAATTCTAGATTCAGTTATAACCTTGCAGATAAAGCCCTTTGCTTCCCCCCATAGGCACCTGTGGCACAGCCAGGTTGCTCCAGGAAATCTCACCCAGTACCTCCTGGGAGCGGTGGGGCTGGCGTGGGTCCCTGCTGCTGCCCCAGCCTGCTCCCCTTTCCTTAATATTTTAAGGCAATTTTATTCCTTTACTGCTGTCTCAGGCAGTTGGCAGGGCAGGTGATGCTCCTGGGGAGGGTGAGTCCCTAAAACCAAGCTCTGAGCCATGTGTCTGTCATCTCACCTCTCTGCAGCTTCTTACAGAAGTTCCTTCAGGTTCCCGGTGTTGCAGGTCACCTGCAGACACGTTCAAGCTTCTCTGGTGTTCAAGAAAACTCATCAGCAAAAATAGCAAATGCAGCTCTCGCCTTCCCCCCAGAGAGCTGGTGCAGGAGCTGTTCTCACAGGCTCTTCTGGATATTTTCTGGTGGGAATATTTTGTTCCAAGCTGCACAAGAGCGCTCCACTGAAGAACAAATCATGCTATTAGACTTGCACTTTAATCTTCCCTTTGGGAACACAGAGCTTCCTAATGCAATCCTGATGGTACCAGAAGGCATTATTATAATTTTAATGCACATAACAAATGACTGCTGTCCCCCATTTGCAGAGGTGAAGGAAGAAATCTTTTATGCATACGCTAGAATGAATGTAGGAATTTCTGTTCTTGTTTATCCTGGCTCAGACCTCACCCTACTTCTGTGAAACCTGTTCTTTAAAGTAAACGTGCTCTGGATGATCTCTGTGAATTATGAACTTAAAATAAGCCCTTACAGGTTAACTGGGGACAGCTGTGTTTGTGTGTGATCCTGGACTTCGTGATAAAAGAAGTTCAAATTGGATTTCCAGGCTGTGCTGAAGAGCCCAATCTGCACAGTGACTGAAACGTTGGCACATCCCACCTGGACACCGATGCTCAGGTCTTGCAAAGGTCTCCAAGCCCCCAACTGCCTCTGGTTTGCAGCAGAAAGCCACAGGAGCTTGGGGCTCCAACACTTCTGTGTCCTTACCCTGAGTGCTGGGAAATACCCTCACAGAATCCCAGACTGGTTTGGGTGGGAAGGGACCTCAAAGCTCATCCAGTCCCAACCCCCCTGCCAGCAGCAGGGACACCTTCCACTAGACCAGGTTGCTCAAAGCCTCATCCAACCTGGCCCTGAACACTTCCAGGGAGGAGCAGCCACAGCTTCTCTGGCCAACCTGGGCCAGGGTCTCACCACCCTCACAGCAAAGAATTTCTTCCTCACATCTCAGCTCCATCTCCCCTCTGCCACTTTCAAGCCATCACCCCTTGTTCTGTCACTCCCTGCCCTTGGCCAAAGTCCCTCCCCAGCCTTCCTGCAGGCAGGGATCATGGTGCATGTCCCTGAGCAGTGGCATTACCTGTGGACTGGTGGTGGGACAGCCCCATGCTGCTCCTCACCTGTACCCAGACACCTACCAGTGCCCGGTGTGGGTGCTGAAGCCATTTCTTGCCTCGTCCAAGCTTTCTTCTTCCCTGCTGCAGCCCACCACCACACCATCCCCTCTCCCATGGGCAGCAGCACCCAGCCCTGCAGCGCTGGGGACTGAGCTGGAGGGTGACCTGCAAAGCACCGTGGCACCGAGCTGCTCCCCAGCCATGGGGCCAGTGTAGATGAAGCGGTTGTAGCAGGCGTGGTGCTCCTCAGCTGGGAAGATTCCAATGGTCACAGCCTGGCAAACCCCCCAGGAGGAGGTTTTGCTCTTTGTGGGCAGAAGTTGGTAACCTACAGCATCCACACCCCAAGGGCACAATCCATTTTCATGTTGTCAACCCGTGAGGAGCAAAGAGAGAAGAGGATCTGCAGGAGCTCCTGTGTCAGCACAGAAACACCTCTCTGAGAGGAATGTGTTTGTAGTTGACGTGGTAGCGTTCTGTGCAGGTCCCATAAGCATCTGTAAGCTCTGGTGGGTGGGTAAAAAAGTGCATTATAGAAGTGCTGGCTGTGGAAAACCTGCTGAAGTGAACCTCTCGTGCCGCTGAGGCAGCAGCCAGCTGGGGACTGGAGAGGAGCTTGGTTCCTGATTCAATCTGTTTTATGCTAAATAACTATGTTTATGTTGATGCAAACTGCAGGACAGCTCGTGGGAAAGAGCCACTGCCCCGAGCCCCAGTGCTGGTTTCAAAAGCTCACAGGACTCCCCTCACCAGGCTGGATTTTAGCTCAAGCTGCTTCACTGTCCTGAGACGTTCTGACAAGTGAAACTCTGCCCATGCAGGGGAATTTGTGTTGCCATCAGGTCTGGGCTGACACAATTGTACAATGAAAAAATACCTTCAATTACTGAGCTACAAAAAGAAGAGTGAGTAGGTATTGCAACCTACACGTAACTACTCCTCTGTCTTCCCTAATACCTGCATGGAAGAAGGGGGAAAAAAAGGCAGTGAGCATACAGTCCTGTGTGAATAATACAGCCTGAGAGCAAGGAATGGATGGAACCCTACAGACACCCAGCTGTGAGGTATGGCCTGACTTTATTTTGGAAATATCTTCCATCTTCACACAGAAAATCTGTGTTTTCAGCCACGACTTTTATATTTAGGTTTGGTCTTTTTTTCTAAATGCACCAAGTGACAAAGAATAAAGCACTGGACCAAAGTGATGCCTTTTGTGGAAGAATGTTGACTTTTTTAGGAAAAATCCCACCATCACCCCCCCAAATGCACTATGTATCAGATAGGTTTAGAGATGGGAGTTTGAAATTTAGCCTAGCTTAAACTTGAAATGAGAGATGTTTGTGGGGAGGGGAACTGCCTTTGGGACAGCCTGGGGGGGTCTGCAGCGCTTGCTCTGCTGCAGGGATTTCAAAATAAAGGATGAATGTTCCTCTGCAGGTCATGCACTGTTTCAGACAGCTTGTGATTTCAAAAGGTTCTGTGATCTGGCCAATTACCTGCTCTGATCCTCTGCTTTATCAGCCTGTCTTACAGGAACGACTGAGGATACTTCTGGGGCAGCTCTGGCTGCTCTTGGTTGCTTGGAGAGCATCTCCCTCCTTGTCTGTTTTTTTGGGAGGAAGGGAAAGGGGGTCCCCAGTGGAAGGATGATGGGAGGAAATGTTGCCAGATACATGTTCTCTTTGTAGTATCTGGTACAGAGTTACACAGAATCCCAGAATTACCTGGACTGGAAAAGCCCTTGAAGCTCCTCAAGTCCAACCATGAACCCAACACTGACCAGTCCCCACTGACCCATGTCCCTCAGCACTGTGTCTACACAATTCTTCAACCCCTCCAGGGATGGGGACTCCACCACTGCCCTGGGCAACCCCTTCCAATGCCTCAGAACCCCTTCAGCAAAGAAATTCTTCCTCACATCCAATCTCAACTGCCCTGGCCACAACTGGAGCCCATTCCCTCTTGTCCTGTCCCTTGGTCCTTGGTTGATGTTCCTGCTCTCCTTGGGGCTTGTAACAGGTCAGGGCACCAGGTCTCAGGAGGGGCCTGTGCCTGTAGACACAGTGCTGAGGGACATGGGTCAGTGGGGGACTGGTCAGTGTTGGGTTCATGGTTGGACTCGAGGAGCTTAAAGGGCTTTTCCAGTCCAGGCAGCTCTGGGATTGTGTTTCTGTCTTCTTGCATACCTGACATGCGACTCCAGCTTTTGCAGATCCCCATACATGACTTTTGTGACAAGATGACATTATTAACTCATGTTCAGTTTGTTTTCAGCTGTCACCATTGCTGCTGTTTCCAGTCCTGCTGCCTAGCAGGCGAGCTCTATTCTGGTATCTGCATATTTGTTGTTCTCACATTTGTGTGTGCACTTGTCTGTATTGAATTTTGTCTCTTTGATTTCAGGCCATTTTCCAATTTATCAAGAACACTTTGAATTCTAATCCCATCTGCCAAAGCTCTTGTAATCATTCCCACACTGGTGTCATTCACAGTTCCCTCACTTGTGTTGCAAAGTCATTAATATTTAATAGCAGCACAACCAGTAGGGTCCCTGCTCAGCAGTATTTAATAGGAGTCATTTGCAGCAGCTTTCTGCAGGTGTTTCTGGGTCCCTCATCTGCTCTCACAACCAGTTGCTAACGATTCAGATAAAGCTTTGGTTAACTTGGCATTTTATGGTAAATCCAGGCCATTGACAGTGACCTTGGGCTGGTTTCTCTGAGGTGTTCTCCTACTCAGTCCTGTGCTGCCATCCTTCTTAACCAGGTACTCTTCATCTTGGGAAAACACTTTCAGCCTTTTCCTTGGCATTTGATGTGCAACTTCTTTGTTAATTAATTAATTTATAGTTTGTTATTCCCCTTGCTATTTGTAAATCCTGTACCTTGATCTTTGGATGTAGGAGCAGCTCTGCTGTGAGGACAGGCTGAGAGAGCTGGGGCTGTTCAGCCTGGAGAAGAGAAGGCTCTGGGGAGATCTTCTAGTGGCCTTTCCATACATGAGGGGGCTGATGAGAAGGATGGGGACAGACTTTTTAGCAGGGCCTGCAGTTATGGGACAAGGGGAAAAGGTTTTAAACTAAAAGAGGGGAGATTCAGACTGGATAGAAGGAAGAAATTGTGTATGATGAGGTGGTGAGACCCTGGCCCAGGTTGCCCAGAGAGGTGGTAGGAGCCCCATCCCTGGAAACATTTCAGGCCAGGTTGGACGGGGCTCTGAGCAACCTGAGCTGGCTGAAGATGTCCCTGTCACTGCAGGGGGTTGGACTGGATGGTCTTGACGTCAGAGTGAGTGATGCACTTCACTCATGAGAGAGAGATGTAACAATATATTTATTGATACAAAACAGTGAATTAACAAATTTCACAGGTCAGTGTGACAGTCATTGAGCAGGATTCACTGGACAGGGTCACTGGACCAGTTCCCAACATTCACACCATGTCCCTGAGGGCCTTGGCCAAATGCTGCTGGGATCTTGTCAGGCTTGGGGCCATCAGCACCTCCCTGGGGAGCCTGTGCCAGTGCTCCACCACCCTCTGCCTCAAGAACCTTTTCCTCATGGCCAACCTCCCCCTCCCCTGCCACATCTTCCTGCCATGGCCTCTGCTCCTGGCGTTGGTGGCCAGAGAGAAGAGCTCAGCGCCTGCCCCTCCTCTGCCCCTTGGGAGGAAGATCTGGACCACCCCCACCCAGCTCTGGAGCTCGTTGCAGTGTGGTCGTTTGCTCTCACAGCAAAGGTGAATCTGCAGAAAGGTGAAAACTCATCAGTTTTATGGTATTTGACTGGGAACAAGAACTGATTTTGGGATGGTTGTTTTGCAGAGTAAAATGAATAGCTAATGACTTTATTATCTTAATTACTCCAGGAAAGGTTCCCTTGTAGGTTATCTAAAGGAGTTTGCCCAGTGAGATGGACACTGCAGCTGAGATTGGAGAAGTGTTATTGTTACTGTCCATGATAAAATGCACGTGGTGTGGCCGAGTAAGTTGATTTTATTAACTGTATTCAGTGTAACTGATGAGGTTCCAACCATTATGAATAACATTTTTGTCCTCAATGGGATTGTGAGTTTCTTCTCTTCACACAAAGCTGACTGACAGTATTGACTGGAGAGGCTGAGTTTTGCAGGGAGGATCATTAGTTCATGGGCCCTGGCTTTGCAGTAAATGTTTTGTTCTTTTTAGCGTCCAGGCTTTTGTAGAGCCATGAGCTTTGGCTGCTGCTGGCCCTGCAGAGCTGGCTGTGTGGGGAAGGGTGTATGGGGACATGGGCACCAGGAACAGCAGGAAGGAAAGGGCCTTGGTGTGACTGGGATCTATTAAAATAAATAAGATATAAAATTTAGATATAGTTTTCTTTAAAACAATCAATAAAATAAAAAAATACAATAAAAAAATACTCCAAAACCTCCTCTTGCTAGCAAATTTCAAAACACAGCTGATAGACAGAAGGAAAAGATTGTTTAAAATTAAATTGAGGCATTTGATGGGGCAGTGCTCACACACCAAGAAGGGAACTGGCTGGGCTGGTTCCTGGAGGCACCAGGAATGGGACCTGGGCTCCCGTCCACGTGCAGCCGCTCGCCGGCACCCTTGGCCAGGCGCCTGGCTGGGAACGTGGCTCATCCATTATCCATCCACACCCAGGCAGGCGGGCTCCTTGCCTGAGCAGCATGAATCATTTATAAAATTATTTATAAGGTTATTAAAAATACAACTTTCCCAGCTCGCTTCTCGCTTTTTCCTAGGCTGGGCTGGTTTTTAATTAACAAGATCAGTTGGTTTCAGGACACTGCTGGGCAGCATCCACCTGAGAATCCACCAAAAGGTGAAACACTCCTGTAGTTTGTTCTGGTTTTGCTCAGGGATTGTCAGAGAAGTCAGGAACTTCAGCAGAACACTTCATTATGAAAAGCTGAAAGCCAGCTCTACGAAAATGCAGTTTAATGGGCTTAAGACCAGCCTTTGCCATTTCCTGCCTCATTCCTAGCTCTGTGCCATGGCTCTCGTTCAAGCCCCTCCACAAAAGCATTCTAAATAACTCTAGTGTGGCTGCCAAGAGCTATTATTTATCAATTTGGGGAGGTTACTTAGCACAGAGAGGAACATGCAAAACAGGAGGCTTTTTGATCTTTTTGGGGAAGAAGGTCGTGTTTTGACAAAGTTTAATTTGTGCCTGCTCTGGAGTGTTGTCACTGCAAAGCCAACGTTGCTGTGACACTTCTGCACGCTGAAAAGCAGTTCCACTGGCTTTTTCTGCAGTGTTTAAAAACATCTGGTTTTGGGTATCTGGATATACCGACAGACTCTGCTTTCTATGGCGAATCTTATCTACTGGTCAGGGAAATTCAGAGCAGACACCGGCTCCTCTGCTCGCTGTCGTGTCTGTACAGGGCTTGCCCACACTTGCTCTGTGCCTCATCCTCTTCAGCAAGTTTATCTCAGCATCCAGGTGCCAAGAAGAGCAGAGCAGGTGGATCCCACGGGACATTGTCCCAGGAAGGGCACCAGGAAACCCCGAGGAGGCTCCCAGGAGTGATGGGTGTCACATCCTCAGGCGTTGAGGCTGGAGCTCACACAAACTGCTGCCCTTGCTGGGTCATGAGGGTCACGAGCCTCAGCCACCTCTCCAAGAAGATGATGACGGTGCCAGCTTGTCCAGCTGGTGCTTGTGCTGATCTTCTGGCCCTGGGAGTGGCTGTAGCCCAGTTTGGTGCCACAGGTGCCACCCTTTGGCTCAGGGAATTATTATCCTACTTGGAAAAGTCCAGGGTACAAATTGCTGCTACAGAGGAATGAGCACTGTCAGATGGCAGAGGATGGATAAGGGGAGGGGGGTTGTCCCGTACTGACGAGGTTGGTTGTTTCTTTGCTCTTGGCAGCAGGAGTGGGTGGCATGGGGGCTTGGAGATACATTTGTGCATCCAGGTTGTGGCTGGCATGGCCAGACCTGGGACACTGCCTATTCCAGGTGTCCTGAAGTTTAGCTGGGAGAGAGCTGGTTTGTTTTTAGTAGCTAAAATAGTGCTGGGGTCTGGTTTCAGCTGGGATTTGGTATGAGAAGAACATTGATAACAGACTGATGTTTTCAATTGTTGCTGGAAGTTGAAGGACTTTGTGTTTTGCTGATCTGCAAGCACAAGATCTCAGGGTTGAGGAATATTGCCATGGATCAGCTCCATGGGCACTGGGCTCTGCCAAGGGGCTGTTCCATCTCCTGTCCCCCATGGGCAGGAGATCCATGAGGGGCTCTTCCTCTCTGGCTCTCTCTGGCTCTCGCTCGGGCTCTGGCTCTCCCGGGATTGCGGTTTCGGGTCGGGATTGTCGCTGCTCCGGGATCGTTCTCTGGGAACGGGCCGGGCTGGGTCAGTGGGTGCTGAGCAATGGCACTGGGGGTCACTCATTGGCATGTTTTATTACTATTATTATTATAATCACTATTATTTTAAAGTTTTATTTCAGTTAATTAATTGTTCTTATCCCAACCTATGAGTCTCCTTACCCTTGCCCCCAGTTTTTCCCAATTGGGAAAAAATAAGGATGTTGTTGCCTTAATCTATACAGACCGGTCTCAGGGCTGGATGTTATCCAGGGAAACTGGCTGGCAGGCAGAGAGGGCTATTAGCACGCTTTAACTCAGCAAGGCCGGCGTGTGCTCTGGGTGATGCTGGCTCTCACCTTGATTCCTGCTGCTCTTCATCAGAGGAAACCCCCCGTTATTCCTGGGTTCTTCCTGCCTGCCGCCTCCTACGTGTGCAGAACTCCCACCAGCAGAGGATTTAAAATGCCCAAGTTACACACTTGTCTGTGGAGGAGTAAGAGATAATGACACTTCACACAGGCACAGTGGATTGTACTTATACAAATTGCTCTTAAAATACAAATCTCTTGAGAATCGTGGCACTGGGTGTTGCTCGAGGTGTGACAGGTACAACAGGCAGAGGAATGGGAAAATTCACAGTTTAGATTTACTGATGGCTAACATTTAACATTTTTTTGGGGGGGGGGGTAGGGGGAATAAAGCTTTTTCTGCTCTTTTTATGTCTTCGATCAAAGCTTGCTCATTGTAACTACTCACTTGATGCTGCATTTTGTCCTTTTGGATTCAGAAGGACATTACATGGGTACAATTCCTGCTCTGGCTTTGAACTTCACCCTGCAAGTTGGGGAGCACCTAGACAATGGGCAGGCGCTGCTGAGAGCCAGCATGAACTCCTCCATACGGCTGCTGCCGTGCCGGGTCCCTGTCGTGGTTTAACCTGGCCGGCAGCCAAACACTGTGCAGCCACTCACTCACTGCCCCTGACCCTGGGGAGTGGCGGGGAGAATGGGAGGGGTAAAGGTAAGGAGACTTGTAGAGTGGGATAAGAACAATTTAATAATTGAAATAAAATAAAACTTCAAATAATAATGGCAATATTAATGATTATAATAATAATAGAATATAGAGTGATGCACAGTGCAATTGCTCACCACCCACCGAGCAATGCCCAGCTCGTTCCTGGATAGTGATCTTGGAGGGGTGAAAATCCTGAAACCAAAACTGCTATTCCATGAGAGAGAGAGAGAGAGAGAGAGAGCACTCCAGTTGACCCTCATTTATATGATGTTATGTGGTATGGAATATCCCATTGGAATAGCCACATGTCAATCTGAACCCCTCACTCTCCCTCCAACTTCTACACCTGCAGACTAACAAACCATGGGAAGTTGGGAAGTCCTTGATTTCCCAGCAAAGACTGAAAACATCAGTGTGTTCTCAATATTCCTGTCCTAACAAATCCCACACTGAAACCAAACCACAGCTGTTCTGGTTACTGAGGAGAAAATTAACTCTATCCCAGTGAAACCAGGACAGTCCCTCACGCTCTGAGCTCCCCAGCTGAACCGGGCAGATGCTGAGATGTGCACCTTAGGCTGTGCCACTTCCCACACGCTGCTCACATGGCCATGAGCCATTGTGGGAGGCACCACCAGCCACACCATGAGGATGCTGGTGGGTGGGAAACTGTAAAGTGCAATTCCAGTGATGAAAAGGAAAGTGTTATTCTCCTTTTCTTCCTCTGTCAGTGTGGAGGCTTTGGGCAGGAGGAAGACAAAAATTCATCAAGCGAATGATCAAAGAGCTGTAGGGGCTGCTGGGCTTGGTGCTGTGATGAGATCAAATGTTGCACATCAAGGTGCCTGTCAGAGAGCTGTGTTCAAGGGAGAGCAGCTGCCAGCACCTCGCTTGCTCCCGTGTGGATGCTAAATCTGAGCGACAGCACCAGCACCTGCATCCCTCCTCAGCACCTGCATCCCTCCTCAGCCCTGCCTGGGCTGTGGGTGCTCAGGAGAGGGCAGGGAGTCCTCTCCTCATCTGTCAGTGAGCTCAGTGCTCACAGAGCTGCTGTGCTAACACGGCTGGGAAGGGTTTGAACAGAGGATGGGCTGAGCTTGTCCCTGCAGCTCTGCTAACGCCCCGCTATCTCCCCAAACACCCCGTCCCTCACTCCAGCTTCAGTGAGCTCTTTTCTGCTTTTACATAGATCAGCCAAAACACTGAGATGTCTGCACAGGTCCAGACCCTTCAGTGCTTTGAGAACAGCCTTTCCCTCCACCCCCCGAACCAAGCAGCTCCCCTCCTTCCAGCACAGTGCTCAGGGGACAGGGCATGGGTTGCACTGGCAGTTATTAGAGTTATTTGGTAGATATTTGCATGGAGAAGGTCTGTTATTCCTTGAAAGTATCTGAATTTGCTCCATGGTGCTCCTTCCCAGGGCACAAGTGGGCTTGTGAGAATCCCTCTCTTGCTGGGATGGGGCCAGGCCCTTGGCCATGAGCCCCCCATGCAGAGGGGGTGTGGAGTCTCCATCTCTGGAGATGTTCAAAACTCACCTGGATGTGATCCTGTGCAACCAGCTCAAGGTGGACTTGCTTTAGCAGGGGGGTTGGACTGGATGATCTCCTGAGGTCCCTTCCCACCCCCACCAGTCTGGGATTCTGTGATTAGTGCTGGTGGAGACTCCAGGGTTCCTCCACTTACAAAGCCAAGCAGAGGGGCTATGGTTTGCCCAGGTACTGGACTCAGACTGGAGGATAAATGTATGAAATCCAAAGTCTTGTGACAGGCAGGGCAGGTGAGAAGGATTTAATGGTCCTGTCTAGGCTTAAACTCTATAAATCAAAGTGGTAGTGAAGAGCTGCCCTGGGCAGGAGCTGGTGATTTAAAGCTCAGTTATGGATGGTCAGCTGTAATTCCCAGGGGAGATGTCTGGTCCTCGCTGTTTGCCCTTGCTGTGCATGAGGAGATAACACAGCTCTTAGCTGGAGCCCCTTCCAGCCAGACAGGCCCACGCTGCCAGAGATTTGAGGCTGGGAGAGAAAAGCCCAGCTCAGGCCAAACACAACATATCAGAATGGCTGAAACTTTCCATGGATGGAAGGTTCTGGCAGAGCTTCCAAATATCCAAGTGCTGGGGGTTAGTCCCTGGGCAACCCCAGTACTGTCACCCTGGGCAGTGCCCTGGGGACATTCTCCATCATTGGGCACATCCTGGAATCCCAGGGAACCAGGTAGAGCTGTGGCTATGGTCCCACCCCACCCCATCCCATCCCATCCCATCCCATCCCATCCCATCCCATCCCATCCCATCCCATCCCATCCCAGCCATGTGCACACCTACCCCAGTGCACCCGGGCAGGAGCAGCACTAAACCCCCCAAAATAAACCCTTCCTGCTGAGCCTGGCAATTTCCAGAGCTTTCCCCCGGGGAAGTACCAGTGCTGTGGTAAAATCCATCTCCCAGGAATGTCTCCTGCATGAGGGAAAATGAGATTTTCTGTCAAAGAAGCGTTTAAGTAGGTACTTTTCAACTAGATCTGCTCTTAATCTTGCAAGATGTTAATCTTGCTGTCTGATAATACCTTTCTGTTACAGAAAACATCAAAATCTTTTACAGACACCTTCTCTCTGGCCACCAACGCCAGGAGCAGAGGCCATGGCAGGAAGATGTGGCAGGGGAGGGGGAGCTTGGCCATGAGGAAAAGGTTCTTGAGGCAGAGGGTGGTGGAGCACTGGCACAGGCTCCCCAGGGAGGTGCTCATGGCCCCAAGGCTGACAAGATCCCAGCAGCATTTGGCCAAGGCCCTCAAGGACATGGTGTGAATGTTGGGATTGTCCTGTGCAGGGACAGGAGTTGGACTCCATCATCCTGGTGGGTCCCTTCCAGCTCACAATATTTGATGATTCTGTGTTTCTATGATTGATTCTCTTCTCTGACTTCCTGGCATATAGATAAGTAAAGCTGTTTTTATCAATAATGGTATGGAGAAATTGATAAGCTTCTGAGGACCAAAAAAGGAAGATAGAATTAGGGTTGAGTGTAACTATTTTTGAGAAGCAGTTTTTGGAATCATTTCCATTGCAGGCTACAAGGGGTTGTTCCAAATCCCTGGTGCTTTCTCGCTGGCTGCAGGTCGGTTGGGATTTTGCATACAGGGCAAATGAAGCTGAGCTGGAAAAGAGTTGCCCAGGCAGGAGGAGACCTGACAGCGAAATCTCCCTTCCTTATCTCTGGTGATGACTTTCACCACCTGGCACTGATTTAATCTCGGAAGTGTTAATTGTTTGTGGGAGGGGTGAGTATCACCTACAAGTGGAGCTGTAGAACCCGCAGCAGCCCTGAGAGCTGAGGACAAACCCGGGAATAACCGGGAAAAATCAAAGTGCTGCTGCTGCACCCCAGCGAGAGAGCCCAGCCCGGGGGTTTAAGAACCAGGTATTTTTGCTGTTCAAGAGTCGCTGTGTTTCGCTATTGAGCTAATTGCTGTTAATGTAAAGTCCAGGACTCTGCCAAATCGGGGCTCTCTGGACAATTTTCTTTAGGTGGTGTTTTTTTTCCACATGCTGTTTCATTGCTAACTGATTTTGGAAAGCTTGGTCGATAGTTGTGGAACATATGTGCCTTCCACTTCCTCTTCTCTGCCATGAATTTCATTTTCAGGCTGTAAATGTATTTTTTTTTCTTTTGTTAGTGTATTACATCTCTCTCCTAGAGAGCATTAGCTGGGAATGTGATGTTACATAGCAGGAGATTTCAGATTGGTTAGTTGCTCATTTATTTTTGTGCCCATCTTCCCTGCCTGTTCCTCATCATTTCATATTTGTGTTGTATTACTGGTTCTTGAGCCCAAGGAGCTCTAAAACCTAATCTAAGAAAATAAGGTTGGGTTCTTGGAGATCATCTGGTCCATTTGCCCAAGAAAAGGCCTGATAAAGTGTATCTCAGGTTTTTTGGCAGGTGCTTTTCTTAATTGTCCTTGGGGGAAGAAAATATAAAAGGACCTTGCATAAGTTTTCCAAGAAACTTATTTCAGTGCTTCAGTCTTCTGCTTCTGACACTGCTTCTTGTGGTGTTTCACCTAGACCTACCTTGCTGCAGTATTTTCTGTTATTTTTTGTCTTACCTGTGGCTGAGGGTTGGTTTCACAGAACCACTGAGGTTGGAGGCAGCTCTAGAGGTCACCTCACCCAGCCCCTGCTCCAGCATGACCACTTGAGCAGGCTGTCCAGGATCATGTCCATCTGGCTTTGGGTGTCTCCAGTGACAGAGACTCCAAACCCTCTCTGGGCACCCTGTGCTTTGTTTTTCTTCCCACAGTTTATTGTGTGTGAAGCCTATCACCATGGCTCCCCTCTGTTCTCTCCCTCTCTAATTAAGTAGTACCACTTCCTTTGGCCTTTCATTGCAGGCCAGGTTTTCGTACACCTGATCACCCGTGGTTCTCATTTGGACCCCATTCCCTTGGAAGTGTGGTGTCACAGAGATGATGCATGCACCTGACAGGGCTGCCTGGGGGCTGTGTGTCCATTGCTGTTTGCCCTCTGTGTGCCAGAGCGACGCTGCGGACTCGGTTTGTAATTGCTCGTAACCCCAAGACCTCCTCTGTAAGCCTCCACTTACTCATCTGGGCAGGTTATTGCTTATTGGCTTTCATCCTGGTTTTAATTTAAATTCACTAATATAGTAGAACCATCTTGAAGTCTAATCTTATTTTCCAGCATGTCTGCAATCCCTTTCCAGTTAGGAAACACCTGCAAATGGGATAAACATACCCCGTCTCTCATCAGCCAGGCTTTGGTTCTAACACTGAACAGCTCCAGGCTGCCTCAGCTCCCCCAGGACCCAGCCAGCTCCCCATTTCTGATGCTGAGATTTTCTGATCTGCTTTTTGGATGATGGTAATCAACCCAGCTTTTATGTGGTTTATCAAGAGTATGTGTTCTCAGCCCTGCTCACCATGGGAGAAGTGTTAACAGATTCATTAAACTCCATTCTGCTGCTCCCCACCACCAGCCAGGTCCCTGGAGACACAACAGACGTGGTCAGAGAAAGGGGGATGGTGGGTTTGCCATGGGGCATTCCTGACAAAATCATTCTTGCTGCCAAACTCCTCGGCACCCCCAGTGAAAAACCCAGCGCCAGCATCAAAGGTGACTGAATTTATCTCTTTGGATAATGCCAGTCCACATTTCAAGCTTTGTGCATCTCTGATAGACAAAGACCACTCAACTCAGCCTAACTAGACAGTAAATAGGATCAGGATGCACCCACCCCATGCCAACTGGGTGCTGCTGCCCCAAAATGTTCTAAACCCCTTGTTCCTTCAGGACCTGCACCCCAAGCTCTGAGCTTCCCCTTCCCACTCCAGACCTGCAGGCTTTCGTCTGCATTCACTATTAACAACCCAGACACCTGAATCCAAGGGGTTATGAGGTTTAGTTTAATTATTCCTGCTTGCAGTCTTATCTGTATTAAGAAGAAAACCTTAATTATTTCACTAATAGCTTAGCCTTTTTCACGGGCTTTCTGTTCCCACTCCCCATTCCGAAGCCAGCTGCCTCTTGCTGAGCACCGATGCAGGGGACTGCGAGGAGTAGGGCTGTTTGGGGCTTATTAAAAACAAAAAAGCCAGCTATTAAAAAAGCATTAAACTGTATTTTCTATTCCTAGTTTCAGAAAATAGTCATTAGGAAAAAAATATTTGCATCTTACAGTAAAGCAGCAGCAAATGTCACTGGTTTTAAATAGCACACGTCGTACCTCGCTTGATTTAGCGCGCCTTGCCTAACTGGAAAACAAACACCCAGGCACCTCTCCAGCCTTCAGCACCACCCAGCCAGAGGAGAAGTGTTAACATTTATTACTCCATAGTAAACATCATTAGCATGACCTTTTGGAGACATTTTAAAGGGAAAATATATATATAATGCAGAATCTGGCAGACCTTTCTCTCAGAAATATCCAGGCTCGCAGCTCCCTTCACAACACCTCTGTGGCTCGTGGGGAAGCCAACGCCACCCTGGGCTGGCAAAGGCAGGAGGGACAGCCCTGCCCTGGTCACTCTGCATTTCTGGGTGTCTGCACCAGAGCTCCAGAGGATGCCACCGCTCGGGCAGCCGGACCTGGAAAACAAACACAGGGTGCAGAAGTTGTTGTTGATTTTTTTTTTTTCACTCAATTCCGATGAAAATTCTCCATCAGTGAAGAGCAGGAGAGAGTGGAAAAGAGAACAGAAACCCCTGGGGATCTGCTGCTCTGAGGAAGCGACTGCTTAGTTTCTGGTTTAGCATCATATGCAGTGTAAGATCTGTGAGGCAGGGAAGGAGGGTGAAAGGAGGGCAAGGGTACAGCTGGGGCTGAAAGCATAATTTCGGGGTATGAAAAAGCACAGTCCTGTGCTGCACGGGGTGTGGAAAGCAGCTTGGGGGAGAAAAAAAACAACCAACCAAAAAACCCCCCAGTACTTAAACTTGTCCCCCCCAGCCTCAGCTGGATTAGAATTCCTCCATCTGATTAAACAGGGTGATTTTGGGGCACGTTCTGTGTGTGCCCAGCTGGGCATGGCTGGGAGCAGTGGAAGCGAGCAGAGGCAAAGTCCCAATCAGATAAGAACTGCTCACTGCAGCCCAGCTCAGCTTGTCACTCTGTTATCAGCAGGTCTGCGCTGGGAATTAAGTGGTTTTTAACAACACGAGGTAAAACGCTGACTGCCAGCAGGTATCTGCAGACCCCAACTTGTCATGAGCCCAATTAGTGTAGGGGGTGGAAAGTGCTTTATTACCTGACCTGAGAGCTGCTGGCTGCTCAGACTGTGTTTGCTGGGAGAAAATGTGTGTGTGCATAATAGGACTGTATGTAACATATGTGTGTGCATGTATATATATGTAATATATGTGTGTGGGCACATGTGTGTAGGTACCTCACAAATCAGCAGCAGCAGCAGCGTGCCTGGCACGTGTCTGTTTCCAAAGGCAGGAGTGATCTGCTCACGCTGACACCATTCCAGAAGAACATCCCCTTCTGCTTAAACAATGTGATGTGGAAAGACAGTGACACAGTGTCTGATCATTAGTGAAATACGTAGTGTAGGTGAAGTGTAGTGAGAATGGATCTATCTTTTCTGGTTTAGGGGTATTTAGGGGCATGTGGTCAAAGCTGAGTAGATAAGGAAACTCCCTTGGTTCCTCCTTGAGCCCTGGCCAGGCTTTGGGTAGAATCCAAAAGGAGAATGCTACCAAAACAGGAGCTTCCTGGATACACCCCAGATCCTGTCCAGATCCAGGATGCACCTGAAGCCAACCCACCAGATGTTCCCATGCTTTTTTCCAGGTAATTAGTTTGTTAGGCCATATAACAGCAGGACCCTCCCCCAGAGAAGATGGAGACCTCACCTACGAGTGGTTGCACTGTGTAGGACTTCCCAACTGCCAGGGAAGGTTCTCTGGTCCTTCGCTGTGACTGGGGCTCCTCAGCTGAAACACGGGGCTGGGTGGTGGTCAAGTATTTGGGCAATAGGTGATGGATCTTAACCACTCTAGTTAACCCATGTAGTAATGGTTAGGTGCATCACCCCACTTATTTTTTTCCCCCTACTTGAAAGTTAAATAAGTTTGGTTTTATTTTCAGTTGGTGTCTGTGTCCTTTTTGCTGACTCTGTCAATTGGCAAAACACTGGGACAGGGTTGATCATGGTGGTGCAGCCCAGGGCAGCTCTGGTGTGGCTGATGTCTCTCTGGTCACCAGTGTCACATAACCCACAGCTTTCCCTGTCCCTGCTGAGGGGGCAATGCCAGGGTGCCTGGGTACCCAACTGGGACCCTGCCTGTGGGGTCTGGGTGGCAGTCCCTCCGTCACACCTGCTCACACACTACACACATGCAGGTCTGGATGGACGCTTGTAGTTGTGCTGGGCTTCCCATAGCATTTACCAACCGATTTCTGTGTGATGAGAAGTGTGTGAGAGATTTATTTTCTTCAAAACACAGCAAAACTGGAGTAGAAGGAGTGAGTGGCACCATGTGCAGAGCAAAAATGAGAGAAAATTAAATTGCAAGAAGGAAAAAGGCAAACAGGAGAGAAGGAAAACCTCCAGACATCCTCTTTAGAGGTCCTGGCAATTCTGAGCTCCTTCCTACAGCCTGTGAGTTCTCCAAGGGGCCCTGCACTGGCTGAAAGCATCTTTATTAGACTGACTTATTTTTATATGTTCTGACCTTTGACTTTCCATTTTCATTTTACCTCTGGAAGGTGAAACTCATGATCTAAGAGCTCTTAAATGGAAATAGCCCGGAACAAAAACTGCTGCAGCTGCAACACGCTTGCCTGGCAAAGGAGGAGGCACCGTGGCTGGGATGCTGGGTGCTGGCGTGGTCAAGGTCTCACAGGTAGAGAGTCAGGGTGAGTGATGCTCTTCACTCGTGAGAGAGATGTAACAAGATATTTATTGACATAAACCAGTGAATTAACAATGTCCACAGGTCAATGTGACCTTCACCAAACAGGATTCGCTGGCGAGGGTCACTGGGTGATTTCCTGCACAGAGGACAGGGTCAGAGCTGCCAGGGAGACCCTCCCGTTGAGTCATGAGGTTTGGGAAGGACCCCCTTGCTCTCTGAACCCCTTCTCAAGGAGGAGCCCAGGTGTGGCTGGATCCAGTCCTAGTTCTACACTTGGTCAGTGGTTGATGTCTCAAGGATGGTGTATGTGGACAATCCATCTTTTCTGTCACTCAGCTCAGGTTCTGCAGTTCAGCAGCTGTCAGTCACTGACTGAGGATCTGCTGTGCCAAGGCATCTCTGAGCCTCGAGGAGTGACCTTGAGAGGTCCCTGCCCCAGGGGAGATCCTGGTGTGCAGCCTCTGTCGTTCCAGGAGAGCCCCATGGGCCTGGGCTGGCCGCTGTGTCTGGAGTGGGGTGACTGACCTGCAGCCACATTGCACACCGGCCGTGTTTGGGGGGGTGGGTGCTCAGCAAGCCCCCGCTGCTGGAGCACGTTGCCCAGGACAGCCCTTGGCTGATGTGTTGTTATCCATTTCCCTGGGCTGGATGCTGTTATCACGACCAGAGAGCATCCCTGATGGTCACCACTGGTGGTGGTCACCTGGACAGGGTTACAGGAAATACAGATCAGGTTGGGGGATGCAGGGGCAGGGGGAGCACATGGTCACACAAGGGCAGGAGCTGGAAGCTGCTGGGGTGGGTGACCCTTTTCCAGCAGGTTGCAGCAGCTCAGTGGTGGAGATGAACCTGCTGCCTGGGGGTCCCAGCACCCTGGGGGTCCCAGCACCTTGGGGGTCCCTGCTGCCTGCCCCAGTCCTGGCTGAGCCTCCCAGTGCTGGCACAGCCCATGCCCCCCTGCCTGCCCCCCTGCTCCTCATGTTCCTTCAAAGGGAACTGTGTGTTGGCAAATGGAGCCACAAACAAGCATTTAAATTACCGCTGGAGTATTTCTCTGCACATCAAAAGCCATCAAAAGAGCAACCGGTTGCATCCCGACGGGGAAACAGATCCGCAGCCGTGGCAGTCCCTCCAGCTTTCTCTTTGTGGGCAGCTCTCATGAAAAGCCTCTTGCCTGCCTGATGGATCTCAGTAGGGTTGTTAATCACTGTCAACAGCTTGTATCATGCAAAAACACAGTGCTTCTGGATGCACCATGTAATTCCAGACGGCGTGCATTGCCCCCCTGCAGCTCATGCCTAGATTTATAACAACTCTAATTTTTGTTAGATTCAAAGAGCTTTTTGATCATATTTTTGCTTCAGCTGCGTGACACAGTCAAATTGCAGCAGAGAAGAAAACAATCTGTTGTAGTGTTCAGTGATTTCCTCCCATGAAACAACCCAGTTATCTCACAGGGGCCCATCTTAACACACATGAAATGAGGCATTTCTCAGAGCCCTGCAAAGATTTGTGTTTGGCAGACAAAGATTTGTGTTTGGCAGACAAAGATTTGTGTTTGGCAGACCAGCTTTGGCAAGTGCCTTTGCTCAGGTAGTCGAGACTTGCAGCAAAATCTGTTAGAAGTGGTTTCTTGATGGCAAATAGATTGCCAGTGGTGGATCCTGCATCCTGATGGGGACAACAGTGTGTGTGATATCTTGTGATCTTTCTTTATCTGAGGGTAAATACCAAAATGAGATCATGATATTCTGTTAATTTTTATAAGGAAGTAAAGGAGTGAAAGGGCAGGAGTTTGTTAGATAAAAGCTAATACAGCCAGGTTCAAATTAGGGTGATTTTTGTACAAATTCCTGAGAAAAACTTGATTAAGTTGGTATGTGCTTCAGGTGAAACACAGAGAGGATCTGGGGACCTGGTTAGATAAGGGTGGTTCTTATTGATACATAAGCACTGATCTGATAACAGCACATCATAAAGCAAAGCAAGATGTTAGTGGTGGAAGGAGATGATCTTGATGGAAGGGCAAGTGCAGAAATGCTTGGCCAGCTATAGCTGAAGGCTTTGTCACACCGAGATCTCTCAGGCCTTGGAGCAAAAGCTTGTGAGAAGACAATCTCAGCATGCCTTTGCTAAATCAGAAGTGAAGGGTTTGCTGCCTGCACAGAGTGGTCTGACAAAATTAAACATTTACAATGCTTGAAGTTGCAGATGTCTTAGATGGGATGTGAGGAAGAATTTCTCTGCTGAAAGGGTTCTGAGGCATTGGAAGGGGTTGCCCAGGACAGTGGTGGAGTCCCCATCCCTGGAGGGATTGAAGAGTCGTGTAGACACAGTGCTGAGGGACATGGGTCAGTGGGGGACTGGTCAGTGTTGGGTTCGTGGTTGGACTTGAGGAGCTTAAAGGGCTTTTCCAGTCCAGGCAGCTCTGGGATCCTGTCTTACTGAAATAATTTCCTTAGGAGAAGGAAGGTGAAGGGTTAAGTTTGAAGAGCGAGGTGGGGGACAGCACAGGCAAAGTCAACCATCAGAAACTTCCTATGGAGACATGACTGGCATGTTGTATTTTACACCTTGTTTCTTGTTTCGGGCTGTATTTTATGGTAAGAGTGACCAGTTTCACCTGAGCTGTTTTGGGAACTAGAATAATGACCCTGTAACTTCATGGTTATTCTAACAATGGTGGTTCAGTGCTTGGCATTGTTTCCCATTTTGCTGTGAAGTGCAGGGGATTGGGACAAAGAAATGTGGAATTACAGAGAAAAGGTGAAGGTGAGGCTGTACATTCCCAGCCATAGTTTGAGGAGCCTTGATTACCTACTAAGTCATCCAGCTGAGACTGAGGAGAAACATCTGACAATTAACAGAGGGATTAAAACATGGTGGTGGTCAGATGAACCTGGAGAGAGAGCACTGTTAGTGCTGGAGTTCTGGGGGATTCATTCTGATGATATAAATTCAGAGTGTGTAATGCTGCCCCCCAACAGCTGCTCTGCGCTCACAGCTTGTGCACTGAGTATTTGGGAGCAAGAGCCTCTCTGTGCCCGAGCAGTGGGTGATTTCTCAGGGTCTGGCCACACTCTGCAGCAGATTTTTTTTAATTTCTTTGAAGTATTTTGAATTTTTTAGCTCAACGAAATCTGCCTGATAAAAATGTAGGGTCTGGCTCCTGGTAGCATTGAAGATAAAGGTAAATAACTGCATTTCTTACTTTCATCTTTATGCCTTCTGTAAAAGCAATGTGCATCTACTGCTGATGTTAATATTCATATTTTTTTGCTTTCCTCTGATGGAAAGATGTTTCACTAAGTAAAAGCCTTTGGCAAAACAGAGTTCAAATAAGTAAAAAGAAAAAAAAATATATCTGGCTCTTAATTCTGGTTCTGAAGTCCTTGTTCATATTTGGTGATTAGACCCTGGCATTTTTTTGTACATCAGATTTTGTAGTTGACCACCTTGTCCTCAAGTTTTTATCCCCCTGCAAGTCATCTCTCTGTGCCCCAAATGGCAGTCACTGTCCCTTGGGCTGATAAACCCATCGAGACTCATCACCAGCCTGCTGCAGAGATGTCCCAGCCCTGCAGGACCTTCCCTCCTGCTCTGCTGCAAAGACTGACACTGCACAGGCAGCTGACACAATCTTTCCCTGATCTTCTGGTGGAGGCTGGCTCTCACGGCGGTGGTGCCTTCAGAGCAGCATCTTCCCTCTGCCAGGGCTTCGTTGTCTGTCCTGGTGAAACCACCACAGTGTCTCAGTGCTCTCTGTTCACCTGACCCTGCAACCACTTCCAGCCTCCCTGTTATGAAATTCAGCTCTTCCCTTCCCTGGAATCCAACCACCTCTCCCTCTCATATGATGTATTTCTCTCTCTCTCCACCATTGGAAATGCTTCCTCTTTGGCCATTGTGTGCAGATGCTTGATCATAGACTCATGTATTCATAGAAACATGGAATGCTTTGGGTCAGAAGGGACCTTAAAGCTCATCCAGTCCCAACCCCCCTGCCAGCAGCAGGGACACCTTCCACTAGACCAGGTTGCTCAAAGCCTCAGCCAACCTGGCCCAGAACACTTCCAGGGAGGAGCAGCCACAGCTTCTCTGGCCAACCTGGGCCAGGGTCTCACCACCCTCACACCAAAGAATTTCTTCCTCCCATCTCAGCTCCATCTCCCCTCTTCTACTCTCAAGCCATCACCCCTTGTTCTGTCACTCCCTGCCCTTGGCCAAAGTCCCTCCCCAGCCTTCCTGGAGCCCCTTCAGGTACTGGGAGGCCACTGGAAGGTCTCCCTGGAGCCTTCTCTTCTCCAGGCTGAACAGCCCCAACTCTCTCAGCCTATAATAAGACAGGCTGAGATGGATGAGATAAGACTTGATATAAGAATTGATACAAGATGCAAGTTCCTTTCATCAGCTTCTGCTGAGGATGACATCTGCAAAGCTCTCTCTCTCTTCTCCACTTACCTTTTGCTTCTGGGGAACATGGTTGTATGAGGACCGTGCCTCACCAGAACTCAAATGCAAATCTAAACCCACGTGTATGACAACAAAGATACATCATATGCTAGAAAAAGCTGTTACCATGGCCTTTGAAATGACATTAACACCTCAAACCAGTAGTAGTTAATAGTCTTGTTAGAAAAAATCTTGCCTCTCCTGCCCTACATTTCTCTTTTTCTGCTTGAAGGATGCTTCTCACTGATGATTCATACCTGTCCTGTAGCTAATTACTTTGCTTCTCTCTCTGCATGCCAGACTGAAGAACTCCAAGGTTTCAGAAGAAATTCTTGTTATTTGATCCAGCACTTTTGATTGTGGGGTTTCAAGTAGAATATCCTCTCGCTGCAGTTGTTTATTCGGGTAGTTCATGTCTGCCGTGCTCGAGCATCATTTACTCTTTAAACTCAAACCAGTGGTTCTGCACACATTGTTTCTTAACAATCCTTTCTTTTAGTAATACTTGCAGGTACACAGTGTTGTACTAAAGCTAGATACACGTATTAATAATGTCTGTAAGTGAGAGTGATGCCCTCAAGGTTTGGTTTGGTTAAAGTAAAGTGGAAACTGTATACTTTATTAGAGTATTTTCCCCTGATTAGTTCCCACAAATGATTACATCAAGAGCAGCCAGCTGGCAGGAACCTTTCCAGCCATCAAAACCAACAATAGCTGTTATGAGCGCAGGACAATTGAAACATCATTTAATAACAGCACCTAAATCCGTCCTTGTCGGGGGGTCTGGCAGCAGGATCCCGGGAAATAACGAGCTGGCGAGGGCGGTGGGGGCAGCCGGAGCCTCCCCTTCTCCCCTCTAATTGCCGCCGCGCTGAGCTCTGCGCCAGCCCCGGGAGCGGCTCCGCTCGGAGCGGTGGAGGCGTTGGTTCCCTCCCTCGCTGCGCTGCCTCGGCCTCGTTAGGCAGGCGCTGGAGAGCCGGGTTAATCACAGGCGAGATTAGAGCAGTCACTGCACAACAGCGCAGAGAAGCAGAAATCCATCAGCTGGTCCTTCCCGTGGTTCCTGACCACAACTCCGCACGCCGCCGGCCCGGGAAGAGCCTCAGCTCTCCGGTTAATTGCACTGAGGGCCAGAGCATCCTCACCACGCTGTCAGCAAAGCGACTTCTTCATTCCTCTGCTCCCCCCTCATCGTCTGGAGGGGATGGTTGGGTGTGGGTGGTGGTTCGGTAGAGAGAGACACCATGAAATGATGTGAGCCCAGCACCCACCTTGAGACACTGGTAGAAAATGTGGTAGTTCTTATTTTTAGTTATAACAAGACAGGACAAGGGGCAATGGGCACAAACTGGGACACCAGAAGTTCCAGATGAACTTAAGGAGAAAATTCTTTCCTGTGAGGGTGGCAGAGCCCTGGGCCAGGCTGCCCAGAGAGGGTGTGGAGTCTCCATCTCTGGAGATGTTCAAACCCACCTGGACACTTTCCTGTGCAACCTGGTGTAGGGACCCTGCTCTGGCAGGGGGGTTGGACTGGATGATCTCCTGAGGTCCCTTCCAACCCCACCAGTCTGGGATTCTGTGACCTGTAGTCCAGCTTTAAGCATCAAGGGGCCATTGTCTTTGGCCTGTGTGATCCAGGGACTTTCTTTACAGGCCTTACTCAGGGCTGTGCCCTTGAAAAGGAGGTCAGAGACTGATAAAAGGAGAACATCCCGCCCTAGAAGGCACCAACAATTGGCTAATTGCCTGAGAAGGATGAAGTCAGCAAGAACCTACATAAACTGGGGGAAAGGTAAGTGTGGGCAGGGGAGATTGTGACCATAGACTCAATCAGAGGCCGAACAGCCCCACACATCCTGTGTTACAGCAAAGGCTGGGCAGCCCTCGTGTCCTGGGCTCTTCAAAGGGAAGTGAGAGAAGTTTGAGCCAATTCTGAAGTAGAATAGCAGTGCAAATGTCTGCTGGGTGGAACAGGCCCATCAGTGATGTATAAATGTGGACAGTTCTGTAGATTTGGGGTGTTAGATTTGTGGTGATACACCCCCAGCACCCAGCGTAGAACAAAGAGCTCCTGCTTCTTCACACTACATTGGGCTTAAGAAATTAATCCCTGATTTCAGTGCCAACACCAGTTAGAACCATTATATATTTTATACTGGTTGTTCCACTGTCATATTTAGAATTGGAAAGTGATTTCCTCTCACTCGATGAAAAAGCCTGTGCAGGGTTGATTTGCTCCCTGACCATAGCACAGCACCAGTCTGAAACCTCCCAGTGCCACCAGTGAGCCAGGCAGCACCGACCCTGGAGTCCCTGCTCGTGCTGGCACAAATATGAGCAGTTTTCAGAGCAGAAAGTTGCAGAGGGATTTCTTGCTGGATGTATTTTTAAGCTGAAAAAAACCTCAATGTCACAGTTTGTTAGAAATTGTCCTTGAGTGTGCTGAAAATGAATTCCTCCAGGGTTTTATTCTCACTGTGGATCTGTCATCTAATGAAGAATAGTTGGATTCTGCACTTTGGCCACAACAACCCCCGTCAGCGCTCCAGGCTTGGGGAGGAGTCGGGGGAGAGCTGCTGGGCAGAGAGGGACCTGGGGGTGTTGGTGGAAAACCAGATGAACTTGAGCCAGCAGAGTGCCCAGGTGGCCAAGAAGGCCAAGGGCATCCTGGCCTGCATCAGCACCAGTGTGGCCAGTAGGACCAGGGCAGTTCTCTTCCCCCTGCACTGGGCACTGGTGAGGCCACAGCTCGAGTGCTGGGTTCAGTGTTGGGACCCTGAGTCCAAGAAGGACCTGGAGGTGCTGGAGCGTGTCCAGAGAAGGGAACGGAGCTGGGGAAGGGTCTGGAGCACAAGTGTGCTGAGTTCCCGGCTGAGGGAACTGGGGGTGCTGAGCCTGGAGAGAAGGAGGCTGAGGGGAGACCTTCTGGCTCTGTCCAAGTCCCTGCAAGGAGGGTGCAGAGAGGTGGGGGTGGGTCTGTTCAACCAAGGAGCAAGGGACAGGACAAGAGGAAATGGGCTCCAGTTGTGGCCAGGGCAGTTGAGATGGGATGTGAGGAAGAATTTCTTTGCTGAAAGGGTTCTGAGGCATTGGAAGGGGTTGCCCAGGGCAGTGGTGGAGTCCCCATCCCTGGAGGGATTGAAGAGTCGTGTAGACACAGTGCTGAGGGACATGGGTCAGTGGGGACTGGTCAGTGTTGGGTTCATGGTTGGACTCAATGAGCTTAAAGGGCTTTTCAGCTGAGGCAGTTCTGGGATTCTGTATTTGAACTATTTTTTAACTCACACAAGTGCAGATCCCACGGGAACACAAACTGCTGGGTGGATGTCTGTGTTTGTGCTGTCCAGGCCTGTCACTCACACCAATATTCACTCTGCTGTTATTCATGAAGTGCTTTACATGTGTGTGGCAGAGGCTGGGGAGGTTTTCACCATTTCTGATATATATATATATATAGATATATATATATATATATATAGTTTGGACATAACCTTGTACTGTGTCAAGCAAAAATGAAGGTCTCAGAAAGACTGCAGCGTACCTGCAAATGCAGTGTATGAATCCCTCTCTTTTGGAGGTGTATATTCATATCCATCTCGGTGTCATGTGGTGGAAATGATTTGGAAGAATCTACTGATCTCCTCACAGTCTCCCTTAAGCACAACTGGTTATTGAAAACAAAACCAAAATGTTGTATTTGTCACACTTCTATCAGCGAGGAATTAATTAAAGAGGCAAGGCACACCCATGGGAGGATGGTGGCTGTATTATTTATCAGGATTCTGTTACTAAAAATACAAAGTGAAGCTATTAGTATTGGATTTATTTAGTATGAAATTTACTGTCCAAAAAACTGTTCAGAAAACCCATAAATCCAGGCAGTTACTAATAGGCAATTTTAAGACCACTGAGTAACTGAAGTGTGAAAGCTGAAACGCCCCAAAGGTCAGGTGCCGCAGAGATTTGATTTTTCTATCCAGTAAAAGTCTTAATGACTAGTTTAATTATAAGACATATTATAGCACATTGGTTCAATGAATCCAAGGAAGTTAGAAATTGCTATTTTCCTCAATAAATCATTTGAAAATAAGTGGAATTGTTAAAATAATCATTGACTACTTTGAGAGGTTTCCTCTGGTGCTCTCACAGTTCAGCAGCAGTAACATATGAGCCGAAGCCCCGCTGAGCTGCACGCATTAATTGGGATATATTTTTGTCAGTTTGCTTTTTCCTCCCTGATAACCAGACCGTGATGGATACAAACAAGCTTTGGAATTCAAGTTGGTCACTTGGATTAGTTGCAAGTGATTTATTCAGCACATTGCAGCCTCTGCTCCTTGCTGTGGGCATCGTTATGTCCCAGTCACGTCCCACCCTGGGTTGTCAGCAGAGCATCTGTGTTTGCTCCCGATCCCCACTGCCCATCCCATGGTGTCTTGGCTGGTGTCACCTCTCCCAGCCCTGCTCTTTCCTTGGTACAGACAGGGGGATTCTGTGCTAGCACCAGAGGTGTGGCCCACACGTCAGTGATGTTTGGGAGTTGTTTGGTTTCCCCATTGCCTGGTGACTGTGCACGCTTGTAGCTGGTGCAGCATTTCCCAGCACAGTCTCCCTCGGCGTATAAATAGCACTCACACGAGTGTTCTCCTCTTTGTTAGTAACACAGCTTTATTTTTAACTCCTTTTCCCAGTCAGTGGCATAAAGAACAAGGCTGGTGACAGGAGGAGTGAGGAACCCATCCAAAACGCTCTTGGAATCCGGGGGATGGAGGCAGTGTAGCCATCAGCTCCAGGGCTTTCCTCAGCCTCCCCCACGAGCTGCGGCGGTGGCACTTCTGCTGCGTGGTGTCACTGTTCTGCACGGACCCACCAGCCTGTTTTTCACTTGAGCAAGCAGGCACAAAGGAGCACCATCTGACACCATTTATGTGGGCTTGCAGAACGTCCTCAGCCAAGTCCCAGCACACAGAGGAGGAATAAATGCCCGTTTGACTGTGGCAAAAGGTTAACAGTCGGTGTCCAGAGACTTCCACGCGGGGACTGCTGCTGTCTGGTGCGCTAATTAACGATGTGGGGAAGGCACTGGTTACTGATGTGGCACGTTTGCAGATGACAGAGTTATTTAGATCAACGCAAGCTGCAGTTCTGCAGTCTGAAGGGACTCTAATGAAGCAAGGTGATCAACAAGATGACAGCAAATAAAACCCACCATGGTGAGGTACAGCTTCTGTGGGACAGGATAACTTGGAAAACGCATACATCTGGAGCTAACAGCAGCGATACGAACACAGAAATACTGTTTGGAAGAGATCACTGGAGGTCATCCCACCGAAGTCCTACCTTGAATCACAAGAGCAGGTCAACCATGGCTTTGTCTAGATTATTTTGGTGACTGCACCACCTTTGAGTACCAATTCCACGTCTGCCAACCACAACATCTTTTCTCAAGGCTCCCAAATTGCAACTTGTAGCTGCTGCTCCTGACCCCACCAGGGAGGCTCTGGCTTTGCAGCTACACTTCATGTGGTGGTACTGCCATTAGATGCACAGACCCCTGGTTGGAGGTGACGTGCTCTTGTCCTCTCAGCATTCGGGTAGCTGATAGCTGAAGTTTTAGTATTTTTTTTTCCATATCTTCTTTCTTGCTGACATCAAAACCATTCATTCAACCAGGTCAAATTTCATTAAAAAATTGCGTAAGATTACACTTTATTTTTACTAGATGTTGTAAGACCTTTTCCCTGGAAATGTTTGACATAAATGGCTTTTTTATTAATTAATGTTTCCAAAATGCCTGCCTAGAATTATCCCAGCCATGTGCCATCATAGAAGTAAGGAATGGATATGACTGGTTCTTCAGTTGCGTGGGAGTTCCGTGGTGGGTTTAAAGGTGATCAGAGGCAGCACGCTGAATATTGATTCTTCTCTATGACAAGTACTATTTTTGTGTTCTTGTCTGTCAAATAAACAAAGCCTACAATACAAATTAAGGGGGCATGTCCAATAAATCCCATGTTTATAAAATAGCTGGATTCTACAGGGCAAATTAATTATGGATGGCAATTAATTTGAGCTACTAACAGCTAAAATCATGAATATTTTAGTGGAAGTCCACCTACAGCACCGGCTCTGGAAATTGCATCCTACATTGCAGTGCCTGTTTTTATTCTGCAAACATTGCCTCCATCTCTGATGGGAAACAGCAGCTTATAAACACCGGGATAATCACAGAGCAGGGCGCGCTCCCCGCTCCGCTGGCGCCGGCTGAGTCACCCCGGTTCCTCAGGGCTGGGCTGGGACCGGGATGGATCTCCTGGTCTGATTGAATGTGTGTTCAGCTCAGCAAGGAAATGCTGTATACATGTTTAATATCATTTTCTGTTCAGTGCTCATGTTTTGTAGTGCACAGAGGCAAATGATTTTAACTAGTTTATGACAGAGTGCGTAGATGCTGCCTGAATTGCTTTATCTCCACCCCCAAAACCTCGCTGTGATGAGGAAACACTTAGCACATCATTTTCTGAGTCCTGTGCCACGTAGGCCCCATGTGAGGGCTGCTTGTGTTATATAAGCACCTATTTTTCTGTTTGAATTTTTTATTTCATCCTGCTGCTAGCCAAATAAGACAAGATTTTCATAGAAATTAATCATTTGCCATCATGCATTTATTCAAATGCAGCAGTGAAATACGAGTCTTCTCTCTCATCATTTGTGTCTGAAAGTCAAAGAAGCTTTTGAAAGGTGATTTTTTTTCCCCCAAACATGCTCAGTGAACAGGGTTTACTGAAATCATATCCAACATCTACTGAAATCCTGGGTCTTTTTAATATTTTGTTCTTTTGGTATTCATTTGCAAACTGGAGAATTTTAATGCCAAGATAAGTAAGGGTTTGCTAGCAGTATCTAGCACTCCCAGAATGGCCTGGATTGGAAAAGCCCTTTAAGCTCCTCGAGTCCAACCATGAACCCAACACTGACCAGTCCCCACTGACCCATGTCCCTCAGCACTGTGTCTACACGACCCTTCAATCCCTCCAGGGATGGGGACTCCACCACTGCCCTGGGCAACCCCTTCCAATGCCTCAGAACCCTTTCAGCAAAGAAATTCTTCCTCACATCCCATCTCAACTGCCCTGGGCACAACTGGAGCCCATTTCCTCTTGTCCTGTCCCTTGGTCCTTGGTTGAACAGAGCCACCCCCACCTCTCTGCACCCTCCTTGCAGGGACTTGGACAGAGCCAGAAGGTCTCCCCTCAGCCTCCTTTTCTCCAGGCTCAGCACCCCCAGTTCCCTCAGCCGGGAACTCAGCACACTTGTGCTCCAGACCCTTCCCCAGCTCCGTTCCCTTCTCTGGACACGCTCCAGCACCTCCAGGTCCTTCTTGGAGTCAGGGGCCCAACACTGAACCCAGCACTCAAGCTGCGGCCTCACCAGTGCCCAGTGCAGGGGGAAGAGAACTTCCCTGGTCCTACTGGCCACACTGGTGCTGATCCAGGCCAGGATGCCCTTGGTCTCTTCTGTGCTTGTAAGCCAAGAAGGACATTGACACAGTGGAAGTGGCTCCAGGGCCATGTGGCATGAGGAGACCTCCATACACTCAGCCCGAGGAGGGGACGGCTGAACAGGGCTCGCTGGCAGCACACGGACACCTTGGCTTCGAGAGGAAAGGACGAGGACTCCTTTTGTCCTTTTTTCTTTTTTCCTTTTTTCTTTTTTTTTTTTTTTTAATACATTTATCACCTTCAAACCTACAAACATTGTTTAATGTCAATGTCAATTGAAAAATCAAAACTGGACTTTTTTCTGAAGACACATCCTCTAGTTAAGGTAGAAATTAATTCAGGGCAGCTCTATCACTTCAATCCAGCAGCAGTTGCTCCTGGCTCTGTAGCTGACTGCTCTGCTGAGCCTCGAGCCGCAGGACCGAGGTTTTTCACTCCACGCAATAAATATTGAAGGCTATTTACAAGGAAGAGGGAATCACAGTTCTGCTGCTTTCTGTTACATAAGGAAGGTCTAAAATGAAATTACTGCTCCTGGAGATGAAAGAACTTAAAATCTGCTCATGTTTTTTACCCTCAGGTTTAAAAAACAAATAAATACGTAAACAAATAAATCAAGAATATTAAATCTCATCTAATCTGCTTTAACCAGAATATCTAATGAGAGGCTTTCTCATTCTGCAGTTGAAAGAGTTGGGCATGTGAATCTTTCCCAAGGAAAGCTTTTCTTTCCAGATAAGTGTCCAGAATCTGAATTAAATTAGTGTTAACAAAGCCAACACCCCTTTTTAAACCCGAGTTGTGAACTATATTGCCTTAGATCTCTCTTATTTGTTCCTTGTGGTACCAAACCGTTGGTTTCTCACTTTTCTAGAGAAGTCCTTCATGAAGAGTCATCACAGTATGAGAGCAGCACGGCTGTGACCAGGTTTCTGGGCTCTTCTTTATATGCCACAGAAAAGATCTGCAGCCCTTTCTACTCTTCCTCAGTCGCTTACAGACAGGGCTGGGAGCCAAACATGGGACACTTTATATGTCTGCTCCAGAACGTTCATCACTTGATGTCCACGGGAGCAGCCAGCCTGACCTTCCCTCTTACTGTTTATATTACTCCTCCTGTCTGTGCTTTTATGGAAGAGGACTTGTCAAGTAACAGTGTGTAGCTGAAGAATAAAGCAGCCTTTTAAACTGCTTTGTGCTTTTGTGTTTCCAGCACCAGGCGCTGCCCATGTAAATACCAACCATCAATATTCATGAGCTGCACTTTTTCCCTTCCCCAGTAAGTTCTGCTGCGAACCTGGGGAAGGGGTGTGATTAAAGCCAAGTTAATTGTGCCAGCCTGCTTGGTGGTGGAGGGGACAGAGCTACAGGCTCCAAAGGACTGAGCTGTGTGGCTCTGACTTTGCAATTAACTTTGCCCTCCTGTGTGTAGGGAACCTATGGACAGCTCCAACTTGGCCAGTTGGCTGCGAAAACAACCCTGAAGTCTTTACCAGTGCAGCTGGTTTCTAATCCTCGGTGCTCCTGCTGCTCTGTCTGAAGCGTGCCAAAGCTCTCTCCGTTGGTGTCCTGCTTCTAAAAGCCTGCCCAGCCTTCAGCCAGCCTCGCTGCAGCCACTCCTGCCTTGTCCCCAGAAGAATGACTGCTCCAGCCCCATCTCATATCCCCTCTGACGGCTGCTGCTGCTCAGCCTGGTCCAGGACCTACACACTTCTGGCATCCCCTTGGAGATGGGTGTCACTATTCTCTCCTTTCTCCATATGAATGAAACACATTATTGCCTTTTTAGACTATTTTTCCCCCAGTCTTCCCAACAAGCCCAACTCTGTCTAGCGCCTTTGTCACCAAAATTGGGAATAAACTTCTTAACACCAGCGTGGTCTGAAGCAGCAGAGACTTCTTTATTGCAGCACCGGCTGCACGGGGCATTGCTCCACCTATAGTGCACGCCCTATAGCACAGAAATTAAAGTTTATATTACACAAAACCCTACAAATTCATTCTATTTCCCAGAATAATCATGCATATTCAAAGCAATTCTCAGAAATCATTATCATAAAGCTCCACCTCGCCAACACATCTTCATTAAGCCTTGAAATGAGTTGGACGGTCGCTTTTGCTGCCACCATGGACCACTGACCCAAAAGAAAAGACCCTCTAATGACCTTGTCTCAAGGAGTTGGCTCAGTACCTTCCCCGTCACCCATCCCAGTGATGGGTATAACAAAGAGTCTTGAAGCTTCTATAAACATTAAGGTAATAAATATCTAAAATGCTACAACAAAGGTACATTGTTCTTCACTCTAATACTGAGTTAATGATCAGAACAGGCCTGGGATTTGCAGAGATTATTTAGCAGCTTCAACAATTTTCTCTTGATTAACCATTTTGCATATGATTTTATTCTATTTTAAGTCTAAAATTTAAACTTCTACCATAACACCTTCAGATTTTTTACCCCTCTACAAGCCCACAAAAGCAGGGGATTTAAATGACTGGTCCCTTCACACAGGACGACGTGAACTCACATGATGTGCTCACTCAACCCAAAAGCTATGCCTGAAAAAAATGCCTCCTCCCACCCTTACACCAACCTCAACCTGCTTCTGTGAACTTCTCTAAATCTTATTTGCCTCAGCTGCATCCCCCTGGGGAAGCTCCCAGTCCTTATGGAACCCCCCGACTGCAGCAGCTACCCTCAGAGCTCGTTTTCCTCTCCATTTGGCAACTCCCAGTGCAAACACTCGGGCTCAAGCTGGGATGAGTAAACACTGTCAGAGTATTTGGGAACAGACGTGGATTATTTCCCAGCTGAGGGTTTCTCTGTGTCTTTCCTCAAGGTCTGTTGCATTTGCTGTTCCAACACTGTTGGTTTCCCCTGTTGAGCGAAGCCTCCTCTTAATTAACGATCTCATCAGGCTAGACCACTCCACACCTAGGCAATTTCTTTTCATCCTTTTTTTCTTGCAGCCAGCAGAAGGGCAGAATTCTCAGGGAAACAACAACAGCAGAAATGTCACAGTCATTGTTCTCTCCTTGCTGGCAGCATCTGCTGCTCCAGGTTCACACAAAACCCAGCGGTATCTGCACGCAGATTCGGTATCTGAAGTGATTTTGCACTTTGTGACGTTGTGGTCAGTGCCTCCCTTTAAAACCTTCCCAGGGGGCTGGTGAAGCTCTCTGGGGGATGGATGTCCCTTCACTGCCACCCCCTGAGAGAGCAAAACTGCATGGCTGGGCTGGGGAGGGGACACTCGTCCTGTGATGAGAATTCCTCCTGTTTAATATCTTGATCCATGATCTGGACGAGGGGATCAGTGCACCCTCAGTCAGTTTGCAGAGGACACCCAGCTGGGTGGGAGTGTTGATCTGCTGCAGGGTGGAGAGGCTCTGCAGAGGGATCTGGCCAGGTTGGATCCATGGGCTGAGGCCAATTCCAGGAGTTTCAATGAGGCCAAATGCCAGGTTCTGCACTTGGATCCAAATAACTCCCAGCAGAGTGACAGGCTTGGGGAGGGGTGGCTGGAGAGCTGCTGGGCAGAGAGGGACCTGGGGGTGGCTTGTCTCTCTCTCTACTCACAACATTTCCATCAGCTTTTGTGGCTGAGGTGTTGGTTGGAAGTCAATGTTGATGTTCACCTGCCACGGACCCAAAGTCATGCTGGGAACCACGGTGCTCACAGTAGAACCCCTCATGTCCAGGAATGGCCTCAATCCTTTGTTCTTCAACTTGGGATGTTAAAATAGTTCTTTAGAACTGACCTGACCTTTAGATCAGTGATGTGCATATGCCAAGCTGACCAGCGAGCTGGAGAGCTGAGTTGTCCCATCATCCCCATCTGCACCCCCCAGCCTTTGTGCCATCTGCAGACTTTCTACAGCATGGTTTTATGTTTCTTCCCAGGCCATTGATTGAAATGTTGAATAACCTGGGCTGAAGCCCAGGTGGTGGTACCCAATTAGCAATGCACCAGTACACAGCCCCCAAGGTCACAGTGCCGCTGAGACCCATCAGCCAGTTTCCAGTCCCCGTTAACCGCGCCGTGCCGCTGGGCTGTTCTGCTGCCCTACGGACACGCCGGGCTGCAGGAGCCAGGAAACACCATCCTGCTTCCTGCAGGAGCCAGGAAACACCATCCTGCTTCCTGCAGGAACCAGGAGACACCATCCTGCTTCCTGCAGGAGCCAGGAAACACCATCCTGCTTCCTGCAGGAACCGGGAAACACCATCCTGCTTCCTGCAGGAACCGGGAAACACCATCCTGCTTCCTGCAGGAGCCGGGAAACACCATCCTGCTTCCTGCAGGAACCGGGAAACACCATCCTGCTTCCTGCAGGAGCCAGGAAACACCATCCTGCTTCCTGCAGGAGCCAGGAAACACCATCCTGCTTCCTGCAGGAAAATCAAACTGACGGGGTTAATCCCTCCTGCAGGAAACGCCCGTGGGGGTAAGGCAGCCTCGAGCTTCCACTGTGTCCCTTTGTGTTTAAGATAAAGAGTGGTAGTGAGGGACTGGAAGAAATAAATAAGCACTAAAGTCCACAATGGAGACAGAGCCACTGCGGATTTTTGCTTGTGTTTCAGGAAAACAAGTTGCTGTTGCTGTGCTCAGGATGTCTGCAGTTGTGGGCAAAAGGAAAAGAACTGATTAATGCCAAAATCACTGCACTAAGTCATTTCCATACACTATATTCTGTATTTCTGATGTTTGTAGGATGAACTTGTTTTAAGAATTTGTTAGAGGATGAAAATGTGTGGAAACAAACATTTTTTTCAGTAGTATCTCTGGTATCTGACTGACCTGAAGGCACTTCCTTTTCCAACTCAGAAGGCCAGGCTGCTGAGGTGAATATTCAGTAGCCATCCAGGCACTGGAGATGTCAAGCTCCAATTAACATAACCCAGAGCCTGCCATTTCAGATACCGTTTGCTTGAGACTGCTGAAATAGCAATCCCTGCCCAAGTGTTGGTATTTGTGATTTCATGTGTGGTTTTGTTGATGTTGTTTTCTTCTACTGCCCAATAGAAAAAAACCAATCACTCTTCCTGGAATCTGGGCTGAGGGTTGTGTCCTGCTCCAGTGACAGTGGTGCTGGGCAAGAACCTTGCCACCAGCCAGCACCAAGAGCCATGACCCTGACCCACACTTGGAGCTTGGCTGCTCATACCCCTCCTCTGTGGAAGGGGGACTTGGGCAGAAACTCCAAGTGACACCTTTGCTGTTTCAGCTGATCTGCAGCAGCCACCAGCGAGACATTGATGTAGGTACTGCTCCCCACCAACCTCCTCCAGACACGGTGGGAAATGGCCCTTGAAAAGCAGCAAGTGGTTTGCTTGCTTACCCACAATTTTGGAGTGATTGTTTCTAACCAAGACAGATTAACCTGAGTAGGAAGTTCTTAGCAGGGCCTGTAGCAAGAGGACAAGGGGAAATGATTTTAAACTAAAAGAGGAGAGATTTAGACAAGATAGAAGGAAGAAATTTTTTAGGATGAAGGTGGTGAGACCCTGGCCCAGGTTGCCCACAGAGGTGGTAGAAGCCCCATCCCTGGAAACATTCCAGGTCAGGTTGGACGGGGCTCTGAGTGACCTGATCTGGTTGGAGATGTCCCTGTCCCTGCAGGGGGGTTGGACTGGATGGCCTGGAAAGGTCCCTTCAACCCAAACCAGTCTGTGATTTGATGATTCCATGAACCTGTAGTGTTCAAGAAGAGGAGGAGAAGAGACATTTCACCTCTTCTGCTCTGTGGAAGAGCATTACAAACCAAGCTGAGGACCAGAAGATGGATGGTTGGAGAGGCTGAGGTGTGGAGTTGGCATTTCGCTCTTGAGCAGGAGGTGCTGAAGGCCATAAACCTCCATCTCCTCCGAGGGCTGTGAGCAAGGGGCCATTTATATTTACTTCTCCAACGCCAGAAGCGTGGGCCAAATCCTCGAGAAGTGCTAACCACACAATTGTCCTGGCTATGATTAAATAAAATAATTAAAAAGGGCCAATTCCTTTTTAATTAGATTGCATCAGAGCTTCTTCCATTATGGAAAAGATGATTCAGTTCAATTAGCTTCATTCTCGGATGTGAAACATTCTAACGTTCTTCTTTTCCTTTGTTGAATTAATTTAATTAGAAAACAGTGTTTTTATGAAGCAGGACACTGTAGCTTCAAGAAATAAATTTTCATATGCAGAGTACTTGGTAAAAAAAGCAATAAAAATAATTTTGATAAGTACACGTCAGACTGAACATCTCTATTGTTGCTCATGCCCTGAGGTTGTGTTTTTAATTGCATGTAATAAATATAACTTTATTAATTAGAAATTATCCAGAGAGGAAAGAGAATTTTTTTCTGCTTTATGGTATACAGCAGCTTAAAATAAAATCACTGTTCCTGGGGGTAAGTGCATCTAATCACCTTTCTTTTTTTGCTCTTGGACTGACAACAAAATCAAGAATATAAGAACTTCTGTTGCTTGTAGATTTTTATTTTTTGTTACAATTGCAGAAGCAGGTTTTTAGCCTTTACTTGAAGGAAATTTGGGAAATTTCTTGTGTAATTGTTTCTCAGGAAAACCTTTTCCCCAGGTTTGTGATGGGAATCCCACTCGCCAGCAAAACCAAGGTGTCCACGCTCTGCACTCGTTTTTCCTTTCATCAGATTTGTGTTTTGTATTCCCTGCAAATCCAGGATGTTCAGTTTCTGTTCTGCAAAATTCCTTCCATGTGCAGAACATTGACGTGGGGGTGATGGTGGGATTTAGGACTAGGACTTGGTGGCAGGATATAAGGAAAAGGGAAGCAGTAAGGCATGGCATCTTTTTGTCCTTTCTCTCTTAAATTTCAAATGAGAAAATAATTGAACCATAGATTTCAGGTATTTCACTGGAGGAAATTCCTCTCAGCTGTGCAAGGTAAGCTGAGTTCACCCACAAATAATAAAACCAGGATGTTTCAAATTTCACTTGATTTCATCCTAAGAGTGAGAAAACCTTCTCGGAGTTTGGGCTGTGTCCTCTCAGGAGCTTCTGGTCAGCAGCTCCCCTGCGCCACAGCACGGCTCTTGCTGTGGGAGCAGACCTGGCACCTGTTCTGGGAGGCTTCTGGAGGGACCTTGTGGCTGCTTTGGGTGCTGGAAGTGTGGGAAGACTAGAGCTGGGGCTGTGCAGAGTGGTCAGGGCTCTCTCAGGTGGAGTTTTGGTGGCTCCAGGTCCTTGTCAGAAGCTCAGCCAAGCGCAGGTGGAGAGTGACCAGCTTCCAAAGCATGAGAAACCATAGAGGATTCATTCTTCCTAACAATACCAAAAAATTCATCTTCCATTTTACTCTGTGCACCACAATGTTTGTGTGTCCATTTCTCAACCAAGACACGAGACATGTGCTCGTACACTTGTTTGCAACCTCATCCAAACCCTGGGGTGGAGGTAACTGCTGGATGAATTTGGATTTTTGCTTCCTGCCAGATGAAGCCTCTCTGGATGCACATTCAATCCCCATCTCCTGCTTGCTGGGTCTGCCCAGTGCCACCAGGTCCCTCTGGCAGAGCCCTGGCACGTGGGGCTGGGGGTCCTGCTTGGCTCAGAAGTACTGGCTGGGGCACATCAGCTCTGCAAACACCTCCTTAAGCAGGGGGTGCGGGGAGGGATGTGAACATGGGGGACACAAGGTCACTTGCTGCCTTGTCCCCAAATTATGGTGATGTTTCTGCTCTTTGACCACAACAACCCCTGGCAGTGGGACAGGCTTGGGGAGGAGTGGGGGGAGAGCTGCTGGGCACAGAGGGACCTGGGGGTGTTGGTGGAAAACCAGATGAACCTGAGCCAGCAGAGTGCCCAGGTGGCCAAGAAGGCCAAGGGCATCCTGGCCTGGATCAGCACCAGTGTGGCCAGTAGGAGCAGGGAAGTTCTCTTCCCCCTGCACTGGGCACTGGTGAGGCCGCAGCTCGAGTGCTGGGTTCAGTGTTGGGCCCCTGACTCCAAGAAGGCCCTGGAGGTGCTGGATTAAATTGATATTTACTGCTCCCGTGGTGATTTTCTCCACTATTTTAAGAAAAATCTCTATGCCCAATAACACAGAGAAGGAAGGTGTCTTTGGTTCGAAAGCAAACCAAAATCTCGCCCTGGGTTTAAGAGGGAAGAAAACAACATCCATAGAAAAGGACAAAAGTAGAATATAGGGAAATGGGCAAATCCACAGCTGGGAAATGGGAACAGGAGGTAAAGGCAGCTCTGTGTGTCAGCAGAAAGGGATGGGCAGTGGGGTTGAGCAGGATGAGGAGGAATTCTCTCCAAGTAAATAAAGCCCCAGCAGTGTGACTGGGCTGCTCTTTGACAAAGACTAAATTTATTGGGATAGAGAGAAGCTGGAAGCCCTAAATGTGTGCTCACACTCTCTGTGCAGAAAGAAACAGGATGATTTATTCACATCACACTGTGATAATGAAATGCTTTCTATTCCATCTGTAACTGGGGAGGGTGTTAAAGAGCAACTGCTAACCATTTCTGAAGCAGCAGGACCACACAGTTTGCATCTAAGATCATTAAAAATTGGCCAAGATCTCCAGGAGCCGGTAACCTTGTGGATTTGTTTGTCTGCTGTTTTTAACGAATGGGGAAACATTGGGAAAAGTCTGTGGGAACAGATAAGTAACATCATGCCAGTGTTTAAAAAAGGGAAAGAAAGGGATGTGCTAACGTGCCAGAGAGACTGGTGTGAGGGACGGTACCGGGTGCTGGCTGACAGAGGATTATCTAAAGCACAATCAGACGGTATCTCATAGTTGATTATCTCATTATATTTGGATGTTATGGTGTAATCAATACCAAGTCACAAGGTAACAGCATAATTATTGCCAATCAGCTTTGCTTCACAGAAAGTTTTCAGGAGTTTGGTTCCATTTGGGCTGTTAATCTTGATTTCACTTGACAGAGGTGACAGAAATATCTCAAAGTGCACGGGAGCTTTGTGCTCGTCCCACAGCAGCGTGGTGCAGAGCTGCTTCAGCACCCTCTGGATGGGTGAAAACAGCAAACAAACAGCAAACACATCTCAGCAGCTGACAGTTCTGCAGAAAGTTCCTCCTGTGGTTTTCCAGGGAACTGCCCTTTGTACTGAGCTCCCCAGTGCCCAGAGCAGGGGTTTGTGTGACACGGGAGTGTGGTAAGAACTGGCAGTCCCAGGCCTTAGAGAGCAGAGCTGGCTTCACTCCAGCCTGGGACTGAGCTTCAGAGCTTGTGGCACCGTTCCCTTCACAGTGTGGCTGGGCTGTGCCTTCAGTGATGTCCTACCAGAGCAACAATCCTAAAATAACAGGCTCTCTGGGTCAGGGCATCATCTCCCAGGCAATGCCTGGTCAGAGCATCACCTTCCTGGGCTTTTGGGTGGGGACATCCCAGAGGGATACAGGACACAAGGCTGCACATGGGCATCTCTGTACTAGAGGGTATCAGGCACATGGAGCCTCTCCAGACCCAGCTACAGGGTCAATCCTGCTTCTGCATTTTCCATGACAGCCTGAGGCAGGGGAATATATTTTCAGCTTTGCAGATTCCTTTCCTACCTTTGACCCAAATTCAGAGTACTTGGGGGCTGTCATTGGCACTGGCCATGTTTTGCAAGGTGGTTGCAGACTGGGGATCCGTGTTCACACCCCAGCAAAGCCAATTCCCTTGTTCCAAGGACTTGGAACCCCACAGCCAAGTGAATGGGATGGGAAAGTGTGCTGATGAGCAAACCAGCATGAGGTAACTAGCCACTGGTATTGGCAGCTTTGTCTAGCTGGTACACACAAGTGAACTGTGACCCAAGCCAGGGGCAATTACATATTTAATTACATACACATTTGCATATATATGTAAAAAACCCAATCACATGAGTCCTCCTCCGGCTGCCCATGAAGTGAAATCTGTTGGAGGGAGGAGGAGAGGACTGCTGTGAAAGGTGACCCCATGTGAACATCACAGACTTTCAGTAAAGTAATACCTAGCACCTTATTTTTAATTAGCTCACTGTAAACAAATAAATCTTCATTTAATTAGACCAAACCAGCGGTAATGAAGCCACTAACGTGACCCTTTTGTCCCACGGCTCATCCCGCTGCCGCAGGAAGGTGTTCCTGGAAAACTCTGTGCCTTGTGGTGGTGGAACTTTGCAAACTGAAATGAAGGGAAACGAGCTCTGAGAAGTCCCACGAGGTGCAGCTGGGAGGTCAGCAGGTGAGGAGTGCCAGCTGGGGATTGAAGCTGTGGTAATTGCATTTTGGGGACCCTCTTCCCCAAGACCACGGAGCCAACCTCACCCAAACCGTGCATTTTTGATGGGTGCTTGCATTTAGGTAATGAAGCCTAGGAAGCTGCTTGGAGCAGGGGTGGCACACCAGGACAGACTGAGATGAGTCTGGGCTGTGCTGGGACTCCTTTGTGGCACTGCAGGGATGTCATTCTGGAGGCGGTGGCTGAGCACCCATCCTCGCTGCATCCCGGCTGTGCCCACCACAGCGTCTTCTGCTTCCCTTCCACGCCTTGAATTTCTCAGTGCCCTGAGGTGTGTCCATTTCCATTTATTCCTGCTGCCACTGCCTTACTGGGAGCATTTCTGTCAGGCTGCTGACAGGGCTCACTGCTGAAGGAGACACCACTTGCTGACACGTTTTGTGTACACATTTTTGTTATGTGTTCTCTCCACGACACCTTAATTTACAGCTAATGGGTTTAAGTTCTGAAGCTTGCCTGGAAGGATACCTTTATTATATTATGCTAAACCTATTAAATCATTAACTCATTAAGGTATCCAGTATAATGAGAGATGATACCTGTCTCTCTGGTGTCTCAGATAGTACTTTTTGTTTATTCTAAATACGTCAAACATACCAAATTAATAAGTGTGGTAACATTTCTCTTCAAAAAAACATGTTTCACTGGGATAGAGTTAATGTTCTTCTCAGCAGCCAGAACAGCTGTGTTTTGGTTTCAGTGTGGGATCTGGTATGAGAAGAATGTTGATATATTGTTATCATTATTATTATCATTATTATCATTACTATTTTACTCCAATTATTAAATTGTTCTTATCTCAACCTACAAGTCTCCTCCCCTTTACCCCTCCCATTCTCTTCCCCATTCCCTGGGTGGGGGGCAAGGGGTGGGTGCGAGCAGCTGTGTGGTGTCTGGCTACCAGCCCAGTTAAACCACCACATTTACAAACAGAAGTGATAGCCCTGGTTACAAATAAAAGGCTGGGGGAGAGAGTTCCCGTAACTGCTTCTGGGCTGCAACAGGTCACGGTTCTGCTCACAAATTTACCAGGTCTATAGAAACTCTCTCTACCCCAGGGCTTCCCTTAGCAGAACACTTGGTGTCTTTTGGGGGCTGAAAAGAGCCCAGCAATCTGGCATGAACCTTTACTCCTATTGCATGAACTTTTCTTACTCTCCTTGTTTAAAATGATGCAATTATCTCCCAATTTGCTGCCTATTTGTGTTCTTTTCATTTATTATTCACATCAGATCTCTTTCTCTCTTTTTTCCTTTTCTCTCTTATGTTTCAACTTACAATTGCTTCCGCTGTATTCTCTGATTACTGATGCATTTAATCTGTTTCTGTAACAAGCCAAGAAGAAAAAAAAAACTAAAATCCTACTTTGCTGCCAAAGAAAGAGCAAACCCCGGCACCCAATTACCCCGGGCCGCGCTTTGTTCCTCCCGCCCGCGCTGGCCGGAGCTCCGCGGTGCCGCTGCCCAGCGCTCGCGTGCTGCTGACCTTCTGCTTCTCACCACTCTGCTGCCCTCTCTTCCCTCACCTCTTCTGGTTTTTGTTTTGAGCTCCCCTCATCTCCCGGACTCCTGCCGAGGTTTTGTTTTCCACGCGCGGTGAACAGCCTTTGGAGAGGCAGCGCTGGGTTTCAGGCTCTGCTTCACTTAGATTTCTTCTTCTTCCTTTGGTGGGGTTTAGCCTCTGCTGTTCATCCTGTATGCGAGATATTTCTTTTGTGTGTATCTTATTGCTTTTGAATCCTATCTCACAAAAATCTCTCACCTGTCAGCTATAGTGAGGAAGAGGATTTCTTCCTGTCACATCTGGATCCAGGTGTGAGCACTCAGGGAAAGTGCCGGGGCCTGTGCGTCAGGAGGTGATGGGCATGGCTGGACTTTGCTTTTCCTGCAACCCAACGTTCTCAAACACTTGGGAAAGTGCCTGGCACATAAATTGGTTCCATCCTTAGGAAGGTTTCCTAAGGAAATGAAATACTTGTGTCTACACCCTCCCTTTGTGCATCTCTGTGATGGTCAAGCCAATATCAAACAGATTTGCTAAAATAAGAGGGAAAGAGATGCAAATTGGGCATTTTTTGAGGGAAACTTCTCATTGTGTGCCCAGTAGATATCTGCTCTGTTTGACCCATCAGCTGGCTAGTGGGGATCACTCTGGACTAGCCACCAAGCATGGTACTGGCTGACACAGAGAGGAGTTAGGGACCAAAGAGCCCAAACTGGAAAGGAATGGAAAGGAATTGGTGCTCTCCTCACCCAGGTACGTGCTGCTCCTTCACCTGACATCTCGGAGTGAGAAACCTTCTGCCACAGTCGAACTGTGTGCTAACACCTCCCAAATCCCCTGAGGGAGCAGGAGGGTGGCTTGGGATGTATTAGTGGATGAAGTAGGCTCAGACCTGCTAACACAAATGGCAATGACACCAGATAGCAATAGAGTGGCAGCAAAATCTGCAGATTTTTAATTTCAGTGCAGATTAGAGGGAACTGGGACTTTGCATGTTTGACAAGTGACATACTTCATCAATATTTAGTGTGACAGAGTGGCGACTGCAGATGTGTCAGAATAAAATTGGAAGAAAATTGGGCTTCCTCCAGCCATTAATAACTTCCAGCAAGTCCTCATGTAATGACAATTGATCATTGCCAAATGGTGAAACACCAGCGGGCAGCCAGGGACCTGCTCCTGCTGTCAGAGCCTGGCCAAGGCCAAGGTCAGATCTGGGGGGACCCGCTCAGGAGGAGCTGCACCCCAAGTCTGGGGGGCTGTGGGGCCAGCAGGGCCCTTCGTGTCACCACACCCCATCCCAGCAGGAGGATGGGTGCTGCCTGATGCGCTGCTGTGCTGCCCAGGCATGGGTGCAGGGGTGCTGTGGGGTGCAGGAGTGCTGTGGGTGCAGGGATGCTGTGGGGTGCAGGGGTGCTGTGGGATACAGGGATGCTGTGGGGTGCAGGGGTGCTGTGGGATACAGGGATGCTGTGGGGTGCAGGGGTGCTCTGGGTGCAGGGGTGCTGTGGGGTGCAGGGGTGCTGTGGGGTGCAGTGATGCTGTGGGATGCAGGGGTGCTGTGGGGTGCAGGGATGCTGTGGGATGCAGGGGTGCTGTGGGATGCAGGGATGCTGTGGGATGCAGGGGTGCTGTGGGTGCAGGGGTGCTGTGGGATGCAGGGGTGCTGTGGGATGCAGGGATGCTGTGGGATGCAGGGGTGCTGTGGGGTGCAGGGGTGCTGTGGGATGCAGGGATACAGGGGTGCAGGGATGTGGTGAGGGTCAGGGGTGCTGCAGGGTGCTGTGGGGTGCCATGGTCAGCAAAGGCTGAAGGTCAGGTGGCTGCTGCTTTGCCTTCACAGCGTGTGTGTCTCCTGCCTCCTGACTGAACTGACAAATACATCAGGTTATTTTATTATTTAAACTTGAAAAGAGGAAAAAATGCTCCTACACATAACAGAAGAGGAGGAGCCACTTTCAGCCCTGGACAGCATGAACCATTTGTAAACTAGATTATGTGGCTTGCTGCTGATTTGCATCCCACAGTAAGAGCTCGTTATCTTTTTGGACAGATCTCGTGAGGCTGGCAGTCAGAACACCAAAGGCACTCAGCCTTAGAGCTGTGAGTAGAAAACCTATTTCTTGGGAGTGCTGGAAAACCTGAGACTTTATTTTTGTGAAAAGGTTAAATAAATAAATTATCTTAAAAAATTGATTTTAAAGTGGGAGTTTTTTAACCAAAATCCTGTGTTTATAAAATGTGATTTTTTCTTTTAAAAACCAGGTTGAGCTGTGTGTTCGTGTGCACCTGTGTTTGGTTTGCACTTACTGAAAACCTCACAAATTCACAAAGCTGCAGCTTTCTGCCTCCCTTAGAAGTACCAACAGCTTTTTATTGAATATGTAAAACAAATCTTGACTTGTAAAAAATTAATCAAGTTCAATGATTTTGTTTTCCCTGTCCGCTCTTCTTCTAAGGCACAGCTTTGTTTCTCAGTTTTTCCTCAAATAAGAAGCGATTCCTGCAGGAGAGTTTGCTGCCCTGGGACAGGAGGGGGTAGCCCTGAGAAAAGGTGTGAAATCTGTGATCATTTTCTGGTTGTTATATATTAGATTAGAGTAAAGCTTCCTGAGGTGAAAACAATCCCTCTCCATTACCACACTCTTGGCTGTAAAATGGGGAGGTTCCACCTCATTCTCACTGAAGGAATTGGCACCTCGAGGTCAGGAGGACACAACCCCCTGTGCAGCACTGGCTGGTGAAGGCAGCTGGGTGTACGTCCAATTTCTGTCCTTTTCATGACTTTCACACTGAAAAGTGCATCTTTCTTCAGGACCTTCAGTGTGGGATTACTTACAGAAGGTGACACGATAAAATAAAGCCTCAAATTCCTCTTTAAAGTTAAATATTTTTTCTTTACACACAATTTGTTTTCAAGCTATCTTTTTGTGTATTTTTGTTTTCATCCCACTAACATATGGCACAGTGGATGTTGCCTAAAACTGCTATAAATAGTTCAGCAGCAAGTAGGTGATATAAAATATGTACCCTGGCAGATGCACAAATGCTTTTAGCAAAATTTATAATGGAGCAATATGACAAAGCAGAAGGGAGAAGACACTGAAATGCAAAAATCCTTTTACCCATCACAACTGTAATTCACTCCTGTGCTGTGCAGCAGTGGGTTAGTGAACGGGGCTGGCAATGTGAAGGGTTAATAAATGGTATAACTGTTTGCTCTGTCCTCTCCTCTGGGCTGTCATCCAGCAATCTGCAATCACACCAAACTGTACAGCAGAGCCAGAGTCAGAATTGGGAATATTCAGTGATTTGGAGGTTTAAGCAACCAGGAAGCTGAGCAGCCATGGAAAGTTAAAGCAATTCCATGGAAAAGTTGCTTTGCAAGTTTTTATCCTGCACTTCCTGCTCTAAGAAATAATGCAGCAGATTTCCTTCCTAAGACCCCAAAGAGGAAAATTCACAGGCCTTGGTTTTCAGACTAAGGCTCAGAAAACTCAGGTTTATTATGATTAGATTCATATCCTATTGCCCATTGTGTTTTCCATAGGTTTCATATAGCTTGTTTTTGAAAAAGAAAAAATAACATTTGGAAAAAAAATGAGATTGTTCTTTAGTTCAGATCCTGTTGCCTCTGGTGTGACACCCTGGTGTCAGTGACACAAAGAGCACAGGGGTGGTGGCATGGGGCACACACTGTTTGTATTTAAATATACATATAAAAGTGCTGTTTGTGTGTATATAAATCTATCTGCTTAATATATCATCGACTCATTGAGTCATTGAATGGTTTGGGATGGAAGGGACCTTAAAGCTCATCCAGTCCCAACCCCCCTGCCAGCAGCAGGGACACCTTCCACTAGACCAGGTTGCTCAAAGCCTCATCCAACCTGGCCCAGAACACTTCCAGGGAGGAGCAGCCACAGCTTCTCTGGCCAACCTGGGCCAGGGTCTCACCACCCTCACACCAAAGAATTTCTTCCTCACATCTCAGCTCCATCTCCCCTCACACTTGGCTGTGGAACTTGAGGTAGTTATTTAAAAAATAAAATAAAATGCCAGGTTTTCTTTGGAAGCGCAGCACAAACAAACTTTCCTGTTCTTAAGTAAGTTAAAAAAAAAAATCTCTTTTCTAACTTGTCAGTTCCTTGTGTGTTATTGCTTATTAGGCAATAATTTTATCAGGCATTGGAAGGGGAGTCCCCATCCCTGGAGGGATTGAAGAGTCGTGTAGACACAGTGCTGAGGGACATGGGTCAGTGGGGACTGGTCAGTGTTGGGTTCATGGTTGGACTCGAGGAGCTTAAATGGCTTTTCCAATCCAGGCAGTTCTGAGATTACCACATAAATCTCCCATATTTTATTGGTTTCCATGTCTGTCTCCCGCAGTCCTATTGGCAATTTCAGATTTCCTGTCTGCCTTCTGTCTTATTTCACAACACAAATGGGCTTTTTGGAGCCATCACTGCCTGCTGTGGGGATGGTGGCCAGAGCTGGCACGGGGACAGTGGCCAGAGCTGGTGTGGGGACAGTGACCAGAGCTGGCATGGGGACAGTGGCCAGAGCTGGCGTGGGGACTAGGGCAGCCGCTCTCCCTCCCCAGCACAGGGTGGGTGGGCTGGGACTTGCTCCTGCTCCTGGCAAGGGAAATCTGCAAAACCCTCTTAGGCTGCTCAGGGGGAATGACCGTTCTGAAGCTTTGCGTGTGTTCTTTTTGGTTACCATCGTAATTTTTAAAGTGGGGGACATGTAGAGCTGTGCCTGGAGATGGAGTTTTCTATTATTTTCTGACCTTTGTCCCTTGCTTTAGTTAGAGAATGAAATTCTGTGTGTGCCTGGGGGTGCTGCAGTCGTGCACGGGGGCCCTGGCCAATTACCGCTGACTGCCTCCCCTTGGTGGAGGGATAAATCAAGGGGCCGTGTAACGGTGTCCCCTGGAGCCAAGGTCCCCTTTGCCTCTTTCCTTCCTTCTCCAAAGACCCCACAACTGCTCAGGGAATGTTGCCAGACCTCAAACACAAACCAGCAGCTTTTCCAGAGAGGGAAAATATTGGACTGGACTTTAGGCAGCATCTCCTTGTGTCACTGGTCCGTCCCTCCTGCCAAAATCCAACCGGGAAACAGGAGGTTCCACAGGCTGGTTTGTTGGCATACACAGTGATCTTGATGGGGTTTGGACAGTCATGGTCCAAGCTCTGTGCTCAGTGTCTCATTTATACCTAAAAGGGGACGTGCAGATGGTGCTGCAGTATAAACAGACACTGATTTGCATCTGCTGGCACGTCAGTTGGTGGGAGCCAAAGGGGCTTTTCCCATTTAGGTTTCAGGGAACCACAAAGCCAACGGGGCATTTTGGGGGGCAAGGAGGGGGGTTTGCTCTGCAGGTCCTCTACAAACAAACCTTCCTTGGGTACACATTGCAATTTGGCTGTGTGTTTTGTTCACGTGGCTCTACAATAAGAAATACACTTCCCTTTCGACAGCGACTTGTGAAACGGTGGCAACCAAAGAGAGAAAGTCCTGAAAAAGCAGGAAAAATCCACGGTTCTAATGAAGTGCAAAGAACAAAATGAAAACTGCAAAAGTTAAAAAAATAAAGACACATTTCCTTTCTTGAATGTGCTGCATTTCAGTAAATTCTGAAGCAGTTGATGCTCTTTCCCACGGGACAACCTCTCTCCCTGGCTCACGTGCCTCACACAGGAGCATGGGGCTGGCTCTGTTTGGGCAGGCTCATCTTTCCCAAATCACTTTAGACAGTTTTTCTGCTGCTGTTAACACCCATGCCACGAGTTATTTTGTTGTGTGAAGTGTTTTCTGCTCCCAGATGGCTCATGAAGATATTACTGCAGCATCTCTAGTACCGGGCACCACGGAGCCCGTGAGGAGCACGCCCGGGGATGAGGGCTCACTGGTGTTTGCTGATCCATGTACCAGCTACTCAGTTATTAATGCAGCATGTTGGGTTTTCCTGAGAATACTTTTATTTTTAATGTGAATAGTGTACATTTTAAGTCAAATACCTTGCAAATTTGACAGAACAAAGGGAAATGGTTATAAACTGGAAGAGGGGAGATTGAGATGAGATCTGTCTGATCATGTCTTTGCACCACGGCAAAACACATTAATTCTTTGCAAAAAAAATGTTTCACTTTGCATGAAAAATGAAGACTAAAAGGCAAGAGCAACCTGTCTGGGAAGTGACAAGCAAGGTGCTTGTTTAGCATCCTCTGGTCCTGCTCTTCCTGGCTGGAGAGGCAGCACAGCAGGCCTGGTGTCCCAGCACATCGTGGTGAACCTCTCCACCACCCGCTGCCGCTGCTGCACCTGGGTGGGTTGAACCTTTGCACTGCCCAGAGCATTGCAGGAGCTGCTGCAATCAGGCCCCATGGAGCTTACAGTGAATATTGGTTTAAACCCCCTTGTAATGCACAATCTGCTCTCTCCAACATGTCAAACCTTCACCCACCAACTGTTGGACATTTTGGGCCAAAATGAGGATGTCAGTGCTGTACCCCCGGAGTTCTCCCCTTCCCTCACGGCACCTGCCATCAGCCTGGCCCAGAGGGAAGCAGAGTGGGCACAAAGCAGCCAATTTTCCCTTAAAACAGGCCCAAATCCCCACCTGTGTTACGCAGATCAGCACTCACCAACACGCACAGCAACACCATTTGTCACCAGCAGGATCGCTCCCTGGCCGGCCCTTACCATGCACAAACCTTGACCCTGGAGTTTTTGTCCTCCTGACTTCAGCGAGTCTCATGCTGGAGAAGTAAATTCTGCAAAACATATGATTTTCCTTGTCAAAACAGTGTGCACAAATGCGAGCTTTTGACATTAAAGTTTTAGGCTGGAACTCATTTTGATTGGGCAAATTTTAAAATACTGTCATTTATCAAAGGCTTTTTTTCAGCTTTGAAGGCAGTGAAAAGCAGTGATTGATTTGGGGTTGGGAACTGCTCCTTCAGTCTTTGCTGGCCTGCCATTAAAATAAAATGGCAGTTCAGTCCATGGCCGATGCATTTTTCTTCTGTGAAATTTTGCAAGGTCAAAGGATTGTCAACATAACATCAATAACAACAATATATTATACAGCATCTGCACAACCAGCTCAGAAATAACAACTTTGCTGCCAGCCTGGCGATACCAGCTTACATCTGTCATTTATCAGGAGCTGGAATTGATAAAGAAAACATCTTGGGAGCGCTGTGACCATGTTGTTTCCTGGTTTGGTTTGGGTTTGGTTTGTTCTGTTGTTTTAAGGCTGCCACTAATTCCTTCAGCAACACAGCTGCTGCCAGTAGGAGGCTTGGAAATGTTAATTTTTAATTTATAAATATTGCCAGTTTGGCTTTAAGGTACACCAGGGAATATTTTATGGGGTCATTAATTCTTGTCTTGAATGTGATGTGTTGGTGCCTTCATTCCCTTGGGACACTTTATTAATAGTCCCATGAAAGATGCCTTGACGCATCTAAGAGCAATTTAAACACGTCCCTTTGTTTTTAAATTAATCTTTCTAATTCTCTTTCACAAACAATTTACTGAAGAGCCCTACATGCAGGAGAGTGCTTGTGCACAAGCTGCAAATGCTTCCTGGAGATGCTTGTGGGCCCGAGGGTCCTTGGGCTGGGAGGGATTTCAGCTACAAAAACCAGACCAGCAAAATATCCTTTGGCTCCCCTTCCACACAGGATCCCAGAATTGCCTGGGTGGGAAAAGACTCTCAAGACCATGGAGTCCAACCATGAACCCAACACTGACCAGTCCCTGACTGACCCATGTCCCTCAGCACTGTGTCTACACGACTCTTCAATCCCTCCAGGGATGGGGACTCCACCACTGCCCTGGGCAACCCCTTCCAATGCCTCAGAACACTTTCAGCAAAGAAATTCTTCCTCACATCCCATCTCAACTGCCCTGGGCACAACTGGAGCCCATTTCCTCTTGTCCTGTCCCTTGTTCCTTGGTTGAACAGACCCACCCCCACCTCTCTGCCCCCTCCTTGCAGGGACTTGGACAGAGCCAGAAGGTCTCCCCTCAGCCTCCTTTTCTCCAGGCTCAGCACCCCCAGTTCCCTCAGCCGGGAACTCAGCACACTTGTGCTCCAGACCCTTCCCCAGCTCCGTTGCTCTTCTCTCCACCATCCCTCCTGTCCACACTGTCACCTCCTTTGGTCTGTGTCAGATTAGCTGAAATATTGACTTTTCTCAGTTGTACAAAGAAGAAAACTTTAAGCCAGAGAAGTTTGCTTGACATAAATAAATGTCACTGGAGGGATGCTGCAACCTCCTGTGGGATGACTGCAGCACCCAGGGAGGTCTGGTGCCTTCACCCCTGGGTTAGAACTTCAGGTCTTTGCACACAGAGCAGAGAAACTGCAATTTGGTTATGAAACACTGTTTTTGGTTAATAACTAAGTGCAAGGTTAGACAGCAATAGCACCAGCAGGACATTAATCAGCGGGGTGTGCCTTTAGCAGAAGTGGTTTGCTTGTCCCCTTTGAGACAGACACAAATGCATTAGTGCCACTTTATTTCATGCTTTCAAATGAAGCTGCAAGTCAGGCACATAAAGTACAGGTGGGATATGTAAACCAGCGGGGTTTGGGGTTTTTTTGGTGGGGGGAGTTCCCCAAATGATTTAAATTGTTAATTCCACCTCTTAATTCTGGTTTAAATAAACCTGTGGTTGCAATAATTCCAGTGTGACTGACCCAAATCAGCCTAGCAGAATCAGCTGGTCTTAATTAGGCACCTTAAGCTGATGAGTATCACCTGCAGGAGGGCTGATGGCCCTTAAAGGCAGACGTGGAAGAGCCTCCTAGTACTTCCCAGGAAGGATGCTGGTGGGGAAGTGCTGGTGGCTCCTGGCTGTGGGGTAAGTAAGTGATTTAATGTGTTTCAGCAGTAGGTGGATTTAAGTTTGGCTTCTTGTTTCTCTTTTTTTTTAGCCTTTTAGATGAAAATGGAATTGGGTTGAAGCCTGACTTGTTTGCTCTGGTTTAATCTGGTTTGGCGAGCTTAGACTTGAGGCGTGAGGATGTGTGGAAGTCCAAGAAGCTGGTAGGGGTAAATCCTGCAAGGTTCCTGCTCTTGGCAGGGTTTGCACACAGGCATGGGCCACCTCCTGACCCAGGAAGGTGCTGTGGGTCTGGCAGAGGAGCCAGCAGCTTGGGGCAGTGGTGGGATGTGGAGATCCTGTGGGAAAGCTCTACACTCACAGGTTTAAATCATAGAAAGAGGGGAGATGGAGATGAGATGTGAGAAATAAATTCTTTGGTGTGAGGGTGGTGAGACCCTGGCCCAGGTTGGCCAGAGAAGCTGTGGCTGCTCCTCCCTGGAAGTGTTCTGGGCCAGGCGGGGTGAGGCTTTGAGCAACCTGGTCTAGTGGAAGGTGTCCCTGCTGCTGGCAGGGGGGTTGGGACTGGAGGAGCTTTGAGGTCCCTTCCAACCCCAACCAGTCTGGGATTCCATGGGCTGTGTCCCCAGCAGTGTGACACAGCCTGTGCTGGCTTCAGCAGGTTCTTTCTGACCACCCTAGTGAGTCCAAGAGTGCTCAAGGACAAGAGATATCTACAGCTGCTGGGGATGCTTTGTCTATTCTCCTTGTCACCCCTGGAGACCCAGTACTGCTGGGGCTGAAAAGCCCCTTTGTTTTCTGTCTCATGCAACACTTGGGGCACGCAGAGAGCTGCTGCCCTTCACAGCAGCTAATCCCCCTCCTGTGATGAGGGCAGTGGATTTTGGCTTTCCTCCTCTGCTGCACTCCCTTGGGTGGCTGTGTGAAGTTAACCCTTCCCTTGCCATCGTCACACAGACTCCAGGTCTGCTTGTCACTAGTTAAGGCTTCTGTTTGAGTTTGATTCATGCTCATTCCCATTTAAAATCCCTGCAAACACAGGGGGCTGAGCAGTGTGTTGTCTCCTTCTGACCTCAGTGATGGTGGCTGCTGGGTGAAATCCATGGGACAGCTGAGCTTTAGTTGTGTTACTGATTGATGCTGCTGTGGGTGTGAGCAGGTTGGAGCATGGAGAACTGTACTTCCAGACTGTGAATGATTTTACAGAGGGAACAGAGATCCTGGATTTAAACTTGGACTTTATGAGAATATTTTTATTATTATTGTTCTTTTTAAATTTTCTTTGATGGGATGCCTTGTGTTCCTGCATCATTCCTGCTATTGACTTGTCTGCTCTTCCCAAAGACAATCGATTGTGAGTGAAAAGGCTTCTGCTCCCTCTGCAGAGAAGGTTTCATTCCACATGGGGAGTGTCTCATTTGCAAGGTGCTTTTCCTCTTTAAAGTTGTGTAATCTTTATTGTGCTGATACCGATGTGCTTTTTAATAAGGTGCAGAGCAGTGGCTGTGTGCCTGAGCTGCTGATGTTTTAGCAAGGGCTGTTGATGTGATTTGGTGAAAAGAAATCTCATCTTGAAGTTGGTTTTGGGGAGCTAGTAAGGCTCAAATACTGTCTAAAGAAAAAATGTTTTGAAATAAATGTTTTTAAATACTACACTTTCAGATGATACAAAGCTACTTTTGTCACTCAGCACATTGGTAACATTTTTTTTCTGTATGTTTTTTAAGAGGGACAACAAAAAGTAACAGTTTTAACCCCCCTTTAGGGTGTATGGATGCACTGCCAGGCTGCTAGTGTAAAAAGAATGAGTAGGGATGGGTATTGTATGTGAGAGGTACTGTGAGGTGTGAAAACAGAAAAATACCATGGGAAAAGAGAACAATGGAATTTCTGCAGGTGACATCTCAGACTGATAAGAGAAATGCAGTGCTATCACAGATCTCAAGGCCCAGGTGTGCCTAGTGATTCCACCCAGGTGTTTGTGATGCTGCCCAGGTGAGCCCAGCGAGGCTGAGCACGTGCAGAGCCACAGCAGGTGGTTTTAATGGGAGATTTCAGGTCTCCCCAGCAGACCCACTGAGTGTCTCAGCAGGACAAGGTGTCCAGATCAGCTGCTGAAGCACTGGGTGATGCTGCCTGATTAGTGTTAAACCAAGAAGGTTTAAGTCCAGAGCCTGGTTCAGGAAACACTTGGCAGTCTGGACAGCAGCAGTTGTGATGCAGGGAGGTGGAGCACAGCAGGAGCAGAGCACAAGGCAAATACATCCAGACACAGGCAAAGGCTTTGAAGGACGGGGTCTGGAGAAAACCTCTGGCAATTAGTGGTGGTTTTCTCTGGTTGTTTGGGGTTTGGTTTTTTGGGGTGTGGGGTATTTGTTTGATTTTTTTAAGAGCTAGCTGAAAAGCAAGGAGTCTGTGAGCAGGCTGGAGCTGCTTTTGAAGTTCTTGTTAGGAGCCTGACTAACTGGTGTGCTGAATTCAACAAGAAAACAAAACCTTCCAAGAAAAGGAAGAAGTTGATGTTTAAAAAAAAAAAAACAAAAACAAAAACCAAAAAGGGAATCTTCTCAGAAATGAGAGCAGGGAAGCACAGCAGGGTGGATGTGAGCTGGTGATTAAGGGACTGAGGAACAGACTGTTATCCTGGCATCTCTGCCTGCAGAAGCAGATCTGGGGAATCCTGCAGCCCATGAGCAGAGGCTGTGACAGCAGTGTCCCTGTGCATGGCCAGCCAGGGCCAGCAGCCTGTGCAGAGCTCTCCTTCCTCAGTGCCTGTGCTTGGCAGTGGGGCAGTGTCCTGGTTTCACTGGGATAGAGTTCATTTTCTTCTCAGCAGCCAGAACAGCTGTGGTTTGGTTTCAGTGTGGGGATTGGGATGAGAAGAATGTTGAGAACACACTGATGTTTTTAGTTGTTGCTGGAAGTCCAAGGTCACTGTGTTTTGCTGGTCTGCAAGTGCAAAGGACTGGGAGGGGGAAGCGCAGTAATTAGCAAACCCCAAATTGGCCTGTGGCTCTGCCAATGAGATATTCCATCTCCTGTCCCCCATGGGCAGGACATGAGCCAGGGCTGATGGAGAGCTGGGGATTCTCTCGGGGATGGCTCTGGCTCTCACTTCCAGGATTTCAGTTTTGGGTTTGGGGTTCCTTTTTGCTCCTCCAGGTCCCTATCTGAGCTCCCCTTCTGCAGAGTGAGGATGTGTGCACCCCTGCCACTGCTTGTAATCCTCCTCTGGGAAGGGGCTGACTGAACATCACCCAGTGCTTGTATTTCCCTTGGTAAAATTTCTCCATCAGGTTTGTAGGAAGCAACTGGACTTCTGTTTGCGTTTTCATCCTCTTCCCAGCAAAAGTTAAGAGGAGTCAAACCAGCTTGAACAACCTCTTATGGCTTGTGCAGTGTGGGAGGAAAGGGTCTGGGGGAGCTTGCCCTCAGAAAAGGAAACCAAACCAAAGTTTATTGTGCCCATGGATGTTTAAATGCCTCCAGTCAGCACTCCCTGATGTTACAGTGACACCAGAGACCTAAACAATTCAGTCCCCATAAAACAAACAGCCCCCCAAGTTGTGTACAGATGAGATAAATGAGCTACAGAGCAGAGAGGAGCAAGTCTGCTGGAGAACAATGCTACCAAGCAAACAGGAGGATTCTCAGGGCATCCTGACTTTGCTGACTAAGGTACAGACAGGGTTAATTTTAAACAACCTGTGCATTAGATTTACTAAAATAAACAGGCATTGCATGAATATTCATACATCTGATGTATCTAATGAACGTGCTTTTGTCTTTGGGTGTGCATGTTAGGAAAGGAGAAATCCCCCATGCACCCAGTGCTGAGATAAACTGATGTTTACCAACTTCCTAAATTATCAGTTGTTTTGGAGAGTTTTTGTGGTTACAATTTTTGGTGACAACAGCAATTTCTTTCAGAGGGTCTTCATTAGGAAAAAAAAGATAAAAGCAAGCCAGCCTGTGCACACTGCCAGCACAATACCCTGCTCTGCCCACCATGCAGCTGCAGGGAGCTCTGTCCCCTCTGTGTCTCTTGTTGGGGGACAGTGTTTAAGTTGTAGTGGTGACACTGCAGGGACTTTGCTGAAATTCCCATCACCACTCTGCCTGCAGCCACACACATGGGGAGCTTTGATCTTTGGTCCCCAGGAGCTTTGGGGATGGAGAGCATCTGCCCTTCAGCTGAACCCAGTCCAGCACTGCTTGGTGACTTGGTACCTCCTGTTGCATCTTTGACACAGAAGATGAAGAGAAATCTTGTGTTTGAGAGGGGCAGAGCTGACAGGAGCTCTGGCTTCTCTGTGTCTGAAGCCTGCGAGTTCCCTTTCTCTCCTCCCCAAAACAGCAGCTGTGAGGCTGGAAGAAGCTGTTACCTTCTCATTTCTATTTCCATTGCTAATATTCATGTTTTTCCAGAGTTGTAGCTCCCTTCCCTGAGCAGTCTGACACCTTTGCAGCCTATTTTCTTTCTGTCTGCTCTGATTTCTGCTTATTCGACCCTAACAAGGAGAGACTGCTCCTGCTGTGTGGAAGGTGCGTGTAGCTCTGGGCTTGTGCTACTCTGACCATGAATGAATTTCCCTGCTCCTGTCAACAGCTTTTTCTTTGCTTTTATCTAAATCTGCCTTGATCAGTATGTTCCTGCAAGGGCCATAAATAAGGAATTATTAGATCCGTGATCTGACCTCTCCAGCCAGTTGCCAAGACCATCTGGTGATGCTGGGAAATGTTGGAGGGAAGGGAATGTAGATGTCTTCCTTTTCAAGATCTTCAAATACCCAAATAGCCCTGGTTTTCACCTGCATTCATGTCACTGGTACAGAGTAAAAGAGGGTTTGATACCCTGACAAACCTGCCCCTCAGATACTGCTGGGTGCTGCTCTCACCTGAAACCTCATCAGTTGTGTAAGTGTGTAAATTAGTGTGGAAGCAACCCCTGAGTGCCCCAGTGCCTTCCCATAGCAACATAAATGATCTAATCTCCATACTAAAATAATAGGTGTGACACTGAGGAGGTGTAGCTCAGCAGGAGGTTAGCTTTTAAGGACAAATTAATAGATGGTATGAATAAAACAAGCTCTAAGAGCCTGCTTTCTTTTGCAATTAAGAGATACTGGGTGAAAAGTACAACTGAAAATTGCTTCTCTTAGCAAGTGCGTGACTTTGGGGAAAGGTAGATGTTTATGTAGCCTGGTAAGGGGGAGATGGTGAACAGAGACAGCAAGGTGTCTGCCTCCTGTGTTATAAAGCTGTGTGGAACACCAAATGTATCGGACAGGCAGAGAGCAAATCTCATACTGGGCAAATCTGACTTGCATTGTGCCTGTTTTCAGGCTGATTTTGTTAGTCCTTCAGGAAATGTTGCTGAGCTTTTGCAGGGCAACCTGCACCCATTGCTGTGTGCCCACTGTCTGTCCCCATCCTCTCTGGGCACTGCTTCCCACTGCTCCCCAGACTCCAGGTGTCCCTTCCCTGCTTGGTCACCTCATGGTGGGGCAGCCCTGTGCTTGGGGACAAGGAAAAGGAGCTAAAGCAGCTCTAGATGAGACAAGGTGCAGGTCACCTGCTTCTGCCTGCTCTGCAGGACTCTCTTCTTGCCCCAGCAGCAGATGTTTGTGTCATGGCCAGCTTCAGGCAGCTCCTGAGTGTTTTTTTGTGTAGGGTTTTTTTGCCTTGACTGGAAAAGCCCTTTAAGCTCATGGAGTCCAACCATGAACCCAACACTGACCAGTCCCCACTGACCCATGTCCCTCAGCACTGTGTCTACACGACTCTTCAATCCCTCCAGGGATGGGGACTCCACCACTGCCCTGGACAACCCATTCCAATGCCTCAGAACCTTTTCAGCAAAGAAATTCTTCCTCACATCCCATCTCAACTGCCTTTGGTGCAACTTGAAGCATTACTCATTTACATATATATAATTATCATTAATATTGAAATTTTATTTTACTCCAATTAAATTATCTCAACCAATGGCTGTCAGCCAATTCAAACTACCAGACATTTTTTTTAAACTACCATAGATTTTTCTATAGCTCGAGATAAATTGAACAGACTGGGGCTGGTGTCTGCAGCTGGACAAGGCTGCCAAATCTGACCCTTACTCCCACCCCCTGAGCATGTTCAGGAGGAGCTGTGGACACCTCGGCTCAGGAAGTTCTCTGGCCATGGCTTTGCTTGCTGCTGGTGTGAAGCAACCTTCTGCAGTGTCTGACTGGTGGCATGTCCAGCATCACATTCCTAATGCCGAGGTTTCTCCTGCATCAATCTCAGTGAGGTTTCCCTGGCAGACATTTCAGCAGGATTCCTCCTGCTCCTGCCTGGGAAAATGTTCCCTTTAAAGAGATCCTTCTGGGGTCTTCTGCTTTTTCTGATTCCATGCTCTTCAGGCTATTACTTAAATAAACCAGGGCTTTCAGATTGATACAGAGGATGTGTGGTAGTCAGCCACTCTCAACCTTTAGAGCTGATCTCAGTTCCTACCCCCTGTGTGTTGCCAGAGGGTACAGGTCTTTGCACATTTCTGCTCTGAGTTTGGTTCAAGTTTAGATTTAAAATGGGGAAATATGTATCCAGTTAAAACTTTTTATTGCATGTGATTCAAAAAGTATTGTTTTTATTGCTGGACTAGTATGGAAAGAGTGTTTGAGATGTGAAAAATCAGACATGGAGCTGGTGCTGATTTAACACAGCTCTGAGATTGAAGAGGTTCCTTCTTCTCACTGTGAGAGAGAGGCAGCTTCGTTAGGGCTCTAATGAGACTAGAATGAATTACCACAGAGACTCTTCTCTGTGTAAGTTTCCTAATTCACAAAGCCACATAAATCTTCTGAGTGAAATCCTTGCACACTTGTTCCATCAGCTCAGCTCATCCTTCAGGGGATGTGATCTCCAATAACTGCCTCGTACCAAGCATCCCTCAGGTGCCAGTTCCTCTTCTCTGCCAACAGCACAAATCTGCCTTGGCTGCTCTGGATGCACCAGCATCAGCCTGGTTTGGCACATCTGGGACTGTGTGTTTGTCTCCTGGAGAGACCAGAGCCACGTCTGGCAAAGTGTGACCCTGCCTTACCCAGCAGCTGGGAGCATCGTCCCCCAGCCTGTGTGTCACCAAGTCAGGGTGTGCCTCAGCCACCCTTCTCCCTGGGAAACCTGTCAGTGCTCTCCTGGTTTTGTACTGGAGCATTAAATATGCTGTGGTGAACATCAGGGAAAAGTGTTTTCCATCTCATGATGCTGATTGTACCCCTGGGACAAAGTGGCAAGTGGGGTGAGATGGCTGAGCAGATGCACCCCAATATCAAAGGAACCAAAACTGTCTTTGCAGCTGATTGAAACAATTTTATGCTGCTGTGCTGTTTGCATCTTGATGGACTTCTTAAATGAATGTTTTATTGCTGTGGAGTAGTTCTCATTTTTATTACTGTTAAGTGCCTTATCTGTACGCTTTAACATGAATTATTTGCAATATTAACTCCACAAAACAGCACCATTTTTCATCCCTAAGGGTGTTACCTGAAGTGGAGGAGGAACCTGTTCATCTGCAGGGTGGGAAAGAGAGAAGCTCCCACAGGGCAGTGAATTTGTTCTCAATGAGCATCCCTGTGCTGCAGCCTTTCCTTGGCAGGTTGCTGTGCTGTTGTACAGCTGTGGAGGACCTGGAGAAGCAGAGGTGTGGTGATCCAAGAGGTGTTCATAGAAACTGGTGTGGCAATGACTGTCCTGGGGGCTGGGGACCCGCCTGTGTCCTGGTGTGAGCTGGGCAGAGCTGGTTCTGTTCAGCAGCTGGAGCAGCGCTGGGGGTTGGGTTCAGCTGGGATTTGTCAGGAGAGAAACGCTGAGAACATCCCCATGCTGGCATTTGTGTCCCTGGCACTGAAGGACTTTGTGTTTGTCCCTCTGCAAGCGCAAGAGCTCAGGGGTGAGGAATATTGCCATGGATCAGCTCCATGGGCACTGGGCTCTGCCAAGGGGCTGTTCCATCTCCTGTCCCCCATGGGCAGGAGATCCATGAGGGGCTCTTCCTCTCTGGCTCTCTCTGGCTCTCGCTCGGGCTCTGGCTCTCCCGGGATTGCGGTTTCGGGTCGGGATTGTCGCTGCTCCGGGATCGTTCTCTGGGAACGGGCCGGGCTGGGTCGGTGGGTGCTGAGCAGTGGCCCTGGGGGTCACTCATTGGCATATTTATTACTATAATACTATTTTAATATCATTATTATTTTAGGTTTTCTTTTATTTCCATGATAGAATGTTTCTTCTCTTCCCTCTATGACTCTCCTTCCCCTTGCCCCCCAGTTCCCTCCCCTATCCCCTGGGTGGGGGCAGTGAGTGAGCAGCTGGGTTTGGCTGCCAGCCCAGTGCACCCAGCACAGGCTGTCACTGCAGCACCAACCAGCACCAGTAAGTTGCCAGCTCGGTGAGGACGTGCCAGGTGAGCACGTACCCTGCATGCTGGGAGTGTGGCTGTCTTGTGCAGGTCTGGAGCAGTGAAATCAATGCTGTCCAGACTGTAATTAAAGGTACTTAAGGATCATTAGCAGAGCTTGTAAAAATGCTTTTTAATCCAGTTTAATAAATGGGAGTCCTTGTTTAATTGGTGTTATGAAAATGACATGTGGGCTATTTCCTATAGAAAATTACAGGTGGAACTGGTGTCCCAGTGGTACACAGCAGTGCTAGCCAGAGTGCAGATTAGTGCTGTGAACAGTGTCCTGTGGTCTGTGACAGAGCCAGGCATCACAGCTCTCCTCACATGCAGATGTCCACTCAGGATTTGCTAAAATATGGGAGTCTCACACTATCTGTCCATCATAACCTCACCCTCCTGTACGTGGAGAATTTGACATGCAAGGTTTTATTGAACCATTGAAGTCCTTCATGCTGCCAAGTATGGAGCTGAGAGTTTCTCCATCAGCTCTCACAGGACAGCTGGGATGAAGCAAAGATGATCTGGTCCCAACTGGAGATTTCTCTTTTGATCCCCACCACTGCACTGGTTATGTTTACTAGAAGTCCTCACCCACAAGTGCCCTGTGTTGTTGTGGTTCTGCCACTTTGTCTCATTTGCCTGACATTTTAGGAGGTTGGAGGGCTGCTGGCACTTCTCTGTGGGCTGCCTGGCTGTGCAGAGCTCTCTTGCCTGGCTGCTGGGGAGCTCTTGAGGGGTTTATGTCTTAGTTAAGACAAGTCCCTTTTCCTCATCTGCACTCACTGGGTCAGGGTACAAGATAGGGGAGTTAGCCCAGAGAAGTGCTGCCCTGCCTCTGCAAGGACCCCTCATTTGACCACAACTTGTTTGACTTCCTCATAATCAGTCTGGTAACAGATCAGATTAATGTTTGAGACATTTAATTGAGCCACAGGATAAAAAGGATCTAAAGCTGCTGGAGAGTGTCCAGAGGAGGGACACAACATTGGGGAAGGGTTCAGAGGGGAAGGGCGTGAGGAGAGGCTGAAGTCACTTGGGTTGTTCAGCCTGGAGAAGAGGAGACTGAGAGGAGATCTCCTGGCGGTCTGGAACTTCCTCCCCAGGGGAAGAGGAAGGGCAGGCGCTGAGCTCTTCTCTCTGGCCACCAACGCCAGGAGCAGAGGCCATGGCAGGAAGATGTGGCAGGGGAGGGTGAGGTTGGCCATGAGGAAAAGGTTCTTGAGGCAGAGGATGGTGGAGCACTGGCACAGGCTCCCCAGGGAGGTGCTGATGGCCCCAAGGCTGACAAGATTCCAGCAGCATTTGGCCAAGGCCCTCAGGGACATGGTGTGAATGTTGGGATTGTCCTGTGCAGGGACAGGAGTTGGACTCCATCATCCTGGTGGGTCCCTTCCAGCTCACAACACTGTGATTCTATGGTTTAATGAAGCCTGAGACCTTTAGCACCACATTGTTCCCCTTCCACTGTGCCCCTTCCACTGTGCCCCATCCACCTGACCGACTTTTCCTCTCCACTTTCCTCCCCAAGTTACTTTCCCGATAATCCAGCCACTCGTAGTTTCTGGCTGCTGTGAAGTTTCCTGGCTTTGAAGCTGGGAGAACAAAGGAAGTTTCCCTTCCCTCCTTGTTTCTCTCCTGGCAGCTGCAGGGGCTGATCCTCGCACCACAATGTTCTGCTGTTTCTCGTTTCCTGCCCGAGGCTTAAACGTCCGGGGCCAGCTGCTGTCTGTGTGGCCCCGCTAATGTTCCTCATGTAATATTGATAACAACCTGCACGGCAAAGAGAGCCCACGGACCCCAGCAGCTGCTCTTGCCCTTTTGTTTTTCCTGTCTGCTTGCTTCTGGCAAGGCCCAAAATGGGGAGAAGCAGGAGATGTGCCAGGGATGCTCCATCTCGCTGTTGGAAGCACGGGTTGGCTCCCTGTGCTCATCTGCTGGCTGCAGCCTCCCTAATAGCCTTGCTATGGAATTATTATGCACTGGCAAATAACCCAACCTGATGAATGCTGGTATTTAGAAGGGCAAAAATTCAAGCTAAATCTGGTCCAGGAACAAAGATCTGTCTGCGCAGCGTGTCAGGTCTGCCCCGATAATGGGGCTTTATAGTGTTTTATTGAGGTGATGCTGGGCTCTGAAGTGCGTCATGGCCTCGGGCAGCGGCTGCTCTCATCCCTTCTGTTTCTCTCTAGGTAGAGCAGCACCATTTGTCAGGCGTGCACAGACCAAACTGGGCTCTCCCTGTTCAATATACAGCTTGTGCTGGTAGTTAATAACTGAAAATAAAAGTAGGACAGCTGACCTCATGGACCCAACTTTGTCTTGGCACCACAGCCAGGATTTGGTCATAACTGTAATTTCAAGAGAGTTTCTATTGAAGCAGCAACAATAAAATGGATGAACGATGATGCTAAAAAGAAAATGTATCAAATGCAATCTGTATTACAAATAATTCCTGCAATTAAATGAGAGAGCATTTTTGAGGAGCTCTGCTTCTTTCAGTCTGTGGTTCTAGGGGATGTTCTCAATGGCCAGGGAGTGGACCTGTCTGGTTCATGTTTCTGGGGAAAAAAAACCCCTTTTCCTGCAAAAACCTGTGCTACAAGTAATGGTAAGACAGAAACATTTAAAGCATGTACTTGTGTTAAGTAATGGTTTCATTTTAGGATTCCTTTATCACTTCCCTTTTAGCCAAAACAGGCTTTCACAGGGGAAACCCCTTGTTTGACAGTCCTAGAGAGCATTAAACTAGCTTCCTTCTTCAAGGAAAGAGGAAAAGCTGGTTGATATGCTGATTACTAAATCTGATCCTATTTCATTGAGGACTGAACAAGACAAATGCATTCATAGAAGGGACAGAAAAAAGAGCAAGGTTAAAGCTGGTTTCTGTTACTCTGAATCAGTACATGGCTTCAGTGGGTTCCCTGGCAGCAGATGAAGATGAATTGGTGTTGGGCTGCCCAGGAGCTGCCTCTGGAAGGTGTTCCAGGCCCAGGAGTGATGTGCAGGGAGCAGCCCTGATGTGCCAGCTTCATAACGCTGCCTTTGTTCTGGGGCTGAGGAGCACGAGATAAGGGGGAAGAGAAGGAATGGAGATGAAAAATAATGGAATACCTCAATGACTGTATGTGATCTGGTCCAAGCAGAGATGCTGTTCTCACCATGATCAGAACATATTTGCCCAGCTGGGGGGATGCAGGAGTAAGGGGGATGTGGGGATGGGGAGGTACAGGGCTGCAGGGTGTGCTGGTTCCAGCACTGGGCAGCCAGGTCAGATTTCTGTGGCTTTGGTGGGTGTATGAGTTAATAAATAGCAGCATCTGGAGGTGCTTCCCAGCCTCTGGAGCTGCTACAGCACTTGGCAGGTCCTGGGCACCCTCCATCCCTTCCTCTCTCTCCAGGGAACTCGTGATGCTGTGGGGAAGCTGAAGCAGAGCTGTGGCTCCATCCCTGCTGCTGAGGGGTGGTGCTGAGCAGGAGCACCTACAGCTGCTCCTGCCTATGCAGGGAGGGAGTCAGAAACCACTATTTAATGAATAAATAATGCATTGTTTTACACTTGCTGACACTTCTAAAATCAGGCCCCTGTATCTTTGAGAATTTAGCATCTAAATCTGCGTGGAGCCATTGGCATGTGATCAAACACTACTTGAGAGGGATGGGCTTCACAGATGCTTGTGCTAATCACTGGAACTCAGAATTAAAGTGATTAAGTGACTTAGGAGCAGAGCTGGTTTTGGAGGTGTCTGCTGAAGCCCTCTGGGTCAGGTTCCAGTGTGGGGAACACTCCCTGTCCTGATGCTGGATGCTTCCAGGGCCTGTGGGATGCTCTTGTGAGACCCCACCTGCAGTGGTGGGTCCAGTTCTGGAGACCCCAACATGACAAGATGGAAGATCTGAGGAAGAAATTCTTTGGTGTGAGGGTGGTGAGACCCTGGCCCAGGTTGGCCAGAGAAGCTGTGGCTGCTCCTCCCTGGAAGTGTTCTCGGCCAGGTTGGATGAGGCTTTGAGCAACCTGGTCTAGTGGAAGGTGTCCCTGCTGCTGGCAGGGGGGTTGGGACTGGATGAGCTTTGAGGTCCCTCCCAACCCAAACCAGTTTGGGATTCTGTGATTCTCTGCTGGTGGAGGGGCTGTGGGTCTCTGTCCCACAGCTGGAGGGGGTGCAGATGTGGGGCTGCTTCTCCCACCAACCCCCAAAGTGCTGCCCTTTCCTGGCAGCATCCTCAGCACATCCCCCAAAATCCCTCCTGCTGCACTAAGCACCTCGGAGCAGGTGGAGAGCAGCTTGGCCACATCATTATAACTAAAACCCAAGGTTTAGTAGCAAGTTTCTAAACTTCAGATGGTTTCATCCTTTGAATAACATCACCAAAACCCCCAAACCCCTCCAGAGTGTTTTTGATGTGGGACTTTCCTCTTATAAATGTTTCCAAGTGGCTCTTTCTAAGGTGGCTTGTTAAAGCAGCTATAAATAACACATTAGTGGTGCAGAAACGTCTGCTAATGTTACTTTATTTACTGGAGGTGTTCTTTCTTCCTGAGACAGGGATTTTTCCTTAACTCCTTCATTCCCAAAATGCTGCTGTCTGGACTGTACCATAGAGCAGATGTATAATGTAGGCTATAACATAGATCAAACTATAACTTAACAAAAGTGTGTCCTGAGGTTTCTCTGACAGGGGACAGGATACTTTTCCCCTTAATCATCTTGCCATGATAATTCTCTTTAATTTTCTTGCCATAATAAATTCAATAGGTGAATTAATGCAGAATAGTCACTGTGCAACATTGGTAATTTTGACTTTGGATTTTCTGTCCATGTTTTTGCTGACAAATCAGGATCCCTTTGCTTCCCCAAAGAGCTGTTTGGTGTTAACAGTGCCCTGTTTTTCTCACATCCCATATTTCTCCCATGCAGAGCAGAGGGAAGCGTCCAGTGAGTGGCACAGCTCTGCTAGGGCTGGAGGAAATACAACTTTGTGGTAGCAAAATGGACCAGGGAAGTTCTGCAAGTTTTTGTTGAAGTAGTTTTCTACTGCTATTTGATTTAAAGAGGGTTTTGTTGAGGTTTTTTTGGAGGCATTTTGGGAGGTTAAAAAACCCACATCAAAATACTTCTGTGTAAAGATTTAGAGGATTGAAGGCACAGGGAGAGCAAGGGAGGTGGAGCAGAAGCAGGTTCTGACAGCCCTTGTTTGCCGTGGTGCTGCTGCAGCAGGAGCTTTAATTTGGGTTTTTATTTCCCAGAGGTGTCTGGAGTGAGAAAGGGGGGAGAGACTGAACCTGGGGTGGGTGGGAATGCCTTTTCCCGCTGTAGTGGGGTGGACAGGGTGGCTAGTTTACCTCTTCCCAAAAAGGAAAAAAAAGTTAGCTGTTGCATTTCATAAACTACCTGGAGTTCAGTCTGCTAATGCAGTGTAAGAGATGTAAAAAAGGAGGAAAAAAAGAGCAAAGTCACTCTTTAGGGCTCTTTGTTTTAGGGAAACACTGAGAAACATTCAGAGCTCCTGTTCTGGGTGACACTTTTCATGATCACATCGTGTTTCATCAAAGCATCTTTCCTTCCTTAATATTGTTCAGCTGTGAATGCAGAAATGGGGGTGGGGAACAAAACTCTTGTCTTAGAGGGAATAGAAATAAATTGTCAAACAGGATTTCAGGCTTCAAAAAAATTTAAAAAAAAGAAAAACAAAAAAAAAAAACCCAAAGAGAACCCGGGGTGGACAGGGTGACCAAGGCTGTGGGTCTGGCTGCAGGCAGCTCCTGCAGAGCTGGGCTTAACCCCCCCTTCCCTTTCCATAAGCGAGGGGTGAAGCATCCAGCAGTGATCCTAATTCTCCAGGACAGAGGAGAAAAGACCTGTCTCTTTCTGATCTTGTTAGCTGAAAAGGGAATCTCGCTCTCGTTAGCTGTGCTGCAGTGCGGTGTGTGCTCGCCCATCAATCAGGAGGCTGCAGCTCAGCATCCTCAACAGAGCTGAGGAAGCTTTGAAATACAGACAGCCTACACAAAGCCCTGGCAGAGGCTGAATCAGTAATTTTATTTTTTTCTGGTTTTTTTTAACTGGCTGATTTAGGGAGGCAAAATGTTATGCACAAGCTGTTGGTGAAAGCTCTCGTGGCACTCGCTCATAGCCAAGGGTGATGGTGGTGGCTGTGTGCAAGTGCTGATGGAGGAGCTATCAATTCTTCATGAGCTGCTTGTTGCCTTTTTACTGTGTCTTTTGCCTTATCTTGCTCTGGAAGTCTTCCAAGCTGCAAGGCTCTGTTGCTGATACTGGTCTCCAAAGCTGATAAAGCTCTGAGGGTAATGAAGTGCCCTGGTGCCTGATAGAAGTGTGTGTGGGGGGAAATAATAAAAAATCAGAGCTGCCTGGATTGGAAAAGCCCTTTAAGCTCCTGGAGTCCAACCATGAACCCAACACTGACCAGTCCCCACTGACCCATGTCCCTCAGCACTGTGTCTACACGACTCTTCAATCCCTCCAGGGATGGGTTGTGCTCCAGAGGCAGCTGTCTGTTGGTGTCACTTGTGTGCCCGCTGTCTCCTCCTCACCCATAACTGATGCTCATGTGCCCCAGTTGCTCAAATTTAAGGTATTTCTTCTGCAGTGAATTGTGGGGGGGAGGAATAAAAATTGCCAATATTCTAGTTCAGCACCCAAAGCACAGACACATGCTCCTCTTCTGGCTAAACCTCATCTCTGAATATAAGAAAAGCTTTTCTCCTGTCCTAGGTAAGAGTATCCCAGGAAGATTCTCAACATGATTTCACAGTTGTCGTGGTGGATGTGAATGCATACAGCAACCTGATGAGATGCAGCAAAGAGCTGAGAAGCAAACTCAAGCAGCTTTTCTTAATTTCTGAGTCTTGTAGGGTCTGGTATAGGGTTTGCTGCTTAATTTGGTGTTGCAGTCAGGAATTTCTGAGAGGTCCTGTCCTCCCCTCCTGGAGCTGGTGTAACCAGCTCTAGAACTGCTCTGAAGACACTCATCATTGCTAGCTATCAATACTTTGTGGTTTAATGGCTCCAGAACTACAGGCAATTTTTCATTGTTTTAGGTTTTTTGCAATTCATGCAGGTTTAAAGGGAGCACCAAAGGCAAACGAGGCTATTTCTGCACTGGAAACCCTTGGTGACAGGGAGAGGGCACTCAGGGACTGAGTGGGTCTGTCACGCTTCACTCCTGTAATCTGTGCAGACAATGCAATTTATATTTAACACGAACCACTTCAGCATGCTGAGGCAAATTATTCATTAGGAAACTGTGTGCACATGCCCTGCTCCCCAAGAGCCGCTGTGGTTGTGGGCATGGTCTCTCCTCTGTGGGCAGTGAAATCTGTACCTTGTTTTCCCATCACACAGCCCCACTTTGGGCAGTTTTACCTCGATTAGAACTTTCTGTTGCAGAAATTCCCTGGGGTCCTGACTGTCTCCTTTCCACCCACGTGTGACTATAGTGCATCTTGTCTCCAGTCCTTCTGGGAGTTACACTGAGAAAAATCAGCTGTTATTATGGAGCCACATTCTGGTGGCTTTGGGGTCTTTTTTCCTTTCCATTTTCATGACTTTGGGAAGTTGTTACATGCTTTTACCACAATTTGCCCATACATGAAATAGATATAACACTTACCTGCCTAACAATGTTGTGAAGCTCTTATTTCTGTGAAGAGGTGCTTTGAACACCTTAGGATCAAGGTGCCACTCAGTCCTGCTGCAGGGCTGTGTTTCCTCCTACAAGTCCTTTTGCAGCCCTGTGATTTTTCCAGAGCAGGTGGAGGTGAGATGGGTGCAGTGATCTGTGCCCTGTCCTCCTGTCTCTGAACACAGGTCCCAGAGGGATCAGGAGGAAGAGAAATTCATCTCTCCATCCACCTCCACTTCTACCAGTCAGAGGATGATCCAGACTATGCCCCTAAAATCAGTGCTCTTATCAATGAGTGAAGAAAAAACATGAACCCCAAATGCACGGGCAATAATAATGCAGAGTTGGGGTTTTTCTTAGTTATTCTAAGAAAATGGACTGGGAAAGAAAGCAGTGGCAGCAGAAAACATGGAGGCCTGGGCTAAATAGTGATGCTGTTGCTAAAAGTATACTCTGTCTTTCCCTCCAAGTTTTCTAAGGGTTAAAGGACAAAACAATCTGAAGTTTTTTTCTTGTAAACAGGGTAAAGAAAAGATAATTTCTGCTTAGACTATAGCAATGGTAACTCCTGACATCCAGATCCTGATCCATCATCTCTCCAAGCTAATGGAAATTCTTTAATTCTTTGCATTAACCTCGCTGCCCACGAGATCCAGGCGCACAGATCTCCTGCTCTTCACACGCTCGTGTCCTCGCTGCAGTAACGGTGCAAAAGCCTGGCTGTGGTGTGGTTTTATTTTTAATGTTATTTTAAATAAGGCAAAAACCTCATCTCCAGTGGTTTCTAAGCAACAAGGTACAAGGGGAAAAAAAACAACAAAAAAACTCCAAGTAATTTCAGTTTCCTTGGCTTTTAATGGTGATAACCAGTCGTGGAGGCTTCTCCTGACAGTGGTGAGGTGTAAGTCGGTGTTAATTCCCCCTTGCAACCTGCAGCTCCTCACAGGACTTGGATAAAAAGTCATTGACTTCTCTGGCCCTTCAAAGCATTAGAGAGAAGTGCTGGAATATGGCTAATTTAGCCTCCTGCATTCCAGGATGGATCAAGAAAAGTCAGTGAGTTATTGTCCTGGGAATGTGCCTCCAAGTTATTCATGGATGAGTCAATGAAAGGAGGGTGGAGAGAGGTGGGGGTGGGTCTGTTCAACCAAGGACCAAGGGACAGGACAAGAGGAAATGGGCTCCAGTTGTGGCCAGGACAGTTGAGATGGGATGTGAGGAAGAATTTCTTTGCTGAAAGGGTTCTGAGGCATTGGAAGGGGTTGCCCAGGGCAGTGGTGGAGTCCCCATCCCTGGAGGGATTGAAGAGTCGTGTAGACACAGTGCTGAGGGACAGGGGTCAGTGGGGAATTGGTGGTGTTGGGCTGACAGTGAGACTTTCCAGAGTCTTTTCCAACCTTAATGATTCTGTGAAATTGCCTTGGAGGTACCAGCCTCCAGGTCAGGGCTGTGTAAGGGCTGAGCATCTTCACCCCATGGTTGTTGTACAGTGTTTATCCAAGAAAAGAGAAATCTTCCTACGGGGGCTTGAATTGCAACTTTGGCACCTCTGGAGAGATGAACCTGCAGATTTTGGTTCTGTTCAAATCAGTGGTGGCATTTTCAGAGCTGTGGGGATGTCTGGTTGCCAGATACCCTGTCTCAGGAGGAGCTGGTAACGAGTGCTGAAGGAGGGGCAGGGTGAGAGCCTGTACCTGCCCCCCTTCCCTGTCTGGTCTCCTCACCTCCCAGGTTTCCTGGTTAAGCAGATGGATTTTACTATTTTTTCTGGAATGTAATAGGAGTTGAATTTTCAGATTTCAATTTTCAGGGATTTAATGAACTTCAAATAAGGCAGTCTTGCCCAAAATACCCAAATTGGGAGCAAATATTTACAAAAAGATGCCATGAGCAGATGTTTTCTCTGCTAATTTCCTCCCTGTAACATTGAATCTGTTCAGCAGCATCGACACATGACACAGCCCTCTCCACACAGGATCTCTGGTGGGAAACTGCTGTTTCTGGGCTCATAATGCTGCACCCCACACCTGCCTCTCCCATGTGCCAGGGCTGTTTGCTTCCCCCTAAGTACACATTGTTCAGTTTACCTGTAGGGCTTGGTCACTGTGTGTTTTCCACTTTAAAATATGTTGTTAAAAGCTTGCAATGAGAAATTAAAAACACATTAAGAGTCAGAAATCATCCACCAGTCCAACCCAGACTGCAAGGGGTACAGACCTGTCCCTTTGCTGGCCTTGGTAGGTGTCAGACCTGACACTGACTTCAAAACTCTAGTTTTAGAAAAAACAAAATGGAAAAAAGTGACCCTGAAAAATTCTCCATAAATCTTGCCCTGGATATAAATCAACACCACTCATTATTTTGGTTCCCTGTTGGCAGCAAAGTTTGCAACATGGCCATGTTTCCCTCAGCATAACATTTGAATTAACAGCATGAGATCTTTAATGTCAGCTTCCCCAGACACTGGGCTGTGGCTGTGCTCCCTCTCAGATGTCGAGTACACCTTCCTCCTCAGGAGGGGATGGGGAGGTGGCTTCATCTGCTGTTCTCCTGTGGAAGATGGAGCCCTGTTTTCCCCAGCTTCCCCCTTCCCTGCTCTGCACCTCTCCTGCTTCTCCAGGTCGTGTCCTTTAAGGAGAAGCACATATGAGATGTTTGGTATGGAGGGTGCCTGGGCTGTGGTGAGGGGCTTTGGCCGTGCGGGTAGGAAGGGACAGGGCTGGCACCACAGCAGCACCCATGTCCTGGTTTCACTGGGATAGAGCTGATTTTCTCCTCAGTAGCCAGAACAGCTGTGGTTTGGATTCAGTGTGGGATTTGGTGTGAGAAGAATGTTGAGAACACACTGATGTTTTTAGTTGTTGCTGGGAAATCAAGGACTTTCCAACTTCCCGTGCTTGGCCAGTGTGGGACTGGCCAGCAGGACTTGCACAGGCTGGGTAGGAGCACAGGGAGTGATGGACTCAAAATTGGCTGCTGGGATATTCCATATCATATAACATCATGGTCAGTGTACAAACCAGGATCTGCTGGAAAGTGGGGCTCTGGCTCTTCTGGGATTGTGATTTAGGATCTCTCTCCTCCTCCAGGATCACTGGCCAGGAATGAGCTGGGCTGTGGTCAGTGGGTGGTGTGCAGTTGCACTGGGCATCACTTGCTTGTATATTCTACTATTACTGTTATTATTACTACCACTATTATTATTATAGTTAGTCTTATCATTATTATTTCATTTTATTTCAATTAATAAATTGCTTTTATCTCAACCTTTGAGTCTCCTTACCTTTACCCCTCCAATTCTCATCCTGTCCTCTGGGAGGAGGAGGGTGAGCGAGAGGCTCTGTGGTTTTTAGTGGCCTGATGGGTTAAATCATGACAACTGGACAGACCCACCTACTCCATCCTGTGCTGACACCTTGGGGTGAAGCACCACTGGGATGTTGTCAGTCCCTGAGGAGCTGCTTTCTTCCTTGTCTGAAGGTTATCATGCCATGCTATGCCACGACGCACTGGAGAATGAAAGCTGCATTGCCTTAAAGACTTAGGGAGGTACTAAAGGAGGGCAGATGTTGAGGTTGGAAATGCTGGTGGTAAATGCAGCTGAATGCTGCAGAGATGTTGTGGTGCAGGGCAGGCTGCTGCCCACACACCCACCCCTGCCCTGTCCCTCTGCACCCCGTGCCCCCACTGAGCGTTTCCTGCCTGGGGCGGCAGCTCCCGCCAGCTCAGCCTCTGTCTGCAGCCAAACACGCTGGTGCTGGGCTGCACATGCCACCTCCTGGGGTTTTCCTGCTTTTCCCTTGGCAATACTTTTGGCCTCAGGATCTGGGATGATGTGTGTGAAGGTGCTTTGCATTAATGTTGTGTCAAGTGTCAGAACTCCTGGTGGGGAGAAGTCATCGTTCCCACCAACACGTCAAGCTGTAAGGTACAATACTTTACAATATTAATAGAATCCTGTTCTTTTTTTAATGGATTGTACCTAAAGTTTGCATTTATACATGGGCAATACTTCCTGAGAGTGGAATCGTGGTGCTGAACAAAGTGAAATTGTTTCCCCCTTTGTTTTAACACGGATCTCCTCCAGGTGAGGAGAACACCAGGGGCTTCCCCCAGGTCTCCCTCCTAGCCCCTGCTAACTGTGTGACAGCTTTCCTCTCTAAATTGTTCCTTACCTAGAAGTATCAGTAGAGAAGTTCTTTTTTAATTTTTCCTTTTGGACAACTTCATTACAGACTGCTCCATTTCTTCTGTTTCTTGGGTATTTTATCGTGTGGGACTTCATTGCCTGCTAAAACTCCGGCTGTGGTGCTTTTTCCTGGGCTTCCCGAGTTCACGATGCTCCGCTGAGGAGCTGTCTCCTTGCTTCTTCAATTTATACCAACAGAGAGAAAAAGACTCAAACAGACAGAAAAAATAACCTTTTATTTTCTCCTTGGCTTCAGACCTGGCAGATCCAATAGGGCAGGAACACAGTGATCTTCCCAAGGGCAGAGCTGCCACTTCAGGTCCCCAAGAGGCCATTTGACACTAATAATAAAGTGATTTTTGAATTATGACCCTTTCTTCAGGAGCATGGGGAGGGCAGAACACTGTGCTGCCCACTCCTTCCTCACCACCTCCCCTGGTGCCTTTGTCCCCTGTGAGGGGACAAAGGGCTGCCACCTCCCCATGGGACTGTACCAGTGAGGAATGGGAAACCTTCCTTGGCAGATTTAAAATGCCAACCTGACAGCACCCAAAAGATTTACAGTAACTCCAGAAATGCTGCTGTGCTCATCCCACCACAGCACGAGGAGCTCAGTGTCCCCAGGGGATCCAAAACAGTGGGAAGAAGTGGCAAGAAGTGGCACCTGTTAGGAAATGGGCAATATTGACTCCAGGCTGCAGAGCAGAAAATCCCACTGTGAGCTTCAGCATCAGCAATTCCCCTCAAAGGCGGGGGTGTGACCATACCCTCACAACGGTGAAAATGCTGGAGGGTTATTAATTAGCATATTCTAATAGATGCACAATTAAGCTGGGAAAAAAATATTTGACATACCAGGTAAGAGGCAGGGAGAGGTGCAACGAGCACCCCCGGGCACGAGAGCGGTTCGAGGGGGTCCCTTGGGGATGGTGGGAGGCGAGCGGCCGCGCAGCCTGGCTGGAGATAACATGGAAATGAGAGAATTCAGGTCAAGCAAAACTTCAGCTTATCCTTCAGACAGTGGGAAAACTCTGACAATTTCCTTCCACCCAGCTATAGCTATCTCTGGAGTTAATAACGTTCTGGGGCACGCCCATGGGAGCTGAGAGGTTTTATTTTGCACAAGTTAATTTCAAAAGTTAATATGAGAATTTTGAGTGGAATTATTAAGAAACAGAGGAAAGCTCAGTAGGCATTCACTAACCACAGGCTTCTCACCGTTCAATAAACAAACTGAGGTGTAATCTTCATTTTTCACTAAAATAAAAGGAAATTATTTACAATCTGCAAGTGTCGGGTGTGTGTGGAAGGAGACATCCTGCCCTCGGCTACCTCGGGCTTTTACAGAGTGATTTGACTGTTCCTATAAATTCACTTTTGTTTTTTGCTGATATTTAACAGCAGTAATTTATAGCTGCAAGCTGCTGCAAAGTAAAGAAAGTTTGTAAACAAGAGAGAGCTCCTATTTTCATGTAATGTGTCACTTAAAAAAAAATACAATTATCCTTAATTGTAGCTGTCCTTTAACTGTGACACTTAAAAATGGAATTCTTACTTCTTAAAGGTTCACTGTCTGGATGTTCAGTGTGCACACATGCCAACAGCTTCACTTGCTGTTCAACACAAACACAAACCTGGAAATAAAACCACGTGTGCCCAGAGGTGTAAAGCAGCAGCAGTGAGATGAGAGCACAGAGCCTGCCTGTCCCTTGGGGAAGCTCATCCATCATCTGGGTGACATGGCCCACCAGGCTGAATGTGGGGCTTTGGAGGATCAAGTCTCCTTATTAAGCAGCAAGAAATATTCAAACTTTATTTTCTGATTAAATGCAGGAGAGCAAAGGCTTGTGTTTCTTGCCTTGGTGCAGGGGGTTTGCATAATTAGGATGAACCTTGAGCCTTGCCATGACAGGCACCTGGTGTCCAGGTTTGATCTCCAGCTTGGTGACAACCTCAGTCTCCAGCTCAGTCTCCAGCTCCATGGCCATGGTGGGTGCTTGGGAAGTTGGTCATGGCAAGCAAACGTACAGGAGATTTTGAGTTAATACTCTTCCAGCTTCCCATCAGCTGCAGCTCAGGGCTTTGTGGTGTTCTCTGATGGGTGTCCTTCCCACAGACCCACACTCTTCCTCTCCCCAACTTGCATTTCTCACAGCAAAGATACTTCCTGCAATGTGGCTGCACCTTCCCCAGCTTTGCCTTTCCTCTGTCTTTAGTCACGGTGCCAACACCACAACCTCTACAAGGTCTTTACAGAGGAGTGTGCTGCTACAGGTAATAGAATTTATGGGAACAATTTCTCCTTTTTATGAAACAATAATAAAAAAAAAATGTTTTATTTGGTCACAAGGTGAATATTGAGTAACAGCTTTTTCCTGCAGGTCTGATGCATAACTTCTATTAGTAGGAATTTGGTCAGATGTTAAAGTGGTGGAAGGAATATTCCTTAATTATCATGAGATCCCCATTGCCTTGCATTAGTGAAATAAGTTTTACTTATTTACCACTGTTCGGATTCTGTTGTCTTCTGCAAATCTGATCAGTAGTGATTTTGTTTTCTTCCCAGCCAATAATTAAAGTGCTCAGCAAGCTCGAGCTAACCATCAGTTCCTGCAGAGAGGAGATTGCTCAGTGGGCTTTCCATCCTCAGACCACTCACCGAGACAGCATTTAATTGTTTAAAGACCATTGTATTGATTTTGTATTTTTTTTCTCCTTTCTTAGTTAAGAAACTGGGTGGTATTGACTCAAACCCTAAGTACATTATGTCAGGAGTTTCATCCATCACTGAGAGGTGTAACCTTCTTCAGTCAGGAAAGCTGTTGGGTTATTTCTACAGCAATTAGTTAGCACAAACTAGTGTAAACTGTCATTCAATGTATTAGTCAAAGTAATTATTCAGTTACATTTTTAGCCTTTCCATTACTTGAATCCATTTTATTCAGGCCAACAAGAAACTGAATTTTCCAGCTAATTTTTATCTTTTAAAAAAGCAATAGCTGGTCCCTTTTCTTTGTCTTTCACATTTCTCTGCCATTCCCTTTTCCCTGTTATTTCCTAACACTTTAAAAACACTTTATTTCCATGGGAGCTCTTTGGTAGCCTTCCCAGTGAGTGTAGAAGAGGGTGAGTGACCTCCCAGCTGCTGGGAGCCCGGGCGCCTGGCTTCCAGCGCAGAGGGGAAACACATAGCAGCACTCCTTGGTTTGGTCTTGCTGACATCGGGCTGCTCCTCTCTGTGTATGGATGAAAACAGTTTTCAAGGTCTCTAATGAACTTTGAAAAGCAAGCACATGGTGGTGTCTCTGCTGGAAGAGGTGTTTTCAGCTCTGATACCCTTCTCTTGTCAATATTCCCCAGAACTCCTGGGTTTATACTCAGGTTTTTATTTCCATTCCCTTCCCTGCTTATCCAGAGTGCAGGGCTGGTTTCTTGGCTGAGAGGCTCTTAGGGCACAAAAGCTGCTTTGAGCTGTAATTAAACAGCTCTTATTTATTAATTAACATGATGATAAAGTCCTTTCTTCAAACCATGTTGGCTGGTGCTGGGCTCTCCTGTGTGGCTCAGTGTCCATCTCTGTGATGTTCTTCCAAAAACACAATCGAGCCATGGTCTCCTTGTGCTGAGTGACCACCTCTTGCTCCATGGTGGAGTCTCCATTGTTTGTTCAGCTGAAGTTGGACTGAAGTCACTGTGTCATGTTTTGGCTTTATTTGGGGTCAGGGATTGCTGTTGTGAGCTCAAGGAGCTCTGCAGGTGCTTGGACATCTATCACCAGCTTCTGGCTTTGCTGTTAACACAGGGTTAACACTCCATGGGACCATAAGGTCCCTTTCCACCAGATTTCAGGAAAGCAGCCAAACCACATGCAAAGATCTAAATTAAAAATATTTTTCTACCCAACTTTGTATTCTGCCCCAGGTAAAGAGAAGAGGTGCTGGTAGGTGACGCTCAGTAACTTCTAGCAAAATTCCTTTTTCATGATATGACCAAAAAAAATTTAAAAGCAACATCTCCTAACCCAAACCAACCCCCAAACCCTCCAGGTCATGTGCTTTCACATCTCCCCTTGGCTGTCCTTTGCCTTTCCCCCTCTCCATGTACCCGAGCCAATCATGGCCAGGTGTTTCTCAGCACCCTAATCTGGGCTCTTGGTCACCTGAGTAGATCTAAGGAGAGAGATTTGCTTCCAAATTACAGCTGAGGAGCTTGGTTTGTTCTGTGACCATTGCATCCAGCGACTGGTTTGGGTCTATGTGGTGTTGTGGGTCTGGACAGCACTTCTGCACCCAGATTCATGGGTGATTTCTGCCAATTTATCTGTGTCTTCTCTCTCTTCTCCCTCTAACCTCTTCTTTCTAAAAAATCTTTGTTTAATAATTGCTGTTCAGCCTGGAGAAGAGAAGGCTCCAGGGAGACCTTCTAGTGGCCTCCCAGTACCTGAAGGGGTGCCAGGAAGGCTGGGGAGGGACTTTGGCCAAGGGCAGGGAGTGACAGAACAAGGGGTGATGGCTTGAAACTGGCAGAGGGGAGATGGAGCTGAGATGTGAGGAAGAAATTCTTTGGTGTGAGGCTGGTGAGACCCTGGCCCAGGTTGGCCAGAGAAGCTGTGGCTGCTCCTCCCTGGAAGTGTTCTGGGCCAGGTTGGATGAGGCTTTGAGCAACCTGGTCTAGTGGAAGGTGTCCCTGCTGCTGGCAGGGGGGTTGGGACTGGATGAGCTTTGAGGTCCCTTCCAACCCAAAACCTTTCTGTGCTTCTGTGATTTTTTTTTTCTCTCTCCTTCCCCTGCTCTGCAGATGCTCAGGTAGATCTCGCAGCTTTGAACACCAGCCAACCCAGACACTGGAGAATAATATTTTGGAGGTAAAACTAGACATGGAAACACTGTTCTTGGCAATTCTTGCAAGTGCCTATGTAGAAAATAGATCTCTGCTGTGCCTTCAGCAGGATCCTTTCCTACTCCTTCTGTTTGTGTGGGTGAGATGCTGGGTGTGCTTGGCAGGGCGAGGGGAGACACTGCACAGCTCTTCTGATCCAAGGAATGAGGGGTGGGTGGGACCAAGCTTCTTTCTAGACTGCCTTTCCAAGCTGTTGGGGTTTTTTTGCTGAGTTTCTCTTTGTCTTTCTGAGCCATCTGCATTTTCTAAAGAAGGAATAATGTTCTTGCTTTGTTGTCAAATTTTCCTGACACGAGTCTCCTGGAGCACTGGCAGCCAGGGAGCTCAGCATAGGAAAGTGACAGTTATGAAGAAAAGCTGGTGGCACCCATGTTAGATTGATTCCTAGTGTTAGTGACAGCACAGACTCATCCTGAGCTCCAAGAGCTCCAGACAAGAGTTCCTCCGTTAGCTGACGTGATGCTCGGGGCACAGCACAGTGTGTGGGGACAGGACTGTGTGGGGATCCAGCTGCAGAGACACTGTCACTGCTCATTTGCTTTTGCACTGTGCTCCAGCCCAAGGGCAGCTGTATTTTAAATATATGGAATTGCTCCCCAGAGTTTATAGAAGATGCCAATTTCTTCATCTTGAGTTTCTTCTCAGTCTTGAGATCCATAATTCTATATAATTTTATATAATTCTATAGCAAGCAGAGTGAAACCAATAGCACTGAATAACGATGTGGGTGTGGGCTCTCAGCCAGCCAGGCTGGGATGGAGAGGAGCTTCAGGACTCTCCTGGGTGCAAAACACCCAACAGCTTTTCAGAGTCACAGACTGGTGAGGTTGGAAGGGACCTCAGGAGATCATCCAGTCCCACCCCCCTGCCAGAGCAGGTTCCCTACACCAGGGTGCACAGGAAAGTGTCCAGGTGGGTTTGAACATCTCCAGAGATGGAGACTCCACACCCTCTCTGGGCAGCCTGGCCCAGGGCTCCGGCACCCTCACAGTAAAGAAGTTTTTCATTAAGTTTGTCAGGAACTTCTGGTGTTCCAGTTTTTCCAGGCATGATACTTAGAAATTTTTTTGTTCTTTCTTAGATTTTTTCCTTTTTTCCCCATTTTTAGCATACTCTGTACATTTCAGTGTCAGAGTGGATCCAGTGTTGTACTGATTTCCCAGCTCATTCAGAGCAGCAGCAGGTCCTGGTGCTCATGCAGAAACGGGAGAGGAGGTCTGTAACACACAGGACTGTTCCAGAATCGCTGCCTGAAGGAGTTGTAACCTCTAATGAGTGGGAGTTCCAAACCACCAGGCATTTTGTGTGGTCTAATCACCAGGTCTGGCTGCTATCTAAACACTTTGTGCCGTGAGGGAGCGGGGAGGAAGGGGCACGGCCCCGCCCTGCAGCAGGACTCGGGCAGCACAAGACATCGATGATCCCTTTTTCCCCTCCAACGCTTCTCAATGACATCTGATGAGAACACAAACATCACACACTGGTTAACAGTAACAGATATCATCTGGGTCTTTGCTCACTGCTACGGGGAACTAATTTAATTCTACTGCTCAGCTGCACACAGGAGCCACTTCCCAGGCTGTCTGGGTGGCCGTGTCCACGCAGGGTGGGGATGTGGAATGCCAGTCAGGGGAGGGGACGGTCCCACTCTGCTCTGCACTGGGGCGGCCTCACCTCCAGCACTGGGGGCGGTTTGGGCACCACAGGAGAAAAAGGATCTGAAGCTGCTGGAGAGCGTCCAGAGCAGGGACACAACATTGGGGAAGGGTTCAGAGGGGAAGGGTGTGAGGAGAGGCTGAAGTCACTTGGTTTGTCCAGCCTGGAGAAGAGGAGACTGAGAGGAGATCTCATGGAGGTCTGGAACTTCCTCCCCAGGGGAAGAGGAGGGGCAGGCGCTGAGCTCTTCTCTCTGGCCACCAACGCCAGGAGCAGAGGCCATGGCAGGAAGATGTGGCAGGGGAGGGTGAGGTTGGCCATGAGGAAAAGGTTCTTGAGGCAGAGGGTGGTGGAGCACTGGCACAGGCTCCCCAGGGAGGTGCTGATGGCCCCAAGCCTGACAAGATTCCAGCAGCATTTGGCCAAGGCCCTCAGGGTCATGGTGTGAATGTTGGGATTGTCCTGTGCAGGGACAGGAGTTGGGCTCCATCACCCTGGTGGGTCCCTTCCAGCCCACAACATCCAATGATTCTGTGATTCTGTGTGGATGTGGGATGCAGCCCCATCTGTCCCAGCCAGCTGATGAAAGTCCTATGTCTTTCTGCACACAGATCCCAAGAACATAAAATTTGTTTTCATAGCCCAACCTACAGCTAATTTAGCTAATTAATGGGCATTATGGAAAAGCAGCTGCCACCTCAGGCAGGTCACTGTACACTGTAGTGGTAAGGAACCGATGTCTTCCCTTACAGTGCCTTTCTCCTGAGAAGGGATCAGACATTTGTCAGCACAAGAGCACAAAGGCTCTGCAATGGAGACAGGACTTGGGTTCATCTCTTGATTTTAAAGGATTAAACACTTGGTCTGTGCTGCAGGAAGTAAAGGTTTCCAAGTCTGGTAATTTGGAAAAAAAATTCATTTGTACTAGAAGATAGGTTTCTGATCCCATGAATTCAAATTGCTTTTCAGCCTGACAAATTTTAATGCATTATGAATCTTTTTTACCAGCTAATTGTTTTTAAATAATAAAACTTTTAGGTTGTAGTTTAAATTCCACTTTAAAGTTTTGAATGAAATCCTGAAAGCAAGAACCTGACTTTAGGTACCCGTGGGACTTGCAGTCACCTTTGCACCCCATAGCCTGAACCTGATGCCATAGTATCATTAGATAGGGACAAAAAATGCAATTTTAAAATTAAACAGAAACTAAATGAGTGAATCAGCCCAAAGGATTCTTTTTAAAGCTGCCTAGAAAAGAAAGCAAGTGAAATGTTTGTGATTGCAGTTATGGTAAGGAGTTTATTCCCAGGGAAGTGTTGAATGTTGTCTTGTGCAGCAGAAATTCCCGTGGTTGTTAACGGTGCCGCTGGACCTGCAGGGCAGTGAGTGGGTTTCAGTGCCCTGTTTGCCACCAGAAAGGCTGATCCTCAGAATTCCACATCCCAAACACCACGACTGCTTGTGGGAAAAGAGGGCTGCAGAGTTGGTTTCCATTGCAGAGCAGAAAATAGATGATTTTTGGGAAATACTCCAGAGGAGAGCTGCAGCCTGGGTGCCTGTGGCCACCCAGAGGTCCCCTTCTGCCCGACTGGGCTGGCCTCAGGCTGAGGAGGGACGGGGTTCCCACAGCCAGGGCTCTGCGCTGCACGGGGCTGTAAAGCTCCAGTGGGGAACCCCAGGAAGAGCAGAGGCCCAGAGCTGTTGAATGGGTTAAAATTGTGTGGTCTCATTTCACAGAATCACAGACTGGTTTGGGTTGGAAGGACCTTTAAAGGTCCCCCAGTCCAACCCCCCTGCCATGGGCAGGGACATCTTCACGTCCTCACCTCTCTGCATCTGTCTGTTCTGTATTACCCAGCCCTTAGCACTCCCATGTTTATATTTACTCCATTTGGATTTTTAATATTCCTTTGTAATGTAGTGCCTGAGATATTCCTCAGTCCCACATTCGTGTACGCATCAAAATTCCATCTCTTATTTATTTTCACCCTGGTGCTCTCAGTGAATGTTTGGATTTAGTTTTGCATGTTTTGATGTAACTATTTAATACAGACATAGCTAAGAGATGTTAAATGGGAGGCAATATGACTAAACAGTTGCATTTCTGTCTCTAATAATGTTCCTTTTATCTCTCTCTCTTCACTTTTGTTTTCCCACTCTATTCTCACTTTAATATGTACTGAAAATACGTCAGTGCGTGCTTCAGTTCTGGGGAAGGTGCAATAATTAGACTCATTTGTTAAATTCCTTTTGCTCTTCCTTTGCTTACAAACAGCTTCTCACTGGTGCTCCCAGAATGGCACAGACAGTGCTAATAGCAGTGACAGTGATGCACGAAGCAGCTGAAACTGGAGTGTTGGGCAGAGGGGAAAAAATAGAAATGGAAGTTAAGTCTGTTGTTAATTTGGCAAACTATTAAAGACAGAACAAGACACCATTTCATCTGACTCTTCACCCAAAATGTAAAGTTTTGGGAAAAAGCAGCCACCAGGTCAGTGCTACTGTTGCTGGTAGGCTGGTTCTCTGTCTCCTGGTGGCATCCGTCACCAGATGTGGTTCCTCATATTCTCATCACTTAATTACCTCCTTAATGGGGAAAGACACAATAAGCCCACGAATGGCTCTCCTAGGGCCACGGGGGCAAGTGATAGAACAAGAGGAAGTGGCCTCAAGTTGCTCCAGGGGAGGTTTAGGTTGGATGTGAGGAAAAACTTACTGAAGGGGGTGGTCAAGCATTGGCACAGGCTGCCCAGGGAGGTGGAGGAGTCACCAATCCTGGAGGTGTTTAAAAGATGTGTAGATGTGGTGCTTAGGGACATGGGTTAGAGGTTGAATTTGGCAATCTTGGGTTTATAGTTGGACTTGATGACTTTAGAGGTCTTTTCAAACCTAAACAATTCCATGTTTTTGTGATTTTATGACAAGCTGAAGTGTGGTACCAGCGGTGCTGGCTGTGTTGCCCATGGTGTGTTTGCCCTTCCTCACAGAGAGGTGTGGCTGGAGGGAGCAAGGGTGGCACATCTGGGCCATCCCTTTGCCCTGACTCAAGCTCAGCAGCGCAGGTGCTGGTGAGATCACCCTGCTTGGACAACAGCAGAAGCTCAGGCATGTGTCATGGACTCTCAGAAAGGCAAAGCCATGTAGCTTAGCTCAGTCCAACCCGAGGGATGAAGATCCCCTTAATTAGCTGAGGCTGCCAAAGGCTGGGAGAGGACCTGTGCAAAGCTCCTGTTTGACAGCCCTGGTAACTTATTAAGCTGTGGAATGTGCCTGTGCAGCTGAGCCCCTCTGGCTGATATTGGTCTCATCTGCAAAAATAAACAAGCAAAACCCAACACAAACCAAACCAACCCCTTGCAGAACACAGATGAGGATTGTGCAGCTTCCTTGGCCAGATGGCTCGAGCACTCCACAGGCTCCAGCATTACCCCTAAAATCCCTCTCTGTCCCCCACTCTTGTGTCACTGCCATTTTCCCAGAGGGGGCAGAGATCAGTTTGTCCTCCTTCACATAACAACCTTTTGTAGGTGGAACAAGTCCCTGCTGCTGAGGTCCCTGCCTGCCCCCAAGCCCCAGCTGCTGCCCACCCGTGTCCACCACTGGAGTGGGATCCTCCTTGTCCCTTTCCCTGCTTTGCCCCTGGTTGAGATGGGATGTGAGGAAGAATTTCTTTGCTGAAAGGGTTCTGAGGCATTGGAAGGGGTTGCCAAGGGCAGTGGTGGAGTCCCCATCCCTGGAGGGATTGAAGAGTCGTGTAGACACAGTGCTGAGGGACATGGGTCAGTGGGGACTGGTCAGGGTTGGGTTCATGGTTGGACTCGATGATGTTAAAGGACTTTTCCAATCCAGGCAGTTCTGGGATTCTGTGAACAGAAGGAAAAAACCCTTTCTTACAGTAAGGTTGTGATCAGTTTTCCATCATCTGGATATTCAGAGCTTGCTGGTTCAGTAGCTGGAGGGAAAATGAGAAAAGGATGTTCTACAAGCTCCTCACTGAAGCAGCGTATCATATACATTAAATAATAATTAAATGGCAATAATTACTAAGCTATGACTGAGTATATCAAATGTAAAATACTAATCTACACTTAAGTCCTTCAATGTTCTTTCTCTGCCTAATTGATTCATTTAATAAATCGATGAGAAAGAAATTGAAGTGACACTTGTGAATTACAGAAGTAAGGAAATGCCAGAGGGAGGAAGGTGGTGAGACTTCATCTACAGGAGAAAAGCTGAGGCTCAATAGAGACAGTTAAACTAGCTGGATATTCAAGTTAAACCTTTTACATAATAAAATAATGGAAGCTGTGAAATAGGAAAAGCAAAGGAGCAAGTCTGTCCTTCTGCTATCTCAGGCTGAAAATCAAAATATCCCAACACAGCTACTTGGCTTAGGGACTAAAAATGCAGGTGTGAGCCTCATCCAAAGGAGTTGTCTCTGGAAGTGTTCATTCCCACTTTCTCTTGGAGATGAGCTCCCCTGTGAAAGATGTCTTTACACTCTGGTTTGTGGTCAGGAAGAACTTTATATGATCGTTATCAGGTTAAAACAGCAGCAGCTCCATGTGCACTCAGTCTGAAGTGCTTTGATTGAAACCTGTGGGAACAGACAGTTGGAGATGGCATTTATTTTCAAATGGGAATGTGCAGAGGCAGTAATTTTATTCACTAAAAACCAGAAAGTAAGATTTCAATAAAGATTTTTTTATATAAAAACAACTGCAAGAGAACCTGTTGATCCGCAGGGAAAGCAGAACTGTAAGCGCTGCCGGCATGGACAGGAGTGCGGGAAGACGAGCCCACAGGGTTCTGGCCATGAGCCTGAGTTACAGCAGCAATGTTCCTTTGCTTTCCCCTGCAGGGAGTGCTGGGACCTGGGGAGGTGCTCTGCTTAGCACTAGCCTTTAAAAGACTTTCCCAGTGAGGATAAATTTAGAGACCTTGATGAGCTGCTGGTGATGAATTGAGCTATTTCCTGAACCTGAGTGCCCGAGCACCAGCCGCCACGCCAGGCAGGAGAGGCCGGTGCTGCTCTGAGCAGATTCAAACCACGCAGTGTTCAATGCAACCTACTTCAGGCTTTTGTCTGTTTATTCTTTATTGCTTTAATGAGATTTTGAAGTGTAACTTGCAAGGTTTTGTTCTAAATTACGCTGAGAACTTCTGCAGGTACTTTGTTCCGTTTTCCTGGTTTAGTTTTTACGACTATCCTTGTTCCTGATACAGACATGCTTAGGGGATTGTGTTCACTTTCCCTCCATGAAGACTGTCAGAATTTCTTTGGTAATTCTTTGGTTTAGGGTTTTGAATTGAAACTGTATATCTGATCATTTTTACAAGCTTATGTATCACTTCCCATCCTTTTCAATTCTTTCGCTGTCACTTTGCACCTGGGCATCAAGTTGCCCAGGTGAAGCATTAATTTGACTCCCTGGCAGTGACCTCCTGAACAGAGCTGTGTCCTTGTTCCCCAAGACCTGGCACCAGCTTTGCTTTTGAGGTTTTCAGAGAATGTGTCCTAATCTCCTTTCAGAGTACAATGCAGATATATGTAGGAGGACAGCTACACTCCCAGTTAAAATGAGGGCTATCTCAAGGAAAACAAAGCAGAGAAGTATACCAGTATGTAGGCAAAAATTTCTATGTGGTACAAGGATATTTAGGCAAATATCTTAATTTAAAGTAATCCTCCTCCCCCTGCAAGGCTGTGTAGGAGGCATGCATCATTTCGGGCTCCAAAAGGGTTTATTTGAAAATCCTATTTTTTAAATATGATCAAAGAATGCCCCCCTAACCTCAAACCCTGGATTACAAAACAGGAAGGAGAGCCATAACAACTTTTGATATTTAATGTTTTTCAGATGTGTTTGATCACATTCATTCCCTCCAGCTCATGTCGTCTTCTTTCTTGTCTTATCACACAGCACCTGCCTTTAAAATACACCTATGAATATGAAAGGCTTGTCAGTAATTAGCGTGACACTAAATGCTAATGAGTCCCTGTCACCGGGATCCCCTTCACATGCAACAACCAGGCAAGACACTGTAAGGAGATTTAAAGGTTATTTAAAAGGGACAGATGGGGTGGCAGTTCTTGCAGGAAGGAAGGTGCCTCTCTTTGAGAACAGCGCCCCTGGGGCTGCCCCCTTCTCCCCTCGCCCCACATGGGGCTCCCTCTGCTTGCTGGAGGGTCCCCGAGCTGGGAAAGGGGCTCTGGGCAGAGATGATGCTGGAGAGTCACAGAATGGTGGGGTTGGAAGGGCCCTCAGGAGATCATCCAGTCCAACCCCCCTGCCAAAGCAGGTTCCCTACACCAGGTTGCCCAGGAAAGTGTCCAGGTGGGTTTGAACATCTCCAGAGATGGAGACTCCACACCCTCTCTGGGCAGCCTGGCCCAGGGCTCCAGCACCCTCACAGAAAAGAAGTGTTTCCTCACGTTCAGGTTGAACCTCCAGTGTTCCAGTTTGTGCCTGTTGCACCTTGTCCTGTCACTGGCCACCACTGAGAAGAGTCTGACCCCATCCTTTTGACACCCACCCTTTAGGTATTGATCAGCACTGATGTGATTCAACCCTCAGCCTCCTCTTCTCCAGCTGAACAGCCCCAGCTCTCTCAGCCTTTCCTCAGCAGAGAGATGCTCCAGCCCCTTAATCATCTTAGTGGCCCTGTGCTGGACTCTGCTCTCCAGTAGTTCCTTGTCCCTCTTGAACTGGGGAGCCCAGCACTGGTCCCAGTAACGTTGAGGGCAATATGAGTTCATTCCTGATGAAGCATGGCTTCCCAGCAGTTTTGCTCCAGGGGATCAGGCTGCCGAGCCCCCAGCTCCCGTGCTGTCTGTGCATCTCAGAGGCTTTGAGCGTGTCGGTCCCTCTGAGTGGCCTGTGTGTGTGTTGACCTTGGAGAGGCAGCATCTCGGTTCCTTCAAGGCAGGGAATGAGCTGTGATTATATTTCTTGGCTTCACATTAATTCAGCACTTGCCCCCTTCCTCTTGACCACTGCTGCTTTTCATGTTTTGAGATTCTCTTTAAAATCTGTCACAAAACAAAAGGGGAAGGTCGCGATCCCTGGCTTGCTCTGGGCACTGGCAGTTCTCTGGCTGGAGCACAAATATGAAATCTCAAGAAATCAGGTAGTAATGACAACCTCTTACATGACAGACTCCTCCTCTGTCATCTCATCTGGCGGTCAGAGGCTTTCAGCATGCCTGCAGGATGCCGTGTGAGTATGGCTGTTAAATGTGACACCCCAGTGTTTCCACTGTCCAGCTCCAGAGAGGAACATCTAGCAGTCTGGGGGCTTGTTTATTAGATTATTTTTCCTTCTTCTGAAGCCTTAGAGGTTGGTATCAGCTAAGTGCAGCATATGGGGCCGGGGTAGTGCTCCTGGTGTTGACAGAAACAGTCTCTGCTGCCTCGAAAGTGGTTTCGCACAGATCCCTCTGGCTTCAGTTGGTCCCTGCAAGGAGGAGATGCCTGGAGTGGGCTCTTTGCCATCCTCCCTATCACATTGACTCCCATGTTCTGTCTGGGCATCCTCTGCCCAGCTCCCTGGGGCTCGTGCAGGGAGGTTTGAGGCTTCTTGTGCAAGGAGCTTCAGGTCCTCTGGGAGATCTGTGGGATCCTTCATGTGGTGGGGCAGGAGGTGCTTTGTCTTCCTCTGGACTCTGCCTGGCTGCCCATAAGGAGCGTGGCTGGAGACGATGACCAGGGAATCCCTTTTTGTCTTTATCCATTTCCATCTTTATTTTCTACAAGACATTTTCCCAAGACCTCAGAAGGTGTAAAGCAAACAAGGAGGGAGTTTTCTCCTTGGACATCTATCCACAACACAGACAAGGCTTTTCTCCCCCATGGTGCAGAGTCCTGCTGGCAGCAGCCCCATGCCTGGAGTGCCTGGGGACATGAGGCAGGTGACCAGACACTGATAACTCAGTTTCTCTGTGCAAAAGGGATATAACCACGTGTGCACTTCATTGGAACTTCCCCTCTGAGGTGACATTTTCCAGTGGCGAAGCACCAGCTAGTAGGAAACACAGAGCTTAATCCTAGTTTTACAGTGAATTATTGCATGACCTTTCGAGCAACCACTTAACTTATCTGAGCCTCCATTTCCCCATGGAGATAATACTGTATCAGAGGGCTTTACAGATTAAATAGCTCATTGACTTGAAAAGCACATTTCTTCCTGAAAATTGTTTGCCTCCTGGTTTTTCCAAATGACAGCCAGGACCTCCTGCTCCCTTGGGTGGTGGGTGGTTAATCCCAGGCTGGTCCCCCATCTGCCTGCCCAGTGTAGGACTGGGAGAGCCCTGGAAACTCAGATGTGTGTTGGGATTTGGGGATCACAGGCAGACCCTGGGTCCATGCAAGCCTTGGGTCAGGACCAGGCAGCGTCCATCGCCTCATGTCTGAGGGCAGCAAAGCCTTGGAGCAAGTGGAGAAATGGGGCTCAGCAGCTCAGGGAGGGGCAAGTCCTGGTGGAGCATGAGCCTCAGGCTTTGTGCTGCAGTGCTGGGCTCCTGGCACTGCCTGACCTCTGCCAGCATTGGATTTGGGATATCTGCTGTGCTCCCACCCAGCAGAACTACCCAGCTCCCTGGATAATTTGTGTTCATAACTCCCAAGGACAGAAATCCCATAATGAGCTCTGCCCTTCTGCTACCTCAGGCTGAAAATGGAAATATCCCAACACAGCTACTTGGCTTAGGGACTAAAAATGCAGGTGTGAGCCTCATCCAAAGGAGTTGTCTCTGGAAGTGTTCATTCCCACTTTCTCTTGGAGGTGAGCTCCCCTGTGAAAGATGTCTTTACACTCTGGTTTGTGGTCAGGAAGAACTTTATATGATCGTTATCAGGTTAAAACAGCAGCAGCTCCAAATATGCTCAGGCTAAAGTGATGGAAACCTGTGGGAACAAACACAAACAACTGGAGAGGACATTTATTCTTAAAGTGGAGTGTGCAGAGGCAGTAATTTTACTCACTGAAAAATAGAAAGTAAGATTTCAGTGAAGGGTTTTTTTAATAAAAGCAACAACTAGAAGAGAACATGTTGATCTCTAGGGAAAACAGAACCACTGCTCTGTGGTCATAACTCCCAAAGCCATAAATCCTATAATGAGGTCATTTCTTTAGAACAGCCAAAGAATTAAAATCATAGAAAAAATGAGGGTTAAAAACCAAAGAAACAAACAAACAAAAAAAAGAAATAAAATTGTGATAATCCCTGAATGATAAACTCCTACAGTTTAAGTTGCTGTTGTTATGCCTTGTACGTGGAGTTTGTAAAGCAAAGCAGCACTTAACTCAGAGTCAGGTCCTGAAGAGTTTACAGGGTTTTTAACCTTTCCTTGTGCAAGGAAATTGTATCGTGGCTGCAGATATTGCAGAAGTTTGCAAAACTGAAGAACTCCAGTGACCTGTGTAATGCACTTCTCAAAAGCCTGAACTTCAACGTGAAACCCCCACCAAGGATTGAGTGAGGAGGGAGAAAGCCCAAGGTAAATGATTGAAGAGCAATGAGAGGGAGTAACTGCGCTGCAGACACCACTGCTGGGTAGGAATGTTTGTGCTGAGACTGCGTGGGGCCTCCCCAGCACTTGGATCAGTCATTCCCAAGGATGTTGCTGCTGATTAAAATGAACAGAAAATCTACCTAAACTGCAGCAGTTAACAGTGAGCTGATGCTGAACAGGAGTCAGTGAGATGGAGCAGCATGGACCATGGGTGGGCTCGTCTGGAAACAATGGAGGTGAACGTGTGCACGTGGAAACCTTGACTTGAGGGACAGGGGACAAAGGGACAGGGGACAAACTGATCCTGTGGGAAATGCAGCCGTTGCTTGGACATCAGGGGCAGTGGGGCACCAGTTGCCCCCCTCCTGCCCCCTTTGTGTAGGACCACTGAGACCCCCCATGTTGATGTGATGTCCAGCTGCTCAGAAGGGAAGGAGAAGGTGCAGTGTGTAGTCACACAGTGCTCTGGGGTTGGAAGAAAATGCTTTAAATGAACATATTAAGGAGCTCAATCTTGTAATTTATTAAGAAGACTGAGGTGGCTTGAGTATATCCCACAGGGACCTTTGTGGGACAAAGATCTTGATGATCTTGTCTACAAGAGAGTGTTTTGTTCTGGCAGGGAAAGCAAAGAAGCAGGGGTTTGTAAGATGGGAAAGCTGTAAAGTGGGAAAGACAAATTCATTCTGCAAAGACCTGCTCTAGCAGCAAGTGTGGCTGCACTTGGATGTCCCTGCCAAGGGAACAGCTGGACTCTTCCTCTCCAGATGCCTTCAGGTTCAGAATGAGCATGACACCCATGGAGAGCTACGCTGCAGTGAGAGAAGTTAATGGTCTCAGGACAAACCTAACTGGTTGAACACTCACCTGTTGGTACCCAGACAGATTAAACGAGTGACGGGTGCCCCTCACCTTAGAGTTGATGCTTTTGTGATCTAACTGGTGTATGTTTCTGATCCAGGGTAAGAACTGGCCTCAGAGGGACAATCCAGGAGCTCCCCCGTGCTGGGAGGGCAGTGATGTGAGCTCAGGGAAGGTGTTAGACCTCAGCTCCAGAGTCACTCTCTAGAGGTAACACAGCTGCTCACGCTCAGCTCGGCACCAAGCAATGACCAGGGAGTTTCAATAAAGCTGATCTGATCTAACTGCGTTAGGCTGGGAATTAACGGGCTCTTCATACCTGGCTTAGAGCAATCCCAGGGGATCTTCATTCCTGTAACTGTGGCAACTTGGGCAAATATTTCACAATCCTATTGTGTGCAGACATATGTGTGGCTTTAAAGGACATTGCTGATCCTGTGCTCTAGGTGATGGCAGCTTGTGGTGTCCGTGATGAGGAAAACCTCTTCCCATGGTCCAAGGAGGTGGTGGGAGCTGGCTGGGGTACAGATTGGATGTGAGGAAGAATTTCCTTGCTGAAAGGGTTCTGAGGCATTGGAAGGGGTTGCCCAGGGCAGTGGTGGAGTCCCCATCCCTGGAGGGATTGAAGAGTCGTGTAGACACAGTGCTGAGGGACATGGGTCAGTGGACATGGTGGTGTGGGACTGGATTGTTTCAGAGGTCTTTTCCAGCCTTGGTGATTCTGTGAAATTGCCTTGGAGGTACCAGTCTCCAGGTCAGGGCTGTGCAAAGGCTGAGCATCTTCACCCCATGGTTGTACAGTGTTTATCCAATAAAAGAGAAATTCTCCTATGGGGGCTTGAATTGCCACTTTGGCACCTCTGGAGAGATGAACCTGCAGATTTTGGTTCTGTTCAAATCAGTGGTGGCATTTTCAGAGCTGTGGGGATGTCTGGTTGCCAGATATCCTGTCTCAGGAGGGGCTGGCAACGAGTGCTGAAGGTGGGGCAGGGTGAGAGACTGTACCTGCCCCCCTTCCCCTGTCTGGTCTCCTCATTCCCAGTTTTCCTGTTTTTTCCCTGTGACTTGCACGTGGCTTCTGGAAAAGCCAAGCCAAGCTGCCCCCCCACTGCTGCTGTGGATGTTATTCTGGGCTTTAGTGATTAAACACCAAACGTGGTATCCAAAAAAAGCTTGCTTGTTTGGCTTGCTCAGTCTTGGGTTAATGTCACTGAGATCTCAGCACACAGTCACCAATCACACCAACTAACACCCACCTCCCCGCTGCAGTGTGCGTTAATAAATCACACTGTCTAGTGGTGGGGAGGAGGGGATCTGCCTCTGCTGAACTCTCCCTGGCTGTATTTGTTTCTGTAATTAGCTATTCTTTCCCCTTGGATTATGGCTAATTTAAAGGCACAAATATTTAAATGTATAGAAATGAGTTCTATTAAAGTTCCAGAATGTCAAAATCATTTTAGCTAAAAGTAAATGAAAACCCTGATATAAAGCCATGAAGATGGAAATGCAGTGTGATGCAGAGTCAGCTGAAGTGCCTGACTGATCTCCCCTCCACAGGGAGTGTAGATGGTTTTTGGATGCAGTTAGGGATGGAGAAGGGGGTTTTATGGAGTTGCAGGTGCCAGGCAGTGGGAGTTTTGCCCAGGCTTGCAGGGGACAGGACTCCAGGAAGGTGCTGTGAGTTCCTGGTGACATCTGAGTTTCCAGGAGGTGTTACTGTGATTTCTCAGTCCAGAGCTCAACTGTCTTGTGAGTTGACTTGGATTGTGTGAGTCCAGAGCAAGGGCTAAGGAGGTGATGGTGGTGAGGTAGGATATTTCTCAAGATCAGCTGCTAAAGTCCTCTGAGTGGAGGCCATGAGAAGGGTGAGGACAGAACCTCCATGAGTGATCTGGGAAGGTGATTGACCCATGGACTGAGCATCCTTGGTGAATGTGAGGACAGATCAGTGCTGACTTTCTAAAGAGGTCTATGACCACGTCATTTTGTTGCCTGTAAAATTTTCCAGATGTTCCTTCACTTTTCACTGTGCATTCACAGAGCAGAAGGATGAGGGGTGGCCAGAGAGTTTCAGTGATTTACACTGAGCAAGCAGGACTTGGACTACTCAGGACGAGGACATTTTCAGACTAATTTCTAGTTCAAGGTGGCATGTTTGAAATAAACGAGTTTTACTTTTCTCCCCTTGTTTTTGCTTTTCATTACAAAGCTGACAAGAGTAGTCTCAGAGGCCAGGGAACTCGGCAGACTCATGGAAAGTAAGATGCAGAGTTATCAGGACCATAGGAGGAGGAGGAGGTAGATGTGACCATGTCATCTCTCTGTGGCTGTGTCACACCTCTCAGTTTCCCATTCATCCCCTGGTGAGTGGCTTTTCCAAGGCCCCTGTTTGCAATAGTTTCCCTGCAGCAGAATTACTGTTAGGGAGAGAAATCATCTTGGCTTTCAAAGGAGGAAAGTTTCCACACGACTGCAGTGAGGGGCTGCCAAAATTCCCTCTCGGTACAAGACACTGTGCTCAGAGGAGCAGCAATAATTGGTTTGCATTTTCTTTCTGGGAATTAAAAAGGAGGGCAGACTTGCTTTGTTTGGAATTCCATTGTTTTTTCCTAGCTGGCCACGGTGCTGCTGTGTTGGGAACGATGGGGCTTTTCAGTGTCTCCCATGCGTGTTAATTATACGAGGGGGAGTGGGGACAGCCTTTAAGTCACAATAGAAAAGTGCGTTTTTTAAACCTGTTATTCTTTTCCTGGTCAAATGGTAGAGTATTGATGGTGTTCTTTGTGAGACTTCTGTTTATTGTAGCACCACGGACTACATATCCCCGGGACCGACCTTTGGAGCAGTTTCCCTCTGTGGGAGATGAACGGTGCAGAATAGCTCATAACTCCTGTGAAAACGGCCTCTGTGGTGAAGCAGTGAGAAACCCCAAAGCATGGGAGGAAGCAGACAGGGCTGGCTGCCAGGCAGGCCAAAATCAATGGTACAACCTGTGCACCTGAGGAAATAGGAAATAAAAGAGCAGCGTCAGGTGCTGGTACTGATAGCTGCAGCCTGGAAAAAGAAACCTGGAAAACGGCTCTGTAAAACTTGGGGACTGAGAGTCCTTTTGGAAAACAGGGGTTTTTCACTACACTGGAGGTGGTTTGACACTGAGACACTGAACAATGCAGAGTTTGAAAGATGAGAGCTAATTTTTGAAGTGGGAATGTAGGTACATGTCGAGTCCAAAGGAGATGGGTGTCCCTGCAGCAGTCACTGACCACACTCCCGTGGGATCAGCGGGGCTGAACGGTGCCCATGGCCAGGGAATTCAGGAACCACCTCGGGCAGGATGGGACCAAAAGTGAAATAGTTTACATCTGCTAAAAATAGGATTAGTCTTTTAATCATCCTCCAGACAGAAGGGAAGGGAAAAGGGAAAGGCTCTGTTCCTTGACAACAGGTCTAGTTTTAATAATAAGCATTGTATTAATGGCAAACTACGAGGCTGTAGATGTAGGAACGAGGGATGTGGGTAAAGCTACCAACCTGGGGATAAGGCTTTGGAAAGACTCATAGTGACATGTACTTGGAGGTTTTGGGCACCACAGGATAAAAAGGATCTAAAGCTCCTGGAGAGTGTCCAGAGGAGGGACACAACACTGGGGAAGGGTTCAGAGGGGAAGGGTGTGAGGAGAGGCTGAAGGCACTGGGTTTGTTCAGCCTGGGGAAGAGGAGATTGAGAGGAGATCTCATGGCTGTCCAGAACCAAGGCCCTCAGGGACATGGTGTGAATGTTGGGATTGTCCTGTGCAGGGATAGGAGTTGGACTCCATCATCCTGCTGGGTCCCTTCCAACTGGCAACATCCAATGATTCTGTGATTCTGTGGTTTTTTTTCTGCCCCACCCTTGAGCACCGAAGGAGTTTGGGAATCCAGGGTGTAGGAGTCACAGTGCACAAACACACATTTTGGGTTTGCAGGCTGGGAGGTGTGGAGGTAGAAAAGGGCTTTGCAGGTGTCCTGCATGAACCGTGGTTAAGAGAGGTAATGTTTGGGGTATAAATAAATTTTGAATGATACCAGAGAGGTGACCGTTTTCTCTGAATGCCACATCAATAGCTGTAATTTGCTGCTGCAGCAGTGATGATATTAGGCTGTAAAGGAGGGGAGCCTTGCAGGGAAAGGTGCTATCTTTTATTATTCTCAGATCTGTCACATAAATGTGAAAAAAGTTTGTGTATTCAGAAGCTTTTCTGAGTTTTCAAGCTACATCATTTGACCCAACAAAACATACCTCCTCCCCTTGTAAGCTTTCTCCCTGCTGGCGTCACAGCTGGAGCAGCACACGCTGTGGAGATGAGCACAAGGGTTCACATCTGTGGTCTAGCAGAAGGTGCTGCTCCTCCTGAAAAGCACTGTTGGTAAATTGGACAGGGTTCATACAAATGTTATCTTCTAAGGAGAGACTTACAAAGCTTGACCTACTTGGTTTGATATTTAGTATGCACCTTCTTGACAGTCTGCCAGCAACTGCATGGAGAACGGCTTTTCAGTGGTAGGAAACCCTCAGTACATATAGAAACACAGAACAAGAGTGTGCTGGTTTCACTGGGGGCACTGGGCTGCAGCCAAACCCAGCCGCTCGCTCACTGACCCCACCCAGGGAAGAGGGGAGAGAATTGGGGGGCAAGGGGAAGGAGACTTGTGGGGTGAAATAAGAACCATTTAACTGAAAATAACAATGATATTAAAATAGTAATGATGATAATAATAGCAATAAAACATGCCAATGAGTGACCCCCAGGGCCATTGCTCAGCACCTGCCCACCCAGCCCGGCCCGTTCCCAGAGAACGATCCCGGAGCAGCGACAATCCCGACCCGAAACCGCAATCCCGGGAGAGCCAGAGCCCGAGCGAGAGCCAGAGAGAGCCAGAGAGGAAGAGCCCCTCATGGATCTCCTGCCCATGGGGGACAGGAGATGGAACAGCCCCTTGGCAGAGCCCAGTGCCCATGGAGCTGATCCATGGCAATATTCCTCACCCCTGAGCTCTTGCTCTTGCAGACCAGCAAAACACAAAGTCCTTCAACTTCCACCAATAAATTAAAACATCGGAACCTTATCAGTGTTTCTCTCCTAACAAATCCCAGCTGAACCCAACCCCCAGCACTGTTCCAGCTGCTGAACAGAACCAGCTCTGGCCCAGCTCACACCAGGACAGTTCCACTTCCACATAATTTCCTAAAAACATTAATGTGGTCACAGATGAGCAGATCCAAGTCCACCTCCAGCGTGCTTTGTGCAGGGGGCTCTGGAGGAACTCCCTCAGCCAATTAATTTGAGGTTCTGCCATGTATTTTAAGAGGAGAATAGGAGTTGGAGCTTGTTGTGAGCAAGCTTTACATTTCTATTCCTGTATTTGGTTGGAAAGTTTTAAGTGGTGATGAGATTTCAATCAGTTCACAGCAGTTCTTGAGGTGTCCCCATAACCATGTGTAGCTGTTCCTAAAATGTCTTTCCTGTCTTGGAACATTTTATAGCCACTGAGGTATAACCTTTAATCTGCCAGCTTGTGCTCCCTCCTCTACACGGAAATGCCAGCGCTGCTCAAATGCAGCTGATTCGAGGTTGTTAACATTTTCCTTTGCCTGGAAGGAGGAGCAGCAGGTCCGAATCCCTCTGCCACCCAGAGAAAGGCAGTTTTTCATGACAACAGCTGGCACAGACGGACTAAACTTGCAGATTGAGATCCAGAGCCCTGGAAAGCCGGCTGGGAGCGCTGCCAGCTGGGTGGACGTTGCTTTCCAGCCTGTTGCAGCGAGTAGGAGGAACCTCATTATTAGCTCACATGTGCTTAATATTCATCACAAATGTTGGTATTTTTAACAGCAAACTGCAGCTTCCAGGCTGGAAACTTTTGAATTTAAAACCAAACCCATCAGCAGGAAAAATCTTGCCTGCTAATTGTACTTTGGCTTTTGGCAGCTCTGATTTTGGCGTGATTGCGCCTCTGTCTCTCCGCAGCACGACTGTCCTGCGGCTCAGAGTTATTTTCTCTCCCAGAAGCTCAGTGTGTGTTGTCCTGGAGCCACTCGGTGCTATCAGAGCAGCTCAGTGAGTGGGAGCTTGGAGCGTGTAGCCCCAGTTTGGAGAGGAGGCTTTGAGCCCCCGGGCTGGCTCCAGCGCATCCCGACGGGGGTTAAGCGGGGATTATTTACCGGCGCTAGGAAACGCTTCTGCTCAGCTGCGAGTAAAGGAGAGGCCGGTTCGTGCTGAGTGCTGAGCGCTGCCTCGGAGGCACAGACGGGAGCCAGATGGAATCGGCAATTTTCTAGCCAGACCTGCAAGGTGGATCTGAATATATCTGTGTCTGACATACCCAGCCTGTAAACACACCACTGGGGTTCCCCGGCAGAGATAACCAACCAGCCCCCCGTGCCTCCCTCCCGTGCACGGCATTTCCTGAGAGCCCAGCTCCAGAGCAGGGGTGTTACTGGTTTTACTGGTCGCTGGCAGCAGCCTGCACCCACTGGGATGCAGCTACAGGTGGAGCTCGGGGGAATTTCCAAGGGGATTTTTTGGCATAGCCAATTTGCTTCCTCCTTCAGGGCATGACATGGGGGTCCTGGCAGCGCGGTGGTCAGGGGTCTCATCTCTGATGGGGTTTGCTGTCCTCATCTCTGATGGGGTTTGCTGTCCTCATCTCTGATGGGGCTTGGTGTCCCAGCATCTCTTTGGTAGATTGAAGGAAATTAAATACATCTCTCTTTCTTATTTTTTTATTTTTTTCTTTTCTTTTCTCCTACTTCACAGGAGACCTCCAAGGGTACGAGGGGTCTAAGACCAGCTGAGGCATTTCTAAGTTCTGAAATTCTGTTCTAAATATTTCCAGAACTGAAACAATAATTTCTAGTTTTCTAGAGGGTTTGTTTTATATGCTTTTTGTTATTCATGCACTATTTTATGAGGTAGCAGTCAAACCAATGTCTTGTCATAATATGACATTATTGCTGAAACATTCTCTTATTTTAGTGCCGTTTATAAAACCAGCAGCTATGACTGATGAGTGCTGGTTAACACACAGACTCTCTCGTGGATCCAGATGTCTCTGCCTGATGGAGCAGTGGTGGAAGGGATGGGAGTTTGGTTTGTTTGTTCAGAATTTCCTCTGCAGTGGCCAGGCTTAGAAAGCCCTGGCTGGGTAACGAGTTGTTGGTTTCTGCCCCCAACACAAAGCCTGTGTCTGTTCCACAGTGTCTGCCCTGGGTAAGCTTCCAGAAACTAAATTTAGTGCTCATTTCAGATATTAGATTTGCTGGGTGACCTGATGGTGGCCATACCTCAAATCAACAGCCAAGAAATCCCAAGATGAACCAGTTCCCTCCTGTCAATGGCATTGTCTTTCCTTTCCAAGATGTGTGAGTTTGTAATTGTGAGTGGTTGAGGTAGGAGGAAGGAGATCTGTGCAATAACCTGTGTGGTTGTGGGGTTTGGTGTCCTGTGAACACACTGTGTGTTGTGTTGTCACAGCTGGAGGTCAACACCTCGAGTGAGCCATGATGTGAAATGCCATCAACACACTGCTGAGTGTCTCACTGTGCTTAAAACTGGGACAGTACAATCAAGGAACCCAAAATCCTTGTGGTTCAGAGACACTGTGTCCTGTTACTGTCATAGAATGGTGGGGTTGGAAGGGACCTCAGGAGATCATCCAGTCCAACCCCCCTGCCAAAGCAGGTTCCCTACACCAGGTTGCACAGGAAAGTGTCCAGGTGGGTTTGAACATCTCCAGAGATGGAGACTCCACACCCTCTCTGGGCAGCCTGGCCCAGGGCTCTGGCACCCTCACAGCAAAGAAGTTTTGCCTTAAGTATTGCCCTCTGCCTCCTGGGAGGTGAAGCCTGGAGCTGAAGGGGCTGCCTGCTCCTTGGGCTCACGGTGAGTGTGGTGTGTCCTGCTCACCCACACGCGCTCGGCTCCAGCGTTTGTTGGGGGTGAACGACGCCGTGAACGAGATGAACACACGCTCATGGTTTTCTTTTTGAGGTTGCACCATGCTGAGGATCTGAGCTGTTCAAAAGCATCTCAATGAGAGGGACAGGACTGATCCTGACACTCCTCTTCCCCCTGTAAGCAATGCCCCTCTCGTCTCTTGGCTGGTTGTGCAAATCTGTCACCCATTTCTGTGACACATTCCCTCATTTGCAAAGGGAGATCTTGCTGATACTCAGATCTGCTTCCAGACTTCTCAGTCTGCACTTTTGAACTATATTTTGCTGTTTCATTCCTTTTTGGGACAGAGGTGGAGTGCCAGGCACTGCTCTCTGTGGAGGTGTGGAAGAGCAAGGTCAAAACATGACTCCAGTCCCACTTCTTGGGCTTTCTCCAGGAGAGCCCTCCTGGGGCTCATTCTCCTCCACCCTGGGTTATGAAAATCAATGCTCTTTTTTATTATTATTAAAAAAAAATAAAGTAGGCACTATTTCTTGTCTTCTAAGACTAAAAAAGATGCATGCTACGATTTAAAAACGCCCTTCGTGTCACAACCCATGCCCCCAGAGCTCCGCTCTGTGTGAGTTTTTCATATTAGAATACTGTTATTTATTAAATCCCTGATAAAGCTACACTTAATGCTCCTGTAATAGAATGTACATCTTCAAATCTGCTGAATATGTGCTTTGTCACTGATGCAAAGTGTACTGATTAATTAAATAAGGCTTAGAGATTCGTAAAGCAATTGCTCCAAAATGAAATGTTATTTACGTCTAAGTACATTAACAGTTATGGAAACTTAATTTTTCCCTTGTACAATCTGTCTTGAAATTCCACTGATATTTTAGCAGTCTCATGATGTAATGATTTAAAATTAATTTTCAGAATTAAACACATTTTCCAACAAAAAAAAAATCAGGAATATTTTTCAAAATAAATTAGGCTGATATTTTGCACAATGGTAATTTTACAGTTCCTAGGGGGAAGGGAGAGAACAAGGGAGTTAAAACCATGTGTGAATTTCTGTCCAAGTCTCCTAAGTAACTATTTCAGCTGTCAGAGCTGTAGTGTGTGGGTCGTGGAATGTCCTTGTGTTATGATGCATTCCTGGTAACGAGAAGGCTCCTGTTTTGCTCTCAAGGGGACTGTCTGCTGGGTTGCCCCAAGTCCTGCCGCCCGCTCACTGATTATCCAGCACTTGTTTACTGGGCAGTTAATCAGCCAGCACCAGACAAATTCAACCCCTTATCAAGCACTTTATCAAGGGCTCATCAAAGGGCCGGGGACGGCGCAGTGATTCCGCCGAGACCTCGCTGCCGCCGCTGGATTAATTCAGCTGGAAAAGACAAAGCCTCACTCACTCGGTGCCTCTTGTTTTCTCTTCTTCATGTAAATGGGCAAATGAATGATGCATCAGACATCCCAGAGTCTCCTTCACCAAGGGCTTTGGCTGCATGTTTCCTTTTTTTGTAATTAATGTTTTAATAGGTAAAGGGCTGACGGGCTGGGAATATTTCAGGGTTTCTAGGACCTGATGAGAGCTGATGGGTGGTGTCACTTAGGAAAACATCAAGCCAGGATTTGGTCTCTAGCAGAGGTTTTTCCTCACTCTGTTGGTACCACTTTTGTTATTGAATGGTTCCCAATGACATCTCCTTCTGCAGAGTCTCTTACCCAGTTATCACTGACAGCTCAGAGGTTCTTTAGCAGCCCCGATCCCAGGGCTCAGCTTACAAACCCCAGTGAAAGCCCCTGGGAGATGTTCTCCTTACACCTGCAGTGTAAAGGTGCAACCACACTCCAGCCCTACGTAACACTTCTTCATTAGATTATTTGTTTATTAAATTAATCAGTATGGCTCAGCTCTGCTCGCTTCTAACCTGTCCCAGCAGTGCTGGCTCCCTCCTCCTTCTGACCTTCTGCTTTTACCACCCTCCACGTGAGGACCCAGGGATGTCTCATTTTGCTTTTTCTTCTATCTTGGTACCACCCTTCGGGCTCCTCTCCTGCTTTGAAAATATTTCCCCTCTCAGGTCAGGAATCACTGCTGGATGTGTTGGCCCTTCACCCCCCTGGCAGCAGTTGTGTCATTCCCTGAGCCCTCTGCTCTCTGGACAAACACCTCTGAGCTGCTGTGAAGGTGGCACAGCTCTACCTGCAAGAGGGGGAGAGGAGAGGAGAGGAGAGGAGAGGAGAGGAGAGGAGAGGAGAGGAGAGGAGAGGAGAATATTTTAAGTTGGAAGGGACACATAACGATCTTCTAGTCCAACTGTCCAAGAAGTTTAAAATTAATTTTACTGCTGTGTTTCGTTACGTGAATGATTGTGCAGGCCAAGAGACTGTTTACCACCAAGAGACTGTTGACCACTTGTTTTTTTTCTTTTTTAAAGCTAAATTGACCATGAGCTCTGACCTTAAATTCCCTGGTGAGGTGCTGGTCTCCCCCAGCTTCACCTTGGTGCTGCCTGCAGCCCAGACTTGTGGTCCTCTGGCCGTGCTGTGGGGACCTGCACCCCACCACCTCTGTGGGTAAGGCATGGGTGCATTTCTGCCTCTGAATCTTTTTTCCCAAAGCTCTTAATCCTTCTCTGCTGGACCTTGTTGTGAGACACTCGGTACCTGTTCATGGGAGTGAGCTACAGGACTCAAGTGTTCTTGAATTGCATTTTCCTGTTTTCTTCGAATTTCACTTTCCTGTTTTCTTTATTAGAGAGGAGAATTTTCCACAGGGGAGTTGAAAATGTAGAGTGGTTCAGAATGACTGTGTCTTAGTTTAATGCTTTCAGAAATATTTGGAAAGCATTCTGATTTCTCTGAACGGTGACGGTGTGCGAGATGAAGCACGGGGTGTAACATGAAGCACTCGAGCTCTAAACCACTTTGAGTACATTGACCTTTTTAAGAAGGACTTATCTGAACCCATGGGCTGTGTTTTCTTGGCTCCATGCAAGGAGAAAGTTGTTCCAAAGGCAGATGCTGTGGATGCTCTCCTCCATAGCAAGCCAAACCTCTCCTGCCCTGCACCGTGGCAGGGATTAGGTGGCATTCACCTGCATTTGCAGGACCTGGAGGAGGATTTACAGTGAAAGGTGCTGAGCATCTCCATCATCTACTGAATTCTTCATGCTCCCTCCTCTGCACCTACCTCTCCCACACCTCAGCCCTTTTAAATCTCTTCTTTCTTATGTGGAACATTGTGCTGCAAATGTGTATTAAGTAAATCTGTCATAAGGATTTTTATTATGCAGTTCTGATGTGCAGGAATGGGATCTAAGCTGTTTAGAGCCATTGATTGCTATTGAGCTAATGAGCCAAGTGCTAATCAATTCTCTAGGAACTGCCATGAAAAGCTATTACACCTCCCACAGAGCCTGCATTGACTGCTTATTGGCAGAGTGATTGTGTTATCTGCCTCAGATTTCACCAGACAGACTATCATAATGTAGGAAAATAATTTACTGTCAATGATACTATAAGGCATGTCTGAGAGTGATGAAAGAGGATGATGCCAACAAGCTGCTGCATGGAGCCTTCTTTAATTGTAGATGTGTATTTACACACTACATATTCCATTGCCTCCACCGAATGCACACCAGGGCACCCAGACTGGGAGGAAGGCTTTATCTGAAGGAATTTCTAGCATGGGAAACGCAGTGGATCTGCTCTGTGTGTATTCCTGGATCGGCACCAGTGTGGCCAGTGGGACCAGGGAAGTTCTCTTCCCCCTGTCCTGGGCACTGGTGAGGCCGCAGCTCAAGTGCTGGGTTCAGTTTTGGGCTCCTCACTCCAAGAAGGACCTGGAGGTGCTGGAGCGTGTCCAGAGAAGGGAACGGAGCTGGGGAAGGGTCTGGAGCACAAGTGTGCTGAGTTCCCGGCTGAGGGAACTGGGGGTGCTGAGCCTGGAGAAAAGGAGGCTGAGGGGAGACCTCCTGGCTCTGTCCAAGTCCCTGACAGGAGGGTGGAGAGAGGTGGGGGTGGGTCTGTCCAACCAAGGACCAAGGGACAGGACAAGAGGAAATGGGCTCCAGTTGTGGCCAGGGCAGTTGAGATGGGATGTGAGGAAGAATTTCTTTGCTGAAAGGGTTCTGAGGCATTGGAAGGGGTTGCCCAGGGCAGTGGTGGAGTCCCCATCCCTGGAGGGATTGAAGAGTCGTGTAGACACAGTGCTGAGGGACATGGGTCAGTCGGGGACTGGTCAGTGTTGGGTTCATGGTTGGACTCGATGAGCTCAAAGGGTTTTCCCAATCCAGGCAGCTCTGTTATTCTGTGAAAGATGAGTTAGTGCTCCAATCAGGGAATTATAATTCTAGTTTATCAGAATTGTAGAAAAATGGCACATTTGGTTGCAGTGGAATTAGGGGCAGAGGTCTGCCGAGCCTGGCAGCCGGGGCACGGGGCCACCTCCCTGGCTGCTGCTGCAGGAGGTCCTTGGGCTGCAGGACCCAGCTCACCCTTGGGCTCCTGGCACCAAGACAGTCTGAGAGGAGGGGAAGTCCCAAGTGATGACTCCTAGCAATCTTTGTCTCAAAGCAGAGCTGCAGAAACAATCTGTACCTCGGTACTTCCCCTCAGCAGCAGCTGTGAGAGCCAAGGAGCCAAGGTAGCTCCTGTGACACCACGTGCTGATGGTTCAGAAACTGTTCCTGCTTCTCACAGAGAATTTTTCAACTGGAAGAAAACAAATTCCAAACTCAGTCCCTGAATGATAACAAAGAGAGACAAGGTGGTTGCTTTGTCGTTGTGAATGCCACAAGAATCTCACCATATCCTTACAGAAGGTCTTGCTTAAAGCCCGTGCCCACCCTTGGCTGTAAAATAAAACAAAACTCAAAAGATGATTTCTGAATTCCAATTTGTTATCTGGATTTTGCTTCTAAAGAGGAGAGAAGGTAAATCCAATGTTTTCCTGCCTGTTTGCCTCGCAGTTGTTCAGCACAGCAGCTCCTCAGGCTGCTGTCTGCTCTCTTGGAGGTTGCCAGCCTTCAGCTGGTGCCCGTGGCTCCCTGTTCCACCTGCCTTGCTCAGATTAGAGAGACCTTTAGTACCTGCAGTTTGCTCCCTGTGAAGGCACTTACACACTGTAATCAAGGCTTCTCCTAATTGTCTGTCTGATGAACTAAACAGATTAAACTCCTTAAACCTCTCCGGGTAAAGAACTTTCCCTAATAGTAAAATTATTTTTGTAGCTCCTTTCTGCCCTCTCTCTAATTTGTGGAAGGTTTTTTAGAACTGGGGAAGTCAGAGCATGTGTTTTTGCAGCAAGTCTCTGCTGTGCTGCACTCCCTGACGTGATCTCGTTGATGCTAACCCCATGTTTGCATCGTTGGGGTGATCCCACACTGGTGGGCCCAGGAAGCATGGAGAGAAGAACTGGCAGCTCCCGGAGAGGCAGCCAGGAAATTTCATTCCAAAGCAGCACCAAACCACCTAAATTCAGTTGGAGATGTTAATTTGACCTGACGTTAAATGCCAGTGATGGAGTTTCCACATTCCAAGTTCTCTACCCAGACCACCCCAGACATCTTTCACCCCAGGATTGCAAACCAGGATGCCACTGGCACATCTCCATCCCTCATGGTAGTTTCCATTGGTAGCATCTCTGTTGTCCATCAGCATCAGCAGTGAATCTGTGTTTTATTCATTGATTAAAGAGGGTGACCAGGCTGCAGAACTAGTGCTGACCCTTGCAGATTCCTGTCTAGCAGAGGTTCCCATTTATTTCCCCTTTCTTCTCACCGTGTCATTGACCTTAACGGGTATTTCTGGGCTCCCAGTGGTGCAAAGCCAAATGTCTTGTGAAAGTCTGGACACTGGATTAGATACAGGGTCCTGCTAAAGTCTTTGGGGCCATGAAATAATAAAATCACATTCCTTTTACAAGATACATTTTTCCTTTAAAACCATGTTTACAGGCTTATATATAACCATGCCCTTACCTCACTTTATTGCACCTTATTTCTGGTTTTCTACTGGTTTTGTCTGTGACAAATTTAAATTCATATTTATATCACAGAATCCCAGAATTGCCTAGACTGGAAAAGACCTTTAAGATCACCAGTCATCAACCCAGCAGTGACAAGTCCCTGGCTAAACCATGTCTCTGAGCAGGGATATATGTATTTATACATAAAAAATAGTATGTATATGTGCATGTATGTATGTAAATTAAATTATTGACCATGCTAACACTGATTCTTACTTACTTGTCCTTTAAAATTTTTCAGACTCTATGCACCTTTGAAATATCCTTTGATTGTGAAGGAATGGGAAAATATTTGACCATCATCATTTCAAACTTACCTACTTAAAATTCTTTCAAATCCAGGGAAACATTGCTTTTAAACAGATCTCATTTTCTGCTGCACTGCTACTATTAACTTATGACTTTAATTTAGTGAAGAATCTTTTACCTTAAACACTGATATGAAGTCAGCAGCTCTCCACGCTGCCCTTTGTCAGGCTGATGTCCCCATCGACGCTGCCCTTTGTCAGGCTGATGTCCCCATCGGTGTTGCCCTTTGTCAGGCTGATGTCCCCATCAGCACCTCATCCCACCAGGGCCGTTGTATCTTCTCCTTGGCAGGAGTTTCAGCTCCTCGGGTTTGTTCTCTGGTTTACAGGCAATTAAGGAAAGGAGGAGCAAAACCACAAACTTCTCTTTGCTCCTGGCCGCAACGTTTCGACTTGTTTATGGTTTGCTGAGTTTGAATTTAAACTGTGTTGGTCTTGTTAGTGACCAACCTTCTGGTGTGGAATCGGGCGCTTTGCTGGGTGTGCCAGCCCGGCTCTCGCCCAGCCCGTGAGCTCCCTTGCCTGGGAGAAGTGCTCCGGCTCATTTGCACAGCTTCCATCCCACAATGTGCTGCACAGCTTCCATCCCACAATGTGCTACACAACTGATTTCTATTTTATTTTATTTTATTTTATTTTATTTTATTTTATTTTATTTTATTTTATTTTATTTTATTTTATTTTATTTTATTTTATTTTATTTTATTTTATTTTATTTTATTTTATTTTATTTTTTTTCCCCCAGTTTTATGCCAATCATCTACCAAGTGGTTCAGCTTCAGTGTCTCCTGCAGTCTCCCTGCGGGACCAGGGAGGTCTCTGAGAAGACCCCTTGGAACCGTTTTTTCTGCATTTCTTTTCCAGAATCGCAGACATTTGCTAATTTGCTCTACTTTGTGCTTCCCTCAGGCAATATTTTAGGAGAAGTTTCTTGTAGCACGGGGTGAAAATGAGATGAGCCAAGTCTTTAGAGTGTTTTGAAGTGTTTTGCTTCACACAAGCCATTTGGAGATGTTGGCAATGGTGAAGTATGGACCGAGCATTTGGCATAATTCATGGATGCCTGTGACTGGTTGGATGATGCTGTGTTTATAGCCCAGCTTTTCTCTGGGTCCTGATGGAAGCTGGCATCCCCCGGAATGCAGGTGCAGCTCCCAGGCTGGGGGAGAGAGGAAATAATTTGCAAAAAGTTAAACAAAAAAAAGCTTCCATCTCAATCCCATTTCAGACACCTTTCTTTTTCTTTTTCTTTTTCTTTTTCTTTTTCTTTTTCTTTTTCTTTTTCCTTTTCCTTTTCCTTTTCCTTTTCCTTTTCCTTTTCCTTTTCCTTTTCCTTTTCCTTTTCCTTTTCCTTTTCCTTTTCCTTTTCCTTTTCCTTTTCCTTTTCCTTTTCCTTTTCCTTTTCCTTTTCCTTTTCCTTTTCCTTTTCCTTTTCCTTTTCCTTTCCCTTTTCCTTTCCTTTCCCTTTCCCTTTCCCTTTCCCTTTCCCTTTCCCTTTCCCTTTCCCTTTCCCTTTCCCTTTCCCTTTCCCTTTCCCTTTCCCTTTCCCTTTCCCTTTCCCTTTCCCTTTCCCTTTCCCTTTCCCTTTCCCTTTCCCTTTTTCCCTTTCCCTTTTTTCCCTTTCCCTTTTTCCCTTTCCCAGGATGGAGAGGAATGATGAAGGCAGAATTTGGCTGGTTTCTAAATAACCACAGGTTTTTCCATGTAAAGATCTGGGACTTTCTGTTGGCATGGGGGAGTGAGAGGAACTTGTGTGCGTGTGCTTGGAGGCTGCATGAACACAGGGGCAGGTTTTCCGGGTTTTCCAGTTGTGTTAATTGGGTATTAATGAGAACAGCAACAAAATTCCCTTTTCCCCTGGAGCTATGCAGATAGTGATTATTGTGTTGTTGATGACTTTGTTCTACAAAGGTAACTCTACACCCTTGGATTTTCTCCTTGGGGCACCACTTTCCAGCAAGAGCTGACTCACCTGAGCACACTTCAGTTCACTTCCTTTTCCCTTCTGCCACAGGAAATTCTGAAGATGCTGGATTTCAGGGTTCATGGGAAGAGAAGGTTTTAGTCCTGTGCTAAGGTGATGCTACCAAGCAGGCACCTCAGCTGAGAAGGCCACCTTGGGTTTTCGACCCTCTACCTCTTTTTGTTTATGGTGGTAGTGATACGTTATTCACTATAAGAAAATACAAATGAAATGACTAAAGATAATACATTTGTTGTCAAATTATGAGACATCATCTGACAAATTAATGTATATTTTCTGTATTAATGAAACTGCAGACAAGGGTAGCATTTAAGACAAGAATTTAGGAGACAACTAAATGGAAGAACAGGCACATTTTTCATGCTAAAGGAGGAGGGTTTTAGAAATCAAGGAACTGAACCATGACTGATGAGTTTCGGTTAAGTTCTCCTCTCTAGGAAGGGCTTGTTGTGCAGCTCAGATGATTAAACTTCTGGGTCTCATTTTGTCCATCCATAGCTTTTCCTTCTGAGTTTGTGTTTGTTGACTGTGATCCACTGGGTCACCTTCCTTAGCATCACCTTTGTGCCCTGTCCTTTGCTGCAGGTAGCAAAACGTGGCTGAAATGGGTTGCAAAAAGTTATTGTGGAATTTACCTAACCCAGACTGGGTGACTGGCAGGAGACCTGGGCTCCTCCAGTGAAAGTCAGCTTTTATTTAAGTGCATCCTAATAAATATGCAACAATATGAGTCCCAGGAGTCTGCTGCAGATTCCATTTGCCTTTCCCAAGTGAAAAAAATAATTACTGTCAAATTAACCTGACTGCCCAGCAGTACTCTGTGTTTTGCTTCTAGGACTTGATTCTTCAGTAGTCTCTGTCTCATCTCTCTGTGATCATAGACAACGTACTTCTAAAAAAAAAATTGGTTTCTCACTGTTATTGAAAGTAGATCTTATTTTTGACATGTGTGGCTCTTCCTTAGAGGGGAAAAAAAGAGTTAAGGTTAAAAAGAGGTGGCCACAGGATGGGGAAGCTGCTGATCATGAGAAGTTTGAAATGGGAAGAGGATGGATTTAAAGATCTGCTTGCCAGCTCATCCAGGCGTGGTGGGTTTGGAGCTGGAGCCGTGGCAAGAGGCTCTGTGGCCCCTGAATCTGCAGGAGGCTGGAGCAGATGGTTCGGATGGTCCCTCCTGGCCCTGCAATCTGTGCATCCATGGGAGCAAAAACCTGCTCCACACATGCACAAAGTTCATGTACCTCGGGTTTCAGTGGTTTTTACAGTAGCTTGGAATAATGGATGGTATTAGTACTGAACCGTGCTTTCAATGACTTAACAATATGATACAAATTAAGTATTTTGGGCAAAAGAAGGAATATAGCACAATAGTCCTATTTTATTCTCATTAGTTCTTTTTTTTTCCGTAAATAGTAACGGTGCAGCGTATAATGCATTCTCTCATGTCAGAATTCATCAGGGAAGTGCTTTGGCTGGGCAATTGCTGTGTGAAAAATTAAGGGTTTCACCTCATTCTATCAACATGTTTTGGTTTCACTGTTGAATAAAAATAGATTTCTAAATAACAGTCACGGAAACTAAAAAACAAAAAATACCCAGATTGGAGCTTTTTTTATTTCCGAGGTGGATTCAACGTTGTTTGATGAAACTGGAACAGACCATTTGGTAACTCTAATTATTAAGGACCAAGAAACCCTAATGAACATGGTGGTAATGCTCATTTATACCAGCCAGCTGTGCCACATCTGCCAGCTTTGCTCTGCAAACGTGTTGAAGGCGAGAGGGTAGAGCAGAGTTACTCCCCATTCTGGAAACACAGCGGCTGCTCCCGTGTAAACCCAAAGTGGCTGAGACCAGGCAATTTAATTTGTCTAGAAAATGGTTCAGATAGTGTTTTTTCTTTTTGTTTTTTTTTTAATTTTGTGGAGTGGGAGGTTAAGTTTGGTTTCATGTTTGCCAATTAAAGCAGACTTTTATTTTTGAGGCCGTTTCTCCCGGCAGAACTCTGCCATGGGAACACTGATGTGTGGAGATGACTCAGTCCAAACCAGCCACACGAACTCATCTCCTCTAAATGAATGCACAGTACCCTCTCCCCCAGCAGGTTACAGTGCCCTGTGGTAGGGCAGCAGACTCCTAGAAAACACCAGGAAAATTCAATCATCTTTGACCCTTGCGCTCCCAGGAGACTCTTTGCAGTTCCTCAGGACACTGGAGACTTCATTTCTTTGTGAAGGAAAGGAGATGACCCCTAAGGAGGGGTTCCAGGCACGGGTGCAGCCGTTGTGCTGATCCAATCTCCGTATTTATGAGTGTTCCAGGGCGCAGGGCTGGTTTCTGGCCGCGGGGAGGGCAGTTTATCGCAGAGCCGGCGCGCTCGGCAGGGGGCTGATGGAGCCGGCGCAGGGGAAGATGAGCAATCACAGGCAGACAAGATGCTCCTGCGACCGAGACGTGATCGATGCCATTAGCATCACCTGGCAGAGCCCGGGACAAAGTGCTATTTCTGGCAGGTGCCTTGATTTCTAGAGAATGGAGATGATTTGTGATTAGGAAAGGCTGCTGGTGGACTGGCTGGGTGCTGGAGAAGTTAATCATTTGGTAGGAAGGTGCCGTGATTTGTTTGACGTTCCCAGCTCGTGCTGTAAAGATTTTGTGTCAGGCAGCATTTATGCAGGGGCAAAATGAGTCTGATCCTCATTTCTTTTTTTTTTTTGTACCCCTTAGGGAGAGATCTTAAAACACCTTTGGTGGTTGAAAGCAGGTGAGGCTTCGGGGTCCCCTCAGCACTGGCTGCCTGGTGTCCTTGTGTCCGGGCAGGCAACTCTATGAATCCCCAGAGAGCAAAAGGAAAAGGCATCAGGACACTGCTTCTGGGCCATTCTCATGGCAGTAGATGATGCTCTGCTCCAGGCTGGTGGAGTTTGCTCCCTCTTGACCATCCTGCACACCACCTCCTGGGGTGAGGGGTGGGAAGAGAGCAGAGTCCCCTGTGCTTTCAGAGGTGGGATGTGCCCTGCAAGGAGGTAACAGCCAGAGCCTCCTACCTGAGCTCGGTTGGGGTGGTGTGACCTTCACACCACACAGCCACTCTGGATGGCCTCCTGCACGCTCGTGGACATTGGCAGCTGTCACAGAACCTGTCCCTTGGTGAAGATATTTGGTGAAATGTGGTATAACAGGACTCCTGTGCTTCTTGAGGATCTCAAAGTGGGGTGGCTGGGAAGGAGAAGCGATGGTGTGTGACTTGCCCTCCTGGGCTCCAGTTTCTCTAGCGTGGCATTGCAGTGAGGAGTCAACCATGGCTATGATTTACTTGAAGTAAAAGTTCCTTAGATTCCCTGGAAAACAGTAATGGAAAAATTTCAAAACTATTTCCATGGGAAACTTTATGAACTGATTCACTGTGCATCAAAAACAGCGTGATATGAAAATGGATCTGGAGATCCAACACGCACTAAAATTAAAGCTTCTCACCCAAAACTACAGCTTTTCAATCCGATTTCAGTGTATCAGTGTAGTGGAAGGAGATGAGAGGGAAGGCAATGTAAATTAATTAATTAAATCAACACCCCCCAGACAGGAAAAGACTGGGATGCTCTGTACCCTGGGTGTTTTATTTGACAGAAGCCAGTGTTTCAACCACCTGAGTCTCCACTCCAACCACCTGCTCGAGCACCTGGTGAAGTTTATCTTCACAGAATCACAGAATCATTAAGTTTGGAAAAGACCTCTAAGATCATCCAGATCAGTGGTCAATTCATCACTAATGTGGCCACTAACCCATGTCCCTAGATGCCACATCTACACGTTTCTTGAACATCTCCAGGGATGATGATTCTACCACTTCCCCGAGCAGCCTGTTCCAATGTCTGACCACTCTTTTGGAGAAGAAATTTTTCCTCAGATCCAACCTGAACCTTCCTTGGAGCAACTTGAGGCCATTTCCTCTCATTCTATTGCAGATAGATCTGCAGATCGTGGTCTGGGAGGGAATCGTTTGGTTTCATATGAGGAAGGATGAGTTTATGTGAGTGATGCAAATACCTTACAGAGCATGAGGAGCTGGAATCAGTCAGAGAAACAGAGAGTGCATGGACTTGAAAACTGAGTGAGAATGATTGTGTGTGTTTTTCTGGTGCAAATGGCTTTGGGAAGGCTGGATTTACTCCATTCCCACCTGCACACACCTGCTTTCATCTCCCCAGCTCCATCAGCAGCCGACCAACAGGTCTGACAGTGTCACCAGCACTTCAGCCCCAGTTACACTGGGAATCCCACATGGCGGTGTTCAGCTCTGGGAACCTAAGCTGACTTACCTCAGTTAAGGAAAGTCACCTGTAGGTCTGTTGGAAAAGCCTCAGGAAAGGGCCCAGATGGCTGGTTTAGGGTTGATATTTACTGACAGAAAGGCTGCTGCAGAAACTGAAAGCAGAAAGTAATTTGGGTGACAATGACCATAAAACAATGCAAAATGATGGAATTTGTTATTCTAAGGTTAAAAAAAAAAAAGGAAGGAGAGTCACAGAATAATGATAACAGAGTTCAAAAAAAGCAGACTTCAGTGGATTTGGGGAAGCAGCAGCCAGGGCCTCCCGGGAGGACATTTAAAGGCAAAACCAACGTCAGCAGCTCTGGCTGTAACCGACCTAAGCTGCTTTAGAGGCACAACAACAGCCTCCCGAAGCACAGGAGGGACCGGCGCTCCCGGGGCTGCTGCTCCGCTCTCCGGGGACCCAGGGAAATAAAAGGAGTCCTCCAGAAAACCAGAACTAAAGAGAGGTGATGAAGGATGAATATAAAGGAATAAAATCCTGCCCAGAAGGATAAAATCAGAAAGCAGGAGGCATAAAACGGGGCAAGAAGATGAAAGGCAGAGAGGCAGGTGTCTGTCAGTGCATCAGAACCAGGAGGAAGGCAGAGGCGTGCGCAGCCCCGGCGCCGAGCAGCGAGGGATCAATCATCCCATTGCTGATTGTTTCAGCCTTCAGAAGAAGGTTAATTATGACCAGCTGCTGACTGCAATTATTTTTAACAAGGGGATAAGAGGGAAAGGAAAGATTAAAGTATACTTAGATAAATTAGGTGTTTTGAAGCCTGATGAAATCTACCCCAGAGCACTGGCTGAATTTCCCCAGGAAACCCCTGATCAGGGGGGGATCGTCCGTGGGGAGGTGGGTGGTGAGGAGGGCATCAACGGAGCATCTCTCCCTCAAACCCACCCCAGCAGTCAGAGCTGGAGCCTTAAACAAGTTCCTGAGGAGGTACTGGGGCAGGTGATCATTGGTTTGTGGGGATAGAAAGGGTACTCAGACAGCAGGGAAGAGCCATCGGGGTTTTCCAGGAAGAAATCACGCCGGAGCACTGTGATTTGCTCTCAGAAGGTGCCCAGCTCCGAGGTGGGGGAAGCGGCTGAGGACGCAGCTCCACATCACCAACCTGGGAACTGAGGAGCTATGGTCTGGATGAACCTGTGGTCACACTTCCCTCTCCAAACTCCTCCTCGGGGCTGTCAGTGGCTTTCTGCCACACAAGGAGACTTTTGCTCGGTGTTTTTCACCTGGGTGTTAAGAAATGCTGTACGTACACAGCACCCGAGTGCTGCCCCTTTTTGAAGTATTGACAGATTTCAGATCAAAACCCCACAAAATAAAAGCAAACCTGAGTATAGAGGAGCGCTCACCTCACTCCAGGCATCCCACCCGAAGGCTCTTGATGTCTCTGACAGTTTGAGTCTTGCAAATAACAAAAAAGCTAAAAGCCAGTTTTAATTAGGAACTCTTCCAGTCTTTTTCCCTTGGCTCTGGAGGAATCTCCTTTCCTCATCCCAAGCACTCCAACGAATTTTCACACCCAGTTCTACTAATTAATGGAGAGCTTTGCTTGGGCACGCAATGATTAGGTTGGATATTGGGAAAAAATTTCTTCTCCAAAAAAGTGCTTGGGCATTGGAAGGGGTTGCCCAGGGCAGTGGTGCAGTCCCCATCCCTGGGGGTGCTCAAGAAACGTGTTGATGTAGCACTCAGGGACATGGGTTGGTGGGCATGGTGGTGATGAACTGACAGTTGGACTGGATGATCTCAGAGGTCTTTTCCAACCCTCATGATTCTGTGATTCTAGGCCTGAAACAGCAGCTCTGAGAGCTGAGGATTTTGGTGCCTCTGAGAAGCTCTAGTTTGGTTCTTGGACCCTGCTAACAGCATCCCAGTGGGATAAAAGACCAAATCACCTGCAACAGATGTACCCCTCCTTGGTCAAGGTAAACATCAGTTCTTCTGTCACTGAGCTTTAAATGGGGGGGATGGAGATGTGACATGCCAAGGGTCCCTCCTGGGCCGTGTAGATGAGTGTGTTGGTGTGTACCTGGTCTGCCATGGGTGTGTTGGGCTTAGGCATCCTTCACCCAATGCCTTTGAACCTCCAGGATGGAAGAGCTGGGTCCCAGGTGGAAGTGGGACAACCACCACAGGAACCTTGAACATTTTTGTCTGGGAGTGACCTCTGGAGGTTCCTGGTCCAACCTCTTCCTCAAAGCAGCATGAGCTTCAGAGTTAAGTCAGATTACTCTGGGGCCTGTCTATCTGCACAGTGAATATTTCTAGAGATGGAGGATCTACAGCTTGCCCAGGACCTTGTTCCAGTGTGTCTGACAAAGCTGTAATCCCACCAGGCAGAGGATTTTCTCCTGATCTTGGTGTCTGGACGTTTGTAGAGCAGTAGATAATCACTGTGTGTGTTAGTACCTTTGTACACATACATACAGAATAGCAGATGTACTTCTACTAATGTCATATATGAAAGAAATACTTTAAAATTAAAGGAAAATGTTATAAATATTTTCAATTTAAATCTTACATTTAGAATTCATGAAATTAGTCTGGGAACCCTGTACATCAAGTCATGGGAACGTCCTCCCTGGGGTCTCTTTTGGTTTGTGGGATTCATTCTAAAAACATCCTTGTAAGCAAAGGCACTGTGGCACTGGAGCCAGGAAAATCTCTTGTGGTGTTTTATTTATTTGGAGCAGTTCTCTCAGAGTTTTGTAAGCTCTGAATCAATGCCTGCTGGGAACAGGTGACTGTTCCTGGGCTTTACTTGTGTTATGGACTTTTATGAACCCAAACATCAAAACCTTGAGGCTTACCAGGAATGCTCGTAACCAACAGGATATTGGGGAAGAATATCCTTATAATGTAGGGTTTTTTCCCTTTTGCAGAATCCTTTAATGGAAGAGCAAGCAAGACATCTGAATGAATTTTATATGTTCCCTGAACTGCTCAGGCCTTTGAAATAACTCAGCTTGACGTTTTAGTCAATATGAATGGAGACATTTAAAAAATCTGTGTGCTCTTCTCTCAATAAAAGATGGCAAAAGGCTAAAGAGATGAAAATAGAGAGTGGAGTCAGAGATGCAAGCAGTAGTGAGCAGGCTCCACGGGGAGCAAGCCATTAGTAACTGTAATCGACAAATTGGATATGAATTTATGGCAGTGTTGATAACTAAAGAAACACTTTTCTCACATTCCTTTGGAAAAAAAATAAAATAAAATTAGTGGCTTCACGTCTCCAAAACCTGGTGTAATTGAATTTTTTAAATAGCATGTGTAAGAGTTACCTAAGGTGAGCATTTCCCAGGTGTTGTTAACAGCAGTGACTGCTGTGGGCACGTGGCCTCACTCCCTTACCTGGGCAGGGGCCACGTGTACCAACATGGAGTTGAAATAGCTCTTTTAATTTAAAATCTAGGTAAAGTTTTAGTTAAAGCAACAATCCTTCTGTGCATCAGAGCAGCTTGGACCCAGGGACTGTGTTGCTCTGGGACACAGGACTGGAGGCAATGCTGGACCATGCAGCAGAAGGCAGGGTCAGTGTTGGGTGGGCTTGGTCCAGACACCCCTGGTGTGCCACCACAGTGTGGGACCACTGACCTGCTCACCTCTAGCCCAGGCATCACTTCATCACAATCCATCACATGATGGGGAGAGGCTGAAGTCACTGGGTTTGTTCAGCCTGGAGAAGAGGAGGCTGAGAGGAGATCTCATGGCGGTCTGGAACTTTAAATATCCCCAACTTCAGACAGTACCTGGGACGTGGATGTGGTGTCATTTAGCTCACTCACATTCTTCCTGGTGTCAGCTGGGCTTCTCTGTGTGAAAAACAAGTTTGGGCTCAATGAAAATGGGAAGAAAACATTTATTCATGGTACAGAGGCTGTTGTGTCATGACCAGTAGCCATTCACCAGAGTATTTAGTCTTGTCTGTCTCAGTGAGGTTACCCTGCTGCAACACTTTCACCTTTTGTATTCTCCTTTGTTCCTCAGGAGCCCATTCCCATAGAAACTCGATCATCAGCGCATCTGATCTGAAATAGAGCTGGCAGAGGAGGGTTGATGGGAAAGGCACCACTGTGGAGTCATGAGAAAAGCACCTGTGCTTCCTTTGGTGGGCACGAGGCAGTGGGTCTCTCTAATAGTGCTGTTTTCAAATAGCAAATAATAATGCAAAGTATGACAATAATGAAGTCAGTAATCAGCTGAGCTGTTGAGTACAGGTGCCTGCATTTACAACTCTCTCATCAAAGAGAAAATTAAGCGCTCTCAGAATATTATGGCAAATTGCTTGCTGTTATAGGACTGCTAATCAGGTGGAGTACATAAATGCAGCAGGAAAAATCTTCTTGAGCAATTATGGCAGCGGATGATTAAGGCACAGAGCCCATCATGGGACAGTGAATGGGCCCCTTTTCTCTGCCTACAGATGTAAATACTTGTCACAAAAACAAGCAACAAAAGCCCAGAGTCACCAGCACCTCTGCTGAACTTCAGCTGATGGTTCAGTGGGTGGGAGAAGGTGACTGCTGCGTCCATGTGGTTGTGTCCCACAGCCCTCACAGTGCCCTAAGGCCAATGCTACTCTGCAGGGGCTGGAGTTCATGCAGAGGTTCATGGTCTGTGAGTAGGTAGGATGTGGGGCAGATGGGGCATTACCTGACCTTACTGGCATTGCCTGACTTTACTGGCACTTCCTGACCTTACTGGCATTATCCAACCTTACTGGCACCCTTTAGCACAACACCACACTCAGGTGCAGCCTGGAAGAGCTTGTGCCTCCAGCCCAAGCCATGGAAAGCAGGATGGTGGGGCCATACTCCAGCACCTCTTCTCCATGCTCTGCCTCTCCAGCAACTAGGGGCACAGAGATGCCACCTCTGTGGCTTCTCCTAGTGTCCCACCAGCCCCCAGCTACTGCAGGAGGGTCCCCAGTGGCAATGGGCTATGAGTACACCCATGCCAAGAGGTGGGTGTGTCCATCTCAATAGCATCCCAGAGATGCATGGCTATGGCATCATCTCCTGCCTTTCCCCATTCCACAGCTTTCAGAGGCAATGTTCTTTCCTACCGACTGCTCTCCAGCATCCCAGGCAGCTGATCGAGCCCTGCATTTTTTTCTTGCTTCCTCCTTGTCTTCTGGAGCTCCTCTGAGCTGCAGCAAGGCCACTGCCTGAGTTGATACTGGAGGTCTCCAGGTCTCTTGAGCCAAACTCCTGCCCCTCAGCCTGGACTTGACATGTACTGGGAGGGCTCCAGACAAGCCTTCTCCTGTGCTTGGCTCTTCTGAGTGTTTCAGCTCAGAGGGAAGAGCATGGTAAGGCTTTGAGAGAGAGCTTTGACTTGGAAAGCAAGCTGAGGAGCACTGTGCTGCAAAGGGGGAGCTCAGCCTGGGGACTGGTGACTGTCCCTTGTGTCCTCATCTCCACAGGGAAGTCAGGCTGCCCTGGCAGGATGGAGCAAGCTGTTGCCCACCCAAAACCTGTGCTCTGTGCTACTGATACAACATGTGACAGAACCAGTCTCTTGGCAGAGACCCTTCTGCAGGACAGCTCCATGGGTCCCTTCTCTACGAGCTGAGGAAGAAGAAATAGTTTAGAGTTAGAAGGTGCAGCTGTAGATCTTGACTCTAGCACAGAGCACGAGGTCTTGTGGAATGAAATGAGAGTTTTGGAGGAGTGCTGTGCTGTGCCAGGCTCCTGCAGCAGCAGAGCTGGTGTAAGGTGTCTGCTGAGACGCCTCCAGAGCTGCAGGGTCGCTGTGTGCAGTTTGTGGTGACATTTCCCAAACCCTGTGCATTAATTGCAGGGATGCAAAGTCAGAGCAGCTAACTGCTGTGTCTATGCTTTGTGTCATGTCTGAGCCCCTGATCAACAGCTAAACCCTGTTGGTTGCAATTTAGAGACTAAACCCAGCATATTCCCCCAAGAACATGGGAAGTGCCTGTTCATCCCAGCAGCATGGACACATCCTTTTGGTTTACCAAGGTACCAGTGTTACCTCGTAAACTTCCTTCCATGTTCTGCCCTAAGGACTGAGCTTTCTGCTGCCCAAGCCCTTTCCTCATGTGGTACCTCAGCAGAGATCCTTGTGCTGTGAAAGCACAGCAGGTCTCTGTCAGCCTCAGTCACTCACCATCAGTATGGCAAAAAAAATGAATTGGGTTTTGGATATCACAGGACAGGAGATAATATAATCCCATTATGAGAAAAATGGTATCTTCATATGTTCTTCTCTGCTGGTTTTCAATTCTCTGTTATTGGCCTTTACAAATCCTTCATATTTCCTTTCATTTAATTTCTGGAGAGTTGGGGACTGTGGAGCTATTCCTGTGCTGACACTTGAACAGCAGATGTGCTAATATCTGTGTGGATCCCTTAATCCAGGCATGAAAAACCAAACTGCTGCCTTTTTTTTTATTGTGTACTAGTCCACAGTGATGTAAGTCCTGTCATCTTAGCCCAGCTGTAAAGAGCTGGAAGAGAAGAGAGCTGGAGCCCAGACAGAAAGCTGTTGGGGGTGGTCATAGTTTTTGGGTTGTGTCTTAGAGGGGGTGGAGAGGGGGCATCCAGCTAGTTCTCTGGAAAGGGGTGGTGCAAGTAAGTGTGTCCTGGATGTCTGGATGGGAAAGTCAGCTCTGCAGGTGAAGCTTCCCAAAAATTGTGATGCATTGATAGGGCAGAGCCCTACCAGGAGGTTTGCTTTCCAAAGGATCCCAGAATCCCAGCATTGCCTGGATTAGGAAAACCCTTTAAGCTCCTGGAGTCCAACCATGAACCCAACACTGACCAGTCCCCACTGACCCATGTCCCTCAGCACTGTGTCTACACGACTCTTCAATCCCTCCAGGGATGGGGACTCCACCACTGCCCTGGGCAACCCCTGCCAATGCCTCAGAACCCTTTCAGCAAAGAAATTCTTCCTCACATCCCATCTCAACTGCCCTGGCCACAACTGGAGCCCATTTCCTCTTGTCCTGTCCCTTGTTCCTTGGTGGAACAGACCCACCCCCACCTCTCTCCACCCTCCTCCAAGGGACTTGGACAGAGCCAGAAGGTCTCCCCTCAGCCTCCTTTTCTCCAGGCTCAGCACCCCCAGTTCCCTCAGCCGGGAACTCAGCACACTTGTGCTCCAGACCCTTCCCCAGCTCCGTTCCCTTCTCCGGACACGCTGTGCAGCGCTGCTGCTCCGATTCTGAGGAGCAGACCAACATCTGCAGCACTCCGGCCGCGCCAGACGCTTGCGCCAGGGACACGCTTGTCACTCCCGTGTGTTCTAAGGCTGAGCACAGCGACGTGCCGAGAGCCCGGCCCACCCCCCGCCGTTTGCGAGAGCACTTTCCCTCGGCGCATTATCTCACACAGTCCTGCTGCCGCCGTCCCCCCGGGGGACCACTTCTGTGCTGGGAGGTTTGCAAATCTATATCCTAATTTGATAGCAGCTGCTAGCAATATAGCTCCGGCACCCCTGTGTCATTGCTTTTCTCAGGCTACAAGCTGCACCTCATAGGCACTTAGAAAGTTTTTCTGAACATATATAAAATAATTAAATCTGATAATATGATGTTTGTTAGACCATGAGGGGTTTTTTATAATCTTCAGGGTACTGAGCCTCAAAAGGAGATGGTTACTGCTGTAATTTCTACATCTTGTGCTTATAGAAATGGGAAACTAAGAACCTGCTCTAGTGGAAGGTGTCCCTGCTGATGGCAGGTGGGGTTGGGACTGGATGAGCTTTAAGGACCAGGTTGCCCAAAGCCTAATCCAACCTGGCCTTGAACGCTTCCAGGGAGGAGCAGCCACAGCTTCTCTGGCCAACCTGGGCCAGGGTCTCACCACCCTCACACCAAAGAATTTCTTCCTCACATCTCATCTCCATCTCCCCTCTGCCACTTTCAAGCCATCACCCCTTGTTCTGTCACTCCCTGCCCTTGGCCAAAGTCCCTCCCCAGCCTTCCATCAAAGTATTTAACCCATTAGCACATTATTAATGTGATTTAACACTTTAGCACATTATTAATGTGCAGCATTTCCAACAAGCCCTCCAACACCTGTGTGTGGGGACACGTACAGGTGCAGCAGGAGCGCTGTGTGTCCATAAAGCACACCTGGAGAGCTGTGCCCTCAAACCTCCTCGCTGTCAAACCTCCGCTGGAGTGTTGGACCTCAGCACCCTCACTCAAAAACCAGGAATCTAAAAATACATTCTTCCCTTGAACAGAACTCTTTGTGCAAAGCAACATTTCAAATATCCCTTTGTTTTTGCCCTTGGTGAAATCTGAATGCAAAAACTTAATCATCCTCTGTTTGTTTATGTGTTTACTTGTTTATTTATTTACTTGGTTCCCTTCTTGCCACCCTCCAGCTCTTTGGTTTTCTGCAGAAAAACAGAGATAAGTTAATCTGAGCAAAACATGGTAATACTTGAAAAAGTCCTTCCCATCAAATTACAGGGAACAACATTTACTTTTCATCTGTGCTCTGTATTTTGTGTCAGCTCTAATCACAGTCTCCGTCAGGCAGCATATGCCATGAAGGGCTTGTTGGCCTCAGTCACTTGACTGCTTGTCCCCCAGAGATGACCAAGGAGCAGAACCTGACAGGCTCCCAGGCTTGGGGAGCCAGCACTGATCAAAGGAACAATAAATGATTCGTGTGGAAAAAATCAGTGGGAGGGGCTTTCCCCCCTTGGGTCTGTCTAAGTGTAAAGATCTCATTGGAATATTCAAACCCCTTTTTAATTTTAAAGATTTTTTTCCCCTCTCTTTTATTAATGACTTTCCTTTCATCACAACATCGCATTATGTTTTAAAGACAACTTGCATTTTCATCCACTGCTTTGAGAAATAGCCGGTTATTTATTTATTTATTTCCAAAGAGCCCCAGGGAAGTGTTCACCCCCCTCCTGTGGCTGCTGCCCAGGTGAGGACAGGGACCTTCTCCTGGCACCTGCTGCAGGTGCCAGAGCAGAGGGAGCTGCTGTCTGGTGGTGGTGCCTCTGCTGGTGGCAGTGGTGGCAGTAGTGGTGGCAATGGCAATGGCAGTGGCAGTGGTGGAGGTGGCATTAGTGGCAGTGGTGGTGGCAGTGGTGTTGGCATTGGCAGTGGTGGCAGTGAGGGTGGTGGCAGTGGTGACAGTGGTGGTGGTAGTGGCAGTGACAGTGGTGTTTGCAGTAGCAGAGGTGGCATTAGTGGCAGTGGTGGCATTAGTGGCAGTGGTGATGGTGGCAGTGGTGGTGGTGGTGACAGTGGCAGTGGTGGCAGTGGCAGTAGCCGTGGTGTCAGTGGCAGTGGTGGTGGCAGTGGTGGCAGTGGCAGTAGCCGTTGTGTCAGTGGTGTCAGTGGTGATGGTGGCAGTGGTGACAGTGGTGGCAGTGGTGGCAGTGGTGGTGGCAGTGGTGTTGGCATTGGCAGTGGTGGCAGTGAGGGTGGTGGCAGTGGTGACAGTGGTGGTGGTAGTGGCAGTGGTGGCAATAGCCGTGGCGTGAATGGCAGTGGTGGCAGTGGTGGCAGTGGCAGAGGTGGCATTAGTGGTAGTGGTGGTGGTGGCAGTGGAGGCAGTGGTGGTGGCAGTGGTGGCGGTGGCAGTGGTGGCAGTGGTGGTGGCAGTGGTGGTGGCAGTGGTGGCAGTGGCAGTGACAGTGGTGGCAGTAGCGGTGCATGCCCCGGCTTCTACACCAGAGGGCAATAAAGTGAAGGTAAAACCGTGTTTTTCCTCTGTGAAATCCGTGCTTCGCAGGACAAAAGTCACTTGTGTCGCTATTAATGACTTGATAATTAATATGTGATTTACCTGCCAAGCCTTTTCTCCACTGGAGAAGCAAAACTCTTTCTGGGCTGGAAATACAGTGAACCCGGATTTTTCTCCCACATGATTGTATTTTACAAAGCTCCAGAGGCACAGACCAAACATTTTTACCGTGACAGAGATATTTATTTCTATTTTTATTCTTATACAGTAGATAATTTAGGGCATTATGTGTCACGTGTTAAAATATTGATAAACACCCACGGTAAAAAATAAAGTGATTATTTCTCTCTGGCAATAGGATGCCAGCTGCAAACCTGAGTTGCTCCGGGGGCTGCAGGTGAATAAAACGCTCCCTTGAGTGGCACAGCAATGCTGGGCAGCAGCTGGCAGGGAATCTTCAAGCTGAAAGCATTTGACTTCCCAGAGCTTTGGTGCAGGAAGGAGAGAGGGAGGAATCATCTCAAACCTTCTGCCCCAGACTTCACAGAGAGAGTCCCAACACCCCCTACCAGGGATGGGGAAAGAAACCCAGAGCGGTGCGGGAGGAGCGTGTGGGGCTGGTGAGAAGGGAAAACTGCAGATAATTGTGGCAAAAAGGAGATTCCAGGATCTGCTTTGTATGACAGTGACTGTGGCACTTTCCTGTCACTCGGTGAGGGCAGCAGGCCCTGCCAGATTTGCTATGAGAAGAATGTTGAGAACACACTGATGCTTTTTGTTGCTGCTGGAAGTCCAAGGTCACTGTGTTTTGCTGGTCTGCAAGTGCAAAGGACTGGGAGGGGGAAGCGCAGTAATTAGCAAACCCCAAATTGGCCTGTGGCTCTGCCAGTGAGATATTCCATCTCCTGTCCCCCATGGGCAGGACATGACCCAGGGCTGATGGAGAGCTGGGGATTCTCTCGGGGCTGGCTCGGGCTCTGGCTCTCCTGGGGTTGCGGTTTGGCTTTGGGGTTCCTTTTCACTCCTCTGGGATCAGTGTCAGCACGTGGTGGGTAATTGTAGTGGGCATCACTCATGTTTAGGGTTTAGTTGTTATCATTATTATTATCATTACTATAATTTAGTTTTATTTTACTCTAATTATTCAGTTGTTCTTATCTCAACCTATGAGTGCCCTCAGCTTTATGCCTCCAGTTCTCTCTCCTGTTCCCCAGGGGTGGGGGTGAGAGCAGCTGTGTTGTGTTTGGCTGCTTTGATTTCACAAGTTAAACTATCACACCCTCAAACCTCAGAATGGCACCTATTTTTCATTAAATTATTGGCAGGCAGAAGGCAGGCAGGTTGGGTCCTGGGTGGTGGCGTGGGGAGGAGCAGCCCAGGTTCCTGTGGCAGTTTCATGAACCCTGATAAAAATATTCATAACATTGCAATTTGGCAGGCTCCTTGTAACTGGGGAGGTATTTTTTGAGAGAGGAACTGAACAGCAGCCAAAGCAGGGTACAAGAAGATCTGAACAACGCTGCTTATGAATATTTTGCACGATTGCCCTTTAAAAATTGGGGGGGACTCAATTTTTCTCTGTTAAATTTCTGTCACCCAAAGAGAATTGGAAGATCTGGGCTCCTGGCTTTCGTGTCTGTGATGTTAAGGTGAATGTTAAGGATGGACTTCTTCAACAAATCAGGAACAGAGTGTCCCTTTTGCAGAAACTGGGGACATTCAGGGCTGAAAGGTGGTCACCCAAATACTAACCCCTGCTTCACAACAGGCTTTGGTGCTGAACCCTTCCTCGCACCACAGCAGTGTGCGTGACTGTGGGACGAGGGTGACCCGCAGCCAGGTGGAAGAGCAAGTCGCTGTTCTTTCTCTAGTAACTTTTCCTATACTTTAAAAAAAAAAGTATTTAATTTTTCTATGGAAAATCTTGATGCTTTGCAGTTATTTTGTGTCCTGAGCCGGGCAGAGATCATCAATAACAAAACCTTCTCTCCTGGGAAGTGCCACGTAGATCCCATAAGATGGGGATGTGCCACGTGTGCCACAAGAACCTGACTTTGCAGGAACTCTCCGTTACCTGAATGTGCAAAGTGTCAGTGGGGAGCTTGTTCATTTGCCAAGATCCTCCTCTGCAGCCAGAAAGCCGCTGGCAGGAACCGCTGTGCTCAAAGGCAGGGGGGGTTTGGGGTTGGGGTTGGCTGTATCTGTGTGTCAGTGCCGTGGCAGAGGTGATGTCCTGGCCCTCACTGATCAGCTCTGTCCTTCCATACAGCGAGCAGGAGGACAAAACTCCTGCAGGGAGTCAGGGAGCTTGTGAGGATCTCACATCCCTGGAAGACACCATCAGTGAGGTTTCTTCCACATCCTTTTCTCATCGTGATGGTGTCCTGATTGCTTCAGGTGGCCAGGAACAGGAGGAACCTCCATGTGATGCCTGGGTCTGATGGCACCAGTGGCTGGAAAGGGTCATAGACTCATAGAATCACACAGTGGTTTGGGTTGGGAGGAACCTTTAAGATCAGCTAATTCAACCCACCTGGATGCTTTCCTGTGCAACCTGCTGCAGGGAACCTGCTTAACAGGGGGGTTGGACTGGATGATCTCCTGAGGTCCCTTCCAACCCTACAGTTCTGTAGTTCCAATTGCCTTACCAGCAGCAGGGACACCTTCCACTAGACCAGGTTGCTCAAAGCCTCATCCAACCTGGCCCAGAACACTTCCAGGGAGGAGCAGCCACAGCTTCTCTGGCCAACCTGGGCCAGGGTCTCACCACCCTCACACCAAAGAATTTCTTCCTCACATCTCAGCTCCATCTCCCCTCTGCCACTTTCAAGCCATCACCTCTTGTTCTGTCACTCCCTGCCCTTGGCCAAAGTCCCTCCCCAGCCTTCCTGGAGCCCCTTCAGGTACTGGGAGGCCACTGGAAGGTCTCCCTGGAGCCTCCTCTTCTCCAGGAGGAACAGGCACCTTCAGGCACTGGTTCTTCACTAGGGGAGCGATGTGGGGCTGGCACGAAGGGCCGGGCTCTCTCAGCCCAGCTCCCCAGGGCGCCGTGGGACAGAGCAGCCACCCTCAGCCCACGCTCCCCATGGGTGGGGGATTTGCCCAGTTCAAAGGCAGCTGCTCAAATGAGCTGTCAAATCCATGTCTGAAGCCCCAGCAACACGCGGCGCTGCTAGGGATTTTAAACAACTGTGCAGCTCTCCTTTTGCTTCGTATCTACTCAGCAATAAAACAGAAATTTATTCTGAAGAGTTGCTCTAGCAAAGGCACTTCAAAGTCTACCTGGAGACAAATGGGGATGCATAATTTAAGCAATAAATGTTTTTCTGGCGTTGTTGCACGCAGCCTGCTGAGAGTGCCCAGGGAGAGTCTCCCACTCAAGCTTCTGTTTGCAGTTTGACGTTGTTTCTCCAGAACTCTATTTAAATTCACAAAGGGACTTCATGGACAGGAAGAGAAGGTCCTTCCCAGAACCTTAGGAATGACCCAGAAGCTCAGGTTTTCGGGTCTTTCTGCCCTCATTGCCATCATTTCATCTCCATGGCAGATGCAGGGGAGCGAGTGAGCGCTGCCTCCGCCCTTCCCTGAATTCCCTTCTCCTGTTCCTGCTTCTCCTCCCGTCCCTCACCCCGCTCAACAGGCCAGAATCTTCCTCAGAAATGGTGGAAATCTGTGTTCACTGTGGATTTAGCATTTCCTCCTGGGTTGTTCCTGGTCTGCTCTTGGTTTCTTCAAATGCATTTTACTGTCTCGTTTTAAAAAGGGTTTTAAGGAACTTCCAGGCTGTGTTTCTAAACAAGAATTATCTAAATTCTACAAGACTAATTTTCAAGCTCTTGTATTACATTTCTGATGCTCTTAGTCTTAATATCATCTTCTTCTTTGAATGCTTGAATACTCTGTGGCTGGAACCCACTAAAACAGTTGAGGTACAGGGTGAGATTTCCAACGAGAGCGAGTGGTTCAGCCACCGAGTGTCTGAGGAGCTGCTGCGTTGGGCTGCTCACTACTGGCTGCTCATGGTGCTGACAGCTCACAGGGGTGCTACAATCTGCCTGATATCTCACAAGCTAACAATGTTGGGTTGGCTTTGCATTTTTTTTCAACAGCCTCAACAATTTGGAATTTCCTGGTCTTAAAAGTGAACGTGGGTATTTTCATCAAATGTTCCTATTTTTTTCAGTGTCTGCAAAATCAAAATCATTTCTAAGAAGCCAGCAAGAACACGGTGTAATGGCAGGGAATATCCAGTTTAGTTTGTTAGAATTATTAGATGAAAAAAAAAAAACCAAAACCACCAGTGGAAAATAGTAGTTGAGCAGATTGTTCACAGAAAAACATGACAGAAATGAATAAAGCCATTATGAAAACCAATTTACCCTAATAAGCCACAACTATACAGGCTTTTTTAATGTGGACTCGGGGAAATATGCGATTAATGGATCAACAGCTTAAGCTAGGCCTGAAATGTGCATTTGAGAGTGCGATTCCTCAAATGCAGCTGCACATTTTCACACTGCCTGGCAATGAGTAAAAGTCACAGGGGAAAAAAATCACTGGAGAGTGGTTTGTACAAATAGGGAAGGGAAGGGAAGGGAAGGGAAGGGAAGGGAAGGGAAGGGAAGGGAAGGGAAGGGAAGGGAAGGGAAGGGAAGGGGAAAAGGGAAGGGAAGGGGAAAAGGGAAGGGAAGGGGAAAAGGGAAGGGAAGGGGAAAAGGGAAGGGAAGGGGAAAAGGGAAGGGAAGGGGAAAAGGGGAGGGAAGGGGAAAAGGGAAGGGAAGGGAAAAGGGAAGGGAAAAGAGAAGGGAAAAGAGAAGGGAAGGGCTCTGTTCCTTGACAACAGGTCTAGTTTTAATAACCAGTGTTGTATTAATGGCAAACTACGAGGCTGTAGATGTAGGAAGGAGGGATGTGGGTAAAGCTACCAACCTGGGGATAAGGCTTTGGAAAGACTCATAGTGATGTGTACTTGGAGATTTTGGGGGCCACAGGATAAAAATGATCTAAAGCTGCTGGAGAGTGTCCAGAGGAGGGACACAACATTGGAGAAGGGTTCAGAGGGGAAGGGTGTGAGGAGAGGCTGAAGTCACTGGGTTTGTTCAGCCTGGGGAAGAGGAGACTGAGAGGAGATCTCCTGGCGGTCTGGAACTTCCTCCCAAGGGGCAGAGGAGGGGCAGGCGCTGAGCTCTTCTCTCTGGCCACCAACGCCAGGAGCAGAGGCCATGGCAGGAAGATGTGGCAGGGGAGGGTGAGGTTGGCCATGAGGAAAAGGTTCTTGAGGCAGAGGGTGGTGGAGCACTGGCACAGGCTCCTCAGGGAGGTGCTGATGGCCCCAAGCCTGACAAGATTCCAGCAGCATTTGGCCAAGGCCCTCAGGGACATGGTGTGAATGTTGGGATTGTCCTGTGCAGGGACAGGAGTTGGGCTCCATCATCCTGGTGGGTCCCTTCCCGCTCACAACATTCTGTGATTCTATGAAAAATCCTGAAGAACAGATGTAATAAGAGTTTTTCTTTGTAAAGACTGTGGCACCAGACCCAAATACTGGAGAAGGAGGAGAGTGCCCTGTGCAAGGTGAGCACCGCGCTGCAGTGTGGCTGCGTCCTGCTGAAGCTGTAAAATCGGATTCAGCTGAAACCTGGGTGATGCCAAGCTCGGTTCTGGCTTCCTGCACAAAGACAAATGTTGTGCTACCCTCAGCTGTGCCTGGAACATAATTCCAATGCCTCGCTATTCCTTTGTCACACCTTTGTACATTTGTGCTAATGAGCTGGTTTTCTTTGGTTTTTGTTTTGGTTTGGTTTGATTTTTTTAATCTCAAAAAAGAAAAACAATCCAGAGAAAGAAAGAAACCCTGCAACAAAACCCAAAAGCTTAACTTGGACGATGTCCATAACATTTGTTTAGGCTTTGGAATTATTTACATGGCTTTCTGCTTTGAAAAACAAAGCTGAATATTCCAGGAGACTGGGCTGTGATCTGCTCATGGTATCGTCTGTGTCCCCCTGGCCCCTTGGAGCTGTGTAGATCCTGAGTGCAACCTCTGGGTAACTCACATCCACATCAGTGCTCGTCACTGAAGTCCTAAACCTTCCTCCTTTCCATTTCTGAGGCCAGGGCTGTCTCATGCATCAGCTCAGCAGAGTGGAAGCAGAAACGATCTGAGAAAAATAAAGGAAGAATATCTTGTAGTCAGAGCTTAGAGAGAAAAAAAGAAACCCAACATGCAAGGCTTCCTGGAGCTACACAATCTCCTGGAAATAAATGAACAGATTGCCATGAATGAATAAACTGCTTAAGACACTAATTCACATGCAGGAGGCCGCAGAGCTGAGGGTACCGGCGAAGATGACAGAAACATTCCCTGTGATTGCTCCTGCACCGTGCAATTTCATTTCTGAGGTGGCAAACAGAAGGCAGCCGTGCTCTGCAAACAAACCGCTGGGCACAGACGGCACAGAGCGCTGCTGCTGCCGCTGGGACCCCGGCGATGGTCCCTGTCCTGGTGTGAGCTGGGCTGAGCTGGTTCTGTTCAGCAGCTGGAGCAGCGCTGGGGTTGGGTTCAGCTGGGATTTGTCAGGAGAGAAACGCTGAGAACATCCCCATGTTGGCATTGGTGTCCCTGGCACTGAAGGACTTTGTGTTTGTCCCTCTGCAAGCGCAAGAGCTCAGGGGTGAGGAATATTGCCATGGATCAGCTCCATGGGCACTGGGCTCTGCCAAGGGGCTGTTCCATCTCCTGTCCCCCATGGGCAGGAGATCCATGAGGGGCTCTTCCTCTCTGGCTCTCTCTGGCTCTCGCTCGGGCTCTGGCTCTCCCGGGATTGCGGTTTCGGGTCGGGATTGTCGCTGCTCCGGGATCGTTCTCTGGGAACGGGCCGGGCTGGGTGGGTGAGTGCTGAGCAGTGGCCCTGGGGGTCACTCATTGGCATGTTTTATTACTATTATTATTATCATTACTATTTTAATATCAGTATTATTTAAAGGGTCCCTCAGCTCCCAAGCATCTCTGCACTTCTCTAATGCACGGGCCCCTCCTGAGACCTCCAGGTGCCCTGACCTGTTATGAGCCCCAAGGAGAGCAGGAGCGTCAACCAAGGACCATGGGACAGTACAAGAGGAAATGGGCTCCAGTTGTGGCCAGGGCAGTTGAGATGGGATGTGAGGAAGAATTTCTTTGCTGAAAGGGTTCTGAGGCATTGGAAGGGGTTGCCCAGGGCAGTGGTGGAGTCCCCATCCCTGGAGGGATTGAAGAGTCGTGTAGACACAGTGCTGAGGGACATGGGTCAGTGGGGACTGGTCATTGTTGGGTTCATGGTTGGACTTGAGGAGCTCAAAGGGCTTTTCCAGTCCAGGCAATTCTAGGATTCTGTGGTTCTGGCACCAGTCTGGAGCTGGTGGCTGGCTGCACACCAGTGCTGGGCTTACAGGCAGCTTTAGCCACCGTCCTGTCACTGCTGGGTGGAAGTCCCCACAGCTGACACACTGCCCAGTGTCCTGGCACCACTGGCCAGGGACTCCCTGAGCCAGGACATCTGCAGTGTGGAGCAGCATCCACCCACATCCCAGTGTCCCCATCCCAACCATCCCCTCTGGAGCACTGCATCTGCCTTTCACCCAAGGCACCCACACTCCCCGAGGCCTGACTAGAACACATCTCAGGATGCTGTTTGGAGCTTAGAATGATCTGAAACCCCATTGCAACCAGACCCTCCCTTGATCTGGAACAGCTGCAGTAATGGGGTGGGTTGGAGGACTTTGGGGTTTTCCAGATAATCCACTGCTGTTTCCCAGCCCTTCCCAGTGGTGGTTTGATGAATTCCTTGGGATGACAAAAATGGACTGAAGATAAAAATCTGTGTGAGAGAAACATCTTGTTAGGGCAATAGCAGAGTTAAATTGCATTCAGGTGGGTGAATTCTGGATGTGCTATTCAGACAGTGTCTGTGGGCACACAGGTCACTGCTGCTTTCAGCTTTCACACCAGGAGAGTCTCATCCAGCAGAAGAGCATCCTGACACCCAGCAAGGAAATAGCTACAGCTCACCATTTAATAACAGTCCAAGACAAATTCTGCTATAGCTTATGCCCTTGCAATATCCAACACTTTCCTTGGAGATAATCGAGGAGAAGAGAGTTGCTCTGGGATCATTTTGTAGTGAATGTTGATCAGACATTGATTAATGATATCTGTGCTTAGTGGCTCATTAACACCCTGCAGCTGGCACTGATGGGAGTGCAGGCAGCTACTCAGGTGGGGCTCATCTCCCTGGCTTTATAGTGCCCACCCTCCAGTTCAGCCTTGAAGCTGGTGATAAGAAGATGTCTTAGGCTGTTCTGTGTTGCAAGGAATCATGGTGAAACATCTGGACTGGGAACAGGAGTGTGGTGGTGCCCAAGAGTGTACTCAGTGTGGCCATGGCATGAGGTGAGATGAGTTTGCTAAGGTTTAAAACTGAGAATTCTAATATGAGCTCCAGTTTAACATCAACAGAGCAGCAGTGTGGCATCCAGGGTGCTCTTACTGCCTGTGGAGGTGAGTGCATCATGGCTGGTGCTCTGTGGTTCTTGGGCTCCATCATCTCTGCATGCTGGTGCTGTGAATGTTGTGTTGCTCCCTGAGAAAAGAGTCCTGCAAAACAGGGACTTGGGTTCTGTTGATTTTATCTCTCTTTGGGCTGGCTTGTGCTATTTAAGTACATAACATAAATTACTTGTTCTTCTGGTTTTACTGTTTTTCCCAGTTGCTTGAATGATGAGCTGGCTTCTCTTCTGGGTGGGATATGGTTGGATTTAGTTGGAACACAGCAGAGTTGATGGGACCTTGCTAATAATATTGATAATGTTTGATATCACAGAATGGCTTGGATGGGAAGGGACCTTAAAGCTCATCCAGTCCCAACCCCCCTGCATAGTGTGTATGTGTGACATGAGTGACACCATGTCCAAGAGCAACCTGATGGAGCTCAGGGGCTGCTCTGTGTGGGGGCACCACACTGAAGAACAAAGGCAGATGTAGTGTGTCCTCATACATGGGGACAGAGTACAGTGCGGGGACTCAGCCCTGCCCCAGGAGAAAATAAAAGGGGCACCTATTGCTCAAGAGTGGCCCCTTTGCCTGGGTGATGTTACCCTGACCCCAGTCTTCCCTCAAGGAGAGTCCTTGCTCTTCTGGGCTCTCTGGTCAAGCTCACAGATGTGCTTTCAAACACCACCTGAAGAATTTGTCCCAAGACCTCAGGACTTGGTTTCTCTTGGTGACCAAGATACTGTAGGAATTTTTTCAGATAAAACCACTGTATTAAACTAATGCCACACTCTTTAATAGGGCAGAATTCATTGAGACCAGTGACTGGCTGACAGCAGGTGACCAAGGAATAATGTGAGAAACAGAGTTTGAAGGGAGTAGTCTTTCCCTTAGCTCTTATTCCCAGCTTTTGGCAGTTACTGGCATGGGAATTTCTTGGCCATTGGATTTAACAGCCACCCCTGGATCAGCCTTACCCAAATATCCCGAATTACGTGGGAATCCCTGTGTCTGTGCTATCTGCTGGCAGCGAGCTGCACAGATCGTGTTCTGCATCAGCTGAAAACACACTGGATTTGTGTTAAACTTCCTCAGAGACCTTCCTGCTATTTACTCTCCCCCAGAGTGGAAGGTGTGGTGTGTAACTGGAATATTGAGGTCACTGGAGAGTGGGGGAGCAAAGAGAAACGTGGTCCTGGAAGAGAGGTGGGTGGGAGCTGTGCCTTTCCCCTGCAGCCCCCCTGGCTCTGGGGGATATCCAGGCAGCAGAGGAGCTATTTCTGTTAAACTGCTTTTCCTGAGCAGCTGCCTACTCGTGACTGTCCCCCTGTGCTTATTCTCTGTCTCAGTGTTCCTTTGGTAACAGAACACGGTCACTTAGTCTCAGATAAAAAAAGGGAATTAAAAACCTAGCATGTGTGCAGGTCTGGGCTTCTCAGCACCTTCCTGTGGCTGTTGAATTTAACCCCTAGTGACGTGGGGCAGCTTTGCAGACGGGGCAGCGCTGACACTGTTCTAGATGGCAGTTTTTAAGCAGAGCTGCCCAAGTGCTTTGGGTACAGAAGGTGTTGGGTGTCTGTGCTGGCTGCTCCCTCAAACGAGCTGCACTGGAATTTCAGCACCTTGTTCTGTGCCCAAAATGTGAATATTTCTGTGTACCTGATTGTCTCGGTGAGATTTGTACTCGCACACAGGTGTTAGAACTTTAAATGTCCTTGTGTAATATCTGAGGATCTGTTCGTTATGGCAAGATTAACACATGATAGAATAATAAAATTCAGAATTTACCTGGCACTGACGAACACACTCTGATTCTTTAGTTTTCCAATTTGACACTTGTCTGGCCACAAAGAACAGGGAATTCAAGACACCCTTAAATTCAGCATAACAGCTCTTACTGTTGCAGTTCATACTTCAACAGAGGTGCCTCCTCTGTACCTCCAAGTGCAGAAGGACAGATGTCTGTCCAGGCTCATCTCGCAGCCTTTGTTCCCTCCCAGCACTCTGTCCCTGTGCTGTTAACGGATTTCCAGTACAGGAAACTTCTCTTGTGCAGTTTTTAACTCATCATTTTGTCTTGTTCCCCACAGATACCCTCCACCCTCGTTCCCTTTTTCAACAGACATTCATTTTCCTGCCTGGGTTGTGTTACCAGAGCTGCTCACTCCCCTCATGATTAGGGCAGAAATCTCAGATCTTCTGTCTCCCAAATGGATCTTGGTGCCTGGATAGTTACTGATTCTTCATTTACTGATATTTTTTTAAATAAAATATCTTTCTTTCTTCTTCACCCTTTCCATTAGATGTTCTTCCTTCTTGCAGCTTTGTGCTCAGACCACACACACCACCCCAGCTGAGCCCTCTCTGCTTCTCCTGGGTGTGATGCTCCCCTCCTTTGCACAGCTTCTTCCCCTGCAGTACATGCCCTGGCAGGATTACGCCTTTCTTTTCCTCAGCAGTGTGGTGTTGCTGGCACAGGCTCTGTCTGTGATCCCCTCTACCTCCTGGATCCTCTCTGCTGAAAGAGCTGCCTTATCATTTTTTTCCTTCTACTGTTTCAGTGCTACTGAATTTTTATGCTACTTTTTTTTTTCCCCATTTTTTTTGTCCAACTTATCAAGATACTTATATGCTCTAATCTTGCTCTCTTGAATAACTAGTGTCTTGATGCCATCTATAAAAACAAAAGCATTTTATTCTCTCACCTTCACCCATGATGGGCACACCGAGCAGACCTGTGTCCAGCCTCTGTACACTGATACCTGACCTCAAAGCAGAAAGATCTGACCAGTCTTCTGTCCAGCTCATAGTTCAACTTCACAGGGAGGAAGTCTCCTAAGCTGATGTCCTGGTTTTTAGCTGGGGCAGAGCTGGGGTTTGGTTTCAACTGGGATTCGTTAAGAGAGGAAAGTTGATAACAGACTGATGTTTTCAATTGTCACTGGAAGTTGAAGGACTTTGTGTTTGTCCCTCTGCAAGCGCAAGAGCTCAGGGGTGAGGAATATTGCCATGGATCAGCTCCATGGGCACTGGGCTCTGCCAAGGGGCTGTTCCATCTCCTGTCCCCCATGGGCAGGAGATCCATGAGGGGCTCTTCCTCTCTGGCTCTCTCTGGCTCTCGCTCTGGCTCTGGCTCTCCCGGGATTGCGGTTTTGGGTCGGGATTGTCGCTGCTCCAGGATCGTTCTCTGGGAACGGGCCGGGCTGGGTGGGTGGGTGCTGAGCAGTGGCACTGGGGGTCACTCATTGGCATGTTTTATTACTATTATTATCATCATTACTATTTTGATATCAATATTTTGTTACATTTTATTTACTTTTTATTATTAAATGTTTCTTCTCTCCCCCTGTGAGTCTCCTTCCCCTTGCCCCCCAATTCTCTCCTCTCTCCCCTGGGTGGGTCAGTGAGTGAGTGGCTGGGTTTGGCTGCAGCCCAGTGCCCCCAGTGAAACCACCACAGCTGGTTCCAGTCCCTGCTGAAGTCAAGCTATGGGGTATTTACTTTCCTTCCCAGCACTTCTGCTGTCTCTTTATGGAACATCAGGTTTCTTTGGCAGGACTTGCTCTCAACAAGCCCAGTTTGGCTGCTGTTCATCACCTTGTGGTTCCCTGGTGCTTTGCAAGCTCTTGTTGGCACGTTTCTTCCAAGTTTCTTATGCTTGTAGGTAAGGTGATCTGTAATTATACATCACCTTTTTTTTCCTAAGATAGTCATATGTTAATGAGATCTCAATTACCCAAACACACACTAGCTTGTAATTATTAGCCCTGGCAAATACCCATTAAATGTATTTCTTGGCTGCATTATTTCCTGATTCACCAGAGGACACAGCCTCGTGCAGCGATGCAAGCAGAGGAGCGCAGCCTGTGCAGTTAAAACGAGACACTCTGCCCTGCTTCCTTGTTTTAGAGCCACGTGAAGCTCAGACGTGCAAGGTGCAGCCGAGGGCAGAGCAGAGCCCCCAGTTCATGGCACAACAATGCAATCTCTGCGGATAAATGAGCTGTGGGGTTCGTTACCTGATCAGCTATTCAGACGCGGGCGCGATGGCTTTTCGCTCCTGTTCCCGGCTGGGTGGGTGCTGGGCTGCAGCAGATCGCTTTGTCACGCCACTTGGAACTGCACAGTATTTTTTCCACTTTCTCTTCAGTAATTTCATCTAAGTTTCCTGTTTACTTTTGAATAGAATAGCAGCTACTTTGGTCATCCATCAAAGCAGAGCTGGGTGACAGTAAGTTTTACAGTAATGCCGGCTGATTCCCGGGCAGAATAGACATCAGTACTCCACAAAGATAAAGTTGTCATCACAGATCAAAAACCTGGGGAAAGCTAAGTGAGCCTTTCTCCTGCTGTCAAAGCCAGAATTAAGAAGACAGTAGGAGAGATGTAGCAGCATAAATAGCATACAAATACAGTGGCTTAATCTTTGGGAGATTAAAAGCCTTAAAATTGAGGATGCTGCTCCCCAGAATGTTTGCAAAACTGCAGTTTTCTCTGTATGACTTGTGTACAAAGGCAAAATATTTTTTTTTATTAAGAATCAGTAATTTCACTGACTCTTGTGTCAGACTAACTTGTGGAAGACATTATTTTAGACTATTGACAAGTGTTCCAAGTAACTTCTTGTATTCAGAGAAGAAAAAAGAAATTTGAAAAGATAAAAAATGGCTATCCTTCAAACTCCTATTTTTCCACCCATGTGTATAACTTCTCTTCCCTCTGGACATCAGCCCATTTGGAGATGAGTGCCCCTTGCAGGTGTGACACCAGCTCTGCAGCACTGCCTGCACCGTGGCTCTGCATTAACAGGATGAGACCAACCGCTGTCTCCTGCCACCCGAATGTCACTTGTCCCCGCACCTTCCCGAGCCCCGGCTTGCTCTGCAGACAACACAAAACAATGCCTTTCCCCAGTGTCATAATGAAAATACACTGTGGCAGTAAAACAAGCAGAGCAGACAGCTTGTGTCCCCTGGGGCAGGGGCAGACGGTGCTGGTGTCCCTGTCCCCTCTGCTCCTGGGCTGTGCCCGACGCGGGATGTGGTTTCTGACGGGTCCAGCCGTGCGCTGCTGTCAGAGTAGAGCAGAGGGTCAGAAGCATCCTGCCAAGAGGATTTATTGTCAGAAACCTGCCACTTCATCAGCAGTGATGTGTTGAGCAGAAATCTGTCACTTCTGAGACATTTCAGAGGGAGCAGGCAGGAGGATGGCAGGGCTCGGGGAGGGAGGGAGAGCAAGGTCACTGCGTCGAGTCTGTTTTGTCACAAGCAACTCAAATTTACATGTACAACTCAGTCCAACTTGCATCTAAAAACAGTTTGACTGTTCCTCAAATCCTTGGGTGTGCACATGTCTGAAGCTCACTGTAGTTTATATCCCTTACATATTCATGCCCACTGATGCTGACCTTGCTTTTCAACCCAAATCCAACTCTTCTCTCCCTGATGCTACCCATGATATATCCATACAGAGCCATCACACACACTGCCAGCCTACACGTGGCTCATCCATATGAGCTTCCTCCTGCATGAACAGGTCTCCACACCCTGAGCACCCCAGGAACTGTCTTCTGGCCCTGGAATCTTTAACTGAGCTTTCTACATGGATCCTGGTAAGCTTGACATTGAGCCTTCTGCACATGTGATGAGCTACAGAGCCCACCTGTGAGTTCAGATGGAAATGTAACACCTCATTTGGAGATTTGGGCCTTTTAGAGGACAGGCTTGGACTTAAACGTGAGCTTGACAAATATTATATGTTTGGGGTAAAAGTAAGATGAAATTCAAGATAATGTGAAAGCTGTATTTCAGTTAGAGCAACCAGCATCACCAATTGAGGCTGGGAGGGAGATGTCATGCACTAGCGATATGGAACAGTGTCTGTATCTCCACAGACAGTGTCTGTTGTGGTTCCAGGTGTTATGGAGCTCATACAAGGTCCCAGTGAAGATCAGGTTCCCTTGTGTTGGATGATGAGCCAAGTCACAGGACAACTTTCTGACAGTTGCAGAGTCAAAGGGAATGAGAATGTCACCAGAGGTACTGAGCTGGTGGTGCCCCAGGGATTAGGAGCTGTCTGGAGCTGGGACACATTTCCAAGCCACAGCTCTGCTTAGTGACGAGGTCTCAAAGACTCCAAAATTTTCCATCATGGTTTCTTTAGCCATAGGGAAATGCTGAGCAACTTTGTCAAAATACCCCAAGTGATACAGCTGTAAGGAAAAGCACTTTGGTTTCTTACACCCCAAGAGCCGAGGGTAAGAAGTAATTCACCATCTCATGGGAAACAAACTGTTTTGTGAAGGTGGGATGGAGCCCAAAAAGGGATCCAGCAAAGCACAACTTACCTGGTAGTCAAGCAAAAGACTCCTCAAAATGTAAAAAACTTAAATTTTACCCACTCTTCCAAGTTTTTTCTGTAATTCCCAAGCAGCTTTCCCAGTTCATTCCAGAGAGCCTGTTAAAGAGGATGGCTGCCACTTCTGTCTAATCCCACTTTTTCTATCAGAAATAGTTAACAATCCTGCTTCCCTGGTTCCCACCTGTACCTGCAGCAGGTAAGTGCTCTGGGTGAGCTTTCCCAAATATTTATACTGGGACATTTAAATGCTTTGGGCAACAAATTTTCAAAGCAACATACACAAAACACACTTGGATATTTTTAGCTCTCTAATAAATGGAGAATTTCAGATTCAAGATGTTGTCCAAAGTTTACTTGCAATGTGTATTTATGCTGGAACTCCTGCAATCGTCCTTTCAGTCTTTGACAAGGATATCTATGGTGTATAACCCACTTCTCAATGGAATTCATAAACATTACATTGTATAAACTACTTAAAGAAGTTGAATAATAGAAGCTGTTTTTTTCAGGTCTCTGCATTCTTTTTTTGCAACCCAGAGAACAAAGCACAGGAGGGAAATCCCAAGTGAGAAAAGCTCTCGGAGCCCAAGGGTGCTGGGTGATGTTTCCTGAGAACACCCTGCTTGCAGATACAGTTAAAATGGAAAAATCCAGCTCTTCCAGAGACCAATTCTGCATGAAAGTAAACTTTGATCTACAATTTTCACTGTCTGTTCATGAGGAGAGGAAAAAAGTATATTTTGCAAAGGGAGTCCAGGGAATAAGAAGGCAAAAAACCCCAAACCCAACATGAATAGCAAAACCAGAGCTGTACCTCGGGCAGGGCTGCAGCACCCTCTCTTCTGGTTTAAGTTAAGCTGTGTAAAATGCAAATTCTTAGGTGTAAAGAAGAACTGAGGGAACTGGTGATAAATAGTGATAATCTGTTTAAATTGTTGATAATCCAGAACTCTGCATTGTACACTGACCAGAATTCACCATCAGCAAGATCTGAGGAAAGAGGCAATTTTTAGAATGGAGGAATGAAAATTCTCATGGGAAAAGGGGAAAGAACTATTTCAAAATAATGGAGATACGGATTTTCTTTTTCTTTTTCTCAATATTGTGAAATGCATTTGGGGTGATCAAAGTGAAGAAAATCCCATTTGGAAAATGAATTGGGACCGTAGCCAAGCCAGGACAGGGTCTGACACAGAGGTCAGGAGCTGAAGATGTGTTTCACCCTAGGACACATGAAAGCCTGATGCATGTTCCTCAGTCCAGAGTCTGTAGGGGTGCTCTGATGAGAAATTGTCCTCTCTATAACTCAACATGTGGCCAGAAAACCAAAGAGGAAGTCCCCAGTCTCTACCTGCACACCAGACAGCTGATCCATGGAACTGGTAGGACAAGAGGAAATGGGCTCCCGTTGTGGCCAGGGCAGTTGAGATGGGATGTGAGGAAGAATTTCTTTGCTGAAAGGGTTCTGAGGCACTGGAAGGGGTTGCCCAGGGCAGTGGTGGAGTCCCCATCCCTGGAGGGATTGAAGAGTCATGTAGACACAGTGCTGAGGGACAGGGGTCAGTGGGGACTGGTCAGTGTTGGGCTCATGGTTGGACTTGGTGAGCTTAAAGATGACTTTTTCCAGTCGAGGTGATTCTGTGTGATTCTGTGGCTCAGTCTGTGTGAGCTGCAGGAACGTGACACTGCACCATCCGTGAGCAGATAAATGGAGCTGGCACAAACCAGGTCAGTCTGAGATGTTGAGCAAAGGGGCAAAACCAGAACAGCTGATTGATGGGAAGGGACACATGGAAATGAGTCACCAAAGCAGAGCAACGTGGAGAAAACTTGCAGATTTATCTCATCCTGAGGCTGGGTGGACTGGGACCCAACATTGAAGATTCACCAAAAAGGGTCTTTCATGTGTCTACAAACTGAAGCCGTGGTGCTGTGACTGTGGAACTTGCAGGTCAGGAGGGGAAACTCCTGTGAGCAGCTACAGGCTCAGAATTGTGTCTCTGGGGTTGCAAGGGGTTGGTGTACACATAAAGTGAGGTCATTAAAGAAATAGAAGGGTAAGGCTGTTTTACCAGGGGAATTGTGCAGAAGTAAGAAGACACCTTTCTTTGGTCAGACAACTGCTTTTCTAGGTGAAGCACCCGTGGTTGGTTCCAGGTACTGAGGTTTCACAGAACAGAATCATTGCAGTTCCTCTCTTGGCTTGGTTGCAAACTGTTAGTTCAGCTGGCAAGAAAATGAGCTGGTACAAGAATTATGCAGGGATTAGGGAAATGATGAAGGTTTATCTTTAGAAACCTGTGAGGCATCAGAGATGTCATTAGCATGAGAACTGGAGAGAAGAAGGAGAAGGAGGATCAGCACATCCCAAAAGGAATTGCTCTGAATGAACTGTGCTGGCAGGGAGGAGGAAGGACCAGAGCTTCTCTGCTGAGTGTGGTGGGTAGTTAGTTAGTCCATTTAGAATATCTGTCTGTTTGAATTTCCCATTGCAATCATCCATCTCTTGGATGTTATTTGCCATGGTGACACTACCAGCAGTGCACTGGAAGTGGTGTCTGAGCCCCCTCTGACCACGTCTGCTCGGGCTGTGTGAGAATGCAGAGCTCTCTCTGGAACGTGACTGTTTTGTTCTCCTTCACACCCCTCCCAGTCAAGGTGGCTTGAGCATCACTCACCTGGCAAAGACAATTTGCATCACTGTTTTAATAACTTTTCCCTCAAAACCATACCTTCATTCTTCCTCCTCTTCATTTAAAGAGAAAAAGAAATGCAAACCTAAACCAGACAATTCTGGCAAAGTAGAAACCTTGAAACTGTTTTATTGTTATATTGCTGTCTCCATCACCCCTTGCTGACCTGCTTCTCGCCTGCTCCCAGCATTGAGAAGATGTGCACACTATAATTCAGATTCTCTGCTGTTGTGTCTGTTTTTCTTCTTATTTTTGCCATTCTTTTGGCTAAGTAGAGCCTGTTTTGTTTTAGCTTATGGCATTATCTTATTCAAACCAATAACTATCAATATTTTTTGTTATGATCATAGAATGCTTTGGGTTGGAAGAGACCTTAAAGCTCATCCAGTCCCAACCCCCCTGCCAGCAGCAGGGACACCTTCCACTAGAGCAGGTTGCTCAAAGCCTCATCCAATATATGCACTAATTCAGCTGTAGGTACCTGGGTAGATACTGGTTTTGCTGTAAGTTTGCTGTAAGTTTGCTGTAAGTGACAAAATGAAACACAAGGACTAAGACATCGCTTGACAATAACTTGTCTGGATTTGTGAGTATTTTTGGAGTCTCTTAAAAATAAGTGGCTCTCCCTTGGGGGAAAAGCTCTACAAGCCTGGAAGGGAAATGCTGCCTGCTGCTGCTGATGGAGGCACTGGGAGGAAATCTGGGTTTGGTCCCTTTCCATGGGCACTTGCCCACTTCTGTGGAGAGGAGCCTCTGTGCCAAGGAGATGCTGGGGCCAGAGCTGGGGTGGTGATGGCCACCAGCCTGGGGCCAGTGGGAGGGAGTGTGTGTGGGAGCTGCTTTTGCTGGGAGTTGTGATGCTGCTGCTGAGGAGGAGGTGAGAAGCTGTCTGGTCATCTTCCCAGGGTGGAAAACACCACTCAGATCTCACAAGATCAAAGTTCTTCCACTCCAGCTCTGTATCTGACCTGCCCGTTCAGAAATCGTTACTCAATTTTATTTTTTTCATATAAAAAAAATAACATAAAGTAGTCTTCACTAGGGGGAAAAAAAACCCAACCCACACTACTTTGATATCTTCCAATTTGTTTCTGTCAGCAGTGCTGTGCCAGCTCAGCTTCGGTGGTGCCAGCAGTGCTGCTCTTTGTCACTTAATTCCTCTGCTCCCGAGTGCTTGGGGAAGTCGCCTGGCTGCAGCCACTCTTGGAGTGTCCTAGTAAATATCATTCATTTTTATATATTTAAAAAAAACCCTACTGAAGACTTTATTTCTTCCTGGGATATGCTTAAGGTATCTGTGAGAGCTAAGGACCCTCGGTCAGTTGGACAGGAGAACACCTGAAACCTAAACTTGTGGGCTCTGTAAAGATAAGCTTTACATTTTTAATAACAATAATAATAAAAATCTATAGACTTTATATAGCTTTTTGATGCACTAGAAGGAAATACATATTCCAGTTAAGATAAAGCTTTCCATTTTAACATTAGCTTGCAGCAATCACTGTGTGTTGTCAGAGTTAATGATGGGCTCAGCCCCCCTCACACCACAGGAGCGGTTCCTGTCACCCCACCCGCCCTTCCCTGCCGTGCTGACCCGTGTCCCGTCCCCTCTGCTCTCCTCCACAGGCTGCTGGAGCAGAGTTTATTCAGGGAACAGAAAGCCCTGCACGCACAGTCCATGGCAACATTTCCAGGTGAAGGATCACACATTACAGGAGCCTTTAATCTTCCTCGGGATAAAAACCCAAATCACCAGCTGGCAGGGATGCGCCGTGCTGCCGAGCTCCATCCAGGGGGCTGCTCTGGGACTACTCACAGGGCACAATAAAGCCCCCAAAACATTTAGCCTCTCCCTTGCCCCCCAAATCTCCCTGGGCAGAGTTTTATAGTCCTAGTTTGCAAATATTGACAATTGAGGTTAATATTGGCAAGTAAACATTACAAGTTTTCTTGCTGAAAAATGAATGGTATAACTGAAGAATATTATTTAAAATACCATTATCAGTCCAACACTTGAAAATCTTCTCAAGATAATGCTTCTTTCCAAGGAGATGCTCCCAATATCAGCACTGTAAACATGAAGCTGCAGTTTGTGTCCATGTGATGTGTGTGCAACCACAGCCAATGCTCAGGACTGTGCTACACTGCAAAGGAATTGTATAGAAACAGCACCTTTAATTTCACAGAGTCGTAGGGGTGGGAAGGGACCTCAGGAGATCATCTACTCCAAATTTGTCAAGCTTTTCTCTAAAGGGGTGTTTTAGCTATGGCAGGATTTCTCATGTTTTATATTATAACTTTGGTTTTGCTCACAAACCAACAGAACTCTCTCATTTTCACCTTCCTAAATTGTTCACTTCTCAGAATCGTCAACAGCCAGAACTGGCACATCCATGTATGGCCCAGCTCTGGTGAACAGGGAGCAACTTTATTGCTCATAAATTAAGAATTTATACCAAATATATCTCCCACAATGCTTTCTATATAATATTCCTTGTATTTCTAATTTTGAAAGAAAATAAGGAGTGGTTCCTGGAAAGGTGTGTCTGCTTTGGCTGTTCTAGATTTTGCCAGCACTGTTGTTTCTAGTGTTGAATTAAAAATAAATAAAGCATATTTTTGCATGCCTTCAGAATTTCTGATCATCTTACACCTGCAGCTGTACCTGGGCTACTGGGGGCTGCCAGGACTGGCTGTGGTAACGATCTGTCACCTCAGTTTTCTGTGACCTCCTTGGTGTCAGTAACTTGAATGCAAACTGTGTCTGTAATTATGACATTTTCCTCAGTTTTAGTCTGTTCACCTTCCTTTGGGGGATGAGCTGCAGGTGCTGAAGTCACAGCCTGAGATCGAGGTCCTGAGCAGCAGCAGGTCCCGCTCCACTCGTGTGCTTGGTGAGTGATGTTGGTTTTTTATTCTTATCCAAACAAAGGGAGGTGAAGGGAACTTGAAGCATAATCAGTCTGCAGCAAAGGAGGCTCCTCTGCTGAGGTGTGATTTTTCATCTGCAGTTCTTCAGGGGCTTAAATCCTGAATGAGAGGCCAGGCTAAGTACTGCTCAATTTCCAGCACTTGTTATAAAATAGAATCACAGAATCACAGTGGTTGGAAAAGACCTTTAAGATCATTGAATCCAACCATAAACCCAACACTGCCAATCCCACCTCTAACCCGTGTCCCTGAGCACCTCATCTGTCTGTCTGTTAAATCCAACTGGGGAAGGTGACTCCAGCACCTCCCTGGGCAGCCTGTGCCAGTGCCTGAGAACCCTTTGGGTGAAGGAGTTTTCCCTCAGATCCAATCTGAACCTTCCCAAAAGAGCAGGTCACCAGGAAAAGAAGTTCAGAATGATTACACTTGATTTATGGTGTTCTCTGTAGGGAGGGCAGGGGCTGTGTGGTTGTGTCTCTGGAATGAAGAGGCTGAAGTACAACAGACCCAAGCAGCAGGGAGCAGTGTGAGTGTTGAGCTCATCTCCTGCTGGTGATGAAGAGTGCTCTGAGCTTCCTCATTGTCTGTTGCTGCCAGGGCTGATAATCAGGGCTGGTTCTGGGGACTCCTGGCTGTATCACACCACATCTCTTCATGAACAGAGGTGGCACTGGGAATGGTATTTGGCACAAGCATCACGCATGCTAATATGCTCAGAGGAGAATCACAGAATCACAGGATGGTTTGGGTCAGAAGGGACCTGAAAGCTCATTCAGTCCCAACCCCCCTGCCAGCAGCAGGGACACCTTCCACTGACCAGGTTGCTCAAAGCCTCATCCAACCTGGCCCAGAACACTTCCAGGGAGGAGCAGCCACAGCTTCTCTGGCCAACCTGGGCCAGGGTCTCACCACCCTCACACCAAACAATTTCTTCCTCACATCTCAGCTCCATCTCCCCTCTGCCAGTTTCAAGCCATCACCCCTTGTTCTGTCACTCCCTGCCCTTGGCCAAAGTCCCTCCCCAGCCTTCCTGGAGCCCCTTCAGGTACTGGGAGGCCACTGGAAGGTCTCCCTGGAGCCTTCTCTTCTCCAGGCTGAACAGCCCCAACTCTCTCAGCCTGTCCTCACAGCAGAGCTGCTCCAGCCCTGGCATCATCCTCGTGGCCTCCTCTGCACTGGCTCCAGTAGCTCCATGTCCTGGTGCTGTTGGTGGCCCCAGCACTGGATGCAGTAGTTACAGTAGAGAGCTATAACTTGTACTCAGAAGCCACTGAAATTCCATCACGTAAATTCAAATAGGTGAAAAATGCATGTGAGTGTCACCAAGCCACTCAGTCACCTTTGTGCTGGCTGTCATGAGTGTGACCTGGTGCTTGACTCTGAGCGCCTTGCCGTGCCTGGGAACTGCTGGGTGATGCTGTGGGTGCTGTGGGGCTTTGCACCCCTCTGAGCAGTGATGGGCAGCCTTTAGATGGGCACAATCCTCTGTGGTGAGCACAGGGAGCCCTCTGATCCAGTTACACCTCCGTTACAGGTGGTGACTGACGAGGGGACCTCATTACAAACATTGATTAATCAGACTGTCCTTGGGTGTTTGGATTGGCCTTTGCTCTAATGTGTACTTCTGCTTTTCCACATTAATATATGGACTGAGAGACTGCAGTGACTAATTAGGGCCGGAACTGGGATGAATGAGCCAGGTGGGACTTTGTTCTCTCCTGGAGCCTCCTTGGCTAATGGTGTCACGCCTGAGCGAGACGAGGGTGTTTGCTCAGAGCAGAACAGGGTTATTATTTATGTGGTATTAGCAGTTGTTTTAATCACTGGGTCCTTTTTACCTCCTCATGGAAAGCTTGTGAATCACTTAGGAAACCAAACATTAATTTACTAACAGGCTTCACTTGGGACCTTCCCACCCTGTTTTGCATCCCAGCCACAGAACTTGGTTTTAATCTAAATGCATGAGAGGTGCAAGGCCCTGGGGGGAAGAGAATGCAAATAAAATCCATATTGTGCACTTCACAAACTGGCTTCAAGCTTTTGAAAGCTGCCTTCTTCATTTTTGTGCTTGTAAATCTCTTAGTCATCGATCCTTTACCTTCCTCTTAAGCATCTTAGGTTTTTAAATTAGAATCACAAATAATTTCTTTTTTTACAGTCCCTTTATATCTTCTGCATACTGGCTGCCTGGGCTCTAAGCAGCCAAACCCAACACAGTGTGCAGGTAGTTGAGCAAGAGACGCAGAAGCATAGTGGTTGGAAAAGACCTTTAAGTTCATCGAGTCCAACCATAAACCCAACATCAATCCCACCTCTAAACCATGTCCTTGAGCACACTGTCTGCACCCTGGATCCCCCCAGCTCCTGTTAGCAGGAGGAGCAATTCCACCAGCCCCTGCCCATAAGGTTCTGCTGTGGCCCCGAATTTGCCTGCCATTCTGGAAAGTGTTTTGTTATTTTTCTCTCCTGTGTATCTGGATGAGGACTTGTTTACTTTTTTCCTTGTTTCCCTGTGGGTTCCCATCACTTTCTGAGCTGTTTTCCTCTGTTACTCATGACTTGTGGCTATGCTCACAACTGGCTCCCCACCCTTCCCTGTCCCCCCCACGCCTTTCCTTGGCTTGGTCTTGGGGAGCCCCACAGCAGCACGTGCTGATGGAGGAGGCACACGTGGCTTGGACAGCACCAGTGGGGACTTGGGTCACCTCATGGGTGGGATGTGTGAGGTGGGTAACCCAACACACACCATTAGCTGCCCTGGGAGGTGAGGAGGAGCACAGAGCCAGGTGTGACAGCGGTGCTGTGAGTGTGGGTGGTGGTGCAGAACCCTCTACACCATGGGCCACCTTGTTCTGTCAACACCAGCCTACGTTGTTCTTGCTTCAATCAAGCACAGGGGGCTGGGACAGACTTGTCCTGGGTACAAGTACAGTGAGTTGGGATGATTAAGGACCCTGTGACCACTCCTGGAGCTCCTGTTCCTTGGGGAATGTACCCAGGACCCCTCCTGCATGGTTCACAGCCCGCTCTGGAAGGTGCCAAGATTACCTAACAAGAACAATGGCCACAATAAAAATACATACTGACCAAAATCAACCATCTTGTGACCCTATAAATACTGATCCTGAGTGGAGCCCTTCAGAGCTCTCCAGGATGGCAGCAGGCTGGGACCCCTATCAGTGTCCTGATTTGGGGAATAATCATCCAAAGCTATAAGCTGAGAAAGGGTAAGGGTGAGTAATTCACTGTAGTTCAATTTTGTAGCATTGCTAGGATGGTTTTGGTCACAAAAATCTATTCTAATCCATGGAAAAATAAATATCTTGATAATAGTTTAACCTCTAGATCTATACTTATACCTGTATCTCTGAGTATGTGACATAACTCTGCTAGGACTTTAAGTTGCTGTGTCAATTATAACAAGTTGCTGATTATCCATGCTGAACCTGGTGACTCAAAGGGAGATTCTCCTTTATCTCCTTTCCCTGATCCCTGCATCAGTCATTCCAACTCAATTCTGACTTGATCCCTGTGTGAGTAATTTTCCCTGATCCTCATACAAACAATTTCTCCTGACCCATGTGTAAATCATTCGAACCCAATTGATTTTGATTTTCCTCTGTTTTTCCCATGCAGTAACATCATGACCTGGCCATTGAATTCTGTTAAGTCTCACTTTTACAAATTCATATTCAAATCATTTTATTTTTCCTAATATCTTTGGTGATTCTTTCAGCAACCTTAAGTCCTTCCACTGCCACCTGCGTCAGCGTGGTCTGCTCATGGCATCTGCAGCTTCTGTTGCAACCCCTGGTGAAGTGGTGCTTTGTAGGCAGCCTGCAGCCCTGGGGACTGCAGAGACCATGTGGAGTACAAAATCCAGTCCTCTTCTCTTAAAAAAAAACTAAAAAAATTGAATTTTCACTACACTGCCTTGTTAATTTTTTCTGCCACTTCACTTCTTGGTCATTTTATTCTTCACCATTTAAACCTTTAGTGGCTATTATGGAAGAAACTCTGGACACAGAGCCTTTCAGAGCCTGAAGAATGATTTCTATGTCCTTCCATCACATCCAGCCCACTTGAAATATCCACTTGAGTGGTTTCTGCTCGTAGTGCCCCGAGATCTCACAAATGCTGCTTTTGGGGAAGGCTTGGCTGGGGACTTGGGGACAGGCTGTGGGGACGGCAACGGCATGGGATGAAGGAGGACTTCACCTGTGGCAGACAGGATACAGGGCTGAGGGGAGGAAAGTGAGTCCCCATGGCAAAACCTCCTCACCAGCCCAAAACTCGGGGAACACAACACCGCTGCAGCAACCAGGAGTCACACCTAGCCAACAGAGCAAGGACACTGATTTGGTTGGTTGCTTTGTTGTTTGTTTTTTTTTAAAACATTGTTTTTCTCTCTTCAGATTTTACACATTTTTCTTCTTGAAAAAATAGTTGCTTGTACAGCTAAATAATACATTTATTTTCCCCTCCTCTGCATTTGAAGGTCTGGCTGTTGCCATTGGGAGTGTAACCGCTTCAGGTGGGTGAAGGGTCGAGCGAGGGCTTGCGGTGGCACAGCCGAAAGGCTGCGGGCAGATCCTGATCAGGGATGGTGTAAATGGTGCCAAGGAAATGGATGGCAAACATCCCTGCCTCACTAAGCTTGGGGTTAAGTGTATTTGAGTGGAGTGTGTTTATGAGGGTTAGGGGCTTTTATAAGTTTTTTGTTTGTTTGTTTTTAATTTTAGGAGAAGTGGCTGAGCCTGAGGTGGATCTGGAGGAGAAACAGGACCATCAACTGGGTCTGGGAAATAAGAGGTGGGAACGAGTCTCCTGCTCCTTGGGTGTGGGTGTTGCTTCGCCAGGCTGAGGGGGCTGGGCTGGACAGGGTCACTGTGACCTGTGTGACTGTCACAGAGTGGAAATGGCAGCCAAGAAACTGCTGTCCTGCTCTGCCACTGGAAGAAGCCCCTTCCCCTGCCTGCTGTCCTATGTGGTACGCAGCGTAGAAAAGGAATTTTGGATTATATGCCAGAGCCTGTGTTTTGACTCTGTCCTGAGTTCACTGGGTTGGAGTTAATTTTCTTCTCAGCAGCCAGGACAGCTGTGGTTTGGTTTCAGTGTGGGATTTGGTACGAGAAGAATGTTGAGAACACACTGATGTTTTTAGTCATTGCTGGAAGTCCAAGGTCACTGTGTTTTGCCAGTTTGCAAGTGCAAAGGACTGGGAGGGGGAAGCACAGTAATTAGCAAACCCCAAATTGGCCTGTGGCTCTGCCAATGAGATGTTCCATCTCCTGTCCCCACGGGCAGGACATGAGCCAGGGCTGATGGAGAGCTGGGGATTCTCTCGGGGCTGGCTCGGGCTCTGGCTCTCCCGGGGTTGCGGTTTGGGTTTGGGGACTGTCTGTGCTCCGGGATCGCTGGCTGGGACAGGCTGGGCATCGGCTGGCGGGTGGGGAGCAACTGCCCTGGGCACCACTCATTTGTGCATCCCATTATCACTGTTACTATCATTATTTTTTTTTTTCCAATTCTTTTTATCTCAGCCCATGAGTTTCTCACTTTCACTCTTCCAATTCTCTCCCCTATTCCCTGGGTGGGGGAGAGTGAGGGAGTGTCTGTGTTTGGCTGCAGCCAAAGGAGTGAAACCACCACAGGCTCTTACAGCCATTCCACATAAATCCCCCATCACAGGCACTGCAGGTGAATAAATTATTTCATCAATGCAGATAAAAGGCTGCGCTGCATAACATCAAACCAATCAATACTAATAGCAGAGCAAAACACACAGGTCTTGTTTCCATCTTCTGTTGGGCTGTTATCAATATCAGAATGCTCTGTCTGTATGCACGTGTATTGAATAATTCAGAAAAAACAAAGATTAAAAGTGTTAACAAGCACAGCTCTTCAGTAGCAATGTGTTTCAGGTGCTCTGTTTTCTTCTGTCTCTCTATTGATGTTCTAACTTTACAGCGTGCAGCTTCCAGGAGGCATCACCGAGTCCCTTGGGGCGCTTCTCCTGGTCTGAGGGCATGGACCATGACGGGAGACAGCCTGGGAGAGCTGTCAGCACGTGGGCAGCGCAGGAGACTCTGGATGCAGCAGCTCAGGCTTCTTTCACGGTAATAATTCAGGCAGAGAAGTTCTAAATTAGCTAAATTGAATGAAAATGTTGCAATACATTTCAATAATCACTTTTACAGGAAATGTACTCTAAAATGAACAAATCACTCTGACAGAAAACCCCGAGCAGCTGAAGGCAAACTCATGCAATTCTTTTTTAAAAAGCTTCCATATATCTTCTGCTGTGATTGACCATTAATACAGCATATCTTCAAAATACTTTTACTGAACCTTTTTTTTGTTTTTTTGTTTTATTTAATTCCTGTTTAATGAAATGTAGATAGGGGATGAGAAATAAGTTGTCTTGGAGCATCTCAACAGCGATCATTATTTTCCACTTAAAATTAAATTACATTTAAATTTTGGTTATATACATTTTAATAACAACAAATGTTACACCATTATCTTAATATACTGCAATTTATCACCCCTGAAAACCAATAAATAAATCAGCCTATGGGGTAGGAGTAGTTGTCACCTATGAAGACAGGCGGTGAATTATCAGAACATGGAGACCAAAGGAAAATCTGGATTTGGGTGGCATTGAAGGTGCCGTAGAGTTGGTGTCACAGTCCTGTCATTCTTTTTAAAAGACAAAATAAACTCTCAGTTTTTCAGAAACCTGAAATTCTAATTAGTTTGGTAAGAGCTCTGTGACTATTTAAAATAGATTCTGGGAGTCTGATTGGGTGAAAACTGGCTTTGTGAGTCACTGCCACCTTTTCCACGCCAGCTGTCCCCGCACCGTCTAGGAGAAGACCACCCTCCTCCTTCCCAGGCTTGACACCCCCTGGCTTCTGTTCCATCACAAGCTGGGGCTCCTGCTGTGGGTGGAGGAGGTTGATGGGCAGTGCTGGAGCCGTGGGCTGCTGTGGCCCCAGCAGAGGAGTTGGGTGATGAAGCCTCCTGATGAGATGCACCACGATGGTTTTGGATCCAGCAGAGCACACTCTGCTGAGGGCTGCAGCTTGGTTAGGGCTGAGGAGGAGATGTTTGACTGCTGAGCGTTCACATCTGATTAAAACGATCCAAATGGCTCCTTTCCGCTGCCGGCTGCCTGTGGATTTGGGGCTGCACGTGGAGAACCCCAGAGCCAGAGGGCAGGAGAGCTGCTGTCCGTCTCCCTGGGGGCGGGATGGGGCCCCGGCTGCGCGGCTCCTCAGTGACCCGGGGCTGTTTAACCGGACACCACGGCGGGCACCGGGACACGGGGGTTTTCCTGGCTGATGCAAAACACTTCAGGAATCCTGCCCGGAGGGATAAGCCGTCGCCAGAGCGATAGTTCCTGGGGGAATTGCAGGTGAAGGAAAGTGTCGAGCTGGAGATATCTATCTCCAGAAAATGCTACCCCATAAACTTCCTAAAAGGTAACTTTTAATTTAATAAAGCTGTCCCCTCAAACCATTTTTATTCCCTTCCTTGAGAAGAACCTTTTAAAGTCCAACAGAAAATGTTAATAAACCTTCATGTCGTCGGGGTGTTGGAGGTTTTTTTCTAATTCAGTAAGAGCTGTGGGCACTTTTCTTTCCCCACTTGCACCTTAACAAGTTAATGGGCTGCGCTGCCTCCAGCCTGCGCTGATTGTTAATTAACAGACCCTTCAGAATGGATTTTTGTTCCTCTTTTTTTGGGCAGTGGCAACAGCCATTCACCTTCCATACAATCTGGTGGACATCTATGAGCAAGAACTTCTGCAGGAGAAACTCTGCCTCTTTCAGCACCTTTCATCAGGTGTCCACAGCCCCTGGGTGTGAAACACCAGAGCTGCCCTGTGCCGTGCTCACCTGTGTGGACAGGGAGCTGCAGGACACTCTCACTGCTACCAGGTGACCCCTTCCTCTCTCCAGAGACCAGTTGATCCTGTAGCAGCAGCAATCCACAGCTGAACGTTGCCTGCAACTCGTCTTGGATGATTTGTGCTGCACATTGGATGTTCTTGCTGCTGCAGCCGGTGCTGCCAGCCCCCATCGCTCCCCAAGGATCCCGGGAACAGGTCGTGTGCCAGGTGAGTGCTCCAGGTGAGGCAGGCATATGCAGCCCTGAGTTTGACTGTGGCTCCTTCTATTTAGGTCATAACACTTGAGTAAATCCAAATAAACTTCCTGCAGAAGCAGGGATATCGCCCTGTTTGCCTGGTGACTGTCCCCCTGGAATGAAATCCTGCTCATAGAACCCCAGAATCATTTGGGTTGGAAAAGCCCTTTAAGCTCATTGAGCCCAACCATGGACCCAACACTGACCAGTCCCCACTGACCCATGTCCCTCAGCACTGTGTCTACACCACTCTTCAATCCCTCCAGGGATGGGGACTCCACCACTGCCCTGGGCAACCCCTTCCAATGCCTCAGAACCCTTTCAGCAGAGAAATTCTTCCTCACATCCCATCTCAACTGCCCTGGGCACAACTGGAGCCCATTTCCTCTTGTCCTGTCCCTTGGTCCTTGGTTGAACAGACCCACCCCCACCTCTCTCCACCCTCCTGGTCACTACACTCTGGACTACAATGGCACATGCTGCTGTATCAGGAGAGATTTATCAACTGTGCAAATCAATACCTCTCTTAAATTAACTGCACTAGGGAGGCAGCGAGACTGCCAGAGCTCAACGCAGTCTCACGCTGCCAGGGACAAACATGAAGTACAACCCTTCCACGGGCTGAGAAGGCTTGTTTCATACCCTGTCTTTGTTCTGCTGTTCATCCCACGCTGCCCCGTTATTAACAGGGTCTTCACCCCCCGTGCTGTGTCCTCTCTCCAGCTGAATTTCATGTTTCTTGTCAGTGGGCAGGAGCAGCTCTGCCCAGCCTCCCTCTGAGGCCTGGGGGCTGCTCCGTGCCCACCCCAGGGAGATATCCATCCTCCCCTGTGGCCTATGGGCAGCTGCTGCATGCAGGTCTGCGGGACCCCCACCCTCCCATGCGTCCTGTCCCCCCTCTCACTGAGTGATGTTGAATTTCCAGGTCGCACCCTTCACACTCTTTCTTCCAGTTACATCCGCTCTGTGACACTCACTTTGTCTGGAGAACAGGTTATTTCACCAGAGGCTGGAGTTGCAGCATCAGAGATGAACACTCCGAGAACGCTGCAGTTTGGCAGCACGTCAGGAATGGGCTGCACAGATTATTTAGCTTTTTTTATCTCATAGCCATTCCTGTGGTATCCTGTGTGTACCAGCACAGCACACTCTGGCTCAGCGCCCGCATTTCAGCGTAGCCTAACACCATAATGATGAAAATGGGAAAGACCAGTGATTCATTTCTCAAAATTAACCACATCCCCACGTTTCAGGCAGCTGGTGGCGATAAGCTGCCCCGTGCAGCACCGTGGTGTGTGTGAGCCTGACTGAAAGCTGCAAATGAACCCTAAAGAAAATGACATAAAACTACTTACCCACGTTCAGTAACGGCCAGCAGGACTCCGTGCTGATGTACTGTCAACATCTCTCCTCAGCCTGATGTTTAATTCAGCACAGAGCTTGTAGAGGAATAACAGCAAGTCAAGCTTTTATTAAAATTTCCTTACTTGACGTCTCGAAGCAGCCGGTGTCGTTTGAGTTTAGCATGGTGCTGGATCAGGAGCCAGGAGAGCTGTTAGGTGGAACAAGAACACTTCAGCATTAGCACTGGATTCAATTCACAGGCTCCTGTTCTTTATTCAGCAGCTCCCTCTGGTCACCCGTTGCCATGTGAAGGTGTCTGGGGAGGGATGTCCCCTCCTGGTACCTCCGGCCTGCCCCTGGACAAGCCACCACTCCTGAGCAGGTAGGATGGGCTCCTGAATCTTACCAAGTGATTAATATTGCCTGAGACCTCCCAAGTCTCCCCCTCAACATCTCACAGGTTGAAGGTAGTATGAGAAACTCCATCCTGTTTTATCTACGTACCCAACATGCTTGGCACTGCCCAGGCGTGGCAGGAAGCTTCTGTCATTCCAGAGCAGAAGTGACCTGTATGGTGCTGTGGGCTGGAAATAGATGGGTTTGCTTGTGCATATCAAACAGTATTTCTGATGGCTTTCCCTAATTTTTGTGGATGAACGTGGTCTGCTTTTCTAGTGTGAAGCAGAAGGAGGTACAGAGTCCGTGATCTGGATCGTGGAGAACAACCCACCCCAAGAATCACATAGTTGTTAGTTACTGTGAATTATTAATCACAACATTCATTTCAGAGCTGTGCACTCTTCACAAGAAGCTGTTTTCTGATGATCCCAAGTTCCAGTATTTGGCTTTTATCTCCTGAGCACTTAGGGATCAGTGACTCCCCTGCCAATGGGGTGTGGTGATGCTGCGGTGGCCGGGCTCAAGTCAGGGTTACCGCTCTGCTCCCCACTGGGACTTGGGGTGGTGGAATATAAAGCATCTGGGCTGCAGAATGGAAGTGATGAACAGGATGCTGGTGTGGATGGGAAACTGTGGCTGGGTGAAGAGCAGGTGTCCCCCTGTCCATCCTTACAGTAGGTGTTTCCCATGGCGTTTCACAAAGAGGCACGGAGAGGAAGCTCACCCAAAACACTCTGTGTTCCACCAGCACCCTTCGTTCCTCTTTACTTTGCCTCTCTCTATCAGCCAGTGGTTTTGCTTCCAGGCTTTCATAGGAACCCAGACTGGTTTGGGTTGGAGGGGACCTTAAAGCTCATCCAGTCCCAACCCCCCTGCCAGCAGCAGGGACACCTTCCACTAGACCAGGTTGCTCAAAGCCTCATCCAACCTGGCCTTGAAGAGGGTTTCCCACCCTGCTCTTTGCTGTGCTCACACTGGAGAAGATCTGTGCGTGCTCTGAGGCCAAACTTTGCAAAATGTCCAGTTTTTAATGAAGTTTGTGTGTCCTTCTCCAAGTCCTCGTGTGTACCACCCCCTGCCAGCTCCTGGCTCCAGCGGGGCTGGCTGCAGGGGACAGGAACCAGGAGCTCATGGGGACACAGCAAAGCACAGTGCTGGCAGTTCTGACACCCAGACACAGCAGCCTGTCTGCAGCAATATTTTAAAAATAGCCGGGTAAGTAATTAAGATAAAAGTGTAAAACAAAAAGATTCCCTTTTCTGGAAGGTACGGCTTGTCTGAACAGAATTCCTTATGTGAGAACGTGAAAACTGACAAATGGGAATAATTTCATGCAACATGTAATTAAAACTGTACAACTTATTAGCACTGGGAGTTGCTACAGCAAATAATTTATACAAATTCTGAGGGAAGGGGAAATACACAGAGATACCAACAGCACCCACTGATGTGACTGGCTGTGGAATGAAACCCAGTTTGTCAGTCTCGCTGACAGCGCTGGGCAGCTGGGACGCTTCTGGTTTGCCCTCCCCGAAACAAACAGGGGCTGCTTTTGGGTTTATGTTCTTATATTTGAATGGAAATTTGTTATGCTGTAATGTCAAATGTCCTGTCCGAATTTATTTATTTAGTTTTTAGTTATTTTGGAGTAGTTGGCATGGAGCATTCCTGCTATCAGATCTTCCCTCCCTCCCTCCCTTTTCCCTGCAAAGAGCCAGAAGATCCTTGAATATATTTTGGCCAATCTGAAGGTCAATTGTCACTGAATGAAGCTGTTTTCAGAACTATTTTAACTCATCTCTTTGCCTTAATTTGGTGCTTTAATTATGAATGCTTAGTTACTAATAATAACTAGTTAGTTTAGTTAGTAATGACTAAGTGTTAATTAAGAGTACATGGATTTGTACTTATTTGTTATAGATACTATTTAATAATTACTAAGTATCAAGAGTAAAGGATTTGTACTTATTTATGTATTTGTTTTATATATATATTATTTAATAATTACTAAGAAATAATTAAGAGTACATAGACTTGTACTTATTTATGTATGTTATTTAAGTAATTAATTATTATTTGATTTTTTTACTTAGTTATTATTCAGTTACTTATCAGGGTTTCATTATTAATGTCCAGTTATCAAAGTCCCAGGCAGTGAGGGGGTGACCGGCGCCTGCAGCATCGCTCTGCAGCAGTCGGGGTGAGCCTGGAACGAGGGTCACGCTCCTAACGAAGGGCTGCCCCGAAGCCCTGCTAAAGCAGCAGCTGCCTGGCGTCTGCTGGCGGAGCAGCGGAGTGGGGCTGGGAGTCACACAGCGATTCACACTTGCCGAGGGGTTTGCAGCTTCCAGGGTGTTAACGATGCCAAAGTGACACTTCCCAGCGGCTCACAGCGCTGGCAGGGGAGGGAGCTTCGTGGCTCAATTGTGTTTGTCCCTCCTACTCCCCTGGAGGATTCTTCCTTAACGTGGCTGGCATTCCTGTGAGGTTCCCACCAAGTGGAAAAGGGGAAATACAGCCCCCTTCTTAAAAAGGAAACAAGGAAAACCCAGGGAACTACAGGGCAGCCGCTCTCACCACTGTGCTCAGCAGGATCATGGAGCAGATCCTCCTGGAAACTATGCTGAGGAGTGTGGAAAAGGAGGAGGTGACTGGTGACAGCCAGCACGGCTTCACCAAGGGCAAATCGTGCCTGACAAATCTGGTGGCTTTCTACAGCGGGGCTACAGCGTTGGTGGGTAAGGGAAGAGCAGCTGGTGTCATCTACCTGGACTCGTGCAAAGCGTTTGACACTGTCCCACAACATCCTTGTCTCTACGTTGGAGAGATGGATGGACCACCTGGTGGATAAGGAATTGGCTGGATGGACTCACTCTAATTGTTGCAGTCAATGGTCCAGTGTCCAAGTGGAGACCAGCGGTGAGTGGTGTCCCTCAGGGATCAGTGTTGGGATCGACGCTGTTTGACATCTTTGTTGGTGGCATGGACAGGGGGATCGAGGGCACCCTCAGCAAGTTTGCCAATGACACCGAGCTGGGTGGTTGGGTCAGCACGCTGGAGGGAGGGGGTGGCATCCAGAGGGACCTGGACAGGCTGGAGAGCTGGGAATGTGCAAACCTCATCAAGTTCAACAGGCCAAGGGTAGGGTCCTGCACATGGGTTGGGACAACCCCAAGCACAAACCCAGACTGGGTGGGGAATGGCTGGAGAGCAGCCCTGAGGAGAAGGACTTGGGGTGCTGGGGGACCAGAAGCTCCACACGAGGCGGCGCCGTGCGCTGGCAGCACAGAGCCAATAACCGTGTCCTGGGCTGCACCCAGAGCAGCGTGGGCAGCAGGGCCAGGGAGGGGATTCTGCCCCTCTGCTCCGCTCTCCTGAGACCCCCCCTGCAGTGCTGCCTCCAGTGCTGGGGCCACCAACAGCACAAGGACATGGAGCTACTGGCGCCAGCCCAGAGGAGGCCACGAGGATGATGCCAGGGCTGGAGCAGCTCTGCTGTGAGGACAGGCTGAGAGAGCTGTCATTACAAAATGACATCATAGATAATTCACCTCTCTGTTTCTTTCTCAGGATCTTTTGAGTGATGGGTCAGCCGTGGTCCCTTCTTGTGAGCAGTGGAGTGTAGCTGAGCTGATGGGACCGATGTCCCTGGCCCCTGCCCTGGGGAGGGCAGCTCCTCCAGCACACACAGCACCAGTTCCCAGGAGCACCAGCTGGGGGATCTGACAAATAAACCCGCTGTTATTTCAGGTTGGATGGGAAGTAGTTGGATCTGCTCGCCAGCAATTTGCACTCTCTGTAACTTCACTTTCCTCACCTTGCTCACGGACTCTCTCACAGCTCTTTCTCACCACCCTGTGCTTCTTCTTGGCAACCTGAGCCCGGAGCATCCCTGGATCCCCTGGCAGAGGCAGCTGAGCCCCTTGGGAGCAGGGTTGTAGGGAGCAGCTCAGGCTCCTCTGTCCTTCCCTCCCCGCTGCATCCCAGCCCTGACCCTCCCAGGCCATGGGCGCTGTGGTGTGGCCGCAGCCCCCTCCCATTGGTGTGTGTGCCTGTGTAAACATCCCTTTGCAATTGCTGACTGGAAAGAGGAGCTATTTTAGATACGCTGGCATGCTGTGTGTCCAAAATTAAACATGCTGCAGTGTGGCCACGTGTGCTGGTTTTAGCCTGGTTGGCAGCCAAACACCAAACAGCCGCTCGCTCACCCTCCCCAGTGGGATGGGGGAGAGAATCAGGAGGGAAAAAGTGAGAAAACTCGTGGGTTGAGATAAAAACAATTTAATAATTGAAATAATATTGAAGTTAAAATGATAATAACAGTAACAACAGAACATACAAATGAGTGTTGCCCAGGGCAGTTGCTCACCACTCGCTGACCAGTGCCCAGCCTGTCCCAGCCAGCGATCCCGGAGCACAGACAGTCCCCAAACCCAAACCGCAACCCCGGGAGAGCCAGAGCCCGAGCCATCCCCGGGAGAATCCCCAGCTCTCCATCAGCCCTGGCTCATGTCCTGCCCATGGGGGACAGGAGATGGAATATCTCATTGGCAGAGCCACAGGCCAATTTGGGGTTTGCTAATTACTGCGCTTCCCCCCTCCCAGTCTTTTGCACTTGCAAACTGGCAAAACATGATGTCCTTGTACTTCCAGCAACAACTAAAAACATCGGTGTGTTCTCAACATTCTTCTCATCCCAAATCCCACACTGGACCTCAAACACAGCTCTTCTGGCTACTGGGAAAAAAATAACTCTGAGTGAATCCAGGACACTCGGCAGCTGCTCCGTGGTGCTGGGGCTGGCGTCTGGCCCAGGTGCTGGGGGCACAGCAGGGACATGGAGTGACATGGGGGAGTTCCTCATGCTGCTGCGGGCTCTGGCACCGCTTCCTCTATACTTGTACCCCAGCCAGGAGCTGTAAGATTTTTATTTTGGGTTAAAAACATATTTATTCTCAAAAAAATTGTAAATTTGGAGCAGACTGCCTGGGTTTAATGTTGCTTTTCGTGCAGTGCAGAGTGTCTATGCTTTGACTTTCATAAAGCTTAAAGGACAAAAAAGCCCCATAACCACTGCTACCAAGGGGCTGGCAGCTCCATCTGCCTGGCTTCACCCTTGGCTTCCAGCAGTTTCCACGGCCAAGTCCAGATGCGATGCCGTGCATCACACCACGGGGACACAAATGCCACCACTCGGGGACACAGATCTCCCTCCCCAGCAGCTGACCTGGACGGGTGCGTGGCGCCTGGTGGGCCATGTCCTGCTTCCCCAGAGCAGTTCCAGATGCCATATGGCAAAATCCGGCCATAACAACCCAGGTTCTGCTCTGTTTGAGAGCGCAATACCGTCTGGCAGCACAGCAGTGCATTTCCATATTCCAGAGGCAAGCTGGCACAAAATGCCCAGGAAAAGCAGCAGCGGCCTCTTTGCCCAGGCCAGGGGACATTTCCCTTTCCCAGCTCAAGCCAAAGTGCAGCCACGGAGTCGGGAGAAGCTCAGCACCCGCTGCTCTGCTCCTTGCAGGATCTCCCTCACAATCCGGATTCTGTTCCTGGCTGCCACCTGCCTCCATGAGACCTCTCTCAGGTCATCTCCTGCCAGGGAACCAGACAGGACAAGAGGAAATGGCCTCAAGTTGCACCAGGGAATGTTCAGGTTGGATATTGGGAAAAAATTTCCTCTCCCAAAGAGTGGTCAGGCACTGGAAGGGGTTGCCCAGGGCAGTGGTGCAGTCCCCATCCCTGGGGGTGCTCAAGAAACGTGTAGCTGTAGCACGCAGGGACATGGTTTAGTGGGCATGGTGGTGATGAGTTGATGGTTGGACTGGATGATCTTAGAGATTTTTTCCAACCTTAACAGTTGATTCTGTGGCTCTCAGACCCCCTTTGCCAGGAACAACCTGGCTCTCTCCAGCTCCCATTGCATCTTTGGCAGCCCCTGGGTGCATCCTCCAGCCCAGCACCCACCCTGCGTTGGCACAACAGCACCAGGACAACACATTGGCATGGAAATGCCACTGCAAGTTTATCTGGCTGATCCAAGATAAAGTGCCTCCTATCAATTATTAAAAAAACCCCAAAAAACCTCAAAGACGTGGATCTGGGGTAAAGAAGCCTGCAACAAAACATCTGTGTGACCTTCCCTGGGGACAGAAAACATTTGGGTTAAAATGTTGTGGGAAACTGCACAAGGTGAAGCTTGCAGGCAGCTCTTGTCACTGACTGCGGGTGTCTGTTGTTGCCAGCTATCCACTAGATTATCCAAAGGAATAATTTTCAGATTATGACTGTTTCTGTGTTGTGTATTAATCATTTACTGTTCATTATTTCTGAACTGTGACTGACCACCTAAATGGAGTGCAGTATTTCTGTTCTTCAATTAGGTAATTGAAATGCTCTTTAAATCAGAGTAATTAGCAGTATGACTTTTCAGCTGAATTATTATGTACCCTAAATTAATGGAAAATTCTGGGACTTGTGAGCTATTATGCCCATTATTTGGCAGTGATCTGAATTCTGTCAGATAAAGAGTGCTATGAATTTGTGAATCATCTTGAACAAACCTGACAGCTTCTATTTGTAAAAATATTAACTATTCTGGGGCTTGGTAATTCCGCCAGCTCCAATGGTTCGGAATATTTCAAACGCAATTTGTAACCAGCAAGGCAGATTAGTTACAGAAGCCACGAGTTCCGTGTCAGCATGCTAATGTCACCTCCTCGAGATGGTGGGAAGGACTCATTTTCCTGCCTCCTGAGCTGTGCTGCAGTCGGTGCAGCAGGGAGACAACAGCTGATCAGATGAAGGGATCTGTATGCTGGGCCTGCTCTTTTCAACGTCTCCACAAATTTGTGTTGATCGTTTTTTGCTCCTACTTCGTGCTCACACTCTGAATATTTCCCAGTAAATGATTTAACCAGCCTTAGACTATTAAGCTGCTTTACTGAAAAAAAAAAAAGAGATCATTTAAATTCCCAGTTATAAATATTCACAGTGCAAATGAGACTACATACCTTCAGCTGGAAAAGAAAGTACTGTGAGGCTCGCCGTGAACAGCTACCAAAATGCAGCTTTTTGTTCCTAAATTGCACACAGGCCCTGATTCAGTATCTATCATAAAAAATATTTCACTTCAAGTGAAATGTATTGCTGCTGGGCCTCAGTGGCACGAGTCATGTACTTAGTCAAGCCCTGGTCCTCCGTCCCTCTGTCCTGCAAACACCATCTGCAAGCTGCTTCCCATGGATGTCTTCTGGTGGGTTTGCTCTCTTGCACACTCAGACTAAACACTCTTATTTAATAAACTACAGAGTCACAGACTGGTGGGGTTGGAAGGGAGCTCAGGAGATCATCCAGTCCCACCCCCCTGCCAGAGCAGGCTCACCTAGAGTAGATCCCATAGGATTGTGTCCAGGTGGGTTTGAACATCTCCAGAGATGGAGACTCCACACCCTCTCTGGGCAGCCTGGCCCAGGGCTCTGGCACCCTCACAGGGAAGGATTTCTTTATTTTTAGGTTGAACCTCCTGTTTTCCAGTTTGTGACCATTGCACCTTGTCCTGTCACTTGAGTTTTTCCTTGAATTGTTTAGATGTCACGGTGAAACAAAGAATATGATTCAAATAAGTTATTAGTGGTGGTGGTGTTACTGTTTCTGTTACTCCTATTAATTACCTATTTATGGAAGTTCTCAGCACAAGGAAGATGTGGATCTGTTGGAGTGAGTCCAGAGGAGGCCACGAGGATGATGTGAGGACAGGCTGAGAGAGTTGGGGCTGTTCAGCCTGGAGAAGAGAAGGCTCCAGGGAGATCTTATGGCACCTTTCAGTACTTGAAGGAGGACCGGTAAGAAAGATGGGGACAGAATTTTTAGCAGGGCCTGTAGCGATAAGACAAGGAGTGATGGCTTTAAACTAAAAGAGGGGAGGTTTAGACTAGATGTGAAGAAGAAATTCTTTACAGGGAGGGTGGTGAGACCCTGGCCCAGGTTGCCCAGAGAGGTGGTAGAAGCCCCATCCCTGGAAACATTTCAGGTCAGGTTGGACGGGGCTCTGAGCAACCTGGTCTGGTTGGAGATGTCCCTGTCACTGCAGAGGGGTTGGACTGGATGGCCTGGAAAGGTCCCTTCACCCAAACCCTCCTGTGACTCCATGGCTATGACAAGCCCCAGAGCTGCCCGTAGCCTGTGGTTTCTCTGTGTTATGCCATAGCCCAATCTCTCTCTCTCTCACCCTTGTTTTTAGCCACGTAGCACGTTAGGAAGCGCTGTAGAGTTTGGCTCTTCTTATTTTATATTCAGAGCACGAGGCTTTACAAGAGGAAATGTCTTGATGTATCTGCTATTTTATTTTTAATGAAAACATTTCTGCCACTGAAAAAAAAAGAGGGGGGGAGATCACTGCGCATCTCTGAGAGTACAAATTATTGCATATGCACAGAGGATGCAAAAGCTCTAAGGCTGGAGCTGGAGAACTAAATTCCCCTCTCAATAGTGCATTTATAACACTCAAAAAAGGCAAAACCAAACCCTGTATTGTGGGGCTTGGAGCACACAAAAATATCATCCCTGGAGCAACACCACTCCCCTGAGACTGTGCACCCAAAAGCACGGGAAGAGGAGGCTCCTTTTTGAAAAAGCTTTGTAGAGGAGTGAAAAAATCATTCATGGACAAAGGGCTGAAGGTTCTGATCTACCAAGTACCTTGCCCAGAAGGACCTGAGTGCCATGGCTGAAACAAAGAGGTATTTCCAGAGCAGAGAAAGAGCAGTTTCTGCTCTCCTGGGAGTCCCTCAGGAGGTCATTTGCTCCTGCACTGAATTACTGCTGCACCTTGGCTGAACCCTTCCCCTTCTAGGAGAATGAAAGAACAAAAAATGGGGATTTTATTCTTATTTTTGTCTAAATTATTTGTTCAAATCTCTTTGTAACTGAAGGAAAACACCCAGCTGTACGTGCAGGGACAATGCAATACAATTTGCAAGCATGAATGTGGAGTTCCCCCCAGCATTTTGGTTCCCAGGAGCACCCAGCACAGGTCGAGTGGGCTGAATGTGCTAGCGAGGGGATCGGGCACTGAGGGTGAAACCACTGCAGAGCAGGAGCTCCCCATGTTCCCATGGATTAGTGTTTGCCATGTGCCTGTTGGTGTCACCCTGCATCGAACAAAGCTCTGGCTGTCCCTGTAACCATTGCTGCCCATTCCTCACTGCAGGAATAATGAGGATTTATTGCTCCCACACCAACAGCTGAGGGAAGGAGTTTGGAGGCAGCACTGTCATCTGCACAGCTCCCATGTCCCCTCCCAAGCATCGTGTCCCTCAGGTTTTCCTTAAGCAGAGCGTGGTGGGAGGACTCGAGGGGTCTGACAGGTCTTTTCTGTGATTCTGTTACAAGGAAGAATTTCTTTGCTGAAAGGGTTCTGAGGCATTGGAAGGGGTTGCCCAGGGCAGTGGTGGAGTCCCCATCCCTGGAGGGATTGAAGAGTCGTGTAGACACAGTGCTGAGGGACAGGGGTCAGTGGGGACTGGGCAGTGTTGGGTTCATGGTTGGACTCGATGAGCTCAAAGGGCTTTTCCAATCCAGGCAGCTCTGGGACTCTGTGACACCCAGCACTTTGCCTTTAGCTCTGTAAAGGTGATGTTTTGCACAACACAGGTATAAGAAGCTCTGTATTAATTTAATTTTATTTAGCTTCCTGGCATGACAGATGGATGGGTAGAAAGACTTCTGGCGAGGTTCACAAATCTGCTTCCTGAGCTATTAATCAACCCCTGACTGCACACCTAAGGCTGTTCTGAAGCCAGGGCAGAGGACTGGTGATAGGTATCTCAGCCTGGGTTTGCCATGGAGGTCACGTTCCCTACGAGCGGTCAGGAGCTCTCACATCCTCCTGGAGCTCCTATCAGTGAGCCAAGCTGAGCCGGGATGAGGGCTGGCTCAAAGGGGAGGGGTCTTGCTGGGCAGTCCATGGGATGCAGGGGGTGTGACCAAGCAGCAGGTCCCAGACCAGACTCTTGCCCTGCACCCCCAACCCCACTTCTGGGGCTGACAAACTCCTTCATTGCTGGCTGGTGGCAGATCTGAGGGAGCTCACTATTGATGGGAGTGATTCGTGTGCTAAAGGAAATGTTATCCTTGTCTTTTTCCCTGGAAATGGGAGTTGGGACAGGAGTTTCAAGGTGCAGCTCCATTGCTGAGGTGTGGAGGGATCTGCTCGCTCCTGCTGGCATTCCCAGCCCATCTTCAGGAGTGGAAATTAACAGATTTGGCTTTCTGAGCTGGTAGCTCTAAAACTCAGCACTTTCTGTTCCTCAGGGCCACAAAATGGGTGAAGGAATTAGAGGGGAAGGGTGTGAGGAGAGGCTGGAGTCACTTGGGTTTGTTCAGCCTGGAGGAGACTGAGAGGAGATCTCATGGTGGTCTGGAACTTCCTCCCAAGGGGCAGAGGAGGGGCAGGCGCTGAGCTCTTCTCTCTGGCCACCAACGCCAGGAGCAGAGGCCATGGCAGGAAGATGTGGCAGGGGAGGGGGAGGTTGGCCATGAGGAAAAGGTTCTTGAGGCAGAGGGTGGTGGAGCACTGGCACAGGCTCCCCAGGGAGGTGCTCATGGCCCCAAGGCTGACAAGATTCCAGCAGCATTTGGCCAAGGCCCCCAGGGCCATGGTGTGAATGCTGGGATTGTCCTGTGCAGGGACAGGAGTTGGGCTCCATCATCCTGGTGGGTCTCTTCCAGCTCACAACACTGTGTGATTCTGTGATTCTAAGATGGTCTGTGGCTCGTCAGCAGAGATGGAGTGATTTCATGTTGAAGTGCCTTTTCTAGTAAGTTAAATGTCTCAAAAAATTATAACAACCCTGACCGACTGTGACTGCCACATTTCTTTGAAGTTGCTAGAATGTTTTCATTAAATACATTTTATTTTTACAGATTATTTTTTTTCCCCCGTGGAAACAAACATACTGCAGCTTTCTATTGTACAGATCTTCTAGAAAACCTTCTGCCTGTGTTTTTATAACCATGCTGTTCTTGGACAGGGTTTCTCAATGAAGTGTGCATTCAGTGCATTGGATGTGATTTGGGATGATCAGTCACTTCAGTCTCACTTTGGATCTTCTTGTCCATTCAAAGGGTGGCCAAAGGCACAGCTGCTGTTGGCCCAGTCAGGCCAGACACTGTGAACTGGGCTCACTGGGTGAGGAGCCAGGAAAGAGCAGAGCTTGTGGTGTGGGTAAACAGATGGGCTGCTCTGCATCAGCCTGAGCTCGCTCCGGGCACATGGCATCACTCCAAACCCTGCTCCCAGGGCAGAGGAGATAACTTTAACATTAAAAAAAAAAACCCAAAAAACAAATCTAGGACATCATATACTCCACAAACAATTCACAAATCAAATTTTAATTCATGCCTTTCCCTTCAGTGTAAAAGTTCTCCTGCGTGCTGGCTGCTGCAGCGCATGGACAGAAAATGCTGCTCAGCTGCAGCAATTAACGCTTGAGCACGGCGAGGGCTGGGATTCAGATGTTTAACAGCACCCAGCAGCAGCACTGTGTTATATTTATCCAGGGCCATATGCGTGCAGCACATGCATGTGAGGGGCATGTGAGGCAACGTCTAATTTTAAAGTACTGTCCTACCAGCCTCTCCTTCCTTTGCCAGAATAAATCTACATTAAAACATGAACCAAGCCTTGTGCCCTGTAAAAAGAAAAATCTGATTTCACTTTCTGGGTGATTTTACATTTACATTTTACAGTTCCTATCTCAGATTTCATTAACTGTTTTATGTGGCTTGTCCTTGCTGCTCTCCTCATACTCAGGATGTGACCCAAGGGGTACATGCTGTCCTGACTCAGCTGCTCCTTCTCAGCGGTGCCATTGGTCTTGTCACGCTTTCTCCGGGTCATCCACGCACCAGAAATACCCCCTCAGTGGAGCCCAAGCTCCTGAAATGTGTCTGATGTATACAGACTGAAATCCCCACAAAGAGCTTGAACTGAAGGCAGCCTTTGTCCAGTGTCTCACCGGAGTAACTGGTGCCCTGGGCAGGCTGTGGAGATGCTGAGCATGAAGCCTGTTGGTGGGTGATGCTTTTGTGATGAGACTGTTCAACATCGGTGCATACCCGGCCTCTCCCTTCTCCATGGTCACTGCCCAGCCAGCCCTTCCCTCCTGGGCTTCACTGGGTTTTCTCTCCAGCTGCCTCGTGTCATGTCAAAGGCGTTTTGCTGGCTGTGGTGGTTTCAGCCTTTTGGTTTGCAGCCAAACACAGTCGCTCTCTGACTTCCCCCTGCTCCCTCCAGGGAATAGGGGAGAGAACTGGGGAAAAAAGGACAAGAAAACCCTTGGGTTGAGAGAAAAACTATTTACTAATTGAAATAAAATAATAATGATATTAACAGTGATAACAGGATATGCCAATGAGAGATGCCCAGCCTGTCCCAGCCAGCGATCCCGGAGCACAGACAGTCCCCAAACCCAAACCGCAACCCCGGGAGAGCCGGACTGGACCTTGGGAGAAGCAAAAGTTTTAGGGAAAATATATATGTAAACTGGAGCTGATTTAATTTGTGGGGCAGAAAAAAAAGTTAATTCCAGTTTCAGCCCAAACTGGACTAAAACCCTAAAATGTAACAACAATTCCTATGTACTGGACTTGTCAAGGCAGACAAACCTGCTTCAGAGCCTCAAAATGGGGACCATTAAATCCAGTCCTCTAGTACTGCAGGCCTCCACACTGTAATTGCTGTCTGTAGCTGATCAGTCCCCCTCAAAAATTAGACTTTCCCCGATCCCCCCCATGACAAGAAATTCTCGGGTCTCCCTGCTCTTGCCTTGAAAACCTCCTGCTTCCAGCCCAGTGTTCCTCATGGAAACAAGGAGCACATCACGGGTAAATGGTGGTGGAGCTGTTGTGCAGTGAAAATTTACCAGACATGTAATTTTTAGAACAAAATAATTTGGATTCAAAGGCTTGCTGTATTTTGACTGAACTTGCAGTAATTTCTGAACATGTCTGCTTGGGATATTCAGTGCAGTAAGAAAAGAAGAATTTTTTTAAAAACACAGTTGTTAAGCTTCAACTTAAATTACTTCAGCGAACTGTAACAGAGCAAAGGAAGGGTAAAGATGTAAATCGCAATATAAACAGTTCAACATTTCCTTCTGAGTTTTCACAGCCAGCGATAGAACTGCTGGCAGAGTCAAGTCTCTTGTATTTTCACTCAAGAACCAGGACAGTGAAAAGGTTCCTCTCCATTGTGTTCATGATTCTGTGGCCCAGGAGACACCAATGCAGGCAACAGATGGGGAAGGGAAGGAATATTTCCATGGCAAGTGCTGGGGAAGACAAGCCAGCTGAGAGGTGAAAATAAAATGATGCAATAAGAAAGTTTCAGAGAAGAAAAGGTGTCAGGACCAATTCGTTACTCCACCACCAAGTACCAGGATCAATTCACTACCCCACACACCGGGGGTAGGAACTGGATGAGCTTTGAGGTCCCTTCCAACCCAGATCAGTCTGGGATTCTATGGTTTTTTTACACAACATTTAATTATCTTCTACATTTTCCCTCTCCCACTGAACACCACTCCCATCTAACCTCTTTAAAGTTTGCTACATGTTATATTTTGACAGCTAATACAGTGTCCTTATCCAGAGAGCTGCTCCTGAATGAGTATTCATCCTGTGTATTCAAGCTCGGGAGCCAACACACACCCCAGGTGATGTTGCACGAGCTCCCAGCCCTGCCTGCCTGTGTGTACAGCTGATGATGATGATGGTGCCATCCTCTGTAAACTGCCACAGGGGTTTGAAAAACAATCTCCAGATTCACATTCACAGGCAGCATAGCAGCACGGTCCCACGTGCCACGCTGTGCATAGCTGAGTGTGCAGCCCTCTGCCTTTATTACCCACAGCCTGAGAGTGCAGAGCTGCCACGGGGAAAGGACAGCGCAGAGAGGAGTTCATTGGTACCCAGCACTTGCCCAGCTCTCCCACAAGCCAGCTGAAAACCTGCTTTGTTCTGCTGGCAGCGCAGTTAGGGCAGCTGTGCCTCGCTGGAGAACTTGTTCAATCTAAAACAGATGCAGAAGAAGGAAGAAAGCCCTGTGCCATGCAAGGGCTGTGGTATCAGCCACGGCATCGTCCTCCTTCAGCCGTGACACTGAGCATCAGGACTCCTTCCACCATGCCCAGTGTCTGGAGGATGGGTCTGGGTAAAAGCACTGCTACCTTCTGGAGGAAAAAGCAGCCAGTGTCCATCTGCACTGCAGACCTCGCTTGCAAAGGGACTCACTCTCATGAGCCCCCATCTCGATGTGTTCTGCTCAAAGTCAGGGAAATGCCATAGTCATACCCAGAATGTCTGTAGCACAGAAAGAAGGACTGCAATGGGACAGGGCTGCAAAGAGGAGAGAAAAAAAATGACATCTAAGAGGAATTTTAAAATGATTTCTACAATTTACAACCTGCAGAAGCCATAAGGAGCCCTGCTCTGCCCCTGCCTGTGTAATATATGTCCTGTGTGTTCCCATAAACGCCGTGGCTGCAGTGCTTTGCATAGCTGCTTTGTAGAATTAGGATGGAAATGGGTTTTCCTGCTCCAGCATCAGCGAGTCTCCCTGGGAGAGCAGAGGAAAGCGAGAGGGGAGGATGTGGCAGTGATGTGCTGGGGCTGGGAGCCAGCCCAGAGAAAGGACTCACAGCAAGCTTGGATGGGACTGTGCCCACACTAACTTTGATCCACCTAATCCATGTCCGTGTGTTCACACCTCCCACAGCCCCTTTGGAGTCACATGGGCTTTCATGAGAAGTGATTGGTCACAGCTCCTGTGTGACTGTTGTGGTTTAACCCTGGTCAGCAACTAAGCACCAGGCAGCCGCTCGCTCACTCAGCCCAGTGGGATGGGGCAGCAAACTGGGAGAGTAAAAGAGAGGAAATTCATGGGTTGAGATAAAGACAGTGTAATAGGGAAGCCACCAGTACTAGTCCAGCGTTGCCACCATGCAGTCCTAACTGGGATGTGTCCTTTGGAAGAGCCCTGCTCCTATAAGCTTACCCTTGGTCTTTCATTTGCTCCTTTCATCACATTTCCAGGCTCTGTGTATTTCCTGTATACGAGTTTTTCCAAATTCTCCAGGCACATCCTGGCTGCAGTGAGGGGACGTTGTGAATGCAGAAGGGAAGGCTCCTGTTGTCTGGATTATTAATTTCCGGGGGAAATGAAAAGGTTAATTTAAAAGAATGAAAAAAAAAAAAAAAAAAGGACTCATCCTCAAGCTGAAAAAAAGAAAGTGAACAGGAAGAATTTTGGCATTTATGACTCTTGTTGTCATAGAAACTGAACTTGATATTTCCATAGAGCAATCCAAAGAGGTAACAAATACTGTACTTTATAGCAGTGATGAATTAAGATCAACTTAAGATTTCCAATACATTGTCAAGCAGATCAAATGCTGGTTTATTTTGTATTGCCAAGTTGTTATCAGAGTCCTTAAAAAACATTGGTGATATATTTAAATGAAACCTATCTGGCATTTGCAGGCTATTATTAGACTCCAGAGTGGCTGAGGGAGAGATATTACAATAGTCTAGCAAAAGTTCTCCAATTTCCATCAGAAAAGAGCGTGTCTCCTAGGACACAACTCTCGTTTGCCATCACACAACCTCCTCTGGCACCTGCAGCAGTGACCTGCATAGAAAACAGTCCTGTGTCATTCTGTGGATCTTGAGGGCAGTTTCTGAGACTGAAATGAAAAGGGGACCCAGTGTGAAGGGACTGACCGGCTCTCTGGACACCACAGCTCAAGGACCTGCTGGCTTCTCTAAGGTCTGACACATTAGCTTTCTTGGCAGCTGATGTGACAGATATTGCTCGGGTTCCCCGAATTCCACTGCTCTGTGTAGACCTATTGAAGGTGTGGTGGTGCCACGTCCAGGGTCTGAGGATTTCAGCTGGTTTAGCACATCCTGCTTTGCTGTCTGAATCAGTAATCCATCCTGTCTTCATGGAGCAGGAGGATTTTCCCCTGATGCTGGCTTTGGAGCTGCTGCTTCCTTTCCTCATTGCTTCAGAAGCTCATCTCACCCTTGTGCACCCTCTCTCTGTTGTCTGTGAGGGAGGATGCAGAAGCAGCAGGAAGCAGTGGGAGCCATCTCTGTGCTAATGGGTAAGTGGTCTGAGAAACGTGACCCCGGAGGCTGCGGTACCGACAGTGCAGCCGCCCGCCCGCTCCCCAGAGCTGCTCCTGCTGCTTGAGCTCCACACGGCTGGTGACGGGCAGCAGTTGCTGAGTGGAGCCTCTGTTCTTCCTACCAACAGTTACAACATCTGAATTATGAATGAAGGTAGCTACAAGCTTCCTGGGGTCTCTTATTTAGCTAATAGATTATCAGAGAATCACAGCATCACAGAATGTTGAGTGGGAAGGGACCCACCAGGATGATGGAGCCCAACTCCTGTCCCTGCACAGGACAAGCCCAACATTCACACCATGTCCCTCAGGGCCTTGGCCAAATGCTGCTGGAATCTTGTCAGCCTTGGGGCCATGAGCACCTCCCTGGGGAGCCTGTGCCAGTGCTCCACCACCCTCTGCTTCAAGAACCTTTTCCTCATGGCCAACCTCACCCTCCCCTGCCACATCTTCCTGCCATGGCCTCTGCTCCTGGCGTTGGTGGCCAGAGAGAAGAGCTCAGCGCCTGCCCCTCCTGTTCCCCTTGGGAGGAAGTTCCAGACCGCCATGAGATCTCCTCTCAGTCTCCTCTTCTCCAGGCTGAACAACCCAAGTGCCTTCAGCCTCTCCTCACACCCTTCCCCTCTGAACCCTTCCCCAATGTTGAGGCCCAAAAGATTGGAAAGAAAATTTATGTGGGATATGATGAAAGGAAAAAGACAAATCCAGGGGACGTAAAATGACCCAGGGAGGTTTTGTGGGCACTGATGATGTCACATAGAAGCCTTGGGGAAGATAACACACTGCTCTGGGCAAGGGAACCCTTGTCCCGAACTGACACTGCTGAGGATGCTTTGCCTTGCTCCTCACATGATAGAATGTTCACAATTGAAGTGAACAGGGTAAGAGTTTGGGCAATATGTCCAGAAAATGGCTCTTGTTGCCACTGGTAAATGCCAGCCGTGGGGACACACACCTGTGGAAGTACCTGGTCCCGTTGTTTTTAATTCTCACTCAGCAGAACTTTTGCAGCATTTGTTACTGCCTGGCGTTCCTTGTACCCCTTTGGCAGAGGAGGAGAAGAAACCTCAGTGTTCTCATTTGTCCTTAATGAAGTTCAGATAAAGTGTGAGAGACTTTTCAGAATTTGAGCAGAAATTGTTGGAGTCGGATAAGGATCAGACCCACCTTCTGTGGAGAGCCTCGGCGCTGCTCCTCCCAGCGCTGCGCTCCCTTCCTGCTCAGGAAGAGGTCAATAAATCATGTCATCATCAAGAGTGAAACTCAAGAGATGAGAATCTAAAGAGTGCAGCGGGCATGACAGTCCCTGTGAAATATTCCCCACATTCAGCTTTCTGGAGCCTGAAATACCGCCAGGGTTTTCTTAGAGAGCCGAAGTGTGCCACATGATCAGCTCACATCCTGCTCTGATAGCTCCATCGATTGTCTGGTTGCTGCTGAGAGCCCCGTCCCGATGCACAACACTTGTTCATAATTCATGCAAACCACACAGATTTATGCCTCTGCTCATTCTGTGGCTTCCTGACCTCAGCAGCCTTTGGAAGTGGCACACCTCCGTTTCCTCCCCTGCCCTTGGGCATCCTTACATCCTGCCCACTCACACACTGCCCAGTTCCATGTTTTCTTGGGAAATGACTTATACATTTCCCATATAACGTGAACCATGGGCTGGAAAGAAGCAGGTGATGCTGAGGTGCTCATACATTGCCATGTCGTGGTTTTAAGCGTGCGTTTCCCAGAGAATACAGAGGCGATTGTTAATGTCATGTCTGATTTCCTTTCTGGCGGTGGAAGATGGACAAAGATTTACTAGAAGTATTCTTTTCCGTGCCAGGAGAATGGATACACATTAGTAAGTTGACAGAAAAGATGAATCCTCCTGTGCCACTGCTGCTGTCCACTCTCCAATCTCCCTTTATAATTAATTAGCTGTCAGATCTGCTAAAACTCACATAACGGATTACTGGGATGTGAGGCAAATTGGCCCTGAAATTAAGACCCAGGTTTGAGTTGGTCTTCTTCCTGACCTTGCAATTCTCCTTATTGATTTTGGGTAATTTTCTGTTTAGGAAAAACAAGAATAAGATCCAAGTAACAAAGCAGCTTTTTGAGCGTCATTGGGTCGGGTGCTCCATCATTCGAAGATGCTGTACCTGTGCCTGTGAGCATCTGCACTACTCGAGTACATTAACTCCAATTAAATATTTACTGCTCATCTCTTTCTAAGCTTCAAACTGAAAATGAGGATTGTCTGCCCCTACAATAGTTTATAGAGTAAAATATAATTTGAATAACTTCAGTGAAGTAAAAATCTACTGAATTGCACCGTGTAACTCAGTTTCCCAGACCTTATTAGAACTGGAGATGCCTATGGAAAAACCCCTCAGGTTCAGGAGTGCAGGGGCAGTGACTGCCATAATCACCCTCACCACGGGACAAAATCATTTATTAATCTTGTATTGGTTTAATTAACCTCTCTCAGTTTTTTTGTAACTATCACAAAACTTGGATTGGATTTTAAGGATCCCACGGCTCTCCCAGTGTGGCACAAACCTGGTGCTTGGTCCGAGAGGTGCTTTTCTGGGAGGGATGTGCCAGTGAGGTTTACTTGATCCTCTGACTGGTGCAGTCGATGTTTTAAAGAGGTGCATGCTAGCTGGCGTGATGGGAACTAGCTGTGGCACTGCAGGACAGGAGAAGATGTCATTCCATGAATAAATGAAATAGATGAGCCATGCTTCCTTAAAAAAAAAAAGGATAAAAATAGAATCTGAGATGTGAAGTCGGAGGCACGAATCTCCCAGGCTCGGGAGGTGCGTGCTGGTGGAGAGAACAGAGTGGGATTTTGATCAGGATCATTTGCACAGGCATCCCTGGAAGTCAGAGAATTCATTCACATGGGAGAGAAAAAAAAAAGAAAAAAAGAAAAAGAAGAAAGGATCCTGAATTCCCCGAGTGGGAAATAACCAGAGGCAGTAAGTGTGTCTCCAGCAGCTGTAGGGAGAGATATTTCAGCTGGGTGTTATATTTGCCTGAGCAGGCATCCCTGAAGAATTTTACAAATTACAATGGTCTGTTTCAACTGGCTTTGTTATTTAGGGAAGACATAAATAAAGGAATAAATAAAGTTATGTCCTGGTTTCTTTATTGCCCCATATTCTCAGAATTCCTGCTGATATTCCAGAGGAACTTCTTTAGGTGAGCAAAACCATTGCTTTCCCCCAGTCAGTGTTTCTGGTGCTGAGCCTGGCACGTGGAGGTCCAGCTCACCCCCCGTCAGTCTGGAGCTCACACCTTCATCCCTCCACCTGTATCTCCAGGTGAGCTGGCTCAGGAGGTGGTTCTGAGCTCACCTAGAGCTCACCTAGAGCTCACCTGGGACTCTCCTGTCCACACCTGGACTCTTTCATCCCAACATTCAGAAAGGGCATCATCTTGGTGGGATTTTTTTGCACAGCAGAGGAACCTTTTCAGACAAGTCCGGTGCTTTCTCCCAGTAAAAGGACCCATCATAACTATTGACCGGGAAAAGCCTCATTGATGTCTCAGCTCTGGACACCCCACTGCACTTCTGGTCTGCCCTGACCCCTTAGAGGTGCTTCACTGCTTGTGTCTCCAGCTCATGATGATGCCAAGAAGACACCAAGCTCCCCAAATATTATTTGTTTTCAGTCTTTAACTCCTAAGACCTTTTGGTGTGGTCATCTTGGTTTTCAAAGGTAGAAATTAAACATCCCTTGATGTGGCTAGTTCCCTAATTACATCAGTTACCTAATTACATCAGTTACCTAATTACATCTCCTCCAGCTCTTCTCAGTAGTTGATACCAGGAAGAGTTCTTGTGCCCAGAGCCACGTTGGTGCCGTGCTGTGGTGTGCACAGCACAGATCTCAGACAGAGAACACAGCAAGATTTATGTAAAAATGCAGAATCTACAAATCTACATCTCAGAACAGTCTTTGTTTCGAGCAGCTAGAGAACAGTTTCCTACAAATCAGAAGTGGAAGGTTACTGTGATGAGAAACAAACAAAAAGGCTGTGTTTGTTCACAACACATTGAAGAATTTCCCTCGATTTCCAGCCATTCCAGCTGTGTGACAGTTCCTGGCTCCTTTACTGGTATAACATCTATATAAAATATCCTGGTATAACATATAGATGTGATGTATGTACTGTTTGGGAGGTCACACTGAAACTGGATCACTGAGATAACCCAAAGTACGAAAAAATAATAACTTTTTTTTCTTTTCAGTTCAGATCTTTTCCAGGTGCACAAAGCTCTGCTCTGGCACTGTCAGTGACACACCCGGGGGCAGGCACGGGCGCTGGGGGAGGGATGAAGCAGGGGGAGGGCAGAGGACCCTAAATAAGCTCTGCCACTGAAGAGAGTGCTTGCAAAGCTCTCTCTGGGAGGGGTAACCAGTCTCTTCCAACAAACAGTTCTGCATAGATAGGATTTTTTAGATTAAAGATGTCACTGCTTAACCCAAGCATCCACTTCTTGCAGGCTCATGCTGAGGGGATCTTTCAGGAAGACAAAGTAAATCCCACACTGCATCATCATCATCATCATCATCATCATCATCATCATCATCATCATCATCATCATCATCATCATCATCATCATCACCCCTGCCTCAGCCAGGACACAGTCCCTCTCTGCCTTCCAAACCACACGTCCTTACACTCAGGTTTTCTCTGGGATCTGCTTTCTGGAGATGAAGTTTATATCTGTAATAAACTAGTATAAAGTCTGAAGTTTGCTGTTCTCTGAGCACATTTGGTTTTATGACATCTGAGTGACCATGACCTAACTGCACTCTTTACCACACCAAATACATTTACAACTCACAATTTACTCTTTTATTAAAGGTACCAGGCTCACAGTTCCCAGAAACTGCTGCTTGCATTCTCCCCACCCCCTTTAAAGAATATCATAAAAGAAAATAGAACTTAAATTAAAATAATACAGAAGTTATACAAACCCTCTATAAATACATTCTGTATTTCTATGGCTATTGCCTCATTTTACACTTCAGACTTATCTTTGGGTGACAGGAAGCTGAAATCCTGAAATGGTTCAATTAGGCTGAAAATCTTGTTTAATAAAGTTCTGCTGAAGAACATAAGCAAGTGTTATTAACTTCCACCAGAATCAGACACAGAAAGCCAATGGTGAATTTAACTTTGCAAATTACAACCATGTGTAGGAACGTGATGGACAGATGGAAGAAAAACTGGGACCATTTTTTGCACCATTTCTGAGGATGCTCCAAAGAGTCCCTTCATCCCCAAAAAAGTACTTTTGCAAAGAAATCTGTATATCCACCTGTTCCAGAGTGAGCATTAGGAGTGACAGCCTGAACAACAAGCATAGGGACACACCACCCAGACACACTTGATGGATGAAAAGCAGGGCAGGCTCTAAGGTGGGGTCCACAGAAGCACGTGGAATGGCAGCAGTGCAAACCACTGAAAATTTCAGCATGAAAAAACCCCCCCAAAAAACCCCAAACCACAAAAAAAACCCAAACCACAAAAAAACCCAAATCCTTCACTCGATTGAACTGCTTTTGAAGAGGCTGCCAGCCCCAGAGTTTGAGCACAGCATGGAAAAGAGGACAGTGACATAATTTAAAGGAACTCTTCACATAAGCAACCCCCAGTGCTGAAGCAGAGGATGCCTGGGCTGCCAGCCTGAGAGCAGAGGGGATGTTCCTTCCTCCAGGGATGGGCAAAGCTGGACACACAGGTGTGCTGCCACAGAAGAACCAAAGACAATGGCAGGTACACAGGTGAAATAGTTCCTTCATTGTGGAAATCTAACCAATTCAAAAGAACATATTGAAACAATTTTGTAACTCCAAACAGAAAGATTTGGCTTAAATTATTTTTCCTGAGATGTAACCCCTTACACTGATCTTTGCTGGAGCTCATTTGCCATATTTTTTCTTCACATTGGGCTTGGGGAGGTCCTTCTGGTTCCTTGCCATTGGTGCAGCATCCAAGTATCCCAAAGAGCTTAGAATTGTCTGCAAAACTGGCAAAAACTAGATGAAGTAGGCTCAAAATAAAAATAAAAATTAAAAACTGAAGGTCCCAGGAACAGAAGCCCCTCGGTCAACACAGCAAAGGTAAATAGAGTTCACATGCCATCAGTCAACAACACAACAGGCTATGAAGAAGGTTCAAGAAAGCTGCAGCATGAAGGCATTATGCATATTTTTTAATCATAAAATGAGATAGAGACACCAGTGCCCACAGCAGCTCTTGCCACTGCCAATGTTGACTTGAGCGTTATCTCCTCTCCTTGGAGCAGAGTCAGCTCCACTCAGTAAACCCCACACCGAGGTGTGCAAATAGCACAGGGCTTAAGTTAATGACTGTGTTCACTTTTATTTGTAGATCTCCCTTCGAAGAGAATCAGTGGCCACATTTGCTTCATAAAGAGGGTAGAGGGAGGAGAGCACTGAGCAAGTGAAAAGGACTAAAATAGTGGTGGTAGCTGCAGCTCCTGTTAGTGAGAGGCATGTCCTTGATTTAAAGAGCTGCTCCTCTGGTTCTCAGGGAATGAGATAAATGGAAGTGATGATAGGAAGGGAAAAAACCCACCCTGCTGTGTACAACCACGCTCAGGACCAGCAGAGATGCTGGTCTTAAGGAAAAGCCGTGTACAGGAGGTGGATGTTGCCCAGTGAGGGGCTGTGGAGAGCCCTGCCAAGAGCAGGACCTGGAGACAGGGAGGCTGAGTTCTTCATGTGGGTATGTACATTTACACACGTACACATGATGTATATGGAATTACAGGATCACAGAATCCCAGAGTGGTTTGGGTTGGAAGGGACCTTATAGCTCACCCAGTGCCAACCCCCCTGCCAGCAGCAGGGACACCTTCCACTAGACCAGGTTGCTCAAAGCCTCATCCAACCTGGCCCAGAACACTTCCAGGGAGGAGCAGGCTGGGGATTCTCTCAGGAATCACTCAGGCTTGCTCTTCCAGGATTGATGTTTCAGGTTCAGGGTGCTTTCTCACTCCTCTGGGATCAGTGTCAGTGGGTGGTGAACAATTGTACTGTGCATCACTCATATACATATATATATATATATATATATATATAAATATATATATATATTTGTTATCATTATTATGATTATCACTACTATTTTATTTTTATTTTACTGTAATTATTAAATTGTTCTTATCTCAACATAGAGGTCTCCTTACCTTTACTCCAGCAGTCCTCTCCCTTGTTCCCTGCATGTCAGGGAGAAGGGGCCAGCGTGGGCAGCTGGGTGGTGTTTGGTTGCCAGCCCAGTTAAACCACCACACTCCCCTGGGCTGCACTCTGGGAAGGCAGGAAGACGTCATCAGGGAGATAAAAATATCTATGCAAAATTGCTTCGTTTGCAGAAAAATGCAAAATTAAAACAATTTGGAATGTGGGTGAGATGAGATATCAGTTCTCTGATACCCAAATAAAAATATTCCACTACAACAGATGATTAAAAGATAAGTTCTCTCGAAAGGCAAGTGTTCTGTTCCAAGGCACTGTTGCTGGATAACTCCTGGCTCAGCACACTCTGAAGCTCTCAGTCCACCAGGAAGCCGGTGAAAGACTCTGGGGGCTTTGAGTGGGGACCACCGGAGGAGAGAAACACTCAGGAGTTGGCCACCCCTCAGGGAATCAGCGAGACCAGCTAGAAAAACCCTGTCAATTCTGCAGTCTATTTTGAATACGAGGTAGTTCACTAGTTTGGTGGATGAAGCCTGTGATTACAGATATATTTTCTTCCCACACTATTATTTCTCCATTACAACCCAAAAAATAGAATGTATTTTTACTGCTGGAAGCAGAGAGCACATCTCATGCAAAGTCAAGCACCAAACAGGAAAAAAAAGAAACATCTCAAAATTACCTGGGCTAGAAAGAAACCAGAGAAGAGGTTTTGTTTCTCTTTTTTTCTTTCTTTTTTTTTTTATTTTGGGGATGCATTAGGTGTGAATTGTGAGTGGCATTTAATTGTGGTGCAGTGTACGAGTTCAGGAAATGCTGTGCAGAAAATTATCAGTTCCACAGGAAACAGATGGAAATAGGCTGTGAAGAAATCCTGCACAGAGCAGACAAATGGCCTACAAAGCGTGAAAACCCCCTTAAAAACAGCTCATTTGTAAGTTCTTCGTATTGTTTGATTTATTTACTCCACAGTTTATACACTGCAATGGCAGTTGTGGCTGTAAGAGCTGTTGATGGCTCCTGACAACACTGAAATAATTGACTGATATCAGACCTGGTGCTGAAGGAAGCAGCAGTTTGGGTGCCCTGCATAGCTGAGAGCAGCTGGGATTATAGAGCTGCTCGTTGTGGCTTCCACCTCTTTAATTTCTGTATCTTATTGTTGTGTATGAAGGGTTGACCCAGACCTAGAACTTCCCTGTTCATTAACGCTTCTCCTCAGCAGCACGTCGTGGTTCAGCTCACCTTAGTGCAGCAGAGCTTGCTCTGTTGGTGCAAACTCCTCAGAGAGAGCTGCAGCCCCCACCCAAGGAATGAAAAATCAAATACAAAACCAAGTGGCACAGGGCAGCGGGAGAGGAGGACCAGAGAGCACTGCAGGAGTGACCTCAGCACAGCAGCCAGAATCTCTTGCAAAGACAGAAATAGGAGCACAGAGAGTTATAGAGACAGGCTGGTGCCAGGAGCAGTGTGGGAGCAGGTGGGGTGGAGGTGATGACTCATAAAGGTGCCTCTGGACATTTCTCTTGGGGTTAGTGAAGGTTGGTACCAAGAACCAGTGGGAGAGATGTCTGGCATTGAAGATCTGACCCAAACAGCTGAACTATATTGCTGTTTTCAAAACATATTGTTAAAACAACAAAAAAAGACAACACAAACCTGGAGTTGTGTGCACTGTGCCATCACCCAGTTATTGCTCTTCATAATCCACAGTTTTTGAGCTCATCAGAGAGTCCCAGATCGGTCTGGGGAGGGAAGGACACCAAGGTGCATTATGCACCCTGCTGACCCTGCAGTTGTCTTGCAAAGTGACACCTGGGGAAACATCCAGCCTAGAGGATAAAACTGAAATTCCTTACATTACCCTACCCTGTGGCTGCTCCTCCCTGGAGGTGTTCCAGGCCAGGTTGGATGAGGCTTTGAGCAACCTGGTCTAGTGGAAGGTGGCCCTGCTGCTGGCAGGGGCATTGGGACTGGATGACCTTTGAGGCCCCTTCCAAATCCAACCATTCTCTGATCCTATGGATTTGTATTTTTATCCCAAGCCTCTTCCCAATTAGGTTAGAGAGGGAAAATGACAGTGTAATTGCTCTCACATTTTCATTTTGGATGTGTCTTACCTGCTTCATCTCAAACTCAGGGAGGATGCATCCGCTTGGTCCTTCCTCACAAACACTCTGTGCTGACTGTGCCGCGGGGTCTGTCACGCCGGAGATGCAGCTCCAGTGCTTGACCGAGGGCACCCCACTGCCAGGCGTGATCCCTGGGGCCAGCCACGAGAGGTGACCCAGTGCTGGCCAGCTCCACCTTGGGGAGGAACGCTGAAGAACTGGTGGCAGTTAGAAATGGGTTTGGCTCATGCTGTGAGCTCTCAAGATGCTGGAAGCTGCTGTTTTATTTCTCTTTGGCTTTTATTAGTGCAGAGTGTTTATCCATCCCAGCAGCAGGAGCAAAAGTTAAAAACCTATATACATATATATATATATATTTTTTATGAGCAATATTTTTAATGCTTTTTACTAAAACAAGAAAACAAGACTTCAGTCTAAAACATCCTTCTTTAGAGATCAATGTAAATAGGCAGAAAGCTTCAGTGTAATGCAAAGAATTTTCCATCAAGATTGAAATAAACCAATAAGTTACCATTAGCTGGGTTGCTAAAATGCACCACTGTCTCCAATAAAAACAGCAATGTCAGTGAGGAAAAGATTGATTGATTTTCCAGGTAATAAAGAGCAATGTACCACCACATGCCTAATTACACCAAGCCACTGGTCACCACTAGTGCACGTGCGTAGGGGTGGACAGCACAATCAGCTGGCGACAGAACAGCAGCTGAACTTGCCCCTTGCTTGGACAGATGACATCTCCCCAGGCGAGAAACCACTGAGGAGGAGCAGTTCCTTTCCAGTAACATCCTCATCCCAGGCACTGGTCGTACTGGTAGGCTGAGGAGTGGTGCCTCCAGCCCGGGGAGTGTGGAAAAGCTTTTGGGTTGCTCATACTTACTCAGAAGCCCACGCCAGATTGCAAGGGCTCCAGGCACTGTGAGGCCACCAAGAAAGCATATGGCCAGTTTCTTATCTGCTTCACAGTCTTGCTCTTGATATAGCTCAGCACATGTGCACAAGAGGGGGGGGGGGGGGGGGGGAAAGAGTTTTGCATGAAAAGCTCTCTTTACAGGAAAATGTGTGTGAACAGAGGAAGTACAGAGAAGTATGTTCCTGCAGCACTGCTATTGGTGGAGCTGAGCTTGGTATGGATTGGAAATGATGACAAAAATAAGCTCCAAACAGCTCTTCAATGGAGTGGTAATGACAGTGGAGTCAATAGTACCAACCATCCCCCAGTAATGCCTTTCCACAGCATGCTGAGACAAATCCCACCAGCGTCCAGGCTGGACTGCAGGGTTAGCTGGACTCCAGCCTGGTCCACACCTGGGCAAGGAAAGACACTTGTTCTTTCTCAGCTGAGAAGGAAAAAGAAATTAAAGCACAGAATTGCTGTCACTGAAGCACAAGTCCAGCAATGGGCTGCTGGGAGAGATATGTGTCTCTTCAGCCTGGAGAAGGGAAGACAAAGGGAGACCTTAGAGGAGGTGGAGACAGGCTCTTGTTGAAGAAGAATAATGACAGAACATGGGACAATAGGCACAAGCTGGAACATGGGAAGCTTTCATTAGATGTGAGGAAAGGCTTCTAAACATGGGAGTAGTCAAATGCTAGCAAGACTTGAGAAAAAACAGAGAAGTTGTGGAAATGATGTCCTTGGAGACATTCAAAACCTGACAGGACAAGGCCCAGAACAACCTGCTCTGATGGTGAGCAGCAGGTTGGAACAGAGGCCTGCAGTAGACCCTTCCCACCCACATTATTCTGTGACTGTGATTTTGTTGTGCTCTCGGAGAACAAGTTGGGTTGGAAGATCCCTCTGGAGATCTCTGATCCACGCCTTAGCATCACCAAGGATGGAGATCTCACATGCTTGGCTTCCAAGTTTGGAGAACCAAAGAAATCACCAGGAAAGTGGAGATGACTCCAGCTTGCACTAGCTGAGGCTCCTCCTGGGTCTTTCAGTTATTTAGCAAATACTCCACTCTCCTGAAACTAATGAAGATTTGTTCTTAGCCTCTAAGTTCACCTGGGAGACAGCCCTCGACCCCAGCACAGTCCCTGTAGCCACTTAACAAAACACCTCAGTTTTGTCATTAAAAGATCATCTCCTCAAGATGCTGGGAGACTGACCTAGGTTTCTGAATGGCTTCAGGGTAGAACCTGCCTCCTCCATAGTGAGGACACCCTTGTTGGTGACACCGTGCCTCTCCCCACGGGGGTGGAAGCTGCTCCTTGGGGATCAGTCCCTCTCTCATGCAGGGGAAACACGTGTTGTTCAGCCCCAAACTCTTCCCTTGGCTTCCACCTGCTCCTGCCACTGGCTCCATCTTTCTCCTTTCCCTGCATCCTCCTCTCCTGCATGATTAATTCACCAGAAAGGAATTCACCTCCCTTGTCCTGAGCTGGCCAGGCTCTGCTCAACTCCTCAGTAATCACAAAAAGATGACTTGTGTACACTAAAACACTGTTGTTGCTCACTACTGACTTCAGGAGAGGCTGAAGGACAGAGAACTGCTGCTGAGCTCTGCTCGAAAGCTGAAGGGATTTAATTATCTGCTCCAGTCAATACAATTAAAAGAGTTCCAAACACTGGACTCCACTACTGCAGGGCAAATCTGGGGAGTCAGGTCTCTGCTTTATCCAACATGGTTTCAAACTCCCCCAGGAGCCCTTCATTTAATCTGGATTCAGAGTCACCCTCTGGAAACAAGAAGTCAGTTGTTTCACTTGGATTCTGTTGCCTCAGGAGCAATTTTGACGTTAGAACTACACCATGATTAGTGTTTTCTATCGGGTGTACAGGTGGAGTAGTCTGGTCTCTTGCTGCAGCACAATGCAACAAGGAGTAAGCTGGAAGAAAGAAGAGGAATCAAAACTATGAAACCACCTCCAAAGGATGAAGGGGAGGGATCAATCCTTCTACTTAGAACCAAGCTGATTTCTTAATTTTATTATTCTAAACAGAAAGCAGCTGCTCACTCTGTAAACACTGCCTGGGAAGTAACTCTGGGGACAAGCCTAGTCTGTGTACACTGAAGAGGGATTTTAGTTCCTACAAAATAGTACTGGTTTTCTGCTAGCAGGAGTCAGCAGCAAAGTGGATATTTTAATAAAGAATTTGAATAAATAACCTTCTATTAATTATTATTACTAATTAATAGAAGGTTATTTATTACTAATTATTAATATTCTTATTAACAAAGTTAGTTAAAGCAGTGACTCACTGAAAAGCAGGGTTCACCTTTAGCTCAGTACTTCATATACACAGGGACACGGTCAGGTATCTACTGGTGTTCAGTAAACCTTGCAAGCCTCACAATGCTCCACCAACCTGTTGGGCTCTGAATACCGCCAGGGTTGGAGACTCCAAAACCTCTCTGGGCAACCTGCTCCAGTGTTTGACCACCCTCACAGTAAAAGAGTCTGTGTTTAACTGGGATGTGCTGCATCAGTCTTGTCCTGTCCCTGGGCACCACTGAGAAGAGCCTGGCTCCATTATCTTCACATCGTCCCACCAGGTATTTATAGACATGGATAAAACCCCCCTGAGCGTGCCCTTCTTGAGGTTGAACAGTCCCAGATCTCTCAGCCTGTCCTCACGTGAGGACAGCGATTGACCTGCTGGCCACGCTTTGCCTGATGCAGCCCAGGAGTCTGGTGGTCATCTTTGCATCACATCATTTCAGAATCCCAGAGCTGCCTGGACTGGAAAAGCCCTTTAAGCTCATGGAGTCCAACCATGAACCCAACACTGACCAGTCCCCAACTGACCCCTGTCCCTCAGCACTGTGTCTACACGACTCTTCAATCCCTCCAGGGATGGGGACTCCACCACTGCCCTGGCCAACCCCTTCCAATGCCTCAGAACCCTTTCAGCAAAGAAATTCTTCCTCACATCCCATCTCAACTGCCCTGGCCACAACTGGAGCCCATTTCCTCCTGTCCTGTCCCTTGGTCCTTGGTTGAACAGACCCACCCCCACCTCTCTCCACCCTCCTCCAAGGGACTTGGACAGAGCCAGAAGGTCTCCCCTCAGCCTCCTTTTCTCCAGGCTCAGCACCCCCAGTTCCCTCAGCCGGGAACTCAGCACACTTGTGCTCCAGACCCTTCCCCAGCTCCGTTCCCTTCTCTGGACACGCTCCAGCACCTCCAGGTCCTTCTTGGAGTCAGGGGCCCAACACTGAACCCAGCACTCGAGCTGCAGCCTCACCAGTGCCCAGTGGTTGGGTCCCATTGTCTGTATAACATCCACCACACTCCCAGTTCACTGCTCTTCATCTTTATGATATCCCATCAGTAATCCCTCTCTATTGTTATTCTTTATGGAGAGGACTTTTATGTTCCACATCCAGATGCCTCCTGTGTGCGAGTTCCCGCCTGTAAGTTCTAGAAATTAATGCTGTGTACAGTAATACACTGAGCAAGAGGCTTGTGACCTTTGCTAGGAAAATGCACTTTGATTACTTGGCTTTTCCAACTGTCCTGTGTTTACACATCACATCCCGTAACCTTTGGGGACCGGGCAAAGTGGCTGCTCAAACAAAACACAGAATACTGAAAAGGTCAGGAGCGAAGCGTGGTCAAATGCTCCCCCCGTCTGAATACATTAATAAATGCTCTTTCATAGAGGAGCTCGTTCTCACGCAGAGGGAAACAGCGAGGAGCTGCAGCCACGTTCATCCTCCCCATCCATGAGGATGCACGTTGTAATGACCTGAACGTCAGCTGAATACAGAGGAATTGAAGCTGTTCAGAAGTCCCCCATCAAACTGTGGGTGACAAGATGTGCTCACAAGTTACCTTCCCATACTGGGAGGCTGTTCCTCAACCTACTAGAGAACACCAACAGCCAGAGATGCTGCACGGCGTGGGTTACAGCTACTGGAGCTTCTACAGTTGTGGCTTTGGGGGACTGCATTACTCACGTGTCCTTTTGCTTTATTCCAGGCTCTAGGAAGTGACAGAATGAGGGGTAGTGGCTTAAAACTGGAAGATTGGAGGTTGAGATTAGATATTAGGAAGAAATTCTTTGGTGTGAGGGTGGTGAGACCCTGGCCCAGGTTGGCCAGAGAAGCTGTGGCTGCTCCTCCCTGGAAGTGTTCTGGGCCAGGTTGGATGAGGCTTTGAGCAACCTGGTCTAGTGGAAGGTGTCCCTGCTGCTGGCAGTGGGGTTGGGACTGGATGAGCTTTGAGGTCCCTTCCAACCCAAACCACTCTGTCATTCTATGATTCTATGATTTATGCCTTGTATGTTACAAAGGAGCATCAAACAGCTGAACAATTCCTCTTGTAACGTGTTTTAAGAATATAGAATCATAGGATCACAGAATTTAACATCCTGACATGTTTCAATGTACTGCAGGTCTCCCTGAGCTGGGATGTTGGACACATCTTAGCACTGCATCACAGCATAACCAACCTCTGTCCTTGGAGACAGTCAAAAGCCATCTGGACACTGTCATGGGCAACTGGATTTGGGTTGATTTGGGTTGAAGATGGCCTCCAGAGGTCCCTTCCCACCTCCACATTCTGCCATTGCCTGGTGTTCATTCACCTGCAACATCCACTGGCACCAGTGTCCCCTGACACCCTGTCCTCAAAGATGATGGGAACTGAACACATTCTTACATCCAGTCATGTCAGCTCCATGGAAGGAGGAAAGTACAACAAATGCACTTAAGAGAAATCAACAATCTCCAGAAAGCAATATTCTGAGAAATTCAATGACAATGCTGGTTATTTACTAGAGGCAGAAAACCTCCTCAGAGCACCAGGTGAGTCTGCCAGCCTGATGTTCCTGGCACTTTGCACAGGCAGCAGCTCTCAGGTTCACAGACCTGGTTTCTGTCTCTGCAGGCTGCCCTCAGAAACAGCAAGGTGGCTGAAAGTGTGTAATTAATGCAATTAATCTGTGGGCCCGCACATTCTGGTTGAATAGAGCTAGTTGGAAAATGGGATTTTCTTCCCTGTAGCCAAGTTCTCTCCTACAGGAAGGATAGATTTTATTTTTTCCTTGACAAAAATGTCAGCCCACATTATAGGAGCAGCAGTGGTGGCAGCTCCTGCTTTAGCTTTCCCCCTTCTTACTGAAGCTTCCTTCTAGTTTTAATAGTAATTAAATATTAAAGGCTTGTTTTCTCATATTTAAAAAACAGAATATGTAAACAATGTTCCTCCATCCTTTTTAATTCTAAATAATAGGAAAGGGAAAACCTGAGTGTTCCCACACCAAAACTTGCCTTATTAAAAAAAAAGGGAAAAAATAATGAAAAACAAAAACTCATAAATCACAACTTTTCCATTAAAAATGTTTTGACAGATCTACTCATCACCTCCAAGTTGTTCAGAACTGGAGGTAAAGGTGGATATTCAGGCTACATTTTATTACTTCAGCCTCTGTTGGCCTTTTTCAATATGTCTTGTTGTTTTTTCATCTTTCTGCCTCACAAGGATGGTTTGCCAGTGCACCTTTCATACCGTTTCCTTCAGCAACTCCCAGTTTTCCCTCCTCACGTTTGTTCCCAGGGCTTTACCTTCTCCTGCTCCCCCAGCCTGCTGCAACCACAGGGAGTTTTGCTTTGTTCATGCTTATCTCCTTTCTGGCAGCCATTACACCCCTTGGTTAGAATGCTAAACTCCACCACTCCATGTGTCTGTGTGTGTCTGTGTGTGTCTGTGTGTGTCTGTGTGTGTCTGTGTGTGTCTGTGTGTGTCTGTGTGTGTCTGTGTGTGTCTGTGTGTGTCTGTGTGTGTCTGTGTGTGTCTGTGTGTGTCTGTGTGTGTCTGTGTGTGTCTGTGTGTGTCTGTGTGTGTCTGTGTGTGTCTGTGTGTCCCTTGCCTGTGATACCTTCTACTTTTCATTTCCTTTATTTCCTCTTTCCTTTACCCACAAACATCCATCAATTTCCAATACAACCATTTTCCAGACTGGCAGAACAAAGACACTCATCCTCCTTTCTTTCCACATCTACAGAGGCACAGATATAACCCTTCACATCCAAAAAGATCTCTGGCAGCTCCACCTGAAGTGGAAGATGTGGCAGGGGAGGGTGAGGTTGGCCATGAGGAAAAGGCTCTTGAGGCAGAGGGTGGTGGAGCACTGGCACAGGCTCCCCAGGGAGGTGCTGATGGCCCCAAGGCTGACAAGATTCCAGCAGCATTTGGCCAAGGCCCTCAGGGACATGGTGTGAATGTTGGGATTGTCCTGTGCAGGGACAGGAGTTGGGCTCCATCATCCTGGTGGGTCCCTTCCAACCCCCAACATTCCATGACTCCTCATGGTTGGTAGTCTGTGCTCCTCCTTTTTCTCTCTCCTATGAATAGAACAGTTTCCTTTTCTCAGTCTAGACTGAAACTCATCAGAAGAGTCACTCTGTGATCAGAGCCCAACCCCTTCAACTCAGGTGATTTCTTTGATCATGATTATCTGTGCAAACAGGAGCTGCAGCTTTTCACTTTCTCACTCGCCTTATCATGGCATTGGTCACCCAGGAGAAGAAATCAGCACCTGATGTGTTTGTATCAAACAGGTGTTCTGGAGTAAAATATTTGGGCACCAGAGTTCTGTATAATTATTTTTTAAATGACAGTTGACACAGAAATATGGATAAACGATCCTCTCAAACATCTCCTCTTTATCTTGGCTTAGTCCCAGGAAGGCAACCTGGGGCAAAATCCTTTTAAAGCCCCTCTCAACAGTGCAAAATGAGATTAACTCGTTGCACGCAGTTCCACTACACCAGCCCATACACACTGATGGTGGAATACACAAGAAGCAAACATAAGCAGTAGAACAGGATAAAGGAAGAATTAAGCTGCTATATATTGATTTCTTCTTTAAGAGAGATTTTTAGATGCTTAAATTCTGACTTTTTACACAGTTATCTTGACTCCTTTGTGTCAGAGTGGAGTATGACTCTTTTTGCCTGAGGTTCTCTGTGCTTTTAGTTTAACAGAGACTCAAAGAGCTGTAATATCCAGTGTAATCTTGCTTAGGCACCACAGTCAGATGATTTCATTGTTAAATCCCAAAGAAAACACGGGTAACAGCTGAAAGAAATTCTCAGCTTCCCTTGGTGTCAAAGCCAGCAATCCCATGCTCTGGTAGGAAATCTTTCTTGGTCTGATGACAGAAAACAGTGCCCCTGTCTTGCAAGAAAGCATTACTCTGCCAGAACGTGGGTTCAGGTGAGCCAAAAAAAGGTTCAGTGTCACCCTGCAGAGCTCCTGTTTGTTAATTCCCTCCTGATGGAGGTGAAGCTCTGGTGGAAGCTCCGTTGCTGGCGGTACTAATCAGCTTACACTGTCTAGACTTGCTTGCAAATAAACCTGGTTTGTTAAAATGAGCTTCAGCGGATATATTGACAGAAACAAATCCAATCACAAAGCTGCCAAGGAGCAATCAGCACCCCAAAGCAGAGGAAATTCAGCAGAAGAGAAGGTTGGTACATTTTTCTTAGAGCTCACACACTCAGGAAGCCCCATGAAGACCAGAGAATCAAACAACTCATGGGAAAAAGTACCTGGACGTGCACACCCCAAATCCCACAGGTCAGGGCACATCAGCTACTGGCAACAAAGAGAAATACAGCATCAGGCAAGGTGACCCCCAGTAGCCTTGGTTCAGCACCCAGAGTAACGATGGAGTAAGGAAGCTTCCAGCAGAAGGTAACTGGTGAATGAATTAGTAACAAAAGTCACTGATCACTACACTAATCACTACAATTAGCAGAACAAAGAAACAATCACATCTCTGCCCCTCTTTAAAATAGAATGAATAAAGGACAAGAACTAAAAAACTAAAGAAATCTCAGCATTATTAGTGATTATAGTTAATAATCACTAGCTGTTGTTTTGCGCCAGTGAAGGTGCAATGTACTAGAAGACAAGGAAAGGGTCAATGTTCTACAGATCTTCAGCAAGAGAAACAACCAGGAGGTAAAAATCAGTGGAATTAGTTTCACTTCACAGGAAAACAGTGAAGGAAGTCAGCGTGATAAACTCCAAACAGCTTGGTTTTAATGAATCACATCAAACCAGCCCACTTTTTCCTCCGTAAGCCGGTAACGATCTCATGATTTCTAATGAAGAGCCAGCTGATACAGTTTCAAAAGCCTTACAACAGTCAGCATAGCTCACACAGGATTCTCCCAGGTAAGTGAGAAAAGCGTGGTCTGAAATACATCATTACCATCTTTAGAGGTGGATTTTACCATGCAAAGCTGCAGTAATAACTGACAGATGCAAGTCTCCTTGGAAATGATACCCACAGAAAGGTCATTAATGTTTATTACCAAGGAGAAGGTTTGCATCTGCACAGGCTGGTCAGTCCAAGTGTTTTAACAGTCTGGATGACATCTCCTAAAGATCACTGCATGAACATGAGGTGGGTGTAAATACACCGGAGAACAGCCCAAGCTAGGAGCAGCTTCGCCGTACTGGGTGGACTGGAAGTGTAGGAAGTTATCAGCTGATAGATGCAAGGATGATAGATAGGCAGGAGCAATCCACACTCATTTACAATGCAGAAGAGGACACGGGGTTTAGCTGGAACAGCCTGAATCAACAACGTGCAGCTGTGAAAAGTGGTCTCTGAAGAGGAGCGTTACCTGCGAGACGGATGAAGTAAATCCTCCACTCCAGTCAGCGTCAGGACGGCATCAGCTGGGGCGTTCTAACCAGGTTGTGGTGCTGCACTTGAAGGAAGAGGTGGATCAAACACAATCTGTGAGAAAACACAGAAGCCTTCTCAAAAAAAACCAACCCAAAACAATCTGGCAAATCATATCTTGAAGGAGAGATCGGAATGCCGAGTGTAAGGAAGTCTCAAGGAGATGTGGTTAACAACAACAGGCTGGCAAGAAACATTAAATAATCAATTTCCCACTTTCATCACAGATAGGACAACAAGACAGAGGTAAACTCAGGCAAGAAATATCCATAGAAAGTTTCCAGCAGCACTGGAGTAGGTTGCCTAGGGTGGGCTACAGAGTCTCCTGTACTGGGGGCAAGAACAAGCTCTGCCTCAGGAACAAGCAGAGCTGGTCCTGGCCCAGGGCCCGGGGTGTCCCACATGCCTCCTGTGTCTGTAGCATTGCTCATTGCAGTGCCAAATGGATTGAAATGCCTCCTGACAGTTCAGGCTTGGGGTGAAGGGTGGGTCTGCTTTCCCAGTGTGACTGATTACAGCAGTTCAAGTGGCCACCAGGGAAGGTTCTCCCATAGATGGTTCAATGTTCACACTTACCATGGTCAGTTTTCCATCAGTGAAGCACAGAGGACTCTTCAAAGACTGACATGCTACTGTCTTCTGGTGTAAAGCAGACAAGGACAGCTTCTGAACCTGATCTCTGGGACTTTACCTGACCCATAAAGTGTCAGTACCTGGTCTGTACTGGCCAGGGCCAGCTGTTCCCTCACCCATTCAGACACAGCCCCACAGGGCCCAACCATATCTGGTGAGAAGGTCACAGAATCCCAGAGAATGGCCTGCATTGGAAAAGCCCTTGAAGATCATCAAGTCCCATCATTAACCCAACACTGACCAGTCCCCGACTGCCCCATGTCCCTCAGCACTGTGTCTACACGACTCTTCAATCCCTCCAGGGATGGGGACTCCACCTCTGCCCTGGGCAACCCCTTCCAATGCCTCAGAACCCTTTCAGCAAAGAAATTCTTCCTCACATCCAGTAAATTCCTCCTAACATCTAATAGGTCCATCAACAGCCCCAGGCACAGCAAGGAACAAAATATGTCCAGGGTCCAGCCAGAAGCAAAAGAAGATGGAGCTGGAGAGAGGACTAGGGTGAGAGCTGTGATATGGATCCAAAGCCCACCCATGAGGCAGGGACACACACAGCACAGCTCAGGAGAGGTCTAGGTGCCCAGAGCTCGGCTTAAATGGAGCTCCCAGCCCAGGGGCAGAGAGTGTGGGTGGCCAGGTGAAGCTCATGGGGGCAATCAAGGTCTGTCAGTGCACTCAAAACCCTGACACAGAGGAGCAGTTCTCAGCTCTGAGCTGATGGGTGCAGGGATTTTGTGTAACATGCACTTGGAGGGTTTGGGTCCTCTAGACACCACTGCAGTGGCATGGAGCTGCTCTCCTGTTTGTTTCCTGAGGAACTCCAACTGCTGCAGCTTTGATGATGACAGCTAAAGCAAAAATGGCTTTGCTGTGGTGATCTCAAGGGTTTGTAAGGCTCAGCTCACAGTGGTGGGCTCACAACTGCCCTGTGGTGGCACAATTTCTGTGATCCTCTGGATGCACAGGAGTTTATTAAAATCCTTGGTGTTCAGAGCACCTGCTGTGGGATTAACAAGATCTCCAGTATCCGTAAGAAAACATAACTGACAGCATCCTGAAACTTCTTCAGCATCCCTTTAAACTGCAAAGCCCTTTGCTGTGGCACTCACACACTGGCTCTGTGGAGTCTGGAGCACAGGGGAAGATCAAATCTATCTAAGCCACTGATTCATGGAGAGAGAGCTAAGGTGAAGTCGGTTATGCTATGAGACTTCCCTGTGCAGCAGTGCACAGACACCCTGAAATCTGTCATTTATTTAATGTTTGGCATTTAAAAACAAACCAAAACCCAAACCAAACCAACACTGACCAGCCCGTTAGCCTCTCCTGCTCAGCAGACAGAGCTCTGGGTGTCTGCTGGTATGTGCAAAGGAAGCCAGCACAATGAGAAATGCTCTTTCTGCCAGACAAATAACCCTGCAGATCTAGGAAGGAACTGATTTATTTTGCTGTGGTATCTATACCAGATAGCACATGAAGCATAAGCTGGCACATCTATTTCTGTCCATCCACAGAAGCAGATGGGGACACCTGCTTTGGTACTGGGAGCTACTAGAGTGAGACTGGACTTTGCTGATGGGAGAATGCCTGTGTTGAGTCTGTGATTAAGAACTGAAGCTGCCTGACCCTCTGTGCCAACACCTTTGCCTTCCTGGAGAAAAAGAGTGCAAATGTTGCCTCCATGGTTGTGTTTAATTTAGATGGTGATACAGGATGGTTTTCTTAAAATCTTACGGATATATTAAGTAATTAGGTCATGACACAACAGGGGACGTGAAAACACAAAACCTGGGGCCGGTGCTCTTTAATGTCTTCATCAGTGACTTGGATACAGGATGTGAAGGACTGCTAACTAAGCTCACCCATGACATAAAGCTGTGGACATTCTGGAGGGCAGAGAGGCCCTGCAGAGAGATCTGGGTCAATGAGAGAGCTGGGCAGTCACCAACCAGATGGATTTTAACCAGGGCAAGTGCTGGATTGTGAACCTGGGACACAGCCACCCTGGACACACAGCCTGGGGAAGGACAGGCTGGAAAGCAGCCCTGAGAGAGGGACCTGGGGGTTCTGGTCCATGGCAAGTTGAACATGAGCCAGCAGTGTGTAGTTGGCAGCCAAGAGGGACCCCCGTGTCCTGGGGGCACCCAGCACTGCACTGCGAGCCGGGCCAGGGAGGGGATCATCCCGCTCTGCTCTGCTCTGGGGCGGCCTCACCTCCAGCACTGGGGGCAGTTTGGGCACCACGGGAGAAAAAGGATCTAAAGCTGCTGGAGAGTGTCCAGAGGAGGGACACAACATTGGGGAAGGGTTCAGAGGGGAAGGGTGTGAGGAGAGGCTGAAGGCACTTGGGTTGTTCAGCCTGGAGAAGAGGAGACTGAGAGGAGATCTCCTGGCGGTCTGGAACTTCCTCCCAAGGGGAAGAGGAGGGGCAGGTGCTGAGCTCTTCTCTCTGGCCACCAACGCCAGGAGCAGAGGCCATGGCAGGAAGATGTGGCAGGGGAGGGGGAGGTTGGCCATGAGGAAAAGGTTCTTGAGGCAGAGGGTGGTGGAGCACTGGCACAGGCTCCCCAGGGAGGTGCTGATGGCCCCAAGCCTGACAAGATTCCAGCAGCATTTGGCCAAGGCCCTCAGGGACATGGTGTGAATGTTGGGATTGTCCTGTGCAGGGACAGGAGTTGGGCTCCATCATCCTGGTGGGTCCCTTCCAGCCCACAACATTTGATGATTGTACAATTCTAAGGTTTGGGTTTTTCAGTAAGAAAGTTGTCTCTTTGCAGAACGTTAGCTCATGCAGTTTGTGAAGTTGAATATCAGTAAATCCTTGTGAGACTGGGTCTGCAAACACAATGGAGCCTGATTGCAAGGTCGAAGGAGTTTGAATTGCCCAATGCACTGAGCTGCTGGGGAAGGATCACTGAAAGGTGCTGATGTGAGTTACATTATTCTCTCATGGGGAAGTCCATTTATTATCCATAACTGAAGAAAACCAACATAGCGTGTGATGTGGCCATATTTTCACATTTCATGGAATAAACTGGGATGTTGCTGGAGAGAAGCAAAATTCTGAGTGCAGCAGTTTTTGCCAGGTTGTGTTGATTGTCCCGGGCTGGCGGCCTTAAAGGCACATCTTGTGAAGGAATACATTCTGACAGGATTTATCCCTGTATTTTATTAATATATATATTTTAATGAAATTCAAAATTCAACAGCATTTCCTTTCATCAGGATCTGAATTCTTTAAACTTTAGCACCTCAGATTAGATACCCCAGTGAAGCAACATCACTACAAGCTCAGGATGAATTGCATCTTTGTAAATTAAGGAACTCGCATTTAAAGGTGTTTAACATGAGATTTCTTCCTTATGAGTGGAAGCAGGAACCTCCATGCCCAGACCTTTACAGACAACAGCATCCACTGTCTGCATCTTAGAGAAGCAAAAGGACCAGCCTGGTGGGTCCAGAACACAGCTGGTGACACTTCCACAGGGACAGGCTGTGGCTGGGACACAGAGGTTCTCCCACAGGGACAGGCTGTGGGTGGGACACAGGGGTTCTCCCACAAGGACAGGCTGTGGGTGGGACACAGGGGTTCTCCCACAGGGACAGGCTGTGGGTGGGACACAGGGGTTCTCCCACAGGGACAGGCTGTGGCTGGGACACAGGGATTCTCCCACAGGGACAGGCTGTGGGTGGGACACAGGGGTTCTCCCACAGGGACAGGCTGTGGGTGGGACACAGGGGTTCTCCCACAGGGACAGGCTGTGGCTGGGACACAGGGATTCTCCCACAAGGACAGGCTGTGGCTGGGACACAGGGATTCTCCCACAGGGACAGGCAGTTGTGACCCTGTCAAGGCCATGTTCAGTGCTGGAGCATTTGCTCTGCTGCAGGTTATAGAGTTCCTGTTGTTCATTGTCCCCATCACTGGGAATGCCCTGAATGGACTTGGGTCTCCTCTCCTGCTTGGAGCCTCCACACTTTGCATCTTACTGGCTATTTAAATACTCATTTGCAAAATTGCCTCCTGTCACCAATTGTCCTGTGGTCAGACATGCCCAGACTTAGAGCTGAGTCCTTTCCTTCCCTCCTCTGTCTTAGGTTAACAACCTGGGAGAGTTTTCTGTAAGTGTGTCACAGTTATGGTTGTCTTTCCAAAACCTCTTCCATTTTCCAACATTTTTAGTGGAGACAGAACCCAACATTTTCCACAGTACTTCAGTAACCATCTCAGAGAGTCCACATAAATTGGTAAAACCAGTTTTTGGCTTTTACTTAATACCTTTTTTCCCCAACATTCTTTTTTCTCTATGCACAGAATCACTTGGGACCGCTGTTTTCCAAAAGACAGGGTGGAAACTGAAGCTCTTCCTTACATCTGAGGCTCTCAGCTTCCTGCCTTTCCACTCAGCTGAATTAAAAAGAGTATTTCCAAGTCATTTGAATGCCACATTTTGTATAATTTTTAACTGGAGATTGCCCTATGTAAAGATTATTTTCAGAAAAAAGTTAGGAATGCAATTAAATATATTCAAATAAAAATTCTGTGCCAGGCCCTGAGGTCCTTTGATTTATTAATGTAACACTGCTCCACCACTGTGTGTCGTCGAACAGGGCTTTGTTGAAACAATTACTTTTTAATAATGAGCACCTTCTGGCCTTTCAGGAGCTTCCACTTCACTGGGAATTGCAAATGTTCTCCTCCCAAGGCTGAGCTTGGCCCTGAGTACATGGGACACAAACAACAACCAAATGTGCCTTCCTAAGCATGAGGAAAGACCTCAACAGAAATCAAAGTCTTCTTCATTTGGCAGAATCACTTTAGTGAAGGGCTTTTTAATAGCAAGATGAATTTGCCTTTTTTTCTCCTCTTCTTTCAAAACAAAATGCTTGGAAGAATTACCAAACCCCTTTGTTATACATTGTTTAATTTATTTACTTTCTTACACTAAAATATGTAGCTGGAACAGTTCAAGTGACGTGCAAAGCTTTAGTTTTAACAGGTTCCTGCCAAAATGCTATTGTTAAAAATAAGAAAGCTTTCCAGGTGGACACTGTGGGGATGTGGAGACAATAACACAGTCCATAAGGCAGCTTTTTCCCCTTGCCAGCCGTCGTGGTAAACATTTTCTAATCAGTGAACAAGCCTGTACGAGCATCTCTGCTGCCACAATAGTGATCCTTGGTGGGTGATTCTGTCAAAAGTTTATTATCAAGCTCCTGCCTACATTAAAGTTGATGACAGTTATTGAGGTTCCTGTAAGTGTCTCCTATGTCCTGGGATAAATTCTCCTGCGCACCATTTCCATTTGGATTTTTCCTGATACCAAGTTGAGAAGGAAAATGCCTGAAATGAGAGCTGCCATAAATTGTGTGAAGAGTTTACTCAAATCACTCAGTAGTATCTGTTATTTTTCAGGGACTGAAATGGCTGAATGGGAGGTTATTACTTTTTTTTTATTTTATGAGATGGATGCACATTTAGGACCCTGCTTGTCATCCGAGGGTGTGCATGGGATTAGTGGAAAGCGCTGCTCCAAAATGTGCAAATGCTGTATTGCCTTTATTTATGACGCCAGTATTCACATCCATTAAGAAAACTCATCATATGTCCTTGTGGGCTCCCTACATCACCTCTGGAGAATGGATATTGCAGGACCAAGAGCAAGTTACATCAGATAAGAGCCCAGAGAGTGGTTTTGAGCAGCAGTAATGCACTCTGTAGGCAATGCACACCCTACATGACACCAACCTGCCCTCCCTTCCACCAGACCTTCGCCTGCACCCGTCACAGGCAGCGCTGAGGAGATGTGGACACCCCACAGTGCTGAGGAGATGTGGACACCCCGCAGCGCTGAGGAGATGTGGACACCCCACATCTCTTGGGATTCTATCCCCTCGTGGCTTTGGTGCGCGCAGTGGCATCTGCTCTCACAGGTCAGGGGTTTGCTCAAGCTCATGATGCTCAAGCCAACAGGAAGACGCTGGTCCAAAGCACGAAGGTGCAGTGTGATGGGCAAGGGCTGGGCTGGACGTATGAGCATGATGACCTCCACGGAGCCAAGTGCCAGCATTTTCTCTTTCTTCTCCATCTCTGCAATCCTCTGACAGCATCTGACAGCTCCTCCTTGCTGCTTGGGGTGTGTTTGGGAGCTTGTGCAGGCACTCCTGGGACATTTTCCCTTGTTTCAAGGGCCACTGGATTGTGCCAAGGTTGGCCCTTGGCTGAGATGGGTGTTTGTTAATCCAGATAAATGCTGTTTCTCGGGGTGTGAGGAGGATGTGGGCTGGTCTGTACATACACTGCATCCCAAAGTTAATCATTCCAGCAACCCAGAAATTAGTTAAATTCTGTTCTGATCTGGCACCTCTGACCTGTTAAAATAACTGTGGAAAATGCTGCATCCAAATGAGGACACTGCTGCTGTCGCTGCCTCTGGCCATTGTTGGCACAAAGAAAAAGTGACATTTCACGCTCTTCAGCTGAGGCTCTGTTTTCAGGGAATGGCAGGCTTGCTCTCCTACTTAAAAACTAAAAAAGAAGCTGCCAGCTTGTGTACTATTCTACATGCCCACTTAATCTGAGGGGCACTCTCCCAGGACCAACGGCATCCTGGCCTGGATCAGCACTGGTGTAGGCAGCAGGACCAGGGAAGTTCTCTTCCCCCTGCACTGGGCACTGGTGAGGCCACAGCTCGAGTGCTGGGTTCAGTGTTGGGCCCCTCACTCCAGGAAGGACTTGGAGGTGCTGGAGTGTGTCCAGAGAAGGGAACGGAGCTGGGGAAGGGTCTGGAGCACAAGTGTGCTGAGTTCCCGGCTGAGGGAACTGGGGGTGTTGAGCCTGGAGAAAAGGAGGCTGAGGGGAGATCTTCTGGCTCTGTCCAAGTCCCTGCAAGGAGGGTGCAGAGAGGTGGGGGTGGGTCTGTTCCACCAAGGACCAAGGGACAGGACAGGAGGAAATGGGGTCCAGTTGTGGCCAGGGCAGTTGAGATGGGATGTGAGGAAGAATTTCTTTGCTGAAAGGGTTCTGAGGCATTGGAAGGGGTTGCCCAGGGCAGTGGTGGAGTCCCCATCCCTGGAGGGATTGAAGAGTTGTGTAGACACAGTGCTGAGGGACATGGGTCAGTGGGGACTGGTCAGTGTTGGGTTCATGGTTGGACTCCATGAGCTTAAAGGGCTTTTCCAATCCAGGCAACTCTGGGATTCTGTGATAGCATGAAGCTCAGGGACTTGTGTCCCCACTGCCTGTGGATGCTGTGGTCCATGGTCACAGCACCCTGCTTGATTTGTCATCCAACCCAGTAGGAATCATGTGCTATGGAAGCCGTTCTTCCACATTTCACAAGGATGTTCTGAGCTGGTGCTGTGGCCAGGCTGGCTTCTTAGCTCTGACAGAGAAGGAAATTTCCAAGCACAGAAGCCAAGAGCAGATGCAGTGGACAGGCTTGTACGTGCTGACACCCATGTCAAGTGTGCTGGAGAAGATTATGGTGACAAGTAACAGCATCCCCCTAGCACTGTCATTTCACTAAGGGCTTCCAACGGCCGCGGGTGCAGGAGCTAGAGGCAGGGCTGGGTCAGCCTCAGGAGAGCTGAGCAGAAGATTGCTGTTCCCTGTGAGGCTGGGAAAAGGAAAAGAGAAAATGTGGTTTGTGTTTGAAAAACTAAATAGAGATACTTCATAGCTGAGATGTGGCAGTTACAAGTTCTGCTGCTTAGCTGTTAAAACCGTTTGGAGTGGGTGTCTGGTAGAAAAGCACACAAAGCTTGGAGGGGAATTGGGAACTCAGGTTATAGAGAGAGAAAGTAAAAAAAACCTATCAGGACTTAAGTGATCAAAAGAAGAGAGGAACACACAACTAAACCTGTCTCACTGCTCAATGCGTGCACTTCTTTTCTAATTTCTTAAGGCTAAACATTTTACAAAGTCCTTCAAAATTTCTGTAATCTTTACAGTTCCAGCCTCTCAGATAATTTACCTCAAGAGACGAGGAGAAGGAGCTGCACTGATTTCCCTCTAACTTGCTATCAATAGCTCAAGTTTTTGCAATTAACTAATTATATAGAAAATTAACCTACTCACCTGAAAAGAGCAGAAGACTTCAGACTTGACTCATTAAGATCATCATGTTTTCTGAAGGAAATGGCACTCTGAAGATTAAATGAAATTCTTAAGGGAAGAACCTGTTCCATTGAATAATTAACTTAATAAGTATCAAGCTCCTATGGCTCCTGTTCCCACCACAAGTTAATCTTTCATAAGCCTCATGCACCTTCTCCTCAGTGTACAGCAAACACTGGCAGCAGATGTTGAAGAACAGGCACAGCCCCTGAGCCTGATAATGCAATAAAAATAGTTTAAAAGTACCTGAAACAATGAAGCCAGGCATTTGTCTGGCTGTGAGGACATCCGTTCTTCATCCCCCTGGGCACTGCAGTAAGGAGTGGGAGAAAAATAGGGCTACAGCAAAAGAAATTGCTGGCAATGACCTTTTTTTGCAGGAATGAATTCAAAGGTCTCTTTTAGCGTGAAACGAGCAGCAGCTCTTGAGTGGCTGCACTGTGTGTCTATAACCACGGCTTCCAGAGAAGGTGTGGAGTCCTGGGTGGTTATCCTAGCTGATGCTCTACTCTGTGAACAGAGAGGAAAATCCACCACAGCCCCATGTTCAGGAGCACTTCTACTTTGTAGGTGGATGCCCTTAGTGCAGAACATGCAATGAGACAGCTGCCACCCATCCCCACATCTACTGGAGATGCATCCTCCAGCTCAGGCTTCCTGCAGCCCCTTGGAGCCCTCCCCATGTGGCATTCCAGCTTCCCATGGGTCCTGCTAGCAGGATGTCTTTGCAAAACATCACCCAGAAACCAGCAACACGCGGTCCAAATGCGTTCATAGCTGCTGTCCTTGCTGAAACAGCATTTGCAAAGTCCTCCAGAACTGTCTGTCCATGGTTTCATCCCTGTCTTTATTTACCTCTGGCATTTTAGCAGGGCTCCACGGGGCAGGGAGGTATCTGCACTGCTCAGAAGGCAGGTCCATGCTCCAGCTCTTCCTTGGCTGATGCTTGTGTGCTCTGCAGAGCATTTCCAGGTGACCTGCAGAGCTGTGGCTGCCACAGCCCTGAAGACACCTCTCAGTCCACCACCAACAGATCTCCTGGTCTTAGTCAGGTTCAAGGCAATGTGAAAACTTCAAAAAGCTCTCCAGCTAAATCAAAGGAAAGGACAACTAAACCTCAGGAGCCCTTGGTGTTCTGCATGGCTCCTTTCCTGGCCACTGGTTCTTCTTCAATGTACAGTAAATATGATTTTTAAACAATCCAAAAACCTTAAATGTTAGGAAAACAATGGAATAACAAGAAGCCAGATAGAAGTTTCTCCCAGAGCCTCAGAAATGAATGAGTGGAAGGCAGGGAGGCTTCCAGCTCCTGAAGTGAGTTGCTGCATGCAGGGACATGCAGTAGAGTGTGGGCATCCACAATGCAGATTTCATTTTATTTTCTCCCATGTTATACCTATGCAATACAACACTGGGCTTTCAGAATTAATTTTTAACAATTTGATGACACTCCAAACCTGACAGGGCTCCAAGAAAGACTAAAATAGAAAGAGTCTACTTGAGAATTTAACTGCAGTCTAGGGCACAATTAGTGAGCAAATACACCATTAATTGAAAGGATCAAGGGCATAGCAGGACTATTATAAGAGGACTGGCTGTAGTAATATCATGGTTAACTGAGTGACTATTTGCCTGCACTTGAATAAAGAGCAGAACTAGTAATTAATTACTTGTATTTCCATTTTCCTCTGGAGCGATGACATTTCCCAACTGCACTGATCACCATTTAAAATATACAATTTCTCAGATTTGGGCTGTTGGAAATGGTGTCTCAGCAGTAAAATTTCTGATTCATTGTTGCCTCTATTACCTCCCCTTCTCTGAAGCACAGTCTGGTGGGTAAATGAGTACCTGTGGAGAGGAACGGGAAGAATATTCATTTCTGGGATGTCTAAGAGCTGGGTTTGAGCAGCTTCTTTGTTACACACAAAGAAATGTTTTACTTCCTTTCCAACAGATTTAGAGAGCTATGTTGTATCTTGTTACTGCTGAATACATTTCAATGTACATCCTCCACATCTGCTGACATTTATATGTCATATATCCCCAACTGCAACCACCTCTTCCCCTCACTTCAATCCAATGGAAAAAAACAAACAAAAAACCTTCTTCCTCATGGGTTAGACCAAAGCAGTTCTGTATTTCCAAGGTCCAATGTTTCATAAATAAGATGTCTCTGAATATAATAGTTTTCTTTCTTGCTTGGAGAAATGCTATAGAGGAGATTTTTTAGTAGGTGGTGAGCTCGACACTCTCTTGCTGGGGATTTTCAAGGCCATTTTGAGGAGCTGTTCAGGCAAAGAACAGGAAGATATATTCATTTTAACCTCGGAGAACAAATGGTTTCCAAAAGGTCACACTGCTGCAAGTCATGACTTTATGAGCCTGATCTCACAAAGCTGGAATGAACTGGCCTGCAGCCACATTTGTTCCTGTCTTAAATCAAGACTGAATTTCCTCTGCAGACGCAGCTTTCTGGAGTAGCTGCTGGGTGAGGCTGCTGTGCCCCGGGTTGTGTTCAAAGAGAGACACGGTGTTGACCAGCATCTCCTCCAGCAACAAAGAGGATTTAAATGGATGGCAGCCCACCAGTTATTTCTCTGGTTCGTTCTTCTGTGGCTCCTGTTGTCTCCGTCTCCCAGCTCCGACTGCCGTATCCTCCCCGGATCCGGCCCCGTGAACATTGGCTTCCCTGACGAGCAGCACTGGTGACTTCCACCTCCTCAGCATACATTTGAAGAGAAACATCTCCTGATTTTTCCTCCCACATACTTTACCAAGTGCTGCATTCAAACCCCCCTGCTGCCTAGTTCAGCTCAGAGAATGAGGACAAGCACCTGGTTAATGAATGCAGCCAGGAGGAGGTGGGAGACAGACACTGATGTACATGTCCCAGTCAAGAATACAGCACCTTGGGCAGAAAAGCAAACAGCAGACTCTTGACATCTCAGGAAGTTTCTGGGAAAAAAATCTTCCAGGGCAATAGATTTTAGGCACGTGTTCAGTTAGATGAGATTGTGTTGCTTCCTCTCTTGAGAGTGGGCACCTTACAGGGGTTTTGGATGGTAGCCTAATGGTTCTTCTTCCAACCACCCATCAGTATGGATTGTGTGTGGCACCAGATAAGAACCACCAGCCCACAGAGGAGATAGCAACCTCTTGATTAGCAGTTTGAGTATTCCATGGTACACTGAAGTGGTACTCGTGAGTCATTTCCAGACCAAGGGACTCTGATCTCACCCAAGAGCAGACCTACTCCTCATTTTTAAAAGTCTCAGGGCAGACCCAGCCAAAATAATCAACACAGGAAGTGACCACTACTTTTAGTCTTTATTATTATTTTTTATTTTCTGTGCTTTTCCTGTAATGATAAAATAGTTAAGATAAATAATTACAACCACTTTGCTTTCTTTAGGGGTGCCTCTTCGCTTCCCTGAACCCCACATTGTGTTGGTGGACTTGTAGTAACACCTGGATGTGATTATTCCTCACTCATGAATTCAACTTTCTTCTTTTCTGCTGGTCTCCCCTTGGGAAGGGCTGGCTTCCCAGGGGGATTTGACAGGCACTTTCCTGGACCCCACTCACAATCTGAACCCTTCATTCATGGGATGTTTCCCAAAAATGCCAGGATTCGTGTCTCAGTCTCTGTCTCAGGCTCTGCTTGCATTGCACACCTCACTAATGCCTTATTTTTTTAGCTACATGGCTGCTGTCTGCAATTTCTACCAGCAGATTATTAATTTACCAGACAGGGTTTGTGTTTCTCCAGGTTACATCCTGGCTGCTCAGAGAGGATATTCATATGTTGACACTCTATAAGCCAATTCTGATTTGCTTGAGATAATGATTTGTTATTAAGGTTAGGAGGCTTTTTTGCATAATTAAATTAGAATTGGTTTGTGCACGTTAGGATTTGTGATATTGGTTTTGGATACCAAATACACCTTTATTTCCATTCTTGCCTGTGTACACTGGTCTGTTTTAGTGGTGTGGACATGGAATGAATATGGCATAAAAACACTGGCACTGTAAGAGCCTGGGTTATTTCTGGTCTTCCATTAATATATTGATTTATCATGTGGTTATGCTTTGCTTTATACTTGAACCCTTACTGATACTGAGGAAAAGGTGATGAAGAAAACATCAACCAATTAATAAAATACAAAAATCCAGGTCAGTGTTTAGGTGTGTAAGAAGAGCAGGTCTCGTTGCTTAGGGGGTTTGGGGTCAGTTTTGGTTTGGGTCACTTTCTGAAGCTGAAGCCCCACAGGAAATAATCACAATTTCCTTAGCTGAATGATAAAGCCAAGTAACTAAGCTCCAGTGGGCTTTTTGGGCCAGTTCATGACATCTCACAGTATTCTGAAATATGGAATAATGTTCTCCCTTGATACTGTAAATTCTTGCATGATTATGCATTATCTGTGCACTTTTCTTCCTGTGAAACTGGGACTCATTCCTCCTGCTTCAGAGAGAAGAGGTTGGGTAAATACTCTGTCTTGCTCTGACTCTGGCTGGTGGGAAAATGTCTTTTCTTGGCCAAGTGTGGTGTTCCCATGATAGGGCTTTTATACCCCAAACTACTCTGTGCAGTGCCCTAAAGCTCCGGGGTCTGTGCACCCAACCTTTAGCACAGACATGTGGTCACAATGTCTCTGATTTCTGATTAATCTTTGGCTTCAAAGACACCTGTTTAAATTATTTGTATTGGTAAATGTTGCATGGGCAAAATCCTACACTTCCTCCAGCTCTGTGCTGCCCAGAGCTGCCACTTTTGGGGACACTCAGAGGGAGAAGACTGAACAGAGTGGCTACAGTCAAGTGATGCCCCCAGCGTAGGTGCCTGTCTCAACTGAGGACCATATGCATTTCCTTTAACTACCATTACTTTTTCCTTGCATCTTACACAAAACTGGATGCACAGAAATTTTTTAATTCTTTATTTTGTTGTTTTTACTTATTTTATTGCACACTTGCTCTTCTTTATTTTTATGTCTTTATCACACTAAAAAAACCCCAATCCTTCCAGGTTTGGCATGATCTTTGACTGAGGGGTAATCTTCTCTGGTTTGAGCAAGAAGGGACAACAGAAGAGAGACTGACAGGATTCTTCAAGACTCGTGTTTCTGTCCATATTCTGTGTGATTTAAAATAATCAAAAAACCCCAATAACATTACACTTTGAATTAAGCAGATTAGGATTCATATTTGGGTGGCTCATAAATAAAAAAAAAACCCAACATTTGTGTTCTTCCTTTAGCAATGAAAACCAGAAAATATCTTAAATGTACAAAATCAAACTGAAATAACATAGTCCAACCAGCTGCAAGGGAGAGTTGCATATTAAGGTTCTTCTCACAGTTATATATAAAAAAAAAATATCCAAAATATTGTTTCTAAGTCATATGTTTGAAATCTCTTTTTAAGGATCCCTGGTTGACTGCACAGAATAATGCCTTGCCATCTCTCCTCTCCTCACAGGCATTTTTCAGTCCATGGATCTAGAGCTTGTGCTGTTGGTCAGTACTAAACTGGTTTCCAAGATTAATGAAAATGATTAGCAAGGGCTTGATTAGTTTTTGGCAGTAATGTGGAAATCCAAGTGATCAGCGATCATCCCATGCAGTATTCACTGGCAGTGTGGTGCAGTGGCAGCACTGAAGGAACCCAAAGGTCAGCTGAACCCTTTTCTTACACAGATTTAACTGAGGAAGCTGGATTTTTAATTGTCATTTCTGTTATCTTCTTCACTAAGCCCTTTGGGAAGCCATGTGGACATTCTCCTTTCAGCAGCACTGTCCATTGTACAGCCTGACCACAACAGGGCTCTTGGGGAGCTTGGGAAGTGGGAAACTCCCCGGGGGGTTCTCTTGAAGACCGGACCCTCTTGGCAAAGCTGTTTTGGCATTGAGCAGTTGGGGATGTGGCATCAGGGGCTGGATGACAGCAGCACACTCACAGAGGGACACAGAGGTAATTTGTCACAAATCAGAAGTGTCCCCTAGGTACATAGGACGTGCCCTCTAGACTGCATCTGTTTCTCTGAACCTCTTTTCTAGCTTCCCCAGGATCTCTGGGGTTTGCGACACTGAAACCATTGGCACAGCCTTTCTGCATGATTTCCAGATAGCTGCAGGCTTTCATCTCTGTAGGAGCAGCTCCTGAGGAGAGCGAAACAAGCGCTTTGCAGCAGCTTCTGCAAACCCTGCGTGCATATGTATGAGCAAAGACTGAATAGATCTGAACTTCCAACCTCAGGAAGGAAAAAATCAAACCCTGAGAATGTGGCAGCAGCCTGTAAGGTAAAAACTGGCACAGGACAGTGACTGGGGGTTCCTAGTCTTTACCTCCATAACAGGAATGAGGACCCCAGTTGACTTCCCAGGTAACATGTTCAAAGCAAACAATAGAGAGGGGTTTTTTCATCCAAATGTTGGGCAAACAGCTGTCAGGAATTACATTATCTAGTTGTTCTTGCCCTGGGGTAAGTGATGGACCAGATGTCCTCTTGATGATCCCTTTCAGCCCTCTTTCCTGTGATCCTATAATTAAATTGCAGAACCCATTGGCACAAGCTTTAGCAGTTGCCAAAATTACAAACACGTTCTAAAAAATTACTGCATAGAATAAAAACCCAGGAAGAACCGTTAATGGCAACAGGCTGGGTGCAACCTCTGGCTCAGGAGGTCTCTGATCAGCTGTCTGCTGGGGAAGGCTTTGCTCTGCATTTACCCAGTCACTTGTCTTCAACCCAAAGCACCACTTCCAGCTACTGCTGCTTCGGGCAACCCACTGGAGGGACGGGGTGGCATCCAGAGGGACCTGGACAGCCTGGAGAGCTGGGACCATGCAAACCTCATCAAGTTCAACAAGGCCAAGGGCAAAGTGCTGCACATGGGTTGGGGCAATCTCAAGCACAGCTCCAGGCTGGGTGGAGAATGGCTGGAGAGCAGCCCTGAGGAGAAGGACTTGGGGTGCTGGGGGAGGAGAAGCTCCACACGAGGCGGCACCGAGCGCTGGCAGCACAGAGCCAATAACCGTGTCCTGGGCTGCACCCAGAGCAGCGTGGGCAGCAGGGCCAGGGAGGGGATTCTGCCCCTCTGCTCCACTCTCCTGAGACCCCCCCTGCAGTGCTGCCTCCAGTGCTGGGGCCACCAACAGCACAAGGACATGGAGCTACTGGAGGAGTCCAGAGGAGGCCACAAGGATGATACCAGGGCTGGAGCAGCTCTGCTGTGAGGACAGGCTGAGAGAGTTGGGGCTGTTCAGCCTGGAGAAGAGAAGGCTCCAGGGAGACCTTCCAGTGGCCTCCCAGTACCTGAAGGGGCTCCAGGAAGGCTGGGGAGGGACTTTGGCCAAGGGCAGGGAGTGACAGAACAAGGGGTGATGGCCTGAAACTGGAAGAAGGGAGGTTTAGATGGGATATTAGAAAGAAATTGTTTGGTGTGAGGGTGGTGAGACCCTGGCCCAGGTTGCCCAGAGAAGCTGTGGCTGCTCCTCCCTGGAAGTGTTCTCGGCCAGGTTGGATGAGGCATTTTTTGTTACCTGAGTCTTTTCCAGATTTGCTTTAAGACAAAAAGCCAGATGATCTCTTCAGGCACCTGAACAAGGCAGGAACTGGGAGTTAAGCCAGTACAACACTGGTACTGTCAGGCACCGAGCAACAGAGACGAGATCCAGCTCAAGAACTGGCATTGCCCAGAACAGCACTCCCTCAGCCCAGACTTGAACAACAACTTTGAACTTCACCGTGGGACCTGGTAGTTCAATTGGGCTTCTTCCATCAGAGCTTGAGCCCCAATCAACCCATCCTGAGGAGCCCTGGCCAGTCCCCCAGCCGGGGCTGCTGCTTTCTCAGCAGCTCCTGGGATCCTGTCCCCATCTCTGCACTGCAGAACGAGCTGGAATTGCTGCTTTTGCCTGCTCTGAGGAAAACATAACCTGCACACCAGGAGTCTGAGGGAAGTGGAATCCCATACTGCAGTCCACAGGCAAAGAATGTTAATAAATCCGAGGTGATGCGATGTGAAGCTGCTGCTCTGCGGTGTAGCACTTGAGCAACATGCTGGGGGGAGGCGAGGAAATAATTCAGGTAACAATAAGCCCATTAGCATGGATGGCTTTTGTACACATCTTGGAGAAAATAGCAAGACATGAGAGTGTAAAAAGAGACCCTGATGAAACACAGCCTGGGTTTGCTGCAGATGCACAGCTCCAGATTAACACCGTGTTATCAAGGAAAGCCTTGATAATGAAACTGGTATTTTCTAGGCAAGGAAAATTCAGAGGATTAATCTGTCTGACTTCTTATAAAACGTTTAATAAAGCACCACACAGGAAATAATCTATTAAAGTGGGATAATATAAGAAGTCATAAATTGAATAAGAAGCTCAGTGAAAGGGAAACAGCAAGAAGCGTGCGCAGGGGGACGGGCGGGGGAGCAGCAGGTACCGCTGCTGGCCGGGGGCCAGCTGGAAACTGCTCATTAACACCAGTGTCCCCAGGGTGACACCGTGCAGAGGAGAGCGCAGAGAGGGGGTGGTGGTAGGAGCTGAAGTTTTTGTCAGTAGGTTGGAAACACAGGATGTGTGTTCCTCTGACAGCAGGACACAGGGCTGGGGGGCCTGGGGACTGTCCTCTGCCCTGCCCGACCTGCAACTGGGAGATGCCATAGCCTTACCAACATTTTCTGTGCTGGTTTCACTGGGCTGCAGCCAAACCCAGCCACTCACTCACTGCCCACCCAACCCAGGGGAGAGGGGAGAGAATTGGGGGCAAGGGGAAGGAGACTCGTAGGGGAAGAGAAGAAACATTTAATCATGGAAATAAAAGAAAGCTTAAAATAATAATGATATTAAAGTAGTAATAATAATAGTAATAATAATAATAGTAGTAGTAATGAAATATGCAGATGAGTGCTGCCCAGTGCCATTGCTCAGCACCCACTGACCCAGCCCGGCCCGTTCCCAGAGAACGATCCCGGAGCAGCGACAATCCCGACCCGAAACCGCAATCCCGGGAGAGCCAGAGCCCGAGAGAGAGCCAGAGAGAGCCAGAGAGGAAGAGCCCCTCATGGATCTCCTGCCCATGGGGGACAGGAGATGGAACAGCCCCTTGGCAGAGCCCAGTGCCCATGGAGCTGATCCATGTCAATATTCCTCACCCCTGAGCTCTTGCGCTTGCAGAGGGACAAACACAAAGTCCTTCAGTGCCAGGGACACCAATGCCAACATGGGGATGTTCTCAGCGTTTCTCTGCTGACAAATCCCAGCTGAACCCAACCCCCAGCGCTGCTCCAGCTGCTGAACAGAACCAGCTCTGTCCCTGCTCACACCAGAACTTTCAGTAAATCAAATATTTCTGTCTATAAAATATTTCTGCAAGGAGTGTGCCTGGCAGGGGCTCAGAGATCAGCACAGCCCATTTCCCCAGCACCCCAGATCCCAGCACACCCTGTGCCACAGCCACACTCCCAGGGTACAGCAGAGCCCATCAGGGTGCTGGTTGTACCACGACAGTAACAACATCCCATAGATGGAGGCTGAGGGCTGAGCTGAGTGAGGCTTTTCCATCCCTAAACCTCCTGCTTTCCCCTGGGATCTCACAGAATGGGTTTCCTGTGAAATGCCCAGGATACTGGGCAGGAGCAGCACTGGCTCACGCTCAGGGTCAAAATACAAAACAAGGGAAAGATCCAGATCCCAGCACGCAGAAGCTCAGAGGATGGTTGGCTGAAGCTCAGCTCTGCAGAGGAACAGGAGATGTGGTGGTCTCCATCCATCCCTGCTCAGTGCTCCACCACTGCAGTGTAGAGACCTCCAGAGTCAAAGCTGCTCTCCCTCCTGATCTCTTATTTTGGAGATGAGAAGAAAGGGACCTCGAGGGACTCACCCCAAGGCATTTACCTGCTGTTTATTCTGAGACAAGCTGTGTTACTCTGCATTTTAAATCAACATCTCTCCTTCTTTGAGAGAGCAAAGTGAAGGACAGCTTTGTTGATTTGAAGTGTCATGTTGACTCCTTACTGGCAGTACGTACACTGAGTACCCACATTTTCACATCATATTGATTTTCAGGGTTTCATAAACTCCAGGCAGGCTGTGTTATTAAGCACCGGAGGCTGGAATATGGGATTTCCTTTTGACAGACTGTTCCAGTGTTCAGAAACATATTTTGATCCTTATTCTGAAGTGTATTATAGTTTATCCTCAATTATGCAGATACAAAAAGCTCCGGTTTCCTGCGGGATCAATATTCTGGTGCTTTGGCATATGACATTTGACACATGTCACAACAGTATAATAGAGTATAATAGTAAATAACAGCGGGTTAATGTGACAAGTTTCTGAGAAATTATATACTTAAAGGGAACAAAACATCTTTATTTCAGTAAAACAGAATACTGCTGAAAAATTAACAAAACCAGAGCATCACCAGGAAACTTTGATTCTGTGAAACTGCTTTTTTCAATGAAAATGCTTCGCTTAGCGTGTTGCTGAATAAAGTAATGAAGTTGCTCCTTCAATGCCTGCAGAAATTAGTGTGGCCTTTGATATAAACCTAATTAATTTGGACCTCCTTCATGAGTTTAATTTTAATTTTTCACACATATATATATATATATATTTATTGATCTGGAACCTATGAAAGGCAATTTATCAAATCTCTTGCTGCATAAATTGCAATTACTTACAGAAAGAAATAGCAGCACATCATTTAGCATGTTGAATACATTAGTTAAGTGTGTTCAAATTAAAACAAGTCAGCAGGAAGAACAAAAGGGAACTGAAGCTGCCTGTTGAACTCCAAGGGTTTGCAGTGAGACAGGGAACAGCTCTGGCAGAACGTCACCTTGCTGTGGGGAGCAGTTTAACAGTGACGGGTGGAAGTGGTGGTGTTACAGACTCACACAGTTTTGTCTCCTACATGCAAACCCTTACTTCTCTTCTCCTGCTCCTGTGCAGCAGCAGAGTCCCTGGCTCTCAGGGATGAGGTGCTTACCCCGTGCATCCGTCCGGGCCAACACAGACATTTTGCCGGCTGAACCTGAGTCAGCAGAGTGCCCAGGTGGCCAAGAAGGCCAAGGGCATCCTGGCCTGGATCAGCACCAGTGTGGCCAGTAGGACCAGGGAAGTTCTCTTCCCCCTGTCCTGGGCACTGGTGAGGCCACAGCTCGAGTGCTGGGTTCAGTGTTGGGCCCCTGAGTCCCAGAAGGACCTGGAGGTGCTGGAGCGTGTCCAGAGAAGGGACCGGAGCGGGGGAAGGGTCTGGAGCACAAGTGTGCTGAGTTCAGGCTGAGGGAACTGGGGGTGCTGAGCCTGGAGCAAAGGAGGCTGAGGGGAGACCTTGTGGCTCTGTCCAAGTCCCTTGGAGGAGGGTGGAGAGAGGTGGGGGTGGGTCTGTTCAACCAAGGAGCAAGGGACAGGACAAGAGGAAATGGGCTCCAGTTGTGCCCAGGGCAGTTGAGATGGGATGTGAGGGAGAATTTCTTTGCTGAAAGGGTTCTGAGGCATTGGAAGGGGCTGCCCAGGGCAGTGGTGGAGTCCCCATCCCTGGAGGGATTGAAGAGTCGTGTAGACACAGTGCTGAGGGACATGGGTCAGTGGGGACTGGTCAGTGTTGGGTTCACGGTTGGACTGGATGATCTTGAAGGGCTTTTCCAGTCCAGGCAGTTCTGGGATTCTGGAATCTCAGAGCACTTGCCAGGTGACCTTGTCACTGCATATCTGTGCCTGTGGAAAGCCAGGAGTCATGCCTGTGTCCTCCAAGAATGACTCCAAAAGGGCAGAAGATGTTTCCTGACACTACACAGTAGCACACCATGTCTGAGGGTGACTGGAAGATGGTGATGAGGGTGGTGACTCTGGCCTGCAGGAATCAGCTGCTTTGATTACTTTGTTTGGGTACACTCAATTGGTGTTACGCCTAAACATGTGAGATCAACCATTGAGCGAATAGTTGATGATGGAGAAGAAGTTAAGATTTTCATTAGGTCAAGAAAGAAGGTTTCTGAAGTGGAGAGGAGCTGGTGTTAATGAGGTGATGTCAACACTTGGTGCTAGGCAAGTTTTGCCATCAACTGAGGCACTGAGCTGCTCTTCCCTCTGCATGCAGACCTCCTTCCACAGGTCCTCCAGGAGACAAGGACCACTGTGAGAAAGATGGACAACAGGAGCAGTGAGGGAAACCCACCAGGCTGTCCCCTTGCATCCACTCTCATCCTGGAGAGGGGAACGGTGACACATCACCCTGGCATGCAGCACATACACTGTCACCAGGGCGTTGTGAAGTCCTCCTTGACCTTGAGAGCTTGAACCATGTTAAAGTTGTGTGCTGTTCCCCTTCTCATCATCACAACCCAAAATAACAACTTCTGACTACTTGGTGGATTAATATTTCTGAGTGACTTTATTTTGCTTCTTACACATAGGCACAACTCAAATATTTTCAACCTCCCAGCAACGGAGGAGCCCCCAGGCAGGGCCCTCTGCTGTGCTTCAGCCAAGTGATCAGCTGGAGGCAGAGCAGTCACAGCTCAACGGTCTCCTCCTGCTCTCCATGGAAGTTCAGCATCCCAGCAAACAGCACAGCCTGGCGCCAGAGCCCGGCCTGCCTTCTCCCTGTGCCCTAGGTGGGCAGAATTGTTCAGTTCATACCTCATTTACAATGTGCTGCAGCAGTCCCACAAAATCAGTGAGCTTTAAAAAGTTAATGAAAGACAATATATTTTTCTGACTGTTGTTGAAAGTTAAGTAATCTGTTGCATTGCTCTGGGAGCCCGGAGATTTATTACAAAGTGGAGATAAGAGATGAGGAAAAAACCACTCAGAACATTCCTTTTTACTTTGAAAGTTTCATGGTTCTTAAAGCTTTGTAGATTGAGAGATGAGCCACAGCGGGTCTGCTGCCCGAGCTGCAAGGGTAGAGAGGAGTGAGGGTCACTCCTTCCAAAACCAGGCTCCTAAACACCATCATACACAGAATCATCACAGAACTGCCCAGGCTGGGAAAGACCTCTGAGATCATTGAGTCCAGACCATTGATAAAGATGTTAAACAGGACTGGCCCCAGCCCTGAGCCCTGTTCCCCAGACTTGAAAGGAAAACCACTCCAACTCCCCCATGGTTCCCAACGGTGCTGAAAGCAACTCACAGGAACAGCAGCTTCGTTTATAGAACCAGGGTCTGAGTAAAGCTGAGGGTTCAGCTACATTTGAAAGTGGAAAAAAAAATATAATAGGGAATTAATTTGAAGTTGTACTTGAAATACGACCTGTCTGGACATCCTGAAAGAGAAAATAAAAGCAAAGAGAGAGAAAGGAGAACGTAAAAGTGGAACAAATGCCTTTTCCTAGCCAGCATAATCCATTCTAAAGGTCGATAGAGCAGAGTTAGGGATTTTTAGCTCTTATGAAGTATTTCCAGTAATATAAGCTCCTTTCCTGGTCTTTGGAGTCAACTAATTCACACTTGTTTCATTCAAGAAGTCGGGATAATTCTACACTTATCACAAAGTTCATGTCTGTGATATGTCAGAGATAGGAGCAGCTGAGTATTTAACAGCAAGAGGCTCCTGTAAGGGTAGTTGTGATTTCCTCTCATGAGGACACCCAGAGTCTTGAGTTTGGAATATATTTCACTAATGAGGGGAAAAAAAAGATAATCTCTAGAATTCTTTGCTTATCAAAGCACCCCTCCTCAAGGCAAGTGATACAGGAGTGAAGCCCACACCCTGTGTGTAGGTTATTAGATTTGTTTTTTTCTAGTACTGCAAAACAGGAAAAAAACCCAAAACCCAGGAACGTGCATCTGGATGGTGGAACAGCAAATGAAAGACTTAAAAAAATGCAAAAGGACAGATTCACAGCTGATTAAATCTGCCATTGTCACAGGCACTCAGAGAGGGGCTGTTGAGTTCCCCCAGAAGGAAAATGCACACAAAGGCTCTGTGTATTTTTTTCATCTAAAGGTTTTTAAACAAGACAGCCCTTAATTCTCTCTCCAGTTTGCTGCCAGAGAATCCAAGAGACACCCCAGTGTGTGACTGGGGCATCATGCAGACCCCAGCCAGGGGGAACACAGCCCCATTTCCAACATGCACCGCTCAAATGCTGAGTGAGCTGGTGCTGGAGAGAGCTGGGTGAGAGGAGGTCTCACCTGGCCTTACAGAGCAAGAATCTGCCCAGGAGAAACCAAATGCAAAATTTCTAAGCAGTATGGCTGTCACCAAAACTGGGAATGAACTTCTCCCCACGAGTGTAGTCCGAAGAAGCCAGGCCAGCATTGTTTATTGAGGCGCCGGATGCACAGGGGATGGTTCCACCCGTGGTGCACCCCGACTTGTCTCTCTACAAAAGCTTTGTCCTGTCAAAACATGCATAGTCATTACTTTTCCAAGAAAGTATTAACAGAGTCATCACATTTCCAAGAACTCATTTATATGTGTACATGTCCTTTTCACATGGGCACTTGATGTCCTTTGGACGCTCTTGGGGGCAAGGGGATCCTCTGGTGGTCGTGGAACCTTTGTCACTGTTCCCTTTAGTTGAACTTTTCTTTTTCCCATGCTCAGTTCATTTTTTAGCCTGTTTACAACACCTCTGTCTCCACAAAACTAGTTTATTCTGACATCTCTGCCTTATCTATGTTATTGTGAGGACCCGGCGCCTCAAATCTACTACAAACTCGACTCGGCCGAGCTGATGCAGAACTGTCTTTCAGTGGCACATTGATCAAGCAGAAGGGGATGTTCTCTCAGAATGGCATCATGATCTTGTTTTTCCCCTTAGGGTTACTGAAAAGGAAATAGGTCTTGCAAGGCTTGGATTGGAATGGTATATATATATATATATTTATATATATATATGTGTGTGTGTGTGTCCATATGTATGCATACACGTATTGTTGATGAGGCTGATAAAGGAGGTTGCTTTCAAACTTCAAAACCAACCTTTAATAGCCAGACATTCATTAACATAAAAAATTATCAAGGGTTTGGTTTTAATCACTATCAACACATCCTGAAGCAATTAGTCCCTAACAATCCTATCCCTGGCTAACTGTGCGTGTCCAGCACCAGGCAGCCGGTGCCAGGTGATGAGTGCTGATGGCTCTGGTCCTTCATGGTCCTGGTCCCCAAAGCTGTTGATAGGGTCTGAGAGATGGGCAACTTCTTCTCCCCCATTTTTACTTGCTTACCTTTGCTGTTGCATGCTCTCCTCTCCCTCCCTAAAAGAAAGGCAGGAATTAATCTGCTCCTGACACAGTTTTCCAGAACCAGGACTTGATCTGGTTTTGCCAAACATCTTTCCTCCCTGCTCTGTATTCTGGTACCAGCAGGTATCTTTCCATCCCTTGTTCTTACCTTGCAGCTTTGATTACTCACACACATCTATTTTCCTGTGCCCTATTTTTGCAAATAAAACACAAATCTGTCCGTCCCCTTCATTTCCACACTTTTAATACCCCTGTGCTTAGCCATGTTACAAAATGTCCATGTGCTGTTGTTGGTTATGCTATTTTAGTGTCCTTATGGCTATGTTTAAGGCAACCAAACAGTCTGCTTAAAACATTTCTACTTCATGGGTGCAACAGGCTACACCTGCCTCTGCGTGCTGGGTTTTAATGCCTGTTCTGAAAGCCTGTCTCAGAAAATGCATTTCTGAAATAGAAAAATGATATTATGTATGCAGTACCAAATCCAGCTGAGTGCTGAATGCCATCAACCCTCATTTCATCAGGAGCTGAGGGCACTTAACACCTCGCAGGGCTGAGATTAGAAACCTGGCAAGAAATAACTGACTGTAATTCAGCTTGTTCCACTCTGTTAGTAATTTCCTGGCCTGAGACCATCTGCTGTTCAGAAGCAGCTTTTCTAACATAGCAGGGCAAGTCAAGAAAATACATCAGAACTGTTACAGAACTTTCTTAGCATATTAACGCTCTCCTCCTTCACCAGGGTTTAATTATTTATAATAGTGTTGTAGAATCTTTAAATTCTTGGCTTTTCCCACTGACTAAAAATACAAATTTCCATAACCCTCAAACAGGAAATGCTGCAGAACAGTGGGAAAAGCCCTGTATTTAACTCAGACACAAGCCTCAGGGCTTTAGCAATCTAAACAGCTACTCACAAAGGCAAGTGCCCCATTGTGTTACCTCCCAGGGAACTCCAGTACCGAATTATAAGGTACCTGGGCCCTTGGGAACAACTCTTGTGGCCAAACAGGACAGGTTGGGAAAAGAAAGTGACAAGGATAAGCTTATAAGTAGATTGTCTTAAAAAGAAAGTAAACGTTTGGAAAAAAAACAGAATGATCAGAAACCCCAAAGGAAGGGACTGAAACAACAGGGAGGTTTACAGATTCAAACTGTCCACCAAGTGCCTGCCAAATCCCTGTCACCAGAACATTGTCTGCCTCAGGTAGCAGAAATCCCATCCTGCCCCTTAGGGAGATTTTCCCTGTGGCAGCAGAGGTGGTTTTTATTAATCCCTGGTTTTGTTCTTGCTATTGTCCTTCTGCCCAAATGCAACTCAGGGTCAGCTCAGATTATCCTAATTGTCCTTTCTCCTCTTAAAATTTCCCTCCTGAGAAGTGAGCTCGGTGCAGCTGGAAGGTCAGTGCTGCTCCCTCCATAGCCATCCCTCTGAAGGCAATTCCTCCATAGCCATCCCTCTGAAGGCAATTCCTCCATAGCCATCCCTCTGAAGGCAATTCCTCCATAGCCATCCCTCTGAAGGCAATTCCTCCCTACAATAGCAAAACTGCTCTTAATTTTGTATTGTTTTTTTTCTTCTGATACTTTTCTCCCATCTTCCTGACCTGCTCTCCCTGCCTGCAGACAGGATACAGCATCCCTTTGCCTGGCAACCACCTGCTCCAAAGGGAGGAGCCTTGGGAACGTGAAAGTATAAAACATAAAAGGAAGGACCTGGAGGTGCTGGAGCGTGTCCAGAGAAGGGAACGGAGCTGGGGAAGGGTCTGGAGCACAAGTGTGCTGAGTTCCCGGCTGAGGGAACTGGGGGTGCTGAGCCTGGAGAAAAGGAGCCTCAGGGGAGACCTTCTGGCTCTGTCCAAGTCCCTTGGAGGAGGGTGCAGAGAGGTGGGGGTGGGTCTGTTCAACCAAGGACCAAGGGACAGGACAAGAGGAAATGGGCTCCAGTTGTGGCCAGGGCAGTTGAGATGGGATGTGAGGAAGAATTTCTTTGCTGAAAGGGTTCTGAGGCATTGGAAGGGGTTGCCCAGGGCAGCGGTGGAGTCCCCATCCCTGGAGGGATTGAAGGGTCGTGTAGATACAGTGCTGAGGGACATGGGTCAGTGGGGACTGGTCAGTGTTGGGTTCATGGTTGGACTCCATGAGCTTAAAGGGCTTTTCCAACCACTGTGATTCTATGATTCTATAATAATCACCTGAGGTCAGCTGGAAATGCATCACTCATACAAGAAATCTGTGTTGACCTGAACTGGCTTCTCTTTCCAGTTTGGACTATAATGACAAAAAGTCAGGGCTGTGTTCCACCTTACAAACACGTTTGCTTCAGTAGCCAAACCCTGTTCATCTGCAGCGTGCTTGCAGGAAACTGCTGACATCTCTTTGCATCACCAAAAATGAAGGAAAAGGGAAAAAATAAGGATGATATTGAAAGACACTGCATTGCTGAAGGAGAAGACTCTTCAGAAGTATGTCTGAACCCAGCAGACCCAATTTCCAGTATTTCAAAGGTGATAAAGTCTGAAAAGACACCCAGTTAGTGTGACTGGAATTTGCCCTAGTTGTTGTCATTATGGTGACAGAAATTCACAGGATGCAAAAATGCAGGGAGCCACTAGAACCACTTAGAGGGAATTAGGAAACTTCAGCTCCCATTTCCAGGTTTCCATGGTGATGGGAAAAGTGTGAATGAAGGGCTGATTCTCAGGCACAGACAGGTGGGTAATGCAGAGACAGACACTGACAGAGACAAGTTGCCACATCATGAGATGAAGGGAACAGAACAGAAAACTCTGTTGTTGCCCAGAGCAGTTATGGGTTATATGTGAAAATAAAGAGATGCACCCCAACTTCCAGTGGCACTGGGGAGGGGAAGTCACTTGGATAAACCCTAAATTGTTTAGGGAACAAAGCCTGCCTTTGAACATCCAGAAGCCAGAAATAAACGAAAAGGGGGAATAATACAGGGGAAAAGGAGAAGCTCGAGCAGCTGTTATATCCTGGCTGACATTAGAAATGGGGAAGAAATCCTTTAAAAGGTAAAATCATAAAGGCCAACTGACCGTTTGTCCTGCTCTTTTGTGGGAACTGCAGGGTCATTCCAGGACATACACAATCAATCTGGAACCATTTTATTTCCTACCTTTCTTCTCCCTTCCCAGTGTGAGAAGAGCGCTAAAATATCAGCATGCTGGTCGGTGATTTTTAAACCTTGGTCATTTTTTCTCACCTGATGCCTCTGCCTCCAGGCAGATATAGAACCAGCAGTACAAATAAAAACTGCAGGAGAAATAAAGAAACCAAAACAAACCATGGAGACCAACACCTTTTCAGACTCTTCAGCAACAAGCCAGTGGGTTTAGAAATGGACATTGGTCTTGGTTATCACAAGCAACTCCACCCCACCCCACCCCTCCGCTGCAGGGGTTGGGAGCCCGTCCCTTGTCATGGCTGAATCTAAAGTTGGTAGGGGCTCAGCATCCATAAAGAGGAATATTGGGCTTTTCAGACACACCCAAAGTCAATAAAAATAGGAGGGAGAGGTGAAATGTGTGTTAAATTAAAATAAAGTTGACAAAAAGAAAGACTCTGGAATCGTATTTCCACTCCATTTTCATTCAGATTGGTGCTCTCTAACGATAAGACCCCCCTCTGTTTGCAAATGTATGTTAATTTTAATATGGAAAGTGTCACTTCTACATAAAAAGCGATTTCTTAAAGATTGAGATGAAGCATTTTAAAATATCAAAGCCTGAAGCATTTTGTTCTGATAATGTTAAAATCCAATGTTTTGGAATTATATGCATCTTCTTTTTTGTCTTTTCTTTTTTTTTTAATCTCTTTGCTGATTTTAACTTATTTTAGTAGATTTTCCATTCCTATGAAACTTCATAGTTCAATCAATTATTTAATTAAAATAATTGTGTCTGTGTAGCAGACACAGAGCCTCCCAAACCATACATGGGACCTTTGAGACCTTGAAACCTGGAAGCCTTTGGAAAAGCTGTTTGTCACCTGGTTTGTCTTCTTTTCTCTGCACTTGCAGATCCTTTGCTGCAGCTGAGAAGTAATGTACATCCAATTATTTGTTTTTACAAGATCTTTGATGTGTGGAACAGACCTGCCAGGGCTGAGCCCCGATCTCATGGACACACACAAAATCGGGTATCAAAGGGCACTACCGTTTGCACTCTGACCTTCGTTATTCATATTTTCATTTTTCATCTTATTTCTAATCAAATCAGGGTTATAGGGATGAAAGTTGACATGTGTAGCTCACATGAACAAAGTTGACCACAGATTTGCATAACACAGAAAGGAGGAAATCCCTGTAATTTGGGGGCTGCAGTTCCCATAGCCTCCTCCCTCGCCTGTGACACCGAAGCTGGCAGCAAGGGGTGGGGTGGGGATGGGACAGCTTTGAGAAAGCAGAGAGCAGCAGTTTGCATATGGAATAAATTGGTGCAGGAATAAAATGGTGAAGGAAAATTGATGGAACAAAAGGGAGAGTGTTACGAGATGGAGAAATGGACAAGAAAAGGTGAGTCATGGACCTGTCACAAGAGAATGAGCTGCAGGAAGGCCTCCAGAAAAGGACTTCCTGGGTTTTTCTGTGGTTTTAGTACTACTGCAGGCCTGGACAGAAGAGACTGAAACACAGCAGGGAGTTTTCAAGAAGAAACACGTGGATGGGTGACAACAAACGTGTTAGAAGCATGGGGTGAAGAGAGGGAAGAGCTCTCTGACACCAGGGTGGACTGGTTGCCCTGCGGGAGAAGGGACAGCTGCCTGTGTGGGAAGAAAGTGCCTTGGTAGGGAATGTGTGGGCCACCACCTCCTGTGCAAAGAAGGGTTTCTCCCTGCATCTGTGCCTCCTCCTTAAGTGCATGCACCAGTTGTGTCACCAAAACCAGGGATGAACTTCCTCACAGCAGCGCGGTCTGAAGAAGCAGCGTTCTTCACTGTGGTGCTGGATGCAAGGGGGATCGCTCCACCCATCCTGCATCCCGTCTGGTCTCTCTACAAAAGCTTCATACTATCAAAACATGCATATTCATTACTTTTCAGTTAAATTATTAACATATTCACAATCCATTAATGTATGCAAATGTCCTTTTCACATGTGATCTTCGGGGATCCTCTGGTGGCTGTCAACAGGCTTCCTCACTGGGCCCTTTAGTTGAACTTCTCTTTTGAGTGTGCTCAGTTCATCTTTTGGCCTGTTCACAACACCTCTGCCTCCACAAAAGTGGTTTATTCTGACATCACTGCCTTACCAACCCTACTGCAAAGATTCTGCATCTCAAAGCTCCCCTTGGTCTATTTTAGAGTACAAACCTGGCTCTGCCGAGCTGATACATCAACAACTGTCAGTGTCACGTTGTTTAAGCAGAAGGGGATGTTCTTTTGGGAGGGTATCAGTTGCACACGCACTCCAGCAGTCCCAATGGCCCTGCTGTGGTCACCTCGATGTGTAGGAGCGTGGTTACATCCCCCTGGTCCTGCTCTGGGGCAGCTGGGCCATGGAAACCGTTCCAGCTGGGTTTATGTCCGATCACCGTTCCCTCCACCCAGATATTTGTCCCCTTTGGCCAGTTAGTGGTTACAGCCACTTTCTTATGGTAGTAAAGTGCTTCAGAGCCAGGGAAAGTAACAGCCAATCTCCCACCCAGGAATGTGTTTTGGGATAAATAAAGCTCCAGGGACCATTTCTGCCAGCCCCGTGCGCTGACTCGTGTGCGTTCCTGCCGTACGTCCACAGCTCAGCACGCTCACCAGAGGACGGTATTTCTTCTCCTAGGAAGGAAAACAGCTCTGTGGAAGATTTCCAGCTCTCCTGGGAATCTCTTCCAGCTCTCATGTTCACACCAAGGACTATGGCTCAGCAGCTGAAGAAAGTGCTCTCAGGACCTGGACTCTGATTTAGAGAAGTTCTGTGACTATGAAGTTCCAGCTTTGCCAACAGATCCCCCGTGCACTTAAACCAGTCACTGAGTTTGGGATTGATCTCAATTAACTTTAGACAAGCAGTGGTGAGGTAACTGGGTCTAGACTGGTGACACAGGCTGCACACAGAGCATCATCTTAGTTCAGAAATGTCACACAGCTTTTAAACCAATCTCCTGATCATGCACATTTTTTTTACACAGAGCAATGTTGTTTTGCATGAACTAGAGGATATTTGCACAAGAACTGATCTCTAGGTGAGTGTTAAATGTATTCCAACCCCTAATGGGGCAAAAATGTCTCCATAGGACAAGAAGAAATGGGCTCCAGTTGTGGCCAGGGCAGTTGAGATGGGATGTGAGGAAGAATTTCTTTGCTGAAAGGGTTCTGAGGCATTGGAAGGGGTTGCCCAGGGCAGTGGTGGAGTCCCCATCCCTGGAGGGATTGAAGAGTCGTGTAGACACAGTGCTGAGGGACATGGGTCAGTGGGGACTGGTCAGTGTTGGGTTCATGGTTGGACTCCAGGAGCTCGAAGGGCTTTTCCCATCCAGGCAGTGCTGGGATTCTGTGAAAAAGCCCAAAACCACGTTCTCAGTCAGAGACACCACAACAACTTTAGTCCAAAGTAAAGCTTCTGAAGTCCATGTAGTACAGACATATGGGCTTCACCAACAGCTGCTTCAAACACTTGTCTGCCGTGATTTTACTGAATTACTCACTAATGCAGACAAAAACATTGTCACCCTTTATAGCCAGGGGACTGAAAGGGGCACTCCAGAGCAACCCACTGGTCCTGTCTTATGGATGGACTGTCCTGCTTCTTCACTGAATAGGGAGGTGATTAAAACCTACTATTTGGGGGGTTTCTGAACTCAGGCAAATCACAGCTTCAATCTCCCCATTCCTTAGCTTCTCAGCCTACACAGAGGGGGAAATCTCTGTCTGGACAAGTTATCAAGCAAGTGTTCAGCTCCACAAGCAGGAGGGTAGCTGGTTTCAGCTAGGATCTTCAGATGTTCCCCTGATACAAACACAAATGCAAGTGTGTTTTCAGCAGTCATCTCTATGGAGTTTATCTTGTCTTTACTCAGCAAAACTCCCACGGTAGCGACCAGGACGTTGAACTAGGACAGGAGCCAAACCTAACCAGGGATTGTGCACTGAGCTCCACCAGGGAGAAGTTCAGTGAAGTCAGAATTGCACAGTGGGAAACTGCGTGCAAAGAGTTCAGACATCCCTCAGTCCTCGGGGGAGCAGGAGGGACATTATGCATCACAGAGTAATTCTAGCTTGACTCATAACGGGTTCTTATTTTACTCTTGCAACCTATGAGCACGTATTGTGAGGAGTAATGCTCTGTTATACTGAAATATAATATGCCATATCTCCCATTTTCTGTGCCATGTGATTCAGTGTATGAGACAACACGATGTCCTTCTGTCAGAGAGCGTTTTTACAAGGTTGTTATGAGAAGGCATTATTTAATGAATTGATTTCTGTGTTCATAAACACAAAAGAGAATTATTTTTCACAGTGAGTTCTTTTTGCCCATTTATTGTTAAAAAGCAGATTAGATGCCAACCAGTTGAATACTCAGCCTGAATTTATAGTGTGCAATTGGAAGATCATTTTCCAAATACCTCTGGTTAATTCACTGGGGCTTCCAGTAGCCAAGCTTTAAACCCACTAAGGGTATCACAACTGATAAAATTTTAAGCCTAATATATGCAAATATTAATCTTATTCCAGTATTTCATGAAAAAAAGTTTTTTCAGGGTTTTAAAACTTCCTCTCTTCATTCAAAATATTGCAGTTCAGTATCCATCCTTCTAACACACAGGCTGAAAGAATAAATATCATTCATTTTCACACATGGCTCAGAGGGCTTCAAATGATGTGTTCTCAGGGGCTGTTTCTGGGGAGGTCTCTGCATACCACTTCTGACCCTAAATCTTCTGGTTCCTTTCCTGGTGAGTGTCCAGTACCAACTCTTTTTTGGTGAAAGAATAAATGAGTAAATCCCACCAGCACTGTTCCTTGCACTGCAGATCTGTCCCATTCCTGTTATTCAAATTGCAAGGTTGTTACCTCGCTTTCACTTTGAGCAAGGGGCAATGTAAAAATGGAAACTCCTCAATCAGCCTGCTGGGATTTCCCTCTAATGACCACTAACTTTTGTACTGTTTTATTTCTGTAGATGGCATAAGAGGGTTTGAACTGGGTTATGTTTTTCCTTGGACTTCAGATGCTCAGTTAATTTTGCATTTTTGAACACGAGGGCAGTTTTAATCTAGACCCTCAGCTGGTCTGAACAAACACAATTAGGAGAATTAAGATAATTCATGGCAATTGAGATTGACCTACTTTATGTCAGTGAGGGCTTAGTGTGAGCTAGAAAATAGTTTAATTTAACTCATAAAATTTTGTATTGTGAAAACTTAAAAAAAAAATAAAAGCAGAGAGTCTCCTGGTAGACAAAAAAAGCAGCTAAAAACTGGACTCACAAGATGTGCTTGATCTGGTTTCACATAAGATGTCATAAACATGGAGGCTCATGATACCATTTTATGGTAAAAAAAGAGAAAATAAATAATGTGTTAAGTAGAAAAATAATTAGAAAGAGCTGTTAATCTTTGTGTGGCATAACTGTACCTGTGTGTTTCACCTGCAATATTCAACAGGCTCTGCATTTTAAACAGAACTGTGGATCTCAAACTGAATTTGCCACTGATGGACAGATGTGTGTCTGCTTAACAAGCTGATCCGCTCTGGGAGCTGTCAAGAGACTGCTGATCATTCTAGAAGGCAGCTTGATGCAAAATGAATATTTTCTAATGTTTATGCTTAAAAATTTACTCCAACAAAGTAAATCAAAGGAGAAAAAATTTAAAATATAAAACTCTTGGAACTTTAATCCTTAATGTGCTCTTTGCTGCTTTTTGCTTAATAGTGGACACTGCTGTTATTAAGTTGCCTCACTTCGGAACAGGAGACAAACGAGTGTGCAGCCCAGCAGGGAGGGTGTCTTCCATCATTGTATCAGCATTTAAATCCCAAAGGAGCAGTTTTTCATCTTTCTGCAAGTGCATTTTATCAGACCACGTCACCTTTTCCAAGGAGAAGAGGTGGCTCATTCTCGCGTCCTTGTTGCTGAACTGGGTACATCACAGAAGGACATGGCACAAAGAACGGTGTTTCTTGGGGGTTCTTCAAAAATCAGATGTTCTAGCAGATCCTTTCAACCCAGACAGGAGCCCGGGAGGGCACTGCAGGACAGGAGTGTGGGCTGAAGTGCACCAGACCCTGGGAGGAATTGGGGACCTGAATCACTTGTCTGTGTATGGTGCACCTGCCTTCCACCACTTGGACCAGCTTATCCCAGCGAGCTCTCTGCTTTCTGCTCTTTACAGGTTGTACTCTGGGCAATTAAGGATTGTCTGAGAAACTATTTTTTTTTGTAAGATGGAAAATTTTGCAGCTCACCAGGGACTGGACAGCGAAGGGAGGGTGAACTCGGGCGGAGTGCGAGAGCAGCTGTGTGCACTGCCATGAAGTTGTGATTTCAGCAGCCCACATTTAATCCGAGCACAAGCTGCCAGACGTTGCTGGCTGTCCCAAGGTGTCTGTCAAAGCCAGGGTTGGATGCAAGGCAGGCTGGCTGGCTGGGAAAAGCTGCCAGGCTGAGATCAGTTACATCCAAACCTCCTTTAACCGGCTGCTGCTCTTCCCGGGAAGGTATTTTGACACACCGTGCTCTGGTCCCCACCCTGGCAGCCACTTTGCCATTCCAAACCAGGACAGAAGAGATCAGAAGCTCCTTCACTCAGGTCCTCTGCACAACAGATTTCAGCATCCTTTAGGAAAACCCAAGCTGCTCTTAGATGTGCCAGCTCAGACGTGAGCTGTGCCCTAGCTCAGAACCAGGCTCTTTCTGGGTGATTTTATCTCTCTTTCTAGCAAAACTCGAGCTGCTGCTGGACCCCATGCTGCTGTAGCTGAGCTGCTTGGAGCTTTAATTGCTTGCTTAAAGTTAGTTTAGATATTTCTACAGTGCACTACAATCTACAGGACAGACAAGTCATTCATCTCTCTCCCTCTGACAATAAGCTGAACCTTTTCCCGCGTTCCCTGGGACAATTTGCTGTAAGAACCTATGGAATTGGTACAGGAGAGCCTTGATGCAAATGACACCACTTGCCAGAACATTCAATTTAATGACCGTTCTAATGGCTATTCACAAAAAGCACAGCTCCTGAGGAAACGTGTTTTCTAAAGCTTTCTCCTGCAAATAACCCATCATTCATCAAAACTCAGGAAAAATATTGGTGTGAAAAGTTTCTGACACTGCAGCTCCAAACAGGCCATAGCACCAGAACGCCACTGGAGACAGATCTGATTCCTTTTCATTTTACCCTAAAAAATGTCCCTGGTAATCAGCTGCCTCGGCAGACACCCGTGGTGGGCTCCTGAGGATCTCTAATGAGTCAAGGGTTTGCTCCACTCCCACCCCGGCCTTTTTAGCAGCCGTTTTAAAGGGGTTTTTGGAAACTGTGGCCACTGCAGTTAATGTTGTGATAATGATTTAATTTTAATTCTCTGTTTTTAAACCTTTAGGACAACGCTGTTGAACCAGACTGTGCCTCATTAGTCAAGGTTTCAAACCAGGAGTCATTATTCTTAAAAGTCTGTTTGCTGTTTTAATGTCACAGGAATTCAAAATGAAAAGGGGGGAGGTGGGGGGAAGCAAAAAGGCATATTTTTCACTTACATTGTGTGCAAATGATCTAAAAAAGTTCTGGATGAAAAAAAAAAGAGATCTGCTTATTATAAAAAAATAAATGAGCTTATCTTTTAATCTTTTAGTGCCATAATTCCCTTTTGCCATCACAATCCTCAGGTTTAAAAAGCTAACAAGAGCACAATTTCAGACTATAATGCAAAGCAAGTAATAATCATCCAGGAAAGGCAGGATGTCTTAGTTAACCCAAAAAATTAAGGTTTGGGGTTGATTGCAATCTTTTGCAAATGAGATTCAGTTTTTGTGAATAGTTTCAGCCAAAAAAACTTGGGAAATTTTAACCTGAATTTATGTTACGCCTTTAATATATTTCAGCAGCATCTCATTTCAAAAGGTAGCAATTGATATCTCCAGAGAATAAAAAAACACCTGATGACTTAACAAAAAGGTTTAGGAGCAAACAAAATTTTCTGATGACTCCAAACTATATATATACATATAGATAATAGATAGATAGATAGATAGATAGATAGATAGATAGATAGATAGATGACAGATAGATGATAGATAGATAGATAGATAGATAGATAGATAAATAGATAGATAGATAGATAGATAGATACATAGATAGATGATAGATAGAAAGGTGATAGATAGATAGATAGATAGATAGATAGATAGATAGATAGATAGATAGATGATAGATGATAGATAGATAGATGATAGATGATAGATAGATAGATAGATAGATAGATAGATAGATGATAGATAGATAGATGATAGATAGATAGATAGATAGATAGATAGATAGATAGATAGATAGATAGATGACTCTAAACTATGCAACACATCTTACCCCAGGCTGATGACATGGAACCAACAGCACTGGAATTGTTTAAGAACAGAGAAGACTGGAGACACTTATTAAAACCTCGACAATACTTGACAGCTGCTGCTTTTGAGTGCAACTGGAGTCATGCTTTGGGAGATGAAATACTGAGTATGGGATAAATCATGAAACAAATGTGATAGCCAAAGCTGAAGAATGTATTTATCTTGATGAAAAAAGGGTTTTTCCATCACAAAGTACTTTGCTGTAAGCATGCTGGCTAAACAGGAGGTGATGCTCTCAGTTGTGTTCACCAGGACTGAATCTGTTGCTGGTGTTGTGCCTGTGGCTAGTTGAGATAGATCATCCTCCTCTTTGACTTCTTTCCATGTTATTCCAACACCACTGTCATGCCTCCCCCTCAGCCCTCAGCAGGTTTTGCAGTTCTAGATGCAGAGAGATGATTTTCAGGCTGACTGGTCTGGTTACAACACTAGCTGTGTGGACAGCACAAGGCTTTTGGCAGCTCACATTTCTTCACAAGCTCTGTCCTGTCCTCCCTTCCATAAGCTACAGACCTCTACAACATCCTCCAACCCATCTGAGAGATTAACTTCTTAGCAGTGCTCCTGAGAAATGGACTTCAAATACCCATAAAACCCCGTCAGCTTACACAATGCAAAGCTTTTATGGAGAAACTCTCTGAAGAGAGAATTTATTCTGATTCTTCTCCCCAGAACGTGGCCAAGCCCTCCCCATTCAAGGGGGAAGCACAAATCCCCCGTACCCAGGAGCCGCTGTGACACCTCGTCCTCAGCCTGGGTGACAACTGCCATTATTGGAGATTGTGCAAATGACAGATGAGGTGAACAGAAACCCACTCTTTCTCCAGGGCCTCTTTGGACCTGTCTGGCACAATCTTCTCTCTGAACCTTTCCTGGTGAGGTCTAGACAGAGGAGACACAGGACTCCTGCCCTTGTCCAGCAAGCTCTCTCCCTGGGATCAGACTGAATTTCTTTGTAATTTTAGGTGCTGTTCAGCCTGGAGAAGAGAAGGCTCCGGGGAGAGCTTCTAGGGGCCTCCCAGTACCTGAAGGGGCTCCAGGAAGGCTGGGGAGGGACTTTGGCCAAGGTCAGAGAGTAACAGGACGAGGGGTGATGGCTTGAAACTGGCAGAGGGGAGATGGAGCTGAGATGTGAGGAAGAAATTCTTTGGTGTGAGGGTGGTGAGACCATGGCCCAGGTTGGCCAGAGAAGCTGTGGCTGCTCCTCCCTGGAAGTGTTCTGGGCCAGGTTGGATGAGGCTTTGAGCAACCTGGTCTAGTGGAAGGTGTCCCTGCTGCTGGCAGGGGGGTTGGGACTGGATGAGCTTTGAGGTCCCTTCCAAACCCGAACCAGTCTGGGGTTCTGTGACTCTATGATAACAGTTTTCATAGCAATGTTGCTCTGCTGAAAAAAAAAAAAGAAATGCCATGAATATAAATTCTACACTTAAAAATCAAAATAAACTTAAATTACTGATGTTTTTTCCAAAACTAAGTGTTCATGTCATGCTGTTCTCCATGATATAGTTTATTCCCCTCACTTTTACATTGTGCCTTCTCTTTTCTGTTATTTTATAGAGTCAGGGTTCTTTAAGCTGGAGTGGCAGCTCCGTAACAGTTCCTCTCAAGAGCATGAATATCTGACACCCATTGTTTCTGAGGAACCCACCAAGGAGAAGTTCACATGCTTGCAAACACTTGTTCTGAGACCTGTGCTATGAATTACTTTGACATGGAAGGAAATGGATCATCATTGCCAGGAACGCTAATGGGGTTATTATGCATCGAGTGGGTGTCAGAGATGATGGGAGTGGAGCGGTGGAGCTGGCTTTGCTGTGTGATTATCATGTGTATATATAGACATTAATGGATGTATAAGGACAAAGCATTCTGTTATCACAGGCGTGGGGAGCTGAGCCCTGGAAATCAGGGTTTCCAGCAGCAAGTGCTGCCCGTTTGCACTGGGGTTGCCTTGGCTCAGACAGCCAAGAGCCAGGCTCTTAAATCAGGGTAAGTCACGCTGGCTTCTGAATGAGGAGAAATGGGACCATCAGGAGGACAGTTGTTCTGTGGGTGAATCAGCTGGATGGGGATGAATTGCCCATCCCTCCCCACGGACCCTAAAGGCAGCCCGGGAAACCGGCTCAGATTTAGATGTCTCATATTTATATGAGGACAGGATTTCATTTTAACTGCGTGTGAGCTCCCATGGAGACACAGGGGCTAAGGAGGATTAATGTATCCTTGGCTACATGGAGGTGGAAGAAATGGAAATTATTCTGGCTGCCAAAGACAGGCCCCAGCCCTTCCTGCCTTGTGCTGCTTCAGCAGCAGTTGTGGGGCTGAGGGATGATCCTTACAGGTGCAGAACCACCAGCATGAAAGTAGGATGGTGCTTCTCACTTTGTTTTCTCTGCTGTAGCCCACAATGATAAGGGAGCAGGAAAGAAATGAGAGTAACTTTCTGCTGTAAGTCCCCTTTGCCTGGTAAGGTCTGCGGTGTCAGGAGTCAAAGATCACGATGAATTTCTTGCAGAAAACCTTCTATTCACCAAGCTGCTGTTGTTAGCAGCAACAACTGGATTCTGCCAGCAGCAGCAGATGACATCCACACACATTCACAAATTCACTGGGCTGCCTCACCCATCCCCTCCCCATTGCCCCCCTGGAGCCCCCAGTGGGACCCCAGCCCCAGCTCTGGGTTCAGAAGCAGAGGCTGGCACTGGTGCGTGGTGGCTTCTACGTGGCTACTCACAAAGTCCCTCAGGCCTACTAGTCCCTAAAACACCCATCCTGGGAAATATTCACATGCTGCCTTCTCAGCATGTATTTTCCTTCTTTTTGTCCTGTTTTCTGGAAGCTGTTTCTCCACCCAACCCTGCACACACCATAGAACCCATCAACCCACACTGAAGGTGCCCTGGTAGCGTTTTCACTCTCACTCTGTTCTCATTGTAAAATGTTTGTTCAGGTGAGAACTAGAAAACACCACCAGTAACAACAAAAATAAGAATTAAATAAGTTCTGAAAAAAACCTGGCTGAAAAACAAAAATATGGAATACAGAAAACCCCTTTCAGCCTTAATATTTAATACCAGAGGAAGCAAAGAGTTGACTCAATCGTGCTGGGCATGTATTTATGCATGCTCCTGTGAAGAAAAGGTTCTTTAGTATCTCAGACAAGGAAATTATGAGATCTGTAGGTGAAAGTTCAAAGCAGAAATTCTGAACACTGGAAAGAAATCACACAAGAAATGAGGTTTTAACTGGGTACAGGGGATGTCACTGTGTGTGGCGGATCCTCCACTGCTTGAACTCCCCAGATCATGAGTAGCTGCTTTTCTGGAAATTCTCCTCTCCTAAGTCATAGGAGTTGATGAAAAGGGACAAAATCTGCATCTTGTGTTCTACAGTCACCCCACTTAGGAGCTGACAATATTGCTGCAGTGTTCTGAGCTCTTCACATCAAAACCAAACCCAGTTTTCCCCTGGCACCCTCTGGAACAGTGTTATTACCATGGAGACTTAACACAAAAATAGTACTAGTAATACTAATTAACAGGTATTAAGTCTTTCCATCACAAGACATTCAGAATCTGCCACATTAACTCTTAAAACCAGTGCAAAATGCACTTATCAGAAAGTTATTTTTAAAACTAAAGCTTCTGTTCAGATTCACCGACTCAGCCACCCTGCAACTGCAAATAAAGACACGAGCGCATCTCAACCGAGCTGATGCGTGTGGGGAGTTGTACATTTAATTGTTGACAGGTTTCCATTAACATAGCCATGCTCAGCCCATTAAATGGCCTTGTGCCACCCAATTATCTCGCAATCAGCAGCTCTGCACGCACCGCTGGCTCAGCACAGTCTGGTTCAGAGGCAAAGTGAAGCTGCCCAGGCGCTGCTGGGGTGAGAGGGGAGCTGGGTGCAGCAGGTGCTGGGGGCAGCCTGGGCAGCTCTTCCTTCAGGGGATCTTTTGGGGACACTGGTATCAAGTTCAGTCTCTCATCCCAAGTTTCTCTGACCCTGGGTGATTTCTGCCATAGCTGTGTGTGTGCAGGCTGCCTCCTTCCCACCAGACTTCGTTTGATCGGTCTGATCAGACGGAGCACAGCTGTGGTAAGTGTGACACCCTCAGAAAAGGCTTCAGAAATATCATGGTCACTGAACTGTGACCATATTCAGATCAGATGTGCTCCAGTTGTGGATTATATATGATTTTTTATTTATCATAAGGAAGGAGGGACCTCCCAATGGCTCTCGTTTCATTAATTGGGGTTTAGCTCATTTGTGAGGCAGCTCCTGCTCCCAGCTATTGTACAGGCTCCCGTTATCATCAGCAGAGGAAGAGTGGCACCTCCACCGAGAGCTTTATCCTCCTGTAAAGCAGATGCACAGAGCAAGAGGGATGACTTGTCCTCTGGCCCTGGCTCACACTCTTTTAACAGGTTGCAGGTGGAATCTGTTGGATTCATACTTTTACCCAGTATCTTCAGTTTTATTGGTTATTATATGCATATTAAATTATTTATTGGTTATCTCCAAGCTAAACTTCATTTCATATAATCCCAGACTGGTTTGGGTTGGGAGGGACCTTAAAGCTCACCCAGTTCCAACCCCCCTGCCAGCAGCAGGGACACCTTCCACTAGACCAGGTTGCTCAAAGCCTCATCCAACCTGGCCCAGAACACTTCCAGGGAGGAGCAGCCACAGCTTCTCTGGCCAACCTGGGCCAGGGTCTCACCACCCTCACAGTGAAGAATTTCTTCCTCACATCTCAGCTCCATCTCCCCTCTGCCACTTTCAAGCCATCACCCCTTGGTTCTGTCACTCCCTGCCCTTGGCCAAAGTCACCACCTTACAGCTGCCTGGGGAGGAGGTCGGTGGGGCAGCTGCACTGGAGTGGTGCTGAGGCCCCAAGTCTGGATGCAGCAGGGCACTGCAGGTGGATTTAGATAACCTCTTAAATCAGAAAAAGATTTCTCTGGCTCCTTTAAATTTGAGCAGAGCAGCTTAATCATGTGGGGTACAGAATAAGTTACTAGTGCATATGGGTGAAATTCAGTTTGCTAATGGTGATAATTCAGATTAATTAATCCAGTTGCATTTTTTAAGTTAATATTGTGGGTTTGTAGGGATTACAATAGACTAGATTTTTTTTTACACTGAAGTGCTTTCATACTAAGCTACAGCTTTCTATTTTTCTATAGTTTTGCTTATGTAGGAGTTTTTTTAACTTGTTCCAGAATACTGAACAAGAAGCCTCCTGAAGATGATCCTACCATGGGACAGGACTAATAAGATGCAGCTACATTGTACAAAGGTTAATCCTTTTTGCATAAAACATAGCAGATCAAAAATCCTTCAGGACTCCTCTTTAGTTTGCATTTCTCCAGGGCAGCACCAGGCACCCGAAGGGGCTGACCCCTCGAAGAAATATCTTGCCTTTGGCTCTGACAGGAACATACCTGGAGATGTTTCTCTGGGCTCCCTGAGGATCCTAGGATGGCAGCTCTTCCACTTCTGTTTTGGTATTTTTAGTCAAATCAGTGTCAGCTGTGTGAGCAAGAAGCTGGGTGACTCAGCAGCTCAAGGCTCCCTCCACTGCCAGCCAAGGTCTTTCTTGGGCAGAGGTTCTCATCTGATTTATTCACCTATTTTAAAATTCATTTGTCATGGCAGTTGCAGGACTTCAAACACTACGAAGTGGGCAGCAAAAAGAATTTGCTTTCCTTAGCAGGTGCTCACACTGCTGCTCGCTGCATGGCCCAGACTTCCCTGTAGGTTTGATAAGGTGGGCAAAGATCGGTCTGATCAGACAGAGCACAGCTGTGGTGAGTGTGACACCCTCAGAAAAGGCTTCAGAAATATCATGGTCACTGAACTGTGACCATATTCAGATCAATTGTGCTCCAGTTATGGATTATACATGATTTTTTATTTATCATCCTTACCACACCTGTCCAGGATCTGCAAATTTAGCTGGGCTAATGCCAGCTCAGTGACAAGGGACCTTCTGGAGAGTGCATCCCTCTGCAACAACCCCTGAGCCAGGCGCCTTCTGGTGGGTGACCCTGAGCAGGGGCAGGTGACCCTGGTTTCTGTGTGTGTTAATTAACATACTTGTCATATAGAAAACCCACAGCAATAGAACAGAAAAGTGTCATTTTCCAAAGTACACAATAGCAGCCCAAGATGGACAGTTTCTAAGATCTGAAAAAATTACATGAGATACAAAAAGGCTAAGCCAAAATACTGATTAAGCTTTGGAACAGATGTAGTTAAAAGTAATTTATTCTTTATACTTTGACATAATACTAGAAATTTTTAATTAAGAAAAAAAAATACAGAAAGCTACATTACTGGTGATTTTAAATCAATAGGTTTAGTTAGTATGCAAAAATATAAATCAAAATGGAGTTTAATTAACTCCAGGTTCTATCAGCAGTTGTGGGATTACACCTTTGTGTAAGAGCATCCCAGCTGCAGTAGCTGTCTGTGTCATTTGCATGGAGAGCTCATCTTTTAAATTAATTTCTTCATGCAATTTTCATGCTCTCCTTTATAAAACATTCTTCCACTTCATTGTATTGAATGGAAGCAGGTGGCAAGACCTGTTTCTCATCCCAGACCCCTGGGTGTGTATATATACAATGAAGATATTCCAACACGAGGACCAGCTGGAGCAGGTATGGAGCTGTGCCTCCCGCGCCCCAGAGCTGGGGACACCCAGCTCCAAGGTGATGGGGAGGGATACCTGGCTGCTGCCACAGGGCACCCTATGCCTTATAGGATTCTGTGTGTCCCTGTAACTGCAGGAGCAGCTGCCCACTGTACATCTCAGCCACTGCTTACTCTGGAAGGCAATTTCAGGTCTAGAAGGGAGTTGTGGAAGCCCTTATCAACCTCTCACCCATCCCTCCCCATGCTCAAACAGGCAGGGATGTTCTTCCACAGCAAACCTGGGACACCAGCAATACAGAGTAGATAGTGTCCTGGGGCAAATATAGCATATTGATACTTTTTAATGCTTTTTTTCTTTGCTGAATTTGCACAGCCCCTGCAAATTGTCAGCATGAAAACAGGCAGTGGTAAGGAGCTCCCCAGGGAGGGCTCTCTTGCACATCTCATTTCCCTTGTTCTGCTGCAGCTTCCTGCTCTCTGCTTTTGATATCTCCTCATTCCAGCCTTTGAACCACATGTAAACACTTTGCTCCTTACTCTGAATTCCCCTTTTTGTTCTCCTGGGCAAAGGCTCTGGTGTCGGTCTGTTGGGATCAGCAGAACAGCAGAAATGGTCATAAGGAACTGAAGATATTTATTCAATTTCATTGAACTTTTTAATAGCAGATCAGAAGATCCATATTAAATTTGAGTGACTTAAAAGTCAAAGAATGGATTTGTTGATAGAAAGCAAAATAGATTTACTTTAGTTCCACACAATATTTTCCCAGGTTTGTTTGTGCTGAGGTGAGTGCAGACAAGGGCTTTGTCATGGCTGATGAGGTTGGTTAAAATTCTGCAGTACTGTACAATAATAATCTAATATCCAATAAGCTCGTATTTATTGTTGATTACCAAGATTGCTCAGTGCAATTAATGCATTTGTAATTTTCATGCCTTGCCTGGAGCCTTAAAATTTAATTTTTGGGACACAAGGGGAATATTTTTTTACACATACATTATTTACATGAAATTGGATAAGGTTTGTTTTGGGTTTTTTTTCTTTTCATAGGTTATTGGCTATAGTCAATAAATACTTTATGGCAAGAAACGTATTTCTTCTGAAAAAGATTGGAGGGGATTTGATCCTTTTTTTTTTAAAATACTCAGAATACACAAACGAAAAATGTAATATATCTGTATGTAATAAAAACTTCACCAGATGTGAAAAGTTGCTTTTGCTCAGGCAAGCTAGAAATGAAGTTTCTTTTCATAAGGATGCATTCCTTGCTGAGGGAAGTTGCTATAAAGTTTAAAAAAAAAAAAAAAAAGGCAGACTTTTGGAAGAAAATCCGGTGGTTCTTAGGCAAATCTTTAATTTCAAAGGGAATTTTTACTTGAATGAAAATTATGTGGCTGTTCTACTTTCTTTTAATCAACAGAAAAGGAAATACGGATTCATTTAGAGTCGGATCAGATTAGAGGTTACAGAAATTATCCTTAATACTTGAAAAATGGAGTGTTCTTCAAAACCGGAATAATTTTCAGTTGCTCTGGAGGCTGCAGAGAGGACGGAGAAGGAAGAGCACGATTGCTGGTTTATTGCAACACTCTTCAGTTAAGGAGGGGCCAGCACATCGCTGCTCTGTTGCTGATAGCCCTGCCCCACGGCAGCTGGCAGAACAGTGGGCGTGAGCAACCTTTATTTGTTCAGCTCATTCACATTCTGTGTCCCAACAGAGCTACACCTGAGTATGGACATGGAGGGAGAACCACTGCCTCCTGCACACCCGGCTCGTGAACTGGGGTAGAAGCCATTGACGTGTTTTAATTAACACTAATGCCCAATTAAATCAAGTTAAGTTGCACAAATTACAACCTTCCATTATCGAATTATCCTCAAGGCTGGCTGCTGGGATAAAAGCCCACAGGTGAGGAGGTCCCACCTTGGGGGAGAAGGGATCCATCACAGGGGTTTCTGTCCCTGACAGCCTGGCAGGAGGCACGCACCGCGGGCTCCAGGGGGGACGTGCAGAGCCTTGCCCTCGGGTGCCAGGTGAGGGTTACACCTGTCAGGTGCCAGGTGAGGGTTACACCTGTCGGGTGCCAGGTGAGGGTTACACCTGTCGGGTGCCAGGTGAGGGTTACACCCGCTGGGTGCCAGGTGAGGGTTACACCCATCAGGTGCCAGGTGAGGGTTACACCCGTTGGGTGCCAGGTGAGGGTTACACCCATCAGGTGCCAGGTGAGGGTTACACCTGTTGGGTGCCAGGTGAGGGTTACACCCATTGGGTGCCAGGTGAGGGTTACACCTGTCAGGTGCCAGGTGAGGGTTACACCCGTCAGGTGCCAGGTGAGGATTACACCTGTCGGGTGCCAGGTGAGGGTTACACCTGCTGGGTGCCAGGTGAGGGTTACACCTGTCGGGTGCCAGGTGAGGGTTATACCTGTCGGTGCCAGGTGAGGGTTACACCTGTCGGGTGCCAGGTGAGGGTTACACCCGCTGGGTTCCAGGTGAGGGTTACACCTGCTGGGTGCCAGGTGAGGGTTACACCTGTCGGTGCCAGGTGAGGGTTATACCTGTCGGTTCATTCCTCAATCCTCCCTTAAAAGCTCCAGGTGCCTCTGGAAAAACCCTGTGATTTCTTTGGTGCTGCTGTACACCTTTTCCATGTTCTGCTGTTGGGGCACCCGTCTCGATTGTGAGCTCCACAAAGAACAGGCTCTTTCTGTACATCCTCCTGGGCACACTAACATTTCCAGATGAATTTCAATATAAAACTCATGTTGCTGAAACCAGCTGTAAGCCCAGATGTTAAATGCTAAACCTTCTCCCTCTGATAAGCATCTTTTTCTGCCTAGCAAAGTGTGATATGAAAAGCTAATATTAAGGATGAGTTCCAGAAGCCAGCATGTTTTCTCACCATTGCTGTACCTTTTCCTCTGTTAACTCATTTTTAGCTCATGTAAATCCTATTTGCTAAGCTATAGTCACTGCTCACTGGCTGCAGATCAGTTCCCAGGCTTCAGCTGTGTTGGCTTTTGAGGAAAATCTCCTGAATGGAAGCAGTTCCAGAAGAGAAAGGCAGCGGTTGATAACAACAGATTTTCATTCCCATTTCTGTGGGGTTTTTACAGCTTCTGCTTAGCTCTTTGTTTTTCTTTCTTTTCTGTTTCTTTTTCCAGCCACATGTCCTCCTCCCTTCCACCCAGAAGCGGAATTAGATTTGTTTTACTCCTCAGAAGCTCTGTACCGATGCTGGTTGTACTTATGAACCGGTAGATCCCAAGCAGCGAAATCAAGAGCAGGATAAAATCCCCCCATGCTGTTCACGGAGCCACCCGTGCGTGCCTCATTGCTCCTGCAGTCCATTCCTGCCCAGCAGCCGCTGCTGCCGGTGTGATCAGATTTACCCACGGCCGGGGTCTGGGCTCTGCCATGGCAGCACATCAGTGAGGATGAGCTGACCCCAGAGAAACCTGGGGCGAGTGTCAGACTGTCAGGTCTGACGGGGGTGTCAGTGGGAGGTGGTCTGTGGTTATTGAAACGGAGCAGGACTAATGATGTGTAACACTGTGCTGCTCCTCATGTTCCCCCCCCAAGGCTCTCCTTTCCCCTGCAAGGAAGACATCATTTCCAAGCTGGGCTCAGCAGGATGCTCTGTAACCAAGGAAGCTGCTTCAGAGCGTGAGGCTCAGCCTAAATGATGGACATCATCATCATCATCACCATCACCATCTCCTTCACTTTATTGAGAGGTGGATGAGGTGCCTGGAGTTAATCCTCTTCAGTGTGAGCACCTGTGCCAGGTGTGGATGCAGATCTGCCCTTTCAGTGATAACCAGAACTCTGCAAATAATTGCAATTTTCATTTAGAAGATGAACCAAAAGTCACAAGTAAAAGATGATTAAAATGGGGATTGAACTAGATGATCCCCTGAGGTCCCTTCCAACCCCCACCACTCTGTGACATGGCAGTGGCAGTGTTCCCCAGTGCTGGAAGCTGGACATTTTCTGGGGTTTAGCTGAAATCCAGGCAGTGAGCACTGGGGCTGCTGAAAGCCTTTGCTGGTTTCACCCCTTGCCTCTTGCGTTTGAGTGTTCTGCAGGAAAATCCGCTGCTGAGCCCCGGCTTCAGCTTTGCCCCGGTAACAGCTCGTTAAAGCAGGAGGGGTCCTGACCCCTTTAGAAGCCGTTTTCTGTCTTGTCTGCTGTGAGGTGAAGCTCTTGTCCTGGCTGGTGGAGCTGACCTCACCTGAGCAGTGGTGCTGACATCACCTGAGCAGTGGTGCTGACCTCACCTGAGCAGTTGTGCTGATGTCACCTGAGCAGTTGTGCTGATGTCACCTGAGCAGTTGTGCTGACCTCACCTGAGCAGTTGTGCTGACGTCACCTGAGCAGTTGGGCTGACCTCACCTGAGCAGTTGTGCTGATGTCACCTGAGCAGTTGTGCTGACCTCACCTGAGCAGTTGTGCTGACGTCACCTGAGCAGTTGTGCTGACCTCACCTGAGCAGTTGTGCTGATGTCACCTCAGCAGTTGTGCTGACCTCACCTGAGCAGTTGTGCTGACCTCACCTGAGCAGTTGTGCTGACGTCACCTGAGCAGTTGTGCTGACCTCACCTGAGCAGTTGTGCTGATGTCACTTGAGCAGTTGGGCTGACCTCACCTGAGCAGTTGTGCTGACCTCACCCGAGCAGTTGTGCTGACGTCACTTGAGCAGTTGGGCTGACCTCACCTGAGCAGTTGTGCTGATGTGACTTGAGCAGTTGTGCTGAGGTCACCTGAGCAGTTGTGCTGACATCACCTGAGCAGTTGTGCTGAGGTCACCTGAGCAGTTGTGCTGACATCACCTGAGCAGTTGTGCTGATGTCACCTGAGCAGTTGGGCTGACCTCACCTGAGCAGTTGTGTTGGTGACAGAGGCTCCAAGAGCTGGAGCTTGTGTCCCAGGAACGCCGGTGCCCACCTGGATTTCCCGCCTCCTGCCTGGCTCTGGGGCTGCCGGGGTGATTCCCATCCCCACTGTGTCAGTGACACTGGTTTATCACGTTGCTGCTTCCTGATTTCCCAAAGTTTCTGCCCAGTTCTCTTCCACTGCCGGGCCTTGGTGGGAACAGGGGAGAGAAACGGGCTGTGATTTAGGAATTTAGTCTAGAGGCAGTGGCAGGGTTTGTTGTGGGTTTGTTGTGGGTTTGTTTTGGGTTTGTTTTGGGTTTGTTTAGTGTCTTCTCTTTCCTGGTCCGCAGTGCCTGAGGAAGCAGCTCACACAAGGCAGGATTTGGGTCTGGTTCATGTATTACGTCCATGGGAATGGCCTGAATGTTTTTATAAAAAATTGCTCATCACAACTTTGATTACAAAGGGACAAAAGGCCTGTTAGAAAACAGGAACTGCAATATGGAAAAGAACAAGGACTTCAGAATCTCTTTTTGGGGAAAGAGGCTAAGTTTGTTTTTTTAAAAGATCACTGTCTTGCAAATATTTTTCATGTGAATAACAAATATAAATAAATCATTTTTGCTGGCTCATTTGGTGCTCATGAGAGGCAAGATGCAGCCTCTGGGAGGGCACTGTGCTGGGGCATTGTCTCTTCCAGAGACCACCTTGGGTGAGGTCGGGCAGAATTTTACTGTTTTGGCCTCAGTTTCCCTTTGCCATAGTGCAGTGAGAACATCTGCCTTCCCTCCTTGTTCCTCTTGCTCAGGGCTATCCCATGCAAAACAGCCACTTCCTTCCAGCAGTAACGTGCCACGCTGCACGAGCCAGGAAACCAGCAGTTGTGCTGGTTTCACTGGGGGCACGGGGCTAACAGCCAACACAGTCACTCACTCACTGCCCCCACCCAGGGGAGAGAACTGGGGGGCGAGGGGAAGGAGACTCGTAGGGGGAGAGAAGAAACATTTAATCATGGAAATGAAAGAAAACTCAAAATAATAATGATATTAAAGTAGTAATAATAGTAGTAAAACATGCCAATGAGTGACCCCCAGGGCCATTGCTCAGCACCCGCCCACCCAGCCCGGCCCGTTCCCAGAGAACGATCCCGGAGCAGCGACAATCCCGACCCGAAACCGCAATCCCGGGAGAGCCAGAGCCCGAGAGAGCCAGAGAGAGCCAGAGAGGAAGAGCCCCTCATGGATCTCCTGCCCATGGGGGACAGGAGATGGAACAGCCCCTTGGCAGAGCCCAATGCCCATGGAGCTGATCCATGTCAATATTCCTCACCCCTGAGCTCTTGCACTTGCAGAGGGACAAACACAAAGTCCTTCAGTGCCAGGGACACCAATGCCAACATGGGGATGTTCTCAGCGTTTCTCTCCTGACAAATCCCAGCTGAACCCAACCCCCAGCGCTGCTCCAGCTGCTGAACAGAACCAGCTCAGCCCAGCTCACACCAGGACTCCAGTGCACTTCAGGGGTCGACTTTGCCATTAGCTGTTAGTATGTACTCGGGGAAGTGCAGAGCACAATAAAGTCCAGATCTCAGTGACACCTTTGGGCCCTGTAGCACAAATGATATAATGCAACATAAAAGCAAATACATCAACCAAATGAATTGTCCAATTCTCAGACTACACATTGTCAGACGAGGATTTATGTTATTTTTTTCCCCTGCCGAAGAGTTATCAATCTTGCAGCTTTACTGCTGTATCTGGCATGTGGGATTACCCAGGGTCTATTTATCTTCTCCTCTTCTAGAGGACAAGAGTTACCTGCAGAGGTGATGCACGCTCAGCCCTGATCAGGCAAGACGCCCTGCTCTATTTCATGCCAGGCTGTGGAAGCACTCATTTCCATCAGAAACAGCAGCTCCAGAGATGACAGGCTGTGATGAAGGGGTGTCACTGCAAGCACAGCTTTTCGGGGAAGTACAGAAATCAGTGAAAAATAAACCCTGTTCTGCAAGTAGAGGTGCTTTCCTGCCACTCACAGAATGACAGAAATGTAGGGGTTGGAAGGGCCCTCAGGAGATCATCCAGTCCAGCCCCCCTGCCAAAGCAGGTTCCCTACACCAGGTTGCACAGGAAAGTGTCCAGGTGGGTTTGAACATCTCCAGAGATGGAGACTCCACACCCTCTCTGGGCAGCCTGGCCCAGGGCTCCGGCACCCTCACAGGAAAGATTTTCCTTCAGTTTGTCTGGAACTTCTGGTGTTCCAGTTTGTGCCCATTGCCCCTTGTCCTGTCACTGGGCACCACCGAGAAGAGCCCGGCCCCATCCATTGGCTCCCATATTTCAGGTGTTCATGGGCATTGATCAGATCCCCTCTCAGGCTGCTCTTCTCCAGGCTGAACAGTCCCAGCTCTCTCAGCCTCTCCTCACACAGGAGATGTTCCAGACTCCTCATCATCTCTGTGGCCTCCACTGGACTCTCTCCTTGTTGATGCAGCCCAGCATCCTGTTGCCTTGCTTTGCTGCAGCAGCACACTGTTCACCCATACTGAGCTTGTTGTCCACCAGGACCCCCAGGTCCCTTTCCACAGAGTTGTTCTCCAGCCAGGTAGATCCCAACCTGTGCTTCACTCCTGGATGATGTTTTCCCAGGTGCAAGACCTTATACCTGTCTTTGTTGAATTTCATAAAGCTCTTGTTAGCTGACCCTTCCAGCCTGTCCAGCTCTTCTCACAGGGTGGCTCTTCCTTCAGAAGCGTCCACTTCCCCACCCAGGTTGGTATAACAGAATCACAGAATTAACTAGATTGGAAAAGACCTTTAAGGTCATCGAGTCCAAAATGTACAGAAGACCTCGTTCCTGGCTGAGTACTGACCTGCTGCACAGACCTTTCACCTGGGAAAAACCCTGCTCCTTCCCTCTCTCCTCCTCCCACCTGGTCCTTACAAACAGCTTTTGGATGGAAAGGACTTTGCAGCTTGTGATTGCAGGCAGAAGCCTGGCAACCTTGATGTGGCTTCTCTCTGCACAGCCATTCCTCATGGAGCTGCTCAGGAGCTCTGCCAGGGTGATCTGCTGTCAGAGAGCACAGCTGCACTGAAATACAAGTGCAGGTTTTCATGGCTTTTTATTGCCCTGAAATTTTACTTGGGATTGGAGGGGAGGATGAAAAATCTTCTGTCTTGCTGAATATTCAGTTTTGGCCCAACAAGAATGGCTTTTTGTTTGTTTGTTTGTTTTAAGCAAAGGGATCACAGAATACAGTATAATTTTTAAACAATGTGCATTTGGCCTCCTCAGCTGGTCAGTGATCTCACAGCCATATGATGGCCCAGGGCTCCAGGGTGGTCTTGGTCTCACACTCCCCTGATCTTGGTTTTCTTGGCAGAGGATGGGTGCTCCATCCACCTTCCTCCAGGGACAATCCCACTTCTCAGCCCCCCTTTACTCTGGTCCTTCAGCTTATTGTGCAGCAGACTCGAGGTGAGAGGTTCTTCCCTCTCCTGTGATTGTCTCTGCATGGGCTTCCCAGTTCATCCCAGTGGAACCTGGGCAGTGGGGCACCTCTCAGCCACAGCACACAAAGGGCAGGTCTCCAAGAACAATGCACTCAGACAAGCAGACCTTTGACAAACTGAGTCTGCAGGACTTGGAACAAAGATACCTCCTGTTGTAATTGAATTTATAGAGTTAAAAACCAATAAATAAGAATAAAAGAATAAAAATTAAAACCAAGAATAATTAATAAGAATAAAAACCAATAAATAAGAATAGTTTCCCAATCAGAATAAATCAATACATGACAAAATTGCACAGAAGTGATGCTCATGGCCAGGTCCCTGCACCAGAGCTCCCAGCAGACAATAGAATATGTATTTCTGAGTCTTTTCAGCAAAACAATTATAAACAAAGATTTAAGGAGTCCCAGCTTTAAAGTCCTATCTGTTTGGATACGTGTGTGTATAAATATTTGTATACACACAAGGATCCTCGCCTGCTGTTGCTGGAGAAAGATAAAATGTCAGTGAAACCACGGAGAGTGATGGCCTTGCCAGCCCTGTCAGCACCACTGAGCTCTGCTGCGTAGATGGGCGTCCACCCAACCGGGGTAAAAGGAAACAGAAACGTCTGGCAGCCAGAGGTGCAATACATTTAACATCCACCTCACCTCCCCTTCCCAGGCTGTGGCTGCATGTGTTGTAAAGGGTTTACATTATGGAAATTTATTCTGGTTATACTCGTAGCTCTGGTCTTTCTCACCTCCCAAATTGCATCTTTACCGCCGAGGAGGCAGCGCTGTGATCAGGATGAACATCCCACCACCTGATGAACAGTTTTATTCTGCTGAGAAATGGATCATGAAAACAACAGTTAAAATCAGTTTTAGGACTCTCTTGTTCCATTTTTTTTCTCCTTTGGGTGAAGGAAAAGTTATGAATCCTCAGACCTTTTATAAATAAATGTTGGGAAGTCCCAGAGCTGTTGTTTAAGTGGTGGGGGGTTTTATGACTTTTACATCAATGACAGCATTATCCAAATCCAAATAATTTTCATTAAATGCAATAGCACTTTCTTTCCACATTACCTGGGCTTTAGGAAAAGGCTGAACTAGTGACAGAAAGCAATAGTTACCCTGTAGAAGTACGTGACGGTGCTTTTAACTGCTGTGGGCACCGTGGCTCCGCTTAATCAGTCAGAGTAAAGCTCACAGGGGGAAATGTGATTATTTCAGTTATTCTCTATTTCAAATTGGCAACTCCAAATGCAAAGGAGCCTTGGTGTTGCATCAACATGTTGTTGAACCCCAGTGCACGAGTGCAGAGCCGGGTCTGGCTGCACAGGTCCCTTCTGCAAGAGATCTGCTCCAGGGACTGAAGCCCAAGGGTGCCAGGAGCTGATGGGGAGGAGAAGCTCAACACGAGGCGGCACCGTGCGCTGGCAGCACAGAGCCAATAACCGAGTCCTGGGCTGCACCCAGAGCAGCGTGGGCAGCAGGGCCAGGGAGGGGATTCTGCCCCTCTGCTCCGCTCTCCTGAGACCCCCCCTGCAGTGCTGCCTCCAGTGCTGGGGCCACCAACAGCACAAGGACATGGAGCTGCTGGAGCCAGTGCAGAGGAGGCCACGAGGGTGATGCCAGGGCTGGAGCAGCTCTGCTGTGAGGACAGGCTGAGAGAGTTGGGGCTGTTCAGCCTGGAGAGGAGAAGGCTCCAGGGAGACCTTCCAGTGGCCTCCCAGTACCTGAAGTGGTTTCAGGAAGGCTGGGGAGGGACTTTTAGTAAGAATTTCTTTGCTGAAAGGGTTCTGAGGCATTGGAAGGGGTTGCCCAGGGCAGTGGTGGAGTCCCCATCCCTGGAGATATTTAAAAGACAAGTAGACAGAGAGCTTAGGGACGTGGGTTAGTGGGCAAGGTGGTGTTGGGTTGACGGCTGGAAAAAACGATCTTAGAGATCTTTTCCAACCTTAATGATTCTGTGATTCTATGAGCAGGAGATGCTTTTCCAGCTCCATCCTCACAGGCAAAGCCAGGCAGGGACCAGACACATCAACACAATCTCGCCTTGGTTTTAGCCCATTTGGAGCAGGGGGTGGATGAGAAGACAGCTGAAGGTCCCTTCCCACCACCAGCCCTACGACGGCGTGACGCGATGACATAACCCATGTGTCAGAAGACACAGGTTGGCACAACCCCCACCCCCAGTGACTGTGCTTTCCCTGGGCAGGCACCAAGCACGGTGCCTTTCCCATTAACATTCTGCTCAGCCTTCAACCGGGAGCTGAGTCTGGCTGAGGAGAAGCGTCTGAGAGCTGCTGCCGCCGGCTCAGTGTGAGCTTCCCCCGCGCTCCGCGGGCACCGGCGGGTGTTCAGAGCTGATCCTCCACCGAGGGGCGTCTGGGGACCTGTACGTAAAAATAATAATAAAAAAAGGTCTGTGGTAGATTCATTGTGAGGTTTTATTTGTCATAAGAATCAATAAAACTTGATTTTTTTCTGTTTGCTCAAGCATCAAGAGCTCCAGTGTCTATGCAGTATTATTATTCATGAAAAAAGATTTCCAAAGAAAATGAGAACTTTCCATGGATAGTTTAGATTAGATGTAGAAATGATTGGTTTTATTTACTTTAATAGAGAGATCTAATTTCACTGCTACCTAATATTTAATATTGTTTCTCCCTGGTTCTTTTTTTAGCCTTCCACAGTACTGAAAAAGAAATAAAGGAAGAAAAAGAGGCAAAGGAATGCAAAGTAAACCAAAAATGAGGCTGTTCAATCAGGCAAGAAAAAAAGCTATCTAAAATCCTCTGAATAAGGTCAAGCAAAATGAATCATATCTTTTTCATTCAAGAAATGAATTTTGCTTCATGCATTAAAATCCTGAGCTGCCTTGGAACATTTCAGACACAGTTACTGTTTTTCATGCTGGAACTGTCCCATTTTTTGTGTAGTGTGATTGCAGTTGCAGAGCACATGTGTTATTAACAGAGGGTTCCTCTGTCATCCAACCTGCTCTTTAATTTCCTTACAGAGCAAGGAGACGGGAGAGCTCTCTGCTGCCTGCGGATCGCGACACACGATGAGGCTCCAGAAAGGCCTCGTCTGAGAGAAACAACATCTCTGTTCTTGAAGGTTTTTGAGACTCAACTGGGCAAAGCCCTGAGCAGCCTGGTATAAATCCAGAGTAGATCTCCCTTTGAGCAGGACCTCAGACCATGATATCCTGGGATGTTTTCCAGCCCAGCTGAGTTAGAGTGAGTGACTCTACAACTACATAAAAGTTCTTTAACTGCTATAATATTGTCCTGGTGTGAGCTGGGCAGAGCTGGTTCTGTTCAGCAGCTGGAGCAGCGCTGGGGGTTGGGTTCAGCTGGGATTTGTCAGGAGAGAAACGCTGAGAACATCCCCATGTTGGCATTGGTGTCCCTGGCACTGAAGGACTTTGTGTTTGTCCCTCTGCAAGCGCAAGAGCTCAGGGGTGAGGAATATTGACATGGATCAGCTCCATGGGCATTGGGCTCTGCCAAGGGGCTGTTCCATCTCCTGTCCCCCATGGGCAGCAGATCCATGAGGGGCTCTTCCTCTCTGGCTCTCTCTGGCTCTCGCTCGGGCTCTGGCTCTCCCGGGATTGCGGTTTCGGGTCGGGATTGTCGCTGCTCCGGGATCGTGATCTGGGAACGGGCCGGGCTGGGTGGGTGGGTGCTGAGCAATGGCCCTGGGGGTCACTCATTGGCATATTTATTATTATTATCATTACTACTTTAATATCATTATTATTTTGAGTTTTCTTTTATTTCCATGATTAAATGTTTCTTCTCTCCCTCTCTGAGTCTCCTTCCCCTTGCTCCCCAGTTTTCTCCCCTCTCCCCTGGGTGGGGGCAGTGAGGGAGCGGCTGGGTTTGGCTGTTAGCCCAGTGCTCATCCAGTGAAACCACCACAAGTGTTTTGGTTAGATATGTGATTTTCTTTACCAGGAAGAAACTCCAAAACCTTTGGATTAATTACAGCATACTAGTAAAAAAAATATAGTCAAACCCTCACCCGCCTCTCAGTAGCCTCTCAAATAGGTACTCCAGTGTTTTGGTTTTTTACCAAGAAAAGTAAACTCAGCTCTTTTTTGCTGGGATGTGGAGGCAGGAGGCAGGCTGCCTCCTCTGAGGGTTGTATTTGCCATGGCTGACCTCACTGCTGCACCCCGGCTGTGGAGCTCCTCCTCGAGGCTGGGTCAGGGCTGTCCCAGCTCACTCCCAAGCTGCTATGCTGGGGTAGATCCAGCACTCAGGGGGAATATGTTTTCTGCTTCTATCACTTCCATCCCAAGGGAACTGCATCTTATTTCCAAGGCAAATTCATGCAACAGCAGCTCCCAGCCACTGCGCTTTGGGGAGCTTTTTTTGCCAGACTGCCAGGTCTCTCCTCTGTGACCTTCTCACATCTGTCTGTTCAGATGATTGGAGACGTGGGTTAAAAGATGAGCTCCTGGAGTGTCGTGTCATAGTCCAGGCCCTGCCCCAGGTTTCTTTCTGGGGTTTCTGTGAGGTTTCAGATATCTGCAAGTGCATCTTGTTCTGCATTTGAAAAACCAGGGATTATTTCCATTTTCCCCGCTGGGTGCCACGATCGGTGAGCCCTCTGGTAGCTCCGGGTGTATGAGCTGAGCTTTTTCCCCAGGACACTCCAGGAGGATCATTTGCTGTGCTCTGCTCCAATCTCAGCATCCACTGTCTGCAGCAGCATCTCCTCAGCTCGGCTCCACGTGCCAGCGCTGCGTCCCGCGGTCAGTTCAGCGCTGAAGGGAACAGCTTTGAGTGCTGACCCTGGAAATAAGAACTCTCCTCCCGGTTCAGTGCCGCTGGAGTGAAGAGAAGTGCAGTCTGTCAGATCAGCTTCCATCATGTGTGTCGTGCTTTTGACAGTTTTCCTTGCTTAAGTGCAGTTTCAAAGCACCAGGTATTGGCAATACCACAGAAATATTGTCTCAGTGCTTGTCTGCCTTTACTTCTTTGTTAGGATCAAGGTGAGCTGTCACAGAGGGTCAGGCCAGGCTGGGAGGGGGACTTCTGTCTCAATCACATGAGAACTTTTGGTTCAGGACGAGTTACCCAAACCCACCAGATCCATCCTGTGTCCTGCAAGAGGAACCAAGCCAAACCTGAGGCCAGTGGGAGCAAGACCAGCTGGTGCAGGACATGGAACAGCAGCCCCTGAGCACCTGAAATGGCCAAAGGGCTTTTGTGATCAGTCATTCAAGAGCAGCTTCAACAAAGAATCAGTGAGACTTCTCTGCAGGTGCAGTTAGCTCCATCACTGTGCTGGCCAGATCATCACCTCTCTGCTCCCCATCTGCTTTTCTGCCTCAGATCCCCTTGCAGACACTCTGTACCAGCCTGATGCTTCTTCAGGAGGTTCAGGAGTGTGAAAAAACCCAAACCAACCAGAAAACAAACACAGAGCACACTGAGGTATCCATGTGTGTGTCCGTAGAAGGTCCCTAACACAGAGCCCTGTCCATCAGAGCGAGCCAGGGATGACAGGGTGGCATTGCCATCCGTGGATGACTCTGGGAGGAGCTGGAGATTCAAACCTCAGCAGCTCTCAGCGATGGGGCTGGCTTCCCCAGGGCAGCAGCGCAGGAGGAGGGAGGTGGGTGGGGGAATGTCTGTCTGTCTGTCTGTCTGACGACTGTCTCGCCTTGCTGCACCTCGCCTGCACCGTGTCACCCCGGCACGCGTGGTCCTGGGTGGGTGTCCGGGTCCCACGCTCACAGCTCTCCCTGCTGGTGGGCAAGCCCGTGGTTCCTCAGAGGACACCAACGCTCAGCATCGATTCCTTGTTTCAACCTTGCCAGTCCCTGCCTGGATTGCTCGTGTGGGTGGATGTATCGCTGCGGGAAGATTGATGCTCCTCTCCCGCGTTACGTAATCTGCTCCCCCCTAACCAAGCTCCGGGTGGCACCACGGTGGCTAATGAGCTTTTTAGCACCTTGTACCGAGTTGTATTTGCAAACAAACAAACACAAGTAGGGCAGTGAGTGGCAGGAGCAGAAGGGGAGGGAGAAGGAGGAAGAATGCTGCAATGAGAAAACAGGCTGCTGATCGCACACCTCAGCAACCCCTCCCCATCCTCCACTTGCTTCTCCTGCCCTGCCCAGTGATGGCTGGGTGGTGGTTTCACCCACAGCTCAGACCATGGGGTCCTGCACTCCATCCCCACTGCCTGGTGAGATGGGGAGAGAAGCTCACCAAAGGGCTGGTGGGGGGGGATGAGGACAGGGAGGGCTCACTCATCAGTGCTGGGCACGGGCAACACAGACTCCACTTGGGGAAGAAAAAGCCATTTAATTAGTCCCCAATCAATCCCAGTAGGACAGTGAGACACAACAACCACCTCTGACAACACCTTCCCCACCCCTCCCTTCTTCCTGGGCTGCCATCACTTTGCTCCCCATTTCTGTCCCTTCTCCCCCAGTGGCACAGGGGACAGGGAATGGGGGTCCAGTCACTTAGTCTCCGCTGCTCTTCCCAGCATGAGATCCCCCCCACGGGCTGAAAGAGTCCAGGATCAAAGTGTTCCAACGTGGGCTGCCCATGGAGTCATGGACCTCTTTGCACACAGCTCCCAGCTCTGCCCTGGGGACATCTACGGGCTGCAGATGGGTCTCCAGTCCAGTGCACATCCTTCCCTGCCAGCTCTGGGGGTCTCCTTGCTCATCAAATGAGCACTTAAAGTCACACCTGCCCTTGGGCACAGCTTTCTGCTCCAGCATGGAGTCCTCCATGGCCTACATATGGGTATTTGCTCTGCCACTGAACTTCCATGGGCTGCAGGGACCTCATTTACCTCCCCCTACTCTTCATATGTGTTGATCCTGGTGTCTGAGGTTTACTGCTCTGCACTGGGGCACCCTCACCTCCAGTACTGGGAGCAGTTTGGGCACCAGAGGATAAAAAGGATCTAAAGCTGGTGGAGAGTGTCCAGAGGAGGGACACAACATTGGGGAAGGGTTTAGAGGGGAAGGGTGTGAGGAGAGGTTGAAGTAACTTGGTTTGTTCAGCCTGGAGAAGAAGAGACTGAGAGGAGATCTCCTGGCGGTCTGGAACTTCCTCCCAAGGGGCAGAGGAGGGGCAGGCGCTGAGCTCTTCTCTCTGGCCACCAACGCCAGGAGCAGAGGACATGGCAGGAAGATGTGGCAGGGGAGGGTGAGGTTGGCCATGAGGAAAAGGTTCTTGAGGTAGAGGGTGGTGGAGCACTGGCACAGGCTCCCCAGGGAGGTGCTGATGGCCCCAAGGCTGACAAGATTCCAGCAGCATTTGGCCAAGGCCCTCAGGGCCATGGTGTGAATGTTGGGCTTGTCCTGTGCAGGGACAGGAGTTGGACTCCATCATCCTGGTGGGTCCCTCCCAGCTCACAGCATTCCATGATTCTATGAAAATGTAAATGGTGACTCCAGATATCCCCCGTTCCCACCTTTGCCATCCCGTGGTAAATGGGAGGTGTGAGGTGACGGGGACAGTGTCATTGTGTGCTCTTGCTCCTGGTCTCCATCCTGCCAGCTCCACTCCTGGCAGTGGGGCTGAGGCTGATTTATTCCCCCCTTGAGCTGAGACCAGATGTTCTTTGTGAAGCAATGAGCTTGCAGAGCGCCCTTCTCCTTGAGCCACCAGTGGCTCTGACCAGCACCTCCTCGTTTACAGAGGAGTGAACTGCTCGGGAATTTCCCACTCAATCCTGAGCCCTTTTTTAACAAGACTTTTTTTAATGACTTTCCAGCTGGCACAGGTAATTCCTGCACTGGGGCTTGGCCATAAGAGGTCCACATGGAAAAGACACTTATTTTTCATAGGAAACTTTCTGTTAGTGCCTTTGACGTCTGTCATGAGCCGTGCCCATTTTTAACCATTTAACAAGAATTTGAAATGCAAATTCCACATTTCCAGTTCCTAATCAAACATTTGCTCTTTCTGTAAATTCGATGGAGATGTTTGTTCTGACAGATTTCTTCTTGATCCCAACACATATTTTGTGTGTTTTTTTCTTCTTTAGTGTTATATATTTAAAATAAAAATCAGCCAAACGAACCAGCCCAAACCCCCTTAGTGCCATTGAGAAGAATTGCCTGTGTCATTCTCATGATTTATATCTGTTAATTTATTTTCAGAATATACTTAACAGGATCATTTTCTTTGGAGATAAGTAATCTTGGGAGCAAAACACAGAAGCAGAGGGGGAGAAATATTCTCCTTTTGTTTGCTGCCTACCGCTTCCCCCACAGTGAGACAAGCTGCCCGCCGTTCTGCTCCCAGTTAAATGTCTCCAATGAGCTGGAAAACAGCTCAGTCTGGTCAAGGGAGGCTTCACTGACACCACCGAGCTCTCAGTGGGGACCGAGCTGGCATCGCCGGCCCCTCTGGCATCCCCCTCCAGCCAGAGTGCAGGGGGTCGAGTCACATCAGAGGTTGAATCTGAGGACAAGCTCAGCTCTGACCACGCTCTGCTGGCATGAGGCTGCTTGGGGACCTGCCACCGCAGCTCGGGGCTGGGGACCAGGGGTCACCCACTTCAGACACCCCCGAGTTTTAAATCCAAAGCCAGGTGATGGCTGGGTCAGTAAAGCTGCCGTGCACGGAGCGAGCCTGGTATCTGCAGGTAGCTGAGGTGTTAATTTAATTCCATCATTTCAATACTTAATCAGCTGTGTGGGCTGTACTAAAAATAGACCCAATGAGCTTCAGCAGAGCAGCCAGCCTGGTCGCAGGGGAACTCAGATCTGGTGCAGGGATACCACAGCACCAGTGTCAGGGGAAGAAATGAGCAAGAGCTCCGTGTTTGCAGGGCTGTTTGCTTCTCCATCCTCCACAGCCCTGCCAGCTTGGAGCACGGGCAGAGGAGCCCCGGGAAGGCACACGGCCGAGGCAGGGCAGGTGGTCACCCCTCATGGGTACTGGGGAAAGGGGAGCAGGCAGAGGGTGATTGACCATGGTCACTTGAGGAGCAAAGATGAGCTCTGCCTGGTGCTGTCCTGCTCCCGTGATCCTCCGGGATCGTGATCTGGGAACGGGCCGGGCTTGGTCAGTGGGTGCTGAGCAATGGCCCTGGGGGTCACTCATTGGCATGTTTTATTGCTATAATTATTATCATCATTACTATTTTAATATCATTATTATTTGAAGCTTTCTTTTATTTCCATGACTAAATGTTTCTTCTCTCCCCCTACGAGTCTCCTTCCCCTTGCCCCCCAATTCTCTCCCCTGTCCCCTGGGTGGGGGCAGTGAGAGAGTGACTGAGTTTGGCTGCCTGCCCAGTACCAGCCCAGTGACCCCAGCACAGCAGTGTACATACACATACCCCCTGGTTATTGCAGTACACCTTGTCTTATCCACCACAGGTCATTTGCTGCAGAGTGTGTGACAAAATGCCCCAGTACATCATTCTGTCCTCAAAGCCTTGGCCCTCAGGATTGTCCCCGGCGGCTCGCTGAGCTCTCTGCTCCTTCCCTCCCGCCTGCCACCCCTGCTCGGGTTATTAAACAGCTGCTGCTCACCAGGACAGCTCAGCGAGCCACGCTCGCAGCAGCCGCTGTTTCAGTCAGAGCTCCTCCTCTGAAGCATCTCAGGCTCTGGTCCCAGGCTCACCAGAATAATTACATAAGGAACCGTAGGGTTACAGAAGAGAAAGATGGAATGGGTAAGGAATAGATGTTTACCTGTCAATGGAGCAGAGCGACACTTGTCCATCCCATGCCGGCGCTCTACTGCACCTCCCAGTCAGTTTAGAAGCCAGACTGGGTTTATGAGGGTTTACTGGGCTTACTAGATGATCTTTAAGGTCCCTCCCAGCCTACACCATTCTGTGATCCTGTGATTCAATACACAGAAGTCCACAGGGATTCATCTCAGCCTGGTTTTACCCAGCGCCTCACTGATGCTCTTTCATTACAGGTGTCCCCAGGACCCCTCCCTGCTGTATTCCATGTGCTCCACACACTGTTGGTCTTTCACATCAGGAGGTTATGGACCCTTTTACCAGGAGCAGACAGCCAGCCCTGGGAAGGGTTTTCCCTCCCGTGGGCTGTACCCTGAGGTGGGATCACGGCAGAGCTGGCAGTGGGTTTGGGGAGCTCCCAGCCTGCTGCCTGTCACAGGCGATGCTCTGCACGGCTGCACTGGTGGCATATGGCTTCAGGAAATGATTGCAGCATTTCACAGTCTGTGCCACCAGGAATCTGATGGATATTTCTGTGTGGTCTCCTCGCTTTGCAGGCAGCTGCCTTTGACAGCAGACAGGTTGTAAATTAGCACCTCTAACGTGGGAGAAGAGCGTTTGAGCCTCGCTGCCAGGCTTGGGGTCACAAGCGATAAATCAGATAATGGGGCCAAGGAGGAAACCAGCTCAGGTCTCTCACCTGATAAAGGAGGGAGTTGGGGGGAGATGGTGTCTGTGCTCCTGCAGGATCCTGGGTCTGGGGAGAGCGTGGAGGCACAAGTGTGGTCCATTCTCCTGGGCAGCTGGGCATGTCTTTGCTGGGTGCACATCACTACTGGGATGGGAGAAGCTGCTCTCGTGGTTTCTCTCCCTGAGGCTTTTAAGTGAATGTGGATGCGGTGGCTTGACCTTAACTGAATGCCAGGTGCCCACCAAGCCACTTTATCACCCACCTCCTCAGCAGGATGGGGAGGGGAGAAAAGAAGATGGAAAAAAACCCAAACTCCTTGGTTGAAATAAAGGCAGTTTGGTAGAAACACAAAGCAAAGCCACACATGGAAGCAAAAGAAGAACAAAATATTTATTCTCTACAGTTGATGTTTGGCCACGTTGCAGGAAGGAGGGCTTCATAGGTATAGTGGTTACCCTGGAGGACAAATGTAAATAACAAATGCCCCTCCCTACCCCTCTGTTCTCCTTGGTTTTATTGCTGAGCAGACGTCATAGGGATGGAATATCCCTTTGGTCAGTTTGGGCCAGCTGTCCTAGCTGTGTCCCCTTCCAAGATCTTCCCCACCACCAGCCTACTGGTGGGGTGGAAATGTTGGAGAGATGAGCACTATTCAGTAGTAACCAACACACTGGTGTGTTATCAGCACCTTTCTAGCTACTGATACAAAACCCAGCACTCTGAGGGCTGCTATGGGGAAAATTAACTCCATCCCAGCCAGACCCAATACAGTGGAACAATTTCTCATTGGGCATAAGTTGGGTTTCATCCTCCAGCCTCACCAGTGATGTTCAGGAGGGTCAGTGGAGGCTTCCTGGGTCCTTTTACAGATCTTGTCTGATCTCTCCCCAGCTGATGATGTGGGGAAGGGCATAGAGAAGACATTTTAGTAGTGGACAAGTACAGTTGGACTCAATGATCTCAAAGGTCTTTCCCAATCAAATGATTCTGTGATTCCATGACTCTAAGAACAGGAGTGGTGCCAGAGTGACTCAGCTGCAGGAGCCCTGTGTTATGTAGCCTGGGCAGAAACCAGGGCAATGTCTGCTCATTTCTGAAACAAGTATTACACTGCAAGCAAGACACACGAGGAGTTTAAACCTAGGGGCAGACGTGAGCCCACAGACTTCTTGGTTTCCTCCATCTTAAAGCATTGCAGTGGCACCGTGCCCACTGGGTGTGCAGAGGAATTACAATTTGTACATATAGAATCACAGAATGGTTTGGGTTGGAAGGGACCTTAAAGATCATCCAGTTCCAACCATGTACAAGTGAAACACAAACACATTTCTTCACCCAGGGATTCCCAGCATTGCTGTATTGCATCAACTGTGCTACAGCTCCCCAGCAGTCATTAGATGGTAAAGACAAAATAAAGCCCCCAGCAAATAATTAGCATTCTCAAAACACTCATATCTTTAAGGTGTATAATTATACTGATTAGCAAATAGCATAGATGATGCATCACATTTGTCTCTGTGTGTACTGAGCAGAAAAGAAAAGAAATGAGAAATCCTGGGGCTTGGGGGCCATAGAAGCTGCTCAGACAGTGAGTGTCTCCCAGCTACAGACTTGTGGGGATCCAGCCTTTCCCTCCAGCTCGGGGTCCCTCGTGTTGCTCTGCTCAGTTCCAGCGTGGGATCTGGAAGAGATTTGAACCTCTGATCCCCCCTAGACCTGACACACTTAACCTGAGCATGTCACTGCCACATCTCACTGAAAACACCTTCTGTGCAAGTGTAATTCTGGCTGCATTTATTATTTCAGTTTCTCAGCCTTCAGGTTTGCTCCTCTCAGTGCTCTCCAATCATTTACTGCTCTCCTAGAAATGAGCACCTAAAAAGTCTAGCAGATTAAAGAAATGTGTGCTCATTATGAGTGAGATCCGTGGAGAAGGCAGAGAAGCAGGCAGAGGAAAGAGCTTTTGTTCAGCGCTCAGGATGGCTCATTGCCAATACACTGTTAACTGCTACAGCATAGCCCTGTCAGAAAATACAAGAGGCCTTCAGATCCCTCTTGATGGGGATAACTTCTGAAAAAGTTCAACCACAGAAGATATAGATGTAGCCAGAGCAGAAATTCAGAAGGAAAAGAAACTACATTTCATCAGAAGGAGCTTTACATGTCCCCTGTCTGGTACCGTTGTCCCAGTGAATCCCTCTCCTAATGTCTCTGAGCACCTGAGGGGTGTCCTTGCAGAGGATGGGGTCTGGGAGGGTCTGGACATTGTGGTGGGGAGCCAGGTCTGATGTTTGAATTCCTGCACCTCCTGCACAGCCAGCACACGCTGGGAAGCCTCCTGGCATGGGCACAATTACCTGCAGGTTCCTACCTCAGCCTTTAGCCTCCATATTCATATATATACCTTTGGGTTGGTATGGTTTTATCCAGAAAAAAAATTAATCAGGGGGCAAAATGCTGGGTCCACTGGTGCTGACTGGTGGAAGCCATCCCTTCGGAACGGGGTGGGCAGTGGCAGCACACCAGGGCAGCTCCCAGGCACTGTCCTGGCAGCCCACACCACTCTGCGGGCAGCCTGGCTGGCACGGCATGGCACGGTATGGTGCTTAAGGAGGAGGAAAAAGAAAGCTCACCATAAGAAAGAGCTGGGGCTGTTCAGCCTGGAGAAGAGAAGGCTCTGGGGAGACCTTCTAGGGGCCTCCCAGTACCTGAAGGGGCTCCAGGAAGGTTGGGGAGGGACTTTGGCCAAGGGCAGGGAGTGACAGAACAAGGGCTGATGGCTTGAAAGTGGCAGAGGGGAGATGGAGCTGAGATGTGAGGCAGAAATTCTTTGGTGTGAGGGTGGTGAGACCCTGGCCCAGGTTGGCCAGAGAAGCTGTGGCTGCTCCTCCCTGGAAGTGTTCTGGGCCAGGTTGGATGAGGCTTTGAGCAACCTGGTCTAGTGGAAGGTGTCCCTGCTGCTGGCAGGGGGGTTGGAATGGGGTGAGCTTTAAGGTCCCTTCCAACCCAAACCAGTCTGGGATTCTGTGAAAACTGGATTTTGGAGCAGCTGGTTCTTCCTTCAGAGCAGAGGAGTCAGCAGTGCCGTGCACACGGTGAGCTGCAGTGAGACAAGAGGTGCTGCCTATGAGCTGGAGGTGTTGGTGGCTGGCTGGACTGCAGTGGTTTTAAACACCTCTGGGGTCCATAAAGCCAGAGCATTTTTTTTTCCCCACTTGTAGCCTATTCCTCTGGCAGGTTAAAGTTATATAGAATACTTTTTTTTTTTCTCTTGTGCTGGGATTCCACTTCAGGCAGGATTTGTGCAGCCAGGCAATGGATCGATATGTTCTACATCTCCAGCGCTGACTGCCCGTGACCGTGCTGTAAACAGCCGCTGCTGCTGGAGACACTTGGCTCTGCTCTCAGCCGAGGTCCTGCTGGCACCGGCATGGCCAGGCTGGAGGGGACACAGAGCTCCAGGCCTGTCACACCGCGCCCCAGCCACCAGCCACCTGCGCCCCAGTGCCCAGCACGCAGTGCTCCATCAAACATGAGGGAAGTAGGAGTAAAAAACATTCAAAAAGTACAGCCAGTTACATTTCTGTGTCTGCACCAGTGTGGGCAGCAGGACCAGGGAAGTTCTCTTCCCCCTGCCCTGGGCACTGGTGAGGCCACAGCTCGAGTGCTGGGTTCAGTGTTGGGCACCTGACTCCAAGAAGGACCTGGAGGTGCTGGAGCGTGTCCAGAGAAGGGAACGGAGCTGGGGAAGGGTCTGGAGCACAAGTGTGCTGAGTTCCCGGCTGAGGGAACTGGGGGTGTTGAGCCTGGAGAAAAGGAGGCTGAGGGGAGACCTTCTGGCTCTGTCCAAGTCCCTGCCAGGAGGGTGCAGAGAGGTGGGGGTGGGTCTGTTCCAGCAAGGACCAAGGGACAGGACAAGAGGAAATGGGCTCCAGTTGTGCCCAGGGCAGTTGAGATGGGATGTGAGGAAGAATTTCTTTGCTGAAAGGGTTCTGAGGCATTGGAAGGGGCTGCCCAGGGCAGTGGTGGAGTCCCCATCCCTGGAGGGATTGGAGAGTCGTGTAGACACAGTGCTGAGGGACATGGGTCAGTGGTGTTGGGCTGACAGAAGGACTTGGTGATATTAAAGGTCTCTTCCAACCTTAAGGATTCTATGATTCTATTTGGTTTACAGGAAAGTGATGAGCCATGCACAGACAGGGAAATGAGGTGCACGTGAGAAACAGGGTGTTTGCTGAGGGAACACAGATCTTCTCATCCCATGCACCCCATCCCTTGCACCCCGTCCCATGCACCCCATCCCTTGCACCCCATCCCCTGCACCCCATCCCCTGCACCCCGTCCCATGCACCCCATCCCCTGCACCCCATCCCATGCACCCCATCCCCTGCACCCCATCCTCTGCACCCTGTCCCCTGCACCCCATCCCTTGCACTGCTCTTCTGTGTTAGCACAGTTTCCCTTGAAGGGGGAATCCACCTCAGAAAATCCAGATGAGAAGAAGAATGTTCAGAATCGCTGTCGATAGCTTTGGACATGATCCACAGGCGTGGGGGATTACTGCAAGGTTGCTCCTCTCTACAGAACACTTATTCAAAGAGTTTGATTAATAATTCAGAACACATTTCACCACTACATATCATTTTCTCAAGCATTTCTTGGTGGAATATATTCGGGCACTTACGGATCGTTTTGTTGCCTTTAAGTGTCATCTCTTTGTAAATGAGTGCTGGCCCCTCCCGCAGCCTGTCCCACGCACGGGCTGCAGCGCTGGGGAACCGGGGAAAACAAGGGTGAACACTCCATGAAAAATGGATCTGAGATTAGTTCATGGGAACTAGTTTTGGTTTTGGGGTTTTTTTTAAGTGGTTTGCTTTAAAGTAGGCAAATGGAAATGTAAATGTGGAGCCAGTTTGAAATGTTACGGATGAGAGGGGAGCTGAGAGCTGATGTACACGGGCACCGCTCCTCACGAGCTGCTGGGCCCCCCTCACTGCACAGCCTGGCATTGCTCTCCAGCCAGAGGTCCTTCCAGATAGAAAATGTAACTGAAAAACTGTTCTGATGGTGTCTCTAATCTTCACCAGCTAAACAACATTGATGTTCTTTGTGGGTTTTTTAAAAAATTATTTAGCTATCAGCTAAGCAGATGACAAAACTATTAACGAGAAAAAATAATATCCTGGTTTGTCTTAGTGAGGCTGTCTCTTCTAGCAGTCCTTTGAAAATGACTCTTAAAGCAGTCACAAAACTGAGAGTTCTTAGATTTTCATTTCACTTCTTCCCCACCCCTCCCAAAGGCAAGAATATTAAATATTCTGTTCCATTACAGTAGTCAGCAAATGTACATAAGTTTTGCATCTAATGCATATTAAACTTTAATGCTTTATAAAAAACATCCAGGAAAGGATTGGGGTTTTTTCATTTATTAAACCTTTTAAACCAATCCCATAGTTTCTTGTTCAGTCAGTGTCCTTGTGCACTTTCCTGGCACAGATGCAATGGAAGAATTTAGAGATTCCCCCAGTGCTGAAGTCATTCTGCTGAACCCTGCCTCGTCTCTCTCTTTACGAGGCAGATATTTGCAAGTCTCTTCTCTTTGTGTGTGGCCCTTACCTGCCACAGCTGCTAGTGAATTTTTTTTTCAGTAAGGAAAACACAGTGCTCCCCATCAGCTGGCATGACTGAAACCAAATTGACTTCTTTCTGTTGCAGCTGAACTCCCTAACTCTGCAGAAACTTTCTGTTTCCCTTTCTCTTTCCCATTCCAGTTTTAATGCCGACAGAACCTGCAGGCAGTGATTCACAACTGGCCTGGTGTGAGCTGGGCAGGGCTGGTTCTGTTCAGCAGCTGGAACAGCGCTGGGGGTTCTGCTCTGCCAGCATCTGCGCTCGGTTCTGTCTGCTGTGGGAGGTGGGATTTTTTCATATATAAAACCACGTTATTTCCAATAAAGTGTCTCTTTAGCCCCTACTGCCGTGTTATTGCCCACGATCACTGGGAACTCGGGGTGTTTGGCTGCCTCTGCAGTGAGAAGGAGCTGCAGAGTCAGCTTTGAACCATTTGCTGTGAAAAACCAAACCTGAGACATAGGTTTGCTGAGCTGAGGGCTTCTGAGAGGGGTGATGCCAGGAACTCTCTCTGTCTCCTCTTTAACAGTCAGGCTTTGTACTGCGGTACAGTGACCCTGAGTGTAACCAACGGGAATTTCAAAGGGCTCTGTATTTTTCATCTGAGGGCTTAGCAGTTGCTTTTTTGACCTACAATAACACTGACCACAAGGGTCATCTTTCCCTTGAAGAAAAGAAAAGGCACTGGAGAAATCTTTGATCTCAAAAGGAGAGCAATATTATTAATTTTTCCTGCCAACTGACATCTTTCAATTATCTTCAACCTTTACTGAACAGAATTCTCTCCACATCTCTTGGCATTTCCTATCATGTGGCAGCTAGGAGGAATTCCTCCCCTGCCTGCAGGCACAGGCTCAGTTTATTGATCAAGATGAAGATATTTATTTAGAAGATGAGTGCACAGAAAATAAAAAAAATATTGAGCAAATAGATCCCATCGCTCTAGCAACTCTTCCTAAAAATGCCAATAACTGAAGGTGACATTCAGGGACCCCTCGGGGAGCCAGGAAAGTGACCCCCAGGGTGCAGCCCTGTGGTACCCAAGCAGGGACAGGCAGAGGGACAGGGACAGGTCCCATCTCCATCCAGCCTGACAGGCTAATGGGCCATCCATGGAGTCTGGTGATGGAAACCTTCAAATGCACCTGGTCTCTCTTTCTCACTGCAGTGTTTTTCCAATGCTTTGGATCATGGTAGGCACAACATACAAATCAATAGAATCACATTTAAGTGACATCATGGTTTAGCATGAAATAAAACCACACATTTGCAAGGCAATAAATGTTGAATAATAGATGTGACCAGAACATGAGATTTTCCTAACTTTAGATTAAAAGGTAAGATCATTTTTAGTTCTAAATGTTTTTATATTCCTTCAGTCACCATTCTCTGTGTGTAATTTAACACCAGTACCAACAGACACTACGTACAGTACCTATTCACAAAAAAAACAGAGCAGGTTGGTTTGTGACAAGGACCCATAAACACTTTATTCCAGTGAGTTTTTCATTAGCCAGGTTGACCTCTGCCCTGTCCTTTTATGAATCTCAGTGCTGTCTGTGATGAACAGCTACAGCAGAGACCCATTTTCAGGGCTTTTGAGATCTTCTGCCCATGGGAGCCTTGTCATGGTGGCATGTAACACAGAATGACCTTGTCCATCCCATTGTGTGTGGTCATGATCTGTATTTTAACAGCTAATTATATTCCCTTTGACTTCAGCAGACTTTGACTTTTGTCTTCAGCAGAGCTGGAGCAGACCCTAATTCCCATAAAATCTTGGTTCCATTGAAGTGACAGAGCCAGCACTGGTGGAGCTGGGACTTTGTGCCGTGTCCCTGTGAACAAGGCCAAGATTTATGTACTCATCCCACAGGGAATGGGGCTCTGCAGGTCAGGGTGTTTACAGGGATGTTTGTCTGGACAGGCTGCTGCACATAGTTTCACCTGTCTTCCCAGGTTAGAGGACTTCTTGATGGCTCCAGAAACCCATGAAGGAGCAATATGGGAAATTGGAGGGATGCTAAGAGGCATCAGGGGACTACCATGGCAGTGTGCACGTGTGGAGAGTGATCTTTGCCTCTGGGCACAGTGACAGACATGGCCAACGTTACACTTTTTCCTCTCAGGCTGATTTCAGGAACTCGTATGAATTGATGAGGGTGGAGCTACCCTAAGGCTGAACCTATTGAGAACAACACGATCCATCACTTTATTCAACGTGACTTGACCTGACATGAACCAACAGAGCATTTTGTGCTTTTCATTTTGTGCACCCTGTTCTAAAAGTATTGCTTCTTAGACACAACTAGGATTTATCTAAGATTAACAGGAGTTTGTGGGAGTGGAGTGAAAACTGTATGAACAACCCGGCCCAGAGGGTCTGGTCAGTGTTATGGAGTCCAGTTGGAGGCCAGTCACTAGTGGTGTACCCCAGCAGTTGATACTGGAGCTAATAACATCTTTGTTAATGACCTAGAGGACGGGGCAGATGCACCCTCAGCAAGCTTGCAGTCAATACAGAACTGGGAAGAGTGTTGATTCAGCAGATGGGTGTGCTGGCTTCCAGAGAGACCTCAGCAGGCTGGAGAAAGGGCTGAGAGGAACCTCACGAAGTGCAACAAGGAGAAGTGCAAAGTCCTGCATTTGGGGTGGCCAAGATGAGCTCCAGAGATGCCCCCAACCTCAGCCATTCTGTGATTCCAGGAACAGGGCCTTGGTTTTCTGTTGTTCTGGCAACAAAGATATTGACCAGAATCTTTGAAGCTGCTGGGAGTCCCCGTTTCAAAGGCTCATCAGGAGGCATTAATGTTCCATGGTTCCAGGAGTGTGCTGACAGCCATGATCAGGCACAGACAAGTGTTCTTCAGATGTACTCTAGAAGAGATTATAAATGCAATGGTCAGCTGAATCCAATAGTGGAAATAAAATCAACTTCAAAGCAAGCCCATGGGTTGAGTTATTACCTTAAATGGAACACGAGTTTTTTTTTCTCTGCTTAGTTTATGGCTCTATATAGGTTTAGAGACATCCAGGCTGTCATCCTGCATTTACTCATAGACATCCAAAATACATCAGGTTTCACTCCCTGGTGTCTGCTACGCCGTGTCTGTGAGGATGAAGAGAGCCTTTCGCCTCTCTCTGTGAATGCACCCATGGCACTGCTTAAAAATCCAAACAAAAGCCAAACAACCAAAGAACCCCACAGCCCGGCACAGAACCCCAGGAAAACCACATCAAAACTATCCAGATTTGCCTGTCTGCAACATAATCCTCATGCTGACCTTGAGAAACCTGATCTAGAAGTGGAGTAAATGTGTCACTGCACGGCTGCTGCGCCAAGGGGAGCGGGGGCTTCACCGCCTGCTCCTGCACACCCTCACCTTGGAAATTCACCCAAAAGTCGTCACTTCAGTGCTGGCTGTCAGGTTACAAGTGCATTAGATGATGCTTTGGGTAATGCAAATTGTGAAGAGGACACCCTGGTCCCTAGTCACAAAGTTCATTTTCTTTTGTCACCTCCTGTGTTAAATAAGGGCACGGCAATTACTCACTTTCCTGGCTGGCTGGAGTCAATATTTCAGAGGCTAAAATAAAATAGTCTTTGTTCTACTGACTCCAAAGTTGTCAATTCTGTATTTAACTGTCAATACCTTGCAGAGCACGGCAAAAAATGTTTGAAAAATTCATTGATGTTCAATCTTTCTATTTATTTTCTGCAGTAAATATATATATATATATATATATATATATATATATCTGAAATAATATCTTAATAATAATGGCCTCACACTGTGCCAGGGGAGGTTGAGATTGGATCTGAGGGAAAACTTCTTCACCTAAAGGGTTCTCAGGCATTGGAACAGGCTGCCCAGGGAGGTGCTGGAGTCACCTTCCCTGGTGGGATTTAAAAGACAAGCCGGTGAGATGTTCAGGGACATGGGTTAGTCAGGGACTGGTCAGTGTTGGGTCTATGGTTGGACTCAATGACCTTAAAGGGCTTTTCCAACCACTGTGATTCTGGGATTCCTCAATGGGCAGAAATGACAAAGTTTTTGTTTGGATTGTATTTGTCTGCACTTGGACACTGACTGCTCCGGTCTTCTGCAGGAAGGGGGTCACACAGGACGGAGCCCACCCCGTGAGACAAGAGCTGTAAGGAACTGGGGTCACAGCACAGGTCTGAAGGAATGAGTTGTGCTCCCTCCAGCACGCAGCCCCTCCCACAGAAAAGGGTTCCCAATGTTATGGAGGATTAATTGTGTGAAGTTAATTCCCTACAATTGCGCAGACATCAGCATAACTGGAGCAGAGAGGGGGACAAGTGTCTAACGCCACTGCCACCGGCACAGAGCCATGCCTGGGGCAAGCGCCGTGTGCCGCCCATCGCCGCCCGGCACGCTGCAGCCACAGCCTGGCACTGCCGGTCTGACACACAGGAGTCTGGCCCAGGCACGAGAGTTAATGAGCTTCACTGAGGAGGAGTGCCCAGACAGCTTTAGTGGCCTCTGTTAATGAAGAGTCCTAACTACTGAAGACAAATAAAGTCATCCTTCAAGCTTTAAAGCTGCTGCATGCATATTGTCCATTACCATTCTGTCCTTAGGAAGAAAATGTGCTGCCAGGTGAATTGTCAGGACAATTTTTTAGCAGTTATACATATGTGAGTAGTTTTCAGTTCTTTTCAGGATGACAGTCCCTAAACATTTCTAGCTGAGCTGGATGAACCATAGAAATTTCGTATATGTGGCTGACTTTAGGATGTATCTGAACTTTTCTTCCTCATCTTTCACAGGTCACAGAGAAACAGAGCATGGACTGTCACAGCAGAGCACCTCTAGCCAGGCCACCACAGAGAGGACCCCCTGCAACTCCCTGAAAGGAGGGTGGAGAGAGGTGGGGGTGGGTCTGTTCAACCAAGGAGCAAGGGACAGGACAAGAGGAAATGGGCTCCAGTTGTGCCCAGGGCAGTTGAGATGGGATGTGAGGAAGAATTTCTCTGCTGAAAGGGTTCTGAGGCATTGGAAGGGGTTGCCCAGGGCAGTGGTGGAGTCCCCATCCCTGGAGGGATTGAAGAGTGGTGTAGACACAGTGCTGAGGGACATGGGTCAGTGGGGACTGGTCAGTGTTGGGTTCAAGATGGGACTCAATGAGCTTAAAGGGCTTTTCCAATCCAGGCCATTCTGGGATCCTATGCTGGGGGTGCACCCAGGTTTTATTTGTTCCAGTCATCAGATTGATTTTCCCAGACATCTGCTCGGGGGTGCCATCCTTTCCTGCTCTTTGAGCCATTTCAGCTATCTGCTGCTGCACTGCCTCATGCACAGGGTTTTTCTCAGCACTGTGGCTGAAGCAGAGGAGCCTGAACTTTCCAGGAAAGCATTTTGATGGAGTTGTTTGTGGAGGGAAGTTTCGTGCCTAACTTGATCTCAGCTTTGCAGAGATGAGTCCAAGCCCCACGGTTTCCAGCACTGTCAGCTGGGACGTTGCTCTCGTGCTGGTGCACAGCCCATCTGCGGTCTCACCCCTCTCACAGCTGGTTGTTGAGGAAGACAAACAAGGGGCTGACAAGCAAACAAACATTTTCCACCTGACAAGAACATTTGCCATGGGTTAAGGAGAAAAGAAAAATCACTTCCTTTTGTTTTGCCAGGGAATTCAAATGCTTTAAGATTTAGTGTAACACAGGATCTGTTTAAGTGGTAATTGTTCTTTGTTTCAGACTACATCAATTTACAACTGGAACACTACGGCTGTCACCGAAAATGCTTTGTAAATTTATTTACAGGCTGCAGGAAAGTGAAGAAGCACATAGGCTGCATTTTAAATACAAATTGCTTCAAGGTACAATTTGCCCAAATTGCTGTAATGTGCATTATGAATTTAATTTTAGTACATTTCTGCTATATAATAACCTGATTTGAAAGTATAAACCCAAATTCAATTTAAATAACCTATAATTTTTATGTGAAGTGATGTTTCATAAATATTTACCATGGGTGTCTTATTATTGAATAACTAGTCCTTAAACTGTGTAGATAGTAATAAAGGCAAGGTCATCTCTTATTGTACGCATTAAACTTGTAATCAGCGGTATCTGTTTGTTCTTCAGCTCATCTGTCTAAGAAGAGATAATCACGGTAACATCCGAGTGCCTCCCAGTCCTTAATACATTTGTCTTTCCTCTTCTCTCGGAGGCAGGGGAGTGCTTTTATCACCACTGTACGTCCTGGGCAGGGAGGCAGAGGCAGACAGTGTTTGAGATCCCTGAGGTGCCCAGGGATCGCTGGAATGGACGGCAGCTACCAGGACAATGCGTGTGTGAGGAGCCGTGCCCAGGCACCCCTGCTCAGAGGAACACCACAGGCCAATTGCCATTGATCCCAGAGCAGCCGGAGCCCCGGCCGAGCTCAGACCTCACACAGTCGCTCCGTGGATCCTCACACAGTCCCTCTGGCTGCTGGCCCGGCATCTCCCCAGCCTGGTCCCCAGCTCTGGCAGTGCAGGTCGCTGAGCTGTGAGCTGGCACTGGGCACTGACTCCCTGGCCTGGTTTGGCTGGGATAGAGCTGATTTTCTTCTCAGCAGCCAGAACAGCTGTGGTTTGGTTTCAGTGTGGGATTTGGGATGAGAAGAATGTTGAGAACACACTGATGTTTTTAGTTGCTGCTGGAAGTCCAAGGTCACTGTGTTTTGCTGGTCTGCAAGTGCAAAGGACTGGGAGGGGGAAGCGCAGTAATTAGCAAACCCCAAATTGGCCTGTGGCTCTGCCAATGAGATGTTCCATCTCCTGTCCCCCATGGGCAGGACATGAGCCAGGGCTGATGGAGAGCTGGGGATTCTCTCGGGGCTGGCTCGGGCTCTGGCTCTCCCGGGGTTGCGGTTTGGGTTTGGGAACTGTCTCTGCTAAGTGACTCTATCCCAGCAAAACCAGGACAACAGGGCAGACACCACCACAGCACAGGTGCTACTGTCCTGCATGGCCAGGAATGGGGTGTGGGAACAGTGTCCCCTTCATCCCCAAGCCAGGCACTGTGAGTTACTCAGCCACCAGCTTCTGTCAGGGACAGTTTCCTGCTTCCACTGTGTATTTGCAAAGTTCTGCTTTTCACTAATCCTAATGTGAAGGCTCTTGAAAGAATCTCAAATGGCAGGTCAGCTTTGATGCAGTGTCTTTTAAATAAATGAGACAACTTTGACTGGGTGAGTTTGTAACCTGTGACTGAAGAACCAAAGGAGAGGATAAAATGATAAACTGCTTACCATAAACAAAACAGCAAATGTTTCCATAACAGCAGATTTAGAGACTGGAGTGATCCTCTTTCTCTGCAGAGGGAGGGCACACGTTCTCTGACCTCCCAGCATTGCTAGCAATACAGCCACGCAGCAGGTAAATCAGATTTATTTTACAAATTCTGTTTGTAAAAAAAAAAAAAAAAAAGGGCACAATTTGTAAGAAATTCTGAGTGTTTTTCTAAACGTGATGCTGACTTCTCAGAAATGACAGATATCTTTGGGGGGTTTGTGACTGGGAGGACTTTTCCATCAGCTCTCACTTTCAAATGTAATTGTACCAGGCCACGTGTTCTCCATTGGAAACTTTGTATTTTGAAATAGGATTGGTTTTATTTTCTTTTCCCCTTTCTGCTGTATTCCCACTGAAAACGTCGGGGTGGAATTAAAGCTGTCTAATGAGAGAATAATGAAGTCCACTGGCCAGATTAAAAACATGAATAAAAAGCCCCTGGAACTCCCCCTCCACTTCTGCCAACTTCTTCATCAGCCAGAAATCACCCTTTCCTGCCGAGAAAATACAAGGGTGCAGGGAAAGGCCAAGGGGGGGCAGGCTGGGGGGCTCTGACCAGCCCTGGGAGGAGCAGCCGCTGCCCCCCTCCAGCTGCAGGAGCTCGCTCAGTTCTGACACAACACTTTATTTGCAGGGATAACTTTAAAGAGCCACCTGCAGAAACGGGATGTCCTTCAATCCAATTATTCCAGCAGGTGTTAAGTGCTGCCCAGGACATCTTAGGAGTGCTTCTGTAGAGAAAGCATTGAGAAAAAATATCACAGGCCATAAGGCTCTGTTCTGGGCCATCACGGGCACAACGTGTCTTTAAACAACGCCTGGCTGTGCAGGATAATTAATGACACAAGTTTTCAGGATTTTGGTTAAAAGGATCATGGTTTTTCCTCACTTGGAGCTTTATTGCCCCACATTCCCTTTGTGCAGAAAGCTGAGATGAATCAAAAGAGAGAATGCAAGTTGAAATGAATGCTGGGGTGATGGTCTCTGAGCAGAGGGGATGACCCTGTAAACGGTGGCAATCACCTGATTTCACCTTTCTCGGAGCTCGGGCAGTGGCCGTTGCAGTGGCAGCAGCCCCAGCCTGAGCACTGAGGCTCTTATGTGTTTTGGGCTCATCACCCAAAGATTCAGGAAAATCCCTAGGGCAAGGGTTATTGATTCTGTGATTTCAGCTCAGGAAAACTGCTGGATTTCTGGATTTCACTTGGTGTCTCACTCCAGTGGTGTCTGCCTGTCTGCCCACCACCTCTCTTGCATTCCTCTTTTTGTTTGTTAGTTTCCCTTTTTGTTGTTGTTGTTGTTGTCTTTCTTTTTTCCTTTTTTCATTTTTTTTGATGTGTAAAAAAATACCCTGGAAATTTAGTTCAATATTCACATTTGTAAGTTCTGTAAGCTTGACCTCTCCCAGCTATAATTTCCTACCAGTCCTCTTGGGCATCCCTCGAGAGCTGGAGGCTGCTTTATTTATTTAATTTTTTTTGGACTGGATTTCCTTCACTTTTGCAATATTGCTTTGAAGGATTAAGAATGGGAGCATTTGAACTCACTCAACATATTGTACTGAGTGATTTCACTGAGCAGTATCTTCCAGAAGCCAAAGATGGAGCTGCATTCCCTGTGATGAACATCACCCAGTGACCATGGCTGAGCTCTCCCATGGCACAGACAATAATGGAATTAGTATAAAAATCCAAGCTGGGGACAGGCAGGGTTTAAGGAATGTAGTTTAATTGCTGGCTATGATGTCAGAATGCATCTTGTGTTTGAAAAATAAATATATTCCCTGGAAAGCTGGAGCAAACCCCAGCACCTGCAGCACCAAGGCAGGGTGGTGGGAGCCATTCTGCAGAAGGAGGAGCTGCCCACACCCATCTCACATGAACCCAGCAAACGTTTCCCTCCTTATTTCTCTATAAAAATGTTTATTTACCTCCTGGTTGCTGCTCAGGGATGGGATTTTGCAGCCAGTTTCTTTAACACATTTAAAATACTTTACAATCTATCGTCTCCATCCAAGTCTACTCTTCGCTTTGATCCTGCCAGGCTCTTCAAACCTCATTAAACAAACTCCTTCCTGTGCAAAGCAAATCATTTTGGTTTTCAGATTCTTCTAGTGCTAAAGCAGCATGGGCTCTGGGAGCACATTGCATGCCACTGCTCAGATTCCTGTGGCAAGATGTACACTTTAATGTTACAGCCCAAATAAAACCCAGCCCTGTGTGAAGTGCATGAAATAATGTATATGATATTTATTGGATTGACGGTGTCCAGTACTGGGCAACCAGGGGGGCTCCAGAATTTGACTTGCATGTCAGCAATCCAGATTGCTGCCTCCAGGAGATGGAGAATATTTCAAGGAAAGAGGGATTATTAAACTCTCAGCAACTCATGCCACAGGGACATCAGGTTGCCCAGAGAAGCTGTGGCTGCTCCTCCCTGGAAGTGTTCTGGGCCAGGTTGGATGAGGCTTTGAGCAACCTGGTCTAGTGGAAGGTGTCCCTGCTGCTGGCAGGGGGGTTGGGACTGGGTGAGCTTTAAGGTCCCTCCCACCCAGACCAGTCTGTGAGTCTGTGGTCATTTGTTTAATCCCCCATCTCCAGGCTGGCATGGCAGGAGGGTCTCACTGTGCCCCCAATCCCATCCCTGCATTCCCCAGCTCTTACCTGGAGCTGGCTCTTGCCTGAAGGCTGAACTCAGGTGAGCTGAGCAGCTTGATGTGACCCCTGGAAACCAAACCAGAATAGATGTGAATAATCAAATGACACCGTCTGGTCATTACACAGTGAGTGCCAGGGAATTCTCCCTGTGCACTGCCTACAAGCACACCTTCTTCAGAGAGTAGCCCCAGCCTTGGGAAGAGTTGAGGTACCAGCGACTCTACGAGACCCTGAGAGCAAAGAGCCCAAGGCTTAAACACCCCGGCAGTGGGAGCCCTTCTCCGCACTGCGAGCCACCCTCTGGCCACCCCTACAGCCTCCACATCATGTCCAGGTCCCAAAAAACCCACTTCTCTCCTTGAAAGGCAGGTTTTCCAGACCCACAGTCCTGGTGGCAGCCCTTTCCTGGACTTCTTCCTGGTTGTTGACTTTTTTTCTCATGGTTTCATATTAGAACTGACCTATTAATAGTGCTTATGATAATAAAATCTCCCTCTACTCTTCTGTTTATTACTCTAACAACAGGGAGGCCGTATGTCACACTGGGAGCAGGAAATGATGTCCACCAAGCCATGCTTACCAAGCTCTCTACCATGTTTTATCTGGCTGACTTGCCCTTGTCCCTTTGCCAGAAAAGAATTTGCTTTCTTCCATGTCATTGGTAAAACACTGGAGAAAATTGGTCTGAAATCAAGCTCCAGAAGCAAAGATAAAGCTTAGGTTGCACAGTGATTTTTACATTTACAATTACTGCTAACTGGATATTTTTAATGTATTTAGTATACAATGCAATGGTTTGAATATCATAAATAACATTTGATAGAATTTAATAAAACTTGTTATAAAAATATAACACCAATAATAAAATATTATAAAACTATAATTTAATAAAATTTTTGGCTAATGACACTATTTTATTACCAGAAGTTACTAAAACATTAACAAATCAGTTATACAGTACTAATAATAATCAAATTAAATAATGATAATAACTGATAGTTAACACCCCCAGACCCCCTGGCTCGCACATGGTCCCGTTCTGTCCCTGCCATCCACAGCCCAGCACACCCAGCCTGACAGGGTGAGGGGACAGAGATGTGGCATTTTGGATAAACTGAGGTAATTCAACTGGATTTGACAAGTGATTTGTGTGCCCGGTGCCCAGTCAGTGAGGCGGGGATGGCATTTGAGAGGTTCTCTGCTTTACAAACCTGCCCCAGAAATTCCACTGCCTTTGAGACCATCGAGTCCAACCGTCCTGTCCACAGCTAAACCATCTCTGAGCACCTCGTCTGCCTGTCTGTTAAATCCCCCCAGGGATGGGGACTCCACCACTGCCCTGGGCAACCCCTTCCAATGCCTCAGAACCCTTTCAGCAAAGAAATTCTTCCTCACATCCAGAGGTGAGGGGATGGCCATGGAGGCAATGGCTTCCCCTGGGCTAAGGGATGACAGAGGGTGGTTTGGTGCACGGGGTGCCTGGTGGGAGCAGGGATGGTCCTTTGGATGCACAGAGGACACCTCACCACAAGGCAGCTCCCCACCCAGTGTCCTGGCGTGGTGCAACAGCCATGTCCCAGCTGGAGAGGGGACAGCAAGAAGAGCAGACAGGAGTCTTCCACCCAGAATTCACTGCCCCAGCCTGAGCCTGGAGCAGGATTATAGTGAAAAATCCTAGGAACATGGTTGGGGTCGCAGGTGGGGTGTCTGCCCTCCAGCCCCCCACACCCTGGCAGCTGGGCGCGTCCTGGGAGGGGCGGCTGCTGACTGACGGAGGGAGCATTTGGGGGAGTTTGTTTCTCACTTTTTTTTAAGCTGCTGCAGTTAAAAATAAATAAATACTGAAGGGCAATTTTAGCAGCGTGATTCTAATTTGTTTAATCAGATTATGTTGTTTTCTTCTCTGCTGCCTTCTCATTTGGATATATGAAAATTAAATTAATATTAAACTCTCATATTTATTCAGATTTAATGAGATGACTGGAATGGCTTTGCCAGTTCTTAGTTGTCTTTTAAATGTGGCTGAACGTGACTCCCTGGAAGTTGTCTTTCATAAGGACTTTATTACCATCTGAAGTTTAGGAAAATGACCCAAAAGATCCCTTTCACTGCTAATCATTTCAGAACCGTGGCATCAGCAGTTAGCAGGGACAAGTATTAAACAAGGCTTAACAGGTTTAAAGAGCAGCATAATGAGCAGAGCTTAAAAAAAACCATATCACAGCAAGGGAGGAAAAACCTTCCTTTATCCAGAGCTGGCTGCAGGTGACTTGGAATCAGCTCAACCTGTCCATGGTCCCCCGTCACCTGGAGAGGTCTGGAGTGCTGAGAGAGAATATTAACACTCTTAAAAGATGTAATTAACTCTTAAAAGTTGTAATGAACTCTTAAAAGGTGTAATTAAATATAGGAAGGTGTAATTTTTTCCTCCACTGGTGAGGCCGCATCTCAAGTGCTGGGTTCAGTGTTGGGCCCCTGACTCCAAGAAGGACCTGGAGGTGCTGGAGCGTGTCCAGAGAAGGGAACGGAGCTGGGGAAGGGTCTGGAGCACAAGTGTGCTGAGTTCCCGGCTGAGGGAACTGGGGGTGCTGAGCCTGGAGAAAAGGAGGCTGAGGGGAGACCTTCTGGCTCTGTCCAAGTCCCTGCAAGGAGGGTGCAGAGAGGTGGGGGTGGGTCTGTTCAACCAAGGACCAAGGGACAGGACAAGAGGAAATGGGCTCCAGTTGTGGCCAGGGCAGCTGAGATGGGATGTGAGGAAGAATTTCTTTGCTGAAAGGGTTCTGAGGCATTGGAAGGGGTTGCCCAGGGCAGTGGTGGAGTCCCCATCCCTGGAGGGATTGAAGAGTCGTGTAGACACAGTGCTGAGGGACATGGGTTAGAGGTGGAATTGGCAGTGTTGGGTCTATGGTTGGACTCGATCTGAAAAGCCTTTTCCAACCACTATGAGTCTGTGGTTCTACCTTGAAATTGTCTTTTCTGTTGGACACAAGGTTTTTCTATTTTCTTTCTCCAGCCAGAAGCCTGAGTACCTGGCAAGGCGAAGCTATCCAGGCAGTGGAAAGTCTGATTCCTGGAAACTGGACAAAACGAGAGGAGACTGAAGTCATTAAAGCAGTTTGCACACTGCAAAATTAAAGTGTGCCTGCTGGTAACAGCTGTGTTTGAACTGGGCCAACTGCTTTTGACTAAGTCATAACCAAATTATACCTGTTTCAAGCTGTTGCAAGCTCTGCTGGTAGGGGTGGGCTGGGATGGAGTAGCTTACACCCCGTTTGTGTGCACCAGCAGAAGGTCTGACTCCTCCAGCACTGATTGCAGCTCTCTGCAATGCAGCCTTGAAATCAGGGAGTTGCTGGGTTTTCTTCAAATGATTCACTCTGCTGTCACATCTCCTTCTGGTGAGGGGTTTAGAGGGGAAAGGTGTGAGGAGAGGCTGAAGGCACTTGGGTTGTTCAGCCTGGAGAAGAGGAGACTGAGAGGAGATCTCCTGGCGGTCTGGAACTTCCTCCCAAGGGGAAGAGGAGGGGCAGGCACTGAGCTCTTCTCTCTGGCCACCAACGCCAGGAGCAGAGGCCATGGCAGGAAGATGTGGCAGGGGAGGGGGAGGTTGGCCATGAGGAAAAGGTTCTTGAGGCAGAGGGTGGTGGAGCACTGGCACAGGCTCCCCAGGGAGGTGCTGATGGCCCCAAGGCTGACAAGATTCCAGCAGCATTTGGCCAAGGCCCTCAGGGCCATGGTGTGAATGTTGGGCTTGTCCTGTGCAGGGACAGGAGTTGGACTGATGATCCTGGTGGGTCCCTTCCAGCCCACAATATTGTCTATTTCTGTGTTTCTATGATTCTCTCTTGTCCCCCCTGTTCCTCACCAGTCACACAGCCACGAGCAGCAGGTTTACAGCTGCCATCAGACAGATTCTTCCTGCTCAAAAAAATACACTCCAAAACTGGAAGGGTTGAGCCCTGACCTCCCAGGCGTGTCCTTGGCTGGGTGATTCCATTGTGTGGAGGCAGAGCCTGTGCTGGCACATCCAGGTTTCTGCAGAGCGCTGCTCATCACTGCCCAGCGCCCGCACAGACCCTGGCACACAGCGTGGGGTGGCAGCTTGGCACGTCCCCCCACGGGCTGCTCCTGCACACAGCCTGGACTTGCAGGAGGATTGGTTGGTTGGTGCTGGGTGCTTTGTGCCACTCTGCAGACACACTGTGGTAATTATTTTGGGTATCAAACAGACTTTTTCTTTATTAAAACCACTCAGTGGTACTTTACCTGATTATCTCCATTGTGATCCCAGCCTTGCCTATATGATAAGTTTTCCCACTCAATCAACACATGCCTCTAACTTGTAATTATCTTCGGAAATATTTTCATAATGTACAACCCTTCACCTTTTTTATATGTTGATTTATTGCCTCCCAGTCAAACCTTGATGTTCAATTTCCTGGATGTTGTTATTAACATCTCCTGCTAGAGAAAATAATTTCGCTAAAATTTCATGGGAAAATGAATCAAAACATGATGATATTTACAGGCAGCCTTTTAATCATTTTAAACATAGAGAAGTTTTTGATTTAAAATTACAGTAATTTTATTTCAATTGTTCTTGGCATTATCCTCGGCCACAATTAGGAATATCCACATAATTAACTGACTGGCAGCTCCTTCCATGAGCAGTAAATATCTAAGGTATAAAAAAATACCAAATGCCATTTCAGATACCAGGTTTTTGCAACATTTTAGTAACAAGGATTTGGGATGAGTGGCCTTTGCCTGTTATTTGGAGTCACAAGCAGCAGCAAAGGAGTGGGGCAGCAAAGTGCCACTTGGCCCTCAGCAGTGAGCAGGACACCAGGACACATCCTAAGCCCAGGACACATCCTAACCCCAGGATGGAGACTGCTCTTCTCTTTAGGTTCTTCCTCTGCATAAAGAAAGATTTATAAGGTGTTGAACCCCGACAAAGGCATGTGGTTCTGTAGGTGAACATTCACACACCTGGAATATGCAACAGGAAGAGGTGTTGGGGGCTGAAGGCACCAAAGGGCATTGCTGGCAGTGGTCCATCTCCTCTGGGACCTCTCCCCTGCCCCTGTGCCCAGGAGAGGGGGATTTTCCTGACCTCACCCAAAAGACCCTTCTTGCAAGTCAGTAACTGTGCTATCAGTGATGCTGAAATCTGATTTATTTTCTTCCATCCCATTGCCTTCCCACCCTGGCGTTCCTTGCCCCTCAGCAGTGCTCCCTGACAAGGTCCCTCAGGTCAGGATCTGTCCGTTCATCTGTCCCCTGGGTCCGCTGTGCCTTTAGAGGCTGAGCGCTGCTCTGAGCACAGCCAATGGAACCCCAGCTGCTAGGGCTTCATAAAACCTGAAACATGCTCAGCTCCTCCAGATCCCCATCAGCTTCCACCACTGCTGCACCAGAGTGCAAACATGGAGCTGGTGTAGGGCCCAGTACCTCTCAGAGCAGATTTGGATGAATGGCCCTCATTTTGCCATCGACAAATCTAATTAAAAAAATGTTGTTACGCTTTAACACATTATCTGTCATGATAATGAAGTTTTATTTACCATTTCCAAGACCATTTTCACTTTCAGAGATACTGTTGGAGCAAGCCCATCAGCCAGATCGCTGGGCTCAATGAAAGCTGCCAAGCAGCAGTGAAAAGTCTCTGGTGCGGACGGCCGTGTGTTGGGACACACCGTTCCTCCAGGTCCATTTTACTGTGGTTTTGTTGGTTTCCTGGTTTTTCTGGGATAGAGTTAATGTTCTTCTCAGCAGCCAGAACAGCTGTGGTTTGGTTTCAGTGTGGGATTTGGGATGAGAAGGACGTTGATAACACACTGATGTTTTTGGTTGTTGCTGGAAGTACAAGGTCACTGTGTTTTGCTGGTTTGCAAGTGCAAAGGGCTGGGAGGGGGAAGAGCAGTAATTAGCAAACCCCAAATTGGCCTGTGGCTCTGCCAATGAGATATTCTCCAAGCTCATCTTTTGAGGCAGCACCAGTGGGACCACGCTTGGCAGCCCAGGTAACTGGGGCTGCTGCGTTTCAGTAAGACTCCTTACTGGGGTCTGCACACTTCCCAGCCAGTTGACCACCTGCCATCCTTTTCTGGCTTCTCCTCTCCTCCACCACCATTTCCCACTCTTTCTCTACGTGAAACATCTAATGGTCCACATGACAAATTTGCCTTACCTCTGCCTTGTGCCTTTTAGGATGTGCTTTTTCTGTTGCACCTCCTTTCCTCCCCCAGTATTTCTGGACCCTCTCCCCAGTTCCAGCCTCCTGCTTCATCTGCTCCATCTCATTTTTAAAATAACCCACCAAGGTTTGTGTTTCTACAGCACCTAAGGTAACACACCATCCCCTGGACAACCTCCAGGTGGTACTGCAACGCAAGTGTGGTCAGAGCTGGTGATACCCCTGAGGGTTACAGCACCACTCAGCAACTTAGCCTGAGACACAACTGACTCCCCTTCTCCTCCCGAGTAATCTGCTGATGCACTGATCCATAAAACTTGGGAGAAATATTTATAAAGCTGACAGCCCTGACATGGAGAATTAAATCACAATATGAGACTGTGCCAATTTAGTAGCTTATGAAGTTTAAGGGAAAAAAAAAAACCAACCTTACAAAAACAGATGAAAAACTGTCACAGCTGAGAAAAACAAGCATATGAGAAAGAACTAGAGCTACAGATTTCCTGTATGTGACAAAGACAGAAGGAGGATAAATCCGTGTCAGGCGACAGGTAGGCAAGGAGTGGTAAGGACCATGTTCTAATATCTTATACATGAGCAATCCTTGCTGCAACAGCTGTTGTTTAGAAAGGGAGAAGTGCTTCTGTTGTAGCACAGAAAATAAATGATGAAGCAGCAAAAACACTGCACCAGAGGCACAACAACAGCTTTTTTTTTTTAATTATTTTTTTGGCGTACAATAATGTAAGGATTTGTTCACTGGGGAAAGACAGGCACAGCAAAGCACCTGCCTCGTGTTCGTGGGAGCCCCGTGCTCTCCTCCCATCTTTACCTGCACAGAACTTCTGCTGCAGTGAACAAGATCCATCCTGGCAGTTTTTACCAAACCAGAGAGGTGAGTATGACAGACTCAAACCAGCAGAGTAAATCCATGGGTGGCAGTGACAGTCACAGTGGCCTGCAGCTTATCTCTCATCCTGACTCCTCTGCTTGCTTCTGCATCTGTGGTACTCTCTCAGCTTTCCATGATTTAAAACTGATTTTATTCATAATTGTATGAGCAACAGACAAGAGAGTCCAGAACACGCTGTAACTTGTGTGGTAGTAAAGAATAATGACTGACTTGAGAGCCAGTAAGCATCTCCAGTGAGAGGTTTCCCACCAGTCACCCCCACTGCGAGGTACCAGGGAACAAAGGTCTCTCTGCTCTCAGCAGTGATATGTTTGCTTGTGGTGATGCAGATAAAAGGGCTGTGAGAACTTCAAAGGCAGAAAGATGCTTGTCACAATGTCAAGGTGATGAGGTGGGGGTACTTCTACAATACATTACCTTTTCCTTTTTAAGAAAAAAAAGTGTAATTAAGGGATTGCTTGATGTCAGGGCTCGCAGCCCTTCCCATGCTGTTGAGCGCCCACCCCTCCTCGCCGTGACACAGTTCTGTAGCTCAGAGATGGACCAAGGTATTGCTGGTGGTGAGGAGCTGGTTTAGCATCACTATGGATTGTCCAGCTCCCAGTTCCCAAACAGGTTTCCCAGTGTCCAGGGCACACAGGTGACTCACAGGGGTTACAGAAGCCCCCCAGCCTTGGGTTGCCTTGAGACCCCATCTCCCTGCAGAGAGGAGTCCTGGGGAGCTGTGGAGATGGCTCAGCCCTGGCTGCTCTGAGCAGCCCTGAACTAAATGAGGCAGTGGCTGCACCATCCAAAGAACCAAGACCTGAGCTGAGCCTTGAAACCCTGAACACACAGCACGTCCTGGGTCCCAGCCCAACCACGCTCAGCTGCCTGAGGAAGCAGGCAAAGAAAAGCTGGAGGGTTTCAGCTTCAAACACAACCTCGTGTCCTCAGACAACCACAGACCAGCCAAAGAGAGACAGATAAGGGGAAACTGCAGCACACTGCTGGAGATAAGGGTGTAACCCACTCAGGAGTAGTCATACCCACTGTTAGGTAAGTCAGGGGACACAGCCCCTGAGATTCAGGTTGGAAATGGGGGGAGTCACTTCTCCAGCTCTACAGAGGGCTTGTGAAGGACAGACCCTTCTCCCCTTGATGGGGACACTGGCCAAGGTGGCTTCCCAGGGACTGAGAGCCCTTACCTGGAGGGGTCAGTGAACACTGGTTATGCTTTGAGGCTGCAAACATGTGTGATGTTTGGTGTGCCCGGGGCTGGCTGTGAACTGGCTGTGGCTGTGTGCAGGGCAGTGTTTGGTGAATCACTTCTGGCTGTGACTGTGCCACTCTTGCTTTGAACTCTGCAAAGTGCATCCCTCCACCGTAAAACCTGCAGCCGTGGCGTGTTCAGTCTGCAGGTGAAGTTCAAATGAATAATTCACTTGAACCTCTCAGTTAAATTGGCAAGTGAAGTTCAAGCCATCTGCTTGAACCCTGCAGCTCAGGCTCTTTCTGCCACAGCATCCCCTGGGCAGGATGCTCCAGGCTGGTGTCCAGGAGGACAGTCCCTCCTGGAGAGGCTTTCCCAGGGGTGGTGAAGCATGGGCACACTCCTGCTGCCTGGAGCACCTTCTGCTTGGCAGGGCAGGAGGTCCACACTCAGTGCCATGCTCCTCCAGGTGTTCATTTTCTTCAACTATCTTTTTGTTTTGTTTTGTGAAATAAAACCACTCTCGGTTCACAGCTGATTTTTAACCCTGTGAATGATTTTAGCAGGGCTATGCTACTCCTGCACTGCCCTTTCCCCTGGAGAGGAACTGGGGTGGAAGGGCCTTGAGTGCAAACAAGATTGTGTGTGTGACCAGCTCTGCCTTTGGTTGAAGCTCAGGCACTTGGCAATTCCAGGAGATAATTTCTTATCCAGTGCCCAGCAGTCTAAAACATGAGGAAAAGCTTTTAACCTAGTTTAGAAGTGTATCCTTACCAGTCACAAACATGTTCCTTGTTGCCCTTATATATATAATATATATATATATGTATATGTAAAAATAATCTGATGAAATAATTGAAAATGAGAAAATTAAAAAAACTACACTGGTCTGGGTTTTTTCACTGGATTAGAACCCATGGAAAAGAGAAAATGAACCCATGTCTCTCACTCACAACCCCATCACCAGCTGCAGAAGGAAGGGAAGGCACAAGTTTCTACTTGTGTAAAGAGCTCTCCACATGGCAATGGAAAAGGTAATGAAGAATAAATTAAACCTACAGCAACAAACCAAAAGTGGCAACCCTGCCAGGCACTGAGAAACTGGGCAGTGCCAGGTTTGCAGGTCTCTGTTAATCCTCTCTCCTTTATTCTGTTTCTGTGGGTCTGATCCAAAATTTATGTATGTCAGGTTTTAAATCCGTTTCAGTTTTAACAATTCCTTACCCATCTGCTGTTTTCTCTGTATAACTCCCTCTCGGGGGCAGATAAATCCCTCTGACTGCAGGACCCCAAAATGTTAACTCAGACTCCGAAATTCTGAAACATTAAAACTATTAAAAAGGGGAAGGCCAAGGAGGGGCAAAGAGACGTGGTGAGAGCTGCAGGGCTGGAGAACAGTTTGTCAGTGTTTAATCAACTGAAGAGGTGGTGTTACCAGTAAACAGGAGGTGGCTTTGAGGACAGAGCCCACTACTGCAGTGCCCAGAGTGTGTCCTACCAACAAGTGATGTCTTCTTCAGCTTTCCACCATCCCTTTTCCCCCCGTTGTCCAGGCTGCTGGTGATGGTGATGGCAGCAAAGGCTTTCCCTGCACACCACAGTGCAAACCCAGACAGATGAATACACGGGGGGTTAAGGAAATGCAGGAAAGCAAATCGCTGTTAGGACAAAGCTGAACGGATTTCAAGCTCTTTCTCACCCTGCTCTTTCCCAGCAGCATCATCTGAGGTTGCAGCTGCACCGTGTCAGGGCTGGTATCCAGCTTGGACAGCCAAGCTCAGTGTGCTCGAGGTCCTGACAGCTCTTTGTTCAGGTCCATAAAGCGAGGAGATCCCAATCCTCATATTCTCTTTGCTCATTTTCTGCTCTTTGCTTCTCTCTCGTAGATACAAGAGTGATAACAGTCCCTATTCCCTCTTTTGCCCACTTATGTTCAGGGGATGACAGCTGTATCTATCAGAGGGCTTCCAATGAAGAAATTCAGACTCAGAGTCCTCTGATGTTGCTCCAGAACTTAGAATCTTCTCAAAATTACCAGGAGTTTTAATCTGGCACCAGGCAATGTCTGCTGGCTGGCTGCTGGGACACAGTTCCTTGACCCAGGGTAGGTTCACACTTCCTACCCAGGGTAGGTTCAGGTATATCAGGAAGAATTTCTTTGCTGAAAGGGTTCTGAGGCATTGGAAGGGGTTGCCCAGGGCAGTGGTGGAGTCCCCATCCCTGGAGGGATTGAAGAGTCGTGTAGACACAGTGCTGAGGGACATGGGTCAGTGGGGACTGGTCAGTGTTGGGTTCATGGTGGGACTCCAGGAGCTTAAAGGGCTTTTCCAGTCCAGGCAATTCTGGGATTGTGTGTAGCAGAGGAGCTGCCCCACATCGGCTCTGCTGATACCAGCTGGTGTGGATGCAGTTGGTAGCAAATTGTACAGAGGATTCAGGGAGACATTTTCAATCTCCATCCAGGAATGAGCTGTAGGCTGGTGTGTGTTTGTTGCCAGACTCAACTGCCTGGTGTGTGTAAGCACAATTAGCAGAAATGAAGGGCATCCTCCCAAACTTGCTGATCCATTAACCACTGAATAATAGAAAATATAAAAAGTGAACAAACAAATGGAAAAGGCTAATTCAGTTCTGAATAGGGGCTGTTAAAAGGTGGCAGTTGGTTCCTCGAGCAGGATGTTGGTCCAACACACCAGTTCTGCTTGTGCTGCACCGCAGACACTGCGGTTCCTGTGGTGAAGAGATGCAGCACGGGCTTCAGAGGTGGGGTTTTTGCTTACTGCTTTAACCCCCTGGAGAATTACAGATTAAATAATTAGACTGGTAACAAAGGGGTGCATTTTAAAAGGGGAAATAAAAGTTCTGGATCATTCTGCAAGTTTTTTTTTCTATTATTGATTTACACAAAGGTACCATCCCTTTGCACCGAAATAGAAAGGTTGTGAATTGAAAAACAACACATGGGCATGGCTTCAGTTTTGTGAATGACACTCTCACAACGAGGAGCTGTCAAACAGGTCAGTGCCAGCTCACTGTGTCACTGTCCCCGTTACCCCCGCTCACCCCCAGACCTGCCACTGGCAGCGATGCCCCTGTGCAAATGAAGTGGGGTGACCAGGAGTGGGTGCTCAAGGTGCTGCTCTGAGAGTGCAATTTGCACAGGAAAGAAAGCCAAAATCTGAGAGTGAAACTCTGCTTCTACACGAATAGTCTTATGGTTTTTAAAATAAAATAAAATTCTATATGTACTAAAGGTTGCTTGATAATTTCATGTGGCAAAAACATGGTGGTTGAGGCTAATTCTGGCACTAGAAGAAAGAGTGTAAACTAACACATTGATGGTTCTACATGGTGGTTTGTAACTATCAGTTTCTGACAGCTGGGTTTCTGGGTTTCTGAAAAAGTTTTCACTGGAAACTCCTTTGTGCATGAAATTTGGTTATTTCTTGGAACAGACCCTCTGACAGAGTGGACTGAAATAAGTGGCCTCAAAGGTCATTAAATGTTGTGCTACAGGACATAATCTTTCCTTTTTCTCAGCGCTCCACGTGATGAAGCGGTGTGTACATTCCATCCTTTGCCAGTCACTCAGTGAAAATAAGAAACTGGAAAAGGAGAGAAAATGTGTGAGGACTCTACGGGTGCAGCAGTGCTGCACTTGGTTCAGTCTCAGAGCTGGGTTAAACGCCTGCACACCCTGTCCCTGTGTGTAACAGCATCGTCACCTGGGAACGGGCCGGGCTGGGTCGGCGGGTGCTGAGCAGTGGCACTGGGGGTCACTCATTTGCATACTTTATTAACATTATTATCATCTTTATTATTTCAATATCATTGTTATTTAAAGCTTTCTTTTATTTCCATGATTAAATATTTCTTCTCTCCCCCCACGAGTCTCCTTCCCCTCGCCCCCCAGTTCTCTCCCCTATCCCCTGGGTGGGGGCAGTGAGTGAGCAGCTGGGTTTGGCTGCAGCCCAGTGCCCCCAGTGCAACCAGCACACCAGTGCTGTCACTGAGCCTCTGTCCCCACTCTGGAGGTGAATAAATTTTCCTCTGATGGTGGCTTGACATGTTTTTAAAAAATATTTTAATCCAATGTCTAGACAATTAGAATGAAAAACTTTGCAATTACCCTGAGTTTGTATTACAGTCGAGTCATTGTCGTTCGCCACTTCTGAAAGAAAGAAAAAGAGAAAAGGCCCTTGTTGACTGCTTCTCTCCTACCCATTTTGTCTATTAAGAGATTAATAATCTTGATCTGCAGACACTTATCAGATGTAAGGATCTCATGATTCACAAATTAATGTGGGAATGTTAACAAAGAGCATCATGTTCCACCCAGGCACTGATTGTTTTAGGTGCTGCAGGTTACCTGGTTTTTATGATAAAAATCTTTCTAGTCAAAACAAGTGGGGAAAAGTAAATGAAGTTTGAAGCATTATTACATTTCCTATTCATCTTGCATGATGAGTGTTCCAGGAGGAAAATGGAACTATCAGTTCTTTACAATCTCAAGGCAAGTGGTGCATTGTGTGGGAATATGGTAAACCTGAATAGGAGTTAAATTGACTGTTTACTCCAGCTTTGTGTTCCCGCTGCATTGTGAATCCGCTGCTCCGGTCCAGCTTCCCCCAGCCACGCTTAAAATTACACATGCATTCTGTTTTACAAGTAATTCATACTGAAATGGCATTTCAGAAGAAAAATGAGAACATGAGATACAATTTAGCATTGATGCATAATGACATAAAACTCTACCATATCTTTAATGGCTCCTGATTCACTGGGTGCAGATTTAGGAATTACGTTGCATTTTGGTCCCAAAGCGACTTGGAAAGTGCTTAAATCCAGAAAAGATTTACCAAGTAACAAGGAAGAAATATGGACTTCTGCATTATTATTCTTCTTATTTAACTGTTGTAATACAGCTGCGATTCACATGTTGAGCTCTGAGCAACTACTCAGTGAGCATCCATCTAAAACTTCATTTAATCTGAGCCTATTTTTAACATTCCTGGGAAAGGGACTCCAGGGAAGGGATTTTTCATTGGCAAAGCGATGTGTTGCATGACCTGATTCATCTTCCTACTCCTAATTCCTCTGGTTGTTTTATGTGAATTCACTTGTTGAAGTGATGCAGTCGTTGAAAAAGGAATTGGAACTTAACAGGGATTAGAAATTCATTAATGTCTTGAGGAATTGGGAAGCTGTGTATGAAGATGTGCTGGGTCTGTCTGGGGTGGAGATACTGTTCTGCATGGTGCTGTGTGTTGGACCAAAGCCATGCTGGTGCCACGCCGATGGGTGGGCAGAGGGGAGGAGAGGTCATCGGCACTGTCGAGCAGAGGGGACTGGGGGATGGAGAGTAATTGCCAACTAACGAGCAACAAGCAAAGGGCAACAGCCCGAGGGGTTGAGGGGGTAGGAGCATTATGGCAAAATCATGAGAACTTTGGCACTTTGGGCAAGAAAACTTTCATTACAGGAACAGAGAAGGAATCCCAGAGAACCGCAAGACCAGAGTGATGATGAAACTCGTTAGTTATTGATTAACCCCTGATTTACATGTGCTGTGTGGACAGAGCACTCTGGCTTGCAAAGAGAAGATGGATGGGCCAGGAAAGGAATTTGTGCAGGGGAGACAAGGCTTCCAGCAGAAACCTCAGCTGGCAGGAGAGGCTGCTGCCTTCGCTGCCGTCGACTGCTCATGGACACACAGGCGCACCACGAGCCAGCCAACTTCCAACCTTACAGATCTGACTTCTGTCTTATAACTGATGACAGGAACGAAATCCCACAGCACAGCTACTGCCCAGCATGGACCTGCTGTTGTTGTGCTGCTTCTCCTTACTCTTCCCAAGGCAGCAAGTGTGTCCTTGTAACTCCTGCCTCCCCATGCCAAGGAGGGAGAAGGGGACCTTTGAGGTTGTGGAGGAACATCTGGCCAAGGAAACTCTTGGTCATGGGGAGAAAGCTGCAAGTGAATGCTTGCTGTACATATGGACTCCTGGAAACAGGCCTCTTGGACAGATGGACCTTCTTTTGACCCCCTGTAATAGTTCTAATGTTTTCCATCTCCAATGCACTTTCACAATAAAGTCTCTTCCTCTGACTTCCAGAACGGGAGTGTCAGAGCATCTCATGGTCTCCGGCTCATTCAGGTTGCAGCTCTCAGAGCCCAGCTGCACACGTAAGCCAGGTGCCACAGCCACGATGGTTTGGGACAGGGAAGGTTGATCCCACCTCCCAAGATCCCACAAGCTCTCTGGCCCAGTGAGTGTTTCTTCACTCCATGTGAGGTGGAGTAAATTTAGCAGCAAAATGAGAACAGGCTCATGAAACCACATCCCCTGACCTCCAGGTCGGGGCAGTTCCCTGGAGGTGGGTGTTTTCATGTTGAGTCAAGCAATGAGGAGTCGTGGTGTGTGGATATGAGGCTTCTGGAGATTTTTCAGAGATGCCTTAGCCCTTCTCAGTCTGACACTATGTTTTTATTAAATGGAAAATGAAATAGTTTTCTTACAGGTGGAAAAACCCTTTATGTTTGAACCCAGGCAATATTGCCAAATATTCGGGATCCTCAGCTTTGAGGCCAAAACATAATTTTAGTTTGTGGGTTGGTGACTGAAGTGGAAGATCCTTGCTAGCACCTTACTGCTGATGTCCAGCAGCTCTGTGCTGCTCTCCTGACCGTGAGAGGACACGAGTGCTGTTTAACTGGTCAGTCAGTCTGACTCTGCTGGAGTGGAGCACATCAGCGTGACCATCCTGCTTAATCACCTCCTGCAACTACAGGGACACAGAGCAGACCCCAGATCCTTTATTCATGAGAAGCTGTGATTGAATTTTGCCTGAGGGCTGCGGGAGGACAGCAGCTGGTGGGTAGATAATGACACGTACACTCGTGATTTATGAGCCCAGCTCTGGTAAAATAAGCAGAAGTACATTTCTCTAACATGACCACAAATAATGACACCTTTTACAGCACACAGTGAAACAGGGCTCCAGCCCCAGGGACTGGAGACACTCCCACCATCTAATAAACAAGGGGAGGCAGTATCACCTTAATGCTGTCAAAATTAATGTAGAGCTATTCTGGAGCTGACTGTTGCTTTCCTTCCCTCCTCTGTCCCCGTCTGTCTCGGAGGAGCAGTCCCAACTCCAGGTAAGATGTAGTTGTTGCATTGGTTGATGCATTTCTGGAAAGCACTCTGGCCCTGCAGTGATGAATGTGCTATGGGAAACTCCACGGTGCAGAGCAGAAAATGCCATTATTGCTTTATTTCGTGTGACACCCATACTGTGATTGCACTCATAACCTTTGCAACTGAAAACTGAACACCACTACACAAAGGGAGACGTGGAAGGGAGGAGAAGCAAAGTTACAGTGGGGCTGTACCAATGTGACAGAGGTTTTAACCCAGTAACTAAGTCAATATTTTCACTGATGCAGCAGAAGGGGAGCCAGAGGAGTGCGATGGGAGGTGCACAGCTAAAAAGCGTTTATCATCTGCTGCAAAGAGAATGAGGCTTTGGATATAAGCACAGAACAGCTACAAGAGGGATGGAACAGCAGTGGCAAAAGGCTGTGTGTGAGCACATGGAGTGCCAGGGGCCTTTGGGCTGGGTCAGTACAACGAGAGCTGCCAGGGACCCTGACCTGCCCCGTCCCTGGTGAGAAGGGACTTGTGGGGGCCAGTGAGCACCGTGCTGGGTGAGCCGGGCTTGAAACGGCCTCAGGTTGCACAAAAGAGCAGTTGAGATGGGATGTGAGGAAGAATTTCTTTGCTGAAAGGGTTCTGAGGCATTGGAAGGGGTTGCCCAGGGCAGTAGTGGAGTCCCCATCCCTGGAGGGATTGAAGAGTCGTGTAGACACAGTGCTGAGGGACAGGGGTCAGTGGGGGACTGGTCAGTGTTGGGTTCATGGTTGGACCCCATAAGCTTAAAGGGCTTTTCCAGTCCAGGCCATTCTGTGTAATTCTGTGAGCCTTCCTGCACAGGAGAAGGGGTGTTGGTGGCCATGGAGCCAGCCCCCAGTTCACACCAATTTCTGGTGCTGGCCACAACCGCTGCTGGTCCTCCCACCTCCAGCTCAGACCCTGCCACCAGGACCCAGGGAGAAGCCCTGACCTTGTGCCTGAACACCAAGACACTCCATGGGCCACACTGACACCAAAACACTTTCTTCTTGATGCCCTGCTCAAACTGCTTTTTTCCCCCAAAATTTAAAAATGGCAAAAGTTCACATAAACCTCTTTTTTTTTTCCTGAACAGTGGCTGCTTTACAACGTTAATTTTTTATTATTATTGTTCTGCATCTGATTTTTGCATAGATTCTCATACTCTAACTTTAAAAAATGTCATATCTGGCATTACACCTTGGATTGAAAATGTTATTTAAATGTAAATACATTTCACATGCACATGGCCATTTATTACCAGACTGGAAGAAAAACATTTTCTTGTAAGTTTGTACATGTTATGAACTTCACGTTTGTATTTAACAGCTTTCCAGGATTGCTTTGTGAGAAAACATTATAAATATGAGAAATAAAAAACATTTATAAAGGCATTGTACAATGGATTTATCTTCCTCTATTTGCTCCTTTGCTCTCAGGGTGTATTAAGGTGGTGGCAATCTTGTCCTGAAGACAGAGTGGCATTTGTTATATCTGTGTTCTGCTGCCTTCCTTTAAATGGGCTCAGAAGTTCCACAAATGGGAAAAAAAAAAACCCAAAACCAGCAAAACAACCCAGAAACAGTGATTAATCCCAAAATTCTTCTTTTTCCTCAGGCTTAATCTCCAGCTTTGCCATCAGCTCTCCTCCTGCGTCACTTTGCAGCTGTGCTCCCCAGGCAGGAACAGGGAAGGTCCCTCACATGTCCCCCAGATGGGACAGCCCTTGGTCTCCACACACACAGAGCTGGGGTAGCCTTGTCCCACCAAGGGCTTTGGTCTCCCACCTCAGGGACCACCAGAAAGGACAGTGTGGACACAGCCTTTGAGCTCTGTCCAGCAGAACTCTCTTCAGCTCCTTTACCATGTGGGTCGGAGCAGCCTCTCTGTATCTCACCCCTCCTGCCTCCTCAGCATCTTCCCAGCTTCCTCCACGTTCTGTCCTTGAATCTGGTTCTTGAGGGGCTAAATCACAGAAACATGGAATCCCTGGTCTGGATGGGAAGGGACCTTAAAGCTCACCCAGTCCCAACCCCCCTGCCAGCAGCAGGGACACCTTCCACTAGACCAGGTTGCTCAAAGCCTCATCCAACCTGGCCGAGAACACTTCCAGGGAGGAGCAGCCACAGCTTCTCTGGCCAACCTGGGCCAGGGTCTCACCACCATCTTGGTGAAAATTTCCTCCTAATATCTCACCTAAATCTCCCCTCTCTCAGTTTAAAACCATTTCCCCCTGTTCTGTCACTCTCTGCCCATGTCAAAAGTCCCTCTCCCTCCTGTTTAGAAGCTCCCTTCAGGTACTGGAAGGCCACAGTGAGGTCTCCCTGGAGTCTTCTCTTCTCCAAGCTCAACAAGCCCAGCTCCCTCACCCTTTCTCCAGCAGAGAGGGGCTCCAGCCCTCGGATCATCTCCCTGGCTCTCCTCTGGCCCCGCTCCAACGGCTCCACATCTTCCTTGTGCTGGGGGCTCCATGCCTGGATGCAAGACACCAGCTGGGGCCTCACAAGGGCAGAGCAGAGGGGACAATCCCCTCCCTTGCCTGGCTGCCCACCCCTCTTGATGCAGCCCAGGACTCTGTTGGCCTCTGGGCTGCAATGGCACACTGCTGGCTCGTGTTGAGCTTCTCCTCCATCAGCACCTCCAAGTCCTTCTCAGCAGGGCTGCTCTCCATACGTTCTTCTGCACAAGTTATTGATGGCTGAACAATGCCAATGTAGACTTTGACACTTATAGCTCTATTCTACCTCACTTCTACCCAACAAGCAGCTTGGAGTGATCTTTAGACCACTGATGAGCTTCAATCATAATGATTTGACACTGACTAATGAGAGTTTACATTTGATGTGGCACAATATATCAAAGCTTTATGTGGATAAATTAAAGATCCTGCAGTATGCTTTATTATGGGATAGGAATGTGTCCAACTCCAGTTTATGCCTCGTGGCTGAACGCAGATGTGGACCAGTAAAACAGAGCTCATCACTCTCCTGGCAGTAGCTGTGACACCCCCTAATTAATTATGAAGCGTGTGCAGGCACAGATACAGGGTGGGACAGAGACTGGGACGAGGCTCTGTCAGCATGGGCACTGCTGCAAGCAGAAGGGGTATTTGCCACTGGTCTGAACCTCACGCTAAGGACTGTTCCCTGTGGAAGCAGGTTAAGGTAACACTTTCAACAACAGCATGAAGTTAAAAAAGTAAATCAGCAGGGTTTCCAGCAAGCCAGGGAGGGAGAGGGGCTGTGCAACTGGGGTGGCACAGCAGAACTGAACTGCATTTTTTTCTGCAGTCCTAATTATTTTCTTCTTCTTATGCAAAAGTGCAATGTAAATTCTAGTGTAAATTTACCATTTGTGAACCCTCCTCTGTCCTTGGAAATTTCCCAAGTGATGATTAGTGTCTATTTAAAACAGCAGAGAGGCATGTTCCACCAGGATAAGGGACCAGATGCTCCACCTCTGCCAGGATGTGCAGATGCAGGGAGGAGATCAGGGTTTCTTTGTGGGCAGAGAAGCAACTGTGACTTGGTGGGTCAGCACTGTGCACAGGGGTGCTGGTCAACATGGACTTGCATCTCCATCAGCACAGTCCACAGCGCCAGGCAAACCCATCCCCAGAGCTCAGGCAAGCAAGCCTGAAATGGGAAAAGATGGGAAATTGGGAAATCAGAGACAAAATCCTAAGAGAAAAGGGCAGTGCTGGTACCACGGGTTTCAAGGATGTTTCACTAAACCATCATCATTTCTGCTGGAAACACTTCTACTGCTTCAGCAGGTAGCCAAAAAACTAATCCATTGCTCCTTTTTTCTTTATATCCACTATCAATAAGTCAGTTTCCATAAGTACATGTCTCCATGTGCCTCCTTCTTCATGAGAACCTGCTGTTCCCATCAATGTGCCCGTAATCCGGTAGAGACTGGGGATGTGCTTCAGCTGGAGCATTCTCTGGGGGCAAGAAAACTGGGATGTGCTTCAGCTGGAGCATTCTCTGGGGGAAAAAACTCACTCATAGGATGCCAGAGGCAGCTGACTGCAGGGTGATGCTGATGGGCATCCAGCCCTCCCTCCCACACAGCCATTCCAGCAGCACCAGGTAAAGGTTACTATTAATTTCACTGTCCATAAATCGTGATTGATTTACTAAGAGAAGATACAGAATTTCCTCCTCTTCTTCCCGTAAGCTGCAGCTCCCTGGCACTTGCACTCTGATCCCCATCAGCTGCATCTTTGGAATCAATAACACAGGTCATGGCCTGTAAGCACAGAAAACCTTCCCCACCACGCTGATGCAGAGCTGGTGGCCGTCGGAGCTGTGTCAAACCACAGCCCAGCAAGGCGCTGCAGCTCCGTCCCAGCCAGCCCCAGCTCCTGCCAGATTGCCTGCTTTTCCCATCACCTGCCCCATCATTTTTGTGTGTTCCTCAGAGTTACATTCAGCCTTTGATTTATTCTCTGTTCGTTTAATAACAAATGATTATGTGTCTTCTGCTTGTGATTTATAACGATGAATCACCTTCTCCCTGGAAATCCTTGCATGGTGCATGCAGCCCTCTACATTTATAAATCTGAAATGTTATTCTGCGCTTGGCAGGCCAGCTCCAGATTGCCAAGCCACGGCCGTGGACATCAGAAAAAACAGCAAGAAAATAAGTAAATGATGTGGGATTTGCTAACCAGGAGTCTGCCAGGGGACCTGAGGTGACCGGGTGAATCAGCATCAGCAATGTGACAACTGATCCATACTGCTACTAGAAGGCACAGTTTGCTTTTGGAAATGTGCTGGTTTCACTGGGGGCACTGGGCTGGCAGCCAAACCCAGCTGCTCGCTCACTGCCCCCACCCAGGGGAGAGGGGAGAGAACTGGGGGGCAAGGGGAAGGAGACTCGTAAGGGGAGAGAAGAAACATTTAATCGTGGAAATCAAATAAAACTCAAAATAATAATGATATTAAAATAGTAATGATAATAATAGTAATAAAACATGCCAATGAGTGACCCCCAGGGCCATTGCTCAGCACCCGCCCACCCAGCCCGGCCCGTTCCCAGAGAACGATCCCGGAGCAGCGACAATCCCGACCCGAAACCGCAATCCCGGGAGAGCCAGAGCCCGAGCCAGAGCCAGAGAGAGCCAGAGAGGAAGAGCCCCTCATGGATCTCCTGCCCATGGGGGACAGGAGATGGAGCAGCCCCTTGGCAGAGCCCAATGCCCATGGAGCTGATCCATGGCAATATTCCTCACCCCTGAGCTCTTGCGCTTGCAGAGGGACAAACACAAAGTCCTTCAGTGCCAGGGACACCAATGCCAACATGGGGATGTTCTCAGCGTTTCTCTCCTGACAAATCCCAGCTGAACCCAACCCCCAGCGCTGTTCCAGCTGCTGAACAGAACCAGCTCTGCCCAGCTCACACCAGGACAAGAAAGCTTTGAACATTCTCCCCTCTTCGCACCAGCACATTCCCAGTCCTTCGCTCTCCTTCGGTCCAGGCTCAGGGAGATCCTCTCTGCACATCTCATCCCAGAAATGCTGCTCTGAGCTCCTTTAGGGCAGGATCTCCAGGAAAGCTCCTGCAGGACCTTGCTCATTGTCGACATTTGCAGGTGTCTCAGAGGAGCCTCTCTACAGGAATCTGTGTAGAGATCTCTTGGAGCATTTCCTGCACTCTGACCCACAACTGGAACACGAAGGATGTTGTTGTCAGGTGCTCCTACAGTTTACAGAAGGACAGATCCAGGTGGCTGTGGAGGCACCTCCTTCTGTTTGGAGATCCCAGGACACCCAAGGTGTGGGGCTGGCAGTTGTGCTGGGTGGGGGTCCCTGTCCTGTGGAGGCACTGCTGGTGCCACAGGGTTTTACCAAACCATCATCTGCCTGTGGGCACCTCACTCCCACCCTCTGGATGCTTTTTAACCGTAATACAAAACTCCTTCTGGCAGGTTGTGCACCTCTCTGTAGGAATTCACCATGAAAATGTTTTTATTGAGCTAATTGGCTAAATGTAAGCACTTTATTTTTATCTCATTGTGATTTTTTATATTATAAAAAAGAAAAGGAAAGACGCTGCATCACTTTTATATATTATTTTCCTTCAGACATTGATAATTGTTATTTCTCCTTTAACGAGAGCACTTAAGGCTATTTGTGGTGTCTCCTTTCCAACAAATCTCAAGCCCATTTAAGCACTCACCATTCAAAACCAGCACTTTCAGAGAATGTGGAAACAAAATAAAAGCCAGCACAATTCAAAGAACCAAGATCAGAAAGGTGCATTTAAAAGCTGGTTATTTGTATCCACCGATAACTCTGAGTTTCCAGGCAGTTTGAAGAAGTAGCCCCCCATGCAGTGTAGATTAAAGCATCTCTCTCAGAAGGGCAAAAGTTGTGGGAAAAGGGTTTGTACCTGAGTTTGGGAGGAAGAGGAGGGAGGCTGGGAAGGGCACTCTGGAAGGCAGGTGCTTCCCCAGGTCTCAGATGTGGGTTTCTGGAAGTAAAGGATAATCCAGAAAGAATTTCTTTTAAAGTCCATGATGCTGAAAGGATTTTTCTCAATATCTCAGTAATTAAAAAATACTGTTTGCTTGAGTTACTCCCTCACATTTCACAGGGGTGCCCAGCTCTGGAGGCAAGCCAAGGCGTGGTGGAGGACACAGGGTTGGACAGGAGCTCTGGACCAGGTCCCTGGGCTGTGTGAGATGGATCCTGTTGGCACCACGGCCGAGTCCCCCTGCCATCCATCCCGTCCCACGCTTTGCCATCACACCTGACTTCTGAGGAGGGAATTTTCTTGGGAAGAAAACAATGGGAGATGTGGATTTCCAGCTGGAGGGAGGGAGGGGACTCCTGCCAGCAGGGCTGGTGGCAGGTCACTGCTGGCAGAGGTGACAGGATTCCTTTCCCCCCTGGCAGCGCCTGGGCTGGGTGAGCAGAGCCTGCACGGAGAAGCTGTGGCCGGGGATCCTGATCAGCACACGCTCGTCCTTCTGACAGGCTTCAGGGGTTTTGGCAAAGCTGATTGACTGCAGCAAGGTGAAAACAACACCCTGGGCACAGGTCTGGTTTTGTTGAGTCCAGGCTCAACACCCTCAGTTCCCTCAGCCGGGAACTCAGCACACTTGTGCTCCAGACCCTTCCCCAGCTCCGTTCCCTTCTCTGGACACGCTCCAGCACCTCCAGGTCCTTCTTGGAGTCAGGGGCCCAACACTGAACCCAGCACTTGGGGTGTGAGTGGGATGGAGCCAGACTTCCCTTTTCTGGAGAAACATGAACTTGGAAACATGAACTAAATGCATAATGCATCAGCTTTATTCCAGCCAATAAATAAAGGCACAGTTGTTAGAGAGCCGAGTTGCTTTTCTTCTCCTGGTGTGAAGCGTTAGAAGAGCGTTTGAGCAGCGTGTTTAATCCACCAGCACACAGTCTCCAGAGAGCCGAGGCTCCGGCTGTAATTCTGCGCTGATGCTTGTCGGAGCCTATAAAGCACCGAAGCTTCTGATGCAGCCCAGAGACAGGAGCTTTGATATTTGGAAATGGTTGGCAGTACGAACCAGGGATGAAATGATGGATGGGTGCCCCCCACCCGAGGCAGAACAAGCCGTGCAGTGGGCTGGGATGAGCCCCCGCTCCAGGCGAAGCCCCGATGTCAGCGCGGTGCTGGCACACGTGCCCTGGCTCCCCCAGCAGTTCTCCTGCACCATGCCATGTCCCTGGGAAGTGGCAGGCTGAGTGGCATCCATTCTTTCATCTCTGGGAAATGTAAACATCTGGGGAATAGTTAATTACTGGTGCTGGTAATTAATTAGCTCGACGTATTGCTTTTCATTTTGGGTGGTACTCGGATGATAAATGATGTGTTTGAACCTACAAATTCATTACAGCTAATAGAATTGTAAAAGGCTTTTCTCTCCAGCCATTATTCTGCACGAATGGCCCACTCACAAACAACACATAAATGTAGTTTATTTTCACCACAGTGGCACCTCTTACTATTGCAACAGTCACGAGTACCCAGCCTTCTTATTACAGCATCCTTTTTTATTTCCATTTACATTTATTTGTAAGCTGGTTATTATGCTGTTCTTCAGGGAGAAAAAATGCCATCCTAAATCACATTTTATTTGAGGATTTTTAGCTGCTCTTTTAATTAGAAGTTCTCAGTGACAGTATCTGTGGGCCAGTGGCCCTTGCATCACCCTTTTACCAGCTACTGTCACCAGCACAAAGGGACAGGTTCAAGTGTTCTTGAACTATGCTCAAAATTAACACGAACACCATGGGGTGGCAGAGAGGGTAACTCAGAGGAAGAGAAACACCATTTGGATAGGAAAATACAGTGATGGTGTAGGGAGAAACCAGGATTATAGCAAAGAGCCAACACAGAAGAGGAAGAAATCAGAAATACTTGGACTGTGGTTCTTTGGGACAGGAGACCTGTGACCCTCTGGGAACCAGGAAATGCTCTGGTAGACTGCAGCCTAAAGCCATTTATCATGTCATTAAACACTTTCTTTATATGGGGTAGTTCCTCAGCTCATTAAAAACAAAAAATCATGTTATCATCAGCAATTGCCCTGAACACTGACAGGTTTTTCTACAGTTCCTGGGAAAGCCGGTAGTAAAGTTACGCTCCCTCTTCTGTGCAAATTGGAGCTGTTGTGTTTATTACCCAAGTCACACTGGATTAATTTCTTGTCATCTCTCATTAGAAATTCATCTTTAAACAAGGTTTGTTATTTCCCCTGACTCATTCTCAGTGTTCCAGATTTACCCAATGCTCTTCCTGCTTTTTTTTTGCTTTTAATTTTTTTTTAACAGGCTAAAGAAGACTCAAATACTTAAATATGATTTGCTAATTCCCCAGAATCATAAATATGAAAACCGCCGAATAACCTTGCTGGGTTGATTTTTGAGCACTTTAAAACTGGCTCACATATGTTTAGCTGCTGTGGGTCCCACCTGGGGCTCTCTAAGGGCCTAAAGTGTATTCCCTTCAGTCACCGTTTCCATGGCTGATATCACGCTCTGAAGGCTGCTCCCCCTCCCAAGCCCCTGCACCAATAAATATGCAAAAGCTTCAGGTAGAACAACTCCTGAAAAATGAGAAAGACAAGGCACAATGGATAAAAACACAGGGAAAAAAAAAATGAAAATGACTTGCTGTGTTAGAGATTGCGCTTCAGAAGGAAATGGGAGGCGCAGAGCAGAGGAGATGGATGTTCTGGGGACAGAAGATAAAGGCTGCAGCGCGGGGAGGACAGGCATTGGCATTCCAGGCAGATGCTTCTCCCTGCTCCGGATCCGAGGGCACAGGCTGAGCCCCCCCGGCAGCTCAGCCCCCGCCCCATTGACCGCCTCCCTCTTCCCGGGAAATGCCCCTTGCGGTGGAAATTCAGGGGGAAGGTGACAAATCGCCGGTTGTTCCTCAGTGTCCTGGAAACGTGTTTGTGTCAGAGATCAAGCGTGCCAGGGCAAAACCATTTTATAGATACATTGCTTCCTTCAGGAGTGTTTAGACCAGAAGCTTTTAACGGAAACATATTTATAATAAGGAGAAACCATGCCTGCCAGTTTTTAACGTTGTAGCAGAGGGGGGAAGAAAGAGAAAAAAATGAGGAAACATTAAAAGAGCGACGTGAAGGTTGAGTTCTTGGTCTAGAAGATAGCTACAGTCACACACATTAGAAGGAAGAATAGCTTGCTTTATTTTTAGGAAGCCCACACTGACAAGCTGATCCTGAGAACACATTTTTGGGGAAGTGCATCATCTATTACTTCTGTGGAGGCAAATGATCATAAGGTGATGGTTAATTCAGGTGCTGACCTGAACTGAGTCTCTAAAGAGAAATTATTAACACTGGAACTGGTCAGACATCACCTCCTGTGCACCAGCACACGTGGCAGACAGAGCTGGAGGGTTTTTTGCTGGACCTGGCACAGCAAATCTGGGGACCTGGCTCCTCCTGAAAGGGGGACAGTGTGAATGTGGTGAGTGTGGCATGGAGGAGGGGATGAGCTGGTGCGGTTGGGCTGGAAGGAGTGGAAAGCAGGACACAGCGGTCCAGACTGGGATTAGGAAATAAAGTGAAAAAGCATGTTTTGTTTGTTATCTCACCTTTCAAAGGAGCCTTCCATAAAATCCCAGAACCCCAGAATTGCCTGGATTGGAAAAGCCCTTTAAGCTCATCGAGTCCAACCATGAACCCAACACTGACCAGTCCCCACTGACCCATGTCCCTCAGCACTGTGTCTACACCACTCTTCAATCCCTCCAGGGATGGGGACTCCACCACTGCCCTGGGCAACCCCTTCCAATGCCTCAGAACCCTTTCAGCAAAGAAATTCTTCCTCACATCCCATCTCAACTGCCCTGGCCACAACTGGAGGCCATTTCCTCTTGTCCTGAGGTCTCCCCTCAGCCTCCTTTTCTCCAGGAAAGATTTGGTAGGTGTTGCTGTCCTGATATGAGCTGGGCAGAGCTGGTTCTGTTCAGCAGCTGGAACAGCGCTGGGGGTTGGGTTCAGCTGGGATTTGTCAGGAGAGAAACGCTGAGAACATCCCCATGTTGGCATTGGTGTCCCTGGCACTGAAGGACTTTGTGTTTGTCCCTCTGCAAGCGCAAGAGCTCAGGGGTGAGGAATATTGACATGGATCAGCTCCATGGGCACTGGGCTCTGCCAAGGGGCTGTTCCATCTCCTGTCCCCCATGGGCAGGAGATCCATGAGGGGCTCTTCCTCTCTGGCTCTCTCTGGCTCTCTCTTGGGCTCTGGCTCTCCCGGGATTGCGGTTTCGGGTCGGGATTGTCGCTGCTCCGGGACCGTTCTCTGGGAACGGGCCGGGCTGGGTCGGTGGGTGCTGAGCAGTGGCACTGGGGGTCACTCATTGGCAGATTTCATTACTATTATTATTATCATTATTGTTTTAATATCATTATTATTATAAGGTTTATTTTATTTCCATGATTAAATGTTTCTTCTCTCCCCCTACGAGTCTCCTTCCCCTTGCCCCCCAATTCTCTCCCCTAATCCCTGGGTGGGGGCAGTGAGTGAGCAGCTGGGTTTGGCTGCCAGCCCAGTGCCCCCAGTGAAACCAGTACAACGAGCAAGTGAGGAGATAAGGAAGAGCAGTGCCCTGTCAGTCATGCATGTGTGAGCAGCCCAAACTCTCCACATCCCCACCGCTCCAGCTGCACCTACCCGTAGCTGTCCCACCCCACACACCAGACTCTGCTCCACTCCTGCCAGGCTCAGTCCAGACGGGTGATGCTGGTTCCACGCGGGAGCGTTTGAGCTCCCTCCAGAGCGGGAATTCCAATGTCTACATTACTGCCAAGAGCAGGAGCAGCCAGAATGCCATCCCTCGCTGCCAGAGCTGCTCCTCCAGGTGCAGCATTCCATGTCACAGTGCCTGTCCCTGTGCGCCCGCTCCCGCAGAGCTGCCCGCCCGGCACCGCGTGTCGAGGTCCGGGCAGGACAGACGCGACTGCGCTGGGGGATCACGTCCAGCCGGGGCGGCAGCCAGACACCTCGGGGGAACCAGAGCTGCTCTCCTCCCTGGCAGCAACATTCAGGTCTGAGGAATTCAAGTGACATTTTGTAAACCTGAAACAATAACCTGGTTTAACACCAAAGAGGTTTTTGACTTGGGACTATCCCAGGTGCCTTGTGTGATGGGGCAGTCGGGGTGCACATCAGTTTGAGACTCACAGTATTTGTGCAGCAGTGTTTGAGGCAGTAACACAAGGGTCAGCTGTCCAATTTAATGTCTCTCTTGCTGGGGTTGAGGAAGTGGTGGCCATTTGAAGACAGCCTATGCAATATTTGAAATGACTGCTGTCGGGAAATTAATGACACGTTTCCCTACGCCACTGCAGCAGCTATGAGGCTTCTGTTCTACATTTCATTGACAAAGGGTTTTGGATTTAATAGCCCAAAAAAAGGCAGAACAGGTAATGTATGGATGAAGGTGATTGTTCCCTTTCTCTAAAATGATTTTCCTGAATCATATGAATACAAATTGTGAGACATGGAGCCTCTAATTCTGCAGCATTATTCTATTATTGCCTGCTGAAATTGGCTTCATCTCAGTTGTTTTAGCCCTTAGAAAGTTTGAACAGATGGCATCTCTTGCTCTAACTGTATATCTCATTTCGTTTGCATGACTTTTTGATTACGTATATTGGAATTAATGGGCTTCTCTACGTTTGTTACATCATCAGGTTAATGGTGTTTAAAAGGTGATCCTATGTATGGTCAAGAGTCAGAAGTAAGTGAAACTTACCACAAAAAAATGCTGCTGAACAGTGAAATAACTCTGCTAGGGATAAACAGGTTTATCTTTGCTAAATTAAGCCCAGCTCTTCGCTGCCTGACCTGTGTGACAAGGGAAGCAAATGGTGACTGGAGGAGTGATCAGTCCCTGCATCATATATGTCATTATTGCATCAAATCAACATTCTTTGAATCTCTAGGAACAAATATCTGGTCAAATGTGGCTTTGTAGGTGTTACAGACATAAGGAGTCAACCTTCTTGTTCTTTTGAAAAGGAAATTCCTAGATAAGAAATCCCTGATCACTCACGTGCAAGGACTCCAGCTCAGGCTGCAAGTGCATTTTCTGGCTGATGTGGCTCTGGAAGGAGGAGGCCATAAAATACTGAGATGCAGCGTGGGAATATTGGAAGTTTTCTCTCTCTTCCCAAGCTCCAAATGCTCTGTTTAATTACCAGAGTTGGTCAAACTGCAGAGTCTCGTTCCTGAACATCTGTTCCAGCCCAGGCAGCTGGTGCATTTGAGCCTGACCATCTCTTCTCCTACACAGGAGTCACAAACACCCATAAAACGAGGTCTGTGGTCCCAGAAATGTCTCAGGATTATTTCTATGCAAATGCCCATCCACATCTGCACGCAAACAAGGAGTTTTGTGGCTAATGAGTGTTCTTTTATGTTATTTTTGTTGCAACTTGGAAGTAGGGTTGAAGAACACAGCCACGTGCCTGAGCATCTATCACCAGCAGCAAGCAGTTGGTGCAGCACCGAACAGCTGTCACGAGCAAATTTCATTCCACCACTTTATTTTTGTTGGTTTTTTCCCCATGTTTTTAAGGCTGTTTTATCTCTCTACATTCCTACATATGTTACAGAGAATTTCAAACAGTCCTCTCACAATGGTTATTCAGCAGCACATTAAACTGATGTAAAAATCCTCCGTTCCCAAGGCCCAGAGGCTCAGAGCTTTCCCAGTCTGAGAGGTTTGAGGAGCAGGCTGTGTTATTTTATGTGAAAAAAAAAAAAGAAAGAATTTCATTTTTTTTTTCATGTTGTCCAGCCTGGCACCATTCCCAGCTGTAGTTTCTCTGACTCTTACCCCTTTAGAGAAGTGCAGACCTGTAGTTCAGTGACACCATCACCCTGAAGAAGCACTGAAAGGTTAAAGGATTTAAGGAAACTTTCAGTTATTGAATCCTTCTCTCTCTCCAGCAGAAAAACAAGAGCTGCATCTCATGGCACAAGGAATTGCACCTTGCACAGGGCTCCCAGTGCTCCCACTGCTCTCCAGTCAATTGCACTGTGTCACTCATTTGCATATTTTATTACTATTACTATTATCATTATTATTTTAATGTCATTATTATTTTAAGTTTTATTTTATTTCCATTATTAAATAGTTTTTATCTCACCATACAAGTCTCTTTACCCTTGCCCCCCAATTCTCTCCCCTATCCCCTGGGTCAGGGGGGAGTGAGTGACCCGCTGGGTTTGGCTGCCAGCCCAGTGCCCCCAGTGAAACCAGCACCAATTTTCCATGTTTGCCTTGGAAAGTTCCAAAAATGCACTATTTGGGGTTTTTTTTAATTTTATTTTTTTCCTCCAGTAAAAATCTGCTAATTTTGTTTCAAAAGGTTAAACTCTAAATGGGGGAAAAAAAAGGTTTGAAATGTTTCCAGGTGCTGGGTCTGTTCTGCAACCCTGCAGCTCGGAGAAATGTGGGAAACCAGAAATGTCTTCTCTGTGCGTTTAAAGCCAGCAGAAGGGCAGCTCCCTCCCGTGCCCTGCTCCTCTGCCTGACCTTGCCTGCAATGTGCTGCAGCCTTTCTGAGACAGTGTTTTCACACATGCTACAGAAATTTGGGATTTGTACATGGCTGCTATCAATTTTTTACAGATATTTCATAAAAAAATAAAAGTAACAACACAACATAATAAAAATAAACTATAACAGTAAGTAATTCAGGCTTCCACAAGACTCACCTTTCAATGTGAATTATCTAAAGGTTTAATTTTACAACAGCATCTCCTATAAATAAAACCAAAATTGGCCTATAGTTAGCAGTGACCCTGCACTGAGTTTCTTATTTTGAGTTTAATCTAAAAATAAAAAGTGTGTATTTTGGAATTTAACTGGCAGCGTGTGTTACAGACAGAGTCACTGCATGTAGCGCCATCCCAGTAGTGGCTGTTGTCACTTTATCCACCCTCCCAGTGCAGAATGCTGGCGCTGGGGTGTGCAGGGGGGGAGTGAGCGTGGTGGGCAGAGGACAGGCAGGGGTACAGGCTTCGGGGCAACAAACAGGGTGGTTCCAGTGTGGGAGCCCCGGACACCCCTGATGACAGGACCAACACTGAACCCAGGGCTGGGGAAATCTTTTCCTCTTCTCCTCTTTTCCTTCACATAGCTGAGACACCAACCCCACGTGAGTGGTGAACCCTTCTTGTAACTAAGGTAAGAACCTGCATTACCAGCGCTCTGACATTTTCCAAGCCCAGGTTATTTCCATTCTAAATAAAACATTTAGCTGATTGTTTGGATTTCACCTCAATTTAGCCCGAGGGGATTCACAGAACCTTCACAGAATCACAGAAACATAAGGGTTGGAAGGGATCTCAGGAGATCATCCAGTCCAACCCCCCTGCCAAAGCAGGTTCCCTGCACCAGGTTGCACAGGAAAGTGTCCAGGTGGGTTTGAACATCTCCAGAGATGGAAACGACCTTAGTTACAACCTTAGTTGCTCTCCTCCCGCCTCTGAGGTGGGATGTGACAGGGGCCAGCCCCAGAAACCCCACGGGGTCTGGTTCACTTGGGAAACCCCTCTGACAGCAAGGCTCTGCCTCCCGGAGCTGCTCGGGGTGCTCAGACAGTCCTGGTGCACATCTGCTCATGAGAGCCAGGAAATCTGACTGCTCCACAGACATCAATAATTACAGTTCCTTCTGGAAAGCTGTACCAGCCTACTTCTCTAATACTGCCACACAAACAGGCCAGAAAAGACAGTCCTTGTGCACACCACATTTGGCATCACTTGTCACAGGTGTGATAGGTTTCATTCCAACTTTTATCTCCCAGACAGGACATCTCCAAATAGGTAGGATTTCTCTCAGCCAGGCAAACCTCTCAACGAAGCTCCAAGTTTATCTTCTCATTATGCAGGAGATTTCCATCAGCTCAGTGGCAGCACTACAGAATTCACAATTTTCCTCTTGCCGCTTGTCCCGAGGCTGCAGTGTGGAGCAGGCTGGCGACACAGCGGCTGGCCAGGCAGCAGGAGTGTCCCTCCAGGAAGGACTGCCAGGGAAGTCTCCACAGCCTGCTCCATGGGGATGATTTTCTGTGTCTCCTGCAGATCTTCCCAGCAGTTTTACCTGTAAGGTTGTGGTGGCTTCACTCCTTTGGCTGCAAACACAGTCACTCGCTCACTCTCCCCCCACCGAGGGAGTAAGAGAGAATTGAGAGGGTGAGAGTGAGGAAACTTGTGGGTTGAGATTAAAACTATTTACTAATTAAAGTAAAATAATAATTATAATAACAGCAATAACAGAATATGCCAATGGGTGGTGCCCAGTGCAGTCACTCACCACCCACTGACCGATGCCCAGCCTGTCCCAGCCAGCGGTCCCGGAGCACAGACAGTCCCCAAACCGCAATTTTTATCACAGAATGGCCTGGATTGGAAAAGCCCTTTAAGCTCATCGAGTCCAACCATGAACCCAACACTGACCAGTCCCTGACTGACCCATGTCCCTCAGCACATATCCTGTGTTTTCAGGATCCTACCATTAGCTGAAGCAGTGAATACTGACGCTGTACCCAACAGGGGGCTTCCTCAAACAGATCTTCATCCCAGCAGTTCCTGTGCATCCTTTGTTTCTTCATTAGCCTTTGTGGCTAATTGTGGATCTCTCCCTTAGCTCAAATAATCAAATAAAAATAATCAATGCAGCCCAAGTCTGCCCTGCATGGCCAGAAAGTGATGGAGTGAAGTCAGTTATGTTTCTGCTGTTCTTCCTCAGTGCTGAGTGGATTTGACAGCAGCGGGTACCTGCAGGTCTCCAACCAGAAGAGCCATGAGACAGGCTGTGGTGCCACTCTGCGATGATTTCATTGCCTTGACCTCACACCCTGCTGAGATGTCCACCAGACAAAGCTGTCCCAGCAATAAGTCAGCTCAGATGCTGTGTGCACTCTAAGGCTGAAGGAAGCTGCGGTGCTGGCCGGGCAGAAGCAGGAGCAGATGCTTCAGCAGGACGCACCAGTCCTGCCAGCCCCATCTCCAGCCAGCCCCCAGCAGCACTGGGGCACTGGTGCCAGCACTCACACCCTCCCAAATACCAGTTAAACTGGTGCCAGCACTCACACCCTCCCAAATACCAGTTAAACTGGTGCCAGCACTCACCCCCTCCCAAATACCAGTTAAACTGGTGCCAGCACTCACACCCTCCCAAATGCCGATTAAACAACCCAATTCATCTCTCCTTAAAGCATCTCTGCATTTTGATGCTAATGAATTATGAAACCTGTAATTAGTCTATATCATTCATCATTAAGTTTGTCAATTAGCCTTTAAATGGAAAGGTTCTATTTGTTGTAGATGCTATTTATGTAATGAGTATTTATCTTTATTTGATTACAATTATTTTATCTAGAAGGTGCCCCTCTGTTAAAGCACTTGGGAATCTACATATGCAATTAAGAAGAGTGTGAACTCGTAAATGCAAATCCTAAAAGCATAACGTGGGAGAAGCAGATAACAGCAGAAGTGTTAAAAAAAAAGTTTACAATGATTTTTTTTTTCCAGATTTCTTTTTTTTTTCTGAAAAAAAGCTTAAAATGTAGCAATATGAAGAAAGTTGGTCAATGGTGGCAGGGTTGCTGCACGGAGCAGTGGGCTGGGATGGCAGCCACGTGCTGCAGAAACCCGGCTGTGGGGTCACAGCCACCAGCAGGATCTGAGACCCAGGGTCCGATTTATTTGCACTCCCCATACAACTGAAACTTACTCTGCATCACTTTCAGATTCCTCCACTGCTCTGATGCACCAGTGGAAATGTCTTTAAAAGTGCAAAATGAGAGTCTGCTTTTCATTGGAGTTTGGTTTTGGTGGAGGGGCTGGAAGGAGGAGTTCCAGCTGGGAAAGGATTTTACCATTTTTACCTTTCTCACCTCGGCATTTCCAGCCCCTCAAGATGCTGCAAAGTCGCTGTTGGGTGTTGAGGTGGTTTCACTCCTTTGGCTGCAGCCAAACACAGCCACTCGCTCACTCTGCCCCCTCCCCAGGGAACAGGGGAGAGAACTGGAAGGGAAAAAGTGAGAAAACTCGTGGGTTGAGATTAAAACTATTTACCAATTGAAATAAAATAATAATGATAATAACAGTAATAACAAAACATGCAGATGAGTGATGCCCAGTGCAGTCGCTCACCACCCGCCGATCGATGCCCAGCCTGTCCCAGCCAGCGATCCCGGAGCACAGACAGTCCCCAAACCCAAACCGCAACCCCGGGAGAGCCAGAGCCCGAGCCAGCCCCGAGAGAATCCCCAGCTCTCCATCAGCCCTGGCTCATGTCCTGCCCATGGGGGACAGGAGATGGAATATCTCATTGCAGAGCCACATGCCAATTTGGGGTTTGCTAATTACTGCGCTTCCCCCTCCCAGTCCTTTGCACTTGCAGACCAGCAAAACACAAAGTCCTTGGACTTCCAGCAGCAACTAAAAACATCAGTGTGTTCTCAACATTCTTCTCATCCCAAATCCCACACTGAGAATTAAACATCCCAGCAGCTCGCTGGCACATCTCCCAGGAGTTATTCTGCTGGGCTTGCACTGTCACCCTCTCCTGATTTCTCTCTCATTTTGCTGGTGGCTGCTCTGCCCTACAGTGAAGCTATTCCTTCTGCCTCCTCCTCCAAGATATTTATGAGGAAAGGAAAAAAACCCCAGCAACCCCCAATCCAGACAATCTTTCTGCTACAAGTCTTGAGATGAGATGGGAGCAGCGACTGGTAACACCCGGAGCTTCGTCATGCGAGAGCAGCTGCAGTGACTGCCCTGATGTCCCGTAGGCAGGGCCGGTTATCTCGGTGTGACCTCCGCTCCCTGACAGGGCGTTTGATTCTGGCACTGGCCCTGGATCACACGTGGCAGGTCCTGTTTGGATCAAGCAGAGCAGCTTACAGAAAATCTGTCCTGATGCACCGATGCCGGTGGGCAGATTCTCTGCCATTTCCATCGCGGTTTCTTCTGGTTTTGATCAACCTTGATGTTAAAAATGTGTTTTGAATGTTGAATATGAATTTTGAGTGGGTTCTCATGCCTTTTCCTGCTGGAATGAAGTCCCCTGAATCTCTGGAAAGGTTCATTTCCCAGAGTGCTGAGGCACTGGGTTCAAAGGACCATCAAAGTGGCTGCAAAGCACCGTGTGTGAGACAACTGGAACAGGGGCTGCTCCTGATCTTCTGGTGGCTGTAATCAAAAGTATTGATTGTCTGAGAGTCATAATTTAACAGTGACCAGTCAGTTCTCCCTCCTGCATAGCAGGAACATAGTGGAGGGCTTGAATAGAAACTTTTTGGGGTTTTTTTAGTGACAACAGACCAGCAAGTGGAAGCAGAAATGATGTGAAACCCTCTCCCACAGTTGCCCTTTCCCAGGAGTCTCCTCACACGTAGGCTCTGGTTCCTGGGGTTGCTGGTCCCCTGGGATGGCTCAGGCTACCAGGACGGGTGGCACTGTCAGATCCCACAGGTTTCTAAAGGAACCACTGCCAGAAGAGCTGGGAGAGTCCTTGTAGGGGGATGTGAAACAACTGCACTGAAGAAAGGAAAAGAATAGAGATCTCAGTAAAAATTGGGGGAAAAAAATAGATTATCTAATTTCCACTGAGAAAGCAGGCTTCTGGACAGCAAACAGGTAACTGCCACGGATCACTGCCAGTGGAGGAGTGAACCACACACAGGAGTGAGAAACATAAATTAAGTTAGAAAATAATAATAAAAAAATAGTTATGTTGTGATGTTCCTTGAAATATCTCAGGGAAAATGCATTGGTAGATTTTTTTCTCTGTTTAGCTACTTGGTTCTTGAAAGGGTGAGTCAGCTGGCTTCACTCGAGGGGTGTCACACCAGGTGGCTTTGGGCTTCAAGGGGAAAAAAGAAAAGCTAAACAGAAGTGTGTATTTATATATATATATATGTGTGTGTCCACATATGTATATGGCCAAGTAGGTTTTTAATATAAAAGCCCTGAAAAATGGTCGGTATTCTGCTCATACAAGTTTTCAATATTTCACCACAGAAAGAGGGCTGATAACATCCCCTAACTCATATTTACTTTCCTGTTAGAAACTTTTAGACATACAGTTAAAATTAACAACACAAAACCACCCTTACCCAGGTCATACAGAATTACATTGCAGATGAAAAAATGTCTAGGTCATATTTCAATAAAAGTAGGAATAAAATTGAGTGTATTTATCTACACTATTAAAAGACAGTATTTTGCCATGAGAAAAAAAAATATTTTAGGTAAGTATTCCCTGACTGGATATTAAAAATAATCATAAGATAGAAGATGACCAGAGAAAACACAGGATCTCTCAAAAGACATGCTAAAGTGGCTTTACAATTTTGTACATTTCCTATTTCTGTTTTTTAGCTTGTTCTGCTTTCCCCCAACGCAAAAGGAAAACCATGAATGGGGGGCAGAGCCTCAGACAGCCGAGTCCTCAATATAAGAGAGACCAAACCTGCTAAATTCCATCTTACCCTGAATTCCATGGTTACTGAAAAGTGACAAGTTCAGGTGCCAAAAACCAACGATACACTCACCAAAGGGTGCATTATAGGGGCGAAGTGGCACCTAACCACGGCCACCTCTCAAACCAGGGAGCTGACAGAGCACAGCCAGCGTTTCCTCCAAGCTTTTCCTTAAGTGTGAGCTCCCTGGAAAATGTTAGGAGTGAAGTGAGAGATGTAAATCCTTTTTAAACTGGGACCCTCTGGGAATGACAGCGCTGTCTTTGTGTTTGCAAAATATCCAACCTCGGAGGCTTTGCACTAATCCAGATAACTAATTGCATCACAATTATTTTACAGGAAGTCAAATACAACGTGCGTGATTCAACTCAATAAGGGCTGAGGAAGGTGCCTCAGCACACGAGCATCCTTCTCTTCCCCTCCAGCTGGATACCACAGAAAACTCCACAGATTGATCATTTTAATCATCAGTTTATCTAAAAAAAAATGGTCAGATTGATCTGACAGTCCTCAGACACTTCACTCCGCTCGAGGAGGATGAGCCACATGCTCACAGGTGATGGTGAATAGGACACGGTGGTGTCTGAGGTTGGTTGTAGTCCCTGGTTCTCTGGACCTGCACCAGAGGGAACATATAGGAGTGATTGTGTATAGGATGAGTTAAGTGACAACCTGGCCAGGTAACTGTCCCACTGGCCAACTTGGCACCAAAACTTACTTTTAGGGTGTCCTCAAGGGAACTGCTTTCATTATAATACTATAAATCACACCCATAGGTTCAGAAGACCCTCACTCAGGTGAAGACCTTTCCTCTAAGCACACATAGAAACACTTAAAATGATGCAGCCAATATGGAAATTACTAATCAATCAAGAATAGGGGGGAGGTGTTACCATGATAATGATGGGGTAAAATGTGTATAAAAGAAGTAGTGGAGCTTGCCACAGGTGTGCTGGATTTGTGGATGATTGCACCGAGCACCCTGCACAGAATAAACACAATCTCTCTCCTGAGGGTGTGAGGTGGGCTCACTGCACACCGGGCACCACTCCACTTTTCAGACAACAGGGAGATGTCTGACAACTGCACAGTCCCTTGTTCCATCCCCCTGGCTTTTGATTACACCATCACCTTCACCCAAGTTGTTCTGAGGTGAAAGAGAAGCCCCCTCCTCCATCATCTGGGTACGGGCAATAGACATTCAGCAGGCATAACTCTAGCAAAACTGTTTTATATGGCTTCTTATGGAACTATACATTCTATAAAGAACTAGTGCTCAGTGGTGTCTTCTGGTGGGACAAATCCTGGGTGTTTAGGGAAATTCTTAAAAGTCTTGGAGGAAGCTGAGCCTCTTCTACCTCAAATTTCCCAAAATGCATCAGGATTCCTTTCATTCCTTTTTTATACTAACTTGGCAGGACTGACCCAATTTTTTTCCCCAGTTCCCAGAAGTTCTTGACCCTCTGATTCCACAAATGTTCCATGGACAAACGGTAACTTTAGAGGAGTAATCCTTCCCTGCAGGACTGGGCTATGATACTGCCACTGCCCACTCCCTGTAACCTGCTGCTGAGTCATTAAGCAAAAGCACAATGAAATAAAACAGCTGTCACCTCTGCAAATTTGAAACAAGAGTCCCAACAGACAGATTTCTTCAGCCACAGTCACAAGACACCATTCAAGCACAATACAGGAAACCAAAAAGGAATTCTCCTACCTTCCAGGAGAAGGATTTGAACTCTGGAAAGGTAAAGGCTTTAAAAGAGCAGAGCAGAGAGGAGCCACGTTCTGCCCTGCAACAGCCCCAGTGGGAACACAAAACAACCTGAGAGCAGGATATAAACTTCACAAAACCTGCGAGACTGTGAATGATGAAAACAGACCTGGAGTCTTCTATCTTCCATGTTATACACACTAAATGTACTTATACACACATAAATTCTACTTAGATTGTCTAAATGCCTGCATTTTCAGGTGCCACGCTGCAGCCCAGAGCTGGCTTTCTGGTAGAGAGCACCAGGAACTGAGCCACAAAACTACCACTGGGAAACACAAGAATGGCTTCCCTGTCAGAAAATACAGTCAATTCTGTGTTTGTAGGGGGCTATTTTTTTTAAGATAATCCTATTGCATAGTTGATCTTAAACCATCATCATTCGTGATATTAATTACCACATCTACATATGCACCAAACCCCCATCCTACACCTTCCACTTGACTGCTACAATAGGAGCTGCTTTTCCCTCTAATTTTCACTGCATTTCCTTTTCATTCTTTTCATGAAAAAAAAAACCAAACTCTGAGTTTCTTTTTGCCTTAGAACTTCATCATAGTAATGGTAAAAATGTCAGAAATATTGAAGAAAAAGCTGTGGCGAAATGTCACACAAAAGGAAGAAGCCTTTCATCTGGCCAGTTTGTCAAAAGGTGCTGTTTGACACATAACTGCTTCATTTATGGGCTGTCAGGTTGCAAAGCAGCACTTTTCTCCTCTGGAATGGCAGCAGATAGTGGTGAGTGATGCCACGTGTCCCAGTCACACAGCAGAGGCTTTTTGGGAGCTGGAAATTAATACCTTGGCTAAAGAAATCTTGTCATTTCAGAAAAGGTGAGAGGCAAGACTGATGGGAAAATAATTATGGATAAGGAGGAGGCTGGACAACGGTCACCAGAGCCTGGTCCTGCTGCTCTCAGTTGTGTGTTGGGTAGTGAAGTGTGCCACGGCCGTGTCCACAGCCTGCATCCAAACTGAAAGCGAGGTCAGCTCCTTCCACACAGGACTTGAAGTGGGTTCTTCTGCCCAATAACTGAAACAACTGGCCTCAAAGGGCTGGTCTTGAAAGCAGGAGGATTAAAGTGGGAGGATGTAAGTCACTTGGGGTGAAATTCAGCCATCAGCAGGAGTTGGCACAGGCTGGCTGGTTCTGGAGATCCGGGATGTGTCAGCACAGGGAACCTGCACGCAGGTGCCAGCACGACCTGTCCATCAGCTTGTCCTCTCCAGTAAAATACCCTGGTTTGTTTATTGGCCTCAAGGAACAGCAGTGACTTCTCTACCTGAGAAGTGAAGCATTTCTTATCAGAGAATCCCAGACTGGTTTGGGTGGGAAGGGACCTCAAAGCTCATCCAGTCCCAACCCCCCTGCCAGCAGCAGGGACACCTTCCACTAGACCAGGTTGCTCAAAGCCTCATCCAACCTGGCCAAGAACACTTCCAGGGAGGAGCAGCCACAGCTTCTCTGCCCAACCTGGGCCAGGGTCTCACCACCCTTCCTCTGCTCTCTCCAGTTGCCCCAGCAGAATGCTTTCCAACCATCACTCTCGGGTGTCACCAGCATACTGCTGCCCCTTCCAGCCTAGGCATTAATTCTGACTTCAGGAAGTAGAAAGAGTAGCAGAAAGATATAAAGGCAAGCAAAGCAACTCATCGAAGGATAATAGAAGTTGAGCAGGAAATTGCCCCGTGTAAAATTTGCCATCTGTCTCAGAAGACTTTCTTGCTCCTTGTCCAAAGGATTGAATTTGACAGCAAGCTTCGCACTTCAGCTATTAAGCTGCTGACTTTCATTTTCTGGCTAAAAGTACATGGAAATCTATGGCTGGGCAGGGCTCAGGAGAGGGAGAGCATTTGCTGCTTCCCGTCAGGTGAAGTATAACTGTCTGTTATGTGATCCTGCCTCTCATGCTATTCCCCTCCCCTCATTTTTCCAGGCAATAAGCATATCCTGCAACCCAGTCACCCCCACCCGGCTTAGCAGGGCCGTGAGAGCAGCAGCAACGCCCAGGGAAACATCTCGGAGAGATTCTGGGATGTTGGGGTGGTTTGGGGTGGGTTTATCATTTCTACCATGGATCGTGAGGAAGAAACAGCAGGAAATTTTCACACATCCAGACTTTGCTTCTCCTGACTCACAGGGCTGGGACTCAGGAGCGCTCTGCACGTTTTACCTCCTGTGGGACCTGGTGCAGCCAAGCACTAACAAATTGCTGCATTTTTAATCCTGATCTGTCTTCAAGAGAAGTGTTGGTTGGGGAATGGGTGGTACCTGAAACCCCAGAGCAGGATGGAAGGGAAAGCAGCGCTACAGCTGTGACACCAGGCGCCTGTCAGGACTGCCACCAGCTGAGCACCGGCACCTGCCAGGTGTTTGATTGCAAGCGCTTCATTAAGAAGAGATGCCAGAAATTGGATGTTCAAAAAATGAGCTTCCATTTTTAAAGGAATAATCTCCAGACCTGTCTTGGCATTTAAAAAGTATTAACATGATTACATGGGGAAAAAGAAGAAACAGAAAAATAATCTCAGAAACAGTGACTTTAGCTCATGAAACCGTGTTCTAGTGCTTCACATTCCAGCTGACGTTCTCCCAGCTAACAGGTCCAACTGCAATTACAAACAATCAAGCTTCATCAAAAGAGAAGTTAATTTTTCTCCCACTCTTCATTTGCAGAGCTCTCCCTGACCCTCACTGCTCAGACGCTAACAGCTTTTAATTTGCACTTTCCAAATATATTCATGGTCACGTTCCACTGCTCTGGTTGCAGCACAAGAGTGTCCCTCACTTCAATTCACTCTGCTCCTCTTTAACACTTATTCTGCTGGCATGTTTATAGAGAGGAAATACATTTTCTTTGCTAAACCACCTGCCTGTCCCCAGGTACCTTCATACAGAGGAAAAAGCTGCCCCAGCTCTGGGCATCACCCTGATCTTGGCACCTCAAGGGCTTCGGGCTGCACGAGCACATTCCCTGCCTGCAAGGAGGGTGGAGAGAGGTGGGGGTGGGTCTGTTCAACCAAGGAGCAAGGGACAGGACAAGAGGAAATGGGCTCCAGTTGTGCCCAGGGCAGTTGAGGTGGGATGTGAGGAAGAATTTCTTTGCTGAAAGGGTTCTGAGGCATTGGAAGGGGTTGCCCAGGGCAGTGGTGGAGTCCCCATCCCTGGAGGGATTGCAGAGTCGTGTAGACACAGTGCTGAGGGACAGGGGTCAGTGGGGACTGGTCAGTGTTGGGTCCATGGTTGGACTCGAAGAGTTTAAAGGGCTTTTCCAACCCAGGCAATTCTGGGATTATTCAGCAATTATCACCTCTCCACAGGGAGTCTCTGAAACACCGACTGGTCAGTGCCGTGCTTGGTGGGCTGGTGGCTTCTGGATGTTTCCCAGAACCAGTGGGACTGCACAGCAGAGCCTTTTGCACCAGAGCAAGCTTGTATTCATCAAGAAGAGTTAAGTTTTATCCTCTCCATGTTTTCCTGCCTCGTTATGCTTCCCTTTCCTTGGAAGGAAGCTAAAGTTTGGGGGTTTTTTGTTTGATTTTTTTTACCCTATACTAAAAATGTCCTGGAGTATTAGCTTGTCATCATTAGCTCCAGAGAGGCTAATATTATTATTATTATTATCATCTGCCTGGGAAGATGATAATAATAATAATATTTACCCTTGGGTGTGAAGGTACAGAGGCCAGCAGTGGTTCTGCTCCGTGTCTGCAGGGGAAGGGGGTGGCTGATGTGTCAACTCACCCAAAAACACAGCAGAGAAGCTCCCTATTGCTCTTGCCTCAACCACACATTCTTCAGTTATGTCTTGCCCTGTATTTTTAATGTGCTAAAGGACAGATTATTATTACTTTTTTAATGTGTGTGTCAAAAATGCAGTGACAGAGGCTGTGCAGCTCAGTACCATCATGCCAAAGATCCAACCCACCTCTGCACTTCAGGAAATACAATGCCATCCAATTAGGTGTGTAAACAGCTCATGGTTGCCATCACTTCATTTTAATTACTGAGCATCTCTAAGACTGTAAGTAATCCTAAGACACCCTTAGACCAAACAATTCTTTTTTGTCCAATTTTTGAGAGACAAGAAAATCCAAACAATCTGCCTGGTCATGCTACAATGAACTCACTGACATCAGCAGCACCAAGAATGAAAACAAAATCTGTGTAGAAAACAGATGAAAACAAGGTAAGCTCTTAGGAGTGAACAGGTGTGCAGTGCTATAACACAATAACCATACACAAAAATCAATACAATCTTCAGCAAAGTAATTCCCCCTCCCATGAACCCTCATTGCTGAAGGATAAGCATCCATCAACAGTGCATACAATTAACTGAACATGCAGCTGATAAAAAATAATTTTTAGGTGAATATATTAAAAAATTGTCTGGAAATTAAATATTTCTCTTGCCTTATAGCGTGCAAAGTAACAACTGCATGTGGAAATCTGGAAAATAGAGAATTAAGCAAATACAAATCAGAAGGCATTCACAAGGTTTAGAGGTTAATCAGATAAATAGCTCAAAGTCAAACCACTGTTGTTAAATTAGGCTGTTTGATTACAGTTTTTTATAGCTTTGTTTCTCCCCCCCTCCTCATTCCTAGGAGGAAAACATGTATCTGATGCTGTGGCTTTTTCCCAGTTCCACAGCCCAGCCTGGGGACAGACTGGATCTCCCCTCAGCAGCCTGTGCTGGCTGCAGCCGAGGAGACACGGGCACCAATTTCCCCACACCCTCACGCCGGGCCCTGCTCTGCCCCCAGCCTCCCCTGAGCATTCACTCCCTCCCCTCTCTTTTCACCTTCCCAAAGCAGAATTCACATCCAGACATTTCCAGTCTCAGACACCAGATTCCCACCTGGTGACACCACAATGCCTCTTCCTCTGACACCCTCTAGCACTGGGGCACCAATGGGCTCTGCCTCTTCTGGCCAGACTCTGGCTCTGGTGTCTGTAAACGTTGCAGGAGACAGCAATTACCCAAGATAATGATCCCAGAGGAGTGACAATCCCAAAAACTAAAACCACAATCCTGGAAGAGAGAGAAGTCAAAACAGAGCCAGAGAGAGAAGGAACCCCATAAGAGAGAGCCCCTCATGAATATACTGTCCATGAAATGAGATGGAATATCCCATTGGCAGAGCCAAATACCAATTTGGCTCACTAATTTTAATATTCCTTACCCTCCCTAGACCTTGCACTTGCAGACCAGCAAAACACAAAGTCCTTCAACTTCCAGTGACAATTGAAAACATCAGTATAGACCTAACGTTCTTCTCATACCAAATCCCAGCTGAACCCAACCCCCAGCGCTGTCCCAGCTGCTGCACAGAACCAGCTCTGGCTCAGCGCACAACAGGACAACCAGTCATGTCCTGTATGGAAGAAGTCGTGGGCATTAAGAAGTGTTACAGCATCATTAAATCAATTGGCACCTGCTGCCGTGGACAAGGGCTCCATCTCTCAGTAAGCACAGAACGGTGCACAGCAACGGGGTATGATGAAGAACCTCCTGGTGACTCACTTCTCTTGGTTGCAGTCACAGCACCCAAGGAGCAGAGGGCCCTGGCATGTGCAAGCACTCACAAAGTCACAGGAGACGTGGCTTCCTCAATACAGAACTCAGTGCTTCCCTGCTGACAATAAGGGACACGTGAGTTTAATTTCACATCAAGAGATGCAGTAGGAAACATAGCAAAAGGGGATGTCACATACACATTAACATGACTTTATACAGCCAGCTCATTTTTATTAGAATTCTGTTCCTATTTCAAGAAATAAGAAAGGTTTGAAACTGAAAAATGTTGTATCAGCTACCAGCGAGCTGATGAATTATGATTGCAAATACAGATAACACCAACACTGAGGCTGCATTAGAATCACTTAAAATGACTGAAATAAACATTAAAAATCGCTGGAGTTTCAGGTTCCCCCCTGACTGGTCCTGGCTCACACCCTGAGTCGATCGGTTCTGGCACTCGTCCGTGCACCTACCTGCAGAATTTTGATGGCTGCTCTCTCCAAGGTGTCTGCAGCAATTTTCCTCTTCAGAACTACGTGGTGAACATCTCCCTGACTGCCTCTCACCCCCACTGCAGTTCAAGTTTCACTGACAACACTTAGCAAACGCCTCATATTTATATATATAAAAGAGCCAAAACCCAACCAGATTTGATTTTTGCTTGGAACTTCTGTTTGATAAGCACCCCTATGGATGGGGGATTTCTTGGGAAAACCAGGTTACTGGCTGCCCACAGAGAATTTCAGGCCATAGCCTGATGGGTCGTATCAGGACATCCACCTACTCAGCTGGACGAGTAATGAGTTTTTCTCTCTCTCCTTTGCCACATGGAGGCTGTGGATGATGATGTGCAGATCTCCCCCTTGGCTGGCTGTGACAGCCACGCTGCATCCTCTGCACTGTACAAGTCTCCAGCCACCTCCTTCCAAGGCAGCTTGGCAGCACCACTGACTAGCATAATTCATAATTCATTTTCTCCAAGTAACTGAACACCCTCAGAAGTGTTAAATGTTGGTTTAGATTGTGCTGTTACTGGGAACAAAATCAGAAACCAAGTAAAAACAAAAAAACACAATCAAAACAAACATACACCTCAAAAAAGGACAAAAAAAAATCCCCAAAAATTTAACCTGATAAACTTGAGAACACTGCAGTGCTGACCAAGTGATGTTCCTTCCTCATAATGACAGGGGGAGATCTGCAAGAGAAAACATAAAACCAGTGCAAGAGACCTTACACTCAAATTAAAATACCTGAATTAACCACACATGGAACTTGCAGCAAGGCTCCTCTTGAGGAGCTGCCTTTCACTGCTGGTCCCCACCCCAAAACCCATCACAGAAACCAGGTAACAAAAACCCTACAGGAAGGCTGGGGAGGGACTTTGGCCAAGGGCAGGGAGTGACAGAACAAGGGGTGATGGCTTGGAAGTGGCAGAGGGGAGATGGAGCTGAGATGTGAGGAAGAAATTCTTTGGTGTGAGGGTGGTGAGACCCTGGCCCAGGTTGGGCAGAGAGGCTGTGGCTGCTCCTCCCTGGAAGTGTTCTGGGCCAGGTTGGATGAGGCTTTGAGCAACCTGGTCTAGTGGAAGGTGTCCCTGCTGCTGGCAGGGGGGTTGGCACTGGAGGAGATTTAAGGTCCCTTCCAACCCAAACCAGTCTGGGATGCTGTGAGGACCAGCCCCACATCTTGCCTGTCCCTGGTGTCACTCACAGCGCTGTTGCTCCACAGAACAAGGCAGACTCTGCTCAGTGCTGCAGTCCCCTGCTTCATCTCTGCTTGTTAGAGCTCGTGAGCACTAAATATCACTGTGTGCCCTTTCCATCCTCCCCATCGCTTTGAATTCTCGTAACGCAGCTCGGGTCCAGGGCGGCTGCTCCGCCCTCCTCACGTTTCAGTCAGGGCAGCTGGCTGGGGGATGAGCTCTTGCTGAAGTGCTTCAGATAAAAGTGATGCTGCAGAGGCAGTAGCAGAAGATCAAGCCTCTATTTTTCAGATTACTGTTCATCAGGTGTTTTCACTGCTTTATATGGGAAAAAGAAAAGAAAAAGGAAAAACCCACTAAATCTCCTTTTTTTCCTTACAGCTCACGTATTTCTGGCATTTTCAAGTTGATCAGTCACTTTAAACTACCAAAGATGAGCATACATCTAATAATGCTCAGAGTTAAGGTTGAGCTTAGCTACACACCCCACGGTTGAAATGCTGCCTAAACCTCACCCAGACTGTCCCAGACCAAAGCCTCCAGAACAGAACTTGAAACCTTGAGAGAACAAACATTGGGCAAGATTTTCCCCACATCTGCTGTCTCCTGCAGTGAGCCAGGCGTGAAAAAACGTCCTTTTGGAACAGCTGAGCTCCAGCACAGGCTGGCATGGGGAGTCCCAGCGCCGTGAGCTCTCCTGTGCTGACAGACAGACACGGAGCCCACCCTGTGACAGGAGCAGAGGGCTCCAACCCAACCTGGGGCCGTGGGTATCAGGGCTCAAAACCTCACCCCAGCTGCAGCTGGGGACATCACACAGTGACACAGGATCACACCCTGCACGCTTTGACAGTCCATTTCCCATATTCCTCACCCCACAGAGGAGGATTTTACACTTTCCATTCAGGATTCTCCTTGTTGTGCCCCTTCCACAGACATTCCCAGCGCCCATGTCCAGATGCAAACTCAATGTGGAGGATGCTGGTGCTGCGTTCCTGCCCTCTGCCCTTGGCACAGCTTGGCAGACATCCCTCTGTCCATCTCAGCTACAAAAACAGACCACTAACTCATCATTTCTCCACATCTAATTTCATTTCTTTCAAGAGAAATACTTAAAATCACGATTGTTTGTTTAAGACCGTTAAGTTGGTCTTCCATCTCTCAGGACTGATTTATCAATTTTCAGGTATTTCTGGAGGAGCACAACACATCAATAGCCACAGCTCAGAGGTCACAAGGAATTTCTAGAGTAAAGGTCCCTTTGGAAGCAAAAATGAGAGCCCTGCCAGCCTCTGCAGAGGGGCACGGGGCTTACCCAGCCAGGCTCAGGCAAGGGGAAGAGCCACAAGCTCCGGCTCGAGGTGCAGGACCAGCAGCAGCCTTGGTCAGCACAGATGAGTCTGGCAGTTGTCTGTACACTGCTGGCACAGTGTAGGGATGGAGGTACAGATCTGAGGGGGTGGTTGTGTTCTGATCTTCAGGTACTTCAGCTCTGCTCTACACTGGCAGCAGGGCAGCGAGTGCCAGCCCGGGAAGGCAGAGGTGTACTCCTCTCCAAACTGCTGCTCACTGTGGGATGAAGATGACAAGTGCTTGAAGACTCCCAGATGCACAAGGATGCTCTCTGGAAAGTGTGTGCTTTAATTCCTCTTCAGTGCCAAGGGTCCCTGTCTCTGAAGAAAGGGTTAACGGCTGTTGGCTTAATTAGTGCAACATGAATGAACAACATTTTTGTGAGCTTGAGGGTAAATTAAGACAACGTTTAGTTCTGCTTCTTATTAGCTCCGCATAAATTCTCCCAGGAGCCTAATTAGCTCTGTCACAGCAAACGTCTCCTCTGTTTACACGAGGGGACTCATTCCTTCACTGCAGGTTTTGTCCTTGTAATAACCCACTTCAGCAGGTAACGTGGTCTCATCCTTTCCACGCTGGTGGTGCAGCACAGGGTCCTGCTCCTCCACGCTGCCCACCAGCCCCATGGCAGATCCAGCTGTGGGCAGCTGCCTGCAACCAGCCCATGCTGCCAGCACAGGGAATGACAACCTCAGTGTCCACTGTCCCCTGAGCTCACCAGGGCTTCATGGGCCACAGCCAGCTGTGCTCCCCAGGGCTCAGCAGGCTTCCAGTCAAGCAGCATCTCCCAAAGTCAAACTGAAGCAAGTTAATAAATTGCATTGCAGAGCTGCCAAAGCAAACACTGGGCTTGGCGAGTCAGACTGGTTCCTCCAGGCAGCCTTAAAAATAAAGAGACTATTAAAAAAACCCCAAGACAACAGCACCCGAGAACTCCACCTACTCTATAGATCACAGAGTGTTGTGAGCTGGAAGGGACCCACCAGGGTGATGGAGCCCAGCTCCTGTCCCTGCACAGGACAAGCCCAACATTCACACCATGTCCCTGAGGGCCTTGGCCAAACGCTGCTGGGATCTTGTCAGCCTTGGGGCCATGAGCACCTTGCAAAAAAGGAATTGACTGATTTCAAGTATTATTTTCAAATCTGAGCACTTTCCTCATGTCAAGTCACTGCAGCACTCAGCTCATCTCTTGGTCTTCTCTCGGGTCTGAAGTAAGTTAAATGACTTCTCATGTCAATATTGGCCAGAATTGCAAAGGCACCTTTCAAAGATTTTCATCACTGATTATAGCAAATTATCAGACATCTGCCACGCTGGTGTTCAGCACTACAATGGTGCATTTAACTCCAGACCTGGAGGGTGGATCACGAGAGAAATCCATGGGAAAAGTCTTTGTAATTTGACTTACTCACAATTGCAATTTTAACGCCTTTCACTTCTAGAAATATTGTGTTTGAGATGTTTTCCACCAAGTCTCAGGCAGTGTTCTCTGGGGGGAAGAAATGAGAAAATTAAGTTATGTGGAGGTGTGGGGCTGCCAAGGAAATCGCTTCCTCTCGGGCTCAGCAAGACACAGAGGATGAAGGGGCTGCTGAGCCATTGTGTGACACCAGGGACATCACACACCACGGGCAGGATGGAGACAGGTCAGCCCCACGCACTCCCCATGGACACAGCACCACTGCCCCACGGGGCTGAGCAGGTCCCAGCTTTGGTGCTTTGCTTTACCAGCAGCATTGTCACTGCCCAGCTGTGCCACCTCGTTGGGGCTGATTGAGCTCAAACCAGACAATGCACCATGGATGATTGCTCCACGTTCTGTGACAGCACCAGATGTGATCTGTAACAGCAGCGAAAAGCAAGGAATCACACGCTGTGACTGCAGGAGAAGGACGCTCACGTGTCAGACAGCGGTGGTAGGAGTGCACATCTCCTTTTCCAGGGTGAAAGCAAAAAGAGCATCTGTCATTAGCTCAGAAGAGTAGGGGAGCTCCCAGGAACCTGACACAGGTTCTCTGAAGAGCCCCTGCCTGAGAGTGCTCTCCTAGCCAGATTTCTCTGGAGTCTGATTAAACTCATAATTTGCCAGTGAAAATGTCATAAAATATTTATAACGCAGGTGATATTTAAAGATCACAGCAGAAAATTTCTAATAACTGATGTAACTTAGTGGCAGCATCCTAAATGGCACAGTCAGAACAAGGAAGTTACAGAGCAAAGCAGCACTCCTGGTTAGTGATCCACCACTCCCACAGTAAGAATCCCACCTGCCTCAGTGGTGCCCACTCAGGCTCACCCAGAGACACTGGCAGAGCAGCCGTGGGGGTACCAAGTGCTGCAGCCGTGCAGCAAACCCTGCCCAAGCTGGCACAGAGCGAGGGGTGTTCCCACCCGGGAGATGGGACACGGGAGGGCTGAACACCCCTGGAATGAGCCACCCTGGCTGCAGTGGCAGTGTGTACACATGGCTGTGCTGGGACACAGACAGGAGATGAGGGGAGGTTCCTTGGGACAGAGATGCAGCAGCAGATGTGGGCTCAGAGACCCAACAGTGACAGAGCAGAGGGCCCTGGGAAGGTACCTGCTGAGAGCATCTTCCCCAGCTCCAGGTCCATGGGAGCTTTGTCTTTCCCAGAGGTGAGCCCCAGACACATGTGCTGGAGGGAGGGGATGGTGGCACTGCTGAAGGTGCTGCCACTTGTCCTCCTGGGGCCATTTAGGAGAAACAGGATGAGAACAGACACCCTGCTAACCTGGCTCATCGGGTTGTTTGTTTTTTTCCTCCTCATTTAGAGGATTAGTGTTTGTATCAGCTGATGGTTGTACACTTCATGCTGTTGCCTATTCTAATTCACATTTCTTTAGAGACTTGGCCTCCTAAGGTAATACAGGATTATAAGGAAAAAAATTAAAAGTTTTCTTTGTTTTTGATGCACTGCCAGATGCCTCCTGCTGTGAGAAACAAGAATAACCTTCATCATCCAGCAAAACCCAGCAAAATCCCTCCTCAGCCTTCTCTCCCCTTGACCCAAGCTCAAGAACCTCTGTCCATCTACATATTGTTGGTCAGCTTAAAGAAACCAAGTCCCAAGAATGTTGTTTTTAAAGTATCATCTCTGCTATTGCTTTCCATGAAACAATTATCTGGCTAACATTTAACAACTGATCAATGAGCTGGAAATCAAAGAGCTCTGACTCCCACCTGAATGTCACTGGCATTTCATCCTTGTTTCACACACCCTGGACCTGTTGGAGGTGAGCTACTCCAGTGCCAAGGAATCAGGCCCCTGGACTAGGGGAAGAGCCAGTAAAGCTCTGCAAGTCTCAGTGTTGATTCAGGCTCTGCCACATTTGCTCTGCAAATGCAAGAGGACAATTGGCTCCGAGCTGCAGGCAGCGAGCTCTGCAGCACCCGCCGGGGCAGCTTCGCTCTTGGGGAGGCTTCATCAGCTCAGTCTGGCTGAAGAGAAAATCTGAAAATGTTTTCTCAAAACCATTTAACAAACCCCCAAACTGAATTTTCTTTCATTGCTTTTGGTATGTTAAGGCCTGGAAGAAGATTTTCTGAAATGCCACCCCTTTCTCACAGTACTTTTTCAAACAGGAAACCTGTGTTCATTTCTCATTTTGGCTTTAAAACATTCTTCAGGTCTGGTTTCTAATATGATACATAAAGCTTTTTCCTTAACTTGAAGTAATAGAAATTGGTACCTCACTACTGATAAAGCCAGATGTTCACTGTTACTGGGGATAAAGTGGCTTTTTAATAAGCAGCATCATTAACTACAGACATTTTAAAACTATAGGAGAGAGCTGTAATAATAATAAATTGTTCAAGAAAAAGGGCAATTGATATAACTGCTTCCAAAGTAACATGGCAAAAGAAAATAGGTTTTTCAGAGAAATCAATGAGTCACAGTTCCTCATCTGGTCTTAGGAAAACAGGAGGTTTAGTCACTGGTGGGTAACAGTGGTACAGCAGGAGCCCTGAAGGCTTCAGCAGCCAGGTGCCAGTTATTGGGTCAGCCTCACACAGCCCCAGGCACTGGGCACCCTGCCTGCTCCTCCTTCCCTCTGCAGAGCTCTGCCAGAGGGCAGAGTTAACCCCACCTCCACCAGCCCCCAAACCCAGCAAAATCCCCACAGACCATGAGCTGTCAGCTTAGAGGGGGATGCTCAGTGCTCTCACTGCTGGAAGTGATGCACCTCTTCCCTGGGTCTCTTTGGCCTCAGGTGAAGTAATATGGATTATATAGTATAGAGAAAGTGTTATAAATACCTAAAGGGTGGGTGTCAAGAGGGTGGGGCAAGACTCCTCAGTGGTGCCCAGTGACAGGACAAGGGGCAATGGGCACAAACTGGAGCACAGGAGGTTCCACTGAAACATAAAGAAAACTCCTTTCCTGTGAGGGTGCCGGAGCCCTGGGACAGGCTGCCCAGAGAGGGTGTGGAGTCTCCATCTCTGGAGATGTTCAAACCCACCTGGACACTTTCCTGTGCAACCTGGTGTAGGGAACCTGCTTTGGCAGGGGGGCTGGACTGGATGATCTCCTGAGGGCCCTTCCAACCCCACCAGTCTGTCATTCTAGGAAGTCACTGAATGCTCTTATGCCTTTACCTGTTTCTCCATCTGTTACCAAATCACCATGACAATACCTATAGTCAAGAAACTTCAACCTGTTTTGGTTAAAGAAAGGCTTGTGGAGTTCATGGCATGTTACAAGGTCTTCCCTCGTTCTTGGACCTTCACCTCTGGTTACTGGGTCTGGGCACTGCTCTAGTGGTGGGCATCCACAGCCTCTGCACAGGTAGCTTTTACTGGTCACCTGCCTGGTCACCTATTGCCAAATCACACTGGCACTTTCAATCACAATTGCACATTCATATTCAGATTGCAGTTGAGAAAAATTCAATTTTCAAGAGACTCAAAGGTCTCCAGTTGAGCATCCAACTCACAGGGATGACATCAAATTATCCATCTCTGCTTCTGCCTCTCACCTTTCCCCAGCACACACTGGGAAGCACCAGGCTCTGTCTTCTCCAGAAGCTGCTTTAGGGAACGGGAGATGGCAGAAAGATCCTCCACCCCTTCTTTAGGCTGTGCAAACCCACCTTCCAGCCTCTCCTCACACTTTCCCATGCTCCAGCTTCATTTTTCTGAGGTTTTTTTTGGTGAGGGAGGCAGTGAGAAGGTCTGCAGTATGACTGAACTTCCCCAACTTCTTTCAGAGAGATAATTAATTACAGCTTCTTTTTGCCCCCAATACCTACTAGCAAAAAGGCAAAGATTAAGATGGTCTACTGTCAAAACATCCAAGACAGCTGCAAAAATAGCTCAGTAGGAATATCCCAGCTGAGAAGGCTGCCTATTAAACTCCATGTCTGTCGATTGGTCTATTGTAGATCAAGAAGATACTTATCAGCTGGTATTGTTCAGCAGCAGAGGAGTCATTTGTCTCCAGTGTGAACACAATGCTCCCATTGCACATCAGCTGAGGGCCAGCTCGGATCCTCTGGCATTGATGAGCTGGTTTTGAGAGGGCAGAGGAGGGGTCTGAGTTTTAACTACAATTGAAAATCAGGTGAGGGGATGGGAGCAGGGAACACAGATCCCAGGAGCAGCCTGCTAAAAGGAATTGTCTCAGATTTTCTTACACACAAAACATCAGCTCCATCACTCTCTAGAGAGATCAAACCCTGCATCTCCCCCACAGATGTGACCCAAATTCCTGTGAAGGACGACACTGATGTCTGCAGGCTGATCCCTGTCCTTTCACACATGCCAGTGCCTGGGTCAGTGTCAAAGCACCTTTTGATGAAGAAGGCAGCCCACCAGCAAGGGCACTATGGTGCGAGCAGAGGCTGAGAGCTGCTGGGTCTGATGCATCTCACCTCCTACCCCAGAGCATGACACTGACCCCCCAGCTACCGTGGGGGACACAGACCTCTCTGGCAGCAGCAAGACTGCAGGACCTTCTCAAGCCAGTTCTTCTCCAGATCCTGTAACCAGATGTTGGAACAGCACTAAGCAGATGTGAATAATCCCCAGGAACAGCTTATTCCAGTGATCTCACCCATGAAACTTCCAGGCTCAGAAACGTGAACAGGAGGTGCCACTTCCATTTGATCTTCCCTGGGGAAAAAGTGAAAAGCCCACAAAGTATCACTGGAGAAAGTGCCAGAGAATTCCCATGCATGGGTCTCACCCTGCTTCCTAATTTGGTGCTTTGAAAAAGATCAGTGCTGTTGATCTCTGACAAAGTTATTGATGTAGATCAGTTCAGTGCATTCACAATCCCAGGAGAGGTCTCAATGCCAAATTTACTCATTTTCTCACTGACATGAGAACTCCTCTCCAACATCTGCTTCTTAGGCCAAAGGTGCCAATGAAATCCTGCATCTGAAAAAGCAACACCAGCAGAAGTAGCCTTGTGCCAGCAGGTAACCTGTAGACCTCAGCTTGTCCCTGCCTTACAAAGGAACCAGCAAGTGCAGTAATCTTTGGAAATTCCTAGAGCAGTGCCCCAGACACAGATGCAAATCCCTGGTCACGCAATGCCCTTGGCTTCCTGGGATGGAGACCTCATTAGATCTAGGAAGGAAACTGGCAACTTCACTACCACTGCTTTGAAAACTGATGGACTCTGTTGCTGGTAACATTTACCCATCACAAGCATCACACCAGAGCTCCCCACTTTTTGGGCTAGACACACAGAGTGATTGAAGGAAGCAGCCTCATGGCAGCTCACATCAGCCTGCTGAGCAGCACTGGGAGGATCACGGGTATGTGAGACAGGCAGGGGAAAATCTAGAGCCTGTTTCTTCCAAAATTCAGTACAACCTTGTTATTGCAAAGTCTTGGTCAAAAAACAAAACACCCACAATCATCTATTCCCAATGCTACAGCAGCAACATCCCAGGTCACCATCCTGCTCAGGAACCTTCCTCCCTGGAACTCTGTCCCTCAGAGGCTTCCCAAGTCATGTTGGAGGGATGATGCCTCTGATACACTATCTCCACCAAGCAGAAATTAATGCAGGCTGCCCCTAATCCAGAAGAACCTGGAAATGAGAGCTGTGGCCAGACATATCCTTCAGTGCAATGCCTGTTCAGAACCCAGCCTTGCTGCCCACCTTGTTTTGATCACCTGTATAAACCCATCATTTTGTACAGATGTGAACATGGCCAGGCTGGATGGGGTTTGAACAACCTGATGGAGTGGAAGAGGATGGACTAGATGGCCTTTAAAAGGTCCCTTACAACCCAAACCATTCTGTGATCACTCTTTGGGCAGCTGCCCTCCAGAATATTTCTGTCATCACAATTCTTCTGCCACATTGTGATCTGAGCTTAATATTAGGAAACCTCATGATTTTCTGACTGCTGCAGGGACTTTTTCCCCCACACAGAAATGATGCCCACTTCCTCTGACCCACTCTTCCCTCTGTTTGCAGGCATGACCCACAAACAGCAGCTGGGGAAAGGTAAAGCAGATCACAGCTCACCAGAAAACCTCCTTTGTCAGCTTGACTTTGTGGCTTTCAGCCAGTTCTCTGCACTCTCTCTGAACTCCTCACCTGCAGAACAAACTGGGAAAAGACAGTTTCTTTGCAGAAAGAGAAGTCAGGGTCTTTGAGGAAACATCAGCTCATTTCATCTTCCTTCTGGGACTTTGAATCCATGTTCTTTCCAGTCTGGACCTCTTCTACATTGTAAGAGATCAGAAATCTGAATGTAATCTCACCTGCAAGCACCACCCCTGAGATTGCAGAGCCTGTCCCGAGCACCCTGAGGTGCTGAATGGTTGTGGCAGCTACAGTCCCTCAGCATCTGGGCTACAGAAGAATCTCAGGGTGCTACCAACACCCAGAGCACCCACAGAAGAGCCTGGGGAGTGTGAAAGAGCATGTTTACCATGAAGTAACTCCAACCTTAAAGGCTCCAGAAGCACAGCAGAAAGAATAACACTAATACCAAGGAAGTTGGGTTGTCTCCCAGACAATGCATGTTTGGGTACAATGGGACCATTTTATTGCTTGGCTAAAAGCATCTAGAGCTGCTCCACTGTGTTCCAGAAACACAGTGACCCAGTTGGATATGTCAGTTCATCTGTCTCCTCTTCAGATGTGTTTTTATCATTCAAATCCCAGTTTGCACAAGGGATCCTGTGGGTGATGTAACCCAAACATGACCAGTCTGTGCAGATGACATTTTTAATCAGGAAGTGTTCAGCTCAAAGAGGAAGCAGAGCTGGGTGAAGAGAGTAAGAATTCAGATGGTGCTGTACATAAATTACTGAGAGAGATTAAACCAGTCCAAACATTCCATTTGCTATGAACCCTGTATTTGCCTGACTGGTGGTTTCACTGGGCTGCAGCCAAACCCAGCTGCTCGCTCACTCCATCCCAGGGGAGAGAACTGGGGGGCAAGGGGAAGGAGACTTGTAGGGGTAGAGAAGAACCATTTAATCATGGAAATAAAATAAAATTTAACATGATATTGATATTAAAATAGTAATGACAATAATAACAGCAATAAAACATGCCAATGAGTGACCCCCAGGGCCATTGCTCAGCACCCGCCGACCCAGCCCGGCCCGTTCCCAGAGAACGATCCCGGAGCAGCGACAATCCCGACCCGAAACCGCAATCCCGGGAGAGCCAGAGCCCGAGCGAGAGCCAGAGAGAGCCAGAGAGGAAGAGCCCCTCATGGATCTCCTGCCCATGGGGGACAGGAGATGGAACAGCCCCTTGGCAGAGCCCAGTGCCCATGGAGCTGATCCATGTCAATATTCCTGGCCTTCCCCTAGACCTTGCACCTGCAGACCAGCAAAACACAGAGTCCTTCAAACTTCCAGTGACAACTGAAAACATCGGTGTGTTCTCAATGTTCTTCTCCTAACAAATCCCAGCTGAACCAAACCCCCAGCACTGTTCCAGCTGCTGAACAGAACCAGCTCTGCCCAGCTCACACCAGGAAAATGGCTCTAGGACCAAGTAGTTTGGGTTTTTTTATTAAGATGCTATAGCTGCAGTTATGTTAAACTGGCTCATTCTTCTTGAAGGCTCCTCCAAAACCTCTCTCTAGAGCAATCTTTGCTACTAGTTCTATCCCATACCACTGCCTCCTACAGACAGAGCTATTTCAAAGCCAGGGGAACTACATAAACTCAGTTCAGCTAAAGACAGCCTAAAATACTTTTATATAAATGAACATGACATCTCTATTGCCTCTAATTAGAGAAACATTTGATTTTTGACATGTGTGCAAGGTTTACATTGAAAGCAACAGCACACACAACAGCTAGCATTACTAGCTTCACAGAGAAGTTTGTCTAGCTGGTCTTAGAGTCATTGTCTTCTCCAACCTGATCAGAAAAAAAAAAAACATCTCTCATGATGATCTAGAAGCATCCTATAGAAAGGCACTGGAGTTATCTTAAGGACAGAAACTCAAGTTTGGCTTAAAAACAAATTTAAAAAAACCCTATAATTTCAAGAAGTCTTGTGCAGTCCCACAGGAACAAACTGTTCCAGTGTGGGTCCATATCCCCTTCGGGATATCTGCTCCACCATAGCCCTCCATGGGCTGCAGGGGGACATCTGCTCCACTGTGGTCTTCACCACAGGCTGTTTGGGAATCTCTGCTCCAGCACCTGGAGCATCTCCTCCTCCCTCTCCTTTTTCACTGGCCCTGAAGCTCCACCAGTGTTGATGGGAGCAGCTTTGGCCAGTGGCAGGTCCATCTTGGAGCTGGCTGGAACCACCTCTACCCAGCACAGGAGCAGCTTCTGGTATATTCTCATAGGAACCACCCCTACAGCCCCCCAGTACCAAACCCTTGTGTCAGCACAATGCACCCAAAATTCCTTCCCCTTCTGTCCTTTACTCACCTGAAAAAATAAATAACACAGCTTACTTTAGAGTGGTCTTTAACACAGACATTCTCAGCCTTTCTGGAGGCCAGGGGAAGGTGATCCATCCTTCATACCTCTCCTCTGAGGCCATCTGAGGGTTTTTATGGTTCTTCTCTGGATTGCCCCCAGCTGGCACCACGCTCTGGGGAAGAGGGAGCCCAGAGTAGGTGAACCACGCCAGCTGGGGCCACTTGGGCAGAATACAGCATTGCAGACATTTCCTGCAGGGTTCCTCATCTCTGTGCCTCCTCATTCACAAGGCACTATTTTCCCCATAATAGTGGGACATGCCCAGTATGCATTTAGCCCGAATTGTCCAGTGCAGACACGGGAGCAACCACAAAACCATGGACAAGATGCAAAGAGTAAATTTATTTCTGTTATCTCACCAACCAGGGGGTCTCTGAAACAGCCCCCAGGCAGAGGCACCCAGGCAGAGGCACCCAGGCAGGGATGCAGGCACCACAGAGCTCGGTCCATCCTAGAGCATCACCAAACCTGCTGCTCTCTCCTGGATTTCAGTGGGGTTTTGCAGGTGCAGTTTTCCACCGTGCTCTGATCGCTCCCACAGCAGGGCAGGAGTCTCAAGCATGTTTGATGTAGTGACTCTAAGCCTGTCACAGGCTTATGGCATCTAAACACAGAGGTTCTCCTTGTCAAGCACACAAGATTAAACAATGATTAGTATGATATATGTGTTTTTCTACACCTCAGCTGCAAGTCACTTGAGTGTGTTCACAATCCTCCTGTCAGTCCTCTGTTATTTTCCCACACCCAGTAACCCCAAATCCTCTGGCAGCCGTTTTCCCTCCTCCATCACTAAGCTCAGCCTTGCTGAGTGCCATAGCTTATAGCTACTCCCATTGTGCCAGGTCAGATCTTCTGTCTGCCAGTGTAGCAGAGACTGGGACCAGTTAAACAGCCAGTCCAGGTCTCACTGACCCACCAACCTGACATTTGCAACTGTATTTTTTTGCCCCCATTTTACAGAAATGCATTAACACAACATCCCATCTCAACTGCCCTGGGCACAACTGGAGCCCATTTCCTCTTGTCCTGTCCCTTGTCCCTTGGTTGAACAGACCCACCCCCACCTCTCTGCACCCTCCTGTCAGGGACTTGGACAGAGCCAGAAGGTCTCCCCTCAGCCTCCTTTTCTCCAGGCTCAACAACCAGAAAAGGTCCCACTTTCTAACACCTCAAAGCAGGTGGAGCAGTGGCTGGGCTGCACCAGGACAGGTGATGGGATGGCACACCTGAACAGTGACCTGAGCCACGTCCAAAAACCTCATGGGGGAGCGTGGGGCAGTGTCCCACGTGTGGCACTGCCAGTGGCTTTCCTCTTCCCAGGAGTCCAGGCTAAGAAGCACCTAATGTGCACTGTTACCATGTAGTTTGTCAGTGCCCGGTTGTAAGAGTTAAAAGACAGTTTAAAAACCAAGCAGCAAAGGTAACTTTGATCCCAGGGACCTTTTGTGCTGCTGCTCAGTGCAGGCAGTGGAATCGCAATCATCACGCAGGCAAATGCCGCTGGAAGAGCCTCGGAAAGCTCTAATGAGGCGATGAAAATGTGCAGGTAACTCGGGGAGCTGACAGGAACAGCGGCAGCAGAGCTGGAGTCCAGGCTGCTTGTCAGGGCTGTTAGGTAGGAGGTGTTTGAAGGGACCAGGGAACGGATGGGAGCTCGTACAGGTGATCTGTAAACTCAGTTATCACCCTCTGCCAGCAGCCAGCAGATCTCCAAACACCTCTGCTAGAGGTAATGAAAACTGAATTGTTTTTATCATTTATTCCAAAGCTTCAGGTAAGGGCATGTGTGCTGCCAGCCCAGCTGTGACTCCCTGAGAGGGGAAAAGCCCCCGAGCCGCTGGAAATGAGGAAGAATTTCTTTGCTGAAAGGGTTCTGAGGCATTGGAAGGGGTTGCCCAGGGCAGTGGTGGAGTCCCCATCCCTGGAGGGACTGAAGAGTCGTGTAGACACAGTGCTGAGGGACTTGTGTATCATCTTTATGTAGACACAGATTATTTGATCAGTTTATAAGAATGTTAAATATTTACATTTAAGTTTGCTTAAAAACACCCAACAATCAGCCTGTCTCCCCCCAAAAAAATTATGCATATTACCTGGTACGATGTACTTTAGTTTTTATTTCACCTTATACATGGAAAAGATTTTTTTTCCATCAAATCATGTCTACCTACACCCAATAATGTGCATGTTGAACAGATAAACACCTTTTCACAACACACAGTACCCAAAGTGTTACCTGTCAGAGTCCTGCTGCGTGGCTGTGAGGAAATGTGCTGGCAAACCCGTACATAAGCATTCAGAAAACTTACCTACAGAGCCAGGAAAAATTAGGTTGAGACAATGAGTAATGACATGGCAATGTAAAAGAAAGAAGCTGTTTCTGAATATGACACTTATTTGGAGAAGAAAGTTCACTTCATTACAGAAAACCATGATTGACATCAAGGAAATGTTCTCGTTAAATCTTTCTCCCCAGGGTGGGCACACTCATCTCTGCCCTGCATTGCCAGGTACTTCCCTTCTGTGCTGATGCTGAACCTGTAGAGTTCTATCTTTTATTTGCAGGGATAGATTAAGGTGATTATCTTTGCTTATCCATTTCTAACCAATCCACCCATTTTACCTGGATGACATAGGTAAATGGACAGCAACACGCTGAGCAGAGAGGAGAGCAGTTGAACATCCTGGCTCTGTCACACAGGGTTCAGCTGCTGTACAGAACACATGGTAACATAGGAGCAACTCATTACAAGCCATTAATGCCAAGGAGTTGTTTCCAATCTTCTAAGGAATCTCTGTTCATTACCTGCTCTCCATAACTTCAGTGTTCCTGGATTTGTTGTCGTTTGGGATACCTTGATGGCTGCATTAGCACACAGTGACCTCCAGGTTTTCTTCAATCCCTTCATTGGGATTATTGCTTCTACTTGGAGTTCCTCCTTTTTTAAGTTGTTTATGAAACAATTGGCTCAGTGTTTTATCATGTGAGCAAGTGTGCACCCACATGCACACCAGCTCTTTGCACTTCATTGTCACCTGTGGACTTTCCTCCTTGGCTTTCTCCACTTGCAAGAGCTTTTACAGCTTCTGGGACTTACCCAAGGCACTGTGATATTTCTGTTGGGACTCTGCTTGCCTCCTGGGTAAAGCACCAAGACAGCCATCCCTTAAATATACATTTAAAAAATCCCATTCTTTTAAAATGTTTTATTCCTTCTTCATTATTTAAAATAGCATTGTTCAGTTGGGACCTACAGTGATTGTCTACTCCAACTGTCTGTCCACTTCAGGGCTGACCAAATGCTAAAGCCTATTATTAAAGCATACAAGTGACTTTTGACATGAGCACATAGTGACAGGACAAGGGGAAATGGTTTTAATCTGAGAAAGGGGAGATTTATTTTAGATATTAGGAGGAAATTTTTCACCCAGAGGGTGGTGAAACCCTGGCCCAGGTTGCCCAGAGAAGCTGTGGCTGCTCCTCCCTGGAAGTGTTCTCAGCCAGGTTGGATGAGGCTTTGAGCAACCTGGTCTAGTGGAAGGTGTCCCTGCTGCTGGCAGGGGGGTTGGGACTGGGTGAGCTTTAAGGTCCTTTCCAACCCAAACCAGTCTGTGGTTCTATGATTAAGGGTATTCTCCAAATGCCTCTTCAGCACTGACATGCTTGGGACATCCACCACCTCCCAGGGAAGCCTGTTCCATTGCTGACCAGCCTTAAAGGCTCCTGCTTTGGAGAAGCAGCTGGTTCACCCCCTGCATGGAAAGCAAGTAGGTCAGTGGCTCCTGCCTTCCACACATCCATAAAATAAATTTTTTATAGAGCAAATAACTATCTTGTGAAAACCCAGCTGCACTGTTAGCTTGGGGACAGGAGGAGGAAACGCCTTGTTTTGCCTCATTTTCCATGGACCAGTCTCCCAGAAGGTTTGTTCCCTCTGCTGTTCAGTAAGTCCGTGATGAGATGCTCAAAAAGTCACTCCTGGCTTGAAGTCCTGACCTGGGAACAGACGTCCCTGTGTCTATCCTGAACCCTCCTTCTGCCGGCTGCAGAGGTCTGGCAGGTATAGCACTGCCTTCCCGGGGTGCTGAGTGTGCCCATCAGTAACTGGGATAATCTGGTGATGTATTGAAATGTCTTCTGAACCAGTTTGTGGCAGGTGGATGGTTGCTCTGCTTGAAAGACTTCCATTTTCATTTCTTATTTTTTCAAAGCAGATACTGATTATAATACAGGTTATTAAACATCAAAGGTTTACCTTGTCTTGAGACAATTTAGCTTCTTTTAGAAGCTCATCAATGCTTTATTGTGCATGGTTCTGAATAAATATTTGATTCTTTGTGAGATCAGGATTCATCCACTGGAAGTTCTAGGGAGAGCATGGGCTTGCTTGCCAACCTCAGAGCCTGTTAGAGTTTTGATGGAGCTGTCACCTACCTCTCCTCACTGCCTGTCACATAGGGGCCATCTTCCAAAACATCTTGTTCACCTGAATTATGTGTAGAGTTATAAAATCACAGAATGCTGTGAGCTGGAAGGGACCCACCAGGATGATGGAGCCCAACTCCTGTCCCTGCACAGGACAATCCCAACATTCACACCATGTCCCTGAGGGCCTTGGCCAAATGCTGCTGGAATCTTGTCAGGCTTGGTGCCATCAGCACCTCCCTGGGGAGCCTGTGCCAGTGCTCCACCACCCTCTGCCTCAAGAACCTTTTCCTCATGGCCAACCTGCAGAGTCACCTTCCGAAGTGCTACAGAATCCATCAGCTCACACCACGTTCTCCTGCCAAGGAGCCAGGTGAGAACAGCAATGCCGCAGGGATGGGGGCAGGCAGCACAGTCCCCTGGCAGGTGTCACCCAGCAAGGGTTGGGTCCTCTCAGCACCTGGGGGATGCGGGGTTCCTGGGGTCATGGCAGTGAACCTGGCTGTGGACTCCAGAGGTGTTTAAACACGTCCACACTTCAGAAACCACCACAGCACCACGACGGCATCAGGTGAGTCCCGGCCCCTCCTCTGGTGTCGTGGGTGGGTGGCTGGGCTCTGACCACTAATCACAGCAAAGTGCAAACCAGGTTGTGAAGGGAATTTGAGACCTTTGAAGGAGATTTTCATCCATGTACACGTGCACACACGCTTGTGCCCAGTTCAGCTCACTACAGGAATCCATCACTCCTCCATCACATCTTCTCCTTGATTCAGAGCAGAGACAACACAGATTGCTGGCTACAGGGGAGTGTTGCATTCTATGGCCTCAAAAACTTGGGTGAATGCAGGTCCCAGGAGAGGAAACATCACTCAGGCCTCAGGTTCACCAATAAAATCTTAAATATCCCTCTTTCTCAGGGTCACCACTCACAAATGACCACCAACAGAAAGACCCCGTAAGCCTCACAGCTCCTCGCCAGTAGGACTCCCTCAGATTCTGGGCTGACGAGGTGCTTTTCCACGGGCTGCAGTCTCAGCTGCTGGCACAGAAGCTGAGATGCAGAATAAGTTGTTTTTCCCTTCTGGAGGAACTCCCAAAACCTCATAATGTCAATTGTTTCCCAATTTCTCCTCCAACGTGCTGCACTGGGCTGAATCGCAGGGAAAAGGCTGGATGTGGCACATTATGTAGAGCTACAAAGAGAGCAAATCTTCCCCTCAGACAATAATTAAGGTAAGGATGAATCAAGAGACTCACTTTGCTTTTAATTAATGATTATCAAATTGATTTTATATAGCTCTGGATTTTCAGATGGATTTTTTAATGACTGGACTATTTGCAAGGTATGATCTTCAGAAAAGATATATATTAAGGAAGTTGAGATGGGATGTGAGGAAGAATTTCTTTGCTGAAAGGGTTCTGAGGCATTGGAAGGGGTTGCCCAGGGCAGTGGTGGAGTCCCCATCCCTGGAGGGATTTCAGAGCCATCATGTTTTAACCTTCTCCAAAGCTGTGCAATCTCAAAACCAGTAACGCCTTTCCTGTATGCAGAGGATCTTCTTCCATTTCACTGCCACCTCCAGCATCAGCCAAATTTTGGGCATTAATTTTGCTCCAAATCCATTCTCATTATTATGCTGGCAATTTATGCCCTCCTGTTCACAGGGACTGTGATAACAGGAGCAGATGATAAACCATTCTTCTGGTAATGATTTCAATGGGAGCGTGTGGGATAGCAGCCCCCTCTGCATCCTGATCCGTCAATTGTTCTGATGTGTGTGGTGCTTGCACTCACCTGGCAGCAGCTTCACAAACCATTTTAAAAAATATAAGGGAAACTCACCCATTTTTTCCTAAAAGTGTGTTTCCTGGGGGGATCAATTCTTGGTAACATCCTTCATTTAAGGAGAAGTGCAACATCCAGGTCCAGCATACCTCTTTGCACATAGAAAGATCCTAACTGTCCTGGTTTCACTGGGATACAGTTAATGTTCTTCTCAGCAGCCAGAACAGCTGTGGTCTGGTTTCAGTGTGGGATTTGGGATGAGAAGAATGTTGAGAACACACTGATGTTTCTAGTAGTTGCTGGAAGTCCAAGGACTTTGTGTTTTGCTGGTCTGCAAGTGCAAAGGGCTGGGAGGGGGAAGCGCAGTAATTAGCAAACCCCAAATTGGCCTGTGGCTCTGCCAATGAGATATTCCATCTCCTGTCCCCATGGGCAGGACATGAGCCAGGGCTGATGGAGAGCTGGGGATTCTCTCGGGGCTGGCTCGGGCTCTGGCTCTCCCGGGGTTGCGGTTTGGGTTTGGGGACTGTCTGTGCTCCGGGATCGCTGGCAGGGACAGGCTGGGCACCGCTCGGCGGGTGGGGAGCAACTGCCCTGGGCATCACTCATTGGCATATTCTGTTATTAGCATTTTTATTTTATTTTAATTAGTAAATTGTTCTTATCGCAACTTAGGAGTTCTTTCACCTTTACCCTTCCATTTCTCTCCCCTGTTCCCTGGGGGGGAGTGAGCGAGCAGCTGTGGCTGCAGCCAAAGGAGTGAAACCACCATACTTGCATATTAATTTTGGTAGTTTTATCTCAGTGGAAGAAATTACATCTGTGAAAATAATTGAGTTCAAGAGAGGAAGCATTCAGTGAATTGCCAACCAGCTGGGGCTGAGAAAGCTGGAGAGAACTTGTCAGCATCACATTCTCATCCCCACGAGTCCGTCACCGGCTGTGACTGCAGATGGGAGCTGGTGCCCTGAGCGGGGCTGTGTGTGGGGTAGCTCTGCCACTGGTGTCCTGTTCCTGCAGCCCTCGGGTGAAGCCCAGCCCCTTCCCAGAGAACGATCCCGGAGCAGCGACAATCCCGACCCGAAACCGCAATCCCGGGAGAGCCAGAGCCCGAGCGAGAGCCAGAGAGAGCCAGAGAGGAAGAGCCCCTCATGGATCTCCTGCCCATGGGGGACAGGAGATGGAACAGCCCCTTGGCAGAGCCCAGTGCCCATGGAGCTGATCCATGGCAATATTCCTCACCCCTGAGCTCTTGCGCTTGCAGAGGGACAAACACAAAGTCCTTCAGTGCCAGGGACACCAATGCCAACATGGGGATGTTCTCAGCGTTTCTCTCCTGACAAATCCCAGCTGAACCCAACCCCCAGCGCTGTTCCAGCTGCTGAACAGAACCAGCTCAGCCCAGCTCACACCAGGACAGCAGCTCCTACCAAATCTGCACAACAGTAAAAGTGCTAAAACAGCCCCAGCAAACCACACAGTCGGTGTCTGCCTTGCACTCCTCTGAGGTAGAGTAAAACCTGCGTGAATCCACTAAAGTGCAAAGAATTCTTAAAAAAAGATGGTTTGGCAGGTTTGACCTTTGGCCTCCTGTGAAGGGACATGTTTTGTCAGTGGTGTGAGGTCAGGCAGGAAAAACAGACCTTTCTCTCTCAAAGGCAAACTTCTGGCACTGCGCAACCACAGCGGAGAGCACATTTCTATTCAGCTGCTGCAAGGTGCAGTCAAGTCCTGTTCCTCCCACTGGTGATGGGAACTTCAGACTGGATGTGAGGAAGAATTTCTTTGCTGAAAGGGTTCTGAGGCATTGGAAGGGGTTGCCCAGGGCAGTGGTGGAGCCCCCATCCCTGGAGGGACTGAAGAGTTGTGTAGACACAGTGCTGAGGGACAGGGGTTAGTGGACATGGAGGTGCTGGGTTGATGATTGGACTGGATGATCTTAGAGGTCTTTTCCAACCATCATAATTCTATGATTTGCTGACCCCCTGGCTCTGCAGTGCCCAAGGGCTCCGGTTCTGGCTGGAGCTGTTGGCAGTTGCTTCCACCAAAAAGTGATTTTTATTGCAGTCTGGCAATCCTGCATGTAGATGTGTTACTTTCAGTAGCAATCATATTTAAAAGGTGGCATCCTTCAGCGGTTAGCTGTGGAATGTCCATTAGCTGTGGAATGGCCATTAGCTGTGGAATGTCCATTAGCTGTGGAATGGCCATTGCCCGAGCAGAAAGCAGAAAATGCAAGGGTAAGTTCCTGGAATGAGAGAATCTTGATAAATCTCAATCCTTGCAATTTGGTGCAATATTCCCATTGTGATTCCACCCCCGCCCCTGTGCTGGTTTGCTGCTCTCGTCTGATCCTTGTGCTGCACCTTGATCCTTTGGGAATCGTTTGAAAGGGATCAGCTTGCAGAGGACGAGTGGGAGGATGCTGCAGACCCAGAGCTCGGGCAGGGTTGGTACCAGATGTCTTCAATAGCCGCTGGTTCCTGGAAATCCACCAGTTCCTGGAAATGGTTCAATACAACACAAATATTTCTTCACCATGTGAGCAATAAATTAGCAAAATTTTGGTGAGGTGCCTCCAAGACCCACTCTGAACCCTGGACTACCGTGCTCACACACCCTTGTAGAGATGAAACAGAGTCATCCAAGAAACAGAATGTTTCAGAAGTTTTGTCTGACCTACCACTGCTACATTTCTGCCTCAAATTCCCCTGAAATAACAGATATTCAACCTCTGTTTCTAAGCAGACATTTCAGATTTTACCCACTGAGGAATTATAAAGGACGAATACTCATGCATATAAAAATGATAATAAAAATATTTCATCCTAACTGTATTTTTACCAGTCTAACAGATAATAAAAAGGAGGGAAGAGGAATGAGGGCCTCATTGTGCCGAGCACTGTACAAAATCCTACATTTTCTCAACTCACCTGAAGTATTTTAATGACCAGCATGGTCAGTGCAGGTCTCTGTGGGCTTCCTCCAGCTGAGCGCTGAGCGTCTAAGTCTGATCCTCTGTGCTGCGACAGACCTCAGCATCTGAAGTGTTAGCACAGATCAAGTGTAAATAAAAAGCAAAAGGGAATTAAAGTCTCTTTGGCAGGGAGGCAGCTGGCCACTGTTCCCATTCTCCATGGTGCCTGGGACACGGCTGGCGCTCGGTGTCCGAGTGTCCGCTCAGCCCTCATTCCGAGCTTCCCACTCCCATTGCACTCCCCTCCGTGTGCCCCCCAACTAATTCTTCTCACTCTCTTTATTTTTAGTTTTCCCTACTGGTGGCATTTGCATTTCTCCTCTGGTGACACCTGCCTGTTCACTGTTCTCCAGGAGGATCAGTGCAGCTGAGGAAGGACAAGTTGTTCACTTTGACAGCTGTAAATTCAAACGAGCTCGGCTTAAAAAAAGAGCTCAGCTCAAAAACTCCCCGTGTCCACTTCTACTAAAGGAGCAGCCCCATCCTCACCTCTCCCTCTGAAAACCTCCCACACAGATCTGAAGGGTTTTATGGCATAGGCTCAAAATGCCATATTCATACCCTAAACCAGATGGACAGAGCATCTGCAACCCCACCCAGCACCCCCTGACCTTTCAGAGCTATTCACACCTCAGCAACCTCACAGGAACTGTGATCCCATCGGGAAGGTTCTGTTTGAAGGAGACAGGTCCCAGTTGAGTGTCACTGCAGGCAGGTTCCTACATTGCAACACCATGGCTAGTTTACCTGAGGAAAGCGTTGCCTTTTCCAGCATCAAGTGTTGGGTTGAATTCTCTCTTAACCATCATTAACATTTTTTACTGCATCATATGCAATGTTACCACAGTTTCAGTCTGTGCTGCTGTTGTGCAACTGCCAAATTAAGGATCCTTTAATAATTCAGATTTATTACCTCTGGTTCCTCTTGACCAAACAAGAAATATTCTCTTAGCAAGTAATGAGGTGTGAAATCCAACTGATTTGTATTTATTTTTCTTTAATTACACCTGAATGTTTAAAAGTTCTGTTCTCTCTGTTCTGCTCCTCACCATTTCACACATGGACTCTCTAATGATGAGTTATTATTTTATAAAAGCTCACATCCCTCTCAGGATAATGAGACATATTCTTGTCTTTCAGACTCCCATTGCTGTGCACTCTTTTTTGAATCAATAACTTTGATATGCATTTATTTGCATACTTTCATGCCATATGAATGGTCGATGCTATTTTTAGTTTAAATACCTCGTTTTTAATGAGCATAATGAGCAGAGTGTGCAGTTTTATACAAACACAGGTAAAACTGGAATGTGCTGTGATGCACTGCAATGAAAATGTGTCCCACAACGGGCTGCTAACGGCACTGAGCCATTTCCTTCTGCTTTCATAAAACAGAAATAATTTTCTATTTGAGAGGTAATTGACTCAATTGTCCATAAATGGACATTCCAAGGACTTTCCAGAAATTGCTTAAGTGAATCTTTTCTGCGCTGTTCTTACATGTGGAGCATCCACTGTCATGAACCCACACTCATAATTCGGACACCTAAGCCACAGGGTGCTGCAGTGATTTAGATGTTCTGCTGCCAACACCCATCCCACCTTCTCCCTGAACCCATACCCAGACACCTCACTGGCCCTGTGCAACGATTTCTCGGTGGTGGAATCTCATAAAGCACTTTGCAAAACCCAATTTACCACAGTGACACCAGGTGATCCCGGGGAAATGTCTTTCTGGGGAAAAGCTTTGCCTTGGACTGTGTAACAGCACCGTGACCTGTGAGGCACAGAGCCACCCTGTCCTCAGCCAGCCTAGAAACCTCAACCCCAGCACCGTCCCCAGGGCCACCAGTGTGCCAGCCAGGAGAGAAACACGTGCACCTTTCCCACCTTTTTTCTTCCAAGTTCTTTCACAGGGTCCCAGAACTGCTGAGATTTTAAAAAGCCCTTTGAGCTCATGGAGTCCAACCATGAACCCAACACTGACCAGTCCCCACTGACCCATGTCCCTCAGCACTGTGTCTACACGACTCTTCAATCCCTCCAGGGATGGGGACTCCACCACTGCCCTGGGCAGCCCCTTCCAATGCCTCAGAACCCTTTCAGCAAAGAAATTCTTCCTCACATCCCATCTCAACTGCCCTGGGCACAACTGGAGCCCATTTCCTCTTGTCCTGTCGGGTCAGTTTGTTGAAACCTTTCATGAAAAGCTCACCTGCCATTTGCTAATAGCTCACGTAGACTTCCCATCACCTGCTGCCTGAGAACACAGCAGGTGACACAGCCAGAGAAGCAGCAGCTCCAGGGAGGTCTGGGTGTTGGTACTGTCCTTCCTACACCTCTCAGGCTTTTACCTCTGGGATTTTTCCAGAAGGTCTGTGTGGGAAATGACAATGACTGGCTCTTGAATTGTGCTCAGCTGGACCATTTTGTCCTTGTTTAGAGTTGGATGTAGTGCAAGTTCAGGAGTGGAGCTGTCACTGATGCAGCCTGACCATTCTCTAGACATCCTCTTTCAGCTTATCCGCTCTTCTCTGTATTTCCACACATGGCACTCCTTTCCTTTCCTTTCCTTTCCTTTCCTTTCCTTTCCTTTCCTTTCCTTTCCTTTCCTTTCCTTTCCTTTCCTTTCCTTTCCTTTCCTTTCCTTTCCTTTCCTTTCCTTTCCTTTCCTTTCCTTTCCTTTCCTTTCCTTTCCTTTCCTTTCCTTTCCTTTCCTCACCAGTTTGTTAGTCAAGTATTTGTCACAGGCTTCATTTTCCACCTGAAGATCCTCATGAGCCTCACCCTGCCACTGAGACTTGTCCAGCCCTGTGGGTGGGTGTTCCTGCTGCCACCCAGCTCCCACGGGACACCATCCCGGATGGCCCCCGCTCTGCTGCCTGCTGCGGCACTCCCCGAAGCTGTCTGGAGAAATAGCTGCTGCTGGGAATACAAACGTGACAATGTAAAAGGTTGCAAAATTCGTGGAGCTCATTAAAGCCAGGAATTTGGCAGCTGCATTTCAGCCTCAGCTGAGGGTGGGCGGAGTTGATGCCCCACAAGTGGCGGGCAGCTGTGCACGGCGATGGAGATCCAAGCCACAGCGATGAGACCTTACCTGTGGCTGCGAAGGTGCTTCTCAGCAAAATGACCTATCACAAGCTGGTGACAACCACCCTGCCTGCAGCGACTGCTGGGCTCAGCAGGGCAGTGCCACAGCCCAGCACCTCCCCACATCCCTGCTTCTTAGAGAAGTGAGGATGGAGCTGCCGCCGGCTCCCACACAGGTGACCCCGCAGAGGTGACCCCGCACAGGTGACCCCGCACAGGTGATCTCGCTGCTGGCTGATTTGGGAGGGTGACACATCCCAGCCCTGCACATTCATGAGGGTTCATCCCAGAAGGAATTATTACTCTTCCTCCAGCACCTGCTAACCCAGCGGCAAGCAGGAGGGGGACAGGGAACCCAGATAAAAGGGAACAGCGGGGAGGAGCTCTGGATTCAAACCAGCTCCTTATCAAATGCTCAATTGCCTTTGAATTCACCAAAGACGTAGTGTTAACTGTGCACAATCAGCTCTTCCTACTACATTATTTATTATTCATCAGCTCTCCAGGGGACTGGAGATGCTGAATGTGTCAGGCAAGCGCTTTGTAGGACACAAGAAGCGTTTTGTCATTGAAGATATTGTCACTCTCCTTCCCCTGGAGACGATCACGTTTGGAGGAAAAATCCCAGTACCAGGAGGACCTGTAACCTGGATTATCTCGATCTCTACAAACATGTTCTCTGCCAAAACAAGTCCATTCCTGGAAGCCATTCAGGAGTTCTGCAGTCATTGACCCCTCCAGTCTGAGGTGAACACCTACTTTTTGCTGCTTGTTGCCTCCTTCCCTCCACATGTTGCAGGGATGTTTATTTAACTGTTTGTCAATAAACTCAGCCCAATGCAACTTTTACTTTTCAGAAAGTCTTTTTTTTTTTTTTTTAAGGGATCTAATGGCTATTTTCTACATGAATGAAAGGCAGAAAGTGGTGCGAGTGGTAGATGTAGTTTTCACATTTTTTCCCTTAGTGACATACCAAAATTCATAGCAGGCTTTAGACTGTACCAAAACCAGACTCAGCTTGATTTGCAGCTGTGAAATGTTCAATTTGTGAAGGAGAAGGGTAAAGTGCAGAATCTCTGAGCTACTTCCAGGGAAAACCCCTTGGCTGTTGCTGTGTGCAGCATTGTTTTGTGGCTCCAGAGAATTCAGGCTGCTTCAGGCTTTGCACCAAGGGTTACTTTCTCTCTATTTCAGAAATACGAGGGGAACCACGAACGGGATTCCTTACCCATATCCCAGTTCAGAATAACTGTAGTTCCATGAGAATGGAATGTGGCAAAAATAAATAGATAGATAGATAGATAGATAGATAGATAGATAGATAGATAGATAGATAGATAGATAAAGGGAAATTTGCACTTCTTCAATTTGTATTTTCATGGCTATTGCCATTGCTTCCCAGAAATGCCCCTCTGGAGCACTGGCACCACCTCAGATGTGCACCCCGGGTCTGTGTGTGCCGGGGGCAGCTCAATGTAAAGTTCCCGTGGTATTTATACATCTTTTTGGCTGCTTGCTCTGCAGGGGTTTATAACGCTCAGCAGAAATGCAGAAATAAAGCCCCAGCTGATGACTCTTGGCCATCCGGACCCCCACGGTCCATGGGGTTGGGGGTTGTGCAGGGATGTGGGGAGGACAGCTCCTCCTGGGCACGAGGGGCCCCCCAGCACCCCCCATCTCTCCCACCTGGGCTCAAGCCCGGCAGCTGCATGGGTGATGGAGAAGCAGGCGTGAGGAGAACGGCTCCGGCAGGCTGGGCTGGTGCTCCCAGCGCTCCCTGACATTTCGCTTTCTGGGTCAGGGCTGCCACACGTCTGTCCCCAGCCCTGGCAGCTTTCCTGCGGGCCTGCTCCTTCCAGTGTGACATATTTTCAGCTGAGACATGAAAATAAAATGGAAAACTCATCCCAGAGATGTCAAAGGTCTGTCCCAGAGCATCCCCCAGCCCTGGGTCGCAGCCGGTGCCCGCGGGGCTTGGGCAGCCGCCCTGGGAGCCCACAGTGAGGACCCAGCGGGTGGGGGACGGCAGCAGAGGACTGTCCACGTTTGCATCATCCCCTCCATGAATGACTTTTATGGGACCAGGCTTTTTTTCTGAAGCTCCACAACTGATTTCTACAGTGTGTTTAATTAAGAAAACTCATAGAATCATTGGATGCTGTGAGCTGGAAGGGACCCTCAAGGATCGTGGAGTCCAACTCCTGTCCCTGCACAGGACAAGCCCAGGGAGGAGCAGCCACAGCTCCTCTGGTCAACCTGGGCCAGTGTCTCACCACCCTCACAGTAAAGAACTAAAGCTTGGGCGTTTGAGGTAAGGTTCAGGAGACACCTGAATTCGTGATTCTTCTGCCGTTTTCATCCCTCTGAGGTGCAGTTATTCCACATCCAGACGAGCTGCAGGGATAAAGGGGAGGTGCAAAGCAACAACAGAAGCGATCTGCTGGCTCCATGCACGGCTCTGACATGCAGCACAGGGATGAACTCAGAGACTGAATAGAAAGAAAAGTGAAGAAAATAAAACTAAGTGGAAAAAACCCATGCTGGTCTGGAGATACTTTGGAGCTTTCAGAAGGGCTTTGTAAAAGCAGTCTCTTTGGTCCCATTCCCTCAGAAGTCCAGCAACATTCCTATCTCTAAATGCGAATGAACTGCAGAGCAGGGAGAAAAGGCCCAGGACCTTAATGTGATTTGTTTTATCCCATGGGTGGTAAAATCCTGGTGGCAAGGGACCTCAGAGTACTCCATGGTTCTTCCCTTGACCTTGGTCTGTTCCAAAAGAGAGTTTCCTTTCAGCAGGAGAATAGTGGATGTCAAGACATATGAAACCATAGCATTGCCCTGAGATAAATACAGATGTGCTGGGAGGACACCCTTTTTTGGTTTTGGTTTTGGTTTTGTTTTCATTGCTGTTCAATGTTTGTGTTTGTGAGGAGCAGCAGCTTGAGGAGCAGAAGGCTCCTTCAGGAGCAGGTACACTGCACGTGCCCCTGCTCCTGGCAAAGCTCAGATCTCCAGCTCAGCCAGGTTCTTCTGGTCCTACTGATTTATTTTTTCCCATGACATCTGGCATGGTGGGATCAATTTATCACAGGGAAAAAGGAGAGGTATCACCTACAGCCACAGTGGCTGAAATTTATACATAAATATCATAGAATCACAGAATCGATTTGCTTGGCAAAGACCTTTATGATCATTGAATCCAACCACAAAGCAAAATGCAAATGGGAAATAATACCTTAATTATAACAGTGGCAAAAGGCAATAAAGTGCTGGATTGCCCATTTTTGACGTACCAAGATTAGGAGAAATGCCTTTCTAGCAAGTCCTCCCTAGCCAAACACACGTCTGGAGGTGGCAGGCAGTGTGCACGCTCTGCAACAGGCACAGGTCAGTGTTTGTGGAGTCTCACCTTTGGCTGGCTCATGCTGTTGTATCTGGTTTGTTCTGTCTTGTTCACAAACATCTGTGTGTTAATGGATTTTCCTGTTTCCTTGGTACAATAAGTGCTTTGGTGTCACAACATTCCTCGTTTCAACCTCTTCTTGTCTGTCACCGTGCCAGTCCTGACAGACATTAATAACGTCCCTGCTCTAATTGGGTTTGAACCCAGCCGTGGTGTGCTGAGACACCGCTGCTTCTGGGAGCTGCCACCAGCAAGCTCCATGCCATATACACAGGTATTCTTGGTGAGAGTCAGTCCTCTTCCTTGGCAAACAGCGGAGCTTTGAGTAGGTGTGTGTCACTAAAGGACCTCTACTCCAAGGAAACTTGTACTAATGACTTTTTGTGGGAAAGAGCAAACAATTTCTTCTCAATCAGCAACTAAACCCCCCAGTTTTTAGCAGTGATGTACAGAGTCAGCTTTTTCTTCAGCAGACTATTCCTGCCATACTTGGTGGCATTCTTGCTCTTTATCTCAAATGTGGTTATCTTACAGCAGGCTGCGTGCAGAAAGATCAGAAAGGCAGGAGAGAAGGCAATTGTTAAAAAAATAAAAGATTTTGATCAGCTCTAAGCCAAGGTGAAGCTTATCAAGAGCAGCTGAGTGAAAGAGCAGGATCAGGTGGTGATAAGATAGTTTAGACTTGAGCTTTCTCTCCTCCAGCCTCCATTACACACTGAAATAATCCCAGCAGCTCTGCAGCACGACACCCAGCAGGACCATCCTCATGGTGTGCCAGGAGGTCTGGCATGGACAGAGGCTGCTGGAACAACACAGGAGGCACGCTGCTGTCACACATGGGCTTGCATCCAACCCATGCCAGGAATTATTTTTATCCACAACAGAAGCACAAGAACATGGGGACACAGCCCTAGAAAACTGTCCCACCACTGTCAGGGTGCGGCTCCTTGTAGCCCACAGCCTCTAGAAGTGACCTGTCCCAGACAGCGCTGAGGGAAGGGCAGGTAACCATGGCAACGGGCACAAACAGGATAATCCCCATGGGCAGGAGATCCATGAGGGGCTCTTCCTCTCTGGCTCTCTCTGGCTCTGGCTCGGGCTCTGGCTCTCCCGGGATTGCGGTTTCGGGTCGGGATTGTCGCTGCTCCGGGATCGTTCTCTGGGAACGGGCCGGGCTGGGTGGGCGGATGGTGAGCAATGGCCCTGGGGGTCACACATTGCCATGTTTTATTACTATTATTATTATCACTATTATTTTAATATGAATATTATTTTCTTTTATTTCCATGATTAAATGATTCTTCTCTCACCGTACAGATCTCCTTCCCCTTGCCCCCCAGTTCTGTCCCCTGTCTCCCGCTGTGGCAGGTATGGGAGTGAGAGAGCGGATGGTTTGGCTACTGGCCAGGTGAACTCACCAACGCCCTTTGCATGTCACAGGAGCCTGTGAGTCCTTTCATCCTGCTCTTTATCACCATTGTTATTAACAGGACACAACACACACTATGTTCTCGTGGCCGCAGGCTGGCTGCTCTCTGAGACCTCTCCAGAATGGGGCTCGGAAGGGTTTAAACCATTTAACTCGCTGTCAGATTTGATGTGGGCACAACCTGAGCTCCCAGCACGACCACTGAGGAGTGATTGCAGCCGTACATGTGTTTGTAACAGCTCCTAGGTGAAAACAGAATACTTTTCCTTTCTTCCATCAAGCTTCTGGTTCTGTTTACTCTCCAGTATTAATGTTTTACTGTCGCACTGAACTGCAATTTCATTGAATGTTTGCTTTTAACCACAAGCCTTTACGTGAGTTCCCTGCATTGATATCCATATTTTATACAGACAATAAAGCAAACCACACTGAAAGATCATCTTAACTTTATTTACTGTGACCATTCTGTAATATTTAGATCTGCTAAAATCGTTAGGACATTTTAATTGGCTTATCATTATTCAGCCAAAGCACCAGATACCCTTTCCAGTGACCATGTGCACCCATGAAATTGCAGAATATAACTTGGATCTTTACTGAGTATTGGATCTGCCACAGAACGGTTATAACTGCCAATAATTTGCCTTTTTTTAAAAGTATTTTTAAAGTAACAACTGATATCCTCTACAAGTGAAAGTTTATGGCTATTTATGGGTTTAGTTTGGTGCTTTTATACTCCCTTTCAGTGGGAAACTATATATTCCTTACTTAATATGGCCATTAAATTTGCAGTGAAACACAGTGACTGTGGCTCTGTTATTGCCTGACTGCCACTGAAACCATTGGGGGACTCAGTTACACAGCACACATCTAGATTTCTTTCTTTTTTCCTTTCCTTATTTCTTTCTGTTCTCTCTCTCTTTCAGCAAGCCTTCCCCAGCTTGCCCCAAGAAGAGGAATGTGAGTGCTGAAGTGAAGCCTGGATTTACAGCACAAGTGAGAGCAGAGCTGGGAATCACCCTCTGGATGAAGAGAGAACGGCTTTGCTCATCTACCTCACACACGGTCAGCTGGGGACAGCAGTGTCAGCCTGTTTGTGTCAGGGCAAAAACCCAAGTGAAGCTCAATCTGTGCAATTGATTCCATTATAAAACTAACTCCTAATTAGCAGAGCTGTAGCCAATGTTTGCCTGTTCTGCTGAGTGCAGGTGCTGTCCGGATGGGTGATGTTCTGTGGGACAGCAAACACGCAGCACGCTCCTGGGGATGGCAAAAGGGGCTCTAGGAGTTGTAAACACCTTAAATTGTCTTTATGGAATAGATTTCAGCAACAGAGTGATACAGCAATGCAGATAACACCTCTGCCTTCGCAACACTCGTTCCACCACAGTCTGAACTGCCGTGTGTTGACCCAGGGACCGATTTCCCCCCCGTGGCTGTTCATCATACCGTGAAAAATCGGCAGGAAATGTCTGTTGTGCCCTGCAGCTCCCTGTCAGGGGCAGGAACACTGACAGGCAGCACTGCAGGATCGGCCAGGGCTTGGCAAGGAGCCCCTGGCCAGGGAGCAGCCCCGGTAGCCACAGCTCACTCCATCCCGGGGTACACACCACCCGTCCTCCGGCTTGTGTGCGGGGCGGGAGCCTGGCGGGATGGGGGGAGCCCCCCTGTGGGTGTATAACTGGGGTGGTTTAACTCGGCTGGCAACCAAACACCACACAGCCGCTTGCATCCCCCACCCAGGGAGTGGGGGAGAGAATTGGAGGGTAAAGGTGAGGACACTTGCAGGTTGAGATAAGAACAACTTAATAATTAGAGTAAAATAAAATTAAAACAGTAATTATAATAATAATAACATTTTATATTTATATTTATATATTTTATATATATATATATATATCTCAAATGAGTGGTGCACAGTAAAATTGCTAACCACCCAGTAATGATCTCAGAGGAGCAAAAAAGAACCCCAATCCCAAACCGCAATCCTGGGAGAGCCAGAGCCCGAGCCATCCCCAAGAGAATCCCCAGCTCTCCATCAGCCCTGGCTCATGTCCTGCCCATGGGGGACAGGAGATGGAATATCTCATTGGCAGAGCCAAATGACTATTTGGAGTTTGCTAATTACTGGGCTTCCCCCTCCCAGTCCTTTGCACTTGCAAACTGGCAAAACACAATGACCTTGTACTTCCAGCAACAACTAAAAACATCAGTGTGTTCTCAACATTCTTCTCATCCCAAATCCTACTCTAAAACCAAACCCCAGCTGTTCTAACTAAGAAAAATCATGACTCTATCCCAGCAAAACCAGGACAAAAGCCACAGGTGAGACCCTGACTCCCTCCTGAATCCTCTCCAGTACCGACTGTCGCACAGTGACTCCTGGGGCTGGTGGGAGTTGTCCTCCCTTTGACGCTGTTCTCCTCCCTGTGACGCTGTTCTCCTCCCTGTGACGCTGTTCTCCTCCCCGTTCCTCTGATGGGGTAGGACCTGAGCATTACTCACCAGAGATGGTTCCTGGCACCACATAGACTTAAACCTTTTAAAATGTTTTTAATGTCCTTTTGGTTTAAATCCTTCAATAATATGACATGAGGGGTTTTGTTTCTTTCTTTTACTTTGTTTTTCTTTGCTTTTTTGATTTTGAAGGCATTATTGCTGGTATTTCAGCAGCACAGTCCCAGTTATAGCTGTAAGTGCTCTTACTAACCCATGGTTTAGGATTAAAGCGTTTTGACACTGAAACTAGCCGTGATGCAAGAGCTTCCAGCCCAAGCTATTTTCTTGACAGAGTACTTTAATGATCTATCTAAGTGCTCTCCTAAGTGCTGTCTTGGCACTGGTCAGTCTCTGAAAGCACTGACTCGTCAGCCCCTGGAGCAATGCAGTGCAGGCTTTGATCATTCCCTTCCAGGCATCGTTTCCATTTCTGATCCAGAACCTTAGTGACAAGGTTTATTTTTCTTCCTCAAGTATCTCTAGCAAACACTGGACTAAACACTCTCAGACACAGCCACAGGCAGCCCGTCTCACCCAGCCACACTGACAGATCCAGAGTTTGTCCATGGATTCAGGAACCTGACCTCTGCTTTCAGTACCATTATAACACCCAGAGCTCAGGAGTATTCTTATATGTGCGTGTGTACATACATACATTTCAGATAACGATCTACCAGCAACTTCTTACTATATAACAACAAGTTATATAGATATATATTTTTGTTCCATCTCCCCAAATAACCACCTCGTCCACAAATTCATTTGTTCTTAGTTTTTATTATTGTTTACATCTATTATTACATGGAGCCACACAAACAGAACCGAGCCCCTTCACATTGGAGCTTCACAAGGAAGATGCACAGCACACACAAACCAGGAAAAACAATCTGTCCAAAGAACTTACAACCCAGGTGCAAAGCAAGAGGTGACAAGTGAAAATAAGCAGAGGAGACAATCAGACAGCAACGAGGAAACTCATCTGGAGTTCACATTTTAAAATCCAATTTGCTTGTCTGTGCCTCTTGTCCACAAGTACATGAAAATAAAAAATGACCAACGCTGGTTAGAGTTATCAGCAGAAGGCCACCCACCCGCGTGCGATCTGACAGGAAGATAGAAAGGAGAGAGAAGAGAGAAATCCCTCATTCTACTGGAATTTGGCACACATGGTCAGACAGAGTCACTTCCTTTTTCCAGCAGAAGTCATGGGCTGTGCCAGGTCAGATCCACCAGATCATCACCACGGACAGCAAAGAACATTAGACAGCAGCAGAGCCTCACAGACCCTAGAAACCAGATGTGTTAATCAATTAAATTAGAAGGAAACAGTGGCAGTATCAACAAGGGGGGATCTAAGTCACTGAAGAACTGGCTATGTGGGCACAATATTTGTGTGCCTTTGATCCCACAAAGTCTCTTTTCATCTGCAGGCACAGCCCTCAGACGTGGAAGCTAAAGGATGCCCAACTGGTAGGATAAAGGTTGGTGGCTGCCTGAGCTCCACAAAGGAAAGAGAAGGTGAGACTTGAGCCGGGTGGCTCTGACAGGATGAGGTTGGTGGGTCTTTGCTCGAGAGGTGACACTGGGAAGCCCTGGTAGCCCTGGAGCGGGTGCGTGGCCAGCGCTCTGGGCAGGTGGGTGCTCGTGGCAGCCCAGGCTGAAGCGCTTCAGAGGGACTTTAGGGAAGAGATTTTTCTCCCCAGGCTGTGGCTCAGCATTTCCTCCTGTCCCTGCCATCACTGGGTGAGTGTGCAAGTGTCCCCTGTCATAGGAGTGGGTGCCAGCCCCACCACCATCCCTGCCAGCGGGAGCTGCTCCCTGTGCCCAGGTTGGAAACCCAAATCACCAGAAAAAGCAGCGAGTGGTCAGAGAGAGAGAGGCCACTGGGGGTAAGGATGTGCAGGGCAAAGCTCTCTGCTCAGCAGCTCCATCCCCAGAGTCCAGCAGCGTTAGGAACAGGCGTCCCCACGCCAGGAACCTTCCCCCTGCACAGGTGAGAGGCGGCGGCGCCCCGCAGCTGAGACGCTCCATCCCCAGCCAAGGCTCCCAGCTGGCTCTTGGCAACCTTTGCTGGAGGTGTCCTCCCTTTGCTGCCTCTCCTGTGGAAATTCACATAGGTAGTGTGGGAAAATACGTAAAGATAATAATAAAAATAAAAATAAATAATGGATAATAAAGATAATAGCAATATTAATCTTCTGTAGGAAAGGCATTCAATGATATCTCCATGCCTACACACAGCTTTGTCCGTTTCATTTCTAAAGCAGTACAAAGGGGAAAAAAAACCATTGATTTTGTAAATGGCTCATAAAACCCCTCCTCTCTTTATGCATTTCAGCCTTCTCATATCTCTGCTCTCCTTTGTGCTTTTATTTGAGGCTCTGTTGCTGCTTCCCCACCAGACATTCGTGCTGTTTGTTTCCTGCAGCAGCTTTAAGCAGCGTCCAAGTGCAACACGCAGGCACCAGAGCAGCAGATGGATCAGGGCACTTCAATGGCCATGAGATATCAAGTGCATTTGAAAAATCAAACCTTTTATTTTGATTGCTTTTCAGCAGCATGGAAATTAAAAAGGGTATTTATGCAGCGTGGTAACTTCAACACAGTGCCCAGAGGCAGAGTCTGGACACAATTTTCCAGAGTGAAAGGAAAAAAGAAAATAGGAAAAAAGAGAGAAAAGAAAGAGGAAAGGGAAGAGGAAAGAAGGCAGGAATAAGGTGTGGAGAAGCAGGGCTCTGGAAGGGGATCTTACCAGTTGTACCAGGCCTATGGCCCCTCCAGTGCTTTTGAGCTTGTTATAACAAGTGCTTTTCCCATTTTTTTTCCTGTTTTCTTTAGAGATGCAACACTCCAAATAAATGTTGATAAGAATCACAAAGTGGGCATTAAACCAAACTGTACAGTAAATGAGTTAAAAGGAATTTTCAGCTTTCTGAGATCCTTGTCTTTCTTTTAAGCCTGTTTTGCTTTGCAGATAATAAAATAGAGAAAGCTTGAATGTGTACCAGACAGCACCACTGGGCTCTCCGGGCACTTCTTCTTCAGGCCACCAATTTGCTGGCAAACTCTGTAAAAATGTGGTTGCAACCTAACCAGTAAAGCAAGCTGGTATGGCAGGAGGAAAGCTGGGGTGCTGTGGGACAGGGCAGGGGGTGCGAGTGGGAAGGAAGAGGGAGGAGCATGAATTTAATAACGGGAGAGGCTGCAGCACAGTCTGGCAGTTGAGATGCTTCTTTATTGCAAGTCGTATTTTTACCAGATTCAAATCACTTGGCACTGGAGGCACATATGGCTTCGGGATGTCACCAAAAATCACTGATTTTCCAACCCCTGGAGGAACTGTGCAGTGATGTGAATGAGAAATGAAGCAGAAATGAAGGTCTAGCGTGGGTTTAGCTGTGTCTCTGGACAGGGTTGTTTGTGATACATCCTAGAAGGGCTTTGAACAGGTATGTGCCAGGAGAAAAAGTACCGAGTAGGAGTGATTGTTTGTATAAAGCTAGAAGAACAGTAAAATAAAGCCACTTAGTTCAGTTTCATACAGAGTGTTGCAGCAGCTGACTTTGAAAAAGCATTGATAGGATCCTTCAGAATCTCAAAAAGCCCTCAACAGTCTGCCCACAAATCCAAGGAATGTGTTTCAGCAAGATGCTTCTTCTTTTCTCCTGATTTATGTGAAGCACACATTCTGACAGACACAAGACAATAAATAAAAAACCAAACCTAAATGAAACCCCAAACCAACCTGGAAAAGTCTTCAAGATAAATGCTTTAGGAAGTGCAGTTTTCAAACACGATTAAAATCTAAGACCATTAAGGAATTTCAAATATCTGCTTTTCATCTTGATCCTGTGTACTGAAACAAGCCCCAGTAACTCTGGTTTTCTGTGCTCTAGGAGGAGAGATCCAGGCTGGACAGCCAGGAAAAGTCCCGAATTGTAGGGGCACCAAAACACCCCAACACATCTCTGGGTGTTTGTGGCATTGCCATCGCCTGGCACCTTGAGGGACACACCTGACACACGTTGGGTGCTGCCTTCAGACAAAGGAACTTCTGAACCTTCTTCCAAAACTTTCCCTTCAGTTTAAGTCAGACCTCTGCTTTGCAAAGTGGAATTGGAGGGGTTTTTTAGAAAGCCAATATATGCACAGGAAATGTAGTTCCAGGCTGCTAAACCACTTGTGAGTTTGTGCACAGTTCCGTGAACGAGTCGAGCAAAAATGAGCGGTCAGATCTTGGAGAGCACGGGCAGCAGATAAGGAGAAGCAGGAAGGAGAGCAGCACGATACTGCTGTGCTGATAAAGAGCCTCTGGTCTTTCCTTCAGCGTTTCCTTTGACAGGGGTGTGGCGCTGCCTTCCGAAGGATTCAAAGCACTGAGATGGGTCTGCTCACGCGTTTTACTGGAATTGTGTGTCATGTTTTGATCTGACTAATGTAGAGCCTGGACTGATGAATACTAATTATAAATTATGGGCTTTTTAATTAGCAGAAAAAATAATTAACGTTGTACTGACAAAAATATCTCTCTTTCCTTTTCTCTCTCTCTCTCTCTCTTTTTTTTTTCCCTACAGAACCTCAAGCCACAATCACACTGATGAGCATCGTGCATGAAGCCAGAGCCTGGGACAAGGCACTGGGAGAAGCAGGGAAGGAGCTGCCTCAGTCTCCACGAGCCCACGGGTCTCCTGCTGCTCCCACACCAGACCCACTGGCCTTTGCAGCCCCTCCATGCGTGACCCTGAGTCCCCTGAGCACTTTGGCAGGGCAGGAGCTGTGCCTGCCTGGTTCCCATCAGGGACAGCAGCAAATCTGTCCCAAGTGCCAATGGAATGACGTGCTGGGTGCAAATCCACAGGGCACAGCAGCGTGTGGGGGCAGGACCCAGCGCTTGCTCTCGCACACGGCAGCGGGTGCTGGAGACTGGGAAGAGGTCAGCCCCAGAGATCTGCTGCAGGGGATCACACTGTGCAGAGAAACTCAGACAGACACAAACAAGGGTTTCCATAAGTGTAATTAAAATGATAACCAGATTTTATCAGACAAATATAACAATTAGATGGTAATCATTTCCCTAAGTGAACTGCACTGCATTACTAGGCAATTAAAAGGCAATAAATCGCGCTATTAAATCCAGACAGGTGACGTTCCTTTTCACAGTCCTTTTTCTCTCTTTTTTTTTTTTTTTTTCAATCTTCTCCACTAACACTTTTCATTAGATAACATTCTTATGATCACAACAACTGGAGCTCAAACAATGCTGGGATGGCTCAGGAAAGGGCAGGGTGCAGGAGGACACCAGTGAGCTCTCGGGCCACCGTGAGCTGCAGATGTGGCCGTCTGAGTCCTGTGACTCACATCAGAGAGGACAGGCAAGAAGGCACTGGGGTTTGTCACTGGGCTCCTGTGCCATGGAGTGACCAGGTAACAGACTCTTCACATGTGGTCCTGGCTGTGCTGGTTCCACCCCGGTGGGCAGCTCAGCCCACCCAGCTGCTCGCTCACTCCCCATTCCAGTGAGATGGGAGAGAATCAGGAGGGCAAAAGTGAGAACACTGGTGGGCTGAGATGAAGGCAGTTTAACAGGTAGAGCAAAAGCTGCCCACATAAGCAAAGCAAAATCAGGGATTCATCCCCCACTTCCATGGCAGCAGGTGCCCAGCCATCCCCAGGAGAGCAGGGCAGGGTGAGGAGCAGAACAGCCCTTGAGGCTGTGCGAGTGCTGCTCAGCAGGAACTGCAACATCAACACTGTTTTCTGAGCACACCCCAAACACAGCGCCATGCAGGCTCCTGTGAGAAAACACAGTCCCTCCCAGCCAAAACCAGTCCACTGGTGCAAACCAGTACTTGACCAAGCATGATGAATCTGCAGGATCTTGGTGGCTGCCCTGGAGCAGAACCACACTGCACTGTCAGATGTCACCTGCATGGCAGTGTGAAAAGACAGTCCAGAGACAGCACAGGCATGGCTGTGCCTCTGAGTAACTGGAAAATGAGGATATTTTTCCTGAATCCAACAGTGGTTTGATATATTTTAAGCTCTCAAAAATCCCTTTAAGCACCACTGGATCTAAGCAAGATCATTCTTCAGGGCACATCAGCGCCTGAGCAGCCCTCGGTAAGCACCTTGTCAGCAGTTTGGCCAGGACTGTGATTCAGCTCAGCTTTTGCACAAGGTACCATAAGCAAAAGTGCTTTTCTGAATGGCTGTAGGCAAAACACTTCAGAGTGAATCAGGGACAATACCTCAACGGGACCCACATTACCAGAAGCACCCTCCCTCTCACAGATCTGCCTTGATTTAAATCCTTCCACAGGTCCAGGGGAAATGCACACCAAGGACCACCCTTCACCTACCTGGTCCTCCAAAATGGCTTTGTTTTCTCAAAAGCTATTTTTCTTTCTGTACTCTATAATATATCTTTTATGAGAAGTTACATGTTCTCTGTGTATCATTATGTGCCCATGTCTTGGACGGGATCCTCAGGTGCAAGGTAGCCGAGTGACTCCCAAACCTGAGAGAGTTATTCAGTCCCTGAAGGATCGTGTAGACACAGAGCTGAGGGACATGGGTCAGTCAGGGACTGGTCAGTGTTGGGTTCATGGTTGGACTCGATGAGCTTAAAGGGCTTTTCCAGTCCAGCTAATTCTGTGCATGATCCTTGCACTCTTCCCAGGACCCACCTTGCCTAACTGGGAACAGACTCTAAAAGGTTGAGTAATTGCAGCCTACCCAGGACCTGCTTCTGCTCAGTCCCGTGTTCTACAGCCAGACCATCCTGATGTGCTTACAAAACTCTTCGTCCCTGGTTCTACGGGGCAGGGAAGACAAGCAGCTTTTCTCAGGGCTGTATCAAATCTCCACACACTCCCATGTCATGTGCTCCCATCATGCCAGCACAAGTGTCTGTTCACGTTAAGGTGCACACAGCCTGGTGATGGCACTTACAAGCATGGACTGTTAGTTCTTCTCCTCTGGAAATAATCTCCTCAATACCTTGTCCTCCATTAGATCATCTGGAATTGCTGATCATTTTAGACAGAAAGCTAGAGAAGACACTCTGCAGCTCCCACTGATCTCTAGAGTGCTGCTTCTGCTGTTGGGTGTCCACAAGCCCTTCTGAAGATCCCCTGAAATCATAGAATCATAGAATCACAGAACCACAGACTGGTCTGGGTTGGAGGGGACCTCAAAGCTCATCCAGTCCCAACACCCCCTGCCATCAGCAGGGGCACCTTCCACTAGAGCAGGTTGCTCAAAACCTCATCCAACCTGGCCGAGAACACTTCCAGGGAGGAGCAGCCACAGCTTCTCTGGGCAACCTGGGCCAGGGTCTCACCACCCTCTGGGGGAAAAATTTCCTCCTAATATCCAACCTAAATCTCCCCTCTCTCAGTTTAAAACTGTTTCCCCTTGTCCTGTCACTACCTGCCCATGGAAAGTACTGGTTTCCTCCTCAACCTTAGTGTGATCACCACTTTTCCCCCAGTATTTCGACTCCCCTCACAGGCACTCCCATCACCATCTCACCCATCCCCTGGTGTGCTGGCTGTGTTGCAGGCAGAGAGCTATTGCCACATTCATAGGAGGCAAACGAGGACAATCATGCGCAGATCAGCCAGGACCAGGGCTTGCTGGCAAGGGCAGTGCCCCACTTCGGTGTCAGAGAGTGAGGATCACCTCCACCTTCAGCCCACACAAACCTGTTTTTGTCAGAAGGGCAGTCTCTGCCTGTGTCCTAGCAGGCATGAACACTTGTTTTCTTCAGACAGAGCCTGAGGAAGAAGATGGTTTGGCCTTGGGCTTTCCTTGACCTGAGGAGGGAGCACCCATCACTTTCCAAGCACTCCTTCTTCTCAGTGTAGCTCCCTGATGTTCCATCTTTCTGAGGTTATGGGGAAATGAATTACACATCAGCTTCGGGATACTGCCCAGATTAAAAATGAATTCCCTGGTTCATCTTACTTTTAGCTGCTGGAAAGATTCAGGGGTTCCAGCTGTAGAAGAGTGAGGCAGAGTGCACTGCCTGCTCCACTCCAGGCGCTGCAGCGTGTTACACAGCTCCTGAATTCTGCAGCGAATTCATTAAAGATAACAGAGTAAAGCACGCGGCAGTGAAAGAAGCAGATCCTCGTATTCTTAATTTATGCACGTCATGTATCTCGTAGGAAAACAACAATACTGTGACAAGACATTTTGGAGGCATGTTTATGACAGCAACATAAATAAGGGACCGGCAGTGCCATTTACCTGCTGGGAGACAATGCCGCGGCACAATGCCTGCCTCCTCGCTGCTATTCACATGCAAACGATGGCATTTGTCACCTGATCATTATTTTTAATTTCCCGAGCAGACAGCAGTTACAGAGCCCCCGCTCAGTTGCGCTCTGACACCCCGGTAATAGCGTTGTTTCGGTGTGTGCAGACTGCGCTCCCACAGCAGCACCGTTTAAGTGCGAGGCAGTAGATATTTATTAAGTTTGAGGTAGTATCTAGGGGCCCAGAGCAAATACAATTTACACTTTTATGTGGAACTAGTTGGAAAAAAAAGACAACAAATCCCACTAGTATTACTATTTCTGTCATTCACTGAAAAGAGCATTTTGATCTGAATATCATCATTAGCTCTGCTGTTCCTGTCTGGGAGAAACGGGTAGGACCCAGACCCTTCATCCTTGGTGTCTCAGTAGGTTACTCATTTGATCTCTGTTTCTGTCCGTGGAGAGGCACAATCTCTTGGAAGCAGACTGCTCTCCAAATTACTCACCAATTGTTTTTTGCAAGGTTTGGGTGAGAGTATCAGGCTTTGTAAAATCTCCCTGGCCGAGTTTCCTGACCATTAAAAGTCTGACATGAAAAACAAAAGCAAAATAAAAGCTCAAGAGGACACAAGCACTGGAAGAAAAGTTTCCTTGTCACCAAGGGGAGATGTAAACAGCGTTGGTGCAGGAAGTTCAGAACTGCCCATCACCACCCCTTTGCACCTGCAGACCAGCAAAACACGATGTCCTTGGACTTCCAGCAACAACTAAAAACATCAGTGTGTTCTCAACATTCTTCTCATCCCAAATCCCACACTGAACCTCAAACACAGCTGTTCTGGCTGCTGAGAAGAAAATTGCCCTAGCACAATGAGGACATAAGACCACATGAAAGGCTGTGTTTCCTGGCATTGTGTGAGGTGGCCTGAATCTTACATTGCTCTAGTGAACACAGACCAGCTCAGAAGAAAGGCCTGAGGAGCATCTGTGCACTTAGGTGTGTCCCTGGTCACACATCAAGGGAAAAGGAGCATCCTGGTTCAGTGCTGCAATTGCTGTGACATCCAGGACAGATGGTTTCACTCCATAATTCATTCAGCTAAGCCGTGACTTCTCGATGAACTGCTGCATAATTATTACAAGTGTATCCAGATAGAGACTGTAAAATTGAACATCTCCAGCAAAGATGTTAGACTTGTAATTTAGTCTCATGTTAACACGTGCTCCTGGGTTTTTTTCTAATCTTCACTTTTTTATTCCAGCTGCTGGGTTCCATACCCATCATGCTGGAGGAGCTGTAGGTGATGAACCACACACGGGCCGGTTGGTAAATCAGCATTTGGTCGGTTGGTAAATCATCAGCATAGCTCTTTGCTGCTTCTCCTTTGAGAGAGAGTTTGGAAATTGCCTGGGGAAGGTGACAAGCTATGCTTGTCCTGGGCTTCCCACTCCTCATTACCTCCAGCACAGTGTTTCCACCACAGCAGGGGACATAGTCAGCTCTGCCTTGGGTGGGATGATGCCGTGGTGTCCTGCACCCCACATGCTGCCTGAGCTGGCCTCACTACCCCGTGGGGACCCATCAGCCACCTCAGGGACCTCCAGCGATGTTGAAGCACCCACGGTCAGGTGAGGTGATGACACACGAGGTGTGGCAGAGGGTCATCTTGGCCCATTAAGTGTCTGCACACAGAGATGGAGACATCATTGCCAAACCTGCCTGCCTTGTCTTTTCCAACATCTCTTCACAGGTGAGGTCAATGAATTTTTTACTCCCCTTGATGTGGAAGGCTCCCTGTAAACACACTCCGAGTGCCTGCAGAATGAACAAGCAGCAATCTTTGGCTTTGCTTTAGCTGTGGTAATGCATTTTTAATTGATGGCTCTTTTGGCAACGCAGAGAGAGTGTTTGCCAGGGTGGGAGGCGTAGCTTTGGAAAGGTCAGCACTTCCCAGATGCTGTCCTCAGCAGCAGCCCAGGGTCTCCTTGCACAGCTGGGGCCATGGGCTTTGTTTGCTTTCCCTCTCCCTCCTTGCTGGGTGCAGAATGGATTTGGGAGCCTGGCTGAAGAGACTGAGCTCTCCGGTGAGCACAGAGATCCCAGAGCCGCTGCCAGGGCTGCAGCCCCGGGGCTCTGTCTCCCCACTGCAGTGGGGCTTGGGAGGGGGAACGAGAGCCTGGCACAGAAAATCCCACAACTAAACAGAAAGTGAGAGACAGGAGCAAGAGAGTCTGCAGCCCTGGAGCAGAGAATAAATCAAACACGTTCCTGGTCACAGGCACAGGTGTTGCTGTCACGGCGGTGGAGGTGGCTGCATCACTGGGCTTTTGATTTGGGCTCTAATTTTTAAAATTTATTTTTTTATTATTATTATTATTATTATTATTATTATTATTATTATTATTATTATTATTATTATTATTATTATTATTATTATTATTATTATTATTTGTGATGAGCTCTGTTCCGGCAGAAAGGCTCTGCAGAGGGATCTGGACAGGCTGGATCCATGATCTATGACCAAGAAACAGGTGACAGGACAAGAGGAAATGGGCTCCAGTTGTTGCCAGGGCAGCTGAGATGGGATGTGAGGAAGAATTTATTTGCTGAAAGGGTTCTGAGGCATTGGAAGGGGTTGCCCAGGGCAGTGGTGGAGTCCCCATCCCTGGAGGGATTTAAAAGACGGGCAGACGAGGTGCTCAGAGATGGTTTAGTAGTGGACAGGTACAGTTGGACTCGATGATCTCAAAGGTCTTTTCCAACCAAACAATTCTATGATTCTAGATGCATTGAGGTCCAGAGGGGTTTGGTTTGATTGATGCTGCTAATTAGTGCTGTGGACAGCTTTGCCTCTCTGGGTAAAGGCCAGCAGAGTGCCTGGGTCTGCACGGGAGGTGCCAGACCCAACCGGGGAGCAGGGACCATGGAGCAGCACTGCTGGCACTGCACTGACCCCCTCACTGTGGTTCCTGGGGCTTCTCCTGGGTGAGCCCTCACCTAGTCCCGTGTGCTGAAAGCCACCAGTGGCTGCAGGACCACAGAGACAGCCCTGTGGCTCTTCCTCCCAGTTTCCCTCAGTGCTGAGGAGAGTGGGTCCCCTGGGGAGGAGTGTGCTCAGATCTGTCAAGACACGGAGGAGAAACAAGACTTGAAAAGCCACCGGCACTGCAGGGGACAGTGCTCAGATCACAGGAGGTGTTTTGGTGCTCCATGTGTGGAACGAGATGTGCAGGAAATCCCTAGGAGAACTTGCTCGCTAATCTGATTAGAAATTCATGTCTGACAAAAAAAACTCGTTAGAAAACAAAGCTGCCACTTGTCTGTCCCTTTCCAGAAGTGTTGTGTTCCCACAACGACGTTTCAGCTCGGTCGATCATACACTGACAGTGAAGGAGCACCTGGGCCAGAGCTTATCAGGCTGCTCGGCTATTTTATAATGTATATCTCCATTTTCCCACAGATTAAGATGCTAGACTATATCTAAAGATGAAAAAAGGATTCATGAGGAGTGAAAGGAAAAGAAATGGCAACGAGCTGCGTTATTACTGCCAAACCCCACCAAAGGTTATTTGTGAGCTTACACACCCGGAATAGCAATGAAGGTGGCAGGGAAGATCTCAGCTGAGTGTCCCACTGCAGCACACAGGGTTGGATCCAGCCCCGTGTCCCTCCCAGTGCTACTTGCCAATGTGCTTGTTGGATTCTGGTCACACAGACTTCAAACACAGGCACTGAAAGAGCCTGGAGCCTGAGCAGGGCTGATGTTTTGAGATAGTGTGTGTGGATACACCATGGCACAGCACCCTGCTTTGCTGCAGAGTTGCCCTGGAGATACAGCACAAGCACAAGCCTCTTTCGTGACCACAAGACATCCCACGTGGATATTTGCATTAAGATTGATTCTCGGAGATTTAAAAGGGAAGCTGAGAACTCACTGGCCGTTACCTCAGTGCTGGTGTGCCCTCGGTGCTCAGCGCCCGCAGCCAGCACAGCCCCATGTCCTGTCCCGCGTGCCTTTGGGTGCCCTCTGTTCCTCTGCATCCTGGTGGCACGTCCAAGCCTACTGTGACTGAAGAGTCGTGTAGACACAGCGCTGAGGGGCATGGGTCAGTGGGGACTGGTCAGTGTTGGGTTCATGGTTGGACTCCATGAGCTTAAAGGGCTTTTCCAATCCAGGCCATTCTGGGATTAGTTCTGTGAAAGCTCACTGGACTCAAGTTGTCTATAAGCTGTTTTCATGTCAGTGATAAATTGGCACTACGCAATAAGGACGTGGTTCTCCCTGACAGATCTCTGTGCACGTATCCTCTCTGATTTTCTAATTTGCATTGTTCTTATTTTTCATTATTATTTCGATGTGGGTATGCAGTGTTACTGACTCTGTGTCAGTGACCACCACGTAGCCCAGTCCAGAAGGCCAGAGGAGGTCACCAGAACACGGCCGTGGTGCAGGACGAGCGTGCTGGCATGGTACTGACCCCACACCCGTGCCCATGGCCTGCCTGGGTGATTTACCAGCTGTGCCAGAAGCCAGGCAGCACAGGAGAGCAGCGGGCAGCATCCCCATCAGATCTCCTTACCTCCTCTTCGAAGAGCCAAAGGCAGCACCAAGCAACAGGCAACTGCGCTGGGAGGATTGCTGTACCCGGAGCCATTGTCACCCACTTAAGCAATTTCCTATAGAACAGCAAACAGTTTATGCAGCCCTCTCAAGAGAAAAATAAAAAGCTAAAGGGATAAATGACCAATTAGGCTGCCTCATTTCAGATCTAAAAGCGAGGCCAGCGATATGTGATGGAAAAGCAAAATGCACAGGGACCCATTTAAAGAAAATGCTCCTTTTTCTGGCTGCGGTTTTGCTGAAGATAAAGCTCTGCCGGAACAAAAGGAGTGTTCCTCTCCACAGCCCTGAGCAAGGGGAAGAGGAACTGCTGGAAACAGACCTCCACAGCCTACAACTGCATCTCCAGGTGGTTTTTTTTGATTGAAGATGCTGCTTTGGTGCCTCTGCCCCAGCTATCCCAGACCATGCAGACACACGGTACATTCCCCTCAGCCAAAGGCAAGAAACTCCCGTTGGGAACAAAGCCACCTGCTTTGTCCACAGCATCTCAAAAGCAGCAGATGAGCATGTTCTCCTCCTCTCTCTGTTTGCAGGGGAAGGGAGAGCACAGTGGTTTCCTCCTTTCCATTTACTCAGGTCCTGCCCTCCCCTGTTCCTCGCCAGCTGGCTGGTACCTGCTTTAACTCATCCTTAGCCATTGTTTTCGAGTTTATTGTCCATGTGTCCTAGTTTCGCTGGGTTAGAGTTAATTTTCTTCTCAGTAGCCAGAACAGCTGTGTTTTAGTTTCAGTGTGGGATTTGGGATGAGAAGAATGGTGATAACACACTGATGTTTCTAGTTACTGATGGAGGTCCAAGGACATCATGTTTTGCTGGTCTGCAAGTGCAAAGGACTGGGAGGGGGAAGCGCAGTAATTAGCAAACCCCAAATTGGCCTGTGGCTCTGGCAATGAGATATTCCATCTCCTGTCCCCCATGGGCAGGACATGAGCCAGGGCTGATGGAGAGCTGGGGATTCTCTCGGGCAGCACAGCTCTTAACGGGCTGGGACATGTGCATATGTCCTCTAGATATCCCCTGGGATGAATAACCTGGATAAGGTGGTCCGACAATCCTTCTTCTGTGTCCTCTATCATAGCATCGCTGGACCATTGTTAGCATCTCTGCTGGCACTGGCTGGGACAATGTCACCTGGCTAAAGCCCATGATAATTGTGTCCTACTCGATCTTCGGGTGCATTGCCACCCTCTGCCAGACACTGTGTGGCAGGACCATTACTGCAGGCAATGATGAAATAAGGCATTAGTTTAAATTTTTTGGTAAAATCTGGAACCTCCTGGGAATATTTTGGAAAACTCAGACACTCAGAAGAAATAGAAATAAATAGTGTGGTGGTTTCACTGGGCTGGCACTGGGCTGGCAGCCAAACCCAGCTCTCGCTCACTGCCCCCCCACCCAGGGGAGAGGGGAGAGAATTGGGGAGCAAAGGTAAGGAGACTCACAGGGGGAGAGAAGAAACATTTAATCATGGAAATAAAAGAAAACTTAAAATAATAATGATATTAAAGTAGTAATGATAATAATAACAGCAATAAAACATGCCAATGAGTGACCCCCAGGGCCATTGCTCACCACCCACCCACCCAGCCCGGCCCGTTCCCAGAGAACGATCCCGGAGCAGCGACAATCCCGACCCGAAACCGCAATCCCGGGAGAGCCAGAGCCCGAGCCAGAGCCAGAGAGAGCCAGAGAGGAAGAGCCCCTCATGGATCTCCTGCCCATGGGGGACAGGAGCTGGAACAGCCCCTTGGCAGAGCCCAGTGCCCATGGAGCTGATCCAGGTCAATATTCCTCACCCCTGAGCTCTTGCGCTTGCAGAGGGACAAACACAAAGTCCTTCAGTGCCAGGGACACCAATGCCAACATGGGGATGTTCTCAGCGTTTCTCTCCTGACAAATCCCAGCTGAACCCAAGCCCCAGCGCTGCTCCAGCTGCTGAACAGAACCAGCTCTGCCCAGCTCACACCAGGACACACATTTAATATTTAACATAAATGCATCCTTGTGCCTTTGCTTTCATCTGTCTCCCCTCGTTGGTTTAAACTCAACCTTTTGTTCACCTTGCATTAACGTGGTAACAAAATACAAAAATATTACCGGAATCTCCTTCCTTCCTCTTGCACCCCAAAGAAGTGTCCAGCAGATCCTCACAGGGGGTGTTTGCTGAATTCTCTTTTCTATCCACAGGGAGAGGTGAGGTCACATCTCCTGGGGCTGCAGCAGCACCTGGCCTGGCTGGAGCCCCAGGAAGAGAGAGGCTCTGCAGTAGCAGAGGGAAATAAAACTGCAGACCATGAATGAGGATTAATGAAAGAGTGGGAACGATGCAGGTTCTGTTGGGTGCAAACACCAGCGACTGCAGCTCCCATTATTTGCAGCATTTAATTTTACATTTGAGTGAGTAGATGGAGTGATAGTTTTCAGTGCTGGGCATCGTTAGAAAACTGAATAATTGCAATATTATTACATTCCATATCTCCTGGGTATCACTATATTACTGGAAATTAACTGTATGCAGTATTATTTTTCTACTTGAAAATATTGCCATCAACAAAGAGCAATGGCCTTTAAAATCTATATATGAAAAATATCAATGTATTTAATTTCATTTCACCTTCTTCTTTCAAATTTTCACAGGCCTCTTTTATTATAGCCAAATAAAAATTCTTTACATATGATTTGATTCTTTTACCTTTTATCTGTTCTATTTTAGTAGTCTACCAACTATTTTTTTTTCCTGGGAATAAGTGGGAAGTTTCTAGCAGAACAACCTCTATTCCTAATTGTTATAAATAACTATACAATAATTATATATTATAACAATTACATATAACTTGCCTGGGTTTGTGCAGGTGAGGACTTCACTTTGTGCCATAAATACCATTTCAGTAGCACAGACACCAGCAGAGCTGGGCCCCAGTTCAGTGCCACTGGGTTTATTCCCTTCCCTGGCAGCCGTTGCAGAGGGCAGGGTGGCTCCTGTGCAGCCCCCAGTGCTGTTCCCATCTCCACATGGGTTTCCCATCACCGTTAGGGAGTCCCAGCACCTCCTCCCAGCCAGAGCACCCCACGTGCCTGGTGGGTGCCCTCTGCTCCTGCAGCTCCTCGTCGTGGAGGAGCATTTGTGGTGGTGGATCTACAGGAGATTTGGGGTTGTGAGCTGGTTTGACTCTGACTGACACTGCTCTGCCAGCACCACAGGGGAGGTCGATCCAGGGACATGAATTGAATCCAGAGGAGCTGCTCCACTAGGAGGGAAAACGCCCGTCCCACACCCAGAGACCCCCAGCCCCAGGGACACAGAGCGGTCCCAGGTCACCCCACGTCAGCCGTTGTCCCTGCATCGAGCCCGTCCCTCCTCGGAAAAGCTGCGGGAAGGTTTCTCTGGGGCTGGGGGAGGCCAAACCAAACCAAACCGAACTGAACCGAACCAAACTGAACCAAACCGAACCGAACCGAACCGAACTGAACCAAACCAAACCAAACCAAACCAAACTGAACCAAACCGAACCAAACCAAACCAAACCAAACCAAACCAAACCAAACCAAACCAAACCAAACTGAACCGAACCAAACTGAACCGAACCAAATCGAACCGAACCAAATCGAACCGAACCAAACCAAACCAAACCAAACCAAACCAAACCAAACCAAATCGAACCGAACCGAACCGAACCGAACCGAACCAAACCGAACCAAACCAAACCAAACCAAATCGAACCGAACCGAACCAAACTGAACCTAACCAAATCGAACCGAACCAAACCGAACCAAACCAAACCAAACCAAACCAAACTGAACCAAACCAAACCGAACCGAACCAAACCGAACCAAACCGAACCAAACCAAACCAAACCAAACCAAACCAAACCAAACCGAACCAAATCGAACCAAACCGAACCAAACCGAACCGAACCGAACCGAACCGAACCAAACCAAACCGAACCGAACCGAACCAAACCGAACTGAACCAAACCAAACTAAACCAAACCAAACCGAACCGAACCAAACCAAACCAAACCGAACCAAACCAAACCAAACCAAACTAAACCAAACCAAACCGAACCGAACCAAACCAAACCAAACTGAGCCAAACCAAACCAAACCGAACCGAACCAAACCGAACCGAACCAAACCGAACCGAACTGAACCAAACCGAACCGAACTGAACCAAACCAAACCAAAACAAAACAAACCAAACCGAACCAAACCAAACCACCTTTTCCTTTTCCTTCCACCAGTTTTTCTTTAGGTGGAAACGGGGCATTTCCTTCAGAGCTGTGCTGAGAAGGGTGAAATTTACTGCTGAAATATCCAGTATTATCGTGTGGATAAAATCACAGTTCTTGTGCAGCAGGTTGAATTCCCACCACCTTTTACATCCTCAAATCTTTGTTGCGCCTTCACGTGGCATTTCACCTCTGCTGGAAGGGGACTTTCCATGCAGATATTTGTGAAATGGAAATTGTTAGTTTCTCCCAAGTCTCCCATCTCAGAGATGGGCTTTCTGCAAGGACCAGCAATTTCAAACAAAAACAACAAATGCTCAGCTTCAAAATGTTCTAACAGCTCAGGGGAAAAAAACAACAACCTAGAAAAAAAAATCTTTAAACAGTGTACTGAAAGTTATTTAAAGAAATCGCTAGACAATGATGGGTTTTAGCTATTGAAAGTCATAAAAGTCATAAAATTTTCCATCTATTTTAAAATAACTCTACAAATGCATCATAACGTGGCCAGGAGGGGATGAAGCTCTGCTGGCTCTCAGCAGGAGATGGGCCCTGGGCTCACCTGGAGGCACCCCTCAGTCGCCCATAGCACAGAGTGTCGCAGGGGAACCCAGCCGGCCAGCGCAGGAAGCGTTTGGAGAAGCAGGAAGCATTGCCTGCTGTGGAGAGAGCAATTCTGGGGCACAGCAAAGCTGTTTCTCCTCCTCCATCCTCACCATCACTGCAGCTGAATCTTGGGCAGCTCCTTGCAGGAGCTCCCCTGGAAGCAACATGTTTTCCCCAGGAACACACCCCTGCCCCAGGCTTCGCTGTCCACTCTGCTCTGCAGGCTGAGAGTCAAAGAGATGATGTCCCCCCAAGGAGGCTTCTCTGTCACATAGCCACAGTGTTGGAGGTGGGACATGCTGGCGTGGTGACAGGGTCACTACACCACTTCCACCACTGTGAGCACGAGCCGATGCTGTGTGTGGGGATGCCAACCTTCTCCAGATGAGCATCTGATTTATCCAAATCCTCCTGTTAGTAAATTGAAATGCATTATACCTGTTAAATTCCTCACTACAAAGCTCACATCCCAAAATGGACAGGGACAGGAGGGACACTCAGTGGAAAAGTTCTGTTTAAACTTCCAGGTTGTCATCCAAGGAAATTGTCTGCAGGAGAGAGCTCTGCCCCCTGAGCCTGCTGCAGACTGCTCCAAAGGCAGCAGCTCCCCAGCACATCCAAAATAAACACTGGAAAGGAAAAAAAAGATGAAACAACTCAGAAATCTGTCTTCCAAAAGGCAAAACCTGTTGCAAAGTTCCTTCTAGCCTGTGTGAAAATATTTCACACCCCTGCTCTGACTCATCACAAATGCTGGCAGAAAATTTTCCATGAGCATCCAATTTAACCTTTCAGAAAATGCTGTTTCATCAAAAAGCATGTGCTGGTAACGTGCCAATACAGGCAAAAACTAGTCAGGGAAAAATGTGTGAAACAAACTATTTTTGTACGAAAGGAATGGTGTAAATTTATAAATACCATGCAGAATCACAATAGCTCAAATCTAAAAATATCAAAAAAAGGGTTTGTTGGTATGGTTCTTTGTATCAATAAAACATGGCTATGTCTCATTTTTGTATACACACGTATATAAAAATTCAGAGATGCATGAAGTTAGTGAAAATTTTCACAGTATATATTTTAGTTCTGATCTGGAATGAAAATAGTGTTCTAAATGTGGGGAATTTCTGTAGGACAAACACTGAATATCCAAAAAGCTTTATTCTGCAGACACAACTTTAGGTTTTTATGAGACATATTTTCTATTGCTGAATCTTGCCCTTAAGATGATCTCGCTGCACACTTTAACAAATTGCAATTAACCCTTCTGTGAAGACAATGACAGCTTCTCCTGCCCCTGGACTGCGAGGGGCTGACACTGCACATCAGTACCTGGAATGCAGAAGGAATAGCAGGAACTTTTCCATTTTCCTTTTGAAAAGATTCCTGGGACACAGCCACCTAATTAAGGAACAAAACCCCACCTGAGAGCACCCAGCGGGTGCAGGGACAGGACACGCCCGGGGCTGGGCTGTGTCGGGGCGACGGGCGCTGGGACTGAGCTCACAGTGGGTCCTTCAGAGCAAATCCATCCCCGGCCCCTCTCCGCGGGTGGCAGGTGCCTGTTGTGGCACATTCCCAGCTTGTGGAGAAGAGCCCGTTGCTATATCAACAGAGCAGCTAAAGGAGCTCTAAAAATCCCAGAATCCAGAAGTGCCTGGATTGGAAAAGCCCTTTAAGCTCATCAAGTCCGACCATGAACCCAACACTGCCCAGTCCCCACTGACCCATGTCCCTCAGCACTGTGTCTACACGACTCTTCAATCCCTCCAGGGATGGGGACTCCACCACTGCCCTGGGCAACCCCTTCCAATGCCTCAGAACCCTTTCAGCAAAGAAATTCTTCCTCACATCCCATCTCAACTGCCCTGGGCACAACTGGAGCCCATTTCCTCTTGTCCTGTCCCTTGCTCCTTGGTTGAACAGACCCACCCCCACCTCTCTGCACCCTCCTGTCAGGGACTTGGACAGAGCCAGAAGGTCTCCCCTCAGCCTCCTTTTCTCCAGGAGACAGAATTCCCATGAAAGGTGCAATTCCTGGGGGCCAAGCATGGGGCTGACCCAGCAGAGGCTCAGCCACGCGAATCTGGGGGGAACAAAACCCAATTTGAGGGTCAGGGTTATGGCCACACCATTGGGATTCACTGCAGGAAGGTGAAGTGTTGCATTTTCATCTCTCTGGCAATCATTACCACTAAGATTTTTATCTGATCAGTCCCAGGCCCCAAAGCAGAGAACTTTATTTATGACACCAATTATTTCCAAGGCTTATTTTTCAATATGTTGTTGTACAGAACGGGCCATCTGCTCCTGTTATCAGGGTCGGGTAAAATACAGCAATTAAACACGTGGGGCTGGGGGCTCCTTTGTTTGTTTTAGAGACAATAAGGAAGGGGTCACACCGGTTCCCTTCCCTTTTGGTGGGTCAGTAGCAATCTCTAATAAGAGCAGACAAGGCCCTAAGCACCTTGATCCCATCTGGCCCCGCTCTGAGGAGAGCTGGACATCCAGACATCCTTTCCAGATGAAATTATTCACTGATTCTAAATTCTCATTAAAACTTAACAGACAACTGGAATTTAATAAAATCATTAATCTACTCATTTTGCAAATCAGTTATGTCTACTCATCCATACCTACCTATTTTAATGCTGTTCTTCTGAATTTTGGAAGGTTACAATAGAACTAAGACAGGATTTTTAATTACTTTTGGTGACTTGAAAACCTTGGGACAGAAAGTTACAAGGACGAGACTACAGGCTGTGTCCCGGATGTGTTGGTTAGGGAGTTATCCATACACAGCTGGAGGTCATAACAATTCCCTTTTAAGTCTCTGAATTTCCATTTAGTCCTTCGTCTCCAGGATTTCCTGTTGTTTGGCTTTGCCGAATCGATGGTCCTGTGCATTGATCTGGATTCTTGCAACCAGAAATGCCGATTTATCCACCAGTCTGGGGTGACATTTCTGCAGTTTCCAGTGCTCACAGGTCGTTGGGGCTGGAGTTGCAGGGACAAGACAAACATCTTCTCAGAGGAGAATTGCAGGATTCAAACTTACCACAAAATAGCCAGAACTGACTGGGCACAAGCTTTTCTGTGCAGTGGATCAGAAGAAGGGTATGAAAGAACTCCGTGATATCTGTGCGAGAGAGGGAATTAAACCCAAAGCAATAAAGGTAATTGGTGGCTGAAGTGGTGGTGTGACCCGGGGCTGCTGCTCTCTCCAGGACCTGAGAACCCCTTGAGTTTACCAGCATCGTTTCATCTGTCTTTGAAGTGGTTTCTCTGTGCAGGTAACATCAAAGGCACAAATCTCCTTTTCCTTTATTTCTTAAAGGGTCCCAGATGTAGATGACTAACAGTCATCAATAACATCAACTTATTCCCCAAATCCCCTTTGACATCAAAGTGGGATAAATCTGTTTTCAGCACAGCTGAGAGCACTTTGTGCTCTCCTGGAGCCAGGTTGCTGGGAAGAGATGGGCCACGACATTTCCTGTCACCCAGCAAGGTCCAACCTGCCCAGCCCCGAGCAAGGGTATGCAGCACGCTGGACCTCCTGTGCTCCCCAGCAAGCTGGGACCAGCGGGTGATGGGGACCCTCTGCTTCATGGAGCCACAGCTGGAGGGTGCAGGTGCCTGTCTGCAGCTGTCTGAGCTGAGAAAGCCACTCACAGCACATCTCAAACCTTCCTGCTCACAACTGGACATCTTCAAAGCATCTTGTCCTGGTTTCACTGCGATAGAGTCAGTGTTCTTCTCAGCAGCCAGAACAGCTGTGGTTTGGTTTCAGTGTGGGATTTGGGATGAGAAGAATGTTGAGAACACACTGATGTTATTAGCTGTTGCTGGAAGTACAAGGTCATTGTGTTTTGCCAGTTTGCAAATGTAAAGTACTAAGGGGGGAAGTGCAGTAATTAGCACACCCCAAATTGGCCTGTGGCTCTGCAATGAGATATTCCATCTCCTGTCCCCCATGGGCAGGACATGAGCCAGGGCTGATGGAGAGCTGGGGATTCTCTCGGGGCTGGCTCGGGCTCTGGCTCTCCCGGGGTTGCGGTTTGGGTTTGGGGACTGTCTGTGCTCCGGGATCGCTGGCTGGGACAGGCTGGGCACCGCTCGGCGGGTGGTGAGTGACTGCCCTGGGCATCACTCATTGGCATATTCTGTTATCACTGTCATTGTAATTATCATTTTATTTTGATTAGTAAATTGTTTTTCTCTCAACCCATGAGTTTTCTCACTTTTTCCCTTTCAATTCTCTCCACTGGTCCCTGGGGAAGGGGGAGAGTGAGCGAGTGGCTGTGTTTGGCTGCAGCCAAGGGAGTGAAACCACCACACCTCTGAACATCCAAACCCCAGGTCATGTTCCTCCTCGCTGCCTCCCCGCATGGGTGTGAGTCTGGAGTCACATCACCCCTCTGCCCGGGGGTCTGGGTGCCTCAGCTTCTGTCTTGCTGGTGGTGAAGCTCCAGGAACCCACCCCAGGCACCTTCACCAGGCGAGGGTCGCATCCTCACTGAGCAGCCCGGAGAGCAGATGCCAGCGGGGTTTTTGGAGCCGCGGTCGGTGAGCTGTGTTCTCACCAGGCACAGCAGATGCTGCCGTGTGCTTTCAGGCACAGACAGCGTTATTGAGAGAGACACACAGGAATGATGGTCAGGAGGAAATAACAAATTATTAGGTGGTTTAATATACTGACTGCTGTTCCTGCCTGCCGCTGCCAGAGCCATTCTGCTTTGTGGACATGGTAAAAAAAAGCTATCAGCATAGAAAATTGATGAAAAAAAATGCAAAACATTTCTTATCACAGGTGGTTGCTTTAGATTATTTATCACAACAAGATTTCAGAGGGTCTCTTGGGGACCTACCATCCTCAGATACTCACAAACTGGTATTAATTCCAAACATTATTAAGACACATTTAAAGCCCTTATTAAATGCAATCAAGTCTGATTTAGAAAGACTGGGAAGGTAAACATAATTAAAATGAATGCGCTGCCTGGAATATAAATTCTTTTTCATCCAGCATTTGAGAGTCATATTGTGAGAAAATTAATAACCGTGAGCGGTATTTTTTTGTGGCCCACTGAGAAAAGAAAAGGTTTGGTTACCCTTGTTAAAAACTTTACAGACTCTTTTGAAGAGGGATTCTGAATCCTAAATATGATTTTCCTAATGTGACGCTTCTTCCCTGGGCTGCCAGAGCTCACAGCGCACTTGAGAGGAAAGTTTTAGGGTGACTTTGATTGTGTAACAGCCACTAGGAAAGGAGAAGAGAGAGGTGGGGGAAACAAAACTCACTGCAGCATCTGCCACAGCTGTGTTCGTACAGACAGAGTCCTCAGCACAGCGCAGTGCAGAGTGAATGTGGGGGATCACAGAATCCCAGAGTGGTTTGGGTTGGAGGGGACCTCAAAGCTCATCCAGTCCCAACCCCCTGCCAGCAGCAGGGACACCTTCCACTAGACCAGGTTGCTCAAAGCCTCATCCAACCTGGCCCAGAACACTTCCAGGGAGGAGCAGCCACAGCTTCTCTGGCCAACCTGGGACAGGGTCTCACCACCCTCACAGTGAAGAATTTCTTCCTCACATCTCAGCTCCATCTCCCCTCTGCCGTTCTCAAGCCATCAGCCCTTGTTCTGTCACTCCCTGTCCTTGGCCAAAGTCCCTCCCCAGCCTTCCTGGAGCCCCTTCAGGCACTGGGAGGCCACTAGAAGGTCTCCCTGGAGCCTTCTCTTCTCCAGGCTGAACAGCCCCAACTCTCTCAGCCTGTCCTCACAGCAGAGCTGCTCCAGCCCTGGATCATCCTCGTGGCCTCCTCTGGGCTGGCTCCAGTGGGTCCATGTCCTTGTGCTGTTGGTGGCCCCAGAACTGGAGGCAGATGTTTGTTATGGCTTTTGGAGGGCAAGAAGGAAGGGTGCAGAGCGAGGGCACGAGCAGAGGTTGTCACCATCTCAGCCCCCAGCACTACATCCAGCAACCACCAGCTCCTGGGGGAAATGATGGACAGACCAAGGAGTGTCCCCAGGGCCACTGAGGTGGAGACTGCAGGTAATTCTGAAGAGGACAAAGGACAGAGATGGGGCTGGTGGGAAGAGTAGACCCAGCAGAGTCATCCAGTGCTCAGCCCCCTGTCCTGGGCCTCGGCTTTTGGCGGGCTGAGTGATGAGCTTCACAGTCGGGTTTTTCCCCAGTGATTTGTGTTATTTGTTTAGAATCCCTGTTTATGAAATGGGCAGGAGTTGGCAGGTGGCAGTGAAGGCAAACAGAGCTCCTTCCAGCGCCAAACAAGTTAATTCCTTCGCTTTTTTATTTTTTGTGAAGTTATTTTCTTGAGAGCTGTTAGATACAAGGCAGTAATCCCTCCTAATCCATCATAATGCCATTTGGTGAAAGTCCTGTTTCCACTGCTAATTGTGTTTCTGGAGCTAAACCCTGACACTTTCCTTCAGCCTGGTTTTCAAGGGCAGGGTTAATCTCCCAAAGCGGGGCTAATGTCCTGCAGCCACCCTGCCTGGGCAGAGCAGGGATCTGCCCCAGCCCACCCGCTCCTGATGTGCAGGTTTTGTCTACAGAGATGGTAATTCCTTCCTAACTCCAAAAGCTTGACAGGACTGATTTTACTAAAAAAAAAAAGAAAGAAAGAAAGAAAGAAAAGAGTTAAATCAGTAGATGTGATGTCAGGGAGGGGGAGGAAGAGGTACTCAACATCAGCCAAAGCTGGTCTCCTAAAATGATATGCTTTACAGTGTGTTCCTTTTTGAGGGGAAAAAACCCCAACCTTTAACATAAAAGATTCTGTCAAAGGAAAACATGGGGATAAGTTAGTGAAAGAGTGCTGACAAACCCACAATTTCTGTGCATTTCATCAAGAACATAGGACTTTGCATTTGAAAATAGTAATTTAACTTCCTCTTCAGGAATCCAAACATATAACATCCTCATGTGTGACTGTCCTGCTACTTCTAAAATGCTCATTTTTTCCTTAAAAGACACTTTTTCATCATACTTCTGGTCTCACATTGCTGTCTGTTCCCATCATGCTGGAGCAGATGATCAGCCAAGGGCTCTCAGGCGTCGCTCAGCGCTCAGAGTGTGTGCCCAGCACCGCTGCAGCCAAGGGCCACTCATCACCTAATGCTGAGGTACCTCTGCACTTTATTTTCCATCTAAGACATATCAAAGCTCTGACTATGCAGATGATAATGTGCATGACTTACCACAGGTTTCTCAGAGATGTGTCTGTATTCTTCCACATTTTCATTTTCTCTGCATTCATTTTCTCGTGTCTTTGCTACCTGCCCCATGCTCACATTAGGGACTCAAGAAGTAAAGACGAAATGAGGAACAGAATGTCCCTTCAAACTGGTAAATAAAAGCTGGACTTGAAGTATTTCTGTTAAAAGGAAGACATGAAGTTCTTTTGGGAATCCATTTCAGATGTTATGAGGAGAGCTATGGTCCCTCTTTGACCATCTGCCTCCTCCAGTTTCTTGTGCCTCCTGAAGTTCGAGGTGGGCATCCACTGCCAGCTAAGTAGAGACGAGGGATGCTCCCACAACACTGGCATATGACATGGCTGGGAAGATATCTTTGGAATTAAGAAACAGGCTGCCTCTGTGGTTCTATTAAATATGACTGGTTGTACTCATGGTCCTACAGAGGAGGGTCCTAATGACAGACAGACAGACAGACGCCTAACAAGCAGGAAATACTGGACGCGCTTTTCAATCCACACACCAGCTTCGTACAGCTTTGCTCCACGTGTCTGGCCATGGTGTGGGCTTGGAGCAGCACTAGCTCCTACTACATGGTTTTTATGTAATACCACTCAAAAAAATATCATATGCCCTTCATCATAACTGAAAGATTTTACTTTATTTTTCTTTTCACAAATTTCCAACTCCTGTAACTGTAGGGAAATTCAGTATGAAAGCAGCACAGGAGCTCTAACTGCAAAATGCATTCAAGTTCCCAATCAGTGCAAACGAGTTCACTTTCTCTGGTCTTACACTGATTTGTACTCTTCCAATACAGCACGAAGACTCAGTGGTGTTCTTTATTTAATCTCCTAAACATTGCTCAGCTTGCTTGCTTTGTACATCTAATGGACATATAATTTAATGACTTTTGAAAATAGCCAAGAAACAACCAGGAAAACCTTCCTGAAATTTTTGTGTTTTCTCTTTTTCAACAACATGCCTTCACTTTCTCCAATTCAGCCGTCAGATCTTCTTATTTCATATTTTACACCTGCTGGTCCTTCATCTCTCTATTCCTTTTGGTGTTCCCACTACTTTTTCAGCTGGAGCCAATTCCCAGCCCGCCTGCAGTCCCTGAAGGCGCTGCCTCCAGCACCCACAGACCCCTGTCCCACCAGCCACCACCTCCCATGCTGGGACCAGAACGGCCCCAAGGCTGGTGGGGTGGGAGTGGGGCTCCTGGCCAGGGCAGGAGGAGGGATGACGGGGGGACACAGCGATTCTCACACCTCTGGGGTGGGGGATGAGAGCCCAGGAATGGCTAAAACTCACTTTTCCATCCCCTCCCTGGGCTCTGCTTTCAGTCCTTTCGCTGCTTTTGGAGAAAGGCTCTGCTGGAACAAGAAGAAACAAGAAGCACGAAGACAGTTCTGGTCTTTGCTGTCTCTTGCAGTTTGAGATACAGAACTGCACAAGTGGAGCCAAGGCTGAACTTTCCTGGTGGAAGCAGTCCCCAACGGCCAAACATTCTGTTTGTAGAGAGAATAATCAGCTTTTCTTACTGCAAGGACAGCAAAAAGTCATTTTTGAGCCTTCTGTTGGAAAAAAAACCCCAACATTCCTTTATGCCGGTTTCCCAGCATTCACAGGCATCCTTTGAAAAATGAGATAGAAATAAAAGGAAATAAAAAACCTCAGCAAAACAATGTCCAGTGCAGCAAACCTCAGTTTCCGAAAAACAAACCATAAAAGCGTGAAGGAAAAAAAAGTTCAGATGCTTCTTTCAAGATTTTGGAAAGAAGTGTTTCAATCTTTTTGTTTTCAAATTACTTTTTGTTTAATTTAAAAAATATTGCAGAATACAGTAAGCAGAATATATATACAGGCAGTAAAAATGAGAACTCATAAAATATTTTTGAGCAGGAAGTTATTTTTTAATGGCAAATCATGTTTGTGGGCTTTGTCACAATTTTATTCTCCTGGTTTTATTATCAGTTGAAATGAAGGCAAATTTGAAATAGATGGATTGCTCAGGTAGTAAAATTTTTAGTATTTATATTTCTAACAAGCCATACAGCCAGCCAGAGCTGGACCCTTTCTGTGCTTATTTGCTCCATCAGGTTTTAACCTGTTTGATATCATTCACTCGAACAAATATGTACATATTACAAAATAACACGGGGCAGAGCTTTTCCAGAAATTCCCTTGCCCAGGAAAGGAAAAACTGCTCTTCCTACTGATACAGGGCGAAAAGTGTTCCCTTTTTGCATGATCCAGGCCAAGAAAAAGCACCCAGCATTCCTTTCAATTTTTCACACCCATTTCTGAGCAAAGCTGACTTCAGCTCTCTGTTGCTCCTCTTGTTTCATGGACACTTTCTGCAGACTGGCTCCTGGGTTCTTCTGCTACCCCCAGTGATTTTCCATTATTTGACTTCAACCCTTTCTTGTCATCTGAGGTCAGTGGTGAGTTTTGCTTAAAAATTCATATCATCACATAGCCTTTGTTTCTTTACAGTTTATATCAAGTTCCATCTGCATTGTTGGAAGCATTTCCTACTCGTACTTCCTTTTTTTCTCTATTTCTGTATTGCTTTTGCTTTGTTTTCTTTATCTTCCTTGCTTTCCTTATCTTCCTGTTTTTCCATCTCTGACATTCTTTTTCTGACTCCTCCATTTTCCTTTTTGCTTTTCCTTTCTCCCTTCTGGCTTTAAAAGGTGAAGATGTGCTCTCACCCTGGTCCTGGTACGGTGAGCTGGGCTGGATCTGGGAGAGGTTGGGAGTCTCTGCTGTAAAAAAAGTGGGGTTAAAACCTGACCTCACTGACCTTAAAAAATCCACAGAATTGCTCTAGGGTTGTTTTGTTATAACTAAGGCCGTATTTGTTTTTAAACTTTATTCTTTCTGTATCTACTTCCCATACTCGGGCTGGGAGAGCTTAACAGCGTGTATGAATCACCTGGTTTCCATGAGGCCCCAGAATAGCACTTGCAGCAATTAAACTTGGATTGAACCTGGCTCCTTTCTTTTGCCTGTGGCAAGCTGAACCACAGGTGCCAAACAAATTTGCATTAATGAGTTATTTTCTTGTGAGGAAGGAAATATAACCTCTTCTGGTTGTTGCTGGGCACAGGCACGTTTTGAGACAGCAGCAGCTTACGTTGCCTCATTACACCAAAATAATGCAGTGGGGAGGGGCACACTCCAATTAACTTTCTCTCCTGCCAGTTAGCAGGCAGCAGTGGGAGGGCTGGACAGGAATCATGGAATCAGAGAATTATGGAATCATAGAATGTTGTGAGTGGGAAGGGACCCACCAGGATGATGGAGCCCAACTCCTGTCCCTGCCCAGGACAACCCCAACATTCACACCATGTCCCTGAGGGCCTTGGCCAAATGCTGCTGGAATCTTGTCAGCCTTGGGGCCATCAGCACCTCCCTGGGGAGCCTGTGCCAGTGCTCCACCACCCTCTGCCTCAAGAACCTTTTCCTCATGGCCAACCTCCCCCTCCCCTGCCACATCTTCCTGCCATGGCCTCTGCTCCTGGCGTTGGTGGCCAGAGAGAAGAGCTCAGCGCCTGCCCCTGCTCTTCCCCTGGGGAGGAAGTTCCAGACCGCCAGGAGATCTCCTCTCAGTCTCCTCTTCTCCAGGCTGGACAAACCAAGTGCCTTCAGCCTCTCCTCATACCCTTCCCCTCTGAACCCCTCCCCAGTTTTGAGCCCCTTTGGTACCTCTGGCCGCGGGACAGGAGCCTCTCGCCCACCCTCCCGCTCAGCAGCACCGCAGCAGCTCTGACCAGTGCCAAGCAGGGTCCCGGCTGCCTCTGGGAAATTAAAACCAGGTTTGCAGGTGTTTGCAGAGTGTAAGGTAACGTGGCACAATTCTGAACCCAGTGATCCCATTAGCGGGCTAATGAGCTGCTGTGCATATTCCAAATGAAAAAAATACCTACAATAATGTGCATTTGATTTCACAATGAGAAGGCATTTTTGAAATACAGTTACATGTTAATGAGTTAAGGATATAAATACATAATGTGCAAACTCTCAAGTAACAGGGTTTCACCGGTTCCTACGAGCGAGAACAGCTTGGCCAGCACGTGTGAGCGCTGCGAGGACCGGGACCATTGCCACTGCCCTGACCATCATCCTGCAGCTGTAATTAACTGCACACAAACCAGCTGAGACTGAGGAAAGATTTTCCACGTGCTTTGGGCTGAGGCTGCATTTCCTCAGTATTTCTCCCCACATTTTCTTCCTCGATAAACAGTTCTTGTGGCCAGCTGCTCCCAGTCGGGAGAGGTCTGTGTTTGGTGCACACCGATGCCCTGCCACTAGCTTTCATAGAGTCTTCTCCTCTAAATATCAAACCTTCCCAGCACTGGGTGTTTTCACTAGTGAAAGTGGTGATTTATTATTGTTGTCGTTTCTGTGTTTGAAAAAAAAAAATAAATAAACAGAAGAAACTATTTAAATCTCTCACTGCAGGGTAGTTCATCAAGCAGACAGGATTGCTCTGTATTTTTTACCCTCTCCTTTGATTTTCATCAGCCTTCAAAAGCACACACAGGCACAGGGCTGCTCCTCCCCAGGACCCCCTCTCCAAGCACACACAATGATCAGATTCCCTCCTCGTGTCCGAGTTCCCCAGCTTCGCTGTGGCTGTGTTCAGGTCCCAACCCTCCACCCTGCTCCCGCTGTTGGCATTCCTCATCCCTGACCCGTGAGCCTCTGTGTGGCCCTGTCAGAACTAAACCAGGTGACAATATGTCCTGTCATGAGGATATATTGTCCCATCCTGTGTCCAATCATGTAATCCATCATCAGGTTATAAGTGATTTTAAAGCAACCACAAATTTCTACATTTCTGATGAGCAATGAATCTTCATCTTTCCTAACAGCATCTCTGAGGTAGGGCCTCTCATGTAGGACCTAGATGATATCCATGACGTCATCTCTTGGGTCTCCTAATTAGCAGTTCTCCTGAAAATAGTGAAGGTGTCTCTAATAGCATGTACCACCCACCCCTCCCCTCTGCTGTACACACACCCTCCTCAATCCCTTCCATCACTCCTAGCGAGGGGCCTTTATTTTCTATCACACACCTCAAGGTTTCAGTAAAGCCAATTTTCAAATTGTTTCTTCTTTGCTGTTTCTTTGACAAAAGTTTCCAGTGTTCAGATCCCTGCCTTGGTACACTGGCAGCCAAAGACAAACCTGCTCTTACTTTTTTGCCACACATCCCTCTTTCTGATTTTTTTTGGCCACAAACCACAGATAAGCGTATAACAGCTCTGCAGCAATGGGACAGGTGTGACAAAGGTGTTATTTATCTTTCTTTCTGGCCAAATTCAGCCAGTTACTCCAAAATTCAAACCTTCATTATGCCTGGCAATGTCCCATCTTTTGCTCTTTAGGACGGGAGAGAAGCATGCGACAAGTTCAGGGAAGGAACACTGCAGAATCCTGTTATTTGCCTTTTCACTTACTAATTGGAGAGAAAACAAGAACCATAGAATAGTTTTGGTTGGAAAAGACCTTTAAGATCATTGAGAAGAAGCATGATGTCAGAATAAAGCAAGCAGGGAGAGCCTTAAGAAGCACCAATGCTCAGACCACGCATATTTTTGCACATCATTTTGTCCCTTCTTGCTTTGGGTTGCTCTGAGGTCTCAGCAAACTCCTTGTGGGGCTTGTACAGCTCTTTTGGACAATGCTGATGTGTGTACACCATGACCAAGCCCAACACCCCATTCATGGTTCATGGAGTTGGGCTTCTCTAGGCTTTAAATAGCAAAGAAATGGGTGGGTGTACCCAGTACCCTGTGTTTTTATACTGCCTGTTCTCTGTACTGAGCTCTGAAGGCCTTTATGTGATTTCTTGGATTCTCAGCCTTTCCAGTTGGCAGTTTAATTTCAGCTTGGTTGAAATGTCAAGGAGTTGATGACAGAGCACTGCAGAGTCATTCACCTACGGATGGTATGAGGGCTTGCCAGACAAAGGGGCCTGAAAGCTCTGCCAAACTCTCTTCCTGGTTATTTTAGGGAATAGTGATTCAAAACATCAGACAAAAAGAGAAAACAAGAGATTTTAAGGAAAAAGAAAACATGCAAGACAGTGGATCCTCATGGACACAACTTGGACCCAGTTCTAAAGAAAACTCAAGAGCAGTTTTGCTGTTGAACAGGAAATTGAGGCATGAAATGGCAAACAGACTTCTTCACTGACCTTATCAAGCTGTGCATTGTTACCTGGGCGGTCTCAGGTCAGGAATAATCATTTCAGAATCAGTGACATATCTATCAGCTTCTGCCAGCACCTACTGCCAGAGGTGTCAAGTGCAAATTCATGAGTTCCAGCAAATAAAAATAGCCATGCTTGCTCTGATGTCAGCACTGGGCACCTTCCAGTAAAGTCTGAGTTATGATGATGTTAGGTGACACGGGTAGCTCTGCTCATCCCGAGGTACTCTGTCCCATCAGCTGCTGGGTGGGTGCTTTGAGAGCAGCCGAAGTTCTCAAGCACTGTTCTGCCTGAGCAAACAGAGAGCTTTGACCCATCCCTGTGCCGTAGGTGTGTGTTAGCAACAGCTAATGAGGTAGGATCAGCTGAAACAAAGTGCACTGTGTGTTTGGTCACAGTTACCCAAGTCTGAAGGGAAAAATCAATGCTGGGCTGAAAGATCAGTTGCCAGGCCCTGTACAAACCGGGGCTGCAGAGGGCTGGATGGTCCGAGACACATGGGATGCTGGCAGGGTGCTTCCAGAGCCTCCTCCAGCATCTCTCCCACCACAGCCAGCTGGTTGTACAGAGCAGAAAAATGGGGAAATCCACTGACTTTTTTCCTTACATGGCTCTTTAAACAACACAGTGTAGAAATTCACTGCAGCTTTCATCAAATAAGTTCTTGTCAAATGGATTAATGGAAGTCCCTAGACTATTCCTCCTTAACATGCCGAGTGTTTTAAAGTCCTCTACATACCAATACAAAGAAATTTTATGTAGCATTAAACTGAGCTGTGCCCTGCACATGTTTATTTCTGTCAAGAGTAGAAAAATAAAAGAATAAAGGGGGCACAGGCATTACCAGGCTTATAAGTCTCCAGGACTCAGTGAGAGTTGAACAAGCTTTTCACTCTTGCTGTAAAAATGTATGAGTGGTTAATTGATCTAATTTTTAATTTGTCCTTTGGCTCATTTAGGGATTTGGAGGGAGAGGAGCCAGAGGTAATTGGCAATTGCATGTGCATTTATAATACAACAGTATTAAATACAATATTTACACAAAACACAGTACACCATGAGGTAACCAGATATATGTGTTGTGTATGGGTATGAAGTTCAACTCCACCCAGGGACAGTTAAGAGCAGGTATATCTAACCATAAATATCTTGATTGTAGATGTGGTGCTTAGGGACGTGGTTTAGTGGGCATGGTGGTGTTGGGTTGACGGCTGGACACAATGATCTTAGAGGTCTTTTCCAATCTTAATGATTCTGTGATTCTGTGATTCTATATCCACTCCATATCCATGCCACATCCATGCCACATCCATGCCACATCCATGCCATCTCCATGCCATATCCATGCCACATCCATGCCATCTCCATGCCATATCCATGCCACATCCATGCCATCAATTTATCTGCCCCTTTCTGTCAAAAAGAATCAAGAGCTGTGAATGTCCTACCCAGCAGAGCCATTGCAGCCTGCAGAGTGTCCTGCTTCTGGCTGATCTCCACTGACATCAAGAAGAAGCAGATAAATCAAGTTACCCAAAGTTTCATCACATATACAGAGCAGTAGAAATGAGATAAAAGAGATATCGTGGCCTCACCATTTTCCTTTCCTTTCACAACTTTTTCCCCCACAGGCTCCACTGCCTGCTCTGAGAAGAGGTTACAGACAGAGGACAGGGAGTGTATGTGCTTGGAGGTGAAAAAAAGGCAGAAAAACAAGTGAAGAAGAGCTGCTTCAGAGAAAAGGGCAATGTACTCCTAAGTAAGGTCACGTGTGGTCTTTCCACCACACTTTTGGTTTCACTCAAGATGCTTTTTGCTCTTGGCTGTCAATTCCTGATAGATGAGAATGCTGCTCTTCACAAATCTTTATCAGTAACTATAGAAACTCTGTTTTCCCCTAAAATCCTCTTGGTTTCTTGGCCTGAACAATTTAATGTAGAAGCAAGTTCCCCCAGCAAACTGCAGACTGTGCAAAATGTAATTTGGATTTCATGGATTGTCTTTTGGCCTCTGACACATCTCTTCAAGCCCTACATGTTTTAATCGCCTCCATCATATTCCCCTTCTCCTTCAAAACCACATGGCTGCTCAGTCTCTGCTCATAGGAAAGATGGTTTGTTGTTGCTTCTCATTTTCATTTTTGCTGCTGTTCTGGGGGCTTTACCTTATTGCTGTGAGCAGTCTTCAGGTTCTGCCAAGCATCCTTCAAGACCTGCAGACATGAAATGCAGAAGCAGCCACGAACAGCACCCAGGGCTCACGTTTACATTTAGCTGGTTATAGGATAGAGGGCAAGTCTGCATGCAAAGATAAGGGATGAATGATTTGGTGGGGTGAGAAAAACCAGTCACCAGGCTGGAGGAGGCATTGGCATGTCATCGAGAATGTCCTGGTAGAGGAATGAGATTTTGAGGAAAGGAGAAAATGAGGCTATTTGACCTACTTGATTAGCACAGAAGGTTTTCTCTGTGTGTGCTTCCCAAACACGGGGAGAGAAGATAGCACAATCAGTTTCAGTAAATGGGATTCACACAGGGAGATCACAGCTGCTCTGGGATTCACTTGTGTGTCTGTTAATGCCTGCAAGAGGAGCACTCTGCCCATCCTGTCCGGAAACAGCACCGGGAACCCCCTACCCCATCTCACCTGCAAAGCATCAGCACGCAGTGCCTGACGTCAGGCTCGTTCCTGGCAGGTCTCTGTGGATTCCCACACGAAGCCTCTGTTTTAATCACATTTGTGAGGCACGTGACACCAGCAGCCCCCGGGTTCGGCCGGTGATCCCTGACTGCGCCCGTTATCGTGCAGTGACGGCGGGACCGGGGAGGGAAGAATTGCCAGCACCCTTTGGATCTCAAATAAAGGCAGAAGCTGGGGCCACTCTGCAAGAGATTCCCACAGACACACGCACCGGAATGGGGCAGGGCTGGGGACCAGCACTACTGCTCACTCTGTGACCTCCCCGGCCACTGTCATAGATGCTTAAAATCCTGCTGTAAAACCAGCAGGAACGCACAGTTCCCACACAGCCCATCTGAACCATGGGCCAGGGCAGGCCAGGGAGGAATCTGGGTCTGACTCAGGTCTGTCCTCAACAGCCTGAACCTTTACTGACACAGAATCCCTTGGTAGTCAAGTTATGACAGCAGGGCAAGGAGCTGGGGATGCCCCAGTGCTTTACTGGAGCATTCCTGGGTGGAAAACTGCTCTATTCAGCTGCTTCAGGGTACCTGTTTTCTTAAAATGGTGAGAAGTCATCAAGCTGCAGAAAAACATGGGTGGGAAGAGACCTTCAGAGGACTCCAGCCTGGCCCTGGGACCAAAGCAGGGCCAGCGCAGGGCTGGGTGGGGAGGAGCATCCCCAGGTCTGGCTGTGATCACACTGGCCTTGGCCCAGGCTGACCCCTGTGCTTTTTCCCTTCAGCTCCTTCAGCCCCCAACCTGCCCTTCATAGCAACCACGGACAGGATCCCAACAGGAAGGAAGAGCAAGAGATGCTGCCAAGGGGAAAACACCAGCTTGTATTTCCTATTATATATTCCTGTATTCTATTATTTTCCTATTTCAGGTGCTTTCACAGTGCATTTAGATTGGATCTGAGGAAAAACTTCACCCAAAGGGTTCTGAGGCACTGGCACAGGCTGCCCAGGGAGGTGGTGGAGTCACCTTCCCCGGTGGGATTTAACAGACGGGCAGACAAGGTGCTCAGGGACATGGGTTAGAGGTGGGATTGGCAGTGCTGGGCTTATGTTTGGACTTGATGATCTTAAAGGTCTTCTCCAACCACTGTGATTCTGTGATTTGTGTTTCTGAATGTAGAAGGAAGCCATGAAGGGGGCACCACCTTGAGCAGGCAGGGTTTGCCCGGCTGGCTGCCCTCGGCGGAACAGGGACAGGGGCTGCACCCTGTTCCAGCTCGGGGGTTGTTTCCACCATGAAAGCAGAGATCACTGAGCCATGGGGGCACACACAGCCTGCCCAGGGCAACCCTGGGGTTTTGGAGGATGCATCGGCTTCCAGAGGCTCCGGGGAGAGAAGTCCCTGAGCTGGCAGTGACGAGGCAGTCAGCTCCTGTGCCCCGTGACACCGCTGCTGCCTTTGCTCTGGAGCAGACTCACGTCAGCACTGTCTCCACCACGCTGCACGGTAATTTTCCTGATCCTACCTATATTTAACTTTTTGCCTTGGACTAAAATGTTGTTATGAAAAATTTCTGTCAGCTGGAAAAGAGGAACAATGCCTGGCTGAGAGCCTGTGCTCAGCAGTGAGGAGTCTGCAATTACAGCACAGAAAAACAACAAAAAAATCCCCAAAACACCAGGAACAAAAACAAAGCAAAAACCTTGTTCCAATTACTCTGAGACTCTTCCTTGCAGTTATTTTTCTTACAAGGATAAGCAATAAAACAGGGAAAGAGAGCTCAGAATAGAGAGCAATAAAAAAATAAAATAAATAAACTCAAAATCCTGAAGCCTGCTTTGCCTGCCAGACCCTCTCCTGTTCCAGCCTGATGGCAGCCAGGCAGCGGTGCCCACGGTGCAGAGAATTGCTCTGAAGAGACTGACTCTGACGTGGAGTTGGGTCTTAAAATGGCCTGTCACTCCTCAGCTCCTGCCTGCCGGGCTGGCAGCGTGTGACAGTCGCAGAGAGGCACCCGGGCTTCCCCGGCACCGGGAGAGAGATGGGTGTCACCACAGTCCCATGCTGGGAGAGAGATGGGTGTCACCACAGTCCCATGCTGGGAGAGAGCTGGGTGTCACCACAGTCCCATGCTGGGAGAGAGATGGGTGTCACCATGTCCCACAGTGGGAACAAGCTGGGTGTCACCACTGCAGGCTCTGGCCAGGCTCCAAGCTCCCACTGCGATGACTCTGAGCCACCTGGGACCCACTGCTCCCGTTCCAGCCCTCCCGGTGTTGTCACACCCGCAGCCAGACCCGGGACAGTGCCAGTTCTGCCAGCACACACCACTGCATACAGCCCACCTCCCGCTCAGGAACATCCCTGAGCCAAGGAGCCCAGCCCAGCCCAGCCCAGCCCAGCCCAGCCCAGCCCAGCCCAGCCCAGCCCAGCCCAGCCCAGCATCACTGCCGAGCGCCCAGCCACCAGCACACTGGAGAACATCTCTCCCTTCTCCCACTCTCCATCTGCCTCATCCGCTTCCCAGGCTCTGGGGTGGACACGGCCAGAGTCTTGGGAAAGGCAGCGAGCTGAGTGCTCTTCTCGTTAGTGCCACTGAGAAATAACCGCTCTCGCCGGCAGAGCCTGGGCTCCTGCTGCAGCCAGGGAACTGCAGGAGAGGTGTTTCCACCCAGCACAAATGCATCAGTAGAAAACAGGCCACAGTTTTCTTGTGAGTCAGGGCGAGAGCTGTAGAGTTATGGAATCACAAGGAAGAGTGTAGGAGGGACCTTGAATGTAATCTCCTCTGTGTCCTGATTCCAAGTCACTGTCAGCTGTACCTGAAGTATTCCCATGGATCTGCTTCTGCTTCCAGCACCCATCTCTAAAGAAAGCCACATGTTTAACCAGAAAGTCTGCAAAACTCTGGGGCAGATGATTAATCCCTGAAGAGCAAGAGCTGCCATGTCCTGAGCATCATCCCTTTTGCTGCCTTCAAGCAGCACGCCACACCGGTGTCCCTCACAAAATCCCTCTTCTCCCACCAATTTCCTGCCCGGTTTCCAGATCCTTCAGACCTTGTCACCAACAGATGACCTGGTGGGACTCTGTGAGCATCCCAGGCAGAGACACAAGCCCACAGCCCAGGGTCCACACTGCAGGTCCTCCTCAGCACCCCGGCTCACCCGTGCACCCGCACCCACCACCCACCCCTGCACCCCACCATCAGCCACAAGTTCCCTTTCTCCAGGGTTCACAGGAGAAGCCCGGAGGACCGGGGTACGCAGCCACTCGGGGAGGCAGGACCCAAGACATTTCTCTGTGGCAGTCACTGCCTGACCCCTCTGCCTCACCAGTGGCAACAGGTCTTTGCTAAGCTCAAAATACCCCCAGTTTTTTATTACATTTTGAATTTCTCACCCACCTTTCTCTTTCGGGTGTTTTAGACCAAATCCTTACACAGAGCCCATGAAACTGGTGATCGCTGCACAGGTTTTTAGTCTCGCTCTCCTCTCTTTTAAAATCTGGGTGAATTGATTATTTCTGTTTTGCTACCCAAGATCTAGGTCCCGTGGAACGTTCACGTGTGTGGGAAGGAGGAGAGGAAGTTTAACAAGAGCAAAGCTGGGGTGCAGGGAGCCGTGCCGCTTCCCTCTGGAGGGGAGCGAGCATGGGGCTGGGGTCTGGAGGGCACTTCCCTTGATCCATTTTAGCTGCAAAACCTTCAACTCTGATTAAAAAAAAAGAAAGGAGAAACTAAATAGAATCAGGTAAGTGGATTCCCAGCTGGCTTGAACATGCAAGCACAGCAGCTCGTCAGGAAAATATTAATAATCCCAGCTGAAGGAGGAATGGACACTTAAAGCCTGACCCAGCATCTTAGCAGAAGGTCACAGCCAGGTGAACTCCTGGCATTTTACCTCCTGTAAAATGAGTCAATGATGATGAGGCCAGAGTGTGCAGAAGAGAAAGGAAAGAATTCTAATTGGTGTGCTTCATTTAGCAAGGCACTGCGCTAGCTAGGGGAGAAATTCTGCAGCAAAATGGGCATGTATTTTAGTTATGGAAAATTACATCAATAGAATCACAGAATTGTGGTTGTTGTAAAAGATCTTTAAGATCACTGAGTCCACCCATGAACCCAACACTGCCAATCCCACCTCTAACCCGTGTCCCTGAGCACCTCGTCTGCCCGTCTGTTCAATCCCACCAGGGAAGGTGACTCCACCACATCCCTGGGCAGCCTGTGCCAGTGCCTGACTGCCCTTTGGGTGAAGAAGTTTTTCCTCAGATCCAATCTCAACCTCCCTTTGGAAGTGGTTGGAACTGCAGCTGGGGAGGAGCTGCAGGTGCCTCCACCAGCTCACCCAGGTGTGGAACCTGCTGCTCCGTGCCCCTGTCTCAGCACCACCGAGCCCCTTTCCCCACGTTCCTTCAGCAACGACAGCGAAAAGCCTTTGGCTGCCGAACCCTTAAACCCTTTGCTCTGCTCCCCACGAGCATCTCCTGCCCACAGCACATCTGCATGCAGGGCAGCCGGAGTGTGCAACCCCACCCCACTACAGGGACCCTCCTCTGCCTTTATTCTGGGTTCATTTTCACGGCTGTACAGCTTTTCTGCATGAAGCTGAGGTAGCACCCCCGCTCCAGTGGGTATCTTGGTTCTGTTATTAATTGCAAGCACTAGCACTCGTTAACTGAATGAGCAATAGCGCACGTTAAGCCTCTATCTGTTGATAATATTCTCCAACGGATGGAGTATGTGTCATCTGACACTGATAAACTCAGCAATATTATGAGCTGAATGTCTGAAACGCGACACAGATGGGGAATATATTAATTTAAGAAAATGTTATTAAGTGTTTAAGGAGTGTAATTATGAGCAGTCTCCTCGTTTGACACCTGTGTGCAGGCTTTTCTTGTGAGATAAAGATAGAGGAATGAGGACTGGAAACCAGCCTTCAAACCTCTCCATTTTATTCTGCTTTTTAACTTCCACCCAAATTGGTTATTTTCAAGGCACAACCAGTATTGTAAAGAAATTTTGACTGAAAACAATAACCAGGGTGCAGCCCAGAGAAATCAATCTCTGGAGAGCCAGAGCCCGAGCCATCCCCGAGAGAATCCCCAGCTCTCCATCAGCCCTGGCTCATGTCCTGCCCGTGGGGGACAGGAGATGGAATATCTCATTGCAGAGCCACAGGCCAATTTGGGGTTTGCTAATTACTGCGCTTCCCCCTCCCAGTTTTTTTTGCGTTTGAAAACTGGCAAAACACAGTGACCTTGGACTTCCAGCAGCAACTAATAACATCAGTGTGTTCTCAACATTCTTCTCATCCCAAATCCCACACTGAAACCAAACCACAGCTGTTCTGGTTACTGAGAAGAACATTAACTCTGTCCCAGTGAAACCAGAACAATGAATTAAGCAGGATGCCTGCAGCACCGTCCCTTCCCCTGAACCCCCAAACCATTTTTTGACATTGTTAAACCCATCGTGGCTGCCTGGCATGAGCAGTGCCCAACAGAGGCAACACACCTGAGCAGGTCTGGGGGAGCTGTGGGGTGGCTGCTGGTGGAAACCGGCTGGATCTGCCGTTATTCAGCACAGCGACCGTGCAGCAGAGCATCGTAAAACGGAGGTGGGATGGAGGAACCCTGAGCTGCAGCGTGCGCCTCATGGAGAGCTGCTTCTGCAGAAATGCTGAGCTTACACCGCCAGTGTGTCACAGCCTGTTGATTTAAAATGTATTTGTATCAACTACCACTCACCAGGCAGCCTTGTCGGGTTCCTAAGTAGTTTGAGTGAAGATTTATGTTAACAGAGAAGTAATCTGTAAATAGAAAAAGCTTTTTGGGAAAGGCGGCAACTGGCAGCCAGGACATATTCCCCTGTAACTCTGCTGCACAAATCACTGGACAAACTGCCTCTGGAATAATGTATGAACCCATGCAGGGGGAAAAATCAGGTGGAAACTGATGTCAGCCGGGCACAGGCTGACGAGGAGAATGGACAGTACATTTTACAAGGGGCAATAAAAAGTTTTTGAGTGGTTTAGCACAGCAAAAAATAGTTGAACCAAGGATATGATTGACATCTGTGAACACATCAGGAATAATCATGAGGAGAACAGAGACAAAGCTGTTGAAGCGGAAAGGACAACTGGGAGGAAAAAGCCCAAAGAGATGCAGGCAATGTTAACACTGTCATTCCCTAGAAACTGGATTTTTTTTAACCATTGGTGTCACGTTCTGCAGCTGGTACCAGGGTCCCGTGGTGGTTTCTCTTGCAAGGCTTTGTTCACATCACTGTCTAGACTAGACTCCTCCTGGAAGAAAAAGCAAACAAAATGCACATGGGATAAGCAAAGTAATGAGCTGTGGCTGCTAACAAGAATTCAGACCATGGTGCAGGGTAGACCCACCCCAAGGGATGTCCCTGCCCCGTGGCAGCCCAGGACTGAGCTCCAGCAGCTGCAGCCCAGAGGTGCCCACGCTGCCTGATGGGAGAAGGTGCCTTCAGTCCCCTGCCCACACTGTTTTATTACAGGAATCTTGGGTGAAATTGGTAGATTTTGCAAGCTCTTTACAGCCTTCCATGGAAAAATCCCAACCTTGCCTCCTTCCTTTACAGTGAAATATTCACTTTGATGTTTGGATTCATAAATATCAATATAACATTTATAATTGTGCGTGCTATCATTGTAAAAAATAAACAGATTTTAAGAAGAGAAATAAAATGTTATCTTTAATAGCACCACGTTGTCACTATAAATGTCCTTTATCATCTTTATTGGCTTTTTTGGAGCCCCGTGTTTCCCCGCACAGGTTTGCAAATGGCAAGAGGTGGTTCAGTGCCGGTGGCCCTGTGCTGACCATGAGACGAGTCTTTGCAGGAGCTGCCTGCATCGCTGCTGATTCTTCTGCTGTGAATGATACAGACCTGCAGCAGTTCATTTGAATTCAGTCGATTTTGCACACAGGAGAATCTCCCTGTGTTTGTATAAACACCAAACCCCCGGGTTCTCCTCCAACGTGCCATTTTATTTATAGCGCATGCAAAAAAAGTCAATAAAATAGAGTTCAGGATTTCATTTTACTGGAACAGCTAAAATGTAGAAATATTTAGTTCATTTACAGACTGGAATTTGCAGACACAGGTGCTGAGCCCTGTCCTTCTCTTCCTTGGTGAATAATGATGGACGAGCAGAGGGGTCACAAAGACGTTTTAACCATGGACTTCTTTAACACCAGCTATTCAAACAGTGTTTTGTTCATCTGTTTGCTTTATTTGTGTTTCAAGCACATCCTCGGTGCAATAAACCACAGAAAAGTCAACGTTTCATCCTCTCCTCTCCTCGGTGTTAATGCAGAGCTGAAACTCGTGGGATGTACGTTTCAATGGGAACCAGCTACACAGTTTTTGTCAAGATACTTTCTGTCAAGAACATGAATAAACATGTGCATGGAGAAGGGTTTCAGTATTCCAACACTGTTTTCTTTCTGCAGTTGTAGACATGCAAGTGCAAAACGTTTCTGTCAGGAAGCTCAGACGAGAGGAGATGGGAAGTGTGAAAGATGGGCGTTTTCTGGAAAATAGATAAAATTGCGCTGTTTCAAGAAAAGCAGCGTGTGAACCAACTTCTTCATTTCCTTCAAAACTGTTTGGGAAAAACCTACTGAGTAAAATTATTCATAGAACCGTTCTTCCCGAGACCACTGGGCAGCCCTTCCCCTCCCAGCTCATCTTTTATGAACAGTGGCAAAGGAGCCGGGTCCCCGCGGCACCGCTCGCGCTCGCTCTTGGCTGTGGAGCTCCAGAAATTAGTGCAGTGCCATTAACATTAGATGAGAGCAAAGTAGCCATCAACTGGACTCCAACTGCAAAGACCCCCGGGGTTCTTTGGCAGCAATTCTGCTGACATCACCGCGCTCTGCCTCTGCAGAGCAGTTCTGTATAAAGGCAGTTCTGAGGATGAACTGGCCAGTGTTAGCCAGGATTGATTTAGATTTCCTCTCGAGGAACTACTAGCTGAAACACAAATTCTAGCTGAATAAAACATGAAAAAATATCTTTAAAAACTGTGCCACTGAAGCATAGAAACCTCTTTCTTTCTGAGTTATGCTGGCAAAGTAATGAGAACCGTGCACTGGCTCCCAGTTTGCCCGTGCACAGTCTCATCACGCAGTCAAGACCCGCGTTACCGATCGCTCACCAGCTCACAGAGCAGGACCAGAGAGCAAGGACATGGGACAGCAGCTTCTGACTGCCTGGATCTAGTCACTAAACTCCTTTCACACACTGAACCACCACTCCTGATCCATGGCAGAGAATCAGAAAGGTCATACAAGAGCCCTGCAACCGCTTGTCTGCGTGTGCAGGGGAGGTCGGTGGGTGTGGGTGTCCCACCTGCAACTCGGTAACGGTGTTGCATCTCCATACAGGGCTCACAAGGAGGACACGGTGTGGATTGTCCTGGTGTGAGCTGGGCAGAGCTGGTTCTGTTCAGCAGCTGGAACAGCGCTGGGGGCTGGGTTCAGCTGGGATTTGTCAGGAGAGAAACGCTGAGAACATCCCCATGTTGGCATTTGTGTCCCTGGCACTGAAGGACTTTGTGTTTGTCCCTCTGCAAGCGCAAGAGCTCAGGGGTGAGGAATATTGACATGGATCAGCTCCATGGGCACTGGGCTCTGCCAAGGGGCTGTTCCATCTCCTGTCCCCCATGGGCAGGAGATCCATGAGGGGCTCTTCCTCTCTGGCTCTCTCTGGCTCTCGCTCGGGCTCTGGCTCTCCCGGGATTGCGGTTTCGGGTCGGGATTGTCGCTGCTCCGGGATCGTTCTCTGGGAACGGGCCGGGCTGGGTCGGTGGGTGCTGAGCAATGGCCCTGGGGGTCACTCATTGCCATGTTTCATTACTATTGTTATCATTATTACTATTTGAATATAATTATTATTTTCAGTTTAATTTTCTTTCAATGATTAAATGTTTCTTCTCTCCCCCTATGAGTCTCCTTCCCCTTGCCCCCCAATTCTCTCCCCTCTCCTCTGGGTGGGGGCAGTGAGCAAGCAGCTGGGTTTGCTGCCAGCCCAGTGCCAGCCCAGTGAAACCAGCACAGCATTGCTAGTGGCAAGAGCACTGCACACTCAGTGTTTCTCACCCGCTGATGTACAGCCCCCAGCATGTGCTGCATGGTGAGAGCAACTGGGCTGCGAACACGAGAACCCTTAAGTGAGGAGAGGTGTCAGTGAGCAGTTGCTGCAGTGTGCCTCAATTAAAAACAAAATCCAAATGGAAAAAAATCCCAAAAAGCCCCATGAGGATGGAAATGCTCTGGGGCTCTGGTGCAGGCTGTGATAATTTAGGACCCTTTCAGAGAGAGCCCTCCTTGTTTTGGAGTTTATTAAATTGTCACCCTGCTGCTGAGCAATAGAGGAAATGCCCTGAGCAGAACAAACCCTCAGACTGAAAAAGAAGCAGAAAGACTCACAGGAATGAATTTAAGCTTGTTTCAGACCAGGAGTCTGTGTAGCCCATAATGACTACCATCAACAATGCTGATGGAACAGGACCAACGGCCAAGCAGGATACAGCCTGTCCACGCCTGGTCTCACAGGCCACCCTGGGCCAGGTCAGCATGGTGGAAGGGTGTTTCTTCTCCTGTGTCCTCAGCTCTGAAGGATGGCTGAGGGTTGGTGCTCTTTGTCACCCACCCTGGCGTGGAGGATGCCCAGGGGGATCGCTGGCAGCTGGGCTCACTCTTCAAACTCCTCTGAACCCCGGCAGCTTGGATGTGCACGGTCCAGAGCAATCCTGCACCTCGCATGTCCGCCAAAAGGAGCAGCTTGCTCAGTAACACCCCAAGGCAGGCACCACGCCGTGTACTCAGGGATAGTGAAATAAAGGCAACAGCGCTGAAATAAATGGCAGATTCAATTGCTCTACTTTATTAGATGCTGACAAGCGAACATAAATCCCTATCTGCAAAAATCGGTTATGTGCATTTGGACAACTGAATAAGGAGGACTGAAATATTGTTCTATTTACTTTCAAGGCACAGAACCAAGACTCTCTTTGTTACCTCATAAAATGCAGCATAGTGAAGTTAATACCTTTTTGCCAGCAGCTTTTTGCTCTCTCTTGCCAGAGACAGCCTCCGTTTTCCAGGCTGCACCATCAATCCCGAAACCATAAGGACCCGAATTTTTATGCACAGGCTGACTTGATCCAAGGCTGAAATAAACAGGTATCATCTCTCTCATGCACTGGGCTGTCTTGCAGCAGGAGGTGGGTGATACCAGCACCAGAGTGCAGAGGTGACTTCAAACCACACTGACCTGCTCTTCTGACTTTGCTTTTGCTGCAAAACAGCAGGATGTGCTGCTGGAAGGTGGAGGTGCTGGGGTGCTGGACGTGGGGATGTTGGGAAGGGGACATGGCTTGATCCACGGGGGCTTGGGTGGGAAAAGCTCAACCCCCATTTTGCCCTCACAGCATCACTGGCACTTCCACCTGCACTTCGTCATAGAGGGGAGTGGCAGAGGTTGTCGTGCTGCAATACCATGGATTTGATCCCTGCCCATCTTTGTTTTGCGACCCTGTAACGGTTTTTGGGAAGCCTGGGGACAGATTCAGCCTGCAATTTAAACTGTCAAGTCACATAAACTTGTCCCATTCACAGAATCACAGAACAATTAAGGTTGGAAAATACCTCTAAGATCATCCAGTCCAACCATCAACCCACCACCACCCTGCCCACTAACCCATGTCCCTGCATCTACTCGTCTCACCTGGGAGCCAGCACCGAGGAGCACTCCTGGGTAACTCATCACTAATGACTCGTTCAGCATAAGTGGTTTATTTTATTCCGGTTCTTTAATAGCCACAAGCAAAACTTTCTGTCTTCAGAGGCACTCAATTCAAACACAAGTAATCCACAAGTGTTGCCTGCTCGCAACAGACAGTCCAAGTCAGATAACACTCGCCTTGTTCCACTGTGGGGCAAGCAATCAAAGGCGCCAACAGCTGTTTTCAGAGCATTTCATGCAAGATTTTCTTGGTATGCAAACATTAAACAGTAAGCACATGGTAAATTAAAATATTTATGAAGTTTCAGCTCTGAAATTGAAAATGGGCATACCTTTTTGCTGTATCTTTAGGGAAAAAAACTCAAGCTAATCCCAAAAGCAAGAGAAGCTGTTTCTCATTGCCTTTGCACACAAAACACACTCACCCTTTCCTTCCGTGGGGAAGTTACACAAGGATCGTGTACAATGTTTGCTGCTGCTATTCTCACATAATTTTCTGCTTGTATCCCTGCATAATCTTCTGTTCCTATCTTTTTCCCATCAATCACAGTTTGTCACTCTTTCTCAGTCCTGCACACATCAAGTCAAGTACATGTGGAGTGCACAGGCGGTCCCAAACAGCCGTGGTGACTCACTCATCCCCCCGTGTCACACAGACACCGTACACGCGTGTCACCCTGACGAGCTACGTGAGGAACCAAACCTCTGCTGCCGGATCCAGCCCTGTCATCTGGCACCAGCAGATGAATGTAACTCTTACACTGCAGTTCTGTAAAACTTCCCTCTGGTTTTCATTGATTCCTGCAGGCATGAAGCATAGCCAGGGCTCCCCAAACCTCCAAATTGCTGTCTCATTAGCAGCTCAGCATGGTGCGGCTTGTGCATGCCAAATGAAGCGGCGTGGCTGTGCATCACGCTTCCTTTCCCTGGAAACATTAAAAGCACAGTTATTTTTGAGATTGCTTTTCTCTATTAGTGTCTGTCCCTGCTTGCTACAGTTCCCAGGTGATTAAAGGATGCTCATATACTCAGTTTTTCCCTTCAGCTGAGTTCCAGCAGTGTCAGATCTTCCAGCACAACTGACAAACAGAATGAGGCCACGTAAGGTGGCAAAGTCAGTCCAATAGAAAAAAACCAAACCATTTTCTTAATTAAAATAATACCCTTGAGATGAAGTCCAGGACCACCACAGTAATTAAATATTTAGGGGAGGTTTTTAAGACTTTGGGGCTGTGCCAGAGCTCAGGGACCGACCAGCAGCGCTTCCGAATGTGCATCCTTGTGCGAGGTGAGCCCGGCTCAGGTGGGGGGAAGCGAAGTCGACTGCTTCACCAGCTCTTTAAAGCCTGGAAGTCTAAGGAGCCTCCTCACTTCTTTGAGCACCTGCATACTGCTGAAGACACGTTATGATTCTATCCATAACTTAACCTTACTTTCTCATAGCCTTCCTTTTTCAGCAAGGTGAAACTGGCACCTAATTTTAGGCAACTGAACTGGAGCTCTGGAGTGGACGTGGTGTGGAGTAATGAGAGTGAGGGGAGAAGTGCTGGACAAACAAGGGATTTATTTTGAAGGGGAAGGCCAGTGTCCAGCAGACTCATAACCAGCAAACAACTAATGACCCAACTTCTCCAGGCAGAGCCATTTGCTACAGCTCCAAGATTTCTCCCTGTGTACCTCAGGGAAACACAAACCCCTTTTTCAAATCAGACAAATTGATAGGTGCTACTGGAAAAGGACATTTAATACAGTAATATCCAGCTCATGTGATGGAACACTCCACAGATGGGAGCAGTCACACGCTGAGGAGGGAGGATCCCATGGAGCACATTGCCCTGTGTAGCCCACACACTCTGCAAGCAGGGTGTGAGCTGAGAAAAGCACTGGCACAGCACTGAGGATACAAAGCCTCACTGTGAAACCAGGGGAAAAAATCCCAAAGCATCTGGAAAATAAAAATATTATATCCTTAGTGGAATAAGAACCTGAGACTTCAGTAGTGGCTTGGCTACCAACTCTCAAGCTCCAATAGAAAGTAAATTTGCTTTATATAATGGGAAGTGTCATATTCAATGGCACTTTCTGGTCCTTTTTTAAAAGGAGGATTAACAATAATTTGCTGTAATACAGCCCCATTGATTCTTGTTTTGAACTACAGAGCAGGTAATTAGACACAATGAGAAGCAGAGAAGGGAGAAGGATGTGGAATTCCTAAAGCTCTAGCGAGGTGGTCATCTGTTGCCACGCTTCTATCGATTAGCTTTGTTGTACAAAAACCTCAACTTCTTAAGTGCAGCAGTAATGGCACTTCAGGTGCTCCAAGGCTCCGAGAGCACCAGATGGAAAAGGTTCTGGAGGGGCAGCTCAGCTGTGAAGGAGCAGAAAGGATGAGCAGGCAGCAGCGGTGAAGGAGGGGAGGTGGGAAGAGGAGGGATGCCAGTCCTTCCCATTCAGAGTTGTCTTGTTCTCCAACATGGACTCGTTTCTGTCCTTTTCCAGCTGCTGTTGGGTTCAGGTTCAGTGCTGGGGAGGAGAGAGGAGACAGGCAGGAGCAGCATCTATCTCTGCATCTCTCCCCAGCACTCTCCTGGCATCCTCCACCGAGCAGGCGGGCAGTGGCGCCGGGACCCTGCCCAGGTCCCACCATCACATCACTGCCCCTATTTCTGACACCAGGGCCACAGAGCCCAGCAGCCCCTTGCTTCCTTTCTTCCTTCTTATAACGTTTTTCTGCCAAGTGTTGGGTAAATGAAAAGGCTTTAATTCAAGAGTTTTTCATATCCTGGCTCTCACACTCAAGTGCTGAAACCCTGACTCCAAGGGGCTGATCCGCTGTAAATGCACCTGCAGCAGATGGAATAAAAACGATGCAGTAACAGAGGAGAGTCGCCCATCTCCTCTCTGCCCAGATTGCTTTCAAGAGGAAAACAAAGGATCCATGAAGCAGGGAGGTGGGCTGAGATGGTGTCACCTGGGGAAGCCAGGCATGTCCTGGTAAGAGAGCAATCTCTGCGAAGGTCTCGAACTGGTTCTTTGGGCACTTCTTCGTGCTTCAGGGCTTCAAATACTCCCTCATTAGGAGGCACAAGGGCAAGATTTTCCACATTTTGCTTCTAAGCATTTCAGACATCTCCCTCCACAGGGTATGCCCAGAAAAGATATGGAACAAGACATCTCGTACTCACAGCACAGAGCCAATAACCGAGTCCTGGGCTGCACCCAGAGCAGCGTGGGCAGCAGGGCCAGGGAGGGGATTCTGCCCCTCTGCTCCGCTCTCCTGAGACCCCCCCTGCAGTGCTGCCTCCAGTGCTGGGGCCACCAACAGCACAAGGACATGGAGCTACTGGAGCCAGTCCACAGGAGGCCACGAGGGTGATGCCAGGGCTGGAGCAGCTCTGCTGTGAGGACAGGCTGAGAGAGTTGGGGCTGTGCAGCCTGGAGAAGAGAAGGCTCTGAGGAGACCATCTAGTGGCCTCCCAGTACCTGAAGGGGCTCCAGGAAGGCTGGGGAGGGACTTTGGCCAAGGGCAGGGAGTGACAGAGCAAGGGGTGATGGCTTGAAAGTGGCAGAGGGGAGATGGAACTGAGATGTGAGGAAGAAATTGTTTGGTGTGAGGGTGGTGAGACCCTCGCCCAGGTTGGCCAGAGAAGCTGTGGCTGCTCCTCCCTGGAAGTGTTCTGGGCCAGGTTGGATGAGGCTTTGAGCAACCTGGTCTAGTGGAAGGTGTCCCTGGTGCTGGCAGGGGGGTTGGGACTGGGTGAGCTTTGAGGTCCTTTCCAGCCCAAACCAGTCTGGGATTCTGTGTTTCTATGATCTGCCTGTACAAACCCATCTGGTTATTCCTGTATCTTAAACAACCTTCACACGAGCACTTAGCTGCAATTAAACCTCTTTCCAGTTAGAAACACATTGTGTAGCTGCTCACCATCGTCCCACACTCGATGGCCTGTGAGGGAGACCCCTCAAAGCATCGCTCTGGTTCACTGAGGAAGGGGAACGCGTGTCGGAGCCTGCAGCGCTGAGCGGCTGCCTGCGGGGAGGTGGAGAGCCTTTGCTTGCCTGAAGCAGGGCATGGAGCTCTGGGGTTTGGCAGGTAGGAGCTGATAATGTGTGTTTTTTCACATATTTGGAAATGAAAAGGATGTGAAAGCTAGATGTGAACAGAAAAGTAATTTAATGAGTATGTTCCCTTGCATAAATTCACAGGGAATTCCTTTGGAAACATCTCCTTTTTCTTGCATGGGAACTTAGTCTGTGTGCACCAAGCACAGGACATTATAAAGTCTTTTAAGCAGTTTAAATATTCAGTGCTAGACTTCACGGTGGGAATGCAGGATGTGTGAAACTGGCTTGAAATAGGAAAAAAAAAAAAAGCCATTCTCTTCCCCTGGGGTCTGCCATCGTGTTTGCAGAGGATGGAACTTTTCAGCATCCCTAACGTGAAGTATTATAAATATTCATACAGACACTCATAGGCTAAAATTAAATGAGCTCGTCAGAGTTATTTTTAGTATTCTATTTTATCAGAAGTAAAATAGTGTTTATCTAGCATTCTGTTTTATTTTTAGTATGCTGTTTTATTTTAGTATTCCATTTAATGGGCATAGGCAATAAGAAAATCCCAATCAAGTGAATAGATGTAATTGGGGTGACAGTGGTACCGTTTTTCCCCCATTTCAGGAACTGATGTGGAACTGAAGTTAAAAAAGCTCACAGAGAAACATGTTGTGAGGAGGCAGCGAAGAGAGGCTGAGGGTAACGGCCACGGCTCTCAGCAGAGCCCCCCGAGAACCTGAGCTGGACCCTGCACTGCTGAGCGTGTTCGTGGGGAGCTGGACCGAGGTCTGCTGCCAAAAACAGCTTTGTCAGGGTGGTGGCACCAGCAGCATCAAGCCCTCAGCACCACAGGAGCCACAGGGCACCCAGGGATGAGCAAAGCAAAACTCAAATAGGTGCAAATTAACTGATGTGCAGGAAGCCTCGGTACAAAAATAGGATAAAGGCCACCAAACTGTTTAATATCTCACTGGACAAGGGTCTGGCTGATCCCTCCAAGTCCCTGCAAGGAGGGTGCAGAGAGGTGGGGGTGGGTCTGTTCAACCAAGGACCAAGGGACAGGACAAGAGGAAATGGGCTCCAGTTGTGCCCAGGGCAGCTGAGATGGGATGTGAGGAAGAATTTCTTTGCTGAGAGGGTTCTGAGGCATTGGAAGGGGTTGCCCAGGGCAGTGGTGGAGTCCCCATCCCTGGAGGGATTGAAGAGTCGTGTAGACACAGTGCTGAGGGACATAGGTCAGTGGGGACTGGTCAGTGTTGGGTTCATGGTTGGACTCAAGGAGCTTAAAGGGCTTTTCCAATCCAGGCAATTCTGGGATTCTGGGATCTATGGAAAAGGCTGTTGAGGGCTTGGCAATGACCTCGGAAATGCATCGTGTCAGGTCTGGAAATGGAATCGTGGAGGTTACAAACCAGCTCAGGGGTTTGTAACCAGCTCAGGGGTTTCTTCGTGCACAGCTGGTGCTGAAGGGCTGCAGGGTTCAAAGAGCCGATAGGGGAGCTCCGGGCAGTGGGGCAGCTCCAAGGGCAGGTCCTGCCCCAGCACGGACAGGGAAGCACATTTCCTGGGGATGCTCCTTTGCTTTGTTCCATTCCTGTTTCCTTTCTAGGGAAAAAATCCTTCTGGCCACTCTCAGTGCCGGAGCCCAGGGACCTTCGCTCCAGCGCAGAGCTGCAGCCACGCTTCCCAGGATTTCACCAGAGATTTTTTTTTCCTGCTTTGCTGATTTTAATCTTAATGTTTTATGATTTGTAGAAGCATCTTTAAAGACAGTAACTCCAGGTACTTCCATAAAACGTTTGCACACGGATGGCAGTGGGCTGTCACTTTCTGCAGGTCCCTCATCACCTGAGCAATGGCTCTGGCTCCTCACAATGAGATTCTGAGAGGTCCTACCATACAAAGAGACCCCAGAGAAGGGGAAATACCCACTTTTTACTCATTTTAAAAATACATCTTTAAAAGCTTCCCACAGAATTAGCAGTACCTCCCTCCCTAAAGGTGTGGCTCCAGGCTTTGTCCCGGGCTGTGGGTGGCCCTGGGGTGCGCCGCACCCTCGGGACACAGCGGGACCAACCTCTAGCACACGGCTCTGCCATGGGGATCACTCCCTAACATCAGATTTAAACCTGGGGCTGGTGTGGGGTCACCTCCCCGCCTCGGACCACGCCGGTGCTCTCAGGGTTGCTGGCGAGGCTGGAGCACTGCTGGTGCCACTGGAATTCTCTTCCTCCCGTCCCCAGTTGTTCCCAGTCCGCTGGGTTCAGCACAAACACTTTATTCCTGTGCCAAAAGCACAGAAGTGACTTTGCCTCTCAGCTTATGATTCAGATTTCTCCTTTGACATAATGTGACATAACACAAGGTACTAGATGCAATTATGTACAGTTTGATTGTGTGCTGAATTGTCACTTAGGGCAATTATTTCTTTCTCATAGTAGTAATTGTTACTGTGAGTTGCCAAAGATAACCAAATCCCCGCAGTAAGCAGAGCCATTTGTCATCCATGTAGTCTTGATAAATATTAATTGAACTGGCTGACTGTATTGACAAACAGAAAGACGTGTCTGATCTGAAGGAAATGTTAAAAATCAAAAAAAGAAGGGGTGTTGCTGAAAGTATGTCATTTATCCATAAATAAATATACCACGTATTTCTATTTTTTTTCCTTCTGAAGTGTATTTGCTTTTACTCAAACAACCAATGATGTCAGATGACAGGTTCTTCAGAGTTTTATCCTATCATGCTTTATCTTTATTTATAAATAGATACCATTTCTTCTTATTCTACATAGCTAATCTCCTTAATCTTAAAAGAAAAAAATCATTATAATAAAAAAATTCTAGGGAAAAGACATCAATCTTCTGGTAAAAACAGGAAGAGCGATGTAGTTGTGTTTGACTTGGAAAAGAGGTCTTCCAGCTCGTTTCTGCAGATCCAGCTGGGACAGCTGTTGGTACTCAGTCAGCAGAGGTGTGTTCTCTGATCAAAAGAGCAGAAAATCTCACTTTTCTTGTAATGTCGTGTGTGAAAGAGCACAGCTCGGGTGGGGGTGCTGCCTGGGGGAAGAAGGAAGCACAGGGGAGAGGAGGGAAGAAGAAAATCACTCCTGGACATCTTCTCTGGATTATAATTGGGCTGCACTCTGTAAGGGTTAAAGTAAAGGCCATGGTGGCTTAAACTAGGTCTGAAGTGAACTAACACACATCTAAACCAGCTGATGCTGGTCAGAGTCCAGCCTCTGTACCGAGAAGATGAAGAGGCCCCTGTTGGTAACCACCACCCCTGCATGGTGTTTGCAGTCAGCCTGACCACAGGGACTGGTACATTATTTAATCAAGCAAAACCTGAAGATGGTAATTAGGAAAAGCCTTGGTGCTCAAATGCAAACTCAATTTTAAATGAGCTTGTCAGTGCTTCACCTGTGCTGAATCATAGACTCACAGGATGGCTTGGGTTGGAGGGACCTTAAAGATCATCTAGTTCCAGCTGAAAGGGTTCTGGGGCATTGGAAGGGGTTGCCCAGGGCAGTGGTGGAGTCCCCATCCCTGGAGGGATTGAAGAGTCGTGTAGACACAGTGCTGAGGGACATGGGTCAGTGTGCATGGTGGTCTTGGGTTGACAGTTGGACTTGAGGTCTTTTCCAACCTTAATGATTCTGCTATTCTATAATTAGGGTAGCTGAGATATTCCAGTGTGGGTATTTTTGTGCCTCAGCATTTGCAGAGTTACTCAGGATTCCTCATCTATTTCTCCATCAAAGACTGCATGTCCTGGAAGGAGATAGAGCTGTGTTTGGTGAGGCAGACACAAGGCTGCTTCTGCACTCCGCAGCATTGTAGACATTTTTCATGCCCACTGGTGATAACAAATGAAGATGGAGCGCCTACCATAGGGAAACATGATAAATATTTCATGGGCTGTTAAACATTTATTAATCATTCATGTCCAGATGATTAAAAAATTAATACAAAATCTGAAAATGATTTAGGAATGAGTGAGTTTGTGCTGACAGATGCAAGGAGGAGATGGCATTGATGTCCTCTGGGTGAGATCCTATCTTTCTTTGCAAGTATCAAGCAAGTCAAATTCAAGAGAGTCCCAGATACTTCAGGGCCATGGGGCATGTCCACCCCACCATGGTCAGGGTAAAACCCACCTCTTGGGTCCTGACACTGGAAATGGAGCCACAGCTGAGGAGGAGACCTTAAACCGCAGCCTGCAGCCCTCTGGTAGAACACAGCATGGGCCCTGCTTGTCACTAAAACCACAGAAATATATTTGAATTAACCAGAAGAGCTAAGCTGCATTTGAACTTAATCTCTCTCTTCTCTTCTCTTCTCTTCTCTTCTCTTCTCTTCTCTTCTCTTCTCTTCTCTTCTCTTCTCTTCTCTTCTCTTCTCTTCTCTTCTCTTCTCTTCTCTTCTCTTCTCTTCTCTTCTCTTCTCTTCTCTTCTCTTCTCTTCTCTTCTCTTCTCTTCTCTTCTCTTCTCTTCTCTTCTCTTCTCTTCTCTTCCCTTCCCTTCCCTTCCCTTCCCTTCCCAGCACCTTTCAGGAGCAGTTGCTGAAGCTGCTGTATTTACAGTAGCCAGCCCAGGCAGGACTATAGCTCTGCTTCCCCACTGCACTTCAGATTTTCCAAATCTTAGTATGAGTAAGAAGATTTGTATCTTCTTCTACATTTGGCATAGCACCTACTGAGGGAAGACTTTGGAGTAACATTATCTTCTTACAAGATAAGTCAGAGTGCAGAGCCTGCAGTCTTTGTGTTTATTAGATCACTTTGCCTATCATGGAAATATTATTTCCCAACAATCTTCTAATAAAACATGCCAGTGAGTGACCCCCAGGGCCATTGCTCAGCACCCACTGACCCAGCCCGGCCCGTTCCCAGAGAACGATCCTGGAGCAGCGACAATCCCGACCCGAAACCGCAATCCCGGGAGAGCCAGAGCCCGAGCGAGAGCCAGAGAGAGCCAGAGAGGAAGAGCCCCTCATGGATCTCCTGCCCATGGGGGACAGGAGATGGAACAGCCCCTTGGCAGAGCCCAGTGCCCATGGAGCTGATCCATGTCAATATTCCAGGCCCCCTCCCAGACCTTGCATTTGCAGATGGACAAAACACAAAGTCCTTCAACTTCCAGTCACAACTGAAAACATCAGTGTGCTATCAATGTTCTTCTCCTAACCAGTCCCAGCTGAACCCAAACCCCAGGGCTGTTCCAGCTGCTGAACAGAACCAGCTCTGGCCCAGCTCACACCAGGGCAATGAAACCAGTTCACTTGGCTCTGGACAGACTCTCACATTACAGAAGTCAAATCACTCACTGCTGTATCTGCCAGAATACCCACCAACATACTCCCAAAGCGGGGCAGATGACCAAAATGAGGGGTTTTTACTCACCATGGCTGGCCAACACACCAACAGCAACACCCTGAGCAGGATTCGCTGTGTCCTCACCCCTGACTCTTCCCTGCAGCCCCATGGCCTGTCAAATAAAGTCCCTTTCCTTTGCTGCCTGCCTTGTCCATGTCTTTAGCCCATGACTTGGAACATTTTAGCTGTTCCATTCCCCCTTGTTCCATTGGGAAGGGGAAGGAATTGTGACCATTTCCCCTTGTAAGATTTCCAGTCCTGTTCATGCAAAAAAAAGGTCAAAAAGGTGAAAAGATGCTGTGAAAGGGCTGAAATCTTTCCTTTTTATTTGATTAAATAATAATTGTTCATTCTCACGTCACAGAATTGAACAGAGAGAAGTTCTGTGGAGCAAACTGGGTAATTGCACCGAGTGGTGTGTGCGATGGAACCAACCTCCAAACCCTCAAGGTTTTGATTACAATTATGACAATTAAAAAAGTATGATCTGTCCATTTATGTGGCCAGCAACGACATTTTGTTCCCCTCTAATCACGATCTCCTATCAAAATTTCTCCAGCGTGATGTACGAGCATCTATTACAGCAGCTCTGTATCGTGCTTCTGCAAACTCAACAATAAATGGTTTTAATTGTATTTAAAATGATGGCAATAATTCAGGTATATGCAATATGTATACAGTGCAATTGATTGCACAGAAAGGTATTTCTAATATTGTATTTGCTTAATTAATTTTCCTCAGACGGGCAGCGCTGGCACCCTCGCCGCTGCCGCTTCGATTCAGTGTGGGAGCAACACAGAGAAGTTGTATCTGTAATAAAATGACACTGACCTTTTTCCTTCAAAAGGCTTCGTGCTTTTCCTGTCATGACAAATAGATTTAATTTCAGAGCTTTCTAGAAAATTGCATCAATATTTAAACTAATTTTGAGAAGTTACTTTGGAAATGTAAATTCTCTTCCCTACGCCCGCGTTAGCGATGCGCACCCCACTGAACTTGGATCAGCGATGATGCCAACCTCAGGAAACACTGATGTTATCAAAACCACAGCAAACTGGAATTACTGAAAGGAAGGTTCCTGATCTGCCCATCATTTTTAGAACCTTGAAACCAGTGGGGTGTCCACATTTCAAACATGAATCTCGTGGTTCCTGAGATAACAAAAACCAGAATTTTATGTTTCAGTTAAACTGCCCTTGTCACCCCCACCCCAGAATATGACTTTAATGAAGTAAAACCACCACCAGATGATGTCACCTGCATTTCTCCTTTTGTTTCCTGGAGGTGGCTCCTTCAGCTCACGGGCACCATCAGAAACAAGGTGTGAGGGCAGGCGCATCCCTTGGGTCTCGATGGTGACAGTCTCACACTGGAAAGGTCCGTTTCTCCTTCCAGCTGTGCCAGACACATGGAGCTAGTGCAGGGACACGATGTCCTGCTCAGATCCCTGGAATTGCTCCTGTCCCAGGTGAGCAGCATCTCATCCCATCTGCACTAGGACCAGGAGGTGAAGCTTTGAGGAAAAGAGATGGTTTTGAATTGGTACAACCTAAGGGAGGTGAGTAAATACACAGAAAATGCAGCCTCTTGATACATGAGATTTTCTACTACAAGCTGAGATAAGGGCATGTTCATCAGCATAATTTATCCTTCCAAACATAGGGAAGAAAATAAGATTTTAACCCTCCCAATTGCTATGCCTTTAACGAATAAGACAAATTGGTTGATAAGTGGGGCTTCTTCCTTTGGATCCTTGAGAGCCTGAGACTCAGTGTTGGTTTTTCCTTTACTTTGCATTCAAATATTAGCAGAATCCCATCTGATTTAATGATGTCTTTTAACTGTCATAGGTAGGAATTACAAAATTGTGGGGTTTGGATATAAAAATGCACGGCAGGAAGGTAATGAAAAGACAGAAGACCTTGATGCCCTTGGGCTGCCATGCAATCTGACTGGAAGCAGTGCTAACAGAATTGTGCTTTTATTTATTAGGAGGTAATATTCACGGATGTCTGAGTCATTTGAGATAAATCAAGTTTAAAGCAGCAGGGTAATGTCATTTGAATTTTGAATCATCTTCTGGAATTGCTTCCAGAACTGCAGACAAGACACGTCCTTAGTGGTCCTACCAGCATGAGACAGCTGCTGCCCGGATCACACCGTGTCCTGCTGTCCCCTCCCCAGCTCGGGGATGTGCTGGCACAGGGGGACATCAGAGGGGGGACCCTGGATGCACTTGGCAGAGTGTCCCTGTGAAGTGCAAGAGACACTGTGACTGTCAGCAGAGCAGAGTGTGAGATGCAGATACAGTGACAGTCGTTTTCCATCCCCTGCCTAGAGATGCTCTGTCTCACCGGTGAGAAACCACAGAGAGATCTCCACTGCACAAGCACCACATCTTAGAAACCTGGATTTATACCCCAAACTGCCCCTGCTGATACTGCCAGAAACCCTAAACCCATGCAAAAGTGTTCCCTCACTCAGGACATGGCATCCTTCCTTCTGAGGAGGATTGTTTTACCTTTTTTTTTTAAATCTCCTGAGGTTTGGGCTGTCCATGGCCACTTCTGACCACAGGTCCTGGAGCCGCACCGTGGGCTGGCACCTGGTTGCCTCCTGTTCTCCTGAAATGAGAATTCGCTCCCTGGAGCTCCTCTCTTACCTGAACAACAGCAAATCTCTGTAAAATGTTAATGTCAACAGCAGGGCAGGAAATGCAGTTTAAGTTTAGGCTTTTGAACTAAACCTTAATTATACACCAGGATTTACTCTGCCCTTCGCATGGGGCTCTAAATAGATCCAGATTAATTATGCTGTAGAGATCTTTCCCCCTCTGGCCTAAATTTCTCTATCAAACTGGTTGCTTGTGTATTTTGACTGGGCAATAAACCATTTTCTGAAGACAGGAAAGCTACAATTTCTTTTTGCTATTAGCAGTAAGGGTTTTTGTGCACTGGAAAGGTTCATCAATTATACCAACATAATTACCATATAACTATACTACAGTAATTATTTCACTATATCTCTTCCTGAAGTGACTGCCATTGAATAAAGCAGCTTTTTCAATATACCTTAAATCTGTTCCCTAGCAACATGAACTAAATCAAAACATGTCCTGTGCCTGAAGAACAAATATTTAGTGCTGGGAATTGTGCTGGAAGAAGCAAAGCTGTTCAGCTCTAGCATCAGTGCAGGTTCATGATGGTAAAACAGTGCCAGCTAAAATTCACCCCGTAGCATCTGCTGCATCCCACATCCCACTTGGGCTGTCCAGGGCCAGGGGTGACCTCCTGGCCTCCAGAGATGGTACCTGGCCTGGGGTGAACAAGACCCCAGCTCTGCATTTCCTTCAGAGGAGACATGGCTCAGGCTCCATTGTTGCTGCCATCAGAGCATCTTCAGCTCTTTAGACAGCTCAGGAGATGGAAGAGCATCCATGGATGCGTGTCGGCCGTGTCTGGGTGCAGGTCCGGCGTGAGAGCGACTGTGACTGAACAGGACAAGCCATCTGTTGGGGTGGGATGAAGAGTTGAGGAACACGGAGGGAGGGTGGTGATTCCTGGACATCTCTCTTGAGATGAGCTGCATTTTATCGCTTATATCTTTCTCTAAGGCAAACAGAACAAACAGCCTTAATGAGGAGACACTGGCGGGTGATTAACGACAGATGGTCTATTTAATGTGCGTGCCCATTGCTAATTGACCACTTAGGACATGAGGAAAGGGCCTCCAGTTGTGCCCAGGGCAGTTGAGATGGGATGTGAGGGAGAATTTCTTTGCTGAAAGGGTTCTGAGGCATTGGAAGGGGTTGCCCAGGGCAGTGGTGGAGTCCCCATCCCTGGAGGGATTGAAGAGTCGTGTAGACACAGCGCTGAGGGACATGGGTCAGTGGGGACTGGTCAGTGTTGGGTTCATGGTTGGACTCTAGGAGCTTAAAGGGCTTTTCCAATCCAGGCTGTTCTGGGACTCTGATCCCGTTTGCACTGACATCCTGGTCAGATGCTCGGGCTGGTAGGATGCTGCCGGGTGTAAGTGCAGGAAAAACTCGAGAAGCAAGAGAACCAACAATTTGTAGGATGAAAACCCACATAAAACCTTGGCTTGCAGAGAGAAAACCCTACAAAGAGCTTTCCAAAATCCAAAGAAGCCACCTGGTTCTCCCGGTGACAGGTGTGCAATGCGTCTGGGACACCGCAGTGTCTGTGCCACCATATGTCTCCCTCAAGATGCAGTTCAGGAGGAGTTTAAGACTGTAAGGTTCCTCCTCAGCTCCAACCATTTCTCCTGACATTTACAGTCACCATTATTGCAATGCTAACTTGCAATAAAATAAATGGTTTAAATCTCATTTCCTTCTGCAATTCATGACACATAAACCAGAGGCAAGTAAAATAAATTTGTCTGAAAAGAATAAATTAACGGCTTATTTCAGGACAAGTACACTCAGGTGTTCTGACACAAGCATTTTATTGGTGGCAATATCCCACAGACAGCACCTTCGCCTGCTAAACAACAAATGAAGCCAAGCAGGTTGTTCTCAGTGGTGTCTCCAAGTGCTTCACAGCTGGGTGGGTGTTCACGGGTGCTGTGAGCTGGTGGGTGGGAGCAGCCAGCTGTGGGGTGACAATGACAGCAACCCACATCCTCTGAGCCCACCAACTGTGAAGTGATGTCCTGGTTTGGCTGGGATAGAGTTCATTTTCTTCTCAGTAGCCAGAACAGCTGTGTTTTGGTTTCACTGTGGGATCTGGGATGAGAAGAATGTTGATAACACACTGATGTTTTTAGTTGTTGCTGGAAGTACAAGGTCACTGTGTTTTGCTGGTCTGCAAGTGCAAAGGACTGGGAGGGGGGAAGCGCAGTAATTAGCAAACCCCAAATTGGCCTGTGGCTCTGCCAATGAGATATTCCATCTCCTGTCCCCATGGGCAGGACATGACCCAGGGCTGATGGAGAGCTGGGGGTTCTCTCGGGGATCACTCAGGCCCACTCTTCTGGGATTGTGGTTTTGGGTTCAGGATTCCTTTTCACTGCTCTGGGATGGAGCAGTGGTGTGCAATTGTACCGTGCATCATTCATTTATCATATTATTTTTATCATTACTGTTTTAATTTTATTTTACTCCAATTATTAAATTGTTCCTATCTCAACCTACAAGTCTCCTCCCCTTCACCCCTCCAGTTCTCTCCCCCATTCCCTGGGTCAGGGGAGAGGCAAGGGAGGTGTGGGTGCCATCTTTTGGCAGTGAACATTCTTTCCTGCACTGTCCTTTAATGCATTAATTCTTAAGTAATACTGTTGACTTTCAAGTTTCCCAGGTCCTTGGGGAAGGTAAAGGCGTCCTTGTTAGTGCCCACAGCTCTTCTTTCCCAAGTCCTTGAGGAGGGGAAGGACGTTCCTGTGGTGTCCATAACTCTGCCCTATCTCCTCTTCACATAGATAGCATGACATCTGGAAAGCCTTGAAGTAATTAGTTATTTGGTTGTTCTTTGCTTATCGTAATTAACAACACCTGCTCAAGGGAAAACTGTCTCCTTCACTAACAGTCTTCACACCCTGGAGTTTGAGCAATGTGTGCTTTAAGGTTTTGTTTCCCACGTCAGATCCCCTCAGACACCTCTGGCTGGTGGTGGCCAAGTGCTGGCGAGCCCGGTCCAGGGCTCACAGAGGGGTTACGTGCAACACTCAGAGGGGTGAAACCAGGGAAACGGTTCTCCCCACCACCAGTAAAGGTCCTGGGAAGTCCATCTGAACGGTGCTGTGGAGTGGGAAGGGTAAAAGTGGCAATGCCACTGTCCCACGTGGCTCCCACGTTCGCTGCGAGTCCGCTCACCTTTGGCTTTGTGCCGCTCAGAGGCTCCAAACGTGGCAGTGCTGAGTGTGTGAATGCATCACATGAAGAGCACACCAGGGATTCCCCAGCCACAGCCCAGCTCACACTCACTGTGTAGGGAACTTTACATTTACAATAAGGACCCTGGTGCACACGTCCAAACCGCGCTGCCCGCTGTTGCACGTTGGCACGATCGTGTTTGGTCTGTCGGGGTCTGCAGTCAGCGTCGCTGCTGTTCCTGGTACCTCCAGTAACCAGATAAACTGTAGCTGCATTTTCAACTCTGACACAGTCCTCTGGAGCAAAAACGTTAAGGGGAACGGCATGAAAAAATCATAATTGGGGAAAAACTGTTTGCCGTTTCTCCCGTCACAAGAACCAGGGGTCACTGAACAAATAGTCTAACGGTAGGTTTAAAATAAAAACAGGGTTTAATTAGTAGAACTTTTCTTCCACATAATGCATAATTAAATGTGGAACTGAGAGCCATGGGAGAGTTTGTAAAATAGACGTATAAATATACTCAAAAATAATTACACGTATTCAGGATAAAAAGATCCACAAACTAATTGTGTTGCGTGCAGAAGGTGAAACTTTGCCTCAACTGAAGCCTGTGTTAACATCTAATTTATTTTAATAAGGCTCAAACTTAACACCTAGTAGGCAGTGCTGAGAAGTTAATAAACCAGGACTAACTGGTTTTTACTTTCTGTATGTTATATTTTTGGTATTAATTAATGAAACAGTATTTATGTTTATATACTACCTAATGAGGATGCTTTATGAGTCCAGAAAACCCTTCTTTATGTACCACTCGTGTTTAGCCTGTTTCATCACACGGCACTGGGGGAGCTGGGTGCTTTCCTCAGACCTGACTCACGGCCTTTCCAAACGGACCTGTAAGGCAAGAAAACACCACGCTCACGTTCCTCTGTGCCTACCTGCTGGATAACAACTGCACAGCCCAGAAAGGACAGAGGGGGCTGTTCCAGCTCCTGTCCCCCATGGGCAGGAGATCCATGAGGGGCTCTTCCTCTCTGGCTCTCTCTGGCTCTGGCTCGGGCTCTGGCTCTCCCGGGATTGTGGTTTCGGGTCGGGATTGTCGCTGCTCCGGGATCGTTCTCTGGGAACGGGCCGGGCTGGGTCGGTGGGTGCTGAGCAATGGGGGGTCACTCATTTACATGTTTTATTACTATTATTAGCATTATTATTTTAATATCATTATTACTATAAGTTTTCTTTTATTTCCATGATTAAATGGTTCTTATCTCATCCTATGCGTCTCTTTGCCCTTGCCCCCCGGTGCTCTCCTGAGGAAAAGGGAGCAAGTGGCTGTGTGTGGCTGCTAGCCCAGTGCTGGCCAAGTGCAAACTACCCCAAGGACGCACAATAAAGTTTATTTTCCCTTTTTAAGAAAATAATCCCCAGCTGGTCTTTAAGCTTCTCCCATATTTTCTCCTTCTCATTCAGCAAAGCTGAGCTGATATTTGGATTTTCTCTCAGATGTGCTGAGTACCATCTGGAGACCTGCCATAGCACAGGTATCTCATCAGCATCACTCCAAAAGGGCTCAGGGACACTAATGGGTGACATCTGGGACTTCCCTAACAGCTACAGCCACGGATCCAGCGGGATGTGGAGGAGACATAATGATAGCGGCTGATGGGGAAATGGCATGAGGAGCCCCAGAGGAAGCCACCCCTGCTAAAGAGCCAATTACCACAAGGACAGGACACCAGTCAGGGAAGGCAGGTAAATGAAAAGCGTCTCTCACAATGAGGTTAGACTTAATTGTGGCAGTAGAAACGAGACTGGCTCTTTAAACCCATTCTGTCAAACCCCACACTCTGTACTGCTCCCTGTTTGACTTAAAGAATAACCATTTGCTCTGCATTTGGAGGGAATTTAGTGAGGCACAAAGGAATAGATGCATGCCAAGTACTCACTCTGTTTTCAGGCAGGGTTTTTTTAAATATATGTGCATTTATATTGTAGTTCATATTGTATCTTGAAAAGGAAAATTACAGAAACGTACACGCTTGAGAATAGCGTTTGCTCTAGTTCACTGAATACAGCACTTGCTTTTGGAGGATCAGCACTGTGGAGGCTCTAAAGTACAAAAAATACACTTGGTTCCTGGCAAAATTGCTTAATCTCAAGGGGGTACAGGAGGTGTTGAAAAAGCACTTGAAGAATCCTGCTGAGTTCCAGCCTGAGGCTGAATTTTGCAGAGAGCTGGGTGGTGTCTCTGCCTCGGGTTCCCTCTCCGGGCAAGTTTGGCTCCCTCTTGGAAAATCCCCCCCAAAGCAGAGCGCTGGGGGCTGCAGCCACAGCTCACTGAGAGGGGCTGGGGGGAGCCCATCGTTCTCCAGCCACCAGCTGTGGACCCCTTCCCAGCAAAGGACCCTCAGAAGTGGCACCTGGGGAAAGAACCGGGCAGGGAGCAGGAGGTGCAGGACAGGCCTGGGAGTGCCAACATCAGCTGGCCCAGGTGGGTACCAGGAGGTGAACTTTGCTCGTCATAATGTCATTATAATGCTGAACTGCACCTCCAGCCCAAAGCCACCCATCGCTGAGCACGTGCTCTGAATGCACCAGAGAGGCTGGGAAGGGATCTCAGGGGGTCACAGGCTTTGCTGATGCTACAAAAACCTGCTTGCAACAACAAAAGCTCAATCTGGGCTGGTGGAGGTGGGTCAAGGGGGAAGGGACCATGTCACAATGAAGGGGACAGAACCTCCAGCAGGTCCTGGCCCTACAGCGTGGCAGAGGCTGGGACAGGACCAGGAGGGGTGGCAGCACTCAGAGTCCTGCCTGTGCACACCAGTGAGGGAGGATGATTTTCGGCCCTAAACACATCCCTGTCCTCTTTATCCCCGTGCCCCATTTAGCTCCAGCAACCCCAACAGGGCAGCCCAGACCCCTGTCTCACTGTGGTGCTTTGCTGTCCTGGGTATCCTCCTCCCAGCCTTGGCACCAGACTTCATCCCAACACCCACATCCCCTCCCCACATGCCTCTGAGGGACGCACAAGGGACAGAGGTGACAGCCCGAGGCTTTCCTTCACAGACCGTGCCAGGGAGGGGTGGAGCCTGGAGGGGTCCAGCCCAGCCTGGAGGGAGGGAGAGATGGGTGGATTGGTGGATGGGTGCGTGGATTGGTGGATGGGTGGGTGGGTGGGTGGGTGGATGGGTGGGTGGGTGGGTGGGTGGATGAATGCCATAACCAGAAGAGAGCTTTTGGCCCTAAGCACCATGCTGAACCAACCATTTCTGTTTTGTTCCCATGAATTTACGAGGCCAGAAGGAGCATGAGTACTGTAAACCAAAGCCCAGTAAAATAAATAGCCCAGACAAAAAACTGACCTGGCTCAACTTCTTGATATTATCTTCTGTTCATCCCAGCCTCCTGTTGCTCACCCATCCCCAGACATCAGCTCCAGAGGTGTTTGTCCCAGTAAACAAAGCAATATCACAGAACCCCAGACTGGTCTGGGTTGGAAGGAACCTGAAAGCTCATCCAGTGCCAACCCCCCTGCCAGCAGCAGGGAGGGACACCTTCCACTAGACCAGGTTGCTCAAAGCCTCATCCAACCTGGCCTGGAACACTTCCAGGGAGGAGCAGCCACAGCTTCTCTGGCCAGCCTGGGCCAGGGTCTCACCACTCTCACACCAAAGAATTTCTTCCTTCACTGTTTTTCAGTCCAAGAAGGAACAGGAACAGAAAACCCTCTTGGCACCCTGCCTGGCTGCTGCAGCACCAGGGCCACCCCTGCCTCCAGCCTGCCCAGTCCCACGGCTGTTCTGAGACCTCCAGCCAGGGTGGGAGAGCTGCTCCCCACAGCCCCTCCGTGGTTCTGGGGGAGATAACCAGGAACGGGTCCTGCACCCCCCAGCAGTGCCCCAGCAGTGGATGCTCTGGGTCTCGTGGCTGCTGTCAGCCGTGGAGCTCGGTACTGAACTGCCACGGGAAACAGGAGACACCCTCCTGGCGTGTTCCTGCGTCTGTTAGCCAGGGAAAACCTCCTCAAATCACTAAAATGTCAAAGGCTAAAAATAACTGTTGTCCTCATTATCTTCGCAGACGCTGAAACACAGAAGTGTTAGCAGCGGTTTTTACTTCATGCCCTTGAGAAATACTTTGGTGTTTGGTAATTCTGTTTATCTAAACAATATTTAAACAGAAAATTGATAGCATTTAATGTTCTGGGACTTACAATAAGAGATGTATTTTTTAAAGGCGATGATGGTATCTTGAACTGAAAAGGGATTTTACACTTCTCCCCTAGTGAGTTGTTTAGCTCAGTTCAGATTATTTACAGAATAAACGAGCAGGCCAGAGGCCACAAGCAAGGATCCAGCCTGGCTTAACCTGTGCAAGCTTGGTGTGATGAGCTGAGCTGGGTTTTTGGGTGAAGACCAGAGCAGAAGCCTATTTGTGCAGAGCCCTGCCTGGAGGATGGGGAACTATCGGCCCCGGCCCTCGCACAGGGCTGTTCCTCCTCCAGCAGGGTTGTCCTAAAAGGTATGGAATTTCTCATGGGAACACCAGTCCTTCACTGGGATAGAGCTGATTTTCTCCTCAGTAGCCAGAACAGCTGTGGTTTGGATTCAGTGTGGGATTTGGGATGAGAAGAATGTTGAGAACACACTGATGTTTTTAGTTGTTGCTGGGAAATCAAGGACTTTCCAACTTCCCGTGCTTGGCCAGTGTGGGACTGGCCAGCAGGACTTGCACAAGCTGGGTAGGAGCACAGGGAGTGATGGACTCAAAATTGGCCGATGGGATATTCCATATCGTATCACATCATGGTCAGTGTATAAATCAGGGGCTCTGGCTCTTCTGGGATTGCAGTTTTGGGCTCTCTCTCCTCCTCCAGGATCACTGGCCAGGAATGAGCTGGGCTGTGGTCAGTAGGTAGTGAGCAATTGCACCAGGCATCACTCGTTTGTGTATTCTATTGTGTATTCAATTACTATAATAATAATAATTATTATTATTATAGTTAGTATTACTATGGTTAGTATTATAGTTAGTATTTAATTTTATTTCTATTATTAAATTGCTTTTATCTCAAACTTTGAGCTTCCTTACCCCTCCAGTTCTCTCCCCATTCCCCAGGCAGAGCAGGGGGTGTGAGCGAGCAGCTCTGTGGTTTTTAGTGGCCGGACAGAGTAAACCACGACAGCAGCCCACTGGCTTCTCCTGTGTCTCTGAAGCAGTCCATGGTCTGTGGGTCACAGCCCCCAAGCACCCGGCCCAGCATCGTGGAAGGATCTGTGTGGAGGGGTTTGGGTGTTTGTTTAGCAGAAAATGAGTGTGCTTTACTGCGTTTTATAACCCTGCTATTAGTCTGAGGAGAAACAGATCTATCCACAGGTAAAAGCCAGCAAATGATCCAAACGCCCCGCAATGCCAAAGGTACAGTCTGTAATATCGACCAGAGGTGAGAAAGGGGGTTTATCCACAAGCCAGTGCCTACTGAGCAGTGAAATGCAAAGGTGATGGTCCCCTGTGCCCCCACACAGCAACACCCCCGAGCTCCAGGTGCATCTTCCTGCTCCGGCCACTGACAGGAGGTCAATTTTCACCCCTCGCCCTCAAGCACACAGATCAATTCTTTGTGCTGAGTAGATAATTCAGACAATTTCATTCAACGCTCCTGAGAGTATTTTTAAATTTTTCATTCTAAGCTATTGTAAAAAAATCTCTGATTGGCCAAATAATCTACAGATTGGATAGAAGCTATTAATTTTAACTATGTGTAATGCCATTTGCCTTTGAGGTTACTGCGGTGCTCATTTATAAGCAACCACAACGACACTGTCTGTGAAATTCAGAAAGCATAGAAAGAAAACTAAAAATAATTCATTTTGAAACAATTGTCTTCTGCTTACTAAGAAACTCTGATTTTCATTGTCTCTTCACATTTGTTATTTTCACTATGCCAGCAATTAGTCTGTCTCTGCATAGGAGGGGTGGGTGGGCCAGAGGCGTGTGAAGGGAGCACTGCACCTTCCCCATCAGAGCGTGCCAAAAACCTGGGGAGCTTCTAAACCCAGAGCCCAGATCTCATCTGCACTGAACATGCATCACCAACCAACGCAGGAAACCACGTCTCTTGTCCACAGCTGCATGCAGAGGCATCACAAATGTTCACCAGCACCAGGAAATGTGTTGTCACGTCTGGACAGGGGAGGTTACGGACCCAGAAATGCATTTTAATTGACCACAATCACGGCACGGGAGTCTCACACCGTTCTCTGCCATGGTCTGTTGCAACCTGGAAATGAAGAAAAACCAAACAACACAATATTTTTGAGGTATAGAATTCAGGATATAACACTAATAGAAGAAAGCCAGGGCATGGCAGGAGCATTTCCCCCAGAACAGAAAGGGATTCCTGCACTGCAGGGTGAGGGATGTGGGATGTGGGTGAGGGATGTGGGTGTGGGATGTGGGTGTGGGATGAGCCCTGGCCAGCACAGAGGCCCTGTACACAGTGGGACCGTCCATCCCTCTGTGTAGGCAAAGCCTCATCAGCCCTGGCCCTGTTCAAAGGGAGTTGTGGGACCCAGAAGGCATCCTGCAGCTCCATGTGCCACTGGCCAATATTATGACACAACAAGAAAAATCCATCTTTTCTGCTCTTCTGCCAGTTCCCAAGTTGTATGATTTTTTTTTTTGCTATTCCAAGTATGATTTTAATCATGAAAGTTGTGATTTGTAAGTCTAATATTTACAGAAGGCTCTTTTCCTTCTGTCTTTCTTCATGAAGTGATATTAAAATCAAAGCGCGGGTTTCATTTCGTACAGCTTTGAAGTTGATCCTTTTGACATTTCACATTTTCATGTCACGCTTTTAATTATGAAAAAAAAAAAGTTTCGCTCATTATCATTCCATTTTTTTGCCTATTTCCTTAACAGCCTTTTCTTCAAACTCAGCAAAGAGATGGAAACAAGGAGAGGCCTCTGGGCGTGTGACACTGGCGCAGGCTGGGCAGCGCCCGGGCGGGTTTTGTCCTGGTTTGGGTGACCGTGACGTGTCCCACCAAACCCGGGTCGGTGTGCAGGGGGCATCAACAGGGCAGAGATCTGCCAGGAGCAGAAGCAGCTCCTTTTCTGAGCAAAATGACAGCGTCCTCCCTGCCACTCTGTGAGGAACAGTGAGACTGGGGAGAGGGGTGTGGGGGGGAGCAGAAGGGAGAAAGGAGAGGAAAGTGATTGTTTTAAAACTAAAGTGCAATCCACAGTGGTGCGTGCCCAATACGGCATTCAAGAGCCAATATCAGGGTGACTTTTCTGCCTGAACACAGGTCCTGGGAGTTTAAAAACTCTTTTATCTTCCCTGGGAGACAAAGGGGGCTGCTCCCAGCAACCCCTCTCTCTTCTCTCTTGCCTTTCCAGCTGTTTCATTGCACTGAGAAATTTCGGTACCAAACTTTTAATTACTGTTTCTATTTCTACTGTTTCTTACCTCAATGTAAAGTGAGGTTTGATGATCTGCACAGTCCAGCTGTAAATCCCCAGAGTGATTTTCTGCACCCACTGGGGTCTGGGATGGCAAAGCCCACCCTGTCCCACACAGCCGCCTCTGTGTCCCCATTGATGCTTCACGGCTGCTGTTCCTGCAGCAGCTCCAGAGGACCCACTCTCCTCACAGAGCTCCTGTCAATGCTCGCCCTATGCAGCCCCTGCTCTCACTTTTTAATTTATTTATAAGGTTATTTTCTGTCCTGTATTGTGTCAATTACTCCATAAACTACAGCCAGCAGAACAAGCCCCTAATGACCCACAGTTATTTGAGGCGTCTCGGGGACACAATGGTTCGTTCCCAAACCCATGGGTAGAAAACCCAGAAGCACACAGAGTGCTGTGGCAGGAGAGGGAGGGCAGGGAAATGCCAGGAGGTGACATTCTCTGGCCACGACAGCCCTTCCTGCCTGGTGCAGAGCGTGCTGCGGGGCAGAGCGGGTTGTGTAACGTCATTAATAAAGCCTGCGATGGCCCTGACGACCCCGAGATAACGAACGCCCCAGCCAGAGCTGTGTGGAGATGGGAGCCCCAGCTCAGAGGGGGACAGGGGGGTCCCTGTGGGGTATCGTGGCCAGCCCAGAGGTGATGTCCACCCGGCCGTGGGGCAGCTGTGGGGCAGCGTGACCTGTGGGGCTCCTGCAGCTCTTCGTGCAGGGACCACGGAAGCGTTACCCTGGCGAGATGTTAATGCTGAACACGGCGTTCCACCGCTCAGATCTGCTGGATCCCGTCCAGCCCCGCAGATGCTCCCCAGACCTACCTCAGGCTTCAGCCTCCTGCAGCTGAGATGTAAACGGGTCAAGCTTAAAAAGTTACCATGGGAGCACAATGTCTGAGAGTACAACGCTTTGCCTGGGAGTCGTGTTACCCAGCAAACCCTTTTTATTCATAGAATCATAGAATATTTCAAGCCAGAAGGGATCTGTAAGGATCATTGAGTCCAGCTCCCTGCTCGGCACAGGACTACCTAAAACTCAGCCATATGACCAAGAGCATTGTCCAGATGCTCCTTATATAATTAAAAAAACATATATATTTCAAATTCTAGGTCCCCACAGTACAGAGGGAGTTCATGTGATAAAATCTATAAAGGATAAGAGGGTTGTACTTTCTCCTGCACTGAGTTTGTATTTTCTAACAGAACGCTGTGGGCAGATGTAATACACGCCTGATGGAAACTGCTGTTTATGAAATCCACCCTTGATTAAAGCTGCACTAAAAATCAGGAAGTTGATGATAAACTGCTACCATTAATCCTTGCTTAAACGAAAGAATAAAATCATTCTGGATGAGTCCAAAAGGGCAGCAATGGAAGTTATGATTCAGTTTGGTATTTGGAAGATACAGAAAAGTAAAAACATGCCCCATGCAGCCTGTGTGCTCGGTGTTCACTGAGGACACAACACTCAGGAGCACACCTGCGGGAGCTGCCAGAGCTGGGGTGCAGACACCAGCACACACCCGCGTGTCCAGAGCACTGACTCATCCTGCTCAGGGCATGGACAAGAGCATGAACAACATTGCATTGTCTGATTTGGGAAAAAAAAAAAAAAAGAGAAATGCATGTTTATTAAAAAACAAAACCAAAAAAACCCCAAACAAACAACAAAAAAACCCCCTGACTGTTCCAATTGTGTAGCCCCATGTCTGCCTTCTGTTTCCTGCAGGAGCAGTGCCATGCTCGCCCTGCACGTGCTGATGACATGGGATAAGGACGTGGATTTAGGACACAGGGAGGTGAGCAGGCTCGTTTATAGCACTCAGGAGAAGTTCACATTCTGGGAACCCTAATGATGAACTCTGAGAAGCAGGTGGGCACTGCGGAGAGGGACCCAGACAGACGTGCGGGAGCATCCCCACAGCTCGCTCCCAGACAAAGCTGTCTTCCCTCTGGCAAGTCCCCGCCAGCGTGGGTGGCCCTGCTGGGCTGTGGCAATGCCATCGCCATCAAAAGTGAGTTGGATGTTTCTCAGTGAGAGGAGAACGTTAATGCAATGGGAGGAGAGACTAAATCATGTACAACCGCTCGTATTCTTCCTTCCATACATCAGAAACGTGGCATAATAGGTCAGGGAATAACTGTGCATGTAAAAGAGAAGCATTTCCATCATAACAAATTCATAAGGGTTCATAACAAACAAGGCTCGTTTGTTTACGCAGAACTGTGATATCGACCCAATTGCAAAAAATCAGAGGAAACCTCAGGGGAAGCCACAGGGCAGAGCGACCCCGGGCAGAGGCGTGGGGGAAGATTAATTCCATAGCTCAGCAGAGGCGACAACAGCCACCCTTGGAACACGGAGATATCGGGAAGTTAATGAAGAGATAGGAGTGTGATAATAAAGATAAACATGTCTTTTTAGGTTAGGCTGCCCCACTGCAAGGCTTACGCTGGCGGATAATGCAGTTCCTCAAACACCACGCCGGTGACAGCCCTGCAAAGGCAAGATAATTTATCTTAAAATTGAAGAGAGAGACCAGGAGGCACAGAATGTGGCACCAAAATATGGATGGCAGTGTCCTTGCCAAGGAGGCAAGCAACCTTATTAAGGGAGAAAGGGAAGGAGATGGCAGTATTAGCAATGAAAAAGAAGTCTGGGGGAATATAATTACGGCGAGGGATTCACATCAGCGCCTGTGCTGCCAGGCCTGAGGAGCTGACACTCAGTTCACAGGGGGAACATCAGAACACGAACGGCAGCGTTCCTGGAGCCTGGGCTGTATCTGTCCCATTCATTAGTCCTGAAGGCACATTACAGGAGTTAATTCAGAGGTAAGGGAAGCGGAGCAGTAAATACTGGCTAAGCTCTGCAGCAGAAGGCTGTCACCCGAGGGAGCGGCCCCACGCATCCTGCCTGCTCTCCTGCAGCTGCCATCGGTGTCACCGCGGATGGGGACCATGACACCCCGCTGCCGGGCGCAGCCACCACACTGCCAGCACCCCAGGGGGGTTCCAGGTCAGCCTCTGGGTTCATCCCCAGTAAGGACTGGTGTGAGAGACTGAATCCCAGAATCACCTGGATTGGAAAAGCCCTTTAAGCTCATTCATCGAGTCCAACCACGAACCCAACACTGACCGGTCCCCGACTGACCCCTGTCCCTAAGACACCAAGAGCCACGTTGGTCTGGCAGCAATCCCATCCCTCCAGAGCTACATTGGGCGGCTGTGGCTGCACACCTCGGAGCAGACAGACAGATGGACGAGCTTCCTTCCTCCAGCCTCTGGCATGGAAACAGCAGAGCACCCAGGAAAGGGAAACAGAGCAGAGCATCCAGTTCCAAAGGAGCTGAATCCTTCTGAGACAAAATAATTAACAGGACATGGAAGGGACACCATAATTCCTGGTTTATGAGAAATGTGAAGATTTCTACTCTGCAAACCTTGTCCTTTGTATTTGAAACACAGTGAATTAACAATTCATCCATGTTTCAGACAAATGTGGAGTTTTACTTAACACTGAAGGTTTAGGAAGCTTCTTACTAGACTGAAACTGGGGGAATCACAATAACCCTGCTGCTGAACTGCACCAGTGTGCGCACACACTCACACTCACACTCACACTCACATCCACACCAAGTTAGCAGATATTTCTCTTCCAACAGGTTCATGGGTGGTAAAAAACAACCAAAACTACAACCAGAACAACCAGATTGCAGCAACAGTCCAAACTCCTAAACTGTGGTTCCTCATCCAGCAGCAGAAGTTTGAATTATTTACATTTTGGTCATGAATAAATGATTTCCAGCGTGTTCCACCTCGAATGGGACTCACGGCTGCTTTTCTTCTCTGGAAGAGGAATCCGTGAGGCTGAGGGTGTCTAACGATGGGTGGAAGCTGCAGTGGCCAAGATCAGGTCCAGCCTGGCTGACCCCCCCAGGCCAGGCTCCCTGACTGGGAGCGTCCCCACCCATCGCCATCCCCAGCCCCCCCCACACACATGTCCCTGCACACACGTCCCTGCACACACATGTCCCTGCGCATACACACATCCCTGCACACGTGTCCCTGCACACAAACGTGTCCCTGCACCCAAACGTGTCCCTGCACACACACACATCCCTGCACACACATGTCCCTGCACACACGTGTCCCTCCACACACATCCCTGCACACACACGTCCCTGCACACGCCCGTGTCCCTGCACACACTTGTCCCTACACACACATGTCCCTGCACACACGTGTCCCTGCACACACGTGTCCCTGCACACGCCTCACACCAAATCCAGAGCCTCCGCTCAGCCTGGCTCAGCCTGGCAGCGTCCTGGAGGACGATTCGGAGCTGTCGCACCCCAAACACGGTTCGCATTTGTGGGGATTGAGCAATAACGAGCCCCGGAAATGCTCCTTGCTCCTGGCTGCACCTCTCCCTGCCCTCCAGCCGGAGCGGCGCCGGGTGCTGGGTGCCGCGGGGTGTTCAATCACAGGCGCTGCCCCGAGGAGCAGCAGAGGGGCGGGACTGCCTGGGAACGCGTGTGCACAGGGACACGCTGCACACGCCCGTGTGTTCCTGTGCGCTCTGACCTCTTCCATAGGTACAAACGTATATTTTTTATATAATGTACAGTTTTTATAACTGCCTTTCCAGCTTGGGGAATGTATATGCCCATATATATTAAAATTGAAATAATTTTTAAAAATGTAAATGTGGACAGACAGGCACTGTTTCAGGAAATTAAGTATATTTAGCCTGTTTCAAATACAGATAAATTTTTAGGTCAGGATCATCCACCTGCTCCCTCCAGGCTCCAGGCTCCAGCCGTGGCCAGTTCCCTTCCCCACAGACAGAGGTGCAGACCTGTCTTTGAATTTTGAATTTAAAATTCAAAATGTCTGATTATGCTAAAAAAAAAAAAAAAAAAGAAATTTGAAAAGTTTTGGTTAAAAGATTGAAAATATTGACCACAATTTTAATTTATAATGAATGTCAACACACGTATTCTGTGAAAATGAAATAATTTTTCATTTCTACCTCTAACATTTTGCTGCGTTATTCTCATAAATTTTCCTTATATTTCTTAATAAAATAATTGTGGAGGAAAGATATTAATCACGCAACTCAGCCTGTTTTTCTGTCGTGTTTGAAACTGAAATGCAGCTGGACTTTCAAAAGTTTTTATTTAACATCAAAGCAGCTACATTTTTTGTTTCCAGGATTATAAAATATGACAGAGCAAAAGAAAAAGAATTAACATTTTTCAGCCAATTAAATTAGCCTGAATGGCTGAGATAGATAAGACAGCTGAGCTATTGAAAAGAAAGTAAATTAATGTGCCTGTTCAGGTGTAAGATCCCCTGGCTGTGATAGATTTCACTTCACTTTTTTTGACACTTTTTCCATGATTTAGAGAGAAAGCAGCAGACTGAATAAGGGCCAAGGAGCCTTTTTCATCTGCTGTGTTGTGCTTAAAGGATAATTCCAGATAGCGGGGGCTTGGTCCCGTTTGTCTCAGTCAGAATGGAAACTGTGTCACACATTAAAGCTTTTTAAAACCGTGTGTTTGATGATTTAGAATAAAAAATGTTCATTCTGAGACAGCAAAAGGACAATTTTGTCTATTCCAGGTTTCCCTTCCTTGACCTCATTTTTGTGGGATGAAAACAGGCTCGGGGCAGTGAGGAGAAGGGGCAGGCTCAGATCCATGAACCCCCCAGGTTCTCTGCACCCCATGTTATTTCCAAACCACGCTTTAATCCTCAAACACAATTTGTGGTTCTTGGAACTGTACCTTGTCCTGGCTGAGCAACGTCACGAGAGGTGCCGAGAGCCACAGAAATCCGAGTTCTCAGTCTCCTGTCTCCATGTGCTTCCTTTTTCCTTTTCCTTTCTAAAGCGTGCACATGCAGGTGCACAGACAGATGTGCACACCCAGGTGTGCACACAAATGCACACACAGGTACACATGTGGATATGCACACACCTATGCACACGCAGGTATGCACACACATGTGCACAGGTGTGCACACAGGTATGCATGAAGATATCCACACACATATGCACACATTTGCATGTGCAGGTATGCACACAGGTATGTGCACACGTATGCACAGCTATTCATACAGATGTCCACACACAGGTGTGCATGCAGGTATCTTATATGTGGCCACAAAATTGGTGAAGGGTTTGGAGGGGATAACCAAGGAACAAGGGACAGGACAAGAGGAAATGGGCTCCAGTTGTGGCCAGGGCAGTTGAGATGGGATGTGAGGAAGAATTTCTTTGCTGAAAGGGTTCTGAGGCATTGGAAGGGGTTGCCCAGGGCAGGGGTGGAGTCCCCATCCCTGGAGGGATTGAAGAGTCGTGTAGACACAGTGCTGAGGGACAGGGGTCAGTCGGGGACTGGTCAGTGTTGGGTTCATGGTTGGACTTGATGAGCTTAAAGGGCTTTTCCAGTCGAGGGAATTCTGGGATCCTGTGGTTCTGAGTGAGCCTGGTTAGTGTGATGCTGTGCAGTGTGTGGGCTGGGCACCAGCATCCCCATGGGTGCAGAGCTGCCAGGGCGTCCCGTGGGCACCACAGCCCCAGCCCCAGCAAGTGCTCGCCCAGAGCATCTCCAAGCAGCAGCTGCTTCAGCAGGGGTCAGCTCAACACGGGTGTCACAGACGGGCTGTGCTCAGCGAGGCAAGGGCCCTGTAAAGGGGAGATGGAATTCTTTGGAGAGACAAAAGCTCTTTAAAACACAGATGCAGGAACAGAAACGCATTGCTTAGAGAAGCCTCCTGAAAACTTGTGTGGACAGTGCACCCATGAGAAGGTTTTTTCCAAGGGAAAGGTGAAGGGTTCAGAGAGGGCTGAATTGGCTGCTGAGCCCACAAATAGCCACGAACACAGAGGCCACTTTTCCCATCAGTTTCCCCCCCAGATGTACATTCAATTAGATATTAGGAGTTATTCACTAAGCTGATTGAATCACGCTGAGCTTGCACAGAGCAGAACTTTAACAGAATTCCGACATGAGAGGAGTGAAAGTGGTAACAATTAATTATAGAGGCTACAAGTGCATCTGCTATTCTGTTCATGCCCTTTCAGGCAGCATCAGCTACGTTATTTCCAAGATTTACTAAAGCCATTTCAATTATTTAATTTCTGAGGCAGAGTGAGCTCTCAGACCCCGCACTGCAGCCGTGCTCAGGGCGCTGGTGGTGCCGGCTGGGGCGCGGGGAGGGATCGGCGTTCCCGGCAGGCACGGGGAACGCCACAGCCTGGGCTTCCTCATCAGGAGTCACAGAGATGTGGAGGAGAGTGAAATTACAGAGCCTTGGCAAAGAAATCAAGGAGAGATGTTTATGTCAGAGAAGTCTATTATGCATGGTATTAGAAAACACCAATCAGCAGTGGAAATTATTTCTGGATTTTTGAAGAAGCAGTCAGACATTTGCATGTTATTTGCATAACAATGAACCCAGCCTCGCCCTGATTAAAAATAGAACGAGACAAACACATCCAGGGGAAGGAGCAATGGGACCCAATGGCAGCAAGGTATGAAAAACATCTTTTTTTCCACAGTATAGCAGAGGTGGTAATTCGTTAAAAAATGGAGATTAAGCAAGAGAAGGGACAAGACCATGAGATTACACAGGAGGAGCTGGAAATTTCCATTCCCTTGGCCAAGGGTGGCAGAGGAGCTGTCAGGGCCGGACCTGGCAGGGCAGCCTGTGCCCTCATCTCCCAGCCGACCAGGAACTGAGAGAGAAGAAAGGGAAAAGCTCTTCCTGGCACATGCTGGGGTGGCCCCGTGGTGCTGGTGCTCAGCTGGCACGAGGGACGGTGACGGAGCCCTGGCCCCTGCCCCTGCTCACCCTGCCGTGCCCGCTGGGCTGCTGGAATGATGGGCCCCTCCTTGGCCAAGTGCCCACGTGTGCTGGTGCAAATCCAGTTATTTCAAGGAACGACACCTCCAGCTTTGTCTGGCGACTCCTGTGTGTGCGCTCAGCTCTCCCCTGCCGCCGTGCACCCGGCGCGTGCTCCTCCTTGGCATTCTGGACCTCAGCTCTGGCGCTGACCTTTTCAAACGTGATTATTCTCACTTCCAAGGAAGGGCTGAGACGTTTGGACAGATGAACAGATTTGCCCTTATCCCCCCTGTACGGAGTAAATATGATCAATAGGAATCTCCTTCCACTTTTCTCTCCCCCGTGTATCGTCACGGTTATGAACAGCCTCCCGAAGAGGTCCAGCTGCCAGGCCTCATTCTCCAAATACCAGAAGAGAAGATTAAGGTTTTCTGCATGAACTGGCTCGAGTTTTGTGCCAGAGACCTGGGCTGGGCTGGGCTGGAAGAGTGAAGCCCCAAAGCGAGTGTCAGGAGCCAGCAAGCTGTCCCTGAACTGATGCTCCCTGCTTGCTGTCCAAACGGGTCGGTTTATCCCCATCTTCTCAGGATTATCTCATTCAGCAGTGACCTTTGGGGCTGTTACACGTGTCTGAGACTAAAGGGAGACTGAATCATGTCCCTGTAGGTGGGACCTTCCCTAAGGCCTCCTCTTGGGACAGGTTCCAGTGCCAGCTGAGTCACCCTAGCACATGCCACGCCTGGCTTCCAGGCACCTCTTCACGGAGAAGTGTTCCCCATTCAGCACCCCCTTGTCTGCCAGCCCCACCTGGCTGCTCAGGCGTGCTCTGAAGTCTCCAGTGGCCACAGGCATCTCCATCTTCTATGCCCATAGGCACCTCTGTCATTAATAACTGTATCTCCATCTGCAATCACCATGGGAACCTCTATGTCAAATGACCTCCACCTCCATCTCCATCCAAGAACCAGTGTGTTGTCTAGACAGCTGCTGACTGGGATTGCAGAACCACCCCAGATCTCACTGCAGAGCCCAAAACGTCCCCAGTGACCCTCCCCTGGCCGACAAGGCAGCACCACCACTGCTCACAGGACCATGCAGTGACGAGTCCAGGTGTTTTCAGAAGGAAGGAATGAACAAGGCTGGGTAGCACAGGGAACCAGTGGGACCTTTGGCCTCAAAATGTTCTTATTTCTGGGCTGAAAGCAGATGAATTGGGCTCTTCCCCACAGCATTGCCAAACAGAATGTTTTATCAAAAATGCTGCACTCCTCAAAACCCCAGCGTACAGACTCTGGTGTTTGTGGGGTAATTCCAGCCTAAAGGAAGTTCCAGCAAGATTATGCAAATAATTGATTTTCTGTTTGTTTCGTTAGTTTCTTGAAAAGAATAATAATTACCATTATCATTACCATCATAATCATAATCATAACAGAAATGCCTACCTGAGTTTACTGCTCCTCAGTGCAAAAACACAATTTCAGTTTGCTCAGTCTTTTATTGCTAATACTCTTCAGTATTTCATTTCAAACTTAAAATGTAAATGTTTTGAAATTAACTATTGATTTAAAAAAAAAATTCCAATAAATTGCTGTCTTCTGCAAAATGTTTCACCTCACACCGTTCAGTAAAATTTGACCAAGTTCTCTAATGCCTTGCCAGGCTCCCATTTTAGCCTGCACTGTTTTAAACAGAAAGTTAAACACATGGGCCAGGCACAGCTTCATACCTGGGCGGGGGTGGAAAAAGTATTCTTATGCCAAATTCCTCTGGAAGGAGGACTATTCCTCTGGAAGCCACCGTGCCAGGGACCACCTGGGTGTTTGCCATGTGTGAAACGTCACCAAAGTGATGGTGAAGGTAAATTGTGAGGTATTTTCCTATTTTTTCCCCTTAACTAAGCAGATCACACTCTCTCTCTCTCAACTGCCCTTGGTGCAACTGGAGCCCATTTCCTCTTGTCCTGTCCCTTGGTCCTTGGTTGAACAGACCCACCCCCACCTCTCTGCACCCTCCTTGCAGGGACTTGGACAGAGCCAGAAGGTCTCCCCTCAGCCTCCTTTTCTCCAGGCTCAGCACCCCCAGTTCCCTCAGCCGGGAACTCAGCACACTTGTGCTCCAGACCCTTCCTCAGCTCCGTTCCCTTCTCTGGAGATGCTCTGTCACTCTGGCCCAAGGACTCCTGTCTCTCTGCAAAGAACAAAACGAGCATCATCTCTGTGAGAGCCACTGGACATCCCTGGAGGTGTCATGTCTGTAAAACACCCTCAGCCAGAAAAACACCGTGAGTGGGGAAAGCTCTGCCAGGGCAGAGGGACGTGGCTTGCTGTGCAAATGTCGCAATAGGACGTCATTAAAAAAGTGGTTAACAACACTTGTGTACCCATGTAAGAGGGTACACCTGTAAGCACCCAGTTTCTCCTTCAGGGTGATCCTTGGCTCAGCGCTGTAACCAGGTGCTGAAGGTGTGAAGCTGATGGGGAGAGGTGGGCAGAGCACTGGGTTCCCCTGACGAGGAGCCGCTGCTGCTGCTGGGGCTGCCCAGGCAGCGAGGGGGGTTTGAACGAGGTGATCAGCTATCTTCCCATTGGGAGACCTCATCACAGAAAGGCACTAGAAAGCCTGGGGAATGGGATAATTAACAGTGAACTTAATATGAAACCTCTCTCATATCTCAGTGATCCGTTTGCACAAAGCCAGCTGTGTCCTTCGCAGCAAGCACATCTGCAGCGCAGATTAAAGGATCCTACATTCTGCATTGCCAAAATTCCATGGCATTTACCCTTCTCATTTATTAACTCCAGATGTATATCTCCAGCCCCAGAAGAGCTTAACACGAGGTGCAAGGCTGAGCCCTCGCAGGATCCATGGCAAACCAGCAAGGTCAGCCCCATCCTCCCGTTTCCATGGCGATCACTGCGCTGTTAATATAGAACATGGCAACATCCTCTCTCTACCAGCTCCTACAGCTCAGCTCTTGGCTTTGTCTGAGCTCCCTTGAAATGGGGGTGAGATAAAAAGGGAGCTAAGAGCAAAGAGGGGACGACTGAAGAAGCTGCCTGCAAGCGTGCTGGGCGCTTTGTGCCGGCCCCATAAGGCGAGTTCTCGATAAAGATTTTCCTCCAAGGGCCTGGGGTGTCTCGAAAGCGCCAGCCTGCTGGAGGGGCTGCACTGAGCCATCCAGATCCTGCCAGAGATAACTTCTTTTTGTTTTATGTTGCTGATCAGGATGTATTTTCCCCACAAGCAAAAAAACACAAGAAGGTTTGTCCTGCTCAGTGATTAGAACACACTCTTGCTGGAAGCAAAGCAGGCAGTGGGTGACAAAGCATGTTTAGTGCTGGAAAAAGAAGTCGTGGGTCTGGTACCCGATTTATTCCAAGTACTTGGAGAGGACAATTGATGCTATGACATGACACAGCCCTTCCTCACACCCAAACACCCAGCAAGGGACCAGGCAGTGTGCCTGGGACAGCTCTGTTCCCATATGGGGGGAAGCCACTTTCCAAGGAAGGGTAACAGTTTTTCAGAAAAAATACTCCCTGTGTCTGAAAACAACAGGTTTAAAGCTCAGCTCTGCAGTGAGCACCGCCTGAGTGAGCAGCCCAAGCTCCTGGCTTCAGAAGCTTCAAGTGCTCACAGAGAAATGCTTCTAGTTCATGATTAAACAGTCAAAAGCTCTGCATTGAAATAAAATGCTTTCACTAACACAATGTCATTCTAACAACATTGTCCCAACTCTTTCCTAGTTCATTGGCGATTCTGGAATCATTTTAGAATTGCAGGAATATCACAGAATCCCAGCACTGCCTGGATTGGAAAAGCCCTTTGAGATCATGGAGTCCAACCATGAACCCAACACTGACCAGTCCCCACTGACCCATGTCCCTCAGCACTGTGTCTACACGACTCTTCCATCCCTCCAGGGATGGGGACTCCACCACTGCCCTGGGCAACCCCTTCCAATGCCTCAGAACCCTTTCAGCAAAGAAATTCTTCCTCACATCCCATCTCAACTGCCTCTGGGCACAATTGGAGGCCATTTCCTCTTGTCCTAAATATATAAATATGTATTTATATTATATACAGATATGTATTTGTATGTATGTATGTGTATATAAGTATATATATATATATATATATATATATGCATGCAGGCATCTGTGAATTTGGATGTGAATCCCACAAGTGCTCCATAGTCTTGTCCCTGCAGAGCAGTCACATCAGCTGCTCTCCCTGGGGACCTGTCCTGCTTTCCTGTGCCTCATTTTTAATTTGTCTGTTGGAGTTCTCCAGAGTTCATCAAGGCTGTGAGAGAGGGTCCATGAGTCCAAAATGCCCCCAGATCACAGGGGATGCTCTGCTCACCCTTCATGCGTGGATGCAGGAGAGGATGAAATCCTGCCTGTAGCTGGCAGTGGCTGGAGCATCCTGGAGCCACAGAGAACTGGGGTGGGGAGTGAGCAACGGGGAGGGGGTCTGAGCTTGTGTTGGGGCTGTCGAAGAAATGCTGGGGCAGAATTTCCACTGTCCATCTCCCATGAATGCCAGGACTACAGCCCACCTTTTTCTTGGGAGTGGAATACATTGTTCTAACAAGAATTGGTCAATATTGGAAAATTATTTACCTGGAAAGGGAAAGACTAGTCCTTGAGCAATGGGCGCCATTGAAATGTTCTTCTGAAGGGACTCACCCGAGGAACAGTCGGGTGTGCTTGGAAGTGAGAAACAGTTCCCAGACACCTACATAGGTCTGTTAGGAGCCTCCTTGCTCTGCAAGCTGAATGGAGAGTTGTAAAAATGGATATGTCACTGTGGTGCATTATATTATCAGATTTTACAGCTCTCTTCAGTTGTAACAGGCTCTGAGGTATTTTCTAGAGTGATGAAGTATTTAATAAAAGTAATACAAAGAGTCACTGGAAACCTTAGTGGCTTGCAAGCCCTTTGAAACACATTACAGGTCCAAAAGGCATTAGCTTAATACTCTCTTCTAGTTAAAACTGTGGCTCGTCATCTAAGAGGAGAGAGATTTCAATGGAACTGAAAAACTCTTTCAGCTTCATTCAGCATATCTGGATAAAATTTCCATGCAATTCTTGTTTCCTCTGTGTAGAAAAGGAGAAGGTTGACAAAGAACCATTGTCTGGGGAGGATGTCTTGTCTCATGAAGTGGCAATTAAGCAGCTGCCAGACCTTGTGGTGTGAATCCACCCCACAGAACCCACAGCTCCCTGATCTGCCGTGGCTGGGGTTTGTGCGGTGAGGGCTGACCCTGCCCAGGGACACGGTGCCAGCCACACCGGCCTCGGTCACCTGTGCCAGCCTGGCACCAGCACCTGCAGTGACAGACTTCAGCCTCCAGACAGCTGAGTCACAGCATCCCAGAACCCCAGAACTGCAGAGATTTTTAAAAGCCCTTTAAGCTCCTGGAGTCCAACCATGAACCCAACACTGACCAGTCCCCACTGACCCATGTCCCTCAGCACTGTGTCTACACGACTCTTCAATCCCTCCAGGGATGGGGACTCCACCACTGCCCTGGGCAACCCCTTCCAATGCCTCAGAACCCTTTCAGCAAAGAAATTCTTCCTCACATCCCATCTCAACTGCCCTGGCCACAACTGGAGCCCATTCCCTCTTGTCCTGTCCCTTGCTCCTTGGTTGAACAGACCCACCCCCACCTCTCTGCACCCTCCTTGCAGGGACTTGGACAGAGCCAGAAGGTCTCCCCTCAGCCTCCTTTTCTCCAGGCTCAGCACCCCCAGTTCCCTCAGCCGGGAACTCAGCACACTTGTGCTCCAGACCCTTCCCCAGCTCCGCTGCCCTTCTCTGGACACGCTCCAGCAGTGAAACTTGCAGTGAGGCTGTATGTTTGGTTGTGTCTGTGTGATCTTCAGGTTTCTTCCCCCTTCTAATGGCTTTTAACTCACCTTTTCCTCTCTGCTCATCCCCTGGCCCTTTGTGTCTTTGGAGATCTTATTTCCAAGCCAAAGGAAGGTTTGCAGTGGCTTCAATCAGCACCGTGACCATCAGGGCTCTGGTCATGGTCACACGCAGACCCCAGAAGAGAGCTAAAAACCAAAGGTTGGTTTCTCTGGACCCCTCCCTTTCTCCCCTGTCCCAATCTCCTGTGGCAGGACTGGTCCTGCAGCACCAGCTGGTGCAGGGGGGCTTCTTGTGGCTTCAAATCCACCCAAAAGTGTCAAGTTGAGAACTTGCAGGTTGGAGAGGCAACCCCAAAGCCCCCCTACATGAGACTAAACTTGGACCCAGGCCGGAGATTTTAGGGCTGGGGCTCTGTGACCCCCTGCCCCCCCACACTGGCTGCTCTCAGGTGCTGATGACTCTTCTTGTCCCCTGTTCCAGCAGGAGAAAAGTTCTGTTCCCTCCCTCTGCTCACATCCCCTCTGCTACAGCCACTAATGACCCTTTTCTCTCATTAATGTATTATAATGATACCAAGCTAGCAATAGTTCAGCCTAACCTGTATTTAACTTGAATTTGCTACTTCTTGCCAGACCTGATGAAACTTCTCCGAGCATCACACCTCCCTCACTGCGAGTCTCTAGCTCAAAGCAGTTAACCTTTTTTTTTTTCCCCTGTAATGCCTGGATTTCAGCTTATTTTATTTCCCAAAGAAATGATCTTCTCTCAGCATGCAACAATCCTATAATTAAAATAATTTGCCCTTGTGGCATAGAGGTTACATAATTGGCAGGCAAGGATCCTTGATATTTTAATAACGGTGAGATATATAAGAAATTTTTCTCACCTCCAGTTGCCTGTGAACAGGAGCTGCTGAGCTTTGTGCCTTTACGATCTCCATCAGTCCTCTGACCTGTCATTGTCCCAGAGCGTTATTTCCCAATGACCCAGCAGCTCGCTAAAATCTGCTGAACTCCTCTGCAAAGAGAATCAATCATTTCCTGCAATATCTTACTAAGAAATGCTCTGTGCTTGCTAAACCACTACACCAAATTCCATATACAATGGCAAAACACTAAAAAAAGTTTTAAATGCTTTAATGCAAGAGTGGAGTCTGGAAATGGAAAGGGTCTGTGATGCCTGGATCCAGCTACAAAAGCCACAGGACTGGGATTTCATAAATGATTCCTCCCAATATCAACTTTGGCAGCTGCAAAAAGTAAAATCTAACAACAGTCTTTCTGGGAATATTTTGGTGGTTCCATGCCTGACCTTTTCCAGCCAGATGTGCAACTCTCTGTGCTTTTAATCATACGGAAAAAGACATCAAGACAAACCCAAAGCAAACACAACCGGACTGATCCCAGACCCCAGACTGATCCCAGACCCCAGACTTATCCCAGACCCCAGACCCCAGACTGATCCCAGACCCTGGACTGATCCCAGACCCCAGACTGATCCCAGACCCCAGACTGATCCCAGACCCTGGACTGATCCCAGACACTGTACTGATCCCAGACCCTGGACTGATCCCAGACCCCGGACTGATCCCAGACCCCGGACTGATCCCAGACCCCGGACTGATTCCAGACCCTGGACTGATCCCAGACCTCAGACTGATCCCAGACCCTGGACTGATCCCAGACCCCGGACTTATCCCAGACCCTGGACTGATCCCAGACCCCAGACTGATCCCAGACCCCGGACTGATCCCAGACCCCAGACTGATCCCAGACCCTGGACTGATCCCAGACCCCGGACTGATCCCAGACCCCGGACTGATCCCAGACCCTGGACTGATCCCAGACCCCGGACTGATCTCAGACCCCAGACTGATCCCAGACCCCGGACTGATCCCAGACCCCGGACTGATCTCAGACCCCGGACTGATCCCAGACCCCAGACTGATCCCGGAGAGACCCCAGACCCGAGTCTGATCCCAAACCCCAGATGTCACCTCCCCAGGACCTGCAGCTCGTCACTGGGACACTCACCACATAATTTTGTGCCACTGGATTCCCCCAGCACAACTGGTACCAGTGGGGTTATTCCCATCTGAGCCGCGTACAGAAAAGTGAGGACACCGTGTAAAGGCAGCGAGGTTCATCAGGAAATGAGCAGAGGTGCTTTAATGACTGGAAGAAGCATAATACTGAATGAAAAGAAAAAAAAATGCTTGTAGATTAAAATGATTGATCCTAGAGTCTTGTTCTCTTCGCTATGGACCACTCACACCGCAATAGCAGAGTGATAACAGAGTGCAGGTTGGTTATACATGTCCTTTATGTGCATCCCGTGAAAGAATAAGTCATTGTTATCCCACACTGATGCGTTTCAGACTAGGATGTGAGATAAAAACATTGGGATTTGAGATGTCATTCTCTGCAAGGGTTCAAAACACAAAGCTGAGAGGTACTTTTCACTGTGGTAAAAGAACACCTTGGATTCTCTGTGTCTTCATTTTCATTGAAAAGATAACATAGAATAAACAGAATTCTGAGGTAAACACAAAGAAATGAATACCATACGCATTTTCTTTTGGAAAGTACAGTGAATGTCAATTTTAACAGCGGTACTTCAGAAAATGATATAATAAAAATGCACATGACACCTATGGAGGCTGCTGTCGCTGCTCCTTGCAGCTGGAACGGCAGATCTCAGCCCAGGCAGCCTCCTCCCCGCGCTGGGATTTACCCCTGGCCTTGGGAAGGTCGCTCAGCATTTCCAGGGAGCCATTCACAGAAATCCCAGGTCCATGCAGGTACTGGGGTTCAGAACCAGTGTCACTGGCTTGGCCAGATCCCGGGACTGAACCGGGGCAGGATCACTCAGAACAGGGAATTGTGCTGTTAGGCTGTGGCTCGTGGGGTTCTTCACTGGTGAAAAGCACAGTGAGAAACCCCAGAGCACCTTTGGGAACTGAACAGGGGAGTGAAAGCGTTTTACAGCTGCCACCAGCTCCTCTCCAGGGCAGTGGGTGCAGTCGCTGCCTTTGGGCTGCTTCTACAAGGCTGCAGTGATTTATTTATTGCTGCTATTATCTGTATGATTCAGGTTTCCCTTTAGTCATACCTCACTTAAAAACCTGACCACATACCACACCAATTCCCTGATTACATAGGTATGGAGAACAACGCAGATTTTGTTCACTTCTGTTTGACTTTTGGGTACAAATGGCAAGACCCAACAAATCATAATGGGCTTAGTGATAAAAATCACACAGTAGATACTCAGCAATAAAATCACACAATAGATTTTAAGCTTCTTGATAACAGTGATTATTGGCAATAACATTAATTGAGATGGTCTGAGGATTTAGAAGTGTAGCTAGTAAGGAAAGATGATGTCCTTTATTTAATTGTTATGGCCAGAAGTATACACATTTCTGGAAAAACAAGCCCCTTTGTGACATAATATTAATTTCAATATTGGTTTAAGTAAACAGCATTTTAATTTTACTTGGAGATTAAAGCATATCATTAAAATAAAATAATAAATAAAATAATTCCAGTCCACCACGGCTGATGCGCCACTGAAAGCTGGTAAAAATGCAAATCCAGTCCAAAACCCTCCAGAAACACAGACATCAGTTTCTTGTTACTTTTTTGGCTCTTGGTCCTGAACCTGATGTTGCTTCAAATTCCCTGTGAAGCCAGGGCCACTCCAGCAATCAATGAAAGCTTGTTTTATACCAGCCTTGCTTCTCATTCCTGCTACAATCAATTGAACTTGTCAGGAAGGCACCAGATGCTGCCTGCATTTTTTTTTCCCCATATAATATTAGAAAAACATTCAGCAAAAGGTGTGCAGGGAGACTGACTTTAAGGGTAATTAAAATTAAGGAAACTCAGTCCTCTGAGATGACAAGTATTGACGTATCTTTTACTTTCCTGTTTACAAACCTGTGTTTATATGCCACTGCCTCTTTCAAAAACAAGCAAAGAAGGGAAAAACAAGAAATGAGAACATATTAAAATTCAAACATAACAATACCCTGCAGATTTCACTGTGTCCTTACACTGGCAAAGCATCTATTGGAGGTAGCAGGAGCTTTGCCAGGGCAGATGCTGAAGCCTTCAAAGTCTGCACCATGTCTCTTGTATTTCCTTTGCTTTGTAGACACAGATTAATAGAAGATGGGAAGAATAACATGCAGATGATGAGCAGCTCTGAATCATCAAGGTGGTAAACTAACACAAGAATAGCTCACAGAGAAAAACAATTGCATGGACCAAAATTTGATACTTTTTAATATGTTACTGTTTATTGCATATTTCACTTCTCCTTATGTTTATGCAAGAAGAAAATAAATAGCCTATATACCTCAAAATACATCACTAGTATCTTAGGATCATGTTCCAGGACTTTATTTCATAGTCAGTGCCAGGAAGGCTGAGTAAGGAAGGAGGAGCAGTAAAAGCAGAGAAATGTGGATGTAAAATACATCTACAGAAAGCAAATTTTGACCTTGGAAAAGAGAGTGCTCACACGTGAATATCTGCTCAAAGGAGATCAGCTCCCTGTCCAGGGACCAGAAATAGTGTAGACAGAATCACACTTCTCTGGACACACTCCAGCACCTCCGTGTCCTTGGAGTGAGGGGCCCAGAACTGAACCCAGCACTGGAGCTGTGGCCAGACTATAGCTGTATACCAAAAGTATAGCTATATACTAAAACCAAAATATTTTGCAAAGTTCTCAGTTTATTCATTCATAAGACATTAACCTTTAATTTTTATTTTTTTTTTACTCTTCAGGAAAAGAACGACTGTTGCCCACAATAAACATCTGAGTGCTGAGCTCAAAAGCTACAAGAGTTTGCAACACAGATGAGGTTGTGATGAATTATTCAGAAACCCAAATGTGCTGCGCCGTGCAGTGGTAGAAGTTAAATGAAAATGTGCCATTTTGGGGTATGCATGCAACAGATGTAAATAGCAAGGCTGTTAAGACAATAAATGCAAAATATTTGCAAGTAGGTAAACACTTCTGTTCAAAACAACCGAAGGATTTCAGGAAACAAGTGGAAAGCACAAAGAACATTGAATATCAATGGCAGGTGCTGATGTTTATGGTTTACAGCACACAGTGCTTCAGAGCCTCCAGAAGAACAAAATCCTGTCCCCAGGACAGAGGGACCAGCAGTTAATGATGGTACATGGCATAATTAACCACTGCTCAGCAATGGAACCCTCAGCCCCAGGCACCCAGTGGGGAGAGCGGGCAGGGACGTGCCAGGCGGCTTGGGGACCTGCCTGTCACCTTTAGCCCTCTCTGTCTGCCAAGGAGCAGAGACACTGATTTACCTTCACTTTCTGAAACACAGGGTGAGTAATGAGAAGTGAACAGCTGTCTTCATTTTTAATTTCAAATCAATTCACTGTGAGCCTTGCTCGGCTGCCTCGTGTGTCACTGCAATCCTGTAGGACAACGGGAATAAAGACTGTCACTGGAGGCTGGCATAGATCAGGTGGGGACGATATGATAGGCATTAAAATGATGTGAGTACTGCTAACCTTGGCAATTTCAGACTCTCTATAATTACAGAAAACTTTTCAATACCAAGGTGTTTTCCAAGAAATGCTGAAACGCCTCACCTGGACTGTGAAATGAGGGGAGACCTTCCCCCTCTCTCCAGCTCCCTGAAAGGAGTAAATCTGTCCAGACTAGAACAACACCACAGAGTTCTGCAGCAACTGTTGAGACACCTCCCTGGGAAACACAGGGTGCTGTGTTATGGTCTGTTTTCCCCATTTTATAGGATCATAGACTCATAGAATCCCAGACTGGTTTGGGTGGGAAGGGACCTTAAAGCTCATCCAGTCCCAACCCCCCTGCCAGCAGCAGGGACACCTTCCACTAGACCAGGCTGCTCAAAGCCTCAATAAACACATTTTATGTGCTGATGACTTCTGAGAAATTGAGATACTAAACAGAATTGTTACAAAACCACTCCTGATGAGCTATAATTCAATTGAAAATCAGAGTTTTCACTGGGGACGGCCAGAAGGCAAAGGTGTAACAGCAGGGATGTGTCACAGCCCAGTTGACTTTCCCATTTTTCAAATCAGGACATCAGGCCTGGAATTAGAAATGAAGATGAGTAATGGTGAGTTAAAAGTGTGAATTTGATAAATACTCTCTCTTCACAGTGAAAACCATCACCCCAGGGAAGACAGGCAGTTAAATTAAGTGATAGTTTACAAATATTCCCAGCAGCAGCATCCCCTTTTGTGATGCAGCTGGCTGATAAATATTGCCCTGTGCTCCCATGGGTGACCTGGGGGACAAGCGTGGCTTACAGAGCAGGGTTTGGGTGCAAGGAGTAGAAACTGAGTGCTAGAAATCTGGAGAGAACACCACCAAATCCATGAGGAGCTTCAGTGGCTGCTTTAATTTTATTGCTAAATATATTTGTCTTTGAAACAGTTAATATTTTAACATATGTAAGTATATTGTTTTTTTAACGTTTGAAACTTAGCCAAGCAGATATGTAGTCCAGATATGAGGGTTTGTGCAAATAAGCTTCAGAGATATCTCACATCACTGAAGTGCTTGTGGTGTGCATAGCAATTAATACACGAAGTAAAGAGCAGGGAATCTGTTTATTTTAGCCTACCATGGATTTTTCTCTTTGATAGTCAGAATCAAAGTGGAATAAAGATTCAAGAAATCTCCTAGAGAGGAGTCAAGTGCTCAGAGAAACGGTGCTGGCAGGTTTCTGAGCAGAAATGTTCCTCTGGACCTTGCACTCTCTCCCAGAGCACACCAGTCTCCAATCCAAGTGTGCACAAAGTGGTTAGTGCTTGTTTTCTCCGGCACTTAAGTGCCCTCAGCTCGCTGCCAGAATAGGGGGACAAAAATGGCTTCGAGGGTAACAAAGAGAACAAGGAAAACATACCTGGCACACTTAAAAAGCCCCGTACCCAACAGACATAACCTGGAGCTGCAGCCCAATAGAGCAAGGGAGAAGGTGTAAAAGCACATTAGCAAATCTGTGGAAATGACCCCAGGTGAGCCCTGGAAGGAGGAAGAGGAACCCAGCAGCATCATGTGGGGGTGGGAAGCCCAAAGGACAAGTGCAAACACCTCGGGCTCCTGGACCTGGCATGGCTTTCTTCCAGCCAGAGTGCAGCTCCCTTAAAAATTACTCCCATGAGTCAGCACAGGATTTGCTCCACTAGTAATTCAGTTCAGGGGCAGGAGGGAGGTCACCTGTGCAGGTCACCTGTGCAAAGGCAGAAGCTGCTCTGCTTGCCCACAGCCCCGCAGGTGGAGCAGAGGGCTGGTACGCTGCTTACACAGCATCTCCCTGACCCTCAGCCGTGTGCCCTCCTGAGCTACAGTCACCTCAACTGCTGCTGCCTTTTGTGGCTGCTGTCACAGGAAAGGACCACAGGACCACAGAATCAGAGGATGTGGTGAGTTGGAAGGGACCCAAATATCTCTTTTATTCAGAGATGTATAAAATGTAGCAGATAGCAGAGTTTTCTGAATGAGAAACTTCACCCCAGACTCCTTTCCCTTTCTGAGCTAATAACCATCATCTCTCAAGTTGCCATTTATCTCTTGCCAGTTGATGGTTTTTTTCAATTCCCCAAAAAGCATTTACTAGAATAACAAAAAGCATTTACTATAATAACAAAAAACATTTTCTAAGCAGAGCACAAAAATCTGTTTTTTGGGGTTTTTTTTTTGACAACCTCAACACTAAAGTTGGTGAACAAATTGCTTGTGTAATTTCCCTGAGGATCAATCATCCTCCCTGTTTGCCCAGGTCCTGGATTTCCCACACCACGTGCTCAGCGGGACGGGGCTGCACAGTTGGGCGCTGGCTCCACGTCCCCGTTGGGATCCTGGGGCACAGCTCCCTCCTGGGCTCCCCCAGGTCACCCCCCCCAAACAGCCTGTCCCCACAATCAGGCACATGCTCTGAGCACACTCTATTAATTATCTTAGCTTATGTATTTAGCTGTCAGATAACAGCAGCTCCTCTTTGCCACAGCAAGCAAAAGGATTTCAAGAATATGCACCCCCAGGACATATTATTTTCTTAACTAAGATTCCAGTGCATACTGATTACCCCAGCCTTTGTCTCAGAAACAGCTTTGCATTCACATGCTGGAATTACAAACCACTAGGCAATTTTTAGGACTTTTATGCAAAACTGCTTTTTAACATGGCTTTTATAGTTGTCTCATTTATCTAATCTCCATGAGTCATAATTCCTTTAGGATCATTTTCTTCTTTCTACGTTGCATCTCACAAAACCAAATTAAAAAAAAAAACCCACAACATTGGAAAAAACCCAACAGGAGCCCCCTTCTCTAGCCTGGAGATGTGGATGAAATGCTGCATGTAATTGCCATTTGTTGCACCATTTCTAATAGGAACAGACATCTGCAGTGCCCATGAAGAGAGTCTGAAGGCAAAAGACTCAGGTAGAACATCTCTCTTGGAAATGAGCAAACTGGACAGATTAAAAAAAACCAACCAAACAACCAAAAACAAACAACACCCCCCAAAACAAACAAACAAACAAAAATCAACAAAAAACCCCAAACCACACGGTTGTTCCTCTTACAGTTTCCAGAAGGTGTTGGCCCAGATTTGAAGGAGGTATTTAAAAGATGAGTAGTTGTGGTGCTTAGGGACATGGTTTACTGGTGGACTCAGCCAATGGTTGGACTTGCTGACTATAAAGGTCTTTTCCAGCCTCAATGATTCCATGATTCCAACCCCAGCATCCACCCTGCATATTTTACACCAGAGCCTGTCCCTGCTGGGACCATTTCCATTAACTTTTATCTGCTCACATGAGCTACCAGCTGTGCAAGTGAACCACCAACGGTAAAGAGAGAACACGGGGGAGAGGAGGTTGTTGCTGCCAACTTTGGACACATAAAAATCACAGAATCGTTTGATTGGAAAAGAACTTTGAGATCATTGAGTCCAGCCATACCTGTCCACTGCTAAACCATCTCTGAGCACCTTGTCTGCCCACCTTCTAAATCCCTCCAGGGATGGGGACTCCACCACTGCCCTGGGCAGCCCCTTCCAATGCCTCAGAACCCTTTCAGCAAAGAAATTCTTCCTCACATCCCATCTCAGCTGCCCTGGGCACAACTTGAGGACATTTCACACAAGGCCTCAAGTTATGCAGAGCCCTGGAGAGGGTCTGTGACCCCTTCACACAATCACAGAACCATTAAGGTTGGAAAAGACCTCGAGTATCATCCAGTCCAACCATCAACCCAGCACCACCATGCCCACTAACCCATGTCCCTTCCCTCCCCAGCAGGATCAGCTCTTCCCCTGCCAGCGCTGGCCTGGATTTGAATTTGTGTGTAGGAATCTCTTTGAAGTGTACATTATTAAAATGGGGGTGATAATTGGAGGCCTTCAAAAGGAAATATTTCCACTGAACAATGTGGTTGTGTCTGGGACTGGAACTTTGTTAAGGACTGATCTCTGCAAAATGTACTCGTGTCCGTGATTTATCTACACAGGCTTTGAATCCTGGAGGCTAGTTTTTCATCATTTATTTGCATTACATAACGTCTTTTCAGTTTGAACTTTGTTTTAATGAGTTTTTTCTTAAATACATCAGTGGTGACTCTTCCCTACCAAGTGATTTCACATTAATTGCATTTGTTAATGTTCCTCTTCTTTTTTTCTTTTTTTTTATTTTTAATTTTCCCTGTGTTCCAAGAAGGCAGCGTGTGTTGAAATTAACGGTATTTTCAAATCATTACCTTTTATAAACTCCTGGGCATACTTCAAATAATAGACCTAAATATACCCAGCTCTGGGCTTTCCCCTCTAGCACAGGGTGGTTGGGATGTTGCTGGACTCTACACCGTGTTGTAGCTGACGGGTGATCCTGTTCTTGCTGTGCCACTGCTAGGGAACGCTCCGGGAACACAAGGACACCTGACACAGGGCACTTCCCCCTCCTCAGCCTGTGTTATCACCTTGCTCATCCTGACAGCAGGTATTCAACAGTCCATCATGATATATGAACATGCACACACACAACCCAGCGAGGAAGGTCAGCTGCATGGTGCTCTGCAGGCACAGGGAGGAGATACCTCACCCTTGAGGGCTCTCCAACCTCCCAGGTAAAAGCAGAATAAGACTCAGGGGGCTCAATTGGAATTTGCATAAATTGAAAAAAAAACCCCAAACAAAAAAACAAACACACTGAGGGGGTGGAGGGGGGAGAAGAAAAGAAAACCAGGTAGCAAAGTGCCATGCTCCTCCTGGTACGAGTTTTTCCTGGATGCAGAGATCAGATTAACAGAGCTATTTTTAAAACAAAAAACTCCTTCAATCTTTACTTTTTCACATTTTCTTGATAACCTTTGGCACATAAAAATTTACATTTTCTTTCATTCTAAATGTTTTAATGTACTGTGACTTCTTTAATGGCCATTAGGAGTAGTAACTCCATCTCTGTAGGTGCACCCACTGGTTCAGGCTGCCATCCCACCACACTGGGGCTAAGCCCATCCATGCAGCAGCAGCAGGACTCGAGCAGAACACAGCCCTGTCCAGCAGAAAGTGACACTCAGTGACACACCCTGTAACATGGCAGCCAGCATTGTCCCCACGGTGCTGGCACTAGGACAGCATCGTGCCTGTGAGGGGACCAAGGGCCACACACCTGTCCCCGGCTGGCCAGGGCTGTCCCCAGAGCCAGGTGAGCTGCTGCAGGAGTGGCTGGCGAAGGTCCATGTGGGCAGGTGACAACCAGGGAAAAGCTGTGCCCAGCGAGAGTGGGACCTAGGAGTGCCCCCGCCCTGTGGCCATGGCACCCACATGACCCTTCAGGCAGGTGGCACCTACCTTTCCTAGCCCAGATAAACCTGATGCTGCACTCCAGGGAAAGGTCTCTCCAGAGACCTGGCGCTGCAGTCTGTCTGGCTCTGGCTCTGCCTCTGCCTCTGGCTCTGGCTCTGGCTCTGGCTCTGGCTCTGGCTCTGGCTCTGGCTCTGGCCGCCAGACACCCCGAGCCCGGCTGGTTGGTGGCTGTGGCCACGGTTCTGGTCCACGGTGTTATCGGAGAGGAAATAAATGGGAACCCTCGGGGTCCTTGTCACCATGCAGTACTGACAGCAGCAGCTGGGTTCCATTTGCAGATCAGGAAATTCGTTATTAACCTTGCTGCTGGAATGATCCACGTTTCTGTCCTCTCTTCTCTGTTCCTTATCTCATTTTTCTCACTTTCTCCTTCTATCTTTTTTCTGCACATCCTCCAATGGTCTCATGGCGAGGCAGTGCTCCATGTTCAGTCACACGCAGGGCGATGTTGAACGTCTCCCTGTTAGCTGTGCTGAGCTCCCTTCTCTCATGTGCAGCCGCTACGTGTCCTCAGAGCTGCTCACACCGACCCTCACCTTGCTCCTGGGGTTTCCAGAGGGCAGAGCTGTCTGACGGGGGCACCTGACCTGAGGATTGAAAGCACAAGGACCTTTGTTACAGAAACTCCTTGCACTGTCCCCGTCCTTATCGACACAGGGAGGACTTGGCTTGTTCCGGGTTGTGTGTGCAGGACAGTTCCTGGAATCCCAGAATCCCAGCATAGCCTGGATTGGAAAATCCCTTTAAGCTCCTCGAGTCCAACCATGAACCCAACACTGACCAGTCCCCGACTGACCCATGTCCCTCAGCACTGTGTCTACACGACTCTTCAATCCCTCCAGGGATGGGGACTCCACCACTGCCCTGGGCAACCCCTTCCAATGCCTCAGAACCCTTTCAGCAAAGAAATTCTTCCTCACATCCCATCTCAACTGCCCTGGCCACAACTGGAGCCCATTGCCTCTTGTCCTGTCCCTTGGTCCTTGGTTGAACAGACCCACCCCCACCTCTCTGCACCCTCCTTGCAGGGACTTGGACAGAGCCAGGAGGTCTCCCCTCAGCCTCCTTTTCTCCAGGCTCAACACCCCCAGTTCCCTCAGTTGGGAACTCAGCACCCTTGTGCTCCAGACCCTTCCCCAGCTCCGTTCCCTTCTCTGGACACGCTCCAGCACCTCCAGGTCCTTCCCAGCACCCAGTGCCAGGGGTGGCTGGTGTTGGCCGGGAGAGCCCAGTGAGACCCCCTGGAGCTTCCCCACAGCAGCCCATGCAGCCACAAGACATCAGCACGTGGCAGAGCAGGCGGCCTGGCCAGCTGGGGACTGAAGGACAGTGCTGAGCCCCCATCAAAACTGGGGCTCTTCTTTTGTGCCCACCAATTCCACCTGATGAATCAGAGGCTTTAGCAGACCTGCAAAAAGCAAACCACCCAAACAGTGCTCCAGGACTGGACTTCTCATTGCTCACACATCAGGCAATTCTTTGTGCCTGATGGATTGACTCGCACTGAAGTACACATGACCCCAAGGATCGGCTCCGTGAAAGCTCTGTGACAAGGAAAAAGTTTTCTTCAATCTAAGAGCAAAACAAAAGATTTTAAAACTGAAAAAAAAAAGGAAAGAAAATAAATGCTGAAGTGTAAAGCTCTACCCTACTCTAACACGTTGTCAGAGACTCCCAAGGGTTACACATGAGTACAACATTATTCTTTAAGGAAGCAGACACTGTGACAAACTCACTTGCAGGTTCTGGAGCGAGGAGGCAGAATTTTGCACCTCTATTATACACCTATTATGCAAATGTGCAAGCATAAAGGGCAGGGATTGTTAAACCAAAGAGACAGATGGGGAAGCTGACCTTTGCTGTGCTCCCACTGCACGCAGCAACGCTGCTCTGCCAGAGAGAGGAGCAGGCAGCAGCTGATGGAGATACACAGAGCTGAACCAGCAGAGCCACACAGCCGGGCTGCAGCACCTCTGCCCCATCCATCTTCTTGGCTAATGACTCAAAAGAGACTCACGAAGGTCAAGGATTCTCTCAAGTGTCTCCTCTGCTTGAATCCCAAGGGAAGCAGAGGGAGAGGTCGTTCAGATGATTCTGTTGGGGTAGGTCAGTCTGATGTGTTGGGAATCCATCCCTAAGGGATCTGCAGGTGTGTCTGGGGCTGAGAAACACCCTGCACAGCTCAGAGCAGGTGAGGACACCAGACAGACCAGAAGCCTGCCTGGAGCAGGGCTGAGTCCCCACGCTGTGGGACAGTGCTGGTGGGGACGGGGGGTGGGAATGAAGCCACTTCCCTGCACCCACCTCTGCAGACGGGGTGCTGAGGGACCACTCTGCCCGGGCAGGGTGGGATGTCTGACGGGTGGTGCCTACCCACGCCTCAGGGCAAGTCACACGTCAGGAGAGCCCAGGGACATTGCTTCATCATCCCTTCTCTCAGTCACAGCCCTGCTGGCGAGGGCAGAGAGAACACCAGGGAAAAGCCACCATGGTGGCTCCTTGTTGGTGGAGGACCCGAGCCGCTGCGAGGGCAGGTCCACACGCAGCACGTCCACCTCCCCGTGGGAAATAGCTACACCCAGAGAGACACGTCCTGTTTGCACTCAGGGAAGCACAGGAAGGGATGTCACTGTCCAAGCCAACCCTGAGCCCATTTGCCTCCCAGCCCAAACTGCCATCCTCACAACACACAGGAAAATAAATGCTCATTCTCCACATGCAACTGAAAAAGCACGTGTCACACCTTACCCGGGAGGGATCCGAGCAAAAGGAGCGTGCTGGTGAGCTAGGGGGGTTTGCCAGTGTCATGATTCAAGGCTTTAGAAACAGATAATGTTATTCCAAGGTCAAGTGTTTGGGATTACCACTTCCACGGTTTCCCAGTACCCATCTTCCAACAAGGAGAAACTTGGGCTGACTTTATTAAAGCAATTGTTCAAAAGCAAATCCCTTCTCCTGGTTTTCTGAGCAGGCAGAAATAGAAAGAATCAGAAATAATTGCCTAGTAATCTTTTGCCTACATGGTTATTTTCTCATTCTCCAGAGTCTGAAATTGGCTGTGGAAGAGGCTTGGAGTCTTTGAGCCTTCGCTTTGGGGATTGGATTGTGTTTATGAGGCACTGAATAAGCTGATCCCTAAGAGTATCACAAAACAAGCCCTGCTCCAGGAACAAAGAGTAATTCTTCCTCTGCATCACACAAGAGGACAGATTGACCCAAGCATTCATATTTAATAGCATCAAGTAGTCAGGAACTTGACAACTTGCAAATTATTGCAGCAGGCACTTCTAGAATCCACTTCAGCACTTTGTTTCCTACTTTCCTAAAAAGACAGATCATGGCAAATGTTTTAGTAGCCCAGGAAAAAACAAACTAACAAACAAACAAAAAAACAACAACAAAAACACAGGGTAGCAACTAAGTGAAGGGGAGATAAGGAATTGCAGAAATAAGGAATTTGGGACACAACCTAATGATGATCACAAGCACAACCAATGATCAAAGGCCTGGAGAACCTGCCCTGTGGGGAAAGACTGAAGGAGAGGAGAAGGTTCAGAGGGGACCTCATCACATCATTCCAGTACCTAAAGGGTGGCTCCAAAGAGGACGGAGGCTCCCTCCTCACAAGGAGCCACATGGAGAAGACAAGGGGCAATAGGTACAAGTTGCACCAGGAGAGGTTTCATCTCAATATAACATCATCAATTGGACTCAATGACCTTAAAGGTCTTTTCCAATCAAAACGATTCTGTGTTTCCATGAAAGAAATTTTTTACAGTGAGAACAACCATTCACTGGAACAACCTCCCCAGGGACGTGGTTGTGTCCCTCCTATTGGAGATGTTCAACGTGGGAATTAAGAAAAGGCACTTTCTGACCATGCTGGACACAACATACAGACATCTGGAAAAAAAAATCAAACAAAGAAACAAACCAAAACCTAACAATAAAAGATGTTTTCTGGTATTTTGGTAGAGAAAAGTCAAGTAGCGTCACACAAAAACTCCTCTGCATGATTTCTGCAGATTGACCACGAGTGCACAGTTGGGCAGCTGAAGCCATTTTCTGTCATCCTGACGCCCAGCTCAGCCTGCTCTGTCTGTCTGTCTGTCTGTCCATCCACACCCATCTCCTCTGGGAGCAGCTTGCACTCCCGGGGTGCAGTGACAGTCGTGCTCGGTGCTTGTGCAACTCTCGGCACCACAGGAGCCGGCGCTCTCCTGACCTCTTCCCCTGATTCCTTCTAGGAGAAGCCTGTGGAGAGAGAGAGGGCTCTGCACAAATGTGATTCAGTTTGGGGGCCTTTTTTGATGAATTAGTTGCAAAAACTGAAGATTTTATTTTTTAAAGAAGTTGTCTGTATCTTTAATAGACAGCAAATGTTGAGATTTCTGATGAAATTGTCACCTCATGAGGACAGGGGTTCTGTGCCAAACACTTCTGCTCACACCAAAGCTATCCTTTCCCTTTAAGAAACTGGAAGAAGAAGAGCTGACATAACATTTAGCAGATACCTTGGCACCATAAGAACTGACACCACCTCTGAACTTGCCACCATGGTGCACAACTTCAGACTTTCACAAGGTCCAAAGCCCACCAGTGGCTGGTTCTTGGGGTGGGGGGGTTTGCAGGGGCTGCTGCCAGAATTTTTCAAGACCAAGTATTGATGATTACCTGAGATTATCAGGGATGGTGACTTGGTATCCAGATGGTTGCTCACCTGTTTGTTTTCCTGATTAGGAAACACAACAGCATTAAGAGCATTAAATTATTTGCTGTTGGGTAATCTTCAAAAGCAACTGCAGTCTGGCTGGCTGAGTGTCACCACCCAGGACATCAGTCAGTACTGATCCAAACAGGGATTTCCATCCTGGAGAAAATTGTTCCCTGCACATCCCAGCCCCGTGTGGCAGCTGCAGTGGGACACACACCCCCTCCTCCCCCAGCAGCTCCTGGGTGACTGCTCTACCCCTGACTCACACTGCACAGGGATAAAGGGCCTGTGAGACAGAACACTGCTGATTGATTCTAAGCTCTCTGGGAGCTGTTTGTGACACTTGGCCACCAGGGTCTATTAAACACCCAGAATGATCTTAAATGGTGTGTTTGCTTAGGTAGGATATAAAAAAGAGGGAAAAAAATTAAAAAACATTTACTGACCACAGACCTCTACCATTTATTTCACATCTGTTCAGCCGACCTCGTCCTATTAAGAAGAACGATTAATGTTTAAGGGACATGAAAAATAAAATGGCTATAATAAATGGGCACTACCACTAATTACCACTTAGGTTTGTGTTCTAGTGAATTAATGGCACGGCACAACGCTGAGTGTTAATGTGTGATCTCGGCTTACGGGGCTGAGCCGCGGCTTTGCGACACCCTGAGCACTGACACCGCATCTGACCAAGCAGCCAGCTCAGTGCCATGGGCCAGTCAAGGGCAGGGCACTCTCTCCTAAGCCTCTCGCTAGGAAACTAGCAGATTTAGTGCCTCATAATGAAATATTTGTATTTTTCTAATCATTCCATCAGGTTCCTTTAGCAAGAGGGTTCACAGAAGAGCAGAAGTCATTCCTGTAAGCCAGGGGAGGTGGGGTTCCTTCCCAGGGCACTAAAAGGGGTTGGCAATGGGGGCTTGAAGGGATAGAGATTCTTAAAACTATAAAACTCAAATAATAGCAATAGAAGTACAGAAGACAAGACATGAATCTTGGCAATGAGCTTTGATAACACATCCACTATTAAAAAAACCTAAAAGTCTCTTTCCCTCACTTTTCCTATTTGCCAATAACAAAAAACAAAACAAACAAAAAACCCCCCCAAAAAAAAACCAAAAAAAAGATGACAGTGAGACAATGAGGGACTGTGATGTATTCAGAACGGTGCAGCAGGGAGCTGGCCTTAGTTTTTTCAACAAAAATAGAGGTTACCAAAGGAAATTCGGGTGAAGCAACCTGTGGGTCCCAGAGTGGAATTGAAAACCACAATTATTTACTAATAACTACATTCCAACTCCTCTCTGCCACAGTTTTTAGCAGAGCTGTACACAGCAATATGCACCTGCTTAGACCTGCTTGTCTCTAGCATCTAATCTGGGAAAAAAAGTATTTTAAGAGTTTGAGACATGATAAAAATCAGGGGGAAACCACTGAAAAACCTCAAGAAGAGAGCAGAAGTTATGAAAATTTGCTGCTATTCCAGGCAACCATGTGCTGGCTCTGAGCAGAAATCCCAGCCCCCTGCCAAAACAGGGCACTGCAATGAAGGGCAAAAGCGAAATACCAGCTCAGGGGGTCTGGAATTGCCCTCATCTCTGTAGCATGTGCTAATACCACTCACAGGCACAGCAAAAGGGTCAAAACCAAAATGGTATCATTTACTTAGCAGACTTTCTTGGAAATAGGAAGGAACATCACACCCAGCATAGTCAATGCCGCTTGGAAAAGAGCAGCTGGAACAAAACCCTCACCACAGCCAAGCTCCATTTCTGTTCAAAAACCTGCAGAAAAGCAGCAGCACCAAGGACGAAAACAAACCCCTTGGCACTGCTTTTCCACATATGTCAACCTTATTGAAACCAGCTCAGAGCCCCTCTTTAGGCAGCAGCATCGTGCCCACCAGCCTGGAGCACCAGGAACAGGTTCTGTGTTCCTAGCTCTGCAGTGTAAAAGTTAATAACCATTTAGGTGCAAAAAAAACAGTAAGCACACTCCAGCAGCACATCTGCTCTCCCCTGGTTCCCAGCCTTGTGACCAGGGCCATGCCTGCAGGACGATGGATGACCATTGGCCCTAAATAAAAAATACTTATTATTTCCCTTCAGACGGTGAGAGGCAGTGGGACTGAGTGCAGAGACATATTGGAAATGTCTTTGCATATAAATGGCATCATTTTCCTTGGAACATGCCTGGCATGTAGCTTGAGCTTATGTTGCATCATCTCTGCACCCAAACTTGCTAGTGAGGGTTAAATTTGCATTTTGGACTACAAAAATACATTGAAAAGCTAGAAAGAATACTAAATAAACTGATTTTAGGCAGCTTTTACCCAGGGATAAAACAAAAGATCCAAGATAATTTGCATTTCAGTTTAATTGTTATGATTTGCCTTTTGGTTTCCAAGGAAGGTTTTTTTTCTTTAAAACAATTAAAAAACAAAACCAATCACAGGAAATGGACTCAAAGTGGCATTTGGCCTCTGCTCATTACCTGTGCAAACCCACTTCCAGCTGAAGACCCAGAGGGCCACCAGCACCCACCAGTGCAGGCAGGGAGCCAGGGCAGCGGCTGGGGGTCCTGCCCACCCTTTTCCCTCCATCCTTCTCCCTTTCCAAGGGGCAGGAAGAAATTAAAATGTCCCTTCAAACCTTTCGAGTTCCTCCAGCCCTATTTCTTCCCAAAACCCCAGGCAATGGTTTGGCTTTCACCTCTTGACAGCACTTTTTGGACACCTCAGACCAGCTGTAACTGTGACCAGGAAAGGCAACAGCTTTGGCAAAGCGCTAACAAAAACGTCCTGTGCCGAGTGGAGCAGGATCTCGAGTGAGATGGGCAGGGCTCTGCTGAAATGTGTTTTTCACAGAGCCCGACACAAGCACTTCTTTATTTTCCTTAAAACAGTTCCAGGGAGATGCTATAAACTCACTTCACACTAAACCAGAGGGGGGAACCTTCATTGCTAAGAGCTGAAGAAACAAAAGGGTTCAACGTGGCTCCTGCTCGGCGATGAAACATCCACCAGGACACTTGAAAAAAATCCTTCATGAGGACCTCCTCCTCATTAAATGATCTGCAGAGGGCAGCTTCTTAAATAAAGCTGGAAATAATCAAAGAAGGATGAGGAATGGCAGTCATCCAACAAGGGCTCACAGAAGGGGAACAAAGTACCGGTGACCTGGGACACCGCGCAGAAGAAATAGAACTCCCCTTTCACAGGCAGTGTCCCCAGAAGCCGCTGGAGAAGAGCTGTCTGACAGCGGCAGGGTGTGCTCCAGCAAGCACTTTGGAGGTCACCACTCCAGTTGTGCACTTCCAGGGCACTATCGGATCAGAGCAGCCTGGGGACAGCCCTGTCACCCTCTGGGGACAGCGGGCCTTGTGGCACCGATGGCTGCTGCCACCTTCGCAGGTGGTCCCTCTGGGGGCGCCGGTGTCTGTTCCTCCTGCCCCCGCCTGCCCCAGGTCCCTGAATTAAAAATAAGAGTTTCTGCTCATAAGTGATTTCAAAGACAAGTGGGTCTGTGCAGTGTCTGAAAAACAACAGTCAGCCAGAGCATCTTCCTGCACCCGAGAGGAAAACATAACATCACAGAATCATGGGACCACAGACTGGTTTGGGTTGTGCTCCAACCCCTGCAGTGACAGGGACATCTCCAACCAGACCAGGTTGCTCAGAGCCCCATCTAACCTGACCTGGAATGTTTCCAGGGATGGGGCTTCTACCACCTCTCTGGGCAACCTGGGCCAGGGTCTCACCACCAGCTGCATAAAAAAAACAAATTAAAAAGATATGATATGATATATAATATGTATGATATAAGCAGAGACAGGATAAACTCTTAAAGAACAGATCATTTGTTCCATCCATGAGGAACTTTAAGGAATATTTCAGGTTGTTCAACATTTCAGCTATGATTTTTGCTCTAAAAGGGAAAAAAAAAAAACCAACAAAACAAAACACCACAGAAAAAGAAAAAGAAAAATCTCTGCTTTTCCCACCACTGTTGTATCTTTATGATTGTTTAAATTCTGGTGACGCTGTGTCAGACATAGCTCAAATATACAATAATCCCATCATTCATAGCAAGCAGTCCTTGCCTAGCATGGAGGGATATTAATCCTAGGTATTGTATTTAAATTGCAAGCATTAGCTCAGGAGAGGGTCGTCTGTGCAGCACAGTAAAACAATATATCTTACCTCCTGAACATGCTTCTCCTTAGGTGCTGGACTTTCACCTCTACTCTCTTCAGATCGCTCAAGTGAATGTGATGGCCTCAGCACTTTTTGTGCAAACAGTGCACTGGATTTCTCAGTTCCAAACTATCCACCAGCTCAGCAAAATTTTTAATCATTGTCACTCTCCATTTTGTATAGGTCCAAGACAAAATGAGATGGAGTCTGAATTATCGTCTCAAGAGCCTGTCCAGGACACGCTGAAGGAGACCAGCAGGCCATTGGAAGCCCGCTGCTGTGTCTGCCTGTGTTTTGTCAACTCCATAAGCCACAGAGTTTACTTTCCAATCCTATCAGTCCTTCATCTCTCTCAAGTACTAAATCAATCCTATTTTAAAATGTCAATTAAACTGGTCAATGTTTTTGATGGTATTAGAAAGTACTTGATATCTTTGCTGCCCTTTAATTTTATGAAATAGGAGAGAATAATCCTGCAAAATAAAGCCCCTTCAGCTATAAGCTTATCTCTAAAATATTCATTTTTAATGGTGTTATGTTGTAACAAAATCTCTTTCTCTTTTTGTAAACAGAAGGAAGATTACAGTTGCACTACTTAGGAAAAGGGGTTTTAATCCAGAAACAAACCTGTGCAGACAAAGACAATGGGGAATGTACTAATTAGAAGTCTTTAAGGAGTCAACATTGGCCAAAAGTTCAAAAGTCACCTTAAGAGAAACTTCTTTTCCTAATTAGGCAGCAGGATTTTGTTCCATTTGTCCTCTTTCGGTATTTTTAGGGAAGTGAACAAACACAGAGGGTGTCCTTCTTCTGCTGACAGAGACTGGACCAGTCCCAATCAAGTCAATGAGCTCTTTCCCAGCTGATGTAAATGGCTCTGCTGAAGTCAGCGTGGGGCCTCAACTGCCATCAGCCAGGAGACTCCTGGTTGTCCCTACCCTCCTCCAGAAGCCTCTCCAGCAGTCATGCCAAGGATCATCCATCAGATGCTTTCAAGACCATCTGAACACAGATCCTCTTTGCCTGAGGAACACAGTCACAACTGGACAGTCCTCACAGCTCCTCAGCTGGTCTGTGACACAACCAGATGTGGTAGGAGATGGCACAAGCACTGACAACCACACACAGGTGAACCAGACAGTTGGGTATCTTCTAAACACTGGCAGATGAAATGTCACCAGGTTTGTTCATGATTGAAGCCATCCATCTACTGTCCCTTTTAGATCCCTCCCCAACTCCTGGCGCTGGCAGAGATGCTGCAGCCCCATGGGGACACAGGACACAATGGTGCAGGCTCCACAAATGGCCAGGGAGAAATGGGGAGCTGCCACGTCTTCTCATGCTCAGCCAGGTGCAGCCCAGATCGAGCTTTGTCCACAGGACACTCACCAAGATGTGGGATGTCATTCCCACCCCCTGGAAGCCAGGACTCTCCAGAGGCTGTCACCACCCCTCCCTGTATCTCCTCTGGGGCACTGAGACCTGAGCTTTTGGGATTTTATTTCTTCATAGCAAGAAGCCCTGGCTGCTCTAAGACAAGGCTGACCACTGAGGCAGGTCTGCACTCAAAGTGCAATCCCTGGGGATCAACCAGAGCCAACTCAAACAGCCGGGGACAGTTTGTGCCTCTCCAGGACCTCTCCCCTGCCCCAGCACTTCCCCTGAGATCCTGCTACCAGGCTTCTGGGCAAGTCAAGCTGGGGCAATGAGGCAGGTGGGACCCCAAACCTTCCTCTACAACCTGGCTTTTGCCAAGAAAAGTCAGCTTTCTTCAAAAAAGTCTTTCTTTCAACACTTGTTTGATTTCCAGGCTTGCCACCCATTTAACAGAAGATTCGGTACAAGAGGTGACACAGGATGTCACTGAGGGGGGCAGCTGCTCCCCTCCAGCTCCAGGGACAGGCTACTCTCCTGTTTCTGCAGGATGCTATCTCCAGCCAGGAGCTCCAGGTGTGACCACAACACTTTCCACCCAGTCTGTCCTCTCCACCACACACCTGGGACACAGCAGCGTCCCCTCCCCGGGCTGCAGCCGGGCTGGTGCCAGGGGCTGCTCCGTGACACTGCTGCCAGGATGTCCCCAGCGCAGGAACCCACCACGTCCCACCAGCAAAAGCAGCACAAACGCTGCGGTGGTTGGGGCTGCACAGAGGCTCCAAGTGAGTGATTTTAACAGCCAGCAATTAAGTGACAAAGAGAGGATTAGGGCATCAGCTGGAGACTGAGCAGCAGAGCAGCGGGACGAGAGATAGGAACCGATCTTAATTTTACAAACTGTGTTCCAAAGCGAGGTGTCCGTGCCTCTATTTATGCGGCTGCGACCCCGGCCCCAGGGGAGCTCGTCTGCACGTTGGCTTATCTCAGCAACTCCTCTTTACATATGTACTGAACAAAGCCTTGTTTGAAGAGCAGCACGGTGGCCACTGGCCCCTCCCTTCCCTGCCAGCTCTCCAGATGATCTTTCGAGAACCTGAATCTTTGCTCTAAATCAGCCCGTAGGCACCTCCACCTCTTTGCTGTAGTTGTTTATCAACTGATAACATCATACAAGCCCTTTCTGGGTGCGTTCCATGTGAAATTGGATAAGCTCAACAGGAACAGGCTTCTCTGCATCGAGGTCTTTGGAGCACCACTCATCTGAGGGAACCAGCCCTCACATGCCGGTCACTTGTGCCCAGGTAACAAACCTTGCTGTGGCTTTAATTCTTTTTTCCTTCTGAAATGCTCCTGAGTATCTTTAAGAGAGAGGGACACATCTTCAGTGATCTCCATGGGTTAGAGTTTTTAAAAATACATCAGGCTTAACCTCAACAGCAGAACGAGGTAGTCATATTAATAAATCCATGGGCACTAAACCAAGGATTATTTTTATCTGGCAGAGATGCTGATTTTTATTTTAAAATGTTCTTCAACAGCAAAACCAAAGAATGATGTCATCACTAATCAGGAGTCCTACCAGTACAGAAAGAAGGAAAATCAGGGAAGGTGATGTATGGGAACAAATATAGCAAACCAACCCAAATGTTAAATGACTCATTCCGAAGAGTAGCAACCAGAAACTAAAATCTGGATTCTAGTCAGAGATTTTCATGGAACTGCCCTGATTTTTGTAAATCCTCATGCTCTGCAGAGCATCAGGTCAGGAGCTCTTCTCTTCAGTTTGTCCATAGCTCAGGTGGTGCCAGAGACCTCTGAGGGGCTCCTCTGGCCTTAATTACTCCTTTTTTTTTCTTTTTAAATGAATAGAAGAGACACAGAGAACACAAAGCATCTTAGATAATGAAAGCAACAGTAGAATAGAATAGACTAGACTAGACTAGACTAGAATAGAATATTTCCATTGGAAGGGACCTGCTCTGATCATCTAATCCAACTCCCTGACCAACTCAGGGCTGACCAAAAGTTAAAGCAGAGACATTGTCCAATATTAGGGATATTTCCCTCTCACCTGATTTACTTTGACAGCACCTCACTAGCTCAGCAGAGCACAAAGCACTGCCTGAACCTGCAGTGATGGACACCAGGGGTCCATCAGACGTGTAGGGTTTGTGCACCCAGACATGTGCAGGGTTTGTGCACCCAGACATGAGCAGGGTTTGTGGACCCAGACATGAGCAGGGTTTGTGCACCCAGACACGTGCAGGGTTTGTGCACAGGAGCACGGTGGACATTCAGGGGATCTTTCTGGAGCATCTCAAAGTGCTTTGTTTTTATTTTAAGTTATCAGAGTTCAGTTTTGTCCCCGAACTCACATTTATTTTTGTGCAGTCAGACTTTATCTCAGCTGAATGCCATTATGAGATCCTCCTTTAGAGAAGTAAAGGGTAACCCGCACCTCAGTGGAGCCAGCCTATGCTGCAATTTAAACATCTGCTACAGGTCAGCACCCAGCTGTTCCAAAGTGATCAGAATAAGGTGAAGAAAGAACAAACTGGATCTTCTCAGCTGAGAAGTTCTCAAACTACCGAACAGCTGAGAGAGGGGAGACTTTTAATAAAGAAAAAGAGCAAGCTACCTGAAAGGAGGGTGGAGAGAGGTGGGGGTGGGTCTGTTCAACCAAGGACCAAGGGACAGGACAAGAGGAAATGGGCTCCAGTTGTGCCCAGGGCAGTTGAGATGGGATGTGAGGAAGAATTTCTTTGCTGAAAGGGCTCTGAGGCATTGGCAGGGGTTGCCCAGGGCAGTGGTGGAGTCCCCATCCCTGGAGGGATTGAAGAGTCGTGTAGACACAGTGCTGAGGGACATGGGTCAGTGGGGACTGGTCAGTGTTGGGTTCATGGTTGGACTCCAGGAGCTTAAAGGGCTTTTCCAGTCCAGGCCATTCTGGGATTCTCTGGGATCTGTGAGAGTTTTCTTTTTTTCAGGAGAGAAAAAACAACCAGGGCAGCACCAGCAAGGAGACTGTGGCCACCCACCGCCCAGACTGACGGTGGACAAACGTGCTGGGCTGCCTCGTGCCTCTCCTTACAGTATCACACCACGAGCTCACTTGCCTCAGGAGGTGTGACTGTGGGCTCAGGGGGATTTTTCAATTTTTTAAAACCTTGTTTAATTACAAGCTGAACTTTGCAGTGGGGTGAGCAGTGTAGGACTGGTGTAGGCTGAGCAAACCGACCCCTGCGTGATGCCCACTGCAGCTGTGCCAAGAGCTGGGGCGGCCCCAGGTCCTGCACAAGAATTCAACTCCTCAGGCAGTAGCTTTGCCAAATAGGAAGAAAAAATGTGAAAACAGCTTATGAATTGAGAACACACCTGCGTTCAACACAGTGTCTCTTTTCAACAGAAAATACCTTCCTGGCTCCAAGATCCCTGTTCTGATTAAAGTTTCTGAAACTGGCACACTCCTGTAATACATTTTGATGAAATCCCATTCTCCAGTGAAATTGTTATGCTGGATAACTTCCAGGCAACAGCAGCACAAAGACTGTTAATCAAGTTCAGCAGAATATATAGTGACTGCGAAACCAGCATTAAACCACCTATCCTGGGCAGTCCAGAATTCATGGTTCACAGAGAATGAACTTCTTCTTGAGAGCAGAATTACAAAGATATAAAAATAGAAAAAACATCTTGAAAGCCAGAACTTAAGTGATTACCTTCGTATCGCTCTGTTCTCGAAGTGACACCAGGAACCAGGCTTTAACTCACAGAGGTAAAGGCTGGAATCCATCCTGGCTCGTATTCATAGGAGCAATGACTCAAAATCTGCACCCCCACACTGGAGCCTGGGAGACTCCCCCACACCCGCCCTGTGCTGGGCAGAAGTGGGGGAAAACGCCCTGTTTTGGGCCAAAAGCCCTGTTTTGGGCCAAAAGCCCTGCTTCCCCTCTGCTGCCAGGGGACACTGGCAAACGCCCAGTTTGAGTCACGTTTCAGCTCCCGGGCTGGTCAGCAGCCGGTCACACACAGCGGTGTGCAAGTGGCCACCAGCCCTGAGGAGTGGGACCTGCTGTGCTGTAATGGGCTGTGACACCTCCAGAAGGGCCTAGTTAAAATTATAATTACTATGGGCAGGGATGGACTCCATTCAGCAGCGTGATATTAGGCTGAGTCTCAGCTGGGGGCTGTGTCTCAGCTGGGGGCCTGTCCCTGCTCCAGTTAGAGCACTGGTACTTACATCCCTCCTAAATTTAGATAAAGGTTTGAACTGGGGATAGAAAACTCCGAATTGCAGAGCAGAAGACAGGCTTTAAGGTAAAGAAACACTAGATCATGAGCTGTGGATGTGTGCAGGGAGCTAAAGTGCTTTACTGTGGTCCTAGAGAAAGTATATTTTGGGTTGAATTACGTCCCTTTCTTCCATGTGCCGGACTTTTAACTTTGTGCTACTTTGAGTCTCTTCAAGGACAAGAACATGCAAGGAGTGCCACAAAAATGTGAACTCAGAAAAACAGAGAACAGATACAAAAGGCCCAGCTTTAGGGAGAGGCAGCCAAACTTTCTGATTATCATCTCTGTAATGATCAGTAACTCGCTGATAAATGGATCTGCATGACTTTGACAGCGCTGATGAATGACTTCTGCCAGAAAACATGGAGATTGATGCATTGTTCAACCTTAAACTAAACATATAAAGTTGACATTAATTCACTGGTAGGCCCTACAACCTGCATTTCATCAGCATTTATAATTAAACATGTTGCTTCATGAATTTTACAAATATGGCACAAAGTTGCTAATGAAGTGCCTTAAATTCTATTAACATTCATTTAGTCTCTTTGCTTTCCCTTTAAACATGCATTTAAAATTCTAATCACTGCAAAAAGATTTTAATAAAACACGATGTTAATGAAATATGTGAAAGAGCTATTGAAAGAAAGAATTCTTAAAAAAAACCCCCAAACAAACCTGCAAGAAAGCTGAAGGAAGCAAGCTAAGCTAAACTGGCACACAAATAGAGCCAGTAGTCTATTTAAGGAAAAGCACATTTGTGTTCTAGGATGGCACGATTTTAAAAGGCTCTTTTTGGTACTAAATATTAGTTATTGGCATTAATGAGAGGATTAAGCTTTGAATTCTTTCCAGCTCTCTCGTTTTTATTTTTACACTCTACCTTTCTCCACAACAATTCTCACTCTCTTGAGCGTGGTCACGGTGCTCCGCTCCGGTGGCTGTGACATCCACACTTTGCTGCTGGGTCCCAGGGCAACCCCACCACAGCATCCTGCTGCCGTGTCCTGTAAGCTCCCGCTTTCAGTAACTTACCTGGTGGAGATCAGAATTCCTTCCCTTTTCTTTATCACTTTATTCTTTATTATTCACCAAACAGTGGTGGAAACCATGTTCTGAGAGACCAAATGCCATTCAGCGCAGTTTGGCTTTGAGGACCAAGCACAAGCAAAGTGGCGCTCACCTCTCGGCCGGTGGTGAGCAACTGCACTGGGCATCACTCATTGGCATATTCTGTTATTGCTGTTATCATCATTATTATTGGTTTTATCTCAAGCCATGAGTCTCCTTGCTCTTTTTCTTCCAGTTCTCTCCCCTGTTCCCTGGGGTGGGGGGAAGGTGAGCGAGCGGCTGTGTTTGGCTGCAGCCAAAGGAGTGAAACCCCCACAGGCTCTTCAGGGAGAAGGTAGGATTTCCATGATCAACAGTGAATGTTTTCTGGTAAGAATTTCAGTATTTATTAATCAACTGCAGGAGTTACTGGACACCTGCTACTGAAGAGCAACCACAGGGATGATGAGTGCCTGTGCCTGGCTCTTCCCTCCACACCCAAAGCCAAGCCGTGCCTAGGAAAGGAGGCTGGGGCTCACTCAGCACCGGAGGAGGAGGAGGAGGCAGTGGACTTGCTGTGGGCACGTGGGAGCTCGCTCACAGCTTTGTCTGTGTTTCTCTACCTGTGCTGTCCCACGGAGCCCTGTCGGGACTGAGCATCGCACAGCACAGGGGACAGAACTGCCGGAAGGAGCTAAAGGCTTAGCGGGGATGGGGAGGAGCAAGGAGCTTTTTTTCCACTGGCAGAGAGAGGAACACCAAGGAAAAATCCCTTTTAGGTGTCTCTGAATGAAGGAATAGCCCCATTTTGTGTTATTTTGTAAAGTTTCCATTTGAAGCTGTTCAGTGACCAGAAACCAAAGGAGATTCAGACGTAGCAAGGAATCATTTCCCAGGCTGGAGAGGGAGCCTATCACCTCACCACAGCGGTACCCTAAATCAGCAAACAAAATGGCTTTTATTGCTTCCCTTTGCATCATTCTGGTCCCACAGCCCTCTGTTCTCCACCGCCGCTTCTTAAACCTCATTACAGCAGCTCTGATTCTTACCAGTGTTTGCAGTGTTGCTTTCAGTGCCTTGGAGAAAAATACCTCCAGCAGTAAATTCACCAGAACCATACACTGCTCTGAAAATATTGGGAAAAGGAGGCAAAAATCAGGGAGTGATGTGGCTGGGGAAAGAAAGAAAACAAAAACACAAACCCTAAAACCCCGATCCAGATTCACAAGACTGCTTTGGGGAAGGACCTCTTAGTTCCCTACAGGCTTTTATTCTAAATAATAAAATTAATTGTTAGTTTTAAAGACAAAGAGTGGTTGTGTCCTGCCCAGGGTCCCTGGTGGGAAGGACTCACCCAGGCCCAGGGACCAGGACCCCCCACACGGATCGAGCCATTCCCAGTCCCTCAGGGACCAGCCGGGTGGTTTACATGGGACACAGCAGCTGAGGCAGGAAGGTTGTGACTCCTTGTCCCAGCTAAGGGGCTTCAGAGAGCTTCATACCAGCTTTGAGAGGCTGCCCCTACTTATTTTAGAGTGTGCATTCAGTACAAACTCGTTTCTGCACTTATTATTGCTCCGTTGACATTTAAATGCAAAAATAGGCTTATTGCAGTACCACTTTGCCTTATTATGGTTGGACTCAGTGATCTTAAAGGTCTTTTCCAACCACTGCAATTCTGTGAAAGGTATCAGGTGTATCAGGTGTAGGACTGTCAAAATGTAATGCAAAGGGTCAGAAAGCTCATTCACAGAATTAGTGCTCAAATTCAACAGAAAATATCTCGGATAGTGAGTTTTATCATGGGTTTCTGGTCAGTTAAGAAGGACCTGGACATGCTGAGTGGATAAAGACTCAAGAAATAACTTCCAGTCCATTCTATTTGCAACAGATGTAAAACTTCCTCTCACTTTGAATAGAGATGGGTAGAGCATTAGAAGTGATGGCAATGGAAATGCCCAAGTAGCTCTGCTACCAGGCTGCTGGCAAAGCAGCTTTATTTTAAATTCCCCAAACCAGCAGAAAGGTGACTGTGGTTTCACTAGGGAAGCACTGATGCACAAGTTTGAGATGAACCACAGAAAAAACAATCAGAGGATTTAAAATAAAATAAATGGTAAATCTATGTATAAATACACTGAAGAATGTGGTTTTCCTCAGAGGATGTGTTTACTGAATATGATTTTCAGTTATTTGTGTTATCATTTTGAGGCTTTTTTTCAACAAGGGTCTAAATTAATAGAAGCTTTCAGTCTCTGAAACTATGAAAAACTATTATGGTACAACTGGTCCATATGATGTAATAAGTGGTTAATATAGAGTCTTTAACTCATGGATTGGGAATTCTTCTTGTTTTTGAAGAAACACACACATGCTGTGTGAAAATGTGGGGTGCAGGAGGGCGTGAGAGAAGACAACCATAATGTCTGGGAAGAGAATTAACCTTTCACTGACACAAAACCAACCTGGCCAAGTGAACCTGCTGCAGAAGCATGAAGCTGCCACACCTGACCCTAGAGCAATGAGCAAAGCAGGCAAAGAGAAAAACTCTGCCATGGAAAAAGTCCCTTTTCTTTCCTGATAAATCACATTCATCAGCACACAAGGTACAAAGGGATGGAGAGAATTACGCACCACAACCTGCAGAACACGCCTCTCAGCTGGTGTAAATCTGTACCTTTGGGGCAATAAACAGAACACAAAGACAGGGGACAGGCAAGAGAAACACAGCAACCACAGTACACAGCTGTAGCTCAGGCCCAGACAAAGGAGTAACGTCACAAATCCCACCTCAAGACAGTGAACACCAGTGCCAGAGCATTCATCCAGTGAACCCCAGTCCCAGAGCATTCATCCAGAGAGTGAACCCCAGTCCCTGAGCATTCATCCAGCCAGTGAACCCCAGTCCCTGAGCATCCAACCAGCCAGTGAACCTCAGTCCCTGAGCATTCATCCAGCCAGTGAACCCCAGTCCCTGAGCATTCATCCAGCCAGTGAACCCCGGTTCTAGAGCATTCATCCAGCCAGTGAACCCTGGTTCTAGAGAATTCATCCAGAGATTGAACCCCAGTGCCAGAGCATTCATCCAGCCAGTGAACCCCAGTCCCTGAGCATTCATCCAGCCCGTGAACCCCAGTCCCTGAGCATTCATCCAGCCAGTGAACCCCAGTCCCTGAGCATTCATCCAGCCAGTGAACCCCAGTCCCTGAGCATTCATCCAGCCAGTGAACCCCGGTTCTAGAGCATTCATCCAGCCAGTGAACCCCGGTTCTAGAGCATTCATCCAGCCAGTGAACCCTGGTTCTAGAGAATTCATCCAGAGATTGAACCCCAGTGCCAGAGCATTCATCCAGCCAGTGAACCCCAGTCCCTGAGCATTCATCCAGCCCGTGAACCCCAGTCCCTGAGCATTCATCCAGCCCGTGAACCCCAGTGCCAGAGCATTCAACCAGCCAGTGAACCCCAGTGCCAGAGCATTCAACCAGCCAGTGAACCCCAGTCCCAGAGCATTCATCCAGCCAGTGAACCCCAGTTCTAGAGCATTCAACCAGTGAACCCCAGTCCCAGAGCATTCCACAAGACAGTGAACCCCAGTCCCTGAGCATTCATCCAGAGAGTGAACCCCAGTCCCTGAGCATTCCACAAGACAGTGAACCCCAGTCCCTGAGCATTCATCCAGAGAGTGAACCCCAGTCCCTGAGCATTCATCCAGCCAGTGAACCCCAGTCCCTGAGCATTCATCCAGAGAGTGAACCCCAGTCCCTGAGCATTCATCCAGAGAGTGAACCCCAGTCCCTGAGCATTCATCCAGCCAGTGAACCCCAGTCCCTGAGCATTCATCCAGTGAACACCAGTCCCTGAGCATTCAACCAGCCAGTGAACCCCAGTCCCTGAGCATTCATCCAGAGAGTGAACCCCAGTCCCTGAGCACTCATCCAGTGAACCCCAGTCCCTGAGCATTCATCCATCCCAAACGTCTTCCACAGGCACCCCCAGCAGCGGGAGCGGGGGGTCCCGGCAGGTGGGTACCACCCTGGTACCATCCCCAGTGTTGCTATGGCACCCAGGAAAGCACCTCTCCACCTTCCACTCGCTGGAAAAAGCAATGGCACGGGCCCTCAGCCACCTGAAACTGCTGAAAACACGGTTACAGAGAACCCTGAAAGGAAAACCTCCAGAACCTGCCTTAAGCCCAAATCAAACCAGCTGAAATGAGAACATCTTGGGTGGGGGTGACGCGGAACAGGTACGGTGCCTTGCAGAAACGTGAAGGTTGCATCTGCATCTCACAACACCTTCTGGAATATTCATGCCAGGTACTTTCATTTATTTTTAATTACTTTTTTTTTTTTTGTACTGACCCTTTTCCAAACTGAAGATTAAAAAAAATTGAAATATTGAAATACTTTGCAGAATAAAAATTCTTGATTTTCCTAATTTTAATACAGTTTTAGATAAATATCAGCAACACCATTAGAGCAGCAATGGCAATAGCACAGGGACTGCTTTGTGAAGGTTGTATGGTTTTTTTCCTGCACCCTAATGTCTCCAGTTACTTAGATAACATCACCTGTATTTGGACACAGAGCTGAAGTTCAAAGACAAATCTTTCAGGCTGTGCCATGAAGAAAACTTTTATTTTTCGTAAATAGGCAGATTGAAATCCATGGAGTTGATCCTGGCCGCGGTTCCCGGGCTGGGACCCGTGACAGCGCCAGTGAGCGCACGGGGAACATTTCTGAGACTGCCTCTCCTCACTGTGCAGCAAAGAAACAATTGCACAGCACCGTCTCTGGCAGACAGCACCGGGTCATTTCATGCACAATTTACAATATGCAAACGTGAACATGTCGTGAACATGAGCTGAGCATGAAGGAATCATCTGTACCATGAAAACTGACTGCATGGTTAGCTGCTGTGACTGTCAACAGAGTGCTGCAGAAGATGTGGTGGGAGCTGTCCTTATGCACACACGGACAGACATTCCAGTGTCCTCTCTCCACAGTTTCCTTACACATCTGCTTTGGTACCTGCACTCCCTACTGCCCATACTGTGCCCTCCTCTCATCAGAACCACAGACGGGTTTGGGTGGGAAGGGACCTTAAAGCTCATCCAGTCCCAGCCCCCTGCCAGCAGCAGGGACACCTTCCACTAGACCAGGTTGCTCAAAGCCTCATCCAACCTGGCCCAGAACACTTCCAGGGAGGAGCAGCCACAGCTTCTCTGGCCAACCTGGGCCAGGGTCTCACCACCCTCACACCAAACAATTTCTTCCTCACATCTCAGCTCCATCTCCCCTCTGCCAGTTTCAACCCATCACCCCTTGTTCTGTCACTCCCTGCCCTTGGCCAAAGTCCCTCCCCAGCCTTCCTGGAGCCCTTTCAGGTACTGGGAGGCCACTGGAAGGTCTCCCTGGAGCCTTCTCTTCTCCAGGCTGAACAGCCCCAACTCTCTCAGCCTGTCCTCACAGCAGAGCTGCTCCAGCCCTGGCATCATCCTCGTGGCCTCCTCTGGACTGGCTCCAGTAGCTCCATGTCCTTGTGCTGTTGGTGGCCCAAGAACTGGACACAGCACTCAAATCACATACCCCAGATCCCTCTAAGTGTGACACTGTGCACACAACCCCTATTTCAACAGGCCAGAATACTTCATATGTAAAAAATGAGCCATTTCCTGCGTAACAGCCAGCCTGAGTCACGAGCTCCCCTACCTGCCACGTTGACTCAGGCTCAGAGGTGAGGTCAGAACATGTGCAACTTGGCAAAGATGCTCTTCAGCTCTTTTTTGCTTAAAAATGGGGCTCGTGCTAGCCTGGCTCTTCTACTAAAGCAGCATGCATGTAAATGCTGAATGAAAGAAAAAAATTCAAAGCAAAAAAAAAAAAGGGCACTCTAACTCCCCATTGCATTTGTCACTACTGGCAGCAGCTTGCACGCCCTGGCAGCAGGAATGCACACCTGGGCTGAGTGAACAGGGAGGGCAGAAAAAGCCCCTGTCCAGGTCCTGGGCTCTACTTGTGTTCCCAAATATAAGGGAGGAGCCAAGGAAAGCACAACACCTCTGCCCTGCAGCCCAGAGGTTACCAATGGATGGAAGAGGGGGAGCAAGGCTCCATTTATTGGCTTCAGACCAGGAAGAGATGCAAGTTCAGTGCTAATACAGCTGACTTACTCCACAGTTACTCCCTCTTGCAAGTATCTTTTACTCCCATGACAGCTACTGAGCAGTCGGCGCCACATCTGCCCCTGCCTGCAGCCAGCCAGGGAGGCTGCAAGAGCGGGCAGAGCTGACAGCACAGTCACCCCTGTGTTTCCTGAGACTGCCTGCTGCAAAATTGTCTTTCCCAGGTGCTTGGCACTATAGTATTTGAGCCACTGAACAGACAATCTGTTTTAAAACAATGATCATTTTGAATAACAAACATTTTTTCAAAGGCACTAAGTTCACATTTTCAGGTGGGATGGCACATCCCAAGTGAAGATCACGGAATCCCAGAACTGCCTGGATTGGAAAAGCCCTTTAAGCTCATTGAGTCCAGCCATGAACCCAACACTGACCAGTCCCCACTGACCCCTGTCCCTCAGCACTGTGTCTACACGACTCTTCAATCCCTCCAGGGATGGGGACTCCACCACTGCCCTGGGCAACCCCATCCAATGCCTCAGAACCCTTTCAGCAAAGAAATTCTTCCTCACATCCCATCTCAACTGCCCTGGCCACAACTGGAGCCCATTTCCTCTTGTCCTGTCCCTTGTTCCTTGGTTGAACAGACCCACCCCCACCTCTCTGCACCCTCCTTGCAGGGACTTGGACAGAGCCAGAAGGTCTCCCCTCAGCCTCCTTTTCTCCAGGCTCAGCACCCCCAGTTCCCTCAGCCGGGAACTCAGCACACTTGTGCTCCAGCCCAGATGATTTGGATGATGCTGTGCCACGTGGGGTTATGTTCAGCACGGACTGAAAACAAATTACATGAGACAAGCACAAAAATTTGTGGAGTATCAACTGCTGAGAATCTTCTTGCTCAGGCACACAGTTTATTAGCAAAAGTCTCTGGCTGGTATCTCGCTGTATCTACCCTTCCAATCAGCCATATGGGAGGAAATCTGTAAATTATGTTGTAGCAATTAATACTTCCTTATACAGTTTGTACAAAATTGTTGAATGAATTATGCTACAGGAAGCAAATGTACAGAGCCAAACAATGGAACTTCATGAATATTTAGTTCTTATGATTTATTTAAAGTAGTAAAGACACAACATCCCATCACCTTCAGCACACCTGTTAAGATGAAGCATTCTGTCTCCTACCAATCTTATTTAGTCTAAAGAGATTCAGTAAATTTTCTTGCCGTAATTAATTTTGTATCTAAATAAATGGGAGGAAAATGGGCCCAAATACTGGAATGACCATCGCTCTCTCAGGGACAGGAGAGCACACGCAGCGATTTCAGAGGTGGACTGCTTGCTCAGCCCGATGCTGGCACAGCCGTGCAGAGCTGCCCACGGTGGACAACCTGTCCTTCTGCAGAACTGTCCAAAATCCAGTGACACTTCCACATTTCACACAGGTCGAGCCCCTGCTGCAACTACCGTGTCACTGCAGGAGTCCTTGTCTGCCTTGCATCGTTTCCTCCCCACTGTTCAGTGTGGTGGTTACAGGGGTCGCTGCTACCAGCACTGCGACTCATCTCATTGCTGAGCCTAAGGCACATCAGGACACCCCACAACAGGCCCCCACGGGTCCTGAGGGTTCTCCTATGGCCACAACCTCCATCCTCTGGGCTTAGTTCTGGTCTATAGAGGTCAAACATTTAGGCACACAGCAGGTGACCAGCCCTCTGCGTGACCATGGGTGTTGCAGCAGACTTCTCTGCCTGGTGACTTCTCATCTCCATCCCCAGCTCTAACAGACTCCTGTGCTTCCTGGCTGTCACAGTTACAATCATCTGGGCTTCTTATGGTGATTCCAGAGGGAGTCTCACAAAATTACTCTAAAGCACAATCTCAGGTGACTGCCAAGAGCAGGGTGCTGTCACCCTCCTGGCTGGTAGAACTCTACAGAGAGAGAAGCCAGAGAAAGCCCATCCCTCTTACCTTACCCTTGTGTGAGCTTTACACCAAGGGCTCTGAATGGAGGAGGAATGGTGGTGGTGGTGCTGCTGCTTTAAATCAACCTGATGAAACCACCACCACTATTGGTTTTGTTGTTTTTTGTTTTTTTTTTCAGTATTTGCATCAATAGCTGTTTCAGGTGTTAAGAGAAGAACAAATCACCAAAACTGCAACTTGGCCCTTTCCATGCAACGTTTCTGGGGTTCAAGTTCGAGCTGCCTAGCCTGGCCAAACCCATCATCACCCACTAGCACCAGGTCAGCAATGTCAGGAGCAGGGCACTGCACTCAGCCACCCGCACACACAGGGATGTGCAGCTCAATCCAGCTCAAAGGGCTCAAACCACTGCACGTGGAATAAGTTACCAGGAAAACAATGGAAAAGCGCTAATTTGTTGTTTTCTGCAGAGCATACTTGATTAACTGAATTCCTTAGCGCCTGTGGTGGCAGTGGGGAGGATTGTTTTGGCGTGTTTCAAGGCTTGGGGTGGTTCTTTGTGGGAGTTTTGTGGTTGGTGCTTTTTTGTTGTTTTGGGGTTTTTTTCCCCACCAGTGACAGAATTGAAACATTAATAGAACTGAAGGAATTCCAGATCTGCAGTACAGAGCATTTACACTCATTTTTCAGGGCCAGAACAACAGATTTCAGGGCTTTCACACTGATCACAAGCTGGGATGTCAAGTGTCTATTACAGAGTTTCTCCAGGAAAGGCATCAGCTGCAGCTACTGCCACCTCCCCTGTTCACAGGCAGATACCAGTTCGGTGTGTGAATGCCAAAAACCTGCACATCACATGTGCGAGTAACAAATAAAACCACAGACTTTCCAGGGATCCAGAAGAGCTGCTGGGCACTGACTCAGCCTGATAACAGTTATCTCTGAACTGATCAAGATTTATGTTTGCTATCTTATCTGAAAAGATTTTAGAGGGTTTTTATGTTTTAAAAGGATTAATCGCTTGCTGTATAAGCACATCAAATGTATTTAATCAAAAGTTTATTTTTCTTTCCACCAAGACATTATCATATAATTACCTACATAAACTACCCAGCTCCTGCTGTTCCAAGGCACTGTGCATTCTGACTTTGGAGACGCTCATTTGAACACCTATTGTTTAAGTTTGCTGACAAAATGATTCAGAGATCCCTCCCATCAGGAGCAGAGGTGCCCACTGCAGCCCTGTTCCCCTGTGTCCAGCATCCCACTTCAAACCAAAGCACATAGAACCAAAAAAAGAAAAGTTGCTAAATAGACAATAAGCATTAGCTAGTGAATTCCAAACTGAAAACACTTCGAGTAAGGAAACAAAACTGTGGTTAACTCTGCAGCTTAGAAAACAAACCACTATCGAGACACAAACGTACAAACATTTGTGTTTTGAAAGACAAAAGAAAGCCTGTGTTAATCCAAACACTTTCCCATGCTAAATCCCACACCTGGGTACACATTTCAGCAGGGCCACCCACTCTGTTCCTAGAGAGACTACAGCTCTACACTGAGCAAAGACAGACAATTATTTTGCTATTTTAGCATCTTACATCCACCCAGGTAACGGATAAAAATATTTTCCTACCAATAATCTGCAAAACCACATGCTATAAACACAGCAATGGGCTGTGATTCAAGCCTCCCACCCCATCCTTCATCCCATGGAGATGCACCTACCAGTGTGAAGACTGAGGGTGAATCCACCCAAACCACCACACACCCCAGATGAGCTGAGTGGTGCTGAGAGCATGAGTAGCAGCCCCAGCTTAACTCCTGCCCAGGAGCAGAAAAGAAAATGGGAAACACCTGCAGACTCACCTGAGCTGGTGGGAGGGAGCAATAAAAGGGGGGCAGGTGGTGCAGATCTCTGTGTGTGTTGGAGGAGAAGCCTGTCTGGTTGAAGGACATGTGCTGCTCACCTGAGCACCAGCACCCTGAGGTAAGTGACCTGACGGTGCTGCTCCTGAGTGAGAGGAAAGGCAGCACCAGCTCTGCTCCCACCCCAGAATCCAGGTGTCCACTGACATTGCTTTAGAGATGAGCTTTGTTTCTACTCCCCAGAAAACTGGGGTTCCTGGGATTGGGAGGTGGAGGTCTTCATGAGGTTGTCCTCTTTGGGCTCCAGGTGCAGGTTGATGTGTCCATGTCTCCCACTTGCTGTCTGGCTCCATGAGCATGCTAGGCTGCTCTGTGCTCAGCAGAGGTAAGTGGCATCATCAGGAGCAGGGGTATGTTGCATTTCCATCAGAGTCTCTTTCTGGTGGCTACGACAAGGCTCTTGACAACTCTTCAAGGTGACTGAGCTGGGCACTCATCCTTCTCTGTTCACAGTAGCCAGAGCCTTGGCTGCCCACCCAGCATGACCCCTGAGTGGTCCCAGCAGAGCTCCCCCACTGGAAGCCACAGCTGGACACTCTGGTCTGGAGCCAGAGGCTTCTTTTGGGTAAATCAGTTTGAAAAGGAGGAGCAGGTTCTTCTCTGCTGCTGTGGCTCTGGGTTCCCCTGTGCAAAACAGCAGAGACCAGCGAACGCTGCAGGGAGCGCTGGGAGCTCCTGTGGGGAGCCTTGGAGCGTGAGATCTGTCCTGCTGCCAACACCAGCTCCTGTCAGAGCCTTCAAGTGCTGATTGCAGCTCCCCCACCACCTCGTAGGGCAAGGCTTTGGAAATGGTTCCTGGCAAAAGAGGGGGCTCTGAGGAATCCATCATTAAAACAACAATATTTAAGCACACTTCTGCACAAACAAGGCACGAGAGCCTTGGCTTTTAGGACATGGGTTGAGTTTTCACAACTACAATATTTCTGTATGTGCTTAGAGCAGGGGTGTAGACAAACAAAATTAATTTATACATGCCTTACTAATTAGAGTGAAGAACCAGTTGTGCACATAACTGTGTGCTGGGGTGTTTGTGTTCCCTAGTAGTTCAAAAGCCAAGTCACATTCATAAATACATGTCCATCTTTTCCTGTATTGTGAAATGCACTAATGGCTTTTCAGTGTTATAGTGCAGGGCCCAGAGTTCCTGGGACATCACACAGACTTGGGGTCAGATGGGTTTGGGTGCCATGTGGTGAAGGACTCTGTTCCTGGTCACTGAAGGGAGCTGCTCTGTTTGCTGCTGGGAAGATGAGGACATTTTGTGCATCAGTGCTGATATGGGATGCTATCAACTATACTTTTCTCTGTTGACTTCCCCTCCACCCTGAAATGTAAGTCATCAGAAATGTAATTTTTTGGTGGTACTTTTGGGGTGTACACAAAGCAGACAGCTTGTATCATCTGAGGGAGGAAGCCTCCAGAGCATCCTTCATTCAGTCCCCATAACAGCATCTCTACTAAACGCTCTGTGGTAATGACACTGTGCTTAGTTAGCTGCACTGAGATGTGAAAAAGAATAAATGTGGGGGAAACAAGGAGAGTGTGGAATACCTAATGCTACATTGCACTATCATAATTGGTTTAGATACTATAAATCTTCATATAGCTGCATTTTTTTAACAAAAAAATTTGTTCATTCAAGCAGTAAATCAGGCTTGTTAGCCTTAAGTTTAATAAAGTTTCCAGTAATGAGTTTTCCAAATGTTGAGCTTGTTATTCTGTTCTTTTTGATTGAAATTAAAATTGTTTTTCAGACACTAAGCTGTCAGCATGAGATCACGACCAAGTGACTTATCTTTAACGACCACTCCTATCTCCATCTCCCAACTGACTCTAGTTGCACCAGGAGAGGACAAGACAGCCAAAGCCTTCCAGAGGCCATAGCCATGTGGGAACCCCTCACCTGAAGATGAGCTCCTGTCTGAGGAGGGCTGGATGATGCCATCCCATTTCCCACCACCCTACCAGGATCTGGTTCCGAGGCGAATGACCAGTGAAAGGGCAGCAGCACAAAATGCGTTGCAGCCTTCCCTCCGTGTCCCTGAAGGTCCCTCCTCTCTGCTGTGGCACCTGCAATGACCCAGGATCTCCAGAGACCAGCCCCAGCATCTGTGGGACTCGCAGGTTAAGTCAGAAGCAGGCAAGGTTGCCCAGAGCATCCCTGCCTGGCAGGACTGAGGGTGAGCTGTGGGCCTGTCCTGCACATAGCTGGGGCAGGATGGACACTGTGCATTGAGAACCCTGGGAACCAAAAGCAACGCCCAAGTTACAAAGGATGTGACCTAAACCTGGGGCAGGGCAGTGGGGTGCTGCTGTGGGGACACTGGGGCAGGAGAGCCCTGTGCAGAGGAACGAGCATGGTATGCTGGGCATGTCCCCATGCTCAGCTCCTGGTGGGCAGGTGCTGTGTTGGAGGGAACCTGAGGTCTCATGGCCAATGGTTGTATTGGGGGTGAGAGCTTGGGAAACATCTGGGTCATCCAAGAAGTCCATCTGCTCTGAAGGGATCATTGCCTGTGGCACAGACTTGTCCTGAGGACAAGTATCTGAGCAGGGATGTTCTGGTGCAGGGATCACCATTGTCTTGGATGTTTCCACTGACAAAACCAGATTGCCTCAAGTGAAATGGGAGCAGGGCTGGGTCAGAATCCTCTCACTGACCCGCCTTTTCCTGGATCAGCCCTTGCCTCGTGTCCTGGTTCTGCTGGGATAGAGTTAAGTTTCTTCTCAGTACCCAGAACAGCTGTGGTTTGGTTTCAGTGTGGGATTTGGGATGAGAAGAATGTTGAGAACACACTGATGTTTTTAGTTGCTGCTGGAAGTCCAAGGACTTTGTGTTTTGCTGTTCTGCAAGTGCAAAGGACTGGGGCCAGGGGAAGCACGGTAATTAGCAAACCCCAAATTGGCCTGTGGCTCTGCCAATGAGATATTCCATCTCCTGTCCCCATGGGCAGGACATGAGCCAGGGCTGATGGAGAGCTGGGGATTCTCTCGGGGCTGGCTCGGGCTCTGGCTCTCCCGGGGTTGCAGTTTGGGTTCAGGGTTCCTCTTTGCTCCTCTGAGATCAGTGTTGGAAGGTGGCAAGTATCTATACTGTGCATCACATTATATATATATATATATATATATATCAAATTAGGGTGTTCTTACCTCAACCCATGAGTCTCCTCATCTTTACCCCTCCAGTTCTTCCTCCTGTTCCCTGGGGTGGGTACAAGCAGCTGTGTGGTGTTTGCCAGCCCAGTTAAATTACCACATCTCAGCACTGCCACGGTGCTATCTGCTTTGTTTTGACATGTTGGTGGGTTTTTTCATGTCTTCTCAGGTCTCTCCAAATGTCAGTTTATTAAAGCCAACAACAGGTCAGGGAACACTTTAAGCAGCTCTTCCAGTACACCACACCAGCTATTTTTTTTACCACAGTGCTGTGCTGAACCAAATGTCTCTTCCAGTCACTGATGACGGAAGGAATGTCTTTTTTTTCTCCGTTAACCCATTATTACATCTCCTCTGTATATTCCTCAAAACAGCAGAAATGTAGAAAAAAATGCTACTTTTTCTATATTGTTATGTAAAAAGAGTTTTTATAGAACTGTTCCCACTTCACAGCAAGGTTTTCTTGTGGAATACTGAAGAATTCCTTTTCATGCCTGGTTACTCATTTGGACATAGATTTTTTGGTAATATCTGTTGATTGCTTCAGTCTGTGTTTCCCAAATGCAGTTTTGCTTTCTGCTCCACCAGCTTCCCCATATTCTCGCTTGCTCTGTCCTGGTTTTTCTGTTGTTCAAGGCTGGACTCCTTCACCTGGTCAGCTCAGCAATTCCTAACAGCACTGCAGATTTCAGGGCATTCCAGCATCAGTCACAGCAGAGCTTGGCATGTCTGAACTGCCAGCACAGAGTGATATACTGAGGACAGAACAACAGATTACAATTATCCAGTGCTAGATGAAGTCTAACCAGGCAGAGGAGAGCAGAATGGGCAACGGCATAAACAGGACCTGACCCTTTTTTCTGGGTTTATCTCGAGAGCTGTACTGGAAGGCAAGGATCTGGGATGTAATGGGGATCAAGACAGCATCCCCAGTAAGGGGTCAGGGGATTTCTTCAAAGCTCCCTGAAACAATTCAGAAATGTAATCTCCTTCAGCCTTTCCTTTCCCTGACAAAGATTTCTCTAGTGCTGTTACCTTCCAGACAGTTCCTCTCCTGAGCAAATTTAAGCCTTCAGTGGAGCCACAACCGATCTCTATTGATGGACAAACAGAAGAACACATAGAAATGGTAATTTGTGTCAGTGTCTCGCACTGAGCAGCTGTTAACTCCCAGAATATGCGTATGATAAATGGCACTTTAAGGCTGACATCCTTTAAAATGCCCTGAGAACAAAGTCAATATTTACCAATGGCAGCTTAAGAAAAATTAACATTTTAATTCCTTGTAAACTGTAGGATTCTTTGCTACAGATTTTGGGTTTGCTATAGTCTTGTTCTTTCTGCATAGCTAGAAACAGTGCATCCAGCTGAGGCTTACAACATCACAGCAAAAAGAGTAAGAATCCTCCTGGTTTGGGTGATTTATGTATCCCAGTGCTGATAACTGGGTGCGTTTTGGCAGCTGAAGTGATGATGGAGTGAGTGATTCACAGAGCTCCTGGCTGCTCCAGCACAACGCTCTATCCTACAAACCTTTTATTTCTCTGAGGAGGCATCAGAGGTGTGTAATTCATGTAGGATCTGATTTAAGTGGAATTTTGCCAGGGACTTAACATGGGAAGAAACTCAAAACCTGTGGAAAAACAAGGATGAGAAATAGATTCCAGCTAGCTCATGGATTTGGTGCGTGTGTGTGTGCTTGTGCTGTTAATGTCAGAAAAGATAAAACAATCATTTTCCCCTAATCCTCCAGGATGTATTCACTCCACTGGTTCTTGAAACATCCATCCTTGTTTTCTTCACACGTTGCCTGCAGATTGCTCGTCCCCTCAGTCACCGGTACGTGTTCACTGCCCCAAGCTGGTGTGGGGATGGCTCCTGAGCACTCCGTGGGCTGAACAGGACCCTGGCTGGTGTCATCCTTCTCCCTTGCCTTGTTCTAGTTTGCGGCCCTGATGACTGCCTTGGTTGTGAAATTCATGTAAACACATGAACATAAAATAGCACAAGTCAACAGAAATCTTGTCTTTTTGCAGGAGAATCTCAAAAACACATATTAAAGCCATTTGTGCTGGTGTGAGCTGGGCCAGAGCTGGTTCTGTTCAGCAGCTGGAGCAGCGCTGGGGGTTGGGTTCAGCTGGGATTTGTCAGGAGAGAAACGCTGAGAACATCCCCATGTTGGCATTGGTGTCCCTGGCACTGAAGGACTTTGTGTTTGTCCCTCTGCAAGCGCAAGAGCTCAGGGGTGAGGAATATTGACATGGATCAGCTCCATGGGCATTGGGCTCTGGACAAAGCTGTCCTTCAGATCCATCTTCCTCCTTTCTGCTCCCAGGGAGTGTCTTGGCTGTTGCTGAGTCACTTTGTTCCCTGGTTTAGCTCTTGGTCAGTAAATGAGCTGAGCTGCAGGTGGAACCACATTTTCCAGGACAGGAGAGTGGGTTTGCTCCCAGCTCCCTTGGGAGGAGTCTCTGCCCCCAGCATCCAAAATCTTCAAACTCATTTTTCTTCTCTGGGGCTTTCTCTAGGTGTATTTTGGATGCACAGGGCCTATCTTGCAGCTGAATTATTAAAAAAGCCTGAGAGTCAATCATCAATACTCAGGTGTACCAGAGCAACCTGTTCTTCTTATTAAACAGGGCACTATTTCCCCAAAAGAATAAGAAATACAATATTGGAGGAGAGAGTTGATGAAAGAAAGGGACCACAGTGAATTCTGGCTGTGGTTTAATAATCTGTGTTTCCTGGCAGGAATAACCTCCTGGACGTGGTTCCTGTGCCCACACAGGGGGGTCCCTCCAGCAGAGCCCCGGGCTGCTCCGGCCGCGGGAGCTGGGGACCAGCCATCTGCAGGGAGTGGGGATCACCCCATCTCTGCTCATTAGCTTGGCAAATGTCTTCCTGCAATTAACCCTCCCACCCGTGCTGCAGCACCCGCCTCCCTTTCCTGCAGCCTGGGGCCCGGAGTAGAACACCCAAAATTCCTCAGGTTGAGACAAACTCTTGAGTATTTCGGCTTCCTTCCTCCGACCCTTCCACACTACACACTTGTGCTCTGACTCCATTAACTATTGTGACTGAAGCCCTGTTGCTCTCTATCAGGATATACTTTAATCTGGAATGACTTTTTCTTTTTACTTAATACTTTTACTTTCATTTAACGTGTCTTTGAAGAGTTTCAGCAACAGCATAAACACTTTACTAATGTAGGTTTTTTACTATGTTATCTCGACATAACACAAAGAGAATTATTGACAGCTACCATGTATTTATAACCTAATGGAGCTGTCAGGTATTTTACAACATATTTATTATTACTGTGGTGAATTTCATAAGAAGTAAATGACAGCTCAGGAATATAGTAGGCATTTTTGTTGATGTAAGGTCTTGAATTACCTTCATATCTTTGTTCAGTCACTTATATTCTTATTTCTTACCTCTTTACATCTTCAAGAATTTTTGGAGAAAAAAAAAAAAGGAAAGAAAAGAAAAGAAAAACAAAAACCCCAAGGTCTCTCAAACTATCTTCCCTGTTGTTTCTGAGCACTCTTCCCCATCAGGCCTGCAGCATGTCAGTCACTGAGACCAATTGCTTCATAAGCGCCTCTCCTCAAATACTGCCTTTACCTTTCCACCTCCACTTGAATTTAATTTCAGTAACTGCTGGAGGAGTCTGGGCTGTCATACAAATGGGGGGGAAAAAGAGAAAACACATTTCCACAGCAGAGCTGCAGAGACTGTGTCCCTGCTCGAGGGACTCTTCTTCCTCCGGCTTAAGGGAAGCTGAGCCTGACTCCAAACAAAGCATATCACTGTGTTTGGAAATCCCACCCCATGGGACAAAAAGCTGGATTTACAGGTTTAGGTTGGTTGGTGGAATAATGTAAATGCACCATTATGGCAACCTGTAAGAGCTGAAGGGTTTTGGCTTGGTTTGTTGGGGTTTTTTTAATTTAAAAATATATATTCCTAAAAATAACTTGCCACAGACTGGAAGCAACATAGCTGCCTTCCCCGTGGAAGAAGGGAGGCTGAGCAGAAGCACACGTGGGCAGGAGGAACCCTTGGCTTTATGTACTTCAATAGTCCTCAGTGAGGTGATTGCTCACTTAGCAGCCTGAGAAGCCAAGATCATTTCTGTCGTGTCTGTGATGACACTTCTATTTACCTGAGGGTCATCATTGTGAAGAGAGGAGAATCAGAAAGGAACCAGCAACAAGTGATCATCCCAGAAAAAGGCTGAAATCACTCGGGGTCAGACATTCATCCTCCAGCCCACCTTCCACACCTCCTGCCTCACTGCCATGCTCACAGGGCAGCACCGGGCAGTGGCTGCGGTTTCAGGCCAAGCTCAAGGTTGTCAGAAATGCTGATGCCTGGCCCCATGGACAATGTGCAGGTCCAGAGGTGCAGAGCCTCTGCCATCCCTGAGAGGGATCAACAAGGGAAAATGAGCTGAGAGAAAGAACAAGCAGATGTATTACCAGCAAGTGATGCTCAGGGTCTGTAACCCGTCCTGTCCCTCACCTACAGCCTTTAGGGGACGCTGCCTGTCATCAATCACCTACCACGTCTGAGTACGACAGCCCTGGGAAGGGAGAGAGGAAATCAGAGTGGGAAAGAAGGAGGAAAGGAAAAGAAAATCAGTGTCTGGGGCCAAGCTGTGGAGCAGTGGTCTGAGGTCTCCTCTCAGGTAGCTCCTTGCTCTGGCAGCTCTCAGGACACACGGCTGGGAGGGACAGGACAGTACATGGACATCCCACCAGGCTGGGGGCGAGCAGGCAGCACCCTGCTCATCCCAAAAGGAGTGACATGGGCATGGGGCAGCCTGGCACTGCCTGGGAACCAGGGAAAACAAGGAAAGGCTTCCTCAGGAGCACCAGCATTATGTGAGCCTCCTCCTCAAAAAGCCCAATTGGGAGTGACATGTGTGTGCCTTCGGACACGTGTGTGGGTACCCATGGACGTGTCTTCACCAATAGATCAATTTGTTTCTTAAAAATATTTTGTCTCCAGTCCTATTGACTTTGCCTTTCACTCTCTTCACAGCTGTCCCAGTATTTGCATGGATGGGGTAGATGAATCTCCTTTGTCCTCTGGGTTCCTGCCAAGCCCACACCTTGCTCTATGGCACTGTAAAGGACCCACTCGTAAGTGAGTGCAGGAGCTGGAGAACAGTTCAGAAGGGTGTAGGATATCTGCAGCCCAAAGGGGAGGTGTAACTGTGGTGGCAGAGGTTTCAGAGCTACAGGTAAGTGCTGTTTCTTGGACTTCTGGAGAATGGCACAGGACTGTGTATATCGGGATGTGCAAAGACACCAGGTCACCACAACACAGCCCTTTGGAGACATGTCAGCACTAAGGGCATGAAAAAAGCAGGTTTAAAAATGCCTGTAAAAGTCTTTTAATCAGATTCTCTAGCTTTCAAAAAGCTCTCTAGGATGCCTCACAGTGAAGTAAGTGGGGTCACTCACCTCAGTGCCATTTCTCATCACCTGCTGTCCAAACCTGGCCCGTTCCCAGATTACGATCCCGGAGGAGCCACAATCCCAAACCGAAACAGCAGTCCAGGGAGAGCGAGAGCCTGAGACACCCTTGTTAATATACAGAACATAATGATATATGGTATGGAATATCACCTTGGCATACCCAAATGCCAGTTTGAGTTTTATAATTTTAATACTTCCACCCCACACCTGCCCCCCCCCCCCAGCCCTTTGTACTTGCAGACCAGCAAAACACAAAGTCCTTTGACTTACAGGAAAATTGAAAACATCGGTACATTGTCAATGTTCTTCTCATAACAAATCCCAGCTGAAACGAAACACCAGTGCTGTTTCAGCTGCTAAGGAGAAACCAGCTCTGTCCCAGATGAAATCCAAGACATCAGGATGAGCACATCAGAGACATTTCTGCACAGGACTGCCACTCAGCCATCCAGGACATGCTAACAAGCAGCGCTTTCTGCAAGGCCAGGGTACCTGTGTGGATCCCTGCTTCTCAGAGCTCTTCATTGGGGGTTCATCCTCCTCCTCTGTTGCCCTGAGCTCCACTCACCCAGAGCAAACCCCAAACATCTCCTGTGTCTGCACCCTTCCCATCCATCCCTCTGCTCCATCAAATGCTGTTCTCTGGGTGCTGGCTTGTGGCAGTGCTGCTCCAAAATGCAAACCACCACACCATGAAAACGGGCTGAAAAATGAGGGCTTGCTCCATCAGGTAGATCTAGAGAAATACAGAGCTTGGAGACCTGGGGAAACAGACTCTGTTTACCTTTGAGGTGACAGGAGGGCTCTGGTGCAGCTCATCCCTCCTGAGCTGCACGACCTCCCGGCTGACTGCAAGGAGCACAAGAGCCCCATCTACGAGAGCAGCTGGAAATAAACCTTCCATTAGTGCTCTGTGAGCCTGTAAACATTTTCCAAGCAGGAATTAATGGGGGGTTTGATAATTAAGGCTTAGCTCTGAAGGGTTTTAGAAAATACTGCTGTTTGACGTTCCCTGTCAGCCCCGGAGAGCTCCAGCATCCAAGCACACGGTTCTGCTCCATCTCTGCACAGACCCAGGCACCTGGGCCCTCTCCTGTGGTCAGAAATGTCTGTCTTCACATGGCAAAGTCTGCCTTCAGAGAGGAAAATACTTTGTTCTTTTAGGAGTATTGGCACCTTTAGGGGTACTTGCACTATTTGTCTTTTTCTTTTGAAGGGAATTTTGATAACTCATCCATTGTCTTTTAGCATCATTTTCTACTGTGGGATCCAGTAGAACAGAGACAATTCTATCAGTTGGTTTCTACCATCTTTGCTGTCCTGAGAGCTCTGTCACAGAACGAGCTGACCTCAGAGAGCCGGCTGCGTGTGCTCCCCTCTGCTCACACCAGTGCTGAGCTGAACTTTAGTAAATATCATTATTTTTAGTAGCTGTTCCCCAGAACAATTTTTTACCATCTGGTTCCTATAATCAGGATCTATAATTTTACATTTATGTTTGAAGCAAAATTATCTTCTGTTTGAGTATTTACCAAGTTCACTGCTAATGAGAAGGTCAGGAGTCTGACATGGAAGTAAAGCGCTAAGAGGGACCCTTGCACACACCCCAGTAGGCTGACAGCGCAAACACCGTGCCCCTATACAAAAGCAAACATGACAGGCAGAACACAGGCTAAGGGTCTTGCCCTTCAGAAATGACCAAAGCTGGTGGTGTTGCCAGGGAGGTGCCTGTTTTCAAGTGAAAACCAATTGTTTAGGGAGGAAAAAGCAGAACCAGCAAATCCTGCTGCCCTCAGCACCTTGCTCTGCTCGGGGTCAGGGTTCCTTTCGCTCCTCTGGGATGGAGGAGTGGTGAGCAGCTGTACTGTGCATCACTCACTCTTTATATACACACATATAAAATGTTAAATATAGAAATATATGTAAAACCATTACTATTTTAATGTTATTTTACTCCAATTATTAAATTGTTCTTATCTCAATCTACAAGTCCCCTCACCTTTACCCCTCCAATTCTCTCCTTCATTCCCTGGGTGGGTGGGGAAGGAGGAAGGGGTGTGAGCAGCTGTGTGGTGTTTGCTGCCAGCCAAGTCACTGCCACACAGGTCTTGGCTGGTGGTGTGATGGTGTCAGAAACTTTTAAAAACAACAGGGAATAAATATTTTTTTCAAAGAAAGAGTTCCTTAGATTGGAGACAGTGAATTCATTGTTTATTGATGTGGCTGTCATCTATACATCCGTAGGTGTTCATTTGTCATTTGTATCACTTAATGGAGATTTAGCACTTTATAATCAGTGAGAACATTCTACTGCAAGCGTGCTGTTATGATGAGTTAATTAAATATTCATTGTAATAACACTGATAATAATAAACTTATTTTGTATTCATTTTTCATATGCATATATTCCACATTTCTGTATGAGTACTATTTTAATTAATCAGTGGATATCAGAAGTAAGTATAAAAATAAAAAGCTGTCACCTAGACCTTTTCTTCTGCTTAATAGCAGCTTATCACAGGGCGGAACAACGCGAGCACAGCGTGCCAAGGGAGCTCTGTTGCGCGGTTCAATGCGGCACAGAGCAGCCAAACCCCTCAGAGGGGGAACGTTAAAACCCTGAGCACTGACAGCACTTCCTGGGGGGGCTTTGCTGACCGGGTTTCCCCCTCTCTGCACCCAGGTACTGGGTGTCCCAGACAGGACCAGGCAGGGACACTTCCTCTAGACCAGGTTGCTCAAAGCCTCATCCAACCTGGCCGAGAACACTTCCAGGGAGGAGCAGCCACAGCTTCTCTGCCCAACCTGGGCCAGGGTCTCACCACCCTCACACCAAACAATTTCTTCCTCACCTCTCATCTCCACCTCCCCTCTGCCACTTTCAAGCCATCACCCCTTGTTTTTGTCAAAAGTCCCTCCCTACTTGGAGAAACACCTCGATATATCTCATCAACTTCTCTCTTACAGACAACACTCACTCACATTAACTTGCATGATAAGAGTAAGAAATACAAAGTAATCTATTAGATGTCTTATATTTAACAATTATGTTTCAAAGTTTCAGATGGAGCTTCACTAGAAACTCAGAGAGTAACCAATCCTGTCAGAAAACCCCACAGAAGTCTGGTGGCTGTGGGAGCTCTGGTTTCTAACTGGATAATGGGTGGGTTTCTCACCCATCACACTGCACACGCAGTGGAGGTATCACTGCGGCTGCTTCTGAACCCAATCTGCTCCCTGTCCTTCCAGGCATTCGTTAAAAGCAGGATGAAGTCTTCTCTGAAAAGTGATAAAGCCAATGCCATGAGCTGCCAGCTCAACTCTTCATAAAGAGCCCTAACTTGTAATTTAGAGAAGCATCGGAGCTGAGAAGTAACAAACACAGCTTTTCTGACAGCTTTTGTCCTAACCCAGCTCTCCTCTCTCAGGAGGGGGTGTCTGGCACTGGTGGTGGCAGGACAGGAGCAGGAACGGCCTCAGCTGCCTTCCCAGGTGCCACAGGGCATCTTCTGAGCAGCCACCTGAAGGGAAGCCCAACCCTTTTTCCTCCTCCTAAGAGTATTACGAGTGCTGTGCACTTATAGAGCTCAAAATTAGCACACTGCATTCCGCTCTGGCTCTGATCTGCCTAAGAAGTTCAGAGATAATTCAATAAATGCCATCACTTCCTCAGAAAATCTCGTTGAAACTTAATTGGATTGAACAATAATTTTATCCAGTGTTCGTTGTATTAAACGTTGCAGTCTATTCATTCTTAATTGAAGGAATTAATTTTGTAATTATTAGCATTGAGTTCTTCTAGAATCTCAGTTCTCTGAATATATTATCTGCTCCATTTGTGTCTTTTGCCACCACTGGAAGCACTGTGTGCCAGATAGCGCTGTTTTTTCTCTGTTGTACCTATTAAGTAGTGTCTGACAGCACGCTGGAAATCAATACACTATTAAAAAAAGGGTTAATTGTTGTGTTTGTCTTTCTTCCCTTGGGCTGCTGGAGAAGGTTTGCTGGCACAAGTGGCTGAGAGGAGGACTACAGCTTGGCTGCATCCCCTGCACACCCCGCTCCTGGGTCACCTCGCCTCCATATTCTTATTTCAGATGGTCAGAGGAAGCGTAGTAATTAGCAAAACCAATGAGCCAGAAGATTAGCCAGTGGGATGTTCCATACCTCATCACACCGTGCTCGAGCCAGGGCCAGCTGCTGGAAGCCCAGGGTCGGGCAGGCTGGTGTGCAGTCAGGGAGGATGCAGCCAAGGAGCCTGCAGTGGGAAGCCTGGGTGTGAAAGGAACATCTTTGGGGGGAGATTTTCCTCCCAGAGTTAGTTCATTGTCAATTTGTACCTAGATAAAGTCAGTTTCTGAGGTGGCTTCAGCTACTCCATACTAATTTTCTCTGCTTTACCAACCAAAATCCAGCAAACAGGGCAGTCTGGACAGTGGATGCTTCCCCTGTAGCCACAGGACTAAATTAACCCACCTGAGGTAGCTTTTAGGGTTATAAATCCCTTTCTCTTTGAGGACTGGAAGTACAAAAAACAAATAACCTATTAAAAAAAACCCAGATCTATTGCATTCATGGAATGTAATTGCATCATGCATTATCATCTGCAAAGCCAATGTTATTTCCCAAATTTTCCCTGTGCGATGGTTATTGGAACATTTCCTCAGTTTCATGCCTGCAGGACTGACACTCTCCCGGCTGTAAACGTGGATGTCAGTGAGGAGTCAGCCTGTGACACAGAGGGAAGGGTTTGCTGACCCCTCCTCTTCACAGCCCCTTCTCTCCCACTGGTTGCATTTTTTTGGGGGGGGGGGGTGTTGTTTTTTGTTTTTGTTTTTTTTTTACCTTCTAGTCATGTATATTTTCTTTGAGAAAAGAAGGAATCAGCTTGCAGGGACAAACTGGTTTCCATTTATAGCAGGAATATGGCAGAGTGAGTGGCAGGAAGGTGACATTTATTCTGTATTTCTACATTACCCAAATAGTGAGCATCAATTGACTGAAGATTCAATGATCCCTCCCAAGGAAGGAGCACGCACTTTAAAGCCGACCTTGGCTTAATAAACATCCACTTGCACAACTCACTCATGGAAGTCTGTGAAGCTGTGAGAGAAGCCATGTGTCATGTACTGGGCAGGGAGCACTTTGTTTCACCCAAGGTGCAGGGTAAGATCAAACACACCCATTTCTGAAGGGAAAAAAGTTAATAAAAGAGATAACGAACCACTCATTTCTTTATTTTTTAATGTAATTACAACTCGTTGCTTTTTTTTAATTACTTCATCATTTAAAAATTGCTAAAGAGCAATTATGGGTATCAAGGCTTGCACCTATATCTATAAAGAAAAATACTTTGTAAGGCTCTTATTCATCTAACCAGTGTAACAAAATCTAACAAAGTTTCTATTAACATTTGATATTTAACAAACTCATTAAACTTAAATTGAAATGAACTGTGCACTTAAGCCTATTAAAAATACTATATTTAAAATGTTAAATGTAGATGAGGCTGAATAAGGTTTGTTTGCACCTACTGAGCCCTATGGAACCAATTCAGCCCAAAAAAACAGCAGAAAACCAGTCACCTCTTGCTCTCCTTAGCTCCCAGCTGCCAGAGACCGTGGCCCAGCAAGGACTGGTGTCCCCAGAGCTTGCTGATGCCAGCACCGGTGGGACATGGGCAAATCCCTCACGGGGAGGCTGTGCCAGAGTTCCCTCAGAGTCACACTTGGGGGAGAGCTGGAAGCAAAAACATCCAAGTGAAAATTATTGCCGCTGAAATTCCTGTGGAGTTCATCGTGAGTTTTGGCTTTGCAGGGTGATGGTGTTCAATTTATTTAATTAATCTAGCCAGCTATTAATTAATCTGTCTTGGAAAAGTCTCACCACATCCTCATATTAACAGCAAAAGCACTTGATTCTCACAGCTGCATAAAATGAAAATGTAAAGGAGAATTAGGAGATACATTATCCGTGGGGAAGCAGAAGCCCTCTCAGCAGAAGCAATGGTGAAATCTGCACAACTGTTGGGAGGAAGGTGTGTGGTAGCAAAATATCTAAAGCAGACAATAGTTATTATAAAAGTAAGTTTAATGTTTCGTTGAAAGCAGTTGGGCAGAACATAAAGTACATCCGTGGACACTGGAATTAAGAAGTTTCTGGGGGACCTGAAGCGGACGAGGTGCAACGTGAACGTGGTGGTGGGACTCACAGGGTCTCCGAGGAGCTGGTGGGGTTTTGGGCACCAAAAGGCAAGAGCAGATCTCACCCAACTCCTCCAGAGGAGAGGCCACAGCAGACAGCTCTGCCCTCTTCTGCTCTGCAACAACAGGTAAGAGGACCCCTCCTGCTGCCACCTCTCTGCTTCTCACCCCAAATAACTGTTTCAGTAACCAGCTGTCAGTCACAACATATCTTTTTCAAACATCAAAGATGAAAGCATTTCTAGGAGAGAACATCAGAAATAAGAGGGAGTTGACCTGGGAGCTTCAGCAGTTTTGAAGCTTTCCTGATCCAGAAACAGATAAAAAACATTAAAAAATTGAAAAGAATGGAACATAAAAGAGCAATTTTCATTACTGCTACTGATTACAAGGGACAATTTGAGCTCCTAGTCAGTATCTCTGGTCCTCTGTACCAGGTAGCACCAAAGGCTTCACATTATCTTCCTCTTAATATCATCACTGCTTTGGCAGGGGGGTTGGACTGGATGATCTCTGAGGTCCCTTCCAACCCCACCAGTCTGGGATTCTGTGAAGTACACGGCTGGAGACCGTCTTCTTCCTGAAGAACATCGTGCCAGGTCCAAGGACATTACCTTCAAGCACTGATGTTCTGTGCACAGGACACTAAAGCCTGGGGTCACCTTCCCCAGCCCAAAGCAAATCCCAGTACATAGAGTTTGCAAGTGAGGGGAGCTTGAGGGTGACCTCGTCCAGCAGCACCAGACCCCTGCACCGCTCTGTCACACCCAAAGTTCTTTTCCAACCACTACGATTCTCTGATTCTTCCTCCTCCTGCCCCTGTACCACAGACCCCGACTGTCTCCTCCTGGTGGGATCTTCCTCAGAGCCACAAGGATTAAAAGGCTCATCAGTGAGCTCATCATTGCGTGACAGAGCCATTAGCAGCACATTAGCCATAAACACGTCTCTGCTAGTGTCTGCCTGGGAGAAGGCAATGGCCTTTTCGGTCACCAGGGGCTTCAAACTCGGCAGTAGCGGGGGGGAGGAGAGAGGCAAACTGCATCAAGATAAAAATTAAGATTTCTGAAAAAATCCATAAGCATCTAAAACTTTCACTTGAGCTTTCAAATCAGTCTTCTTCAACGTCTCCTTCAAAGTCAAGCCATCTGGCTTGTTCAAAACCATCATTATCACCTGTGTTATCGGTTTTTCAAGGTTAACAAGTCTGACTGGGTGCAGCATCCCCTGCCTCCGTCCCACTGCCCTGCCCAGCCCCTCGTGCTGCCTGCCACACGGCTGTCCCCAGCTCTGCAGGAGAATGGCCGAATCCTGGTCCTCCAGCATGGACCTTCTGATGGCGAACGATGGTGAAAGCTTCTGACCGTGGCCCCATCACCCTTGTCTCCCAGTGTTGTCCCCAGAGCCACACTCCAGGGACACAGGCGTGCAGTGCAAAGCTGGGGGAACCCTGGTGTGATGCTGGTCCCTTGGCAGGCAGGCGGGGATGGGGACATCTGCGGGTAACCCAACGAGAGCCTCAGGCGAGGGGTGCTCTTCAGGGAAAACATTTCCATCCACTGCTTGTGTACAAATGGCCTTCAGAAAAAAAAAACAAAAACAAAACATGACCTAGAGGTTTTCTTCCTGATCCCTGCTGCAATTTGTTCCAAGCAGTTTGCAGTAACTGCAGTGGTGTGGTGTCCCCAACCAAAAATGCTTTGTACCCCAAGAGGAGAAGGATCACATCCTTCAGCTCAGCCAGACATCCAGGGTTTTCATCTTCACACATGAACTTGGTGGTTCCACAGAGACCCAGTGCAGGTTAGTGATTTATTTATTGTATTTATTTGTCACTGCTGCCATCCTCCTCTGTCCCAGCCACCCCACGTCCCCACTGCTGCCAGCTGGGAGCCAGGCAATGCCTCCCCGTGCCCAACCAGCCTGGGGAGGCTGCTGGCTCTTACTGGGTTTTTGGGTGCACAGAGGGAAATGGGCTGACAACTGGTGCATGGAGCAGGGGGGTCATCTGCCCCAGAATCCACCAGCACTCCCAGAATGGTCTTGTTCCTTTTAACTAAGAAAATCATTAAGGCTCTTTGCATTAAGCTCTGGTTAATGGACTGCACGGATTATTTATTTATTTTTAAATGAACACACTTTATTTCCCCAAAGTGCTGCTGTTGACTTTCTTTTAGTGCTGCCATCTGGCTCCCCTGCCTGAAAGGGAGAGGTAGGTGGTGCAATAATAAATAAACAAGCAAACAAACAAATAAATAAAAATTCCAGCTCTTTTGCGATTGGCGTGTCACCCAAACATCTGTATTGGGTTGTGTTAGATCCAGTCATTGTCTTGCTAATGCTTTTGAAAGAAACAAGTGCAATTGTGCTCACAGCCTGTAGCGCTGATGGAGAATTACAAAATCAATCTCCTTGTCTGAGGGTCTCTCCCCACCGTTCCTCTACACGCTGCTGGAGACCACCCTCTCTGCAGGAACCCCATTACCAGTCTGGGAATGCTGCAGCCTGGCTTTTATTTCCCTTGGCAGAGCATGGCTGGCTCAGGGCTCAGAACTGCAGCCTGGCTTCTCTGTCCTTGTTCTTCCTCCCTTCCCCTTCCCCTTCCCCTTCCCCTTCCCCTTCCCCTTCCCCTTCCCCTTCCCCTTCCCCTTCCCCTTCCAAGAGCGTTTCTCAGCCTCGTGCACCAAGTGGTGCTTCACTTCCCAGAACAAGATGAGATGGCTCCTGGTGACAGGAGGAGGGTGCTCGGGCCAAGGATGGGGATCTCTGTGCCACGGTCTGGCCCGGTGCTGTGGGTCTGCAGCCAACTTCACCAAACCTCCTCAGCTGCTCTGCTGAAATGCCAACATAGACTGGCAGAGGGGAGATGGAGATGAGATGTGAGGAAGAAATTCTTTGGTGTGAGGGTGGTGAGACCCTGGCCCAGGTTGGCCAGAGAAGCTGTGGCTGCTCCTCCCTGGAAGTGTTCTGGGCCAGGTTGGATGAGGCTTTGAGCAACCTGGTCTAGTGGAAGGTGTCCCTGCTGCTGGCAGGGGGGTTGGGACTGGATGAGCTTTGAGATCCCTTCCAACCCAAACCGTTCCACAGTTCCCAGGCAGCAGCATCTCTCCCCTTGCCAACTCAGTACAAAGGGCCACAACAACCTTGATGGCAACGGTGTCAATGGGCCCAGGTAGCATCTGTCCAACATAAACACACAAATCAATCACACACTTCACGGTTTCACCAAGAAATTATTTCATTTTTGAATGACAGCTTACTGCCTCTTCCACCCCGGGACAGGAGCGATAGAGCCTGGAAAAAGTAGGTTACAGACAAGGATAATTGTTCTAAATTACTAGGAAAAACACAGATCCTTCAGGTAATTGCACAGCACAAGGAAACTTACAATCCATCATTTTCTTCTAGCTGCAAAAGTTTTGCACATTTTTACTGCCAGCATCAGTAAGACAGGTAATTTGGTGTAAGGTACCTGTGAAACCAATTAGGACCTCACAGGGCATCAAAAGCTACAGCCAGCGATGCTGGCACTGCTGACAGGCACCTTCTCTAAAAGCAATCCCCAGAACTAGCTCAGGCACAAGGACAAGGGGACAAAGGCACCATCGTCTCCGTCTCCGAAAGCTGCCGGAGCCCGACTGTCCCTGACCCAGCGCTCACGGCTCCTTTGTGGGGATGGAGCAAATTCCACCCTGCATAAAGCCCTCTGGAGATGGCACTCTGCCAGGGTGCCCTGCTAGAGGAGTTAATTTGTTGCCCACTGGGAGCATTGGCTTCTTTAATCGGGTGCAAATCTTTCTTGAGGAAAAGACTTTTCATGGATGAGGACATTTCACAACAAGATCTAAGTAAGGAAAGCATCTAATTGGTGGTACAAGCTGTGTACCTAGAAAAGAGTTGTGTCTGAGGAGATCTCAAGCACTTCTAGTATCTGAACTAGTGACCTAGGAGAGCCAGTGACCTAAAGACTCACTGTTAGGCTGGGAGAAAGTTGTGTCAAATCTCCATCAGCTGGGCAGAGCCTCTGCCCAGCGCTCTGAGCAGCCTCAGAGGCTGCTGCTGAGGGCTCCAAAGCTTCATAAGCTGTTCCCATAAATCCAGCCCCTGGATACTGGCACTGCAAATAAAATAATGACAGCACAAGTAAAATAAAAATTGCCCAGTTACTTTGCTTTTCTGTTGGGTAGGTAAACAAAGCTTTAAGGGTTGTCAGAGGCATCATAAACTCCTCTTCAACATGACTGACACCTAGCCTGGGAATACCACATCCTAAATCATGAGGCTGGGATTGCTGTACCGACCTTCCCCCAGCAAGGCTGGAACGTCCTCAGTGCTCTGTGGCAGCAGCGAGCTGTGTGTTCAGAGGAGCCAGGATCACACACCTCAGAGATTTACAGCAGGAGAGACGGGGGCAGATGCTGCAAGGTACTCGTTTGACATGTGAGTGCTTTGCTTCTTCCTCTGATCCCTGTACAAAGAAGGAGAAGCCATCACTCCTCTGGTTTGTTATGTTTGAAAGATGGGTTGGTTGTTAAACTTTTGCTTTTCAAATGTAACATTCCCAGTATTTTCTTATGATGAAATAAAGTTGAGCACGGGGAGCCAGATCTGCTTTAACTGCCCTCAGAACCCGAACACAGAGCTGCTGGCCTGCAGAAAAACCCACACCAGCCATCTGAGCCTATAAATGGGCCTTGAAAGGGCTCCTGAGTATTCCCATCGGGATCCTTAGACACACCCGTGAGACTAAGGGACTCGGCTCCCTGCAGCTTCCAACTTAATCTTCTCTTCTGACTCCGACAACATTGGCTTTAGACCCCCAAAACAATCATGTGCCTCTGTTCCCTGACAGGTTGGGCAGCTGCTGTGTGGCAGAGCAGAGGCAGCACGTCCCCTGGGGTGGGACAGGGAGGAGGATGCTCTGACCAAGGGGAAGGATGTCCTGTCAAGGAGGAGGATGCTCTGCCCAGGGAGGAGGATGCCCTATCAAGGAGGAAGATGTTCTGCCTGGGAACTGGGCTGTGCTGAGGATACTGCTTCCAGGGGCTCCATCCCATGGGCAGCTAATGAAGAGCAGATCTGCTGGCAGGCAAAGAGAAACATCATTGCTTCAGGGTGTTTCTTAACTACCTTCACTTCTTCTTCAACTTCTGGTCTCAGGTAATGTTTGGAAGCTATTCCAGTAAATCAAAGATTGGAATCACCCCACTCATCTTCCCTGCCTTGGAGTATGGGCAGGCCAGAGGCAACAGAGCTCCTTCTCCAGATGTCACCTGCAGTACTCACCTTTTGCCAGGCAGGTCCTGGATGGTGCATGGCTCTTGCCAAAGCTGCTGGGCCAACAGTGACCCAGCTCAGGTAGAGAGGCACAAATCAGGCAGTCAGACTTAGAGGACAAGGTAATTAGCCAGCCACCATTAGCTGTTGGTGCTGGTGAGGTGAAGCAGCATCCCAGAGGTGAACACCATGTCTGCCTTCCAGGTTGTGCTTCATTTGGTTGATACTTAACCTGTAGAAAGTCTGGGACTTTTATCTGATGCTCTGTTAGCAGAATAGCTGCCATTAGTTGCAGAAGTCATGTTTCTCCCCCCAGACTGGGTGTTCTGACTTTTTGTATAGTAGCAGTGGCTTTCTTCCTCACCTTTTATGGATTATTAGGATTCATATTAAATGTAATAGCTGCAATAATTCACCAATAGCCTATTATTCTTACATACAAAAACCTACAAATAAAATGTAAATGTGCAATTTTCCTATTATTATTTCCATCTGAAAATATTTGTCATACTCTGTTAATAGATTATTCTACATTTCCTCTTGTTCTTAATAGTTATGTCATGCAATAAGCCATGCAGGTTTGTTTTCTTGCTTATAGTTATTACCATTATCTTTTAAATCAGTGTTTCTTAGAAATGCTTTTTCATGTTTTATAGCCTTACCTGTACAGCCTTATCTTTAAAGAAGGTGTAAGTCAGAGGTAAAACACAGTGATCATCACCTTAAAAGGAGATTAAAACCCTCCAGCTGTTTTTAACCTTTTTAGTTAGTTTTATATAGTGCTCTTCTTCACTGTAAACACTTGCTTAAGCATCTTAGCAATGGGGCATAGAATTGTCCATCTCTGGAGAAACAGGAGAAGAATTACACCCAGCCCTTGCAGGAGAAGATGGGATTCTAAACCTCTGGGATTGCAGGTGTTTTTCCTCCACGTTATGAAGGGAGAGATTCAGTGCTCGGCCACAGCAGCTGACATCCCGAGTGGTGCTGGGGACACAGGGCAGTCACGCACGTCAACCCATTTTATCAGCTGCTTTCCATAGTGAAACACTCCAAACCTCAACTAAACTTACCAAAAACGCTTCCCCACCAAGGGCAAAAGGTGAGGGAAAGCCTGGAACAGCAGCAGGTTACTGAATCAGTCACCGTGCCCCAGGCTCCCAAACAGGCTGCCTGTCCCAGGAGATTGCGTGGCAGGTGACACACCATGGCGTGTCCCTCATTGTGCTGGGGTGCCAGTGGCATGCCCCTCATTGTGCCAGGGTGCCAGTGGCATGTCCCTCGTTGTGCCAGGGTGCCAGTGGTATGTCCCTCATTGTGCTGGGGTGCCAGTGGCATGTCCCTCATTGTGCCGAGGTGCCAGTGGCATGTCCCTCATTGTGCTGGGGTGCCAGTGGCATGTCCCTCATTGTGCTGGGGTGCCAGTGGCATGTCCCTTGTCATGCTGAGGTACTTTCCCTGGCAAGTGCTGCTGAGCTTATCCATCCCTGTAGCAACCATCCCCAGAGGAGATGAGCTGATGTTCATAGAAGATCAGAGGAGGGTCTGAGGATGCTGAGGTGGTATTTCTTTTGCTACAAAAATTTTCTGAGCTGTTTATCAAATGAAATAGGAAATGATAATATATTTTGTGTTAATTTAAGAAGTTGAAATGCGAAATGAGTGGCACAGGTTTTCTTCTCACCAGGAGCTCCCTGCAGCTTGCTCTGCAGACAGGAGCACAGTATCTGATCAGGAGGCAGCAGCCTGGAGCATTGACAGCAGCTCTTGCTGCTAAATGCCTTGAGACTCAGCTTTGCTGAGGCACACTTTAAACTCCACCATGGCCACATCCAACATCAATTCTTTGCTTCCAAAGAAGCCCCTCACTGTCCTGTGACTGCCCCTCCCCAGGGCAGTGCATTGACTCACCGGGGTGCTGAGCATGGGGAGGCAGAGCCCTGGCAGCCCGACCGGCCCTGCGTGCAGGTGCCACAGGCTGGTGACTTTTCCATTCATTCCGAGTCCAATTGGTGACTGTGAACCAGGGTCTGCAGGTGAGTGCAAGAGGCTTGTGCAGCCTTCACACATGATCACTTCTGTCCAAAGAGCCACTGAGCCAGGAGCATGCTGTTAGAGTTCACCCACCTTCGGGGACGCCACGGGCAATGTTGGACCATCTGCACCACGTGTACCTGCTGTGACACATGGGTGGGGGCAGCAGCCTGGGTCCTGGACTGGCACCAGCCCCAATGGTGCCAGCACAGCACTCCTGCAGTGACCACACCTGTGCTAGGGTTGTCTTTGAAGGCCACCAGTGGTGGCCCAATGCCATGGAGGAATGTCAGTGAGGACTCCTGGCTAGCGCCCAGCACTGCTGGTGACCGCTGATTCCCTTGCTGCCCTGCTCTGGGCTGGAAGGCCAGAAATTAACAGTTTTTTAAGATGAATGGTGGGTTCTTGAAAGAGGGGACCTGGCTGCACTCCCAGAGAGGTTTGGGATATTTGTCAACTCGTTAGCAAGTCATTCTACTTGGACATTTGACTTGCTAATGAATCATCGTCTCCAGGAGTCATAGACACGGTGACTTTTCTGTTCTCCATAAAATGCAGATGCATTTCAGACTGTTCTGGCTCAAGTATCCCAGGGGATTCCCAGCACATCAGAGGTGAGTTCACTCCTTGCCCTCTGCATGATGAGCTCTGCCAGTGACGCCGATGGCTCTTTGCAGAGGTCACTGCTACAGCTGGGTGATGATTTTCCTTTGCTCAACCGTCTCACCAAACAGAAGAGCTCGGCCAGCCCCAACTCTTCTGCCTTCAAAGTAGGGGAGGAGAAGGTGTTTCCTGCCTCCTCCACTGACACTCACACAGTTCAGTTAATTAGTGCTGGTGCTGCCAGCCGAGGGGTCAGTGTGTGGCCCGTGACACTCGTGGGGTGACACTTGCTACTACTTCCACACTGCAGTCCTTGAACCATGCTGGTCTCCAGGTCAGGAGAAGAAAGACAGCAGTTCAGGATGGGTGTGAATGTTATTCAGTACTGGGTGACAGCACCTACTGCCAAATTATAATTATCTTGAACAGGAATCTTCAGGGACAGGCAGATTTGGGGTGCATGTGACAAGTGTATGTGCATTTATTTATTAATTACTTGTTCAGCCATATCTGTGTCTTGGGAGTGTTGAGCTGTGACATTAAACATGAACTGTACCTACACAGTTTTAGAAGAAAATAACCTGTTTGCCTTTAGCCTAAAGCCTGAAAGGAGTATCACATACTTAGTGATAACATAGGCTTCTGCTTTCCTTAATTAAAATTAATTCTGTAAGAAATCAGATTGTGAGCACCTTGTGTTATGGAGCTGGTGACATGTCTGGAGACACCCTCCGAGGTGACTGGTGTCCTTGTCAGCCTACATCAACACCAGGCTCACCCAGTCATGTCTTACACACCATGACCGAAGCTCACAGTGAAGGACAGCAGAAATGTTCATCTGGCTGCTGTCATCAAACCTCCCGGAAGATTTACTCCACTTGGGCACATCTAAAAGGCAGAGGTAGTAACACAGGCAACCACCACACCTGGTCAGGCAGTCAGGAAGGTGTCAGTGGCCAACTTACCCCAGTTTCTGCCTTTTGTGGATCACTAGCAGAGGGAAATCACAAATGACACCCCAGCTGTCCCATCTTCTTGGCTTTGGAGGACGAGGGACACCATCTCCCTCTCCAGGATGAAACCAGAGCAGTAATTGCCATTCAGAAGTCTGGGAAAGGAGGGAGCCCAGGAAACTGTGTCTCATTAAATACTTCTCATGCTTTGGATCTCTCTTTCTGCTCCCTAGTGTGTCCTTGTCCATAGCTAAAGGATAATCAGTTCAATTCAACATCCCTCATTTCTGGCTGGAGTGTCTTCCTCCAGACCAGCTTTCTCCCAGGTGGCTTTGTAAAATGGAAGGCTACAAGCACAGGGTTGTGATGAAGCGCAGGAGAGAGACAGCACAATAAATATTTGTTCAGGAGAGAACAGGCATGAAATCAGGTGAGAAATCACAGAAGTGAAGGGGTACAGGGAGTACCTGTGCCCACAAGAAGCTGCAGAGGACAAATGTGGGGAGAGGGAATGACTGGCCGTGCCTGGGCTGGTGCTGTGAGGTGAGAGGAGTCTGCAGGAAGATGCCTACTGCTTTGAGAACTTCTGCACTAATGTGGTGCCAAAGGTCCACTGGAGACCTCCCCTGAAGTTTGTAGCTCTGTAGCCCTGTGATACAACATGACCCTGGCTTGTCACAAGCCGTGAGCTCTGTACTGAGTTGCAAGGCCTCAGCACCAAGGCTTGACCCAGAAGACCTCCAGGAAGGCTTGATCATAATAGGAAAGGAAAAAAAAAAAAGGAGAGTTTTAAATTCAATAATAAGTAAGTTTGGGGAAAGGTGTTGTGCAACAGTTATTGCAACAGGATCAAAAGGAATGTGTGTTGGCAGATGTAGGATACGGGAGAACTGAAGCCCAGCATGGTACTGAGGTGTCTTGCAGAAGAAACCAACATGAGAGAGCACCTGCAACAGAAGAGACCTCTGAGGCATTTCACTCTTATTCACAGATGAATAAACATGGAGAGCTCCAGCTTCTCAGACCAATGTGATATCATCTTCAGACCTTACAGCAAACTTCTAGAGTCAAGATGCACATCCAGGAAGGCAATAAAAGAACCACTCTGAAAGCTTGTGCAGGTCGTAAGGCTGCGAGAGGGAAGAGTAGTCATGGAAATAACAGTGAGAAAGAGCCTCGTATAGATGCCAATAGATTTTTCCTGGAGGCTGTTGCTGATATCAGGATGAGCTGGCTCCAGACAGAGACATGGGAGTGAGCTACACAGTGGGATGGGGACTTTGGACCACAGAGGAGGAGGAGGCATTGCCCCACAACCAGGCAGACCCCACCACAAGCACTCCTGGAGGAAGTGACCCAGGGAGGGTGAAGAACAGCTTCATTGCCATTAGAACAGCTTCACTGCTATTTTCTGAGATGGAGAAGGTAAGAAATAAGATTTAAATGAAGGATGGTTTATGTTTCCCCAGAAATAGGTGTGCTGGAGCAGCACTCCCCAGCCAGGCAAAGCTCTCCCTCGCTGGATTTGAAGAGAGCATCCATGCAGCAGGAGAGAGGAACAGAGATGTACAATCCATGGCACAGGCACACACAGTCTGCTCACAAAAGCAGTTTACATTCCTTGCAAAAAAAGCCATCGGATGTTGGAAATATATTTGGCTGTTCCTTGTGTTGGAGAGCTCCAGAGGCACAACTTGCAATCTCATCAGTAATGTGTAATCTTCCAGTGCTGCATGTCTCTTCGGTGCTCAGTTTGGAAATTGCCCTAATAATTTTGCAAGGAAACTGTCAGTACACTGATCATTTTAGTAAAAAAAAAATAACAAGAGGGAATATCTGAATTTATTTTTAATTTGTCATTAGATCATATTACCCTGAACTAGATATGTGTAGAGGAATCCTCAGTAAGACAGTCAGGCTTGTTTCCGGGGTTGATTCCTACTATTCTTCTATTTTTAGAATTTGCAGTAGATACAAACAGCCCACTAATGACAAATAAAAATATTGCCTGAAATATGGTATATCTTTTTTTCAGTATGAAGGCCTTAAATATCAATTTATTCTCCTGTCTTTTGGGTGCTTTTTCTTTGTTAGTTGCTTTTGAAACGCAGAAGAATAAGACATTTTAAGCAATAAATCATCAAGCTTATCTTTGCAACAAAAATGCGTGAGCTTGGAGACAGCTGGGGAATGCTGTCCCCTCTCTCACCTTGCAGGGAGAGTTTCCTTCCTGCAAAATCACCACGTGGGCTCTGGTCACTGTGGACAGGTTAATGGTGGAGGAGTGGGTGGCAGGTCCCACAGCCAGCTCACACTGCTGGGTGCTTTGGGCTGACGTTGGGAGGGAGGCACAGGCAGGGGTACGGGCAGGAGCAGCATCCCAATGGTCTCATAGAACCCCAGAGCTGCCTGGATTGGAAAAGCCCTTGAAGCTCATGGAGTCCCATCATGAACCCAACACTGACCAGTCCCCAACTGACCCATGTCCCTCAGCACTGTGTCTACACCACTCTTCAATCCCTCCAGGGATGGGGACTCCAGCACTGCCCTGGGCAACCCCTTTCAATGCCTCAGAACCCTTTCAGCAAAGAAATTCTTCCTCACATCCCATCTCAACTGCCCTGGGCACAACTGGAGCCCATTTCCTCTTGTCCTGTCCCTTGATTTGCCTCCCGACCCTCCAGCAGATCAACACTCCCACCCAGCTGGGTGTCCTCTGCAAACTGACTGAGGGTGCCCTCAATCCCCTCATCCAGATCATGGATAAAGATATTAAACAGAACTCTCTTCCCAGCCATGGGATGGGCATCAGCCGGAGCCAGTGTGGCCACCCTGGGCAGGGGGGAGCTGCCAGCCAGGGCTCAGGACAGGCACGTTGGGCACAGCAGAATCACTAATACTGCTTGTAAAGGTGTAAGGCACAAGCTGGATGACTGCAAGAGAAGGAAGCACTGCTGGGGCATGGGGACAGGAAAATGTGTCCCCCTGAACGGGCCAGTGCTCAGCGGGGCAATAGAAACCAGTGGGTGCTCTCTGGGGTCTGCATTCATCCGGGGGAGCTGCGGGTGTGCAGGGGTCCGTGGTTTTCCTTTAGGGAGATGGAGAAGGGAGGGAGAACTCGTGCTGTTCTCTCAGGAAAACAGAAAGATCTAGAAAAAGCCTGGGTTCTGCAGCAGCACTCAGTGCGGTGAGCGGCTCAGATGCAATTAAAGCAGAAACTGGCGCAGATCTCCTGGGCTTTCTGTTGCACACCTCCCAAACAGGCACGTCCTGAGTATCCTCACTCCCCTTTCAAACATCCTCTGTCTCATAGCTGGATGGAAATCATTGCTAGTTTCAATGACATCTTTCATTCTGTGTAAATCTTAACCCTTTTCTATCCCACTCTGAAATTAGGAGTGAAAAGAAAATCCTGACTAGAGGTGACAAATGTTAAGGAAACAGCACTGCAGGACGTGGTCCTTCCAAAGGAACGTGTATTTCACCCAGATCCCTCCAAAGCTGGTAAGAGCTGTTATCAATGCTGACTGTTTTTCAGTTGAAAGGGGCAATCAAAGTATTTGTATCCTTTTACCCTATGAATAGTCCAGTACAAAGGCTATTTACAGAGATCTTTTTTTTTTTTTTTTGGTTACTTAAATCTCCATTAAAAAATGTTTCTTTAAAACATGCAAGAGTGCTTCATTTGGGTTCCTCTTTTATCTTTTCTGTTCTCCACAATTTTTTCTAAATCCTCTGGGTTTCAATTAGCAGCCATGGGAAACTCCAGGAGCCTCCTGCCTCCCTGTGCTGCGTTAACAAGTCGCACAGTGTAGTGCAACCCTCAGTCTCCCCTCTGAATAATTCATAAAGCTCTTCAGCACAGCCCAAGATTTCAAATTAATATTGTGGACTGGTTTTCCTAAACTTGGAATGCTTCGTGTGGAAATCCTGCCCATAGGGAACTGGCATCAACGTGTATTTAGTTCGATGGACCCGTAGTGACAAGTCTGAGAGCGCCATTTACCTGTATGTGTGTATTAAACACGGAAATAAATACTGGCTTTTATCTTTGTTTATGTAAGAGTATTAAGAGACACTCTTGTCAAAATGTTTCAGTCCTTAAAGATATTTTCTGCTCACTCTCAGTCAGATTCAGACAAAGTGAACACAGCTGAAGTGGTTTTGTTAAGTGTGTAATTAAACCCAGAGCCTCCTCTGCCCGCTCACAGTGTAACTTCTGCCCGTGAGCGCGACTTTGAGCCTGAAATCACCTTCAGCGCGTGTCCAGAAGTGGAGTCGGATGCACACCGGTGGCTGGACTGTTAAACTCCACATCACAAAGCACTACCAGTCGCTCAGGAGTCCATGTGTTTTGCCTGGCAGTCAGCAGCACCCGGCGCACTGGCACTGCACACCAGCCGTGTGACGCTGTGAGTGCCGCCGGCAGCACAGCCCGGGCACCCGAGCGGGGTTCTCCTCGGTGAGCTCGTTAAAGAGGAGTCACACGCACCCTCCATCAAATCATCGGCACTGCAGGTGGAAAAGACCTTTCAAATCCCCCTGGAACAGACCCAGTTAAGTTCAGTTTTCTATTAGATCCAGGAGATAGCTACTAGCAGACGTGTGAAAAGCAATTAACTTCATCAACGTTCAGACGCGTTCAATGGGCAAAGGCAACACTAAACAAGTGTTAGGGACGCAGGTCAGGGACTCAGAAGTTAAAGCCACCACATGCCCAGGTAGCACACACAGTCTTGCACATCCTCCCCGTGCCCGTGATTCCCACACAGATTTAAATATTTCCTAGTCCCTCAATTAATAATTTTGATCAGGTGGGAGATTGCTAATGGTGCTTAACTGTCAGGCTGTCTCTCTCTGGGAAATCTGTCAGATTTGGCAAAAAATGCAGTAACGTGGCTCACATGAGGATGTGGGGTCAGCTCACCCTCAGGAGCAGAAGCCCTGGCCAGGCAGGACTGCTGCTCCTTCTCATGGATCCATGGAAAACACCTTCACCCATCAGGGCAGGACAGGCAGCCACGAGCTGTACCAAAACCACGCGTTTAATTGTTCATGTAGCAACAGCACAGCAACGAGCCAGGAGGGGAGGGAAACCCCCAGACTCCTGAGCAGAAACCCTGGCCCCTGGAAGACACTGCCCAAAACCTGGGTGTCACAAATGCACTGGATACAGTGAGCACAGAGCTCCTGAACAAGGGAGCAGGAGATTGTGGAAGGTATCTGGGGACATGCCCTGAGGAATAATCACAGGCAAAATACTCGCAGGCATGTCAACTGATTTCTGGTGCAGACCACCGAAACGGCCTTAGGCGTTAGAAGCTGTAACAAGACAAATGTTCAGCAAAGAGGAGCTCTGGCAGGAGTGGTAGGCACGGGAAGTCTCGTTCTGCCAGTATTAAATTATCACCAGGTTTTATAATTGCTTTATATGACAATTTTCTAAAATCAAGCTATGCTGCACCTAGCATGGAAACAGATATATAGATATATATATATACATATATAATGTAACATTCAGAGGTTTTTTTAAGAGCTGGCTCAACATCTCACTGCGAATATCTGGCACAAAGTGAGAAGAAAGGAAGTATATCAGTATTATAAAACAGAACAAGCAAGATGGCCCAGATAATTATAGACTTGTCAGTCCAACATCAATGCCGGAAAAAATAACAGAACAGCTGTTATGGAAGTTAATCAAAAGAGGGCTAAAAGAATAAAACATAGTCAGTGTGGGTTTGCAAAACTAATTATCTTCTGTTTGGACAAGATTCTTGTTGCAAACATCTCACAGTGTGTTCAAGGAAACTTCAGCAGCATCCACCAGCCAGGCCAGTGTCCCCGTGCCCCATGCCCACCCCTGCAGCACCTGCAGCGGCATTTTGAGGCTTTTCAACCAGCTGCTTTCTCACGCATGGGGAAGGTGACACGGTGACTTTCATTGATAGCATTGTGTGTCAGGGCCTGCCCTGCAGCCTGGTGACGCCGTGGCTGCATGTCCTCAGCAGATGACCAGGGACAGGAATGCTGGCAGTGCTGAAAAACAGTGCCAGAAGCAGAAAGCCCCTGTCCTGGTGGAACTGCTGCTGGGAGAGGTGAGGGGAGATGCCATAATCTGGAGGACACCCCTCCTCCATGGCAAGAGTCACCCAGAACCCAGCAAACTCACCATGGAGCTGGGAACATCTAAATCAGGACAAGATGGATTGTTGTTGTTGTTGTTATTGTTGTTCCTCAGCAGTGCTCTGGTTCAGTCAGGAGTTTGTTGAAGGACCTCTTGAGGCTTCTGTTGGGAACACAGTGACTCTGGTCCCTTCTGTCTTTATAATCTATAAATCCATTAATCTGCAGACAAAGCCCAGGCAGTGAATCTGAACAGGCTGAGTAGAGGTTGAATTACTGTGCTTTAATTGAGAGTGAGGAAAAGCGTGGTTATTACGAGAATTAAACTTGACTTTCAGAAGAGCAATAGAGATTTTCAAGATGAGACAACTGCTCTTCTCAGAACAAACTGTTTGCAGGCAACTGCGGGTGATCAGGGACAGACCCACAAAGAAACTGGCATCTTCCCAAATAAAATCCAGTTCCTGCTCATGAGAAATGAGGAAAAGAGGGAATGTGGCTGAATGGGAACATTTTCTAATGAACTGAGGTAATCACATGGAGCCTTTACACCAGGAAGAAGTGCCAGCTGAGCAGCAGCTTTCTAGAACTCAGCTCTCCCTCTGCCTCAACCCGAAGGCTCCTGGGAATACCTGTTTGCAACAAAAATAATCCTGCAGTGGGCAAAGCCCTCAACAGCACGCTCTGCTCGGAGGACACGGCTGGCGAGGGGCAGGGGAAGGGCAGCACCTCCCTGCCATCCACACAGGCACCGCCAGGAAGATGCTCTGGGGCTCCTGAACTTTGTCTGAAAACAACAAGACACAAAATGAGGTTTTAAACAGAGGAGAGAGGGACAACTGAGCAACAGGATGAGCTTCAACTTGCCATGAGATTCTAGAAAAAAAAAAAAAGGTTTTTTATTATCATTACAGAGTCCCAGAACTGCCTGGATTGGAAAAGCCCTTTAAGCTCATCGAGTCCAACCATGAACCCAGCACTGACCAGTCCCCACTGACCCATGTCCCTCAGCACTGTGTCTACACGACTCTTCAATCCCTCCAGGGATGGGGACTCCACCACTGCCCTGGGCAACCCCTTCCAATGCCTCAGAACCCTTTCAGCAAAGAAATTCTTCCTCACATCCCATCTCAACTGCCCTGGCCACAACTGGAGCCCATTTCCTCTTGTCCTAGAAGGACATATTATTATTATTTGGAAAAAATGAAATAAACATAGGCTGCAACATCTTCTCTACATTCCATATCAATGGTAGATCTGTTGTTCATTAACTTGGGTCCAGACGCTTTTCAGGCTCTTCCTGCATTGTGCATGGCTTGCCTGGACAAACTGTGATCGTAATGAGCCAAAGGATGCAATGAG